>OY482665.1:13143939-14473592 GCA_960531205.1 Andrena bicolor
AGAACTTCGCAAGATGGAAATACACCTGGCGTGTTGCAGGCTCTTTTACCACGAGTGCCTTCGAGTGTTCCACGATCGCTTGATCAATCTGGAGGACAAGACTTACTTCTTCAGGCTCCTGAACACCATTTGCGCCAGTACGTTTGCCGTGGAAGTGATGCGACTCCCCGACGAGAAGATTATCGAGAAGCCGCCACTTCTGCTGTTCGGTGACTTCATGACTTTCGGCGCCGCCAGAGAGCAGCGAGTTTACGAGGAGCTCACGGATATCTCGAAGGTTAAGGAGATTCTGCAGGTCCGTCAGCCATCGAAGTGTATATACCGATGCGTGTACCGAGTATCGCGGTCATGCATTCTTTAAATCGATGCTGCAGGACTACTTAGAGGACTACCAGTTCTCTGTTGGGAAAGAGATGGGGATGATCTTCTTCACGGACGCCATAGAGCACGCCTGTAGGCTCGCGAGGATTCTTCGATCGGAGAGGGGCAACGGCCTTCTTGTCGGGGTTGGCGGAATGGGGAAACAGAGTCTGACGAAATTGGCGTCCCACGTGAATGGATACAAGTTCGTAATTCGTGTGACCGAAAGTGTGGTAGAACCGGGCAGGAGGTGATCCCTTGTGGAAAAATAAATGAAAATGAAATTCTACGCCGTAGAATAACATTTTTTCGCCAAAGGCTAAAAAAGCTCTTCGAAAAAATCGATTTGAAGATGCAACCGATTTTTAGATCTTCAAGCTCGATTTTCTCGAAGACCAAGTGACAAAATTTTATTCTATGCTTTTCATGACGAATCACCTACTGCCGTATTAATAAACTATTGCCTCCGAAACTCGAGCTGCAAACTCTTCAAGGTGTTACCAGATAGAAGTGACTCGCACATACGATAAAACTTCCTGGCACGAGGACCTCCGCCGCTTCTACTTCGAGCCGGGCGCACACGCGAAACACACGACGTTTTTATTCACGGACACCCAGATCGTGTACGAGGAGTTCCTGGAAGATATCAATAACACCCTCAACACAGGTAACCTCGTCGCGGTATTTTAAAATTTAAAGAGACCACTGGTTCCTCGTTCTGTCCAGGCGAAGTACCGAACTTGTACGAAGCAGATGAACTGGAGAAAGTGATCATAGCTACCAGGCCCGCGGCGCAGAAAGCAGGGATCAGTGAAGGAAACAGAGATGGGATTTACCAGTTCTTCATCGGAAGAGTCAGAAACCAGCTGCATCTGATGATCTGTATGAGCCCCATAGGCGATGCTTTCAGGTCTGTTCTGCGATCTAAACACGTAGGCTGGTGTCGGCGTGTTTTCGCGGCCATTTTTCAAAAGCCTGCCCCACTCAAAGTGCCATTTCTTCTATGCAAATAGCTACTGCTAGACATCGTTGCCAATGTAGGATACGATCTATTCTCGTAGATATCGCTGTCGTATGTTCCCTTCATTGGTAAATTGCTGCACGATTGACTGGTTCACGAAATGGCCGAACGAAGCCCTGCTCTCTGTGGCGGAGAGCTCCTTGAGTGCGATCATAGAGCCAGGTTCAGAACAGCTAGCTGGCCTTAGCTCCATTTGCGTCCTGATCCACGAAGTATGTCACCGATCAAATCAATAAGAATTAGATTATGCTGGAGGAAAAGAATCGGGGACGGCAATCGAAATCGGAACTACTCAAAATTGCAGAGCGTGGAGGAGGTGACGGCTAGGTTCTACATAGAAATGCGGCGAAGATACTACACCACGCCCAGCAGTTACTTGGAGCTGCTGAAGCAATTCAGAACGACTTTGGAGAAGAAGAAGCTAGAGATAGAGTCGTTGAAGAGTAAAATAATGAATGGCCTTAACGTAAGTACTTTGCATCAAGAAAACAGCCATCGCTGGTACCAAAAGGATCAGTGTCCACGTTGCCTGCGTAGAAACTTCTCGAGACCAACCAGATGGTGGGAGTGATGAAGGAGCACCTGGTGATTCTCGCCCCGAAGCTTAAAGCAAGCACGGACGAGGTGTCGAAGCTGGTGAGGATCCTCGCGAAGCAGCAGGCCGAGTGCGACAAAGTGAAGCACGTTGTAACCGCCGAAGAAGCAATTGCAAAAGTAATGACAGACACAGTGAAGTTACCTCCGCAGCTACTCGTGGAACGTGTGTTTTCATGCTCGCTAGTTAAAAGCTGACGAGACGGCAGTTCTGGAAGCAGACGCTAGGCAAGACTTGGAGGCAACGATTCCAGCGCTGCTGGAAGCTCAGAAGGCGCTGGAGGCGTTGAACAAAAACGATATCAACGAGATCCGCGTGTTCAATCAGCCTCCCCACTTAGTACGCTTCGTTATGGAGGCAGTGAACTTGCTGCTGGGTGAAAAGTGTGTGTTCGTTGGAACGTTGAAAGTCTGGAAACTCTGTTATTTGTGAATTCCTTTGCTAGGACCGATTGGCCATCCGCCAAGCTGGTTCTGGGTGACATCCACTTTCTCGACCGATTGATTCATTACCCTAAGGACGATATAAGCGACAGGCTTCTGGCGAAGTTGCAGGAATACGTCACTCATCCAGAGTTCCGTCCAGACTTGGTGGCCAGGCAGAGCAAAGCGTGCAGATCGATGTGCATCTGGGTGAGAGCGATGGACGGGTACGCCAAGATTTACAGAGTCGTCGAACCGAAACGGCAGAGGTGAAGCAGATTTATCTAATAAGCCAACCCGGAAATTCTGACTTCAATGAAACTTAATGCGAAGATTGAGAACACTGGAGTTTGCAAGGAGCAATTTTGTTTTACTTTGAAGGTGTGAAATCAGCCCTTAAAGTTATCGCATTTTTTCGTTGTTAAAGTAACTTTATTTTTCTTTTGGCGGTGTGATGTAAAAAAATTGAACAATTCTCATATTTCAAGTTTTCTTCTATCTCTCACCGTTACGAAGTTATATTAAATAAAAGAAGAAGCGATAACTTTAAGGGTTGATGGTGATTTCAACCCTTCAGAGTGAATTTCCTGAGAAAAAAATCACGCAGAGTTTTATTGAAATTAGAATTTTTGTATTGGCAACGTTTCCTTGTAAGAAACACTTGTCGCGTCCTAATAGTCGTAAAACGAAGTGCGTTTGCGTAGACTGTACGCGGCTGAAGCGGAACTCCAAGCGATCATGGAGGTCCTCGCCCTGAAGCAGCAGGAGCTCGCCGAAGTGGAGGAGGAAATCGAGGTGCTGAAGAAATCTTATGACGCGGCTGTGAAGAATTTAAACAAACTGGAAGCCGAAATGGAGTTGGCGGAGGCGAGACTGAATCGGTCAGGACGACTCACGTCTGCTCTAGCGGACGAGAGAATTCGATGGGAACAACTGACACGCGTACGACAAACGGGTTTCATTTAATATTATGATACCTTGAGAATATCACGAAATGGAATGTGGAAGCCTCTTCTCCTTTGTCTCAATCTGTAGGGTTTCGATCAGCAAATGATTAACTTAACTGGCGACACCATGGTTGCTGCGGGAGCACTTGCCTACCTGGGAGCTTTTACTAACGAGTACAGAGAGGAACTGGTGCAGAGTTGGCTGGCCAATTGCCACGAGTATCGTATCAAGACTACAGAAAACTATAACCTCATCTCGATATTGGTTGATCCTTATGACATTCGACTTTGGAACACTCACGGTTTACCGAGGGATAAAGTCAGCACGGAGAATGCTATCTTCGTTACGCAAGCCGGTCGGTGGCCTTTAATGATAGATCCTCAAGAACAGGTGAAGAGAAGAAACCTCTTTTCTTTTTTCTTATCTCGTTTTTTCTTCCCCTCTTTTTCTTTTTCAAACTTCTTCATCTACTTTTCTTCTTGTAAGAATAGGTTTCATAATTCCTATTTGCGGGATCTATTTTTCTTCTTGTAAGAATAGGTTTTATAAATTCCTATTTGCGGGATCTATTTTTCTTCTTGAAAGAATAGGTTTTATAAATTCCTATTTGCGGGATCTATTTTTCTTCTTGTAAGAATAGGTTTTATAAATTCCTATTTGCGGGACCTATTTTTCTCTTCTTGTAAGAATAGGTTTTATATCATTCCTATTTGCGGGATCTATTTTTCTTCTTCTTGTAAGAATAGGTTTTATAATTCCTATTTGCAGGATCTATTTTTCTTCTTTTTGTAAGAATAGGTTTTATAATTCCTATTTGCGGGAGCCACGGAAAAAATGGACCTCGGGCGACTGGGATTCGAACCCACGACCCTCAGCGTACTAGTCAGGCGCCTAACCAACTGCGCCAAATCCGATCCTCCGAGATCTCTTATTCTGGGCTCTCTCTTATGTTACTAATCCCACATTCTGCACCACTATTATTTAATATTTCTATACTTACTACTACCCCTATTTCTCATACAACTCCCCATCACGTGCTCCCACGATTCTCCTTCTTTACAAATTCTACGTCTTCCCTCATCCTTTTCCCAATATCCCTGCCTCGTCTCGTTCTCTAATCTAAATCTAGCAATTCTTATCAACCCCCTTTCTTTCCCCTTCCCCAGTCTCCTAAATTTTGCACTTAAAATTCGCACAGGCGAACAGGTGGATACGGAGCATGGAGCAAGACAACAACCTGAGGATATGCAAACTGACAGATTCAAATTTCACCAGGATTCTGGAAGCCTCCATCAGACTCGGGACACCCGTGTTACTCGAAGAAGTTGGGGAAACGCTGGATCCCAGCTTGGAGCCCGTCTTGCTTAAGCAAATCTTTCTCTTGGTACGACATTGATGTTATCATTTGTCTAAAAGCGGTTAAGAGAACGAGACGATGATGATGTAAAATTACCGTGACGCTACGCAGGCCGGCAGACCGCTGATACGATTCGGAGATACGGACGTCGAGTACGATGACAATTTCAAGCTATACATCACGACGAAAATCGCGAACCCTCATTATCTCCCGGAAATCTGTATCAAAGTGACGATAGTGAACTTCACCGTGACGATGGGCGGCCTCGAGGATCAATTGCTCGCGTACGCCTTTCAAGTTCTCAGATTACTTCGTGCGACTAACGGGGAACATCATCCAACTGTCACATGTTTGATTTTGATAAAACTCGGCATATAGATAGAGCACTCAAAAATATTAACTACATATTTTTCTCAGCGGTAGAAATTTATGTTTAGGGGGTTAAATCACTCCTCAAAGTTGGGGGTTGCAAAACTATTTAGTCGAATAACTCGAAAATTAGTGGGGATAGAAAAAAATGATAAAGAGGAAAGTTGCATGATTTTTTATGAGGAATAACATAGCGTAAGCGAAAATATTTATTCCACTAAATAGTCCTCCAACCCCCAAGTTTGAAGGATAATTTCACCCCCCTGAACATGAATTTTCGCCGTTAAAAAAATTTGTGGGTAATATTTTTAGACACTCTATGAGTATGCTGAGTTTCATAAAAATTGGTGTGTACCAGGATTTTATGCTAATACATTCTTTTTCCATTCTACACAGGGACGTGGTGCGCCTCGAGAGGCCAGATCTCGAGACGATGAGGAACGATTTGATAACGAAGATCAACGCGGACAGGGGTCAACTGCAGAGCATCGAGGACAGAATATTGACGTTATTGTACGGCGCTGGCGACGACATCCTCGATAACGAGGATCTCATCGAAACCCTAAACGACAGCAAAGAAACATCCGCGATCATCGCGACCAGATTGATCGAGAGCGAAGCTACCGAAAAGGAGATAACAGTGGCGCGGGAGAGGTATCGATCTGTCGCGAATCATGGATCGGTCCTCTACTTCGTCGTGGCGAATCTCGCCGTCATAGATCCCATGTATCAGTTTTCGTTGAAGTACTTCAACCAGGTGAACTAATCTAAACACACTTTGGCTTTAACTCTTTTACAGTTTATCACGTGCGATGCACGGACAGAGTAAAATACGGAAATAAAAAAATATTTATTTAAATAGATATTTCCGGTTATGATAAAAAAATTATTTTTATTTATATAATAACAGATTTATTTAAATAAATAAATATTTTAGTACAAGTTTCAATTTCAATTTGCGAACCGGAATTTGAAATTTTATTAAACTGTGAAAGGGTAACTAATAATTGCATTCTCTGATCTTCTACTGTCCCTCCAGATATTCAACACGGTGATCGATACGACCGAAAAGGAGGACGATTTGCGGAAACGCTTGCAAACGCTTGTCGGGGAAATAACGTTATCTATTTACACGAACGTATCGCGAGGTTTGTTCGAGAAGCACAAGCTGGTTTTCAGCTTCATGCTGAACATCGCGATACACATAAACAACGAGACCGTGGCCCTGCCGGAATGGAATTTTATGTTACGAGGTGCCACGCAAATTATCGTGGTAAGTTGCGATTTGGAATCACTGATTTTTTTTGCAAAAGGAATGTTTTGGTACTCATGCGTCACGATCTCTGATTAGAAAGAAATGCCAGTTCACCCCACCTTAACGGCCAGGATGTGGATTACAGTGAATTATTTGGCTGAGACGTTCAA
Source organism: Andrena bicolor (assembly GCA_960531205.1). NCBI lineage: Eukaryota > Metazoa > Arthropoda > Insecta > Hymenoptera > Andrenidae > Andrena > Andrena bicolor. Next base: position 13,150,437 of record OY482665.1, read on the forward strand.
TAGCTTCAACAGCATTTTGGATGATATGTTCAAGAGAATCACGTTAAATATTGGGTACTTCACGAAAGTAACTACTCTGTTTCCTTACTTTGGATCTCAAGGGGGTGCAGGGCTATTAAACGACTAGAATCGACGGTTTCTGTCGGCTTCGGTCGTTTAGATACCAAATAATTTTACAATTTAAAAAAAAAATCGTAAAAATGTTGAAAATTATAATTTAAGTCATTTAACGCTCAAAATGATCCTGCGTCGCGCAGGCGCACCAATCACCTAAACGCAAAATGCTTTGGAGTGAGTAATTCCTACACTAAAAACTACAGTGTGGAATTATACTGGCGAATTTAAACAAAAATGGTGGAAGTTACACACGAATCAATTTTTCGCCCATTTTACAAATTAAATTGTCTTTAATCAGTTATAAAATGTTTTACAAACATCCAATGTTAATGCCCAAGTTACACACTGTAGAGAAAGGAATTCTACATCTGCAGTTAAAATTTCAATCCAAAATATTCACTCGTTCAAGAGTTATGATATACACGGTGTTTAAAAATGTAGTTTCGAGATAAACGGCTTCAAAGTGAATCCCCCTACACCAATACCACTCTGCGGGGCTATTAGACTGTGCACAAAATTTCCTCACGAAACTTTGTTGTAAATGTTCACAAAGAATGACACTTTCAGAATTAATAATAACAAAAAAATCGATTTTTCGAGAATTCAACAGTCCTGTACCCCGTGATTTAATTAAAATTAAACCGAGTGGGTTCTATGGTAACGCAACTTTCAGGAAATCAACGTGATCCCCACGAATACAGATGTATCCACGCACAACTGGGACAAAATCTTGACCGACATAGAAAAGTTAATGTTGCTGAAAGCCCTGAAAGAAGAGGAGCTGATCTTTGCAATCACAGCCTACGTGGCGAAGCATCTAGGACCGAAATTCGTAGAGTCGCCTATGGCGGCGTTGCATCTTTTGTACGTAACAGAAAAATTCTCTTCAACATCTAACAAGGGAAGATCCCGAACCCGGAAATTCAAAAAATTCTGAAACTTTGTGGATGTGTAGGGAATTTCCTCCTGATTACAACGCAATTTTTTTTGCTGCCCAAAATCACTCTAAGGGGTGAAATGAACCCCTCAAAATTCGGCTATTTTCCGATTTTATGTTATAACTCGCGAACTGTACGAGATAGAAAAAAAGTTTCAAGACAAAAGTTACTTCTTTCAATTAGATCTATCATTTGATAAAAAAATTATTTTGCATTTCACGAATTACAACACAAAATCGGAAAAAACGGATTTTTAGGGGTCAATTACACCCCCTTAGAGTGATTTTGGCCAGCAAAAGAAAATTGCGTTGTAATCAGGAGAAAATTCCCTACATATCCATAAAATTTCAGAATTTTTTGAATTTGTCTCATCTTTCAGATACGCAGCCACGTCGAACAAAATCCCACTGGTCTTCATACTCACCACTGGATCGGACCCCTTCAGCGGTTTCCAGAGATTCGCCAGCGAAATGGGCTTCTCCGACAAGTACGACTCCATCTCCTTGGGGCAGGGTCAGGGTCCAGTCGCAGAAGGGCACGTAAGGACAGGCACAATGGAGGGCAGATGGGTGTTCCTGCAGAATTGCCACTTGGCCGTCTCGTGGATGGTGAGCATGGAGCAGCTCGTGCAGGAAATCGCGGAGGAGCCAGAGGGCGTGATCCACCCCGATTTCCGACTGTTCCTCAGCTCCATGCCGAGCACTGCTTTCCCAGTTTCTGTCCTCCAGAACTCGGTGAAAGTCACCAACGAGCCGCCGAAAGGCCTGAAAGCCAACGTATTGAGAGCTCTGTACGACCTGCACGAGGAGTTTTTCGAAGATCATCGTAAGGGAGTAGGGAAATTTAGATATTCAAGACGAAGACTGTTTGCAATTTCTTCTTTCCGTGAACAGATTTGGGAGACAGCTGGCGAAGAATGATATTTGGCGTTTGCTTCTTCCACGCCATCATCCAGGAAAGGAAGAAGTTTGGACCTCTGGGGTGGAATATCCTGTATGAATTTAACGACAGCGATAGGGAGTGCTGCTTGTTGAATCTGAAGCTGTTCTGCATTTTTGACACCGTTCCTTGGCACGCGCTGATATACACCACAGGTTTGAGATGTTTAAGGGAGGGTAATCGACAGAAATTTAGGTCCCTTTTGGGAACTTTTTGTGAGGGAGTTATACATGCAATCTTTTTGAAACATTTAAGCAATATTATTATGTATTTTAAGAAGGGAATAAACATTTTTGAGGTAAAAATAACACGGTATTTCCAAATAGGAAAAAATTCTATTTGGAATTACGGCGTTATTTTTATATAAAAAAAATTTTGGTTCGCTTCTTGAAATACATGATAAGTAGACCGAAAGTTTTAAAAAGATTGCGTGCATAGTTTCCTTAGAAAAAATCCCCCAAAAGAACCTGAGCAGAAAAAATGGTTTTATGGCAGGAAAGTACACGCCACACTAGCGTATCCTTGATTAGGTTTTCAATTTGAAGGGCCAGAAAACCCTAACTTTATAAGAATCTATTTTTCTTCAATAAAAATAATCTATCATAGAAATAATCAGTTGCAGAGTTATAGCTCTGCAATCACACGCAACATTTAGCCGCCTTAGGGGTGGCATCCCCTTATAATATTCATTTAACTATTTCACGTATCAAATAGCAGAGGTTTCCATTCTTTAAAATGTTTCTTTCAGGCGAAATTACTTACGGAGGCAGAGTTACAGACAGTTGGGACTCGAGGTGCTTGAAGACAATCCTAGATATATTCTTTTCCCCCAAAACTCTGGATATCAGTAAGACACAGTCAACTAGAACCAATCTCCCCAAGTATTAATAATATCGAAATACTTTAAACCTTTTAGAATACACATATTCGCTGTCTGGCAAGTATTACAGTCCCAGCTATAAAACTCTGCAAGAATACAAAGATTTCGTGGACACCCTACCCATCATCGACGACCCAGAGGTCTTTGGAATGCACGAGAATGCGAACATTACCTACCAGGTAATAGAATGTAGAATAATTAAGAATACACTCCGTGTTTCTCATGGACAATTAGAAATAAAACATTTATATGATCAAATTTTGCAAGCTAAAAGAGGCACAATTCATCTTGAACACTATTCTGGAAGTGCAACCCAAGGAGTCCGGCGTGGACCAAGGTAAATCCAGCTCGGATATTGCGTACGAAGTCGCGGATATGATTATTGCCAGAATTCAACCGAAGATAGATCCTTTGGATTGTAATCCGGATCACAAGATAGTAAGTGACCAGTCCAATTTAAGGGTACCCTGTCATTCAAATTTTCCAAAACATCTATTTTTTTTATAGTACAGTTTAATAGTAAAATTTGGCGTCAAAATTCGTGGCGATGTAGAGTCTGCAGGTATAAAAGTGACCCATTTTCTACGAGGCGTTAAAAATTCCGCAATGGAGAATTTTTTTTTGTATGATCAGAATTAGATAAAATTCTCGATTTTTTTCTTTTAATATCTTTTAAAATGTACGAATACAGTCCAAAAAGTTTTTTGGCCCTACGACGTTTACTTTTTTTTATATGAGATACCTACAGCATAAAAAGTTTTTTGGCCCAACGACATTTACCGTTTTTTTTTTTCATTAAAATTCAGCCCAAAAAGTTTTTTGGCCCTACGTCGTTTACTTTTTTTAAAATAAAATCCTGAAAATTACCTATTTCTGGTGTGACTTTTGCGAATGTACCGATTGCGAAGTAGACACAAGTCATAGAACTCTTACAGAGGGATTCCATGGGAAGACTTCCGTCCTTGACCACTGTGCTCATACACGAAGTTGATAGGTACAATATTCTGCTGAAGAAGCTACTCGCATCGCTGGATAATTTACAGCGAGCCATCAAAGGTTTCGTCGTCATGTCTGAGGAATTGGAAAACGTCTTCATGGCTCTTATCAATAATCAGGTTTCCCTACAATTTCATACGTCTGCCATATATTCTTACAAGTCCACTATAACGTTTCACACCCAACGAGCTTCCACATATTCATAGAAGCGTAAATTAATATATGCTCGCATAAATTAGGTGCCACAGATGTGGCATAACGTGAATGTTTACCCATCGTTGAAAACTTTGGGAAGCTGGGTGAGGAACTTGGAGCTGAGGATTGATTTCATTCAGGTATATATTCGCTTCAACTCTCAAGATAAAGAAGACTATACCGGAAAATATTGGATAGTTTAATAACGTTTCCTACCATAGATTTGGTTGGTCGATACAAAGCCTGTGTCCTTCTGGATTTCTGGTTTATCCTTTCCGCAAGGATTCCTAACCGGTATGCTGCAAACGTGTGCAAGGAAATACAACACTCCTATCGATCAACTGAAGCTGGACTTCATTCCCACCGACGTGGTGCTCGATCAAGAGGAAATTGAGGAAGCACATAAGAATTCTGAGAAGGAGGTCCATTCCCTGCACATTTGCTTTAAAATACTCTTAGGAATTCAATCAGCTTTAAAGATATTCCCACAGGTGCCAGAAGTGTACAAAGGCTTGGAGGTGCCAGCAGATGGAGTATTAATACACGGGTTGGCCATCGATGCTGGTAGATGGGATTTTGAATCTATGCTCTTGGTAGACGCCAATATAGGTAAACATGCCAATCCCGCGACAGAGTATTCGAAGTAACCCGCTCTAAACAAACGGGCAATTTATTCGGGAAACGCTTTTCAGGCGAAATGCATCCACACCTTCCAGTTTTGCATATAAATCCAGTATTAGAGTTACCAAAGGACGATCCGAGATACACTTGCCCTTTGTATAAGACAGCTGTACGAGCAGGTGTCTTATCTACGACAGGGCATAGTACGAACTTCGTTGTTGCCGTTTTGCTTCCGTCCGCGAAGGAACAAGCGTACTGGATTTTAAAAGGATCGGCCCTGCTCATTGAAATTATAAATTGAGTTCCTGTTATTAGATCGTTTGTGTAGTATTACGCGATTAGATATATGAATTAATAACCACTTGGCTGCGAAAACTCTGGTATTAATATATATTTGTGTTAAATACATATTTTACTATATCGAGTAGTTTAGTAAAAAATGTTATAGTACAAATTAGTGTATACTTAAGTGTAATGAACACAGTGGCTGAAAAAATAAAGCAAACTAGCTATGTAAATGTCAGAATAATTCTCTTTCCTTTCTCCTCACAAGACTAGCATGGTAATTGTAATCCTCCATGTCGATGGTCCACATCAAGGCCATGTAAATTGTCAGTATCGAAGCTAACAGTAATCTGTCCAATCTAGAAAATATGAAAGATTAAACTTTTTGTATATCGGGATAGTTCGTTCTATATTAAGGTGACCATTTGTCTCCGACTTCCGGGGACAGTTTCCGGGACACGATCTGTGTCCCTAGTCATTTTTATCCTCGACTTTGTAATTCCCCAATTCTGAATTTAAGGTAATCATTCGTCCCAGATTTTCGGTAATATGTAGTCCCCTTATTCTGTTCTAGCAAAATACACCCGCGCTTCGCTTCGGGCCTGAGAGATATTAAGGACTCCATGAAAACACATTTCATCCCTTTTCACTACCCCCTTAGGGGTTGATTAGGGCAATATCCTGAAATTGGTTTTTAGGCATTTATGTGGGTAACCGTTTGGAGTAAAAACCAAGTTGATATCTAATCGGCCCTATGAAATTTTGAGGAACTCGTGAAAATACATTTCACCCCTTTTCACCCCTTTAGGGGTTGATTAGGGCAAAATCCTGAAATTGGTTTTTAGGCATTTATGTGGGTAACATTTCGAAGTAAAAGCCAAGTTGATATCTAATCGGGCCTATCAGATTTTGAGGAACCCGTGAAAATACATTCCACCTCTTTTCACCCCTTCGGGATCTTTCCCCGGTTGGTTAGGGAAAAAATCCTGAAATTGGTTTTTAGGCATTTGTGTCGGTAATCTTTGTGAGTAAGAACCAAGTTGATGTCTAATCGGGGCTAAGAGATATTAGAGAATCCGAGAAAATATATTTTACCCCTTTTCGAAAATGACCGAGTGAAGGCTGGCGCAAATTTTGGCGAACCGCGGCGACGCGAACCAATTGATGTCCGAAGCGCAGCGACAACTAATTGATTATTAAGATCATGGTCTTTCTAATTTCGGATGAACCCGAGCGTCATAATTTAATACACCGCTCACGCGCCTAACGGCGGAGGAGCTTCGCGGGACAACGCATAACTCAGCCATTATTTAATATTTCTGTACAATATTTATACAATATATTGATTAATACATGCCCTAAACACAAGAATTAAAGAAATATTTTTCAACCTCATAGTATCACAAAAAATAAACCGTCTAATTTGCCATTACCAATTTGCTCTTAAAGCCACAAAATAATCAATATGAAACCGAAGCTACAAGTTTGCAAATAAAATTCTACTAATTTGCCAAAAGTATAACCCAGTCTATGACGCATAGCAATTCCTAAAAAAAATATCTCATGTCCTCGGAAACCTCAAGAAAAAATGATCACCTCGCTCTACACACGTCTTACGTCATATAAGGATGGATCCACAAGATAACGAGGAAGCCCGTAAAACTGGGATGCCTCATGTGCGAGTAATATCGCAGCAGTTCTCTAGATTTCATTACCATGGGGCTCGGTCTGAATGAAAATTTATAATACACTTGCTTCAAACCAGCCAACTCTGACCCGTCCATCATTAAACATCCGCTGTAAATTATCGACCAAGCCAAAACATGAAGACCGGTGAACATATACCATACAACGCTATTAGAAGACGTATCGACTTTCCATAACGCAATCGATGGTACAGTTTGCCAATGGTTGATCAATAAATGAAGAGCCGCAGCACTGACGACATTGTATATACTCCTTTCCATGTAATCCATATGCAACTTACAAAATAAGTGTTTCACGAAGTCAGTGGCCATAAACGAGTGTTGCAACATGAACGTACTTAACAAAGCCGTGTTCACTATTGATAGCCATAACACAGAGTCAACGTCTTGGTCTGAAATACAAATTTGTGACGTAAATTACGAAACACCATTTATGGGTCTAAACATTTGGTAAAAGCATTCGAAAGAAACTCTTAATTCTGGATATTATTCACCTTTTTCCAGTAGTTCATTCGCTTCTTCATTTTCCTTGTGATTCGACAGAAAATATGTCAAATTACATAAAACGTAGAAGGTGTACAAAAAGCACGCTGCGCACGTCGCTACGCTGATACATTTTACAAACATGATTGTAAATAAATAAACTAAAGCAACACTTCGAGAGAAAATGTCGTTTAATCGGCAGCAATCGTTCTACATTTTAATTATAATATTGGTAACGAATGTACATAATCGCAATCCATCGACGGAGAAATATTCTAAAATTAATTTTCAATTGTTTACAAATCCGTTCCCCGAATCTTGAAGGTCATTAAACGTGTAAATACGATCTAGACACGACTGTCGGTTTGAATTATTAAAAGAGGCGCCGCGACTGTTTTGGCGGGAAACGGTGCCATTTCAAAACGTTTGCCACATTGGATTCATTCGATTCCTCGAGTAACAGATTAATACGAGAAGAATATTCTCCTAATGTTCTTTAAAGTAAAGTACTATTATTCCGCGTTGATAACTGTTCGTTTAATTTCGATTATACACGAGCGGCGTGATGAATTTCCATTAGATGCTGCGGCGTAAAGATTGGGCAACGCCTGTCGAAACGAATCGTCATCTATGACCGTTCGGTGTTTCGCATTATCCGTTTCATCGGTTTGGAATGCAACTTTCCGTCAAAAGGAGAGTTCAGGTTAACTTTCAGTCGTGTGGCTTGGAAATTTGCACGTCGACCAGCTGGTTTCTCAAGAAACTTGGCTGGTATTTGTCGATATCCAATTTGTGAGTATTCCAGGCGTATGTATCGCGCATAAGGCATTTAGCGAAGCATGCAGAAATACATGACAGGACGTCTCCCAATTTCGTAATGTTAATTTCTTAACTATTTCCAATCATACGCACTTGCGCTCGAAACACCGCTACTTAAAACACCTATTCGTCCAAATAAATACTTTAAAATCGCGTCGCAACTTTACTAATTGCCTTTTTACGTGTTTATAACTAATTCGTTGCATATGCAAAAGAGGATAACAGTCACCTTGCAAGCATTTGAAAGTTCTAGAACTCGGATTCAATTTTCATTGCACGATCCTGATGTCGGACCAAGCGGTTTTGTATCCAGTGAATTTGCCAATACGAGGATGTGAAATAAATGTAATTAAGAGTGTGTTTGGGGGGAAAGATACGAGTCTCTCGCCTTTTACGTTTATTTGCGAACGATAAAGCAGTGCAAAGTTCAACTTCACACCTCTCGTGCGTCGCTTCTACTATTAATTGTCACCCAGTTGATTCTCAACTTTCGATGAATTCTCGTAGCTGGTCCAAGATGTCGAACCCTGCGGAGCGCTTGAATTATGTCCAAGACAGCAGCAGCGACACGGAGACGGACAAGGAAACCGGCGGCAGAGGACGGCATCGTGTTTATAAGAATAGAATGAGGTAAAACGTCTTCCGTTAACAGACACGCGTAAGCATACTCTATACGAAGGAAAAAGAAATTGATACTTTTTAATAGCAGTTTAATTTCTCGCCTCTGCGGGAAACAGCTTAGACGACCGATAACACAATTTTATCTGTAACTGGTTATATTCTTAGAAATTCTATTTCACCGATTACGTGTTCACATCGTAGCATGTATTTACGGCTGTTGTCATACAGTATGTTACGTGCATGCTAATTAATCTTTTAATTCAGAACCGATCATTCTTGCTCCAGTACGTTTTAACATTAGATTAGTCGAAGAGCGATAAATATCGAACGACATATTTCGAATATCATCTAGCATTTCACATTGGTTACGTATGATTTCTCTTGAATTTATTTCGCATTAGGCACTCTTCACACTCTTTAATTTCGTTCGACTGCTCGTTGGTTGGTTAGAAGAATTAAAGAGCGTTAACAAGTGAAATAACGATACACTTTAGATTAATTGGAATGATTACTTATTCATGTACATACATAAACGCACACTCGACCCTTCGTTTGGACTAGCCAATACATTAGAGTTAGCAGGTATTACACGATGCTTGTTCGAATGCAACCATTAGGAAGGTAATGTCGTTGTTTTGCATGTAGTTGTGGTGGCTCTTCCAAACCAAAACCTTGTCTGGTACAAAGGGATGGAAGCAATGAAAGGCACTGTCATTCCTTCAATTCTGCCAAGCAAAACATAATCACTAATCAGCAAAACAGGTAATGTTCACAGGCGAGCGAATGATTGCGAAACAAAAATTTTTCTGTCATCTTTCCCCCGAAGGTACACAAAGATTTTTCGTTAGCATCGGATAGTACAAAGTATTTAATCATCTTACATTCTTATGTACCCCTATTTTCATTCTTTAATCATCGAAAAGAAGAGTCCAGGCATCGCTGTCCGAAAGGTACGTGGCACACAGAATTCGTTCGATTACTCTATGTACATTGCTTTCGTGCATTTACTAGACACAACTCCTCTGTTTCGTATAGGTGTTAGTGTTAAATGTCTTTCGGGAGTTACTGAGAACATGTTTTTCTTCAGACTCTGCACCGGGGTTAGTGTCGGAAAGAGTCAGCAATGTCAAAATAGGGACAATTTGTCGTCATCTGGATCCATTACTGGTATAAGTAATCCGCAGGCCAGCGACGAACGCATCACCCTTATCGTCGATAACACCAGGTATGCCTCGTGCGATAGAATTTCAGGCAATAGCACAGAGATTCCCAAGCGGGGCTCGAAACGGTTCCGAAAATAACTGTTTAAAATTGTTATATAAAGGTTTTGATTAAAACGGTTATGGAGAAACTTTATTCCAAATAAGTGTTATGTAGAACTGAAAATTTGGACTATTATCTGTTTCGGTTACGGTTCCTATTTTCCTCCTCATATCGGTTCCATAATCGTTATTTTTTCGGTTCTGTATTCGGGCTGGGACTATTCAAATAATTTAATATTCAAATATTTTACAAGTATTCGAATAATTTAATATTCAAATATTTTACAAGTATTCGAATAATTTAATATTCAAATATTTTGCAAGTAGTCGAATAATTTAATATTCAAATATTTTACAAGTATTCGAATAATTTAATATTCAAATATTTTACAAGTATTCGAATAATTTAATATTCAAATATTTTGCAAGTAGTCGAATAATTTAATATTCAAATATTTTACAAGTATTCGAATAATTTAATATTCAAATATTTTACAAGTATTCGAATAATTTAATATTCAAATATTTTACAAGTATTCGAATAATTTAATATTCAAATATTTTACAAGTATTCGAATGCTACGAATAAACTTCGAATATTTGAGTATTCGAATACTACTCGAATGATATTATTCAAATATTTAAGTATTCGAATACTACTGGAATGTTATTATTCAAATATTTAAGTATCCGAATACTACTCGAATATTTCAGTATCTACCTTTTCTATAAGGATTTTGTAAAAAATATGCACATTACAGTAATCTGCAGCTACAATAATAATTAATGATATCAATTAGGGGAAAGTCTTTACAAGAATTGATTCCAAAACCGTTTCGGAACCCATATAGAACCGAAAAAATAACGGCTATGGAACCGATATCAGGACCGAAATAGGAACCGTAACCGAAACAAGTAATAGTTGGAAATTTCGGTTCTTCATAACAGTTTTTCAGAATAAAGGTTCTTCATAACCGTGTGGAGAACCGAAATCGATATTATAACAGTTTTCAAGCCCTCTTATCACCTGGTGGGTCCCAAATTTTTTTTTTTACCTCATTAAATTTTCTTTACTTTATTTTTACCTCACCTTATATAGGGGGTCGCAGGTTATTTGAGTATTATACTAAAAGGGGATCGCGATTCGAAAAAGGTTGGGAAGCACTGCAACATCAGAATGAATGTGAAAAATCTTGAAATTCATTTGCAGATTTATCGTCGATCCGGCGCTGTTCACTGCGCATCCAAATACGATGTTAGGTAGAATGTTTAGCTCTGGCGTGGAATACGCCCAACCAAATGAACGGGGCGAATATGAAGTCGCGGATGGTATATCTGCTATGGTATTTAGAGCTATCCTTGATTATTACAAGGGTGGAATAATTCGCTGCCCCCCGACGGTAGCCGTTCAAGAATTGCGCGAGGCTTGCGACTATCTTCTTGTTCCATTCGACTCTAGCACGATCAAGTGTCAGAATCTGAGTAAGTAGCAGTTTTAATCTGATAATTTACAGTTTAAGCCCTGAACTTTTAAAAGCCGTCGCGGATTTTGACGAAGCGAATCGGAGAAATTAATAATAATTAATTAATTCTCGCTGCGCTTCGATCGTCAATTGTTCATAAACTTTTCTCTTCGTACCGCCGCGCCTGGCCAAAACACGCGACGGCCTTCCGAGATATCGATATATGAAAAAGTTATTACCCTTCCACATTCCTGAGAAAGTTCACGTAGAGTTGCTTAGTATCCGATACGATGAATTATTTTAAAACAACTGCATTGACTTGCGTTAAATGCCAGGAGCTCTAGAAACTAGATAATTGATTGTAGGAGGGTTATTACATGAGTTATCTAACGAAGGCGCACGCTGCCAGTTTGAAGTGTTCCTCGAGGACTTGATATTGCCCTTGATGGTAAACAGCGCGCGTAGAGGCGACCGAGAATGTCACATTGTTGTTTTATTGGAGGACGATATCGTCGACTGGGACGAGGAGTATCCCCCGCAAATGGGCGAGGAATACTCTCAAAGTAAGTGCACGTACTGTCACCTTCCTTTCACTTTCCCTTTTCTCTCGATACCAAGCTTGAGAATATGCAACCTTGATACACGCCGCATTAAATATATAAAACAGAAAATCGATAACCACGTCAACCGGTCGAGGCTTTACCTATTATACAGGACGTTTCATTTATCTTCCACGTCTAAGAGCACTGCTCCCTTCGCCCTCCAAACATCTTACTTCTCGTTAACGCGACTCTTTTTATCCCCGAACAGCCGTGAACAGTACCGCGATGTATCGGTTCTTCAAGTACATCGAGAACAGGGACGTGGCCAAGCAGGTGATGAAGGAGCGAGGTTTGAAAAAGATCCGTTTAGGTATCGAAGGTTATCCGACGTACAAGGAGAAGATCAAGAAGAGGGCCGGCGGACGGGCCGAGGTGATTTACAATTACGTTCAGAGGCCGTTCATCCACATGTCCTGGGAGAAAGAGGAAGCGAAGAGCCGCCACGTGGACTTTCAGTGCGTGAAATCCAAGTCCGTGACGAACCTCGCGGAGGCCACCGCGGACCCGGTGCTAGACGCTGGCGGGAATCCTATTGGGATCGGTCTGCTGCAAGCGACGGAACCGGTGCCCCAGCCGGAAGTGGTCCTAGCTGTCGGCTCGGACGCCGACGCCGAGGGTGCCATAGGTCTCTGCACCGACCAGGACCTCGGCTCGGCGCCGCCCGACGAGCTACCATGAACATTTATCATAGAATTCACATCGAGCAAAATACCAAGTATTTATGGAGCGCTTTCTTCTCGCGTCAATTTCTAAAGTTAGTCGGACCGGCTTATCTCGCGATTTCGTTTCAACGCCGGGTAATCAAGTTTCCAGCCGTTGGTTCTCCAAAGAGGAAGCCTCTAGGTGTTTTCCATATTTTTATAAGACGAACCGAGATTAGTTGGGTAAAATTGCTTGCACGGTGAACTGTGTGCTCGAACGGGAGACGGGAGTGACCTCCCCGACTTCCAGCCGGTCGGAACGTTGCACCGTTACATTATCGCATCTTGTGGATGTTCGTTTAGCGTCTTGTGATAGCCCTCGCACGCGGCCTTTCGGATTAATTTAAACGCGACACCGCTGCGAACTTTTTCAATTTTCTATGTAAACGTTAAACGTTATTGTAACAATTGTGTGTGAAGTAACGGCTCGTCTCTGGTATGTACTCTGCGAATACCGTTTCCGCGTTTTATACGATTAATAAAGTTGGATACCGTTACCGAGTTCACGCTCGCTCGTTTTTCTTGCGCAACGTCACACCCCCGCGTCGCTTACATACATAATTCAGCGTATCTTTAAGTGCCAGCGAGTTATTATTAAAGGGAAGCGGTCTGAAACTTAGGGATACAAAGCGGCGACGGAAACTTTCTTCGCATTTCTATATAGAGCCCGGTAAACTGAAATAGAATCAATTCAAAGAATTCGTTTCACTCGCCGCAACAATTCGTCCTTTGTCGCCGAGGTGTTAACCGAATGTCTCCGCTCCGTGCTGCTCGAGGAAGCTTTTGTTAGCGAGGAATAGTAGCCTCGCCGTTACCCAAATGAATTTGTGCCCCAATTCTGGAGGGGCGAGATTTCGATTGATCTCGGTCGGTACGACAAGCGGGGAAGCGTGGATCGCGGGAGGAAAAGGAGGATTCAGCGGCGCGTCGGGGTCGCTCGGGGGAAAAGGAGAGGAGAGGATGATGAGGTCCCGAAGGCGTAATGTCGCGGGAGGACGCAGGCGCGTATGCGATCAATAAATAGGCTAGCTCGGTCGAGGGCAGGAGAGCAGTAGCGTACGAACACGCGAGCAGTGAGGAGGGTGGTAGCGCGTTTATTGTTGTGTGTCGGGTGAGGCGTACGAAAACAACAGAGCACCCCTCCCCGGCGGACGGTGTAAAACGGGCTGCCAGCGGTGAGGCTGCAGAGCAGGCCGCTCGTCCAGCATGCAACCACCACCGAGAAAAGTAAGCCGTCATCCACCTAGGCACATGTCTTTCCCCTTTACGTCCCTCGGCAATTCACTCTCTTCGCCCTATCCCCATTTCTACGCCTACACCATCTCTCCCTTCCAACTCGGGGTCGTAGGTACTCGCGGTACCTTCGCTACGCGTTTCTCTGGAGAACGCGTCTCCCAAGTGTCAGCAATCCGAGGGCTTTCGAAGCGGTAGGAATAGGTTTGCCGTTTGTTAAACGATTCCCAAAGCGTCAGGCGTGCGTGCCAGGGGAAGCGCAGGGGTTGACAGTTGTGCTGGCGTCGAGGCACGATCGAGATGTACGAATTCGCCCGTGAGTATCGATCTCGAGCGACGTCTTACGGAAAAATTGACGTAAACGCCGCTCGAACCTTGCCGCGATGGGAAAAATCGATGCGCACTTGGGGCTCCCTAGCCAGGAATCTATACAGAAAGCTGAAACCCATGGGGCAGGCCAAAGACCCGGGTTAACGTTGCGTCAAGTCGATGGGAACGTGCGTATCCCGCGATCACTTCCGTCCTCACGGCGATCTTTAACAGTGCCACTTCCGCGACACACCATTTCCTTCCACTACGTCGCTCTATCGGCTCGATATCTCCGGAATTTCTCGCCGTCTACTTTATTATGTAATGCTACGTCCAGTGAAATCGATCCTGAATTTTCAGTGTGGCAGGATTTTCGGGTGGCCATGTCTCTTTGGAAGGGTCTAGTAAATGTTAAAGGAAATGTGAGAGAAAGGGGAACGAACGGTTTCTAACAGTTTCTACGGGTAAATTTTGGATGTAGTAACATTTTTGGGAAATCTTGTTCCTTCGCGATGTGGAAAGAAGGAAAATTTTCCACCTAGGTATTCTTATTTCTGTACTTTCGTGTGGACAAATTTTTAGGAGACCGTGTTGCGGGCAAAATTTTTACTAAAATTTTTAAGTTACAATTGACTTAAAAATTTTAGTTGAAATTAACTGAAATTTTTAAGCTATAATTGGCTAAAATTTTTAAGTTACAATTGACTGAAATTTTTAAGTTGAAATTAACTGAAATTTTTAAGCTAAAATTGGTTTAAATTAGCTGAAATTTTTAAGCTAAAATTGGTTTAAATTAGCTGAAATTTTTAAGCTAAAATTGGTTTAAATTAGCTGAAATTTTTAAGCTAAAATTGGTTTAAATTTTTAAGTTAAAATTGTTGAAATCTTTAAGCTAAAATTGACTGAAATTCATAAGCTAAAATTGATTGATCTTTGTAACTTAAAATTAGCTAAAATTTGTAGATTAATAAATTCGAATCTAGCTAAAATTTGTAGATTAATAAATTCGAATCTATACACTTTTGAGCTCTGCCCCGTGAATAAATTTGAGTAGAAAAATTGAAGGGAAGGTTTCTCTGCAGGAACATCCCCCTATTCCACGCAGTAATCCTCACATCGGGATCGATTTCCTTCACCACGATCTTGGACTGTCTCCAGCCAGTTGTAGTCCTCTCGGAGCCCCTAATTCCCAAAACAAAAAGCTCCGAGCACACTCGAGAGATAATTAGAAGATCTCAATGGCTGCATCGGTACCGGATAGTCGTTGCCCCGCAGGCCAATAACGAAGCCAGCGTGAAGAAATGCACAAAACGTCCCCGACAGGCATTCCCCCAGTTTAATTCCCTCAGTTCCTTCTACTTAATCTCGCATACGCGAAGAAGTCGCTCCGAAGGACTAGCAAGAAGCTAAGAAGACCTCCCCTCGAGTTATTCGCTCGTCCCTGTTCACATAACAAGATTGTCCTGACCTATTTACGAAGCCGTGCGCCAACTGGCCCTTCGTCTAGCTCCATGACAATGAAGTTTCGCAGTTAAAGATCGGGGGGATTCCTGACCCACTTCCCACTTGTCGAATGCCGTTCGAGCGATAAGACTCCAAAGAGACCGCCCTCCCGGGGGAGGTCCGCGAAAAGGGAACACGCGTCGCCGATCTGAAATAAAAAAAAAATAGAAAAACGCCCCAAAGCGTACAGCCGCCCTTTCCGCTCCGGAGCGTCTCCTCGTGTCTTCCAGGCGATTTCGCGTTTACCGACTCCGCGGCCCTCGGGAAGCTCCCTCCGCGGGGACGACGCTCAACGGTGGTGAGATCGTTTCGAAATTCCAGCGACCGGGAATAATTGCTCGCGCCGCGTAGAAATCTTTTCACCCCCGCCAGAGTCTCTAAAGATCCCCCCGCGCCCCGTCTGCCACCCCCGCCGCTACAAGGAAGCTCGAGCACTCTGATCGATAAAACGTTTTTTAAAAGTAATAAACGTCCTTATCACGGTCCCGGCTATAAATTTCCTTGAGCGTGGCCTTTCATCCGTAGCTGGAAATTCTCCGCTGTATCATGGCACTTTGTCGAGTGCGCCTTGCTCGGGTTAAAAGCCCGGGCCATTCCGCCCCGCAGCTCACGGCTTGATTTAGGATTGAATTACGCTTCGAGCCCCGAGCGAAGTCTTTTTTTTTTTTTTTTTTTTAAAAAAAGAAACCTTCGCGATAAGTAAACCACGACAAAATTCTTCATATTCGAGTAAAATTCAAAGTGATCTAAAAAAAATGTTTAGGCACCTAGAGAAATTTGAAAACGGCCCCGCAGACACCTCTGGCTCTCGGCGGATTAAGCGGATGGGTGTGCTTAAAATTTGATTGGGAGCTGTTGCGCCTCAGCGGGGGGCGGAATCGGTGGGAGGTGAAAGAGGGCTGCGTCGTTACTCGATAATTCCATTAGCGTGTTTGCTTAAATCGTCGCCGCCCGGAGGAAAAGAAAAACAGAGGGAAATTCGTGTCGCACTCGAGGACGATGAAGTAGCTTTTCCCCCGTTTAACGATCCGGCTGACAATGCACCGACGGCCAGCAGCGCGCACAGAGTAATTACACGCCGGCCCGCGGGCCGCGCATATCTGTGTGGGATGCATTCAAAAATGCAACGCCTGGCCCCCCGAGGGGGGTGGGGATCGATAGGGGAGGGCGCGTAACTGGAATTTCGATGATCGGCCTGGGGCTCGCCCCTACGCGCCAACTTTGCCGGAGTTCACGGGGTCAATGCGAGCCCTGATGCGTAACGGAATCATCGGCTCACCCTTGTCTCCGCCGCAAAATTGAACTTGACTCCGAACAATGTCGTCGCTGATTAAAGCGTCACCCTTGTTAGCTTCCCTCCGCCGCGATTATTGCCGCACGCTGGACGCTGATAATATAATCGAACCGGAGAGCAAGGCGGCCTAGGCTGCTGCACGAGTGATCCACTGTGCGCAACGGATTACTGCACTTTTTCAAGAATTTAGCAGGGCAAAGTGTAAGAATAATAGAATCATGGGAAGAGGATTCGGGAGAGAAGGAATATTGATTATTCGACTCTTTGAGTCCAGCTTTTATTCAATTGTGGATAAATGTTTTGTGTTAAGGGTGAAATCCCCCTATCTCGGCTCTTCTACAGAATTATTATTATGTTTAATAAGTGGCGGAATATAGAGAAGGGACAAATAAAATAAGAAATACTAGAGGAAAGATAAAGAGATATAAAATAAAATGGAACAAATATGTGATTTTTTACTCGTTTTATTTCTCGTCTCGTCCTTATTAATTAGCACCACCAATAAATAATTCATCTACTTACTGAGCACTTTGTTTGGTCTGAGCAGAGTTTGACATTAACTGAATAAAAAATTATTTGAATAACGGATAAAATAAAAGTTACTTTAACTTTAGAGTTATTGACGAATAATTTTTATATAAGATAATAATTTTTTTTAACTTTTATTCGCTATTCGAAGTTTTTATTTAAATAAAATTTTTGTCGAATTTTGTGTCTGAGTTTCGTTTAGTAGTGCCTGAAAGGGTAATAAACTACAAAATCTCATTTGTTTTTTCAACTCTTCACCCGCAGGGAAATTTCGCAAAATTTCTGAAGAATGTGCACGCGGAGCAGGCGGCGAAGTTGCAGGCGAAAAATCAGCACGAGTGCGACCTTCTGGAGGATATCCGGTGAGTCTTGAACTTATGTAAAAGAGGATTAGACGAAAGCTCTTTAAACGTCTTAAAATCGAGTCGTTTCATGTCAGCGATTTCCATTTCTGCGGCGTTAAACTTTTTACTTTCGACAGGCAAAGAGGTTCTCGATAATATTTATCCTTCCCCAGCGAGAAACGAGTGACGTTATTTAGTCACAGTGTCCCGACGCGTATAATACCTCGACGCTATGAAATGTGACGTTATTTTCCCCCTGTTACGCGTACTGCAAAAAGTCGATGACCCGTAACAGAATATAGAACTGTTCGTATGACACGCGCAAGTTGCTTTATTAGAAATCAATTTCTGTTTTACGCTTCCTCTATTGTACAGGTAGCATTCAGCTACTCTTCATTGACAATGTTCCCTGTTTGATATCGATAAACGTTCAATTACACTGCTTACAATTTTTTGAAGACATGTATCGACCCTCGACCGGCGGTGCTGGGTCTTTTTTGACCCAAGTTACTTCAGGATTTAATCTTGGGGGGAACCGAGTTGAAGAGATAAAAATATTTTAAGTTCAATAAAATTCAATAGGTGATTATAAACATTTATTTAAAGAATAAAATTCGGGACCCCTTTGCCATTGGTAATGATAGTAGGAAATATTTGAGAAATCGAAAAATCACTACTAACAAAAGGAACGTATAGCGAATCGAAAATGACCCAAACACGAACCGTCCGCCGCCCGAGAGTTAATCTTGCCTTCCTTCGAATATTTCCAACGTGGATGTTTTACGATACAAATATGTTTTTCAGCAACTTTACGATTAAGAAGTCTGCGATTGAAAAATCGTATTCCGAGGTAAGTCGGTCGATATGTTACACGCGCATACGAATCTCTGCTCTTCCGATTTACGACCCACCTCTCGTTTCAGGCGCTCCTCAAAATATCCTCCGCTTACTTGAATAAGAAAATACCAAATATTCCGGACCTCAAAGTCGATGGCGCCGACGAGAAATGGTACATCTGTTACCGCCAGTGTTTTCCCAAAATCCGCTGCGCTTTCATCGAGATTCCGCTCGTATCATCGATGAAAACGTTGAACGGTGGA
Source organism: Andrena bicolor (assembly GCA_960531205.1). Lineage (NCBI taxonomy): Eukaryota > Metazoa > Arthropoda > Insecta > Hymenoptera > Andrenidae > Andrena > Andrena bicolor. The sequence goes on from OY482665.1 coordinate 13,169,376, forward strand.
ATGCTTGTTGCGAAGGTTTGAAATTCTTTAACATATTCCAGGAATATGTGGAACGTTTGGCGGACCGTTTTGGAGGAGAACGAGAAGCTGGCCAGGGCGCGGCTGGCCGCCGTGGAAGTTTTTCAACAGCAAATTGCTGACGACGCGAAAAGCTTAAAGATGCACAAACTTCAAGTTTCTAAGAAGGTGCCGTTTTTAAACAAGCTAGCAACTATTTTACTACTCGCATATCTACGGATGGAGAAAGATACAACGTTCCTACTTGTTCCAGGCAATCGACCAATTAATGATAGTACAAAAAGAATTGCAAATGTGCGTGCAGGACGTAGACAAAACTAAGAAACTGTACTTCGATGAAGAGCACAGCGCCCACGACGTGCGGGACAAGGCAAAAGACATCGAAGAAAAGTGCGTACACTCGACTATATAATACTCGAGCTCTGGAATTTTTACAAATTTTATTTCCCCCTTTTCAGACTAAAGAAGAAGAAAGGATCCTTCTTTCAGTCCATAACATCGTTGCAAAAAAATAGCGCGAAGGTACGGGCCAATTGTGAAAAGTATCGTGGCATTAAATGCTTACACGCGGAATTTCGTTGTAAAAAGAAGTGCTCTTATTCCTCCGTGCCCTTAGGTCAGCTCGAAGCGCGACGCTTTGGAAGAAAAATCGACCGGAGCACGAAACGATTATTTACTTAGCCTCGCCGCTGCCAATGCCCATCAAAATAGATATTTTGTAGTCGATTTACAGAACACTATGCAAGTAAGCGAACACCGTCGTTCCCGATCTCTTTCTCCTGAGCTTTTCTAACCTAAGTTTTGTAAACAGTTTTTGGAGCACGGCGTTTACGATAAAGTAGCGGAATATTTAACGCTGATGGGTCGCACGGAACTTTTGACCTGTCTGGCGACGCAAAACAGCTTCACCAAAATTCGCGACCAAGCGCAACAAGTGAGTAATTAAACACGCACTAAATCAACGAGCGGTTTGCCCAATTATGGTAAAACAGAAAGCACGGAGGTATTGTCGTTTCACTTCGCTTCGTTTCATTATAGTATTATTGCTATTATTCTACTTACGGGTACCTTAACCACGACAGTATCTCGCGAAGTTCAGGCAACTGATTTGTTAGAAGTTGCTTAGGTTATGTATCAGATTAATGCCAGCAAATATCCTCGCGTTCGTTGCAGCTCACCAGAGAGTACAACATACAATGCTGCTGTTTGTATTATCCAGTGTTGAAGCAACATATACAGTACGACTTCGAGGCCTGCGACAACGATCCGGTGGAGAGGTCCGTAAATATTATACCGTCGGGGGGGTATCGCGTTCCGAGCGTCGAGTTTCTCAATAATTGAGAGAAGCGTGCTTTCTTGCAGGATAACCGCCGATCATGCCGCTTCAGCCACGCTTGGGAAGGAAGCTCGTCGCTGGTCGACGAGAATAGCGCGCGAAATGAGTACCATCAGAGAGAACAGTAGGAAAGTGCAGGTGCTTCAGCAGCTCAAAGAGTCTGGGCAAAAGGTGAGCGTGCTGCGCGATTAACTACTACTTGCCAAACGTGCAAGCTTCCCTTCTCTAGCGGACGAGGGTAACTCGGTAACGCGGCAATTTTTCCAGACTGATCCGAACGATCCGCAAGGTCCAGATATAGACACGAAAATCGATGAATTGAAACTGGCGATACGGCGCGCAGAGGTAAGATTTCTGGTGGGACGCGAGTCTCGTGAATTCTCTTTCCTTACGTGTTTAATTGTTCATTAGACAGCGAAGCTGAAGTCGGAAGCGAGACTAGAATGCCTTCGAACCGGCGGAGGTTTGTTAAATATTGTCTTCTTTCTTTGTTCGAATCTGATTAAATCTGGTTGCTGATAATATCGGCGCCGTCGTTCGGCCTTGTTGTTTCTTTAGTGAACGTGGACGAGTGGCTCCAGGAGGTTGAAACACTGAGCGTACAGGACATGCCACGCTCGGCCAGCTCCTTGTCCGTCAGGACCGATGCCTCTGGAACGGCGGTACTTATTCATCTTGATCGATTCTCAAGGGTGTACAGGGTGTTCGCGGGATCGTACACTGAAATCAATTTGCAGAAACTTTAATATCTGTTGAATTACGTAAAGGTGGCAAAAGTTTTCTCGTACCTTATGAAAAGGACTGTGGCGGATGTAAGAAAAAAGGCCCAGTTGGCTAACGTTCTGAGGGGCCCATTTTTCGGAAAAATTAAGAGGTGGTTTACTAAAAAGGGGTAAATTTACAGAAAAGTATAGAAAAAAATATAGTGCTTGGATAAAAGCAGAATTTTTTTTGAGAGACAAGGCCCTAATGGGGCCTTCTGGACAGGGGCCCATTTTCGGGAAAATCAAGAACTAGTTTAATAAAAACGGGCTCAGTGTAATAGTACAGAAAAAAATATAGTTTGGGTAAATCACAATTTTATTTTAAGGATAAGGCCCTGGCGGCCTTCTGAGCAGGGCCGCAAATATACTAAATCCGCCTCTGATAAGCACCCTGTATACGTTTATGCACGACGAAGTAGACTGTCAATGACTCTAGATTTTCATCGCGCAGGAGCATCCATCCTCGGATTTCTTCTACGACAGCGACGGAGACGGTGCAAGCGACTTGACAACCGTCGAGCGACCAGGCAGCGCCAGGAATGCTTCTCAGCAAGAAGAGGAGCCGACCGAGGAGCGACAGAGGCACGACAGCGAAGAAGTTGACGGTAGGCGCATACCGTCGTGACGTATTGCACGATATCCAACGTCAGAAGTCCGATATACACGTTTGTTTTACAGCCTTACTCGAGCAAGAGAAGCAGCGAATAGAGGAGCTGACCGTCGGCTGGGACGACCCGACATCAGTGGCTTGGGATAACGAAGACAAGGACGAACAAGCTGACACTCAGGACGCTTCTGAACCGCCCTCTACGCAGCCTATATACAAATGCACTGCGCTTTATTCGTACACGGTATGAACACCTGTTTCTCATAATTCTATTGTTCCTTGGAATTGTATCTTTCAATGTCGATTTTCTCGAAAACGAAGCGCAATGTAAAAAAAAGTTACTGTTTCTTTTCGACTTATAAGAAGTAAATAAGTCAAGAAAAAGGAATACAATTTTTTGATATTGCGTTTCATTTTCGAGAGAATAGCTTTTGAAATTCTTGAGATTTAAAAACCTACCTTGAGGTCACCAGATGGCACTCAAGGGAGTCCCAAAGTTTACAGTTTTGAGTTTTTGGAACCCGAGATGAATCCTCACGTTCCAAAAAAGTCCCAAACCTTTTGCTCCGAAACTTCAAAGCTGTAAACTTTCGGATTCTCGCAGCTTTTACGACCTCGCTATGTCCCTTCTAGGTACTACACAAATTGTCTGAAAGCTAACAAGTACTGTCTCCCTTATCCTTACACACTTTGCAACTCACAGGATAAATTTCGTAACAGGCGCAAAATCCGGACGAATTGTCAATCATCGAAAGCGAGCAGCTCGAAGTTGTCGGCGAGGGCGACGGGGACGGGTGGCTCCGAGCACGAAATTACCGTGGCGAGGAGGGTTTCGTTCCTCAGAATTACCTTGACGTGGAAAGGGAGAACGAGGTAACTCCCGGCCTCAGTTCCCAAGGACCATTGCTCGTGCAGCAAATATCCTTCACTTCGATAGATTACACGATCGACGATCACGAGGCAGTGGATCCTGACGCTAATCTACAAGAAACATCGGTCCCGGAACCTCTGGTCATACAGAATCATATAGGAGGTGAATCGACTGTTTTAAATTAAGTGAAACAGTGTATGCTGCTACACCAACGTCAACTCCATATTCTTCTACGTTGCCTTTTTAGAAACAGAGCAATACTGCATCGCTCTTTACGACTACGACGCCACATGCGACGAGGAGCTGAGCTTCTACGAGGGCGACATCCTGAAGGTTCTAAGGAAGGAGCCGCACGACGTGGACGACGGATGGTGGGAGGGAGAATTGCGCGAGCAACGAGGATTATTCCCATCTTTAATCGTAGAGCCGTGCGCTGCAGACGGTTCGCCTTTAACCCCGCAGGTTAAAATTCAATCGATAAACGCGCGCGATCGCTTTTCCAGTTCAAAGCACATGACTTTGAACTTTTAGCTTCTGTAACGCGATTATAGATGTACCTAATTGCGTTATTTCCCCATGATCTTCTTACGTCTCGCGTTATCTGCAGGAGAACATAACGCCGCCGAGCTCTGCGCCGCCTGTATTTACGCCACCCGCGATTCCGGAATTCTTATTAGAAGAAGAACTAGCGCAAAGCATGATGAAAGGTAACGACCGTGTCGACAGATTGAATTCCAGCGAAAGAAAATGAGAATTACAGTTTCGTCGTCTCCGTTCAACAGAATCTCAAAACGAAGACGCCAATAACGTAGACGCCGAGCCGCAACAAGACGGTTTCATGATGAACCTCTCGCAGGACCGAAAAAGTCAATACGGCTCGCAGTTCGAAGCCAATGGGAACGAAGGGCCTGGTATAGTAGGTAAGTAGTTATTAATCTCGCTACTATTCTACAGTGATATTTAATCCGTGTCTGAATTTACGCGAAATTGCTGCTTAGTCGTAGAAGTGTCGGATGAGTCGGGAGCCAAGGTAAATGGTGTTTTCATTAAATGCTGCGGAGAGACTCGTTGGAAGCCTCGGTTCGTCTTGCGAGCTTAATCATCCGTCGTTTAATATTTCCAGACGGATGACGAGAGAGCAAAGCATCCAGAATTGCTGGCTGATGAACAGTCCGAGGACGATTTCGGGCTCGGAGTTGCCCAGATCGTGATTACAGCGGCGACGCCGATGGAGGAGGTCGAGCACCCGTTTCCGGGATTAGAGGAGACCGCCGACGACACGGTGAAGTCGACGGAAAGCTCGGAGGGCGATCTGCCATCGAGCACCACCACTGACATGAACGAAAGCGAGAGCAAAGAACCGACGGTGATAATGGACGAGAAAGAGGAGCAAGAGACGACCGAGGCAATGGAGGACATGGAGGAGAAATCAACGGTGGACGACCTGCCGGCGGACTCAGCGCCGTTCCCGGTTAGCAGCAGCTCGGGCAGCGAGGCGGACTCGATGTCCGGCCCGAGCACAGGAGAGAATTCCCAGTCGATACCGTCTCGTGGCACGGTGGTAGACGTGCAGGAGGAAACAGAGGACGCCGAGGAAACAGAGGATATCGAGATCATACCGGAGAAGATGGTTGTGGGGGGGAGGGCAAGTATTCCAGATGAATTACAACCTGACCAGCTGGAGAAGCTACAAAATCTGAAAGAATCGAATGCCTAGGAATGACTAGACCTCGGAGATCCCGATTATCCTGCCTTACCGAATAAACTGGCTCTTCCGCAAAATCATCAAAATAAATTCCAGCACCTGCTGGAATTCTGGAAATCTCCGGAGGTTAATGGGAAGAAAGACTAATCGAATCGAAAGATTAAACGGGACAATTGAGAAGAATTTTTATGTTAATACTATGTACACAACCTTTTTGCTAGACGATAATCTAGTGAAACTAACTATTTAAAGAAGGGTGTTGCGACTTTTGCAACGTATTTACAAGACGTTAATGTACAGTCATAAGGTAATAAAGAGAATTGTCGATACCTTATAATAGATGAAAACTTTTAGTTGTTCGTGTACATTTTAAGAGAATTATAATGGTGTTGCATGTAAAAGGAAGTTAACGTTTTTTATTCATCTTTCGTATATTCGTATATCTGTCTGTTTGTATAAGTTTCGTTTTCTTTTCCAATCTTTTTCTCGATCCGATGTTGCTATGAACCCTTTATCCGACTCCATGCTCGTGCGATCGGTTTATGCAAAACTCAAGGCTGCATCCTCAGAGCACCGTCTAATCTTATAGTTTCCCCGTTTAGAAGAGGATTCTCAACGATCTGTTGCACTAGCTTAGCGTATTCCTCCGGATTGCCCAATCGTTGTGGGAATGGTACCGTTTTCGCCAAGTACGCGCGCACCTTATCCGGCAATGCTTGTAGCATAGGCGTGTTGAATAATCCAGGAGCGATCGTGCAGACACGAATGCCAGCCTTGGCTAAATCGCGGGCGATCGGTAGAGTCATGCCAACAACCGCGCCCTTACTAGCGGAGTACGCTGCCTGACCCATTTGCCCTTCGTAAGCTGCAACGCTAGCTGTATTAATTATCACTCCACGTTGCCCATCCTCGTTTGGTGTGTTTTGATACATCAGCCTCACGGATAATCTGATGGCATTGAATGTTCCAACAGTGTTTACGTGAATCACTTTCTGAAAATCATCCAAATCGTGCGGAAGGTCTCTGTTGAAGTTGAACGTCTTGAATGCAACGGCTATTCCTGCCGCGTTCACCAGTACGTCCAATTTATTGAAACTTTTCTTGGCTAACTCCAACGCAGCGGTCACATCCTGTTCCGATGTTACCTTTAAAAGAAAAAGCATGTCAGTGTGTGCACAAGACACTATAGGTTTGTTGCCGTAATAATTTCTTTTACGAGAGCAAACACGAAATTTGCAAATTATAGAAGGACGATTTGTTTTCGTGTAGAAAGATGTTACAACTACACTTTCAATGTCAATTCATAATGGTTACTATAACGATATTGGTAGTAGTATATGTATAGTATGTTAAGACCAACGAGGGTAACGATGCTAATATTAATAAAATTATTAACAATCACGTATCGCTATTAAGACTAACGATTCCACAATAAATGATTATATTGTGAAAGAAATGTATATCTTCTTTAAATATTCTTCGAAATTTCTTCTCATATTTCAGTTACTAAATTAATTACGCACAATGACTAAGCACTCTTTCACATAACTTGCACTAGGGCTGTTACGGATATTCGAATACATATTGTCATTCGAATACCAGTGGAATTCGAGATTGAGATTCGAATACCAGTAGAATTCGAGATTGAGATTCGAATATTTTAATAAATCGAGTTTGAGATTCGAATATTCTAATAATTCGAATTTAAGATTCGAGTATTCTAATAATTCGAATTTGAGATTTTAGTATTCTATAATTCGAATTTGTGATTCGAGTATTCTAATAATTCGAATTTGAGATTCGACTATTCTAATAATTCGAATTTGAGATTAGAGTATTCTAATAATTCGAATTTGAGATGCGAATATTTTAATATTTCGAATATTCTAATAATTCCAATATTATTCGAATAATTAGGAGTATTTGAAATTATTCGAATATTTTAATAATTCGAATAATTAGGAGTATTTGAAATTATTCGAATATTCTAATAATTCGAATAATTAGGAGTATTTTAAATTATTCGAATATTCTAATAATTCGAATAATTAGGAGTATTTTAAATTATTCGAATATTCTAATAATTCGAATAATTAGGGGTATTTTAAATTATTCGAATATTCTAATAATTCGAATAATTAGGAGTATTTTAAATTATTCAAACTATTTAAATAGTTAAACTATTCAAATATTTACAGCTCTAGTTTGCACACTGTTACTGCTATTACTACTACTAATATTAATTTATCAATACTTACATCAACTGGTGCAAAAACAGCAGAATCTCCTAACTCCCCGGCAATTTCCTTTCCCCTTGAAACAGGTAAATCAGCGATAACCACTTTGGCACCTTCTTTCACGAACCTTTGCACGGTACCGAGTCCTAAACCAGAGGCACCTCCAGTTACAAGAGCAACCAATCCCTGAAATGTATGTCAATTATAGCATTCTTTTGGATACCTCACTTTATTGTAACATATCACTTATACACCAATAAATCAAAAATCTTTATGTAAATAAAACTTCTCAATGGTAAATTAATTATTCTCTGTGCACGTTACACGTTACATAAGTGTTTATTATAACGCACCAAATTATCTGAATGTTATGTTCCGTCCTCAAGACAAGTAAGAATCTATGTTGTATTAAAAAGTACCGCTGAACAAATGCAATCTAATTCCTATTATTCCGAACCAATGCTTTGCAATCGTTCTCTTGAGAATTACAATTCCAGTATTACAGTTCAATGATATTCATAAAGATTTCATTTCATTACAAAGGAACTCGTATTCGCATTAAAATTGGAAACTACGAGGAAATTCGTATTATATATAAAGGAACACTGTAATCAAGCAAAAATATAAATTTCTTAACAAAATCTTAATGCGACATAAGAAAAGTTACAATATAGAAAATTCACTGCTCGAATTCCCCAACTTAAACTCAAGTATCATGTAAATAACAAAGAATATGGGGTCCCAGGAATCTCAATTTTTTCAACGCTATCCTCAAGCTTTCAATGTATTTATTCACTCATACATGTTTACACATAAATTCACTTATACTAAACATAATAGATGTACGTTCCTAAATACTTTCTATCCATATTTGCCACTACAAGATAAAAGAATGCATTGTGATCAAAGAACTTGTTTTAGGAAACATCTGTTTTCACTGGCCAGTGACCAGTGAAAAGGAAGAAATACTTTCAGCGAATATGGTAGTGCATACGCAACATAGACGATATCGTGTCAATACGAACGCGATAACGAATCGAGGAACATTACGTACTAATTCTCGCGAATTCGCGCGTTAACATTTACAATTGTAATTTTAGTGTACGCACAGAGGAGAAATATAATACGCAACTCACCTTCATCATTTTGAAATGTTCGAGAATAACTACTAGGAATGGATATTGGAAGAGTGCGAATAAGTAAATGCGGAGGAACGTGAATTAAACCGCTCGATGGTCACGAGCGATTATGAGCAATTACAAGATACCGGCTAATGCCGGCTAGCACGGATGGAAGTAAACGAAGATATATGACTCGACGAGTGTTGAAAGAGAGAACCCGTCGACACGGAACTTTGAACTTAATGGGCGTTCCCTAACTTATGAATTTCTATCAACGAATTAAACAGCGATAACAACAGAATCAAAGAGAATAATAATGCAACAGAGACCGAGGAGAGGTGGACATCCAAAAAATAGAGCAAATGCTCTTCGGTTAACACTACGCGACCAAGTCGGTTCAAAGCGCCGGCAACTTGTACTTTGACTCGCTTCGACTCAAGGACGTTTGACCGAAACCGAAAAACACTGTATAACATGTAAAATAAGTTTTTTTTGCCTCGTAAATTTTGAGAGAAATTATCTTATCTTACGACCCGAAGAACTTAAATATCTGCTACGATGTAAATGAATAAAATCTGATATTCTCTATATTTTGTGGCTCCTCGTATTTTTTATTTACTCGTTGCTTATCAATCAGGCATCGTTACGTAATGTTTGCTTAAAGAATAGGTTTCAATTGATGTTCTTATTGGATATATTTGTATATCGTCATTCCGACAATAGCAGCGTAATTATTGACGATTCTTGAGAATGGAAAGTTACGTCTAACTCGATGTAAAGTCTTTGACTACCTAATGCGTAATTTGCAATAAATGAATATTGTAAAAGAGAAATTAGTTTCTTGCCGGAGAGAACTATTACTGAGAATCACTGCTCGCAAAATCTAATCTCAACACGCCGGGTAGTCAGGTTGAAATAATTTGAATTTTTAATGCTCTTTTACAATTCTAAACGCACATGTTCTTTCGATATACAGTTTAATGCAAATAACTGTATAAGATTAACATAAAAGTAATAATTGCCATCAATCTTATAGCGAATTCGGTACCTCGCACTGACTCTGTGCTAGTGCCAGAAAATGACTTGGATTGGCTAGCTCTATAAGAATCAACCAATCCAAGTCATTTTTTGGCACATTTTGGCACCAGCACAGAGTCAGTGCGAGGTACCGAATTCGCTATTAATTACTCGCAACCAGTACTTGAACGTTATTTCTTAGGTTATGTTTTCTTAAATGTGTTGATAAACCTGTAAAATATTATCTCACCGTACGATGATCATCGTACGATTAAACGAACTTTTGCGTACCAATTCCTGTTACAAATATTGTTCCAATAGATATTCTACTGAACTTTTAGCAGGTAATTATGCATCCTACCTATTTAAAGTAGCTCTTTATTTGTTTACAACTGGAATCTTCTAACAAACAATGCCATCGCTGGGTGCTTTTTAGATTTCCCAGCAACGTTCAGGTTCAAAGATGTGGAACACGAGTGCCACGATGTTTGGGAAAGGAATAAGTGTTTTGCCGTTAAAAGTGGCGAGAAGGAAGCGTTGAAGATGCTTCTACCACCTCCGAACATAACTGGAACGTTGCATATAGGACACGCGTTAACTGTTACGATCCAAGATATATTGGCAAGATGGTATATTTTATTACCAGTCTCTTATTCGCTTATGATTCTTCGTGTTGCTCACTAAAGTCTGAATTCAGGTACAGAATGAGAGGCCACCCTGTAATATGGATACCAGGATTCGATCACGCTGGAATTTCAACTCAAGTGACGATGGAAAAGTATCTTTATAAAACGAAAGGCGTTACCAAGTCTGAGGTCGGAAGAGAAAAGTTCCTTTCGCTTGTTTGGGACTGGAAGAATCAGAAAGAGGACGTGATAAAGCTGCAGTTGAAAGCCTTAGGCGCTAGCTTAGACTGGTCCAGGGAGTATTTCACGATGAGCAAGGTATTCGTCGCAGTTTTTCGTATGAAAAGTATCTCTATTGTAATGCGCACATTGTACGTTCGTAATTAATATTTCAGGAGCATAACAAGGCTGTTACAGAAGCGTTCCTAAGGCTAAATGATCGAAACCTTTTGTACAGAAAGAAGGCTTTGATTAATTGGTGTCCTACTTTGCGTAGCACAATATCGGATATCGAAGTGGAGCATTTGTATATTAATGAGAAGACGGAGCTCGAAGTTCCGGGGTACAAAAAGAAAGTTAAATTCGGTGAAATGGCTTATATAGCTTATCCGGTCAAAGATTCGAGTAAGATTTCTTAGTATACATTTCCCAAGCCATCTGTATTAATGATGTCTCATAAGATAATAATTCTTTTTGTAGAAGACGAGATAATAGTCGCAACGACCAGACCGGAAACTGTGTTCGGTGACGTAGCGATTGCTGTTCATCCTGACGATCAAAGATACGCGAAGTATATTGGCCAGAAGGTTTGGCACGTCTTAAGAGAAACCTATATACCCGTGGTTCCTGATCCTTCGGTAGATATAAACTTCGGCACTGGTAAATATATTCCCAATATTTAGTCGTACTATGATCCTTTACTGGTTCGAGTATGTTATAATAAAGGAAACTTTCTCAGGAGCAGTAAAAGTAACGCCGGCCCACGATCATCTTGATTACACAATCGCTACGAACCATCAGTTAGATGTTATCGATGTTGTTGACGAGTATGGGAACATAACAGACGCAGGTGAACGATTTAAGGTATATTAATATTTCCATTACATACTAATGTCCTTTTTAACCGACTTCAAAAAGAGGAGGTCACTCAATTCGTCACGTATATTTCATTATGTTTGCATGTTCACGCATAAGTTACAAATAGCTGCATCGATTTCGAGGATTTGTTTTTATTTGAAAGAGTATGAAGAGTCGGTGGTACCATGTTAATTTTTTTTTATTATTATCTTGATACTCTAGAATTATCTAGAATTCCAGTTTTAATATATGTTCGGGCGTAACTTTGCAACGCGTGAACCGATTTGGATGATTCTTTCGTTGTTATATGGATGATGTTCCCCAATTAGTACCATGATAAATGTTTTTTAATCGGCTTTAAACAAAGGTTACTAAAAATTAAAAAATAAAAAAGTTTTTTAACAAAGTAAAAAACCCGACTTCAAAGGCGCGTTAAAAAGTAAAAAGTAATTTTTTCCCTTATTTAATCTGCGACTCTCATATTTTTTAAGTCAGTGCTTCATCATTTGCATTGTGTAAAAAAAATATGAAAGTCGTAGATTAAATAAAGGAAAAAATTATATTTTACTTTTTAGCGTGCCTTTGAAGTCGTTTTTTTTTAAATATTCCTTTTGTTACAAGAACGTACTATCATCGTAGTTGGGCAATGTTACAGGGTCTTCCGAGATTCATTGCTCGGGAGAAAGTCTTAAATGAATTGTCGCACAGAGCTATGCTGAGGAAGGTATGCGGCTGTAAGATGAGCGTTCCAATATGTTCTCGATCTCGTGATGTTGTGGAATACATATTAAAAGAACAGTGGTTCGTTAAGTGCAAAGGTATGGCTGAGAAAGCGATGCAAGCTGTGAAGGAGAACCGATTGAAAATAGTTCCTAGTACGCACGAACAGCTGTGGTATGATTCGCTTAGTAATATTAGGTAAGAAAGGAAGAAAGTAAAGCGTAGAGATAGAATCAGCTGCGATATCTGTTTTAATGGCAATACTCTTGTTAGAGATTGGTGTATTTCAAGGCAGCTGTGGTGGGGTCATTCTATTCCAGCTTATTACGTTACGATTGGAGGCAAAACTGAATGGATAGCTGCTCGAACAGAAAATGATGCTCGGCTCATTGCACAAAATAAGTACGGATCCGAGGTAGAGCTACATCCGGAGCAAGATTTATTAGATACGTGGTTCTCCTCTGCAATTCTTCCTTTCACGGCACTGGGATGGCCGAATGAAGTATAGTATAATGATAATTGAATGATATATTATCGATGGTACAGAAATAATGAAGTACATTGAGGAAGGCTGTAAATGGAAACGTACGTTTATTGCTGAGTCGAGTAGCTAACAAAAAAAGAGGAAACAGATGAAGTATTCCTATTTTAAATTAGTTTCTAGTGATCAATTTCAAAATTACTTGCTTGTCTTTCATTTCTCCTCACTTACGACTTCGTTGCTTCTCTACAGTTGACAGTGCATGATATTATAGGTATATCAACAAACGCATTTTTAGACGGAGGATCTTAAAAAGTATTATCCATTGACGTTAATGGAAACGGGACACGATATTCTGTTTCACTGGGTCGCGAAAATGGTCATGCTAGGATTGGAGCTGACTAATCGGCTGCCTTTTAACGTAAGATACTTTATTCTTAAGAGAACCTGGTTTAGGGCGCTGAGAAAAGGTGATTTTCGCGATTTTTTTTAACACGGAAGGATAAAGACGATCTTTCCGAAACTTTGGGAGTATTATAATATATATTTATACGATATAGAAAGAATTTTTAATTGAGAAGTTTCAAGTTCATCGCGCCGAATTATCACAGTTTTTATATGTGCCTTTTTTTAGTTTTCGTGAATTTACATTGCCGATGAATTAAAAAAATAAGGAAAAAGTCAAAATTAACAAAATTGTGGAACTTTATAGGAAAAGTTGCGATTAAAATGAATTATTTAGTTACGGTTTAATTTAATTTTTTCATAAATGTTTATAGTTCGTGAACGATACTTGGTCATTATTTAACTAAAAAACGACGGGAAAAGTCGGTGGGACAAATAGTTTGCTATTTTTCCCGCCAACTTGGAAAATGTTTTAAGAAATAGGGTTTTAAAGTTTACGGCCCGACTTCGAATGTCACTCTGAAACCTTAAAAATATATTCTCTAAGAGTATTATTATTGATTAAAGCAAAAAAAAATAAAAAATCTCGACCCTGTAAACCAGGTTCTCCCCTTAAACGTACATTTGCCAGTGAAGTCGCCTCCATATTTAATTACTCAAAAATCCTTCACACACAGGAAGTGGTTTTGCACGGAATTTTGTGCGACGCTTATGGAAAGAAAATGTCCAAGACGCTCGGAAACGTCGTCTTACCGGAAAATATTATTAACGGCATTACTTTAAAAGTAGGTATTAACGTATGCCTCTCTGAAACGCGCAGTTCATTTCTATCAAACAATTTGTAAATAGGACCTAGCTGCACAAATGAAAGAAAGTTATGACATAGGTGTGCTCAGCAAGGCTGAGTTGCGACGAATGTTATCGGGAAATAATAAAATGTTCCCTAATGGAATACCAGAATGCGGCGCGGACGCATTGCGTATGACACTGTCCAGTCACAATATCAAAAGTCAGTGTCTATAACATCTTCTGATTTTCAAAGTATCGTTAATAATAGCTGATCATTTTCAACTACAGATCAGAAAATCAATTTCGACATCATGAAGTGCCAAACGAATGCGTTCTTTTGCAATAAAATCTGGCAAGCTGGCAAATATGTTTTACTCGCAACGGGTGACAAAGTGTATCAGAAACCAGAAACTCTGACACTTATTGACCGTTGGATTTTAAGTCGATTATCCACACTGGTTGACATCGTTAACGACGGATTTGCACAACGAGACTTTCACAAATCTGCTCAATCTATAAAGCAATTTCTACATTACGAATATTGCGATTTTTACTTGGTAAGATTCTAGCAAAGAAATCTCCTTTTCTGTGATATAGGACTGAAATTTTGTCTTTGTTATGTAGGAAGCAACTAAATGGGGATTCAGAAGCGAAGATTCGGATGTTATTGCAAGTCACACGTACGTTTTAAGAAAATGTTTGGAAGTTTCGTTACGAGTACTTGCTCCCGTAATGCCCTATCTTGCTGAAGATTTGTACAGGAGATTGTCAACTAAATTCCCTGAATTTTCATCAGTACCATCGTTAATGGAAGCGTCGTATCCAACGCCGGAGCAAGTAAAATCGTCTGCTTACACTTTTATGAGTTACACAATTTCAGATCTGTATTTCATATGGTTATTACAGTTTAACGAGTGGAAGGATGTTACTCTGGATGAAAAGACAGACGAAGTATTGGACGTAGTATTTGAAATTAGAAGCCTTTTGGCTAATGTTAGTAAAAAACTCAATCCAACAGGTAATTATTCGTATAAATTATGAAATACGCTGTTTTTGAAATTGTCACGAAGGATTTCTTTTTACAGTTCACATTGTGACTCGAGATTCCGATGACTTTCAGTTTTATAACGAAGTTATAAATTTAATCAAAGGAGGAAGCAGAATCATCAATATTTATACATTTTTAGAAAACGATTACACAGAAAATGGAAGCAGTATATGTTATCCGGTTACTGCTGACTGTACATTGTTTATTACCGTGGAGGTAACTTTTTCAATTATATTAGATATTAATTCAGTTTCGCGATCGTTTGTATCTACTATTTATATACACCTTTTGTTCAGGATTCCCCCAGTTTAGAGCAACTGAAGAAGAATTTGGATAAGAAAGTTACGCGGGTGGAAGGGAATTTGAGAATTTAAGAGTATTTGTGGATAGCAGAGAAATTCGCGAGACTTAACTTAAATTAAAGGAAACGTCCGTATTAAAACGTAATGTATTTTAACAAGAGTGATTCATACTTTACAATTTAAGACAGGAGTAATCTTAATCGACATCCATGCGTTCAACTTCAGAGTCATTTTCATCTTCGTCGCTATCGTCGCTGTCCTCGTCATTCGAGCTCGAGCTACTGGACTCGAACCAAGTTTGCGAAGCTAAATCATCTGCTATCACCGTTTTCCATTCATCTAATTTACGGCAGTCTAGAAACGACATGGTAGGAACACTTTATTTCATAAACTTTTATATGAAACGTAATAAATTATAATACTGTACAAACCCAAGCTATACAAATCGTTGAGTGTGTATTGCCGATCTCCAACTTCGAGCATCCCGCCATAT
Source organism: Andrena bicolor (assembly GCA_960531205.1). NCBI lineage: Eukaryota > Metazoa > Arthropoda > Insecta > Hymenoptera > Andrenidae > Andrena > Andrena bicolor. The sequence continues at coordinate 13,184,993 of OY482665.1, forward strand.
AGATACAGAACATTGTGTTTCACAGCGAGTCCAGGATTTATCCTCGGAGATGGAACAAATATGTTTTCCTGTGTGTTCTCCTTTTTATTTGCAGTGGATGCCTGTGCTACACCTATCGTAACTGTGAATATACCATCGTCGTCAGTAGTTTTGGATTCAACCGGAGCAGGTGCTTCTTGTATCTCACTGTCGCTGTCGTCTTCGTTTTCGTTACTGTCTTCTTGCCCACCATCTTCTTTTGCTTTTCTCCTTCGACGCCGCGCGGTCGCGTCTTTCTTCCCACATAGCGACACTAAATATAAATAACATCATTTCAAACACTAATAGCAATAGAAAAATAATGAGTTCCTTATAACTAACGAACTCACCTTCGTGCCATTGTAATTTTTCTAAATCCAAAGCCATTAAATCGTTGTAGAACGTTCCATGAAGCTCTTCATCCTCATCTTCCTCGTCAAAGACTCCACCAAACAGATAAGCTAGATTAGGTTGAACCAAAACAGCCGATGCGCTGCATCGCGGTGACATTTTAATTCCAGACTGCTTCGCGGACACCCATTTCCACTTTAAGCCAGTTTGATCATTCTCTGGAATAATATTCTACGTGACGTCTAGGATTCGAACACAAAATCTTGGCGAAACAAACCGCTTACTCTCGGGTGTCAATAAAAACATGTCGTGATGAACGCAGCCTTTATCGACATCCTTCTTTATTCTTTCTTTGCTGTAGCCACCGTATATAAGAAGTTTGCTTTCAGGCATAGGTAATATTATGCATCCAGATCGTGGAAGGGGTGGAATCCCTGGAATTTCGTAGACCGTGCTTTATGATACAAAGATTAACATATTGGGAAACCAAGTGGAGGCGTGGCTAAGATTTCAGCACTGCGGTGGTAAGTTGGCAAACTATTGCAAGTAGGCCCGGGTTCCTCCAAACATTTCGAATAAGTATTTATTAATCGAAGAAGTAAAAATTTATTGTTCAAAAAAATTTAAAAACACTCGTTTTCCACAAAATGTCTATATAAACACTGATAATCGTATGGACTTGGACGGATTTCGGCCTACTCACAGTAGTTTGATTTTCTGCCACTAGTTGGCGTATCGAAATTCTTGGTTTCCCAATATATCTTCAACTGTTATAATTTTACCAGTTAATTCGATTTTCTGCCACACATATGTTTCGAGATTAAATATATGCACATCATTGTAATATTTGTAGTCTCTTAAGTTATCATGAAATCCACCGAACACTATCAATTGCCTTTTCATGTGTGCCATTCTGTGACCACTTCTAGCGGATGGTCCACCGGGGGACCTAAAGAAAATACATGGAGAACTAAGTAACGGAAAAATCTCTTTGTGTAACTCTTAGAAGGTGTGTACATACAAAATTTTTTCCCACTTCTTTCCTCCGATTCGATACACCCACAGATCTTTGTAATGATAAAACTGCGATTCCGAGGGGCTAGAAAATTCGCCGCCAAACACCCATAACTCCCCTTTATTCATAGACGTCGCTACCGCTTGGTGACCACAGCGCGGAGGTGGAGCGCCTGGTGCTTTTATAACGGTCCACTCGTTTTTACTCAAGTTATACGTGAACATGTCCCCGTAGACAACTGTCTGAACAAGAGTAAGATTGTTAGACTCGCCGAGGTAACTTGAATATCGATTAGCTTAATGAAATTTTGTCAGTGAAACAGTGTTGCGATAATGAGCGAAATATTCTTCAATTTACCGTCCGTCCATCGTGAAACTCTCCGCCGAGCATAATGAGCTCATCTTTGAAGGGATGCGCTGTTAACGTAAAGTTTACACGCCGAGAAGGTTGCGGTACCGACTTTTCGACAACGCGTTGCCTTCGAGCTTCTTCCTTTTCAATTTCAGCGAGCACATGTTCGATGTCGTCCTAGATTTTGTACAAAATGAACGATCTTTATGTGAGAATACATGAATTTTTGTATTATAACTATGCATTATGATTATTATGGATTTGTAGTTGCGTCGAACTACTTGTAGATGCATATTTCAATAATTTATTAGACTGACAATTATGGTAACACGAAATACAGATTGTATTTAAACAGTTTTCTAACCTCACCAAGTGCGGCCAATTCCTTTCTCTGTTTGGCGTTCAGTTTCTTTTCAGTTTTAAGCGCGGTTTTCACGCTACCGCTTACTTTCCTTTTGGTCTTATCCTTTTTACCCATGTTGTGAAATTTTTCAGTACTAACGAAAGGTTACTTTTACCTTTCAAACAATTCAAACTTCATCAACCCAGCACACCGCCATTTATTCAGTATGCCTGTAATACCCGACAGTTAGTGTTAGATGGTGTTAGAAGTTCTAACTTAGAACCAGGGGGCTACAACTCTGTGCACGACTTTCAGGCAGCGTTAGTACTGCCATCTGGACTAAGGATCGTTGTCCCCGAACTAAAATTCAATATGGCCGTCTAACATAGTCTGCGAATCCAGTAATAATATATTAATTGCTGCAACATTTTTTGTATTTTAATCGTCAACCATACTGAGGATGATAAGTCCCTTTTCTTCGATGGCTTTTACAACAGTTTTGAGGCAGTGCATCAACTGATTTGAGGACGTCTTGCATTTTGTGAAATAAATCAGTCAGAGCAAAAGCGGACTAACCTACATTTTTTTCGAAGTTAAATTAGTAGCAATAACGTATTCCAATAGGCTCTACGAACCATATAAAAAAAGGAAATTTTTTTTTTTTTAATTTGGGTTGGTCCGTTGCTGCTCTGACTGCCTCAAATAATAAGCAAATAGGAGTTTCCAGTTCGATACGATGCTTTTTAGCATAACACTAGAGCACGACCATATTGAATTTTAGTTCGGGGACAACGATCCTTAGTCCAGATGGCAGTACTAACGCTGCCTGAAAGTCGTGCACAGAGTTGTAGCCCCCTGCTTAGAACCGCTACTGCGATAGAGACACGATCGGGTAGACCAGTCAGTGATGCCAGAATGAGGACGGGTCCTCTCGAGAATTTCCCCCACCACGCATGCACACTACGCCGGAGTGGCGTGTCCGAGCTCACGGATCGCCGCTCCGGCGTAGTGTGCATGCGTGGTGGGGGAAATTCTCGAGAGGACCCGTCCTCATTCTGGCATCACTGCTTGAGTCCACATCGCCCGCTGACTATTTGAGTGGTGGGGAAAATTGCACACGTCAACGCACGCGCGTGATGACGCCGCGCGTCAACCAATCAACGGCAAGATGGAAAACGAACCGACGCCAGCGCCAAGGCAAGCGAAGCTAGCCAAGCCAAGTGAGGTCGCAGCCAACCAGCGTCGACAACCGATTCCACGGCGACGCTGGTATGACGATTCTACTCGATTCTTCTAGAATATATCGATTCTTTTTCTGAAAAGTCGATTATTTTACTGATTATTTTCGGATACTCGATTATTTTCTAACCAAGAATCGAGATCCACCATTGTCCGAACTGCTTACCTCTTGGCTTGTGGAACGTAAGTAGTTTGTTTTTCAATGTTTAATAGTAATAATTACTACCTATGTGAGTATAATAGTTAGTCTAATAGTTTCCTTCATCATCAGAGTTTTCTTGTAACCGATTTTTAACTGTGGTGTCCGCGTTTAGACGTAAGCGCCTCGGATGATTTTCGATAACGCGTGAAAACATGTCGACGAAATTGCAGTTTTCTTCTGATAAGGACGAACAATTAATATAAAATATCGCAAACGACCCTGTACTTTATGCTACTAATAACCAAGCTTACAAAAATTATGTAGTCAAAGAAAATGTGTGGAGAGAAATATCAAATAAATTAAAAACCACAAGTAAAGTATTGTTTATTTATTTGTATGTTCATAAATGTTACAACTTTTAAATAATAAACGAGATAAGAAGCCGAAAGCAACGTCTAGAAGCACGCGTTTGACGCTAATAGGAAATCCCGCCGTTAGCGCTTGAATTGAATTACGCGCGAAAATCACGAACGACCGGGCCAGACCCATCTTCGGAGGTGGGTCTCCGTGGGCGCGATGCGGTCGCATCAATGACGTCATGAGTGACGTTTTTAGCCCGACCGCGGGCGGCGTGGTCGCCAAGTGGAACGAGAAACCGAGCGTTGCGGTCGCTTTGGGCTCAACTGGAACGCACCCTATGCGTTAGAGAGGCTGAAGAGCCAAGGGGAATCCCAGAATATTGGCAAATGCCAGTATTGACCCTGCGTTACCTCTGCATTCGCGATTTTTGAATAGAACACATGAAATAAATTTTTACGTGTGTTGTGTGGCCGTCTGGAAAAAGTAGAACGCTAAGGCGTCCTGCTCACTGGACGCGGATTTTTGAAGGAGAATTATAATAATAAGGATGATAATAATATAACAAAACGATTTGAACGCAAATAACTGATAACTTTAATTAATTCAATGGAACGATTTGAACACAAATAAAGAATTCACAACGGTTTTAATAACACGTCTGTGTTAATTTAAAAAGTAACCGGAACGTAACACTCTGAACAATTTGATTTTCTGAACAACCTCGATCACAAGTGGTTCGGATGATCGACGCTCTACTGTATTGCTCGTGGTGCGCCGAAGATTGCGATGAGACAGCGAAATATAGCGTCGGTGACAGTAACGGCGCGTACCTATATATATCTTGTAATGTAATGGTCATACAAAGTTTCGAAAGTTGACATTGAAGCGTTAGGATGTGACGATTTCCGCTGGGTGTTAGTGGTAATGGCTCGACTGTGTCCATAGCGATTTTATCGAATGGTTTCGCTGCAGTGTCGGTTATTAGCAATATGAGCGTACGAGTTTTTGCTCTTGGCAACTTTGACATTTGCGTATGAAATCCTCCGTGATGCGTCGGTACGCTTTCGTCACGCCTTTGTGTCCTATTAGGCTTTCATGATAGGGACGGATGAAATCTTCTCTTTCGTCGTCCGGTGGTTGTTGGATTTCGCCGGTGCAGATCGTGATCCTTACGGGTGTTCCTTGAAAGATTTCCTCAAGGTGCATTTTCAGGGTTCCGGCCTCGAACCAGTGTAGAATTTCGCCCTGTGTCGCTATCCGAAAGGTATTCACGCGTTCCCTTTCTATGGTGTTCTTGAATCGTGGGCGGTGAGGAAAATTCTCCATCTTGTGAGCCGTGATATTGGATCCTCGACCGAAAAGAGCCATTGTAGTGAGCGGTGGTCGATCATAGTCGGTCACCAGGAAGAATTTCCGTTATTTCCGAGTAATTTTCTTGGCAAGGTGACAGCGTCTGCGAGGCATAGGCGATCGGAGGATCCTCGCCTATTTTTCCTTGATTCAGAATGGCTCCAACTGCTACGTCGGAGGCGTCTGCTGTTTTTATGTATGATTCATCATAATTAGGGTATCGTAAGACAGGTACTTCGCAGAGAGCTCTCAGGTTTTGAAGCTTTCTTGGTGTTTCTCCGTCCACAAAAATGACATTTTAGTGCTTGTCAAACCTGTTAGCGGTCTGGCTCGATTTGCCACATCCGGGATGAATCGCCGGTAGTAGTTCACTAGGCCCAAAAATTGTTTGACTGCTTTCCGATTCTTTCGGCTTTACTTCATTAGCTGATATAATACGTCCTAGATACGTGACCTCGTCTTTCAAAAACTCGGCCTTGTCCGTTTGCAGACTCGAATTATGCTCCCTCAGCCGGCTAAAGAAATTCCTGAGTCGACGTTATTGACCGGGGCATTTTTCAGTCCAAAAGGCATGCGGACGTATTTATAGTGTCCTTCGGGGTTAGTAAATTCTGTTTTCTGGCGGTCCTCGGGAACCATCGGAATTTTTGCTAAATCAAAAACCGAAAAATATCTGGCGCCGCCTAAACGATCGATAATGTTCATAATTCTGGGGATCGAGAACGATCGTCCACTGTATTCTCGTTCAACTTCCGGAAATCTACCAGCACTCGCCAACGTTTGCTTCCTTTAGAGTCGGGTTCCTTAGGTACGACCAAGAGTGGTGAATTATACGGGGACCTGCTTAACCTGCTCGCTTATCTCCTTCTGTCACATTGGAGAATGTGGATATTGGCGTGTGTATACAGGTACCGAATCTGTCATTGGAATCGTATGCGCTATTGTGTTGGTTCCCACCAGAGGGTCTCCCTTAATGAGGAATCTATCTTCTTCCTCCGTAACCGTCTTGATTACCCATGCCCGCGTTTTCGATTCTACATGTTGGAGCCTCAAGAATTCTTGAATAATTCGTAATCGTTCGGTAGGAGGTCTTTGCTGCATCTGGTAATCTCCTAGATTACCTTCTTCAAATGCTGCGAGCTGTTCTTCGGAAAATGGTGAGGGATGAATCCGATCTTCCTCAATGTGTTCTGCACGTGGTGCAGCAATCTCTTCTTTTTTGTCTCCGTTTTCCAATTCTAGGTGGTCGGCAAGATAGGCCTGCACGGTTTCTTGGCTTTTTTTATATGACGCAAGAGCCTCTTCCAGTTGTTGCGTATTGGAAAAGTGGACGGGGTGAATTGGTCGGTTCACCGTTATCATCGTACGTTGGTGATAAGATATGATGGTTTGCTCTTGAAGAAAGTAAGGGTCTTCGATTAAACCCGCAATGTCCTTGGGTAAATTTGACGTTTGAACCACGTAGAACAATGCCCATGAATCGTTGATTTCCATACAGGTTGTTCCAAGTGTGGTGACCTTTCTTTCTATTTTCTCGAGTTCCAGAGCTTCGTTGGTTACTCTTGAGGGGTCTGGATGGATGGCCCGTAATTCTAGCAGGTTTAACACGCAGCCTGTATCAATTATAAATTTTCCCTCGCAGGCCACCAGTTCGAAGGCCTGGATGCGGCGACTAGAGAAGGGCGCGTACCCGATGCACGAGGATTTCTATTGCTCTAAAAGGTTACTTGCTTTTAAACTGGCGAGAAGAATTCGCCCGCTCGGACACCTTAGTAGTTTAAATGATCGCGTCTTTCGTAAGATGGTTCGCGTTTTTCGAAGAATGATTTGCGTGGTTCTGACTGCCTATAATTTCGAGGTGTTTCCCGTTTACGCTGCTAGACACAAGATCTACGATCGTCGTGTTTACAATTTTCACGTTCCCCGGTTACAAGAGTCATGGAGCCTCGTGGCGGTGTCGGATCGCGATAATAATGATCGTGCCGATGCGTTGACGCGTAAGCGCAATACGAGGACCGGGGTTCTCCGACATTTCTTTCGTAGCGCGGTTCCCTTCATTCAGACCTTCTGTGATGGTCGTACGGGCAAAGAGAAGGTATACCAAGAGGCGACACTCCGGGCGGTATCTTTGAAGTTCTTCGTTGGCTTGATCCTTTAAATTGGTTGTATAGACAGCTGTATATCTTCGTTTTACTATCGTCTCTTGTTAATCCCTCCTCTTTCCGACTACCGAAGGTACATTTAAATTGGTTGTGCATTTCATCTCTGTCTAAAACTCGTTTCTTCGTCAGAGTGTCGCCTCTTGGTATACCTTCTCTTTGTCTGAACGGTGTTCGAAAAGTGGGCACCGTTGCCGACGGTGCCAGTAGGCCAGCACCGTAAATACAGAGTTCACAGGGATTAAGCGCAGTGAGTGGAGGGGGAAACATTTACAGGAGTGGTGGTTATGTGTGCGTGACTGACGCAAGCGCAGTTCATGCAATATGACCACTACTCCTGTAGGTATTTCCCCCTCCACTCACTGCGCTTAATCCCTGTCAGCGTGGCGTGGAAACTGACTACCACGGTAGTCGGAACGAGAGTGGGGACGGCTACCCACGTCTGAACCAATGAACGCCAAAAGAAAAATTGTGAGGCCGCAGCCAACCAGCATCGACAACCGAGTCCCCAGCGACGCTGGTTGGCTGCGGCCTCACTTGGCTTCACTTCAATCGGCTAGGCTTGGCGTTGGCATCGGCGAATTTTCCTCTTGGCGTTGATTGGTTGACATCACATGATTATCCCGTCACTGCTATAAATTGTGGTACTAATGAGTTGCCCATGACTCGATCCTGCATGCGAGAGAGTCAGTTAAAAGAACGCCGACGGTCTGACTCTCTCGGACGCACGGTGTAATAGACAGGTGTTCCGACTCTATACCTTTTACCCCAGCGATTTTGTGTGCCGATTTCTGTTTAGTTCCCCTGGCTGTCGCGAGAGGCGTTGTGACTTAGAAGGCATATACATATGTATTAATGAGACTGTAGTAGTAGAGATTTTAGTGGTATTACTGGGCTTGCCAGAAACAACAGGCGGCCTGTAAGATATATGTAAATGCCTTTACGACATCGACGAAATCTGCCGGCCGCCAGAAGAACTAGGACGAAAAAGTCACATATTCTGAACAGGAGTCGGAACACCTGTCTATTACACCATGCTCGGACGCACGGTCGAGTCATGGCCAACGCAGTCGCCGCTGGTCGCCGCTCGAAGGCAAAGTTCCCAGATAGCACACCTCGTCTTAGAGACGTCTAGTTTATGTCTATTTTAGGTCTGAACGTCTTAATTTGTAACAAGACGTCTTTAAGACGTCTTTACGACGCCTTTTGGACGTCTTTAAGACTTTACCAGACGTTGTGCTATCTGGGCAATAACACTACACCTGTTAGTTGCCCCCCAACATAGATACGGTCAAAGAGTAGGGATAACAAGAGGCGTCACTCCGGTCGGAACCTTTGAAGTCCTTGCTTGACCTTGGCATTTAAATTGGTTGTCTATTTCGAGCGGGATATTCAAATCGACTAAATGTACCTTACCACAATTGGCTGATTATTGCCGAAGTTTACCGATCATTGCCGAATGGGGTCGAATGGGCATTTAAATGGGTTGTCTCACTAGAAATCACCGTTTCCCTAGATTATTTCTGTCCTTGTCGAGTGACGCCTCTTATTATACCTCCTCTTTGATACGGTACTGCACACGCCACGCTTGCGCGAGAAAACGCGTCCAAGATCTCATCACTGATGCTGCGACAGGATGTTGGTATTTCCGGTACATATGTTCCCATTACATGATTATGATTACGCTGCTGGTGTCGAGCATTGAGCTATTATAGCTCAATGGTGTCCAGTTCAGTGATGCCAGAATGAGGACGGGTACTCTCGAGAATTTCCCCCACCACGCATGCACACTACGCCGGAGTGGCGTGTCCGAGCTCACGGACGCCGCTCCGGCGTAGTGTGCATGCGTGGTGGGGGAAATTCTCGAGAGTACCCGACCTCATTCTGGCATCACTGGTCGAGTTGTGTCGAGTGGAGTTGTGCGGCGTCGTAACTCGTAACTGTTCACAGCTGTCCGGCCGAGCGTATACCAGCGTATAAGTACCTAGGCGGACGAAGGTTAGATCATTAAGGTCTGCGGCGCACACTTATCAGTTCCGTGTCAGTTCCGTTCCGACTGGTTCCGACGTGCACGCGGTTATGTGTGTTTGGACATTTACCACGGGGTTTTTATACTGTGTTTTTCGGATCGTGGTTCTTCAAGATTGCCGAACCGCTGAGTCGGTTCGTTGCAATAATTGAAAAGTAGCCCGTCGTTATGCGACGCAACCTGCGACTCAGGTGGTTTACTTCTCTTGAGTGCAGCAACCAATCGAGGACTGTGGGATAGTAAATCGGCGTATGTCACACATCCATGTTAGTTAACATCAAGACCTCCAAACTTTTCTTTACCCTGCTGTATAGTTCTCATAATCATATTCTCATCTATAAACCTCATCGATTTCTCTCTCAGTGATAAAAGATTTTCATGTATCGGTTGCTTATGTCGCGTCCCATTAACAAGACGAACAGCTAGGTCACATAATATCAGTGCGTTATTTACCACAGTGGTGTTCATTTCCGGTGCATCTGTAACATTTGACGTTACTTTTTCCCGACTGAAAGACCTGCCAAACCAGCTTGTATTAGGAATATTTAATTTCGGTACACCTTGTGAAGTTCTCGACTGTGGTATATTTGGTATGGAAGCGGTGTACATCTTTTCTAATGTTACAGAGCATGCATGGTTACCTCTGGACTTAGAGTCTTCCGATTCTTTAGCAGCAAATTTGTCAGCCACACTCGATACTAATCCATCACCTTTTTCTTTTATCCAATCAAGCAACCCATTTATCCACGAAGAGGGTCTTGTACCAGAACTGGCTGCTATCTCAGGTTGATTTATATAGTAATGGGCATCTTGATATTTATCATTACGCTTCTGTACTCTACGTTGCCTACGTCTTACACGATGTGTACGCATACCATCTGCATGTCTACTATGATCGTTATGTCTTTTGGGTCTTTTGTGCCTAATAGGATGATTACTACTTGCAGGCTCTGAAGGTGCAGAACTTTCTTGTAACTTAACGGTAGAACCAACTAAATCATTTATCCCTGAAGATTTTTCACTTGCATTGTTTGTTGCCATTTCTGGTTGATTACTCGAGTCTGTAGTAAGAAGCTTGTGCAACGAGTGTTGATGACTACGTTTGTGCTGTCGAGGCTTTTCTATTTTTTCATTAAGTTTCATCTCTAAATTTGCCACAATATTACTATAACATCTAGCAGCAGCTAAGTCCAAAGGCGTATATCCATTATTATTCTTCACATTAATATCAACGCCTTTTTTCTCTGTAAGGTATTTTACCATTTCTAGCCTACCTTTTATAGCAGCACTGTGCAAAGGCGTATCTCCAGAATTAGTTTTTACACTAACATCAGCATTTTTTTCTTCTATAAGATACCTTGCTATTTCCAGGTTACCGTTCATAGCAACTATGTGCAAAGGCGTAGCCCCATCATTATCCGTTATATTAACATTAACTTCTTTTTCTACTACAAGGTATTTTACTACCCCTAGCTTACCAGTACGAGCAGCAAAGTGCAAAGGTACCTGTCCATCATTAGCCCTTACATTAACATTAACTTCTTTTTCTTCTACAAGGTATTTTACTACCCCTAGCTTACCAGTACGAGCAGCAAAGTGCAAAGGTACCTGTCCATCATTAGTCCTTACATTAACATTACCGTTTTTTTCTTCTATAATGTATTTTACCATTTCTAGACTACCACTCTCAGCAGCATTGTGTAAAGGCATAATCCCATAATTATTCATAACATTAATGTTCGCACCTTTTTCTTCTACAAGGTATTTTGCTACCTCTAGATTGCCACCACCAGCAGCATCGAGCAAAGGTGTACTCTTCCCATTATCCTTTACATTAAAATCAACTTGTTTCTTTTCTATTAGATATTTTACCACTTCTAGCGTACCATTCCTAGCAGCTGAGTGTAAACATGTCCGCCCGAAAACATCTTTCGCATTAAAATCAACTTGTTTCTTTTCTATAAGGTATTTTATTACCTTTAGCTTACCATTACTAGCGGCAAAGTGCAAAAGTGGTTGCCTGCGACTATGTTTAACATTAATACCAACTCCTTGATTGATAAGATGCTGAACTTCACTAAATTCATCATATTTTACCGCATCAAACAATCTCTCTGTTAATTTGTTAACAATAGAATTTACCAGCTGTTTATGACCTCTGCTTTCTAGTATGTTTAAAGGTGTGTTACCATTAATTTTAAAATCAATCTTAGCACCTATCTCTATAAGGAATTTTACAATTTCTAGGTTATTAGTGTGAGCAACATGGTGCAGAAGTGTATGTATATTAACATATGTGCCCATTTCTTCTACAATGTATTTTAATACATCTAGGCACGTATTGATGACAGCTAAGTCGACAAATGTATTCCCACTTCCATTCTGATCATGAGTAAAAGCCCCTTTCCCTATAAGGTATTTTACTACTTCTGGCCTATTATACGCGGCAGCGTACTGCAACGGTGTACACTTAGTAAAACTGTATATATTAACATTAGCCCCTTTTTCTACAAAGTATTTTACTACTTCTAGCTTACCATAAACAGCAGCGTAGTGCAAATGTGAATTTTGAAACATGTCCCTTGTATAAATCGCATCAGTATACTGCCTTTCCCCTAAAAGGACTTTTACCACTTCTAGCCTCTCATCATCCGTAGTCAAGTCCTTTATATTACGATTAGATAACGACCCACAATCGAAGGTGAGTATCATTTGATTATCATCACCTATAGCAGCAGCATAGTGCAAAGGTGTCTTACGAAAATTATCCTTTACATAAAGGTCAGTAATTTTTTTTTGTCTAAGGTATTTTAGTACCTCCAGCTGACCATTAACAGCAGAGTACGAAGCTGTCCATCCAAAATTATTCCTTAGATTAAAATAAGTGCCTCTTCCTGCCATAGGGTTTATTGCTTTCTTTCGTATCTTATCGATATGATCGATGACAGCTAAATGGATAAGTGATCTTCCATTAGGATCTTTTTGTTTAATATTAGCACCCTTTCCTATAAGGTACTTTGTCATTTTTAGATCACCATTACTAACAGCTATGTGCAAAGGCGAAAAATGATTATAACCAGCGTTAACGTTGACACCTTTTTCTTCTATAAGGTATTTTACTAATTCTAGATTGCCACCAGCAGTAGCATAGTGTAAAGCTTTACATATTACATTAACATTAACACCTTCCTTGTTTATAAGGTATTTTACTACATTTAGACTATTCCCAAATGCAGCATAGTGTAAAGGTATAATCCTATAATAATCATATACATTAACATCAGTGTGTTTTTCTTCTATAAGGTATTTTACTACCTCTAGATTGCCACAATATGCAGCATAGTGCAAAGGTTTAATCCTAGAATTAACATCGGCGTGTTTTTCTTCTAGAAGGTATTTTACTACCGCTGGATTGCCATCACACGCAGCGTATTGCAAAGGATTATTCGCAAAATAATCCTGTACATTAACATCAGCGTGTTTTTCTTCTATAAGGTATTTTACTACTTCTAGATTACCACTTTTAGCAGCAGACTGTAAGGGCGTTTGCCCGTCATTGTTTCTAGCATCAATACTAACGCCATGATCAATAAGCTTCTTGACCTCACCAATATTATTTCCCTCTATTGCTTCAAACAGTGTTTGTTTCTTTATCCCATACATTACAGATTTATAACTATCAATCGTAATTGTACTCTTTAATTCATTAAAGTTCCTGGCACTATTTATCCTTTCTATTTCTTTCTTTAACAATATCTTCTTATCATCAAACTCTATCTTTAGCCACTGCATCTTATCTTGATTGTTCCTATTATAAAAATCTTCCAATACAACAGAAAAAACGTTATTTTTATCAGCACTAGAACTTAACCAGTTGGTTATAACTAAATCATCGTTATCACGAGCAAAAATATAATCTCCTATCTCCTTCTTTACTCTTACCTTGTGTCCTTTCCCCACATCTGTTAGATTTATGGTATAAAGATTTTTACTATTATCATCGAAAATTAAAGGCCTTGGAGTTAATTCAAAATCTTCTAGAATCTCTTCAATTATGAATGTACTATCGATTACTATGTGTACTCTCTTGTACCAATTATTCTCTAATGCACCTTTTAATCTTATCTTAACTACTTCTTTTTTAGACGCATCATCGAGAGATAAATTAATCAGTAAATCACTATCAATTTTACTAACATCTGTGTTGATTTCTCGATCAATATCCTCTTTCACTTGTTCCTTTATTCCACACAGATCTAAAGTATCTGTTTTTTCCTCTTGATCAAAATCATAAATTACCACATCAGAAATTGGAAGCTTCGCAAGAGTTAATTTTTCATGACCCGAGGTAATAATAAATATATTCTCACCACCGCCACCAACTAAGTGACTTGTTCTTGAATTAGGATCATTCATAAATACATCCCAATGATTATTTCCAACTCTAAGAACTTCACCATTCGACTGTACAATAACTTGCATTTGTGACTTATCCGCTATCGAAGAGTAGTCGTTTACAAGACTATCAATTGCCTTTTCAGTGTTTTGCACTGCATACACATTATTCTGACCAATTTCAATTTTGGTATTGTCAATTAGATAATACGTAGTTATGTTCTTATTAGCACCACTAACAGTTAAATTAAAACTGCTATTCACATCTATTTTCTTTTCTACTTTGTAGAATTCTTCTACAAAGCTAAAAATTATATAATTCTTAGATTTATCGATAGAAGCAACATCTTTTAATGTATAGTTAAAAACGAACGTATTGTTGGTTTGTGAATTTCGATCTAACTCAATACGCGCATCCGTTCCCTTCTTTCCTTTTACAAAATAAAGAAAGTTACCCCTAGAAGCATAATTATTGACTATGGTGTAAGGATTAACTGTAACTTCAATATCATAAAAACAACCATGATTATTTGGAATTACAAGGTCATCTGAATAATATGTACCCTTTCCTCCTCTACCATCCACACGCTTAGTACTACAAGCAGCTACCACTCGATCTATTGCACCTTCTCTTCCTAAGAATGCATTTATATGCGTTAACATAAGATCAACTTTAAATCCATTTGTTAAAGATCCCTTATAAAAATCAACATATATTACACTACCCAGGTTCGAAAACTGCTCGAAATGTGGTTTGAGTTTACCAATATCAACTGTATTAATTCTTCCAGTGTACCCATCTATATCACCATTAATTTCAATATCAGAACTTGAATTTGCACTCGTTGCTCCAAAAATAAATTTATCATCTTTATCTCCCCCAAGCAAATATTTATGCCCTTCACCAAAAACAAAAATATTGCTACTATGTGGAAAACCGAATACTTTATCCACACCAGCACCAAGGTTTATCAATGTATAATTTCCAGTTCTATCATTTGTGTACTCTACACCAATCGCACCTTCACAGTGATAAGTTTTAAATGGAACAGATTCGTGATCCCCTGCAGGCAGACAAAATAAACTACTTCCCTGCCGGTCATTTGGCCTTGCCCTACTCCATTTTATATTATATTGTTTTTCACGTAGTAACACTGTATTATTCAATATTTCAGGGTTGTGTGGAGGCTTAGATGTTAGTAATTCTTTGATTTGACAGATAAGACTACCTTTGATCCATGTACATGTATCCATATTTTGTACGTTCATACTAGGGAATACATATCTTTGAATGTGCGGATTATCTTTTAAAAATTGTATTGCATTTTTGACTGCTTCATTATTTAATTCTTTATCTGTAAGTACCTGTTCGGTATTGGCTGATAATCCGAAACCCAAAAGAATACGGCTTGATTCAAAAATGATTTCCCATCCCGTTAGATCAATATCAGTTTTCGTAACTGCTGTTATTGCCCTGTAAGTATCAAGGCCTACAGATGTTACAACTCCTATGGCCATTCCTATAGGACCAGTGAAACGAGTAGCTCCCTTCAAATATCCAAGTGCTTGTACTATCTCTGCTCCAGTTAAAACAGCATCTGTCAGAAGCTCAATACTATTTCCTATGATAGGAACCAAAGCATCTTCATCGCCTTCATTAAATTCTTTCACATGTTGAATCAACTCATTTACAGTAAAAGCACTAAGTACGTTTGAAATAATTGGGGAGGTCATCTTTAAGAACTTACCACGCCATACTTTGCCTTTTAATATAGAACCTTGCCCTTTCATAGATACTACATCTGCAACTTTTGTTAATGCTGCACTAAGATAAATATTATATACTTGTTCCATAAAACTTTCGGCATTACCATGCACCAAATCCATCATCAGACTGTTTACCATCATTCCCTGCATAGCCTTACTAGAGACTTTTCCTATTTTCTCTAAATGACTAAGATGTCTGTGATTATCAGTGAGCTTATTGACCTTATTTTTATGGTCACCTATAACTTCACTTTCACTTGCTAAATCAATGAATTTAGAAAACTTTTCCACATTTGCCTCAAATTCACTTGAGATAATAGGAACAAACTTTTCACTATGTATTATAATGTTATCAGGAT
Source organism: Andrena bicolor (assembly GCA_960531205.1). Classification (NCBI taxonomy): domain Eukaryota; kingdom Metazoa; phylum Arthropoda; class Insecta; order Hymenoptera; family Andrenidae; genus Andrena; species Andrena bicolor. Next base: position 13,200,871 of record OY482665.1, read on the forward strand.
CTCTATTTTTAGCCCCTCCTTTATTAAATTTGTCTATTTCTTCCCATGTTAAACAACTCTTACTTGCAGATCTAGTACTTTTGTTAGAATGGCCAGGAGAACAAAGAAGTCCTACTATATTCTTTACGCCAACATATGATTTAAAACTATCGATAGTGCCTTCAATTTGATAAAGAGTAAGGTTGGGATCCTTTAACATTTTTATGACCTTCTTCGCGTTTTTTACCTTAACTAGTTGAATTGCTATAATTTTATCATCTTCAATAGTAAGCAATGCATCACCATGTCCTAGATAATTACGTAATGATTTAAATATGAAGTCGTTTTCCTCATTTCCTTTATTCTCATTCTTCTTTTTTTTGTCACTAGCTCTGTCAAGAAGAGAATATAAATTAAGTAACTGCGATTCCGTTGCGTAAGGATTCTTTACTTTATTTAGCACTTCAACTTCCTCTCTTACTCTGCGTGAGTAAAGCTGTTGTACACTCTCGTGTATACGTTTAACTCTTTCTTCTACATCAGTGGGACGTTCCGGTGGAAGCTTATACTGCTCAGTAAATCTGTCGTATACCGACGAATCTATTGACTTATTTTCCAGTATACGATCATACATCGTCTTAAGAGCAAGAGGGTTTTTTTTAAGCAAATCAACACATTTCTTCTTTCTCCATTCTACCGAGTATAAAAATAACTTTTCTTTTAAATCATATTTAATACCCAAGCCGTGAACCAATTGTTCATATTCTTCAGGTTTAATATTACTTTTGTTACTTTCGTAAAAAAATTCAATTAATTTCTTTTTATTGTCATTAGGTTCATTGATGTTGGTGTTCAGCAAGTCAATTAAATTTGTCGGGTTACTATCGTTAGAGGCAACGTAGGCATCATTATTTTTAAAACTTTTTGCATCAAAATATCGGTCCAATTCCTGTTTAAGAGAACGATCATTCTTCACGATTATTTTCTTAAGTATTGGCTGATCAGAGAAATTATCGAAAATACTACTCTTAGTAGACGAAAACGTACCCTTATAACTAAGACTGTCTATTACTGTTTGTATTTTTACTACATCATCATGTGCCTTTTTTAGCTCGCCTGCGTATATTTCTAAATTCGGCGCTATGTCGTTGTATAGCTTATTGTACACATCCAAGTTACTTTGGTTAATGTATTCTATAATTGAATCTGTGGGAATCTCAATCTTTGATTTCTTTTCACTTGGTTCACCTCGTGGAGAGTTTGCCGAATCTATAGGAAAATGCCTAGATTCCATTCGTTGGATAGTTTGATAAAGTTCATCAAAAAAAATTTTATTCTCATCGTCCATAGAGCTATCTTTTGACTGCATTTTAATATATTCTTCAAGCCCCTTAACACCTTTGCTCCTTTTAGACTTTTTAAGTTCTTCTACAACCGACTTATCAATTTTAAACTCTTTCCCTTTCTCTTCAATAATCTTTTGAAGAAAACTATCCTCTGTTTCAATTATTGTACGCTTGATAGCCTCTTGAATAGGAAGGAAATATTTCTCAAACAATTCCTTGATTTGATTATCATTTTCCGTTATTAAAGGATATACTTGATAATGCGCTAACATGTCTCTATTCTTACTTAGAGCCTTAGTCGGTACACCCTTTTGGTCTAAAGATTTCCTGACACTAGGTAATAGATTAGGAGTACTTGGAGTATCTTTTACATATTCACCCATAATATGACATACTCTTTGAAAAGCTAATCTTTTATCGTGTGTAGAAGGACTTCTCTCTATAGATTCTTCTCCATGATTTATTTCAAAAATTTTCTCTGCTGACACTGAGTTAATGGTATAATAGATTTTACGTAAAGAATCAACATCTCTTCTAACGTATAAATAGCTATCAATCTTAGCTTTTTTACTGGAATCTAAGTACCGGTCAAGTTCCTTTTGAGGATCCGGCTGAAGGAAGTCGTAAAATTTTTGTTTAAAGGTTTTCTTCATACTTCTGTCCATTTGGTTTGATATAGATTTGTAGGATGAAAACAGAGATTCTACTAGAAGCTTATTAAAATTAACATTATCCCCAACTTTATAATCACGTAGGATGACTCCAATAAATTTAAGATCTTGAATAGCTATTTGAATTAGATCACTCTTTACGACTTTAACCTGACTCTTAATCTTATCAAATAGAATTTGCTCTTGTTCCTTTGGAAATTTCTTACGGCTTTCATCCTCAATTTGCTCTTGTTCCTTTGGAAATTTCTTACGGCTTTCATCCTCAATTTGCTCTTGTTCCTTTGGAAATTTCTTACGGCTTTCATCCTCAATTTGTTTCAAGCAATCTAACGCCCATTGAGTTAATACTGATAAAAAGACAAAATCTTGACTTTTACGTGGTTCTTTCTCCACCAGCTTATTTACATCAGTACAATCTAACATCTTTTATTTTATAATCTGTCCCATGTACGAAAAGAACCTTCACTGTATGATAGTTTTGAACCAGCCAAGCAGAATGCAATGCTGTACGGCCGCTATCAAAATCAATATTATTTATATACTCTTCTAACCCGTACCTTTACTCGCCTGCTTTTTCTTGCACAGCAATGCACAATTGGTGAGATCCGCTAGCACAGTCAGGTCCAGGTGGGCGGTCCGAGGACGCTAGCATCCATAGCGTCTTCTACGTGCTGCGTGGAAGAGGCAGTGATGCCAGAACGAGGACGGGTCCTCTCGAGAATTTCCCCCACCACGCATGCACACTACGCCGGAGTGGCGTGTCCGAGCTCACGGATCGCCGCTCCGGCGTAGTGTGCATGCGTGGTGGGGGAAATTCTCGAGAGGACCCGTCCTCGTTCTGGCATCACTGGGAAGAGGGTGCTCGAAGCCAGTGATGCCAGAATCGTGGGCAGTGATGCCAGAATCGTGGGACACGGGACGCAGTGATGCCAGAATCGTGGGACACGGGACGGGACGCTTACCCCCACTATGACCTACCGTCGTCTCCCACTATGGCCTACCGGCGTCCCCCACTTTCTTCCCATCGTACTGCACACAAGCATATCCCTACCTCTGTCCGTGTGCACGGCTGCCCAACAGACAGCTCACACGGACAAGAGTAAAAATATGCTTGTGTGCAGCGCGGTGGGAATAAAGTGGGGGACGCCGGTAGGCCATAGTGGGAGACGACGGTAGGTCATAGTGGGGGTAAGCGTCCCGTCCCGTGTCCCACGATTCTGGCATCACTGTCTACAACACTGTCCGACAAACAAATGCTATTTTTGTACAAATCGTAATGGAATATATAGTTTCTGTAATCTTTGGTTTACGAGACAAGCTATCAGCCGACCCTTCACCTCCAGTAAACTGCAGTACCTAAATAGAGTGCTATCGCTGTCGTGAAAAAATACATCTACTATGTGAAGAAATCCACTCATGGCGCAGTTTCGAATCATCAATACTTGAAGATACCTAGAAAAACATAGATTGTTATGGAAGGACAGAATGTGCAGGAATGTGTGCAATGCTATGCAGCCGCTATCAAAATCAATAGTATTTATATAATCCCTTTGTTGCACAGCAATGCACAAAAGGTGAGATCTGCTAGCAGTATCTAGAGACGCGGTAGCGTCTCGACGCCAAGTACATGAAAACAAGTATAAAAGAACACCCTGTATATGTCGAATGTGGCTACCACTATCATTTACTCGTCGCCGGGCTATTCCAACCTAACCTGAAACTTATTTCATTAATATCTCATCACGCCTGCTATATTTTCTAAATTTAAAGGCATTTTTCTTATGTAAACCGCATATAAGCTTTCGAATGCGTCCAAATTCAATAAAATCGGTCCACGCATGACAGAGATATCGTAATATGATCTCATGGATCAGTCGGAAACGGTAGAAAGAAATTCTTCTTTTCCTTCTGATTCTGATTCTTCTTCTCCAGTCGAAATTTTTGTCAACATAGGGTAGATGTCCCAGTTACCGTGCCCTGTCCCAATTACCGTGCTTTTGTACTTAAAGAAGTCGTACAACAAAACTCGCATAAATAAATAAGGAAATAAATTTTTTTAATTAAGTTAAAATATTAATGTATGTGTTACAAACGAGAAGGTTGCGTTTTTAAACAACTAAAGCATAGTAAAAAAATTTAAAAAATGCATATGAAGATTTCGATGGATTTACCTAAATCCTTACCGGAAACGGTAAGGACACGTAGTTTACAGAAGTGAATAAATTGATAATTATCATGATTCGCACTTATGTAAAGTGTTTATTATATCATAAAAGGTTCAAATTTTATGAAAAAATAGCCAAATGAGGACTTTTGAGACGTTTTCATATTTTTAAAGTGAATACGGTAATTGGGACAGGATTTTAACGCATGTCCCTATTACCGTGCCCCTCGGTGCCCACTGGTTCCCTCTGTAACTGCTAAACCTAACCTTACTTTCGTTTCTCAGAACGGGTGGACAGAAATTTATATTTGCATATTTTGCTTTTGTAATGAAAAGGTCATATTAAAATTACATAAAAACACCTCCCGTAGAGCAAAAAAATGTTTTGAACAGTTCAAAATTGAAAGACATAACCTAACTGCGGGAACGCTATTCGAAAATGGGCACGGTAACTGGGGGCACGGGAATTGGGACAACGCATTTTTCAGGGCACGGTAACTGGGACGAAAACATGTATTTTTATTTCAATTAACAAAATATGAAAAATTAATATTTTCAACCCGAAGAAAATGCCTTAATAAAGAGAAAGGTTCAAAATTATTTTCGGAAGGTTCGGAATTAATTCAAATACTTGGCGCTGCTCCCCGAATTGGTGTTGCTAAACTGAATAAATATGTATAAATTGCATTAATCTTTTTCTTTCTTTCTTGTGCTAGCGTTCGTGAATGTGTGTATACATTGTAAGGGAGATGTTGTAAATTATTAATACTAAGCCAATTAACATTTTTTCGGTTTCGCAGCGCCAAGTATTTTGAATAAAATATTTATTCATATTAAAATATTTATTTGTATAAAAATATATCTGCTTAATATTATGTAATACATTGTAATGGAATGTATGAACACAGCATTTTAGCTCTGTGTATGTAGATGTGTCATCTTAAGCGCAGTTGGAAAGCACCTTTATGTACTGGCAGCTCATTTTGATTTCACATCTTTTTTTGTATTGTATATTTTCTATTTTTTGTGATTATATTATTACCTTTTATTTTTTGTGATTTTTTATACTCTTTTCCGTCCTCGACTTTTTCATGTATATTATTATCTTCTTTTTTTTCGGTGATATATTATTATCTTCTTTTATTTTTTGTGATAATTCATGTACTTGGCGTAATTTTTTTACTTTTTTGAAGTTTTTGGGGGGTACTCTCTACAACACTGACCGACAGAAAAAAAATGCGATGTTTGTCCGCAAACGTGGGGAAAGTTACGACACAGGCCAGCGATGCCCTGATGGACGGTCCAAGGACGCGAGCATCTATAATGTTTTTTAGTAGGAAACAATTTTTGTTTTTCTAGGTTCTTATTAAATATTAATAATTCGGAACTGGACCATAAGTCACTTACAAGGGAAGATCCCGAACCCGGAAATTCAAAAAATTCAGAAACTTTGTGGATATGTAGGAGATTTCCTCCTGATTACAACGCAATTTTTTTTGCTGCCCAAAATCACTTTAAGGGGGTAGACACGGGTAATGCAGCGCGCTGTATACCGACAAAATCTGGCCCGAAACATGGGTTTGCGCGCCGACGTTTTTCGTCCTTATATGAGCAAATTTTGGGCTGGGCGAGGTCTCATTCGAAAGAGGAAGGTTCAAGGCAGAGCGCTCTGGTCATGATTCAACGAGATTGTGTGGATATATAATAATATGAGTGTCCAAAGTAGAGCAAAAGTCGACAAAATACACCCGCAAGAATCCAAGCATTTTTAGGTGACTAAAAGAGTTTTGTGACTCAAACGGTGAGCAGAGCGCTCCGCATGGAATCTGCCTCTTTCGAATGAGACCTCGCCTAGCCCGAAATCTGCTCATATAAGGACGAAAAACGAAAAATCTCAAACCTATGTTTCAGGTTAGATTGTCGGTATTACAGCGCATTGCATTACACGTGTCACGTGACGTGCTACCCCCTTAAGGGGGTGAAATTAACCCCTGAAAATTCGTGTATTTTCTGATTATGTGTTATAACTCGCGAACTGTAAGAGATAGAAAAGAAATCTCAAGACGAAAGTCACTTCTTTTAATTAGATCTATCAAATAGTAAATGTTAAATCAATTGTTTAAACAATTAGAAAAAAGTTATAAACAAAAATGTTAATGTTTTTTAAAATTCGTTGTTTCGCGTGAAATCTGAATTGGTGGTTTAAATAATTATGAAACAGAATGATCCATTTTTTTTTTTTTTTTCATATAATTTCAACCTTTGTTGTATCGCGGAACTGTGCTCCTCGACAATCGAAGAACTTTTGGATCCCATTGTAACGTGCCTTAAGCTGCACAACGAGCAATGTTCTTGTAACGTTTATTAGGAAATAATACGCGACGCATAGTAAGAAAGTAAGATAATTTATATACTTTTGTCTTTAATTACATATGGGGCAAATATATCAGGTGGAAATAGAGGAGAAGAAGGGAACTGTTAGATATAACTTATCCTTATTAGAAGTTTTTATTTTTAACATAATTATCGACTTCTCTCTTATTTGCTCACCAAACAAACGAGACAATGCAGGCGTTTAATACTTTGAAAACAGTTGTGTAATGTGAATACATATCTACTTTTGTCTCCCATCAAAGTATTATCTCATGTCTATTGTTCTCTCGAGCATTAATAATGAGAATACATGTATTAGTATTCTACCTATACTTAAACGGCGGCATTATCTCGCCTGTCTTGTGAGCAAATAAGAGAAAAGTCGATAATTATATTAAAAATAAAAATATATAATAAGGATATTTTACATTATTCCTTTTGAGACCAACAAATGGTTTCTGTTTAACAGTTTTCTGTTAAACGTAAAAGAGAATACAAGAAAATAATATCTTACGTTTGTGTTTCATATAATTTATTCTGTTATATACTTATTGTTGGTGTACATTCAGATCATGGACCTGATTCTTAGGTGCACGATACATGAAAAGTAAGTGCTATTAATACATAAAACATTTAAGGGTATCTATTCATCCATTATGTGTAATAATAAAATAAATATTTTTTAACTAAAAAACTTATTTACAGTGAATAGTTGCATTTTTTGTGTATACACATTTCAAGTTAGATATAACTCAAATATAAGCAAGTTTCCCAGTTCGTTATAGTTTCACGGCACAACCAATGCTTGTCGCAAGAACTTTGTTCCTGTTGAAAAATCTCCGCTCTGCATCGCTCCACATTTATATTATCTACATCGTACAGTTAGCTGTACAAAATGAGTTAAATAACAGCAGATACGTAAGCTTTAAGGCCCGTTACTTGTATTTGGTGGATTGTAGAATGATATCTTAACTTCTTCTTGTCTACGGACAAAGTAAAGTAATAGGAAGGGTTGTATTTAAAAACACTACACAGGAAAGAAGAGATTGTAGCGCAGTAAGCAGAATGCATTGAGCTATAAGAATACCTGGAGAGGGAACAGCAGTGAGAAGAAGTAGAGGCGACAGCGATTTGAGGGAAATAGAAGATCACGGGTGTACCTATCCTTCTTCCTATTAAACTTCTCACTCTGTACAGATAACTTCACTCACATGTACTATATATCCATAGCCTCTTGTAAGACAGAGATAGGTTCACCCGTATCTTCCCTCTTTCTCGGATCGGCCGCCATTGCTCTGTTCCCTCTCCAGGTATTCTTATAGCTCAATGGCAGAATGACCCTACTTAGGGTACATTTACATTGGAGCTGCGATAAACGATAGAAATACATTCTATAGTTTTATAATGGACCAGCTGACCCGTTACCCGGTTTCACCCGGGAATTATTTATAATGTTTGAAAAATAATAAAGCCTGTACAAAAAAAAGTAAATAGTCTATAATCTAATCTAAGAGGTATGTAATGTATATTCAAAGTTTCATTGAAATCCGTTCAGTCAAACAAACAATTCGAATACACTCATTTGTTGAAACGACTCGCGCGCCACCTATTATAAAATGGTTTTACTAATTCAGAAACCTTCGCGAGCGTGCGCACAACAACTCACCAAAGTTTCATCGCAATCGGTTGAATGGTATAGGAACGTATGCGGGACAAACAAACATTTATTTTTATATATATAGATGTGCTTACACTGAAGTAGCGAGCAGATCTAAACTTACTAAGAGATGACCAACGATATAAGCGTCCGATCGACGGTGTTATAGTTTCTATCGCAGCTCCAGTGTAAAAGTATACAGAGTACCGTGATTTTTACACCTTGTTAACATTGCGTTTTTATACTATGATATTTAAATTGAAAAATTAAATGAAGCGACGAAACATTAATTCTACCTTACCTTTCGGTAGTATTGTCAGCTGTACTGTTCGCATCTGTCAGAATACCAATCTCATATACCACTGCTTTTATGACGTATCTATAACATAAAATAGCGCTTTGATAAATACAGTTTGATAGTAAAAACTTTTTATAATTATGTTTCCTTACAAACTATCGTCAAGAGAATCATTGGTCGCATTGTTCGTTAACATCGTCGTTGTACTGTAATCCATAGGCACAGATAACGTTATGCTTAGTTGCACAGATATATATAACAGAATCAGAACAGAATAAAGTATTTCCGAAGCTTTAAAGCGTTCTCTGGCTTCACTGTTACACAACATTTTCAAGAGTAGTTCCTACTTCCAAACGGCCACTTTTATAGGAGACGGCGTTGCTCCATTAGCACCGTTCCCCCATTTTTAACTTATGAACGCAACGTATGTCATTATATGTATTTTCATCTTGTTCATAAGTGGCGAACGGAAAATTTGCAAGAGGAAAGTCCTTGTAAATAATATCCACGGAAACGCAGAATATTCCAGTGTAGAACGTAGAATTTAACAAAGACAATTTATGTGTTGAGAAATGACAGAGGAAGATAATAAATGAGAAACTTAATAAATTTATTCCTAGGAGGAAGATGTTAAATTGAATGTAACAATATTTTAATTCATTTTACAATTGAAGTAGATAAATTAAAATTTATTTCTAAGTATATTGCGAGTATATATCTCATTCGTATTAATGTATACAAGTATAGATGAATATTTAAATACTATATATATTATTGCCAAATTGTTACTTTCTCAAGTACATGTTTTATACAATGTAATAATATTTAATGTCTAATAAAATATAAAGTACAAATGGAACAAAACATACGAAATATCTTTCTAGCGATTTGTAATGTAATATACAAGCTACTGTACTTATTAAATTAACACACAGGTGTGAATAAACTACTTTATGCGGCGCGTGTTGTAAGTTCTTCTTTTTTTTTAAACAGAATCCTGCGAACACTTGGAATACTATTTTTAAATTACCGAAGAATGTACATGTGGGTATGTGCTTTTGTGAATGGATAAAACACTGCATATTTTCTATGTTCTAGAACAATTTGATGTATGTAAATTCATTTTTTAAAATAGCATAAAAGTGTATTAATGGTAGATGAAGTGGCAGATTTAAGGAAAAAGGCCCAGGTGGTAAATGTTTTGGGACGTCTTGTATAATTGACGGAATTACAAATAAATTCACGCGCGTGTACCATGAATATTATGGGAAACAAAAAACAATATAGTGTGTGAATAAAATCATAATTTTTGCAAGATGAGGGCCCTGGGGGCCTTCTGGGCAGGGCCCAGACGGCAACTGCTCATCGGCCACCCGTTAAATCCGCCACTGCAAGTAATCATTATATTACAATTTATTATTTGAATTTATTACTTTTGCAGCTATGTATACTTAATACATTGTAGTAAATTACGAAGTACAGATAGCATCGCAGTTCAATTTATTATTATAGAAAAGTCCAGGGGCGTCCGAAGACTTTTTTCCAGGGAGGGCAACTTTGAGATGATGGTAAAGAAAAATATACCCCTCTTGCTTTTTTTAACCAATTTATTAAAAATATAAGACCGAAATTTAAAAATATTCCCTTCTGTAGTTACACTTAATAAATTTCAGTTTTGAAAAACAAGCGATTTTTCTCAAAAGTCAGGGGCGCCGAATCTCCAAATCCGCCCCTGTCTCTGTCACCGGTCTCACAATAATTTCATGTAGGGATAATAAAATTTAGATATATTTTATTACGTATAGTCTTTACTTTAATACGTTCATTATCCAACTTTTTTCATCGAAAGGAATACAGCGTTTGAATACTCCGCTGTTCCGATCCGACAAGCAGTTTGCGATTTATTCACTGGTGGAGCCAGTGATACTGGATACAGCGATAATCTTTATCTACGACTCGCGTGTTTGTAATCCCTTCACTCGGCATATTGTCATTCTCATCAACCGGCGAAAATTTATGTTATGCAGGTGATTTATCGTTGATCAATAGCACCATGCAAAATAATAACACATTAGGGAAGGCGGAGCAGTTCTCCAAAGATGTATTTGAAACGGTAAATTACTATACTTAAAACTTATAAGTATGTGCAGTAAACCAGGCAATATTAAAAGCCTCGTATTAGTAATGTCATATCATATTACGTTAAATAAGAGGAACCTCTTAAACTTCGAACTAAAGAGTGGTTAAATTTTAGTTTCATGCTTTACCGCAAGAAACTAGAGATGCTTATAGTAAGTGTATGAGTACGGAAGCAGTTTTTTTTTCCGCTCTACCCTTCGGAGCATTGAGCGCATTTGCCACGTACAAGTTGCTCCCTTTTAAACCAAGTAGCATGGTAGGAAGAGTATCCGTAGCCATTATGGGTTTAGTGGGGTACACAGTGGGAAGGGTATACTACAGCATAGTGTGCTTGGAAAAACATGCACCTTCTGTGGCCAACATGATGAAGAATAGAAAAGGTTTCGATACGAGGTATTACTTATTCTTTGTAATAATCCTTTTCTATTTTGTGCGAAGCTTTAAAGCAGACGTTTAAAATTGTTTCGAACAGTAATTATAATCGACGGGGCGAGCCTATGAACTCTTTCAGCCAATTGCCAGAGCAACAGAGCACTCAGCCGTGGAGTAGTCTCGATACTTTCCAGGACAGCAATATTGGATCCGGTAAGTCTTCTAACAGGTCACCTGAATTTTGTCAGCTAACGAGTTTATTAATTTCATTTCAAGACGACCAATTCAACACGTTTAACGATTCGGGGGAGGAATTACTGAGCGACAAGCCGATTAATCTGAAGCCCCGCGTAACGTACGATACTTTACGGAATAAAAATAGGGCAGAATATTACAGCAATTATCAGAGGTATAATTTACTAATAAACTATTTAGAATCGAACTCGCTATGCGTGAATTTTTTATTATAGGATGCAGGGAGATATTGTTTAGTCGTATACGATACGTTTTAACTTTTACTTATAGATTTACGCCAAAAGAAAAGCCAAAACCAGACACAGAACTCATGGACGATACAGTTTTCAATTCAGATACTAAGGAAGATAATATTTGGAGTTGAAAGAAATGGCATGTGTTCAGTGAACATGGATATTTTTAGAATTGGCATATATGCGTTTGTACATAAACATACACCCTATATATATATACATAGATATTCAATAATAAATTTGGAAGATATTGAAGTCCTCTGTAAGGTGTGACGGTACTCCTCACATACTTGTTGCTTGGATGTATTTACCACTGCTAGAAAAGTGTGTTCTGCGCAATCCCGACGATCGTAGCAATTAGATCGGGAAAGGTTGTTCTCGTATAGAGATATATGAAAGAATAAAGTCAGTGGCGGATGTAACGGGCGGCTGATGTGTAGTTGCGGCCTGGGCCCTTGCCCGGAAGGACCCCCGAGGGCCCCATCTTCAAAAAAAAAAAAAATAATTATGACTATCCAAAAACTATATTTTTTTTCTATACTGTACTACACTTGGCCCGTTTTTAGTAAACTGCCTCTTCATTTTCCCGAAAAAATGGGCCCCTCGGAACGTTTGCCACCTGGGCCTTTTCCCTTAAATCCGCCACTGAATAAAGTGACGCGAATAAAGGTATATAATAAAAGAAGCGAAATGTTTGTTAAAATATGCCTCTGTAAAAACGAGGGAGTTATATGGGAAAAGATTTAGCGCGGATCGATGCGCGACAGAGCGTGGCATATATGCGAATGCACAATATCTCTGTTTGCGCTCTTGTGGCAGGTATGGTGTCATCTTACCATCACCTTGACGTGCCCAATAGAATTTCACTTCCCTCTCATAAGAGCGTTGCCGACGACTCTGCCCTATACTTAACATACGTTAGCCAATAATTGCTATTCGGTATTTGCTACATTCTACTACCGCGACGATTCCATCAGTGCGTACCGGCCTTTCCGCGCGCGTAAAGAGGCACGTGAGTAATCGCCTGCTCTGATATTCTTCATTTGTCATTCACGCTATAAGTTTCACGTGTTTGGCTAGATTCGCACTCCGATTGTGGTAGCGATTCAAAACAGACTACTTATGCCGGTTCTAGTCGAAGAATCTTCTTCAAACGAATCGTCTAAGTTATCGAAACGTTTCGTCTACTTAATTTTTTACACGCGAAAGCCAATCGGTAGCTTCGGCCTAGGTGTTATGAATATCAAGCAGTTTTGACTCAAGATCGTCGAAGAAATGAGTCAGCATTGCTGTATGTAGATATAGTTACATTATACCCATGATTCAGATATCGTAACGGGAGGTATCTGCGTATAATTAAAGACGTACCGAGCGTCGGATTTACAATTCGAAAGAAGACTATAAAGCGACACTCATACCTATCATTATGCTAATTTCCCGCCGTTGCCTCTTTCAACCTCCTCTCACTCTTGTTCTCTTTTTGCCTCATTATTATGCCATCGAACTGACTCGATACCCGTGCGACAATTAAAGACGATGATCTTATTCACCTACATACATACGATATCAATCGTCAGCCACGGGCTACGAACGAATCGATCAGCGCGACTCTATTTCTCATGGTGGATCATGCAACAAATACTCCCGCTGACCGGCTGCAGATATCTATCCGAGTCATCGTTCACGAATTACAAGGGACTTTGAATTGCGACGCAAAGAAATTTAACAGAATCTTATCCCAATCGGTCGGGGCACATATATCGTGTACCCAACTGCTCACCTTCCGCATTATGTTAACTCTTTTATACAGTAGATGTCACCGCGTAGTTTTGTTTTGTCTGTGTGGAGTTCCTCGAGAGTGTCTGTTTAATTCTAACATAGCTGGGAATAGTGACGCGGTGCCACTTAACTGCAAAGAAAATTCGTCCATCTCTTGGTAACATTGAACACTATGGTCAGTGTTTCCCAACCTTTCTTGGGTCGCGATCCCCTTTTATAATATTCAAATAACGTGCAACCCCTCCTCTCCATATAAGGTAATTAAGGTAAATTTAATAAGGTAAAGAAAACACGTTAAAACTATTAAAATGATTTCAGAATATATTTCTAACTTAATTAAAAATTTAAAAAATAACCGAAACCGTGGCGGCCCTTCAGAAAACACATCGCGACCCACTCGTTGGGAATCACTGTACTACGTGTAACTACGTATGCTGGAGGTAACGCGGGTCAAAGGAGTTCCGATTTAAAATTTCCAAAATGTGATGACGGGATATCCAGTTAGAAGAGATACAAGTGTCCAGCGTAAGGTTTTCACGCGTGCAATGTTCCTACGTTGCCTAATGTCGATATAGTCGAATCGAGACTTTGGTGGTGACGATTCCAAAGCTGGGACCAGCTGGGACCTGGAAGCGCTTCGAGCCCATCGCTAGCTGCGAATGCTGCGATTGTTTGCGCGGCAGCGGAACACGCGCGGAATCGCGTAAAGAGGGTCGTGAGCAGCCAGCCATTGGCTATCGAAGGCGACCAATGGGAGAGTACTTCCATTCATAAGTTGCGCTGCTTCCGTCCTGATAGTGGGGGATTGTCTGTGATGCAACACGAATTCTAAGCTTAGTCGCTTCCACGACCCCGCGGAGTGATTTTTCACACGTTCTTTAGCTACCAATTTGCCTGAACCATTTCCAGCCTCTTCCCTCCTCCTGATCTCGACCGTTCGCGTTTCCCTCCACGCTTGATCCTCTTTCCCTCCGTACAATTCTCTGTGTCGGTATTTCTCTGCCGTAGGTATAATTATACATATCCAATTTCCGACGTTTTTGAATCGTCGCAAGGAGATGGAAGCACGGTAGAATATCGAAAGGTCCAATGGTAAAAATAATAATGCCGTAACTGTAAGTAGAGGATATCCAAGGAGGAAAAAGGGAAACGTGTACAGAATAAAATTGCAAATTTATAATCGTGTAAGTCTATTTGGTAGGTAAGTAGCACTTGACGCGTTTGGTCTTTGAAAATAGGAAAGATAAACCGTGATTCGGGGAGGAGTAGGTAGGTAGGTAATAGGTATCAGGTTTTACGGCGAACTTTAATTTAAAGTTGCAACAATTGTGTACAGTAAATCCTACGTAGAGTGGTAGCGGTTAATCAATTACCGAAAGTTGCGCCGTAACATCGATTTTAAAGTTAACCAATGCACTAAACTACCCGAGACTTAGTAAAAGCAGAAACGAGCAGAAGGTTCAACTTCCGGTGGATGTTGGACGGTTATGGAGGTTAGGAACTGGATGTTTGCGAATTTGGAATGCAGGGGGTTTTACCGTAGGAACTCCCATGGGACGGATTATAAATTCGCGACGAGACCGTCTCGTTACGACTCACGTGTCCGCTTAAAGCTTAAATCTTAAATGATCGCGCGTAGAAAGGGGAGTCATGCAGGTGCAGGTCATGTGAAATATTTGCACTTTGTCGTAATTTGCGTAATCCATTGCATATATAATAAATCCGCAAAGCTAAAGCGCCACGATAGAAAATCGTTTCACAATCTAAAGAGAAAGGGAATCTCTGGCTCGGTGGGAGGGGAGAGATTCGAGATGCATGTCGCCGCACACGAACACAACACAGCGCTTCGCCGCGGTCGTATGCAGTAACTCCGAATTTCATCGGGTTCGCGACCACCTTCAGGGAGTCCCCTCGATTTTACGTATTTTCACGTGTCTGTATCGTTCCCCGCGGTCGGCATAAGATAAATAAAAATAACGCACTCGCGGTGGCGCTGGGAGCGTCGGGCGTCGTAAAGATTTCCGATTCGGGGTATTGCAGGGTGGTCGATAAACGGGTGCGCTGCTTAGGGAATTAGCGAAGCTAGAATTCACCGCGGCCTTTGTCCCCATCTGTCAGCCGTAGGTATGTACGAGACGCAACTGCGATCGAACGATGTTCCGCGACGAAAACGGCAAAAGTTCTCTACGCGCGGATGACAGCAGCGGAACGAGAGAGAAGACGTTAGCGTTAGTCGTAGTATGGTGACGTCAGGTGAGCGTTGGCGGAATGGCTATGGCTGTTCCCGTTGTCCAAGAAGAGGATCGAGAGAAGGAAATCCCGCGAATGAGAGGGAGACGGAAGTTCGCGGTTGCCAGCGAAACGGGACCCGATCAAATAGACGGAGAATCTCTTGGCCGCGCGTAACCCTGCGTACTCCCGCGTTTCCACACGGAGCCGCGGCGCAGCGCGATGTAATGCGAAATTAACGTTCAATTTCTACTGGATATGGACCAGTCGAAGGTGCTTTGTTTCAGGTATATTCATACTTTCGCGTGAAAATGGTACAACGTGGGAGATTGTGACACGATAACTGTGAGTATTTCGCTTGCGGTCGATAGCAACAAACATAACCATACAATCGAAAGATTCTCAACGAACCCAACCGCCGTTAGGTATTTAGATTCGGAGGAATCGTGGAGACTGTGGAGGGTCTTCGCGAAGACTTCGACTCATGTTTGTTATACATATTACAAATTCGAATAAGGGCAGTAGGGGTTGAACCCATGACACGGTTCAACATCGTGTGGAGAAGAAGAGAAAAGAAGTAGAAGAGCACCGACCAAGAAAAGTGTGCCAAAGTTGTCGGGGGTAGGAGGCTCTCGATACCTTTCGGCGATAAACGTCCCGTCTTCTCCGCGGTTGAAGGGAGAAGGAGTGCGAGCCTCCATCGGGAGTAAGGAGGACAGAGCGAAAGCATGGAAAAGGAAGGATGATCGGCGGGCGTGCGCGAGTACGCGAGTGCACGAGTGCACGCTGCGAGAGAGCGAGAGAGGGAGAAGTTTGCCGAGAGAAGGAAAACGAAGCACAGAAGAGAGAGATCCTCTGACTGAGAAAAGGGCAGAAGGAGGAAAGGAGAAGCAGCGAGGCAGAGTGGTACCGCGGACGGTATCGTAGCTTGATGACATGGGCTGCTGGGGGGCTAGGGGTTCGGGAGGGGGAGCGGATAAAGAGTAAAAGAGACGGAGACGGGTCGCGACGACGAGACGGGGGCGTGCTTGATGGCCGCCTAGACTGCTCGGGTCGGTCGCGCTCGGGGCGTGAGCCAGCCAGAAGCACGCGGAGGGAGCGAGAGGAGAGTATAGTGTGCTGGAGGCGGAGGGGGCTAGCTGGCTAGAGCAAGAGAAAAGGATAGAGGGAGAGAGGGAGCGAAAGGAGTACGGCTCGTGGAGGGCTGCGTTCAGCGTTCACCGGGCGCGGGCAGTTACTCCGGAACCGTTGCCTTGACGACACGCGTTCACGCATGCGCGTGCACCGCACCACAATCGGGTGCACCACTGTCGCGTCGCGAGCACCAGTTGTGTTCGCCACCTCCGCCACCCTCGCCTCCACCACCGCCGTT
Organism: Andrena bicolor; assembly: GCA_960531205.1. NCBI lineage: Eukaryota > Metazoa > Arthropoda > Insecta > Hymenoptera > Andrenidae > Andrena > Andrena bicolor. Next base: position 13,217,738 of record OY482665.1, read on the forward strand.
TCTCCACCCCTACCACCGTTTACCGTCGAACCACCACCATCGTCACCTCCACCACTGCCACCGCCTTCCCACCACCACTCGCCGTCACCGTCGTCATCGTCGTCATCGTTGCTGCCGCAGTTTCCCCGTCGGTACTCTAGAGTAGCGCAACTGTCGCATCTACGCGTTCAACCCCCGTTATCAGTCGCACTCTTTCTCGCGCAGTTTTCGAGTCTCGGAGAGTTTGGCGCTCTTTCTTTCTTCCCCCCGCTTCTTTAGGTAACTGCGCTCACGCGAAAGGGTGGGAGACGAAGAGCTCGCGGAAGCAACGAACGGCGAGGCGTTAACAGAAGCGAGCATTGTCACTCGCGAGAACATTGCTCGTAGTGGGTGGATCGCCTCTGCGGCTTTGTTTATTCCTAGGCCACCCTTCAGTTTTCGGCAATCACTTGATCCATCGGCTTTACCTTCTCTTCTCTTTCGGGTTCTTCTACGACTCCACCCCCCACCTCCACCTTCTCTCCACCCTCTTACCACCACCATCATCACCACCACCTCCATCTCCTCCTCCAGCCGTTCGTCCTCCCTCTTCTACATTGTCGCGCACTCCACCTCTTCCTCTTCCTCCTGCGCGTTTCACGTATCGCGTCTACGAGAGTCTGGTTGTCATGCGTGGACGGTGCCCGCGATAAGCCGCGACCGTATCGGAGTCCTTGCCGCCTGCGATCGATCCGTCGTTCGGATCGGTTTTCGTTTCCCGCTTCCGTCCGTCTCGGACCGATCAGTTGCCAGTGATACGATAGAGGAGAACGAGGAACCTAGCGGGCCGAACTGTTGGTGCCGCGTTGAAGGATTCCACGATCGAACCGTCAATACGCGCTTGCGGTGGCTAGTCGGCTGGTTGTCTCTGTTGTGCCTAAACCGTCGGAGTGTCACCGTCGCCGATCGAAGGATAGCAGGACATCTTCAACTCGTGCCGATCGACCCTGGGACAACGACATTGCTGCGGTTGGCTCGCAGGTTTAGAACGACATTTCCCTGGAAGCAAAGCAACCAAGGCTCCGGAAGATCCCTCGCAGTCGCTGAAGCGGATAAATCGCGATAGCGCTGGATGTCTGACTCTCGACGCGATACCTGCCGCTGCTTCCTGGCGTCGCATCGACAGCGGCAGGTCTGTGTCGTCTGCGTCCTCGATTCTCTCTGAAAGCGCGCGAATCGGCAACGAAGAGGGGCGAAGAATCGGTCCGCCCAAGTAGTCCTGAAGGATACCGCGACGTCTGAAGGGCTACCGACAGTAACGAGAAGTGACCAAAACCCAACACCTTGGAAGAGGACCAGAATGTGGTGAACTTGTTACTCAAGCAATGGGAGAGTTTGTCGGAGACATGGAATTCCCTCGCGCCATACGAATTAATGACTGTTGTCCAAGGTGTGCGCGACACTCGTTCCTTACTTTCGGATAAAACAGAGGTTTCTTTTCCGCTCGTATTTCGCGGACGCGAGTTGAAAGGAGGAAGGGACGAGGAGTGCGACGATGACATTGGGAGTACCGAGAGCGTGTGTTCGCGCGTGACGAACGTCCTCTACGGAACAAGGGCGAAGGGCAGCGGAAAGATGGTCTCGCGTTTCGTTGAGAAGAGTTGCCCTGCTGGCCAGTTCGCGGTGGAGAACGATTGCGACGTCGGTAAAGGATTCCTCGCGGTACCTGGACGGTGAATCGTGGATTGCCGCGGAGCATGATCGCTGAAGAAGAACGGCGAGCAATTGTAATATTGGAAGCCAGCGGTATTGGGATTTGTAAAGCCTTCGCGGGGTTTGGAATCTCGACGAGGAGCTGGGAGCAATACTCGCGTGTCGCACCCTTGGAGCGTCAGGGAGAGTTGCGACGCCGACGCGCGACGTGGCGCAAGCCCTAGTACGTTACCGAGAGTTAGCTGTTAGTAGCAGGATATCGGAGTAGAAGCTTGCGAGTGGGAGAAGACTGGAGGAGCTCGTGAGGTGACGAAGGATCGTAGCGACGGGAGAGTCGAGAAGGAGGAGGATCGGAGGAAAAGAAGCAAGGGTTGATAGGGTTGTTGCGATACCCAGACGGTGGCGGACGAACCCAGTCTCTCGCGTGGCATCTCGAGTGAGAAAGGAGGTATACGCGAAGGGGGTGTCGGTCGCAGATTGGATGGTTCCGCGGGGGTTGACCCTTGGGAGGTCGATTTGGGAGCAGCCAGAGCCGGAGCCGGAGCCGGAACCGGAGCCGGAGCAGCAACGTTTCTACGACTCTCCGCCACCACGGATGGACGTGAGCGTGTGCTGCTTGCCCGCCAGTGCCGGCTCGGGGGCCCAGCACCCTCATCCAGCCAGTTTGCCTTCCGGCGGACAGCCGACCATTCAACCACCCTATCAGTATGCCGATCAGATAGTACCGGATCGGGGTCAACCCGACGGATTGCCGGTGCTCGGCTGTACCGGCCAGGACAACTGGCAGCAGATCTCCTCCGCGTCGAACGTCGCCGGCGCTGTCACCGCCACCACCACCACTTACATCGATTACTCCTGGCTGCAGATGCAGGTGAGCATCCTTCTCGCTTTCGGGACTAAGTCGGTTAATCAGTCAGCCATCCCGCAAATAATGGTCCTTACTCTCATATACATCCGACGGAGCAACGTGCGGCGAGTATGCTGCTTCGTTCCTTCGCAAAAGGGTCGAAGGAATTTAGTGTTTAAGGTTAAAGCCTTGAAACAAACAGATATTCTCTCTTGAGATCCGCGAGACTCTTCAGATTCTGCGGATACCAGCGTGGCATTGGAGGAGACTGTGGTTATGTTGGAACTTGCACCAGTTGTATAAGACTTTAGATAATCCGCGTTAACCATAGGGTAACCTAATAGGAACGCGCTAACAAGGGAAGTTAGGGAACTCGAAAATTCAGAAAATTATGCAACTTTGTGTACAAGTACAGTAGTTGATCCGTAATAGAAACCTATTTTTTGTTGGTACCATGGTGCGGTTTTAGGGGGTGAAGTCACCCCTCAAGAAGAATGCAGAATTTTCATTTTCTTGGAATATCTCAAGAACGGTGAGAGATATTAGAAAGAAGTTTAAACAAAAGTTGAATGTTTTCTTTATATCTACAAAGCTGCGTAAAAAAAAATATTGAGAAATCTATATTTTTCGAATTACCCTCACCACTAATCCTTAATTCGATATCTTCTTTTCGGTTTCTGAAAGAAAATTCTCCATTCCTCTCAAGGGGTGACTTCACCCCCTAATATCGCAATATGGCACCAAAAAAAAATTGGTATCTGTTACGACTTAACTACTCTACTTGCACAGATAGTTGCACAATTCTCTGAATTCCTGGGTCGCCTAACATCCCTCATAAATCCGTAATATGTTTTACTAATGGCAAATGGAGTCACGTATGACGGCGCATTCGTGCCGATACGGTATTGTTTCTGTTTGCGACATCCCCGATTCGCTACGGCGCGCTGTCTTGAGCCGTCGCGCGGAGATAATTAATTCGCAGCTAATTTCTCGATGTAAGAGGGGTTCCCGAGGTGAAACGAGATAGCGAAACCGCGAGAGCCTTTTATCGTTGACCGCGTTGCGTGGATGAATCATCGCATTGCCGATCACCGCGAGCGCAGTGATTTACCGGTGGAAAAGAAACTGCGATTCCCATGGAATTGAGCTAATTAACCATTTCCAACTACGCGCTTATGTTACTCTTCGGCCAAGCGATTTGAATTCGAAACGCGGGATTTCCGATTGGCTTTTTCGTCCGCAGAAAAGTGCCCAGCTACGCGAGCAGTTATTTACATAAACGGTCACGTGGAAGACGCGTCGGAGATAACGTATCGATTCCGAGGAAGCGTCGCGTCGGATCGTAAAATAATAGAGCAAAGTAATAATACCCATTACTATTATCTTGACCCGAGCGATCGTTCTTCCCTTCTAGACGCAGCGGCGTTTCCACATAAAGCCGCGTTGTTGACAAGGCAAATATCCTTTGATACGCCGTCCGTCTGAGACACGCGTCGCACGCCTTTCCACCTTACCGTCCAACTCCAACGACTCACGAACGCTCGTCACACGCACCACGCACGCACCCACGTTCTTGTATGCGTGCGAGCGCTCGTGCTCCTTCCTACCACCCCCGCGCGCGCGTCAACGCTCCTTCACCGCTCTTGCTCTACCTATACATATTTCGTGGGGCATTATCTTTCTGCCTTTCTATCAAATCAGCTGTTCTTAGAGAAAGTTTCCCCCATTCCGCTGCTAGTCCCCATTCGGGCAGTAGACCTGCTCTTTTATTCCAATTCACCAGGACGGAACATCGTCCTCACGCTAAACGGCTGAAGGGAGTATAAGTGTCCTGCTCGTCTGCGCAACGACGTAGAGTTAATGCTCAGAATTATCCTTGGAACGTGCCGATCAACTTTAACTTGAAACCCATCTCTAGTTTAGAGCGAAGGAAAGGGCAATGGTAAGAATTTTTACAGGATATATTTCTACAGGTCTTAAGGAATCCGAAATACATAATTGTTTATCCCGGAGTTCAAGTAGTAAAAATATTTCCAATAACAGACGATAGTGAAGATTGGCGAGTGACACGCTGATTTTCATGCAACTTTGCTCGATTGTTTGTTGAACCAATTTAAGAACTTTCCATATTCGGTTGGTATTACTTTCGCACTTTAAAGAAGAAACCACCTCTTTTATCCGAACCGCCCCTTTTACTTATGCGCTTGTGACTTGTAAATTACAAAAGATATCGAAAAAACATTTAAACAAAATGAAGGTCTATATTTCTGCCGGAAAGAATTTTCAAAAAATAATTTTTTCTAATGTTCGCTTATTATATATAACTTTTCCATCGCCTCCAGGGTAAACAATTATGCATTTCGGATTCCTTAAGACCTGTAGAAACATATCCTGCAAAAAATTTTCATTGCCTTCCAGTTTTGAAAATGGCCAATTTTTACCATTGTGCTTTCAACAGATGAGGAGCTTTGCTGCAAATTCTTTTAACCCCGCTGGGGCCTTCAGCTCACCTACACGTTTACCTTAATACCAGAAGCTGAGAAATAAATGAATGAAATTCGCCTAAAAATTAAAAGATCCCTTTAACGATTTCGTGGCCAAGTGTATGTATAATAAACCCATAGCAACTGATGATCGTTGCCACTTCGCATGGAATGATTAACATCTTCCTCTCCGGAGCCCCCGAACGGTACCGTCGATTAGAAATCAGCGACTAGGCTAATTGAAATTCGACAGCTTCTTTTTCTCCTATCTTATCGATAGAGAACGATCTCGGTGTCGGCTCTCGTGGAGTCGACTTTCGAGTGCGATTCCCTCGCAGCTATCTCTACAATGACGATCATGGATATCGTGGCTTGAATGGGAAACCGGTTCTTTGATACCGTTACCGATACGCGCCGAGTTTTGGCAACCAGCGTTTCCTTGGATGACGCGAGAAAATTGGGTGAGATCGCGTAGAACGGAGCCGGGGAGAGCGTGATTCGAGGAGATGCGAATGACGCGCCAAATTTCCGCGCCACTTTGCAGATATACCAATCGTAATCGGTCTGGACGGAGAACGGAGCGCGCCTATCGCGGGCAGAGAGAACGGTCCTAGATATCGCTAATTAGCCATTACCTGGACGCAATCTAAACGCATTGTGACGCGCGTCAGATAATAAGCGGACGGAAATCCACGATTACCGCGGCCAGGCAGAAAGGGCATCCCGACGACCACCGGACGAACCATTTCCACGGTTCACCGCCCTTCGTTTCAGCTCTGCGTATGATTACCGTTCCAGCGATTATTTTGCTGGACGTTCGGCCGTAGAACAAACGCAATTAACATTACGCTGGAAGATCGGCCGACTAAAATACGAGGACGATCTTGTTTGCCCGAAGGGAAACTCTCTCACGCGTTTAACGTTACCAGGCCAGTCGATTACTCGCTCGTATTTCCTCGTTCGTAGCGCGAAGGGTGCCCACAGCCCCGCGCGTTGCGACAGAAACGGCGCCTTCTCCTTGCCTCGCGCCCAGATCGCTTGTCGATCGATCTTTACCGATCCACCGATCAACGGTTCCGGAGCTATGGTCGGGGCCAGATATATTGGCCGGTGAGTTTCGTGAGGACTAGGGTAAAGGACCCAATTACTGACACCTGACCAATTACTGTCACCTTAAGCTATTTTACTTAAAATAACAAATAAATAAACGTTGTAAAGTCATACACAAAAAGAATTATGCAATTCAACCTATAATCTATGCTATAAATTATATACTATAGTTTATTTATTCGGTATTTTAAGTAAAATAGCTTAAGGTGACAGTAATTGGTCAGGTGTCAGTAATTGAGTCCTTTACCCTATTCTTCTATTCTCAACGTTTTCTGACTCGCTCTCGCCTTGCCAGAAAAAGAGTGAACCAGGAGTGGTGGGGATAGCGCCAAGCTCTTAACGTGTAGGCCGAACCGAGCTCTTAGCGTAGAAATATATACATCAGAATAATTTTCGTTAGCTGCGAAAACGAATTCACCGGCCAATATATCTGGCCCCTACCTTAGTGAAACGTTAAAGGCCGTCGCGCATTTCGACGGAGGGAAGCGAATCGAAGAAATTAATAGTAATTAATTAACTGTCGCTGCGCTTCGGTCATCAATTGTTTAAAAACTTCTCTCTTCGTACCGTCGCGCTTCGTCGAAATACCCGACGGCCTTTGCTCTCGGTTCAGCTTCGATAAAGACTCCCTCCGAAATCGAAACCGATTGCAGGAGTAACTTGACTCGCTGGTCCCCGAGAACGCGATTAAAAACTCTGCTTCGCGAAAAGGAATATAGACGGATTGATTGATATCTGAACGACGAATCGGCAAGGTGCCACGCGAAAACAGGTAACCGACGCGTCGTTGTTGAATACTTGATGCGGCAAAGGTTCGGAAATCTGACTGCGGCTCGTATTGACTCGCCACCGCGCCCGCACCAGTTGCTTGTGACTCATGCGCGACGAGTCGCGAATCAGTGGGTGGGTGCGCAGTTATTCGCGTCGGGCGGGTTGAATGCGTTGTGCGCGGGCAGCCAGGATTCGTCCATAGAAGTCACCGAGTCCTCTGAGAGAGCAGTGTTCTCGTTGAATACGTTTAATAAATGTTTAGCTACCGATTCATATCAATCTTCTCGCGACCTTAAAGGGGAATTCTATTTTCTGGGCCTGAAAAGTAGGAAAATTGTTTTTTTTTTTAAGAAACTAGCGATTCGATTCGTCTGAAATTTCGACCATGTTTTTATGCATCTTTGAAGACGTCGCAGTTTTTATATTATTAATTTTTAATAATAAATATAGTAGTTGTGATCAGAGTTATTAAGTCACACGCCGATTATAGGTTCATATTTCCATCGATTCTGCTACCCGTTCACTTTCTCACCGCGATACTTGCAATTAGTCTGACCACTTCGATTACTGAGCATCTAATGCGTAACACGTGGCAACCGAGTCTACTTAAACGCGATAAAAGTGGTCCATCGCTGAGGAGATTAACCTTGCATTACTTACAATAGTTTAAGATGGTGGATGACGAGAGAAGCACCGAGCTTCGTATAATCGCTTTGTTCGTTTTGCTACAGTCCCATGGATTCACGCGTCGGCTTCGGCAACCCCGTTTCGTTGTCGTTACGTTTACTGAGACTGCACCGAACCAATGTTACGGGCAATTTACTCGCGAAATTAGTTACAAAACGCTCGACCTATCTACCCATCAGCCACTTCCTCTTCCTTCTCGTTAAATAGATGGACGGCCATTAAACGCCGAGAGTGGAGGAAGAGTTATTGTTCACGGATTGCCATAATAGATTCGAACGCGCTTACCACGGCTCGCACGATGCGCTCGTCCGCGTTCGCTCCGCTTGTTTTTCGATACGCAACGCATGTGTACCCTACCGTCCTTTCGGCTCGACCGCCGAACGATCTCGTCCGAGCTGATCACCGAATCGTCCAATATTTTATATACCGTACAGTCGGTTCCAGTAGGGTAATTATGGGAGAGATGCCGCACTTTCGGTATTTCAGGTAGGGCTGTGATTATTCGACTAATTCAAATAATTTCGAATAATTTCTTGTAAATACTGTTAATTATTCGAACCTGAAATTTGAATTCTCTGGTATTCGAATACTTAGGTTATTCGAATATTCGTTGCAGCCCTAATTTCGGGGTTGTCGGTAATAAAATACAGCACTATGGATTTTATTTGTTAAATTTTAGGCTGTTGGTTTTCTTTCTTCACATTTTATTGCGTAAGGAATGTGGAAGAAGAGAAGACAATTAAATTTAGAAAAGCATATTATTGTTCTAGCCCCCAAGCTCGACCACCCGCAGTAGACACTCGAGCAACCGACCGTTTTAGGCCTGGGAAATAAATAAAACTTTCTCCCAGACTACAATCCCCTACAATATACTTACGTATTTATTTTTCCAATTTAATTGCATTTTATAACTGTATAAAATAAAAATATTTCATTTTCCTTTGCTTTCTCTGTAAATGTAAAGTTAAAATTGACAAATTTAAATAGAAAATTAGAAGTGCTTCAAAGTGCGGCGTCTTTCCCAAAAAGGGATGTTTTTAGTTTCAGTTTTGTAAAGGGTGACAAATATTAAAATTTTGATTTTTTTTTTAAATACCAGCACAAGATGTTCGGTTAATAATATGTATCCTCGGAAAAATTTCTTTTGGCAAAATTTAGACACGTTGAAAATTTTGCGTAAGGTGCGGCATCTCTCCCATACTCACCCTATGTAACGAGCTCGTCGCTGGAATCGCCTTGCGGGGCCAAATTACTCGCAATCTGTCGTGACGGATTGTATCGCGAGATCGCTGAACCACTGCGATCGCCCGATTTCGACCTGCTTTCGCGTTTGCAGGGGCACGATTCTTCCCCCGTGGTCGTTTCGGTTAGGAGTCACGGGTCACGATCACCAGGAAACAGATATGATGCGCGTCGCGAAGCGTGAAAAGCCTGAACGCACCCAACGATTACCTTCGACTGTAGGTAATCGTTTGTGCGCGGACATATTTGTGTACAAGGGTTGCGCGTGGAGGTGCTGGGAATAACAGGGGGGAAAAAATGTCCAAACTGCTCGTAAATTGAGAATATTTTTACGGAGTCGTTGGCCCGTTAATCGGCGGAATTTCTTTTCATCGAATCGCTGCGTAGCCTGAGAAACCTTATCATGCGATAAAACTACAGTAACAGATTTATTATAGACGTTATTGTAATTTTTATTCTGTATTATTGGGTGACTTCCGTTAAAATAATAATAACAATTTATTTATGTATTTATTTATATATGAGGGAAATCTCTTTCGTAAGTACATATAGAATAGAGAAAACCAGTATAGAAGACTAATACATAAAAGTAGAAACACAGAAATGAACAAAAAATAAAGGAAAAAAGGAAATAAATAATAAAATAAGTAATATATAAATTAATAATTAATAAATAGCAATAAAGAATAACATAAGTAATAATAAATAAATAAATAATAATACCTACTTAGTGAATATCTCCTAGCGAAATAAGGGAATTAATTGCTCGTACAGTTAACGAGAGACACGATGATTAGGCGGTCGTAATCCCGGATGCGAATTCGTTACCCCGTTGGGCGAACGTGCCGATTCGCGGGCATTCAATTTTCTCGAATTTTTCGAATAATTTGCAAATCTCCAATCGAGAGATGGTCGATGTGAAATTCTTTTCCCCCGCTTGCCTCTCTGCATCCTCGTTAAACTCGTCGAGTAACGAACCGTGAAGTAACGACGGTTGCACTGATTGAAAGTAAACACGCGTACCGGTAATTTCCGTCACTTAAAAAAGTGGAAAATGCTGGATGAACAGATTTATCTACGCAGGATGGAACACGGGGAAAGGGGTTCGCTGTTTGTTCAGTGGACTCGCTGAAGGATGCTTGTAGACGTATGTACACGAAAGAGTTAGTCTCGATAGAGTTAAAAGCGACTTTCCTTACCGATACTTTTATCTGTTTATCTATTAATTAACGGGCAATGACGCAATTTATTCGCAAGAAAACGATTTAGCGATGTAGGATGTACTTGCTTAAAACTGTTAAGGGATGTTTCTAGTGTGAGGGCTGAAAAAAAATAATTTGTTGGAAATTAAAAAGAGAAACAAGTATTGCACGTATCATTTTGCAAGTTTGTAGCTTTATTGTATCACCCTTTAAGACTATTAAAAACAAATTCAAAGTAGAAATATCCATTTATAGCGGAAGAAGAGCATCGTGAAGAGAATATCCTTCCAGACATCAGAGTGCAATACTCGTATCTTTTTTAATTCCCGAAAAATTAAGTCTCTTTTCAGCCGTCACACCATGAAAACCCCTCAAGTGATCCATGGAAAACTTAATCAAGAATTAATCAAATTCGCAAAGTTTCATATCCCAAAGATAGTATCCCTAATCCAGAGACGTGCAAAATCTTTATCTAACAGTAAATAAAAATTTCAAATAAGAATAAAAGATAAAAAATGTAATTCGTTAAAACATAACTTGAATTATTGGAGCCTCGAATAACGAATAATTTTTTTTAGGTACTTTCTATTCGTTATTTGTAATTTTTACTTAGATAAAGATTTTGCCCATCTCCGCCTCAAACACGAGACATTGTGACATGAAGCCTTGCGACCCAGTCGCATGCACCAGCGACTTAAAAAATCGCTTGTACCTCTGACAAGGTTAAACGCCTCGAAACAAGTCCTGTCAACGTTTCTTTCCTCACACCGAGGGTGCGCGTTAAACGGCCGAAAAGAGATAACCGTATCGTCCGCGGTAGTCCGAAGTGCGCGTTGCCTCTCCCTTCCTCCCCGGGTGAAGCGAAACAAGTTGCCGGGGGATTTCTTAATTTGCGCGGAGGCCGATCGGCAGACTGAAGGAAGGCAGGCAAGCAAGCAGGCGGTGGTTTCCGCGTAGGAAAGGCGTTCCAGTCGAGAGGACTGAGCTAGGGGGCAAGAGGTCGATCGAGAAGACGCTGCCCGGCCGGCTGCGAGCCGCATTAAACGCCACGAGTCCACTATATGTACTTACCTACACGTACACGTGGGTACACGTAGGTACAGTTTTCAGAGGAGTTACGGGAAGGATAAAAACGGTGTGCAGTTGCCGGCCACCGGCGCGGCGCAGCGCGGCGTCCACGTGGAAAAGGAATATAAACTCCGGACACCGTTACTCGTTCGACATACGCTCTTGCCATTCAATCTTTTCAGACCGCGGCTTTAACACCGCCGTACGACTTCCCCCCCTGCTATCTGCCGAAACGGCACCTCGGTAATTAGAAAATACGATTATTCTATCGACAGCGATTAATACGCGCTACCGTGTCCAGCCGCTGCAAATCAATTTAAGATTTATCGACTCGCGCCTTCCACCGCTCGGGCCTAACAGTAATTTCCATCACGCCGAATGCTTCGCGCTGCCAAGCGTCGATCGCCGTTTTTCCTTCGCCTATCTGCGCAACGCGCGTTCAGTTGGTGGGTTCGAAGGTGATCTTGTAATGGCACTGGCTGGCTTTTCATAAGGATTATATTAGTAGGCGGTATTGTAACGGCTTTATTGCGCAGAATATGGATATGCAAGGGGGATATAAAGAAAAACTTGTGGGGCTGTTTTGCAACTAGTAACAAGGGAAGATTTCCAAGCCGAAGATTCAAAAAGTTATGTAGAAGATATATAGGTATGTATTACGCAAATTTTTTCTGCCTAAATTCACTCTAAGGGGGTGAAATTTAGCTCTGAAAATCCGGTTGTTTTCCGATTTTGTGTTATAACTCGCGAACTGTAAGAATTATAAGTTACCAAATGATAATCCTAATTACAAGAAATAACTTTTGTCTGAAAACTTTTTTTCTATCTCCTACACTCCGCGAGTTATAACACAAAATTTTGGGGTAAATTCCACCCCCTTAGAGTAAATTCAGGTACCAAAATAATTGCGTAATAGATATTCCTTTACACATCCCAAAAGTTTCATAATTTTTTTAATTTCCGGCTTGGTAATCATCCCTTGTAATCCTTAAATCCAAGTGCTAACACTCAGTAGTGAACTCAGGATAATTATATTTTTAATGCTAATTCCATAAAATTCATTAGGTGATTATGCAAATTTATTTGCAGAATAAAATCCATTTTTTTCTTTTTACAAAGCTCTTGAATTATTTCAGTACTGGTTACATTCATCTCATTTTCCCTTTTTCTTTGAGGGATGCCCCTATCTCTCCTCTGGGTACATCACACCAATAGCCTTGCGATATGCATGAAGATATTTAAGAAGTGAATCAAGAGCCAGGATATAGAATTTAGAAATATACATAACTCGATAACAGACAAAATGCCTCTTTCCTTCGCACTGAAAGTGGACGAAGATGGGGTGAGGTGGCGGCGCGCGACAGAGAGCGTTAAAAGGACTAACGTAAAAAGAACCGACAATGCTTTCCGACTAATGAGAGCCTGTCGCTCAGGCAGGAAATTACTCGGGCTGGTTTGTTGTGTATCGAGTGCCATTCCTGTGTCCAGGTGTAGGTGTAGCCTGCGAATACTTTAATACGCTCTGAAAAGCGGTCATAAAATGTCCCCCGCCGGCGTCATAATGAATTCGTCGTCACCAGTGGCGGATTTAACAGGGTGGCTGATGAGCAGTTGCCGCCTAGGCCCCTGCGCACAAGGCCCCCGTAGGGCCCCATAACCAAATACAGTTATGATTAGATATAGGAGTCCAAACACTACATCTTTTCGTACTACTACAATTGAGCCGTTTTCATTAAACTACCTCTTCATTTTCCCGAAAAATGGGCCCCTGCGCACAAGGCCCCGGTAGGGCCCCATAACCAAATACAGTTATGATTAGGTATAAGAGTCCAAACACTACATCTTTTCGTACTATTACACTTGAGCCGTTTTCATTAAACTACCTCTTCATTTTCCCGAAAAATGGGCCCCTGCCCAGAAGGCCCCCAACGGCCCCAACGGCCCTATCATAAAAAATTGCGATTGTAACCAAATACTATATTTCTTTTCTATGATACTATATTTATCCCGTTTTTAGTAAATTGTATCTTCATTTTTCTCCAAAAATGGGCCCCTCGGAACGTTTTCCACCTGGGCCTTTTTCCTTAAATCTGCCACTAGTCGTCACTGGTGTAATTCGCGTTGGATGGCGCGTCTCGGCGTCCCCAGCACCGAGTTGCCTATAATTTCGCTTAGCAAAGGAAACGACCCGTCGAGACGAGACGCGGAAAATGATAAACGCCGGGTGAAAGTTTCTCGTGTTTGATCGGCGTGTACCTTAAGTACATACACGCGACCAAGTCGGAGCCGTGAAAAGGAGGCGATGGTAATCGAGGGAATAATTGATTGTACAGAAACGAAATAACCGGAGTGGGGATTTCAGGAGCGAAGGAACGAACGGCCGGGACGCAGCCGTGATAAGGAAGGGTGCTGTATAGATAGAGAAGCAAAGACCTCATAGGAGGCTACTTCGCGGCTGGTATCGCATACTTAATGTCCGCGAAGAAGTGCTTTGTAGCCAGCACGGAAGTCTCGGTCGTATAACACATTAGCATTACGAGCTAACACCGAGGACGGATTGTAAAGCATCGATGTATCTGCTGTAATAACTGTGAAGCGAATTTGCGCTTATCATACTAATGAGCTGGATTTTAATGGTTCGATTCTCGAGGGTCTGCCGGCACCGCGACGCCGCGTAGGTATACCTACTCCATTTGCCGCGGTATAGAGATCTCTTGGGGCCATTAAATGGCCCCCGCGAATTTTCGCTGAATTTTCATCCACCACTGGGCGTGGTCGGGTTCGCATTCAAACTGCAAAGTGGAGACGTCGCGAACTGTGGGCATGCAGACGAGTTATCGCTGCTGCGTACGATTTCTAGGTCGATCCTCGCGGTACGTTCGATGTGGATAAGTGTTTCATCGATCGCACCGTGTACCTTCGGAGGAGATCGCACGCGGGAGTGTAAGATCGCGATAGTGGACATTTAATCGGTTTGCGGAAAAGGGGAAAAAGGAAGAGGGAAAGAGTGAGTGATCGGTAGAGGGTTGGGGGGAGTGGATGGAATAGAAAATAGACGGAGGAGTCGCGAATGGTTTTCGGTTGGGCGGAGGCTAGTTGGTTGCCCGCTTCTCCTGCGCTCTTGTCCGAGGTACCGTTACGCTCGCGGCGCCCCGGGCCTCAGAGGTCCCTTCTTTCCTCCTTTCCTCCTTTTCTCCTTTCCTTCTTTCCTTCTCGAGCCTCCTCGACTCTCTTTTCCTTGACTCACCTTGCTCCGTCTTGCTTCGCCATACCTTCCATATCTTCTCTCTTGGAGATCTCCTCCCTGGCCTGGCTTGGCCTGGCCTGGCCTGGACTGGACTACCATGCCGTACCATGCCCTATCTGCCTAGCTAGCCGCGGAACACGGAAACGGGCCTCCGGAGGGGTCCGATCGTCTAGCAGCCGAACCTACGCCTTTCTAATTACGTCCACCCCGGATCACTCGCGGACCTGTCGCGCTTGTAATCGTCCTCAACGTTCGGATCATTGCTTTCTAGCTTTGCGATCGGACTTGCCGATTAAACGATGCAACGCGCAACGGTCGCGGCACACGATCTCGCGACTCGAACAAGCTAATTCGCGATTCGCGACCTACCGGGACCACCGGTGGCGCTTTGTTTACTTCTCATTCCCACGAGTCAAAGTTCCGAGATCGAAGCGTATCGGTGGTGTTGCGCGCTGGGACGAGTGATTTATAGCGAGCATACTTTGGGCTACTTTCTCGAGGCGCTCGTTACGTAAAGACTGACGGCCCTCTGGACGTAGCTTCGTTTTTAAGATCGTATCGCGAAACGTCGCGTATCATAGCGTTTCGCGACACTTATTTTTTTTTTTTAAAGGATTAACATACACCTAGGAGACGAAAAAGTAGGATGGGGTTGAAGAATTTTTTCCGGTGGGGAAATATTTTTGTCGGAGGAACATTATATACGTTAGAAAGGCCATGCTTTTTACAGTAAAATGGGAAATTTTCATTAAAAAATTTGAAGAACAAACTGCGTGGTAGCTGTTTAAGTAAAACGATTTTTTTTTTAAAAAAAAAAGGCTTTTGTCGTATCCTTGCTATTTCTCGTCTGAAACAAGAATGGAAAGATTATTCTTAAAGTAGGCAAAAGAAACTAGTATTTGTCGTATCCGATTTTGGTTTTTTTAATTTTTCGCAAAGGGCGGGCGTTTGAACATAGAAGTTTTATGACTGAAAATGTGAAACGTCATAAAGTCGACTTCTACGTTCAAATGCCCAGCCTTTTGCGAAAATTAAAAAAAGAAAAAAAAATCGGCTAGGACAAGTACTACAATAATTTTTCTTTTTTTATTTTCTGAAAAAATCGTTCTAAGGATACAGCTCCAACGCAGCTTCTTCCCACAATTTTATAATAAAAGTTTCACATATTATAAAAAATCTTGAAATCCATCCTAATTTTCCCCGGAGTGTAGATATGATGTCCCTTAGAACTAAACAACCTTCGTTTCCTTCTTTGACTGGTTCAACAGCGGAGTTTCATCGACTCGCAAAAATCAAAGAGACTCGCAGTAGCGCATGGGGTATGTACACGTATTCGCGCGGGCGTCGCAACCGCGTGTGCGCATTAATCGGAAAGAGAGGGTGGAAGGATGGTCGGCAGGAGGAGAGGGCGACGGCCACAGAGAAAGAGAGATGAAGAGGGAGGTAGGATGATGAGTCCGGCTGGAATCCTCTCTGAACGTTGACCTACGCTACAGAAGATCAGGGAAATTTATATCTGCTACGGTGTGCGCACGCATCGCGGCTCGCATCGCATCGGCTCGCGCCGGATCGGTAGTAACCGATCGACCCGAGACCGTTACGAAATATCACGTATAAACTATACCTGCTGGCATGCGCCTATAATTGTACGTCATTGTCGATACAAGTGTATCGTATCGGAAACGGTACCTCTGGGATCGTGTGAAACTTTTCACTCCTTCTCGTGCATCGACGGGCTCGCTGCCTCTGACAATCGCACGCAACAACGAGGTTGCACTTTTTCCGTCAATCGATCCATCGGTCACGTAGGGTAACTCCGGGAGAGTCGGAGCAGTTGAATATTTTTCAAAATATTCAAACTATTGTAAGCGAGTGTGTCTGTGAATTTCACATGATAGTTTTTTAAAATTGTGACGAGAATCAACATTTTAATTTTTGGAAGGCATCATCATTTTTTGCGCTGTCATAAGAATTAGTGTAACTCTTATGCTAACGTCATATGGTGATTTTGAAGCCAACTGGCCACCTGGTCCATCTCACCCTTAGTGTCTTCGTGTAAATGCCATTACTTAAATAATAATAATAATAATAATAATAAATGCCATTACTTAAATTTTCGTTAAATGCAAATAGAAGGAATTTTGATTCCAGATTTTTTAGGTAGTGATGGAGGAGAAACAAATGAGATGCATATTTCAAGTGATGATGATTAGGAACACTGGAATGAAACCATGTGCGATTATTTACCCCTAGATCTTGCGCAACTTGCAATCACTTTGAGTTCGAAGACGACTCGGAGTTTAATATCACGAAGGTTCGATTCGAGAATGAAATTTCGATGGGAGAAAGAGCGCCTGCGTTCCTGGGCGAGAGGTGGAGGACCATAAAAAAATAAAAAAGTACTTAGTTTAGTAATTATAATAATATTAGGAATAGAATGAACCTTTTTCTGTTTACTGAAACAATTCTTTCGGTAAAAATAATTACTACAAATGGTCCAACTCACCCATAATACTAAGGAAACATGGACAACACCCCCTAATTTTATTTACTTATTTCCGCAGCTGTTTATAAAAATATTCTGCTACGATTATTACATGTCCTAGAAAAGATAGTTCACTACACAAACTGATAAGTCTACCATTTAGTATTTTTAAAATATTTAAGTTTAAGACGACTCTACAAACATGATCCATTTCTACCGGAATTACTCTACCCCGAGGGCGAGAGTAATTACAAGTGTGTAAGTCTTCCCCAGAATTTGCGATTTTGAGAATTTGAAAATTCGAGGCCACGAACGTGGCGCGGAAGAAGTCGACCAGCCCCGGGCGTTCTCGGTGGAAGAAAATCTCCGAAGAAGGTCTTTAGCCTTGGACGCGTAGCGTGGCGTGCAGGAACACCGGTGAACAGCGACTGACTTTTAAGATGCGTACCGACACGCATTCTACGTGTCCCCTGGCTGCGTAGCAATCGTGTCAGCGATGCCGGGGACCGTGAAACGCATGTAAATCCTTTTCTTCGCACAGCCAAAGTACCGAAGTTCTTGTAACGCGTGTTCACGCCCGCCCCCGCCCCCGCGCGCTCGCTCGCGCACGCACACCCGTGCCTCCTCGCGAAGGAAGTTTAACGCGTGCTTTGGATCGAGCAGGCAATCGATAACACCTTTTTCCAGGGAACAAACTATTTTTAACGTTTTACGAGTCCACGAACAGACAGTTTTCTTCCGAGAATCGGCGACCGTACCTGCCGATTATCCGTAAGGTGATCGATGGAATGCCGACTATCTCGGGAATTTTAAATCGAGAAGAAAGAAGGGCGCGCTGATTGAAAAATGCTGCTGCGCGAATCGGATAGCGTTACGACAACGTTAGTTGTCTTAAATGGATCATAAATGGAGCCGCGGTGGGGCAGTCGGTACCGCAATACTAATGGACGGTTTGCGGTGTCAAACCGCGCTGAAACGGCGTGGAAAGTGTAGGAAAATTTTAAGGAAAAATTATTCGTCGGGAATAAATGGTCGTGGTCATTTTAAGAGAGGATCGTCCCAGAGCAAGTACGCGTTCGCTTAACTCTTACCGTTACTTCTATGACCGAGGACGAGTCTTATAAATCTTCAGGTTGGAAATGACGGGAGGAACGCGAAGAGTGTGAAAAATGGCTGTTTTCTAAAATAAGATACGTTATCTATCTATACATATAAAAGAAGAAGTCCTCATCAACGCCTAGCTCAAACCGTTTAATCTAGGAATGTGAAATTTGGAAGGTGAATTGTATTTATGACGTAGGCGCCCACTGAGGAGGGATTTTTTGAAAATCCCTCTCCAAAGGGGTTAAAAAGGGTAAAATGTGTTTTCACGGATTGCTCACAATCTTTTAGGACCGATTAGATATCAAGTTGATTTTTACTTCGCAAGGTTACGCACATAAAAACAAATTTCAAGATTTTTCCTTAACCAAAACCCCTAAGGGTGCCAAAGGGGGTGAAATGTGTTTTCACGGATTCCTCAAAATCTCTTACATCGAATTCGATATCGATACTTTTTAAGATTTAGCCTAACACCATAAATGCGTAAAAATTAATTTCTAAAGTCTGCCCTAATCAACCCTTAAAAGGTCAAATCTGGATTTCGTACTAAGTGCACATTGAATTGGAGCGTTTTAATTTTTAAGTAGTGGTTGTGAACGGACATATACATATATAAATCTTCGTTATTCAAAATTTACTTTACAGAAATTTCTTCATAAAAAAAAGATATGAGATAATCCCTTTCAATCTTTCGTGATAATCAGAAATTGGTCACATTATCATTATCGTATTTTCTAATCTTTTAACTTTTGAGTGATAATTGTACATTCGTAATGGTCTAATAGTCCTTTCCTAGAAACGTAAATTTTGATATGATAAAATTTGTAGTTGAAAACGAGTGATTCTCCACGATTGTAGGAAAAAATCGATTTTTTTTCTTTTTTCGCGATAAATTCCTTTGGGAAGTCGTAAAGGCGCGAAATTTGACCTAAAAAATTGTTCTTTAATTGCGATACACCCCGCGTGACCACGAGGGGTTAATTATTTCTATCGTATCGAAGCACGGATATTTTGTTGTCATTCATAAAAAATTAAAGACGTGGCAAGAAGAGGTTGATACGGGCAACGACGCCTCGAAGCTTGTGCGTTGCAACAGAGACAAAGTAGACAAATAAAAAGGATACTCCTATTAAGGAATTATGAAGAAAGCGAGGAGGAAGCCGGGAACGAGTAGAGCAGAGACTGCCGGCGAGACCGTGTGTCGCGTACTCTCGCGGTGATTTTCGAAGACGCCTTTCGAGTCTATTGCGCAAGGATGCAAAGGCGGATATAGGTCAAGAAGCAAGATTGGTATCTGCGGAGCACGGCGTGCAAGCATAAGCCGCGTTGCGCGTTGCGCGGCCCCGGTTCGGCGTGCAACGCCAGCCCGGGCCCTGGAGAGAGCACGAGGGGACTGGCTCTCGCGATATCGCTCCACCACCGACGCGGCGATGCCCCATCAACTCCTGCAAATGCATCCTTCTCGCTCCCGACTCCCAACAACCGTATCAGGAGACACTCTGACCGCGTCTCTCGAGCCTCGATCAGCTCGGAACCGCGTCGAAGCTGCCGCGAAACTTCACAGTCTCCCAGGAGATCCTTTAAGCGTATCCAACACACTTTTATACAATATCAATTACATTTCCTGCAGTCTCTTTACCTATATTGATTTTTTAAATGGCACCAGAGTTCCGAGAATCTCGTTTCGATCGTTTCGCAATCCCTCAGGCCAGTGGCGGATTTAAGGAAAAAGGCCCAGGTGACAAACGTTCTGAGGGGCCCATTTTTTGAGAAAAATGAAGAGACAGTTTACTAAAAACGGGATAAGTATATTAGCACAGAAAAGAAATATAGTGTTTAATTAAAGTCGCAATTTTTTTTGAAGATAGGGCCGTTGGGGGCCTCCTGGGCAGGGGCCCATATTTTCGGGAAAATGAAGAGGTAGTTTAATGAAAACGGGTCAAGTGTAATTGTTGTGTAGTAGTATGAAAAAATGTAGTGTTTGATCATAATTGTATTTGGTTATGGGGCCCTACCGGGGCCTTGTGCGCAGGGGCCTAGGCGGCAACTGCTCATCAGCTGCCCTGTTAAATCCGCCACTGCCTCAGGCCTTAGGTTCAGTCGAAAAAACAGTCCCCGACTGAACTTCGCCTTTGCTTTTGTCTTCGTTTACTTTCTTTTCGTTGTTTCTGCTTATGTTGTGCGATAAAGACGTTTAATAATAATAATAAAAAATCGGTTCGAGCTCGCGAGCGTTTCGAGTCGCCTGGTTCGCGGGACTCATCGTTATTGTCGTCGCGGACTTTCTAACTTAACCGGCAACGTTCGTAAGTTATCGTCGGGTATAGAACAAAGAAGCTCGCGGCGGGCAAAAATCTAGATGGAGAAGCGAGGCGACGCGCCGCGACCCCGCCACGATCTCATCCAATATCGAGCCACGCTCCGACTGGCAGAGAGATCGGTGCCATTTTCGTGGAAACCGTGATTCGGATTAGAGATTGTTCGATAGCTCGCGTTGCAACAGCCGATCGATGAATGTACGTTACGCAAAGTGCAGCTATCCGGCAAAGTTCTCGTTCGAAAGTTATTACACGCTGTCGGAACGGTCACGGCCTATCCGGGTAATTTATATTTCGGTAAGAGCGAGTGGAAGCGCGCGGGAAACCGAAGCGGCGCGACCTTTCGACGGGCGCGAGATTCGAACCTCTCGCCGAGGGACCCGGGCGCTATTTCTCCCGTCGAAATTTCATTCTCGAACCTTCGTGAAATTAAACACCGCGTCGTCTTCGGAGTCGATGTGATTGCGAGTTGCGCAAGCTCTAGGGGTAAATTTACACACGGTCTCGCGCGGATTTCGATAAGAACTTTTCGTCGGATCCTTGGCTGAACACACAAGCCGTATCGGACAGATAGAGGAGCAACGGAATGCGCGTATCGATTCGCGATCGTGTGCTCGGAGGATCGCGAGCTGATTAGACCAAGCGCCGCGGAGGATGTGAGAACGACACCTCAAGAGCAAACCGAGGCGATCGTGTTTGCTCGCGCTTCTCCATTTTTTTTTCCACTCGATCGGTTTGACTTGCGATGACGTTCCTCTTGCGAGCCTTCGGTGAAGATACGGCGCGACGTTACTGGCTTTCGTTCGTTTTCCCACGCGGTGGAAGCCGATCGAAAACGTAAACGGTCGCATGATTATCGCCGCGAGACCAAGATTTCTCGGCTAATAGGCGTTTAGCTCGATCTCGAATGAAATTTTGGAAGGGACAGAAATTCTAGCTGTTCAACGTCTGTCTTTTTTAGTTTTTTAAACGAAACGTCGACAAATTGTGGACTGTGTGTCAACTATGTAGGTATGTTAAGGGTAAAGCAAGTTTTATGGAAATGGAGAGACGATTTAGGGCGTTGGACCATTTAGGGAGCCTCAGAATAGAGGAAAACTACAGACCTGAAGAATTAACGGGGTACAGGACTATTGAACGACTAAAATCGGCGGCTTCTTTTGGGTTGAATTGCTTAGATACCAGATAATCACCATACCGATACTTCTCGCAGTATTTTATGCACGCTTTTACTAGTAATTTAAAAAAAAATTGCTAGAATGTTGAAAATTATTCGAGTTATTTAACGCTAAGGCTGGTCCCCAATCAACTAAAAACAGAATCCTTTGCGGTGAGTAACATCTACTCTAAAAACCACAGTGTGGAACTTTACTAATACCAACGCTAATTCCACTTTGTGGAGTCGTTATTCGACGGTGCACTAAATTACGCTCAGCGCTATAATTTCCATAATTATTCCCACTCCAACGTTCACAAAGGATGGCACTTTCAGAATGAATAATAATACAAAAAATCGATTTTTGAGATTTCAATAGTCCTGTACCCCCTTAATGTGGTAGATCGCTAAGAAAAGGGATGCGTCCGAAGGCGCGCGAATTACGAAGCGTAGGTATATACTTGACATCGTGTTTGTTTTCTCAGTCCCCCTCGACGAATGCCTTATCACCGGCAAACACGTAGCGCATATATCCTCGTAAAAGATACGCGCACGGTACAGGTTAGATCGCGACTACGACCAATGTCACATTGAGATTAGACTGTTTGCAATTACTTGCTTTTCGTATTTACACGGATTATCCTTTTTGCCGTTATCGAGAGTCGCCTCGAAAATCGACCGTCAACGAGACTCGGGCGAACGAGCCTCCTTACGTAACGAACGTAACGCGTTCTGGACATTAATCGAGATCAACCGAGAAAGTCTCCCGAACCGATACACTTGCCTGAGCTTGAGATCGGTAGAAGATTCAGCGACGTGGACGTGGAAACGGTCACATTAGTGCGATTTTAATTTGCAAAGCCTTGCATCGTTTAAGAAATATGATTTCCCAAGCGACGGCAGGATCGGTAGTGGATGAACCGATCGGAGAGGAGAACGCTCGCCGCGAACTCGAGCGCGAGGCGTTATCAGCCGCCTAGAGTAACTCGAATCGAGTGGTTGCCGGTAAAGGAAGAAAGGCGGCGGTGCAGCGGAGACTGGTAATTACGACAAATCGAACAGAAACGTGTCCGGGCGGCATTGAAATCGAGAATGTCGCGTTGCCGCGGTTGCTCGGCCACTTGGCCGTTTTCACTGTCGCCGGTTCGCGCGCCACCTTCTGCAGAACCCACCTCCAGGCGGAAAGAACTCTCTCAACAACTCGACACTCGGCGCCGATCTACGGGAGACCGCTCTTGGACCGTGTCTTTAGAACGCGGACTTCACTGACTTGTCGTGTCAAGGTTGATGACTATGCTGCGACAGTTTACGATAATATAATAACCGAGCGCACGCCTCCTACGATCTAGCAGCTGTTCTCCTTTTACCATCGCCAAACCCAGTGGCGGATTTAAGGAAAAAGGCCCAGGTGGCAAACGTTCCGTGGGGCCCATTTTTGGAGAAAAATGAAGAGACAATTTATTAAAAACGGGATAAGTATAGTAGCACAGAAAATAAATATAGTGTTTGGTTAAAATCGTAATTTTTTATGTTGGGCCCGTTGGGGGCCTTCTGGGCAGGGGCCCATTTTTCGGGAAAATGAAGAGGTAGTTTAATGAAAATGGCTCAAGTGTAGTAGTACGAATAAATGTAGCGTTTGGACTCCTATACCTAATCATAACTGTATTTGGTTATGGGGCCCTACCGGGGCCTTGTGCGCAGGGGCCTAGGCGGCAACTGCTCATCAGCCACCCTGTTAAATCCGCCACTGGCCAAACCGTATCGACCACTGCTTCTTTTCTTTCGTTTTTTTTCCGCGTTCCTATGATCCTCGAATAGAACAAGGAACATAGTCGGTTCGAAGAAGCTTCTTTGGGGTGGCGAGGCCATTTTCGCGTCGACGCATCGTCAAAATTAAATGCGATAAAAATTTAAGACCGATGCTTCTTTGTGTAGGGGAGAGTGGTGGGTAAAGAAGAACACCGCAAAACTCGCTTGTTACATGATAATTACTGCTATGTTTAGTGCTAAGGAAGTTGTCACGACGGAAGGCTGCGCGCAACCGCGAAGATAAGGGTCGTGAAATGTTTTCGCAGCTTTCCTTATAATTTTTTTCTTAGATAGAAGCTTAAAAAAATCGTAAAATATTGAACTACTTTGTTTACCACATTGTCAATTTTCTTCCCGTTATTAGATACGAATGATTCTACTATAGGGTCGGAAATAGAAACCATTTTGAATATGAAAATAACTCTGTTCTTCATTTCAGATGGACACGAAAGACAAAATCGTGTTCACCGTCACTAAATGTATTCATTTTTTTTAAATTCAGTATATATTATACTCAAAAACTAATAAAAACACTGTACAAAGATTCAACTTATACAGTGTTTCTTTCTATTAAAAAATAAATCACCTGTTTTTGGGACCTTGAAATCCGAATAATTTCCCAGGATAATTTCACACAGAAATAATTTCGTTTTTCTTTCAACACATGATTTGCTTATTAAAGTATCTATAATTCTCTGTGTCGTTTTTGTAGATAATTAACAAACGTTCATTTTACCTATAAACTAAATCTGATTAGAGCCAATACTTCTGTTTCAATATAACTTTTCCCTCAAGTATTCATAATCCCCCCACTCTCCCCCACGTTCCAGCTATCCGTGTATTACTTACAGGATTATGTTCGCGCGAGGCAGGAGTGTCGCGCAGAAAGTAAACGTCCTTGCTTTTCGGGATTCCATCGCGCGGGAACGTTCTCCGGCGTTCGGCGACTGGTCGACGCGACGTTTCGACTAGCTAGCATTTCCGCCTGCCTCGAGAATAAACTCGTCGCGATCGGCTGCGTGGAAATTGGTGGAGCGGCTCGTACCTAACCGGAAGCGACGGGATCGCTCGTTAGGACGCGCCGGTTCGAATAGCAAGTTGGGGGGGGCGGGGAGAAAAAAATGTGTGATTTAATAGGGATCCACTAGAGGCCGCTAAACGTCGAAGCTCGTAAACAAACGAATCGTCGCGACGGTAGAATAGTGGCGCGCGCGCCGAGCGGAGCCCAACGAAGCGTAGAAACGCGATGCTGGTCGTAACTTATCGCGCATTGTTATTCAAACATGGCGAAAGTTGGATATACGCGCGGCTACTTACGTGGCCGATTTCAAGGTCGTGATTTATAAGAAGGACGCGGGCGTGTAACGAGCGCGCCTATGAGACCGAAGATCGCGCGATCTTCTCGAGATCGATCGCGATCGCGGAACGGGCTTAAGAGAGCGCCAGTGGAAATCTCTCTGGCGCAGCAGCGCGATTGGCCACGCGTGTACACACGTGACATGTATATTGTAGCTTGTCTCGAAGATCCGCGTATGCACACGTATGTATGTGGGCACATATCTTGGGAGAAAGTCGCAACTTCCGTTTCGCGATCCGACTTTTCGACTCGAGTCGCTCGATTGTCCGGTAAATCCATTTTTACGGAGCTGGTGCCTTTTCATGGCCGTCCGTTGCAGATCCGTAGCAGATGCCCCTGGCTTGAGAAAAGAAACGCTTATTTTTAAAAACTGTTCTTTATTGAAATACTAAAAAAGGGATATTCTTCAATTTTTAATTAAATCGGTGCTACATAAAATTTAAAGAATAAAAAACCTACTTCAAAAAATAAAAATGCGCTAAAAAGTAAAAAATAATTTTGTTCCTTATTTACTTAATCTACGACTCTCATTTTTTTTATGTCGGCGCCTCGACATTTGCTCTATGTAAATCTGGCGCCGACTTAAAAAATTGAGATTAAGTAACGAACTAAATTATTTTTTACTTTTTACCGTATTTTTATTTTTTGAATTCGGTTTTAATTTTTTTTATTTTGTACTATTTAATTATTTAGCTGTTATTTCGGACGCCTGATACTCCGTCCATTGCCTGCATACAATTTATTATAATGAAACAGATTTCTTATTTTTTCGTGTAACTTCAAAACTGCTTGACCGATTTTGATCATTTTTTCTCCATGACCTAAGTTAATTGAAGCTAAATTAAATGCAATAAATTTCACAAAAATCGGAGAGATTCGCGGACAAACATAATACGTATAACATACATACAAACATGCAAACACCTTGAACTGAGAACCGGTTTCTTTTTGAAGTCGGTTAAACATGGGTTCAATCAAGCAACCAAACGCCGCCTGTCAACTTGACCGTTTCTTAAAGTTGCCTCCTCCCCTGGAAAAAAGTCTGCAGACGCCCTTGTGCTTTTTAAGCGACTTCAAAAGGAGGAGGTTACTCAATTCGTCACTTATATTTCATTATGTATGTTTGCGCATAACTTTGTAACGCGCGGACCGCTTTGGATGATTCTTTCGTTGTTATAAGAAGTATGTTCCCCAATTGGTACCACAATAAATGAATTTTAACCAACTTCAAACAAATGTAATTAAAAATTAAGAAATAATTAACTTTAAAAAAAGTAAAAACCCGACTTCAACGATGTGCGGAAAAGAATAAAATAATTTTTCTTAAGTCGCAGCCAAAACAGAAACAAAATTCAATTAATTTTTAAATCTTTATCAATTTTATAGTCCATTAGCAGACTACCGCTCGGGAATTAGAGCACGCAAAGTTGGGCCCCCAGATCGGGCCCCGAACGGAAAAAATATTTTGTTAGCCGTACCCACCTATTTTTGGTTCGGAGATTCTGTTCCGTCTAATAGAAACGCTAAACTAAGGTGCCGGAGCTCGCGAAAGCATCGTGCCTACAGGTTGTCAAAATTATCTGAGCGTAAAATTTATGGCTCGAATTGCAGCGCTATCAAGCCTGCCGCGATAAAAAATTTAATCCGTCTGTTTGTCGAAATTTGTCACGCTCGTTCGAGAGATATTTAGTATCTCACTTCTGGATCGATTCCTCGGCCGCGCTCGAGTTTCGTCGGTGCCTCCACACGTGTATCGAAAGACGGGTCCTTTGGACGATCATAAATCACCGAGCCGATAAATCGCCGCGAATTATGCCCCGCCTAAAGTCGCTCTAAAGTGGCTCGCAAGAGAATCGAGTTGCCGCTCGTAGCCTTCGAAGAGCCTCCAATCGAAACCGCGCTCGATCCGGCCAATTCGCACAGTCGATTTCAATAATGATCGGCAAACTCGTGGCGCGCGCGCACCGAACGGCTGTGATAGGTGGACGCGTGTACCGATATCCGCGCGCGCTGTCACTTTCATTGCCATCCACATGTCTTTACGCGATAATTGCGATCGGGTTGGCGAGTCCCGGGAGGAAATCGCTCATAATGCGGTTGGCTGTCGGCAGCAGAGCGAAATATGTTGCTAAAGAGCCTCCCGTTGTTCCGCCAATCCGTGAGAAAACGCGTGCGCGTTTTCCAGTAAACTTGGCACAGATACGCCTATTACCACGGCTTTCCATTACGATCTTTTAAAGCGGAAACGTTAGCCTATTCAGCTTGTACGCACATACAAGGTGTCGTTTAATAGCTCTGCGCGCGCTTTAGACGAGCATGCCTCTTGTTAAAGGTAATCGCAACGAATCGAAGTGCAGAATGCTTTCAAAGATCCATTCTCTGCAAATTGTGAGAAGTCGTTTTTTTTTTGCATTTTGGAGGAAGTTAGTCTTTGGCCTGGAAAGTGTAGAAAATAGGAATTGTTTTACCGATTTTTACAATTAACCGGTGATTCGGTAAAATTTTCAATTAAAATCGAGTTACCGATATTTTTTAAGGTATTGAAAATATCAGAGTAAATATTAATGAAGAACATTTTTTTTTTAATCTAATCGAGTGTTATAAAAAAATATATGCAAATAGAACTATTGCGAACATAAAATATGAAATGATGTAGCACAAAATATATATGTATACCAAGCTATTGACAATACTTATTAAATACAAGCTTTACCACTCGGCTTCACCCGAAATTTAGATTTTGATTTTATGAAAAAAAAGTTCTTTACTTATTTTTTGGTGAAAATAATCACATTCATGTGGATTAGTCAGGCATAATGAGCTGAGGCACATTTCGTGATCCTAGAGTTTATCGTTCGAAATTTTTTATGCGACAGACAAACACAACCATATAGAAAGTTTTTCTTTCTTTACTAACGCAGTATTGAACTCATATACACCCTACATTATCACACGTAATTTATCGAATACCTGTAAAAATTTGAGGGTACTTCTCGCGATTTACCGGTATTACAATCCCTAAGTACTGTAATCACTGTAGTGCTCCGAACACTTGAGCGTTGCCAACATACAACCTAGAGGAAGAATACGTAATCCCTTTTTCGATAGAATTCTCTCGTTCGAGAGATAAGCGCTACGCATGTTCCTACACATTTGCGGCCTCGCTGGGATCACGGAAATAAGCTCGGTTCTAGGAAACGGCGATGCGTGGAAGGGGCGAAAGAAGCACAAGTATGGCATCCTTGAAGGTCGCAGCTTTTAGGCGGGCACTCGGAGAGAATTAGCGCGACAGTGGCGCCGTGGTCGCTGATTCGAGGGCGCGTTGTAGGGTGGTAGCTAGGAGATGGCTCCTCGGGGGCAACTACCCCCGGGAAAAATGGCGAAAGGAATTGGCAACAGCGCGATGCACGAAGGAGCTCTGCGCGAAGGAGCGTGTGTCTCTCTGGGCGTGCGCGTGTTCCTCGCGGTTTGTCCGGTGGCGGTGCGGTGCCGCTGGTGGATTTGCAGCAGCGCACATAAGCGGTGGCGAGCACGCAGGTGAGTCCCCGTGTCATAGGTAGCCGTATAGAGGCCCGCGGCGTACCTATACGCCGTACAGTACCTACACTGTATACAGCCGAGGCGAACTCGGCGAAACACTTGGAAGAGGCTAGCGTACGTGTCAGGTACACGCGTACGTGTTCGTTATACAACTTTTCCAGCAGTCACGGAGGCGTAGAGGTGAGCCGGTGGCTTGTGGACGATCGAAAGTGGGGGAACAGAATGCGGAATAGCCTAGAATGTGATGTGAGCGCTCTCTATAGCCCTCGCTCTCTCTCCCTCTCTCCCTCTCTATCACTCTATCTCTCTCCTCTCCTCAAGACCGCCGCTCGAGCTCGCCCAACTTGCCTTCTTCTGTCCTCCCTTCTTCTCGCCACCTCTCTCTCTCCCCCGCTGGATCTTTAACACCTTCCTTTTCCGTCATTATGCTCTACCAGGATCATTATACATGACCCTCCCACCTTTGGAAATGTCAACCAAGGGATGCCTCGATAATTGGA
The DNA here is from genome assembly GCA_960531205.1 of Andrena bicolor. Classification (NCBI taxonomy): domain Eukaryota; kingdom Metazoa; phylum Arthropoda; class Insecta; order Hymenoptera; family Andrenidae; genus Andrena; species Andrena bicolor. The sequence continues at coordinate 13,246,332 of OY482665.1, forward strand.
CAGGGGCGAATTCTTACCTCCTACTCCTCCCATTCCTCCTTCTTTGTCCCTCCTGTGCTCCCTTTTTTTTGCTCAAAACGGGCGAAACTGGGGAGCATCCGAGCTTCCTCGGAGTTACTATTTCATTCACGTGCTAATTCATAAAGGTTAGAGTCAACACTGCACGTTCTCTCGTGTTTACAATTGATAATACATATATACACGCCGCGAAAGTTTTGCCGATCGCGGCACAATCTGTAGATTACCCGGACCGATGTGCCGGGACGATAAACGGCTAATCTCCCCGGAGTAACGCTCGCTCGACGCGGTCGGGAAAAGGATTCCCTTCCTGGAAGTGGAATCGTGGAGGGCGAAGGGACGTTCCCTTGGAAAGCAGGAATCGGCCAACAGGTGGGCCACCTGCTAGGACACTGGCGGGAAAAGGCTCCGTTGGATCTCCCGAATATCGGGATAACGCGATTAGTGGAGGCAGTGCGGTGTGGGCCGTGATTCCACGCGACGGGGGCACCACACTGCTTTGCCTTTACTAGAGATTTATTCGGAGCTAAGTAGCTCTAACGCGATCACCATCCTAGATATATTCTAGTGAAGCTAAACACGGGCATTAATCATCGCACGAACCTCGCTTAACATTCGATTTGCCCAAGGTAAACACGAGCGTTGTTCAATATTCCGTCGCGTTGCTTTCCTAGAAATTCAAGCAGCGTGAACCCACTCTTATTGTTAGGTATTCTTGGGAAATTCGATAGTAACTTACAAGGGATGTTCGTGCGAAAAATCGGAACTCCGTTTTTTTTTAAACTGTGCAGGCTTGTGGAGGACCTCGATAAAAGTATCGGGCAAGTTTTCGTTTGTGCCTATTTTCGGTTCTTCGGGGTGAAAACATCCCCCAAACGTTATTGAACGTTTTCCTATTTTCCAGTATATCTTGAAAATTATAGTTTTTAGATGTAAAAAACTTGTTACAAAGAAAATTGAATAGTTTTTTATGCTGTATAAAACTAAGTAATCGAATTGTTTGAAGTTTGTTGTGTATTATTGTTATTATTTTTTTTTTGTATTACTTGGAACTATTCTGAGAGCTGCCGCGAACAAAATTTTGGAAAAAAAGTTTCACTGAGAATAAAAAAGAGCCACCTTAATCCGCATATGACTTTTGTAAGGCGCACTATTTGAAGCACTATAATTCCGAATAGGAACACTATTTTTGCATACAATTTTTTTTCATATTCTCTAAAGATTGACAAATAAAGCTACAAAACTGCGAGTAAATATACTTAATGGTTTTGTTTTGAAAAATTTCCAAACTTCGCATCATTTTTAGTCTCTCAAGGTAGGGAGACCCCTTAAGGTGTGATTTTACCGCGAAGAACCGAAAACGGGCAAAAACGAAAAATTGCCTGAAGCTTCTATCGAGGTCCTCTACAAACCTGCACAGTTTAAAAAAAATCGAGTTGGTATCGGGGGAGCATTTACAAACCAAGTCGCCTAAAACTTTTCGCATCAGTAGTCGCCAAAGATATGATTTTTATTTACACGTAACGTCCGTGCGAATGTTCTCCTCTAATCTCTAAACTTTCATTTCCTCGTTCTCTTTCTGCAGGTACCTACCGATTGGTGGCATTTTATTTCCCCGGTACCTGTTCGGGGGAAAAATCGTCAGATATGAAATGCTAGAAAGAATTCATCTCGAACGATAGATTTTACGGTTCGCCGGGTTTCAATCGTCACGTTTAAGCTAATCGCCGTCTCAAGCTCGAAACGAGGCTACGCTCGCTCGTTCGATCGATAAACGGGAGGAGCTGACGCGTAAAAATCTCCACTCGCAGCGTGTAAAACAGGACCAGAGAGATTTCCATTAATAATATACGAGCGAATACTCGCGCTGGTGTGCGAGGGAAAAATCGAGGGGGGCGCGTATTGGTAGGACGCGCGTGTTCGCGTATCGGTCTCGCCGCTGTGCTGCATGTTGTAACGACGATACCTGTAGTAATAACCATAATTCGATAAGGACAGGAACGTTACGATAATCATTATAATTATTCGATAGCGGTTTAACGTAGCTCGGCGATAGTCGGCGCCCAAGCCTGTCGCTAAAATCTCTCGGCCCTCGTAACTGCCGTTTCACTCTCCTTTTTTCCACCTTCTGGCACACGCCAAGTTTTGTCGTCGATCTTGTTCCACAGATTGAAATCCGCGATCGAAATTTTCACATGGGAGCCATGCGTGGCCTCTAAAGAAATATTTATTCTTTCAACATGGTTATACATTACTCCTCTAAATAAAAATAATAATACTAGCTATCCTAATTTTAATTTATATGTCATGTTTTTCTTTTTATCATTGTAAACTAAAGGGTATTATACTCGTGCAATAATAATAATAATAAGCGAACAATTATAATGAAGGGCTAGATTTTTATGCACGGAATGTCAATGACTTTGGGTCTCAACTGCTTAGAGTTCTTAATGGGAATTTATGATGATTACCTGAAAGGTAATTCCTTCAGTCGGGAAAGAATTTTCAAGTTTTGCTTTTTTGTGGAATTCTGTTTCTACTTTAATTTTTTGTTCTCGGGGTTTGATGGGTTATTTCTCATGTGCGGTAATTTTTTCACTTTGTAAATAATGGGGTCTTCCCGGTAAAGATAATAAATGAATAAACAAATAATAACCGCGGAATGTGGGTACCTAAGTGTTCGCCATCGCGACGATTATTTCGTAAGAATCCTGAGGTTGCTTTCGATCACGAAACCTTCGACTTGAAATGTGGACGAGTCTGTTGCCCAGACCTGGGAATCGTATGGAAGGGGGAAGAAGCGAAGACGAGACGGGAGGTCGATCGACGAGTCGATAGATTTTCTGAAAGCGTCCGTGAAGGTGAAAAGACGAGCGCTGCAACAATAAGCGCGTTAAGGATGGACGGGGCCTAGGGTAATACTCGTCGGCGGGCAAACGCGGTATATTATATCGGCCGGTGGTTTCCCGAATGGAGGGTTAATGGCGCGATGGGCCAGCACGCCGGTGTCCAGACATAAAATTAGTGGTCACAAATCAACGACAATACGACCACCATTGTGTCCCCCGAGTTAGCTGTACGCTCCCCGGATCTGGTCCATCCGAAACTCGGTCCACGTCTCTCCTTTTTCTCTTTTCTACCAAATAGTTCCTCCCGCCGCGTCGCGCCTATGACCAGTTCCCTTTTTTTCTGTTCAAAGAGCGAATGCAAAGACGCCAACGCGACGGGGAGGAAGAGCGAAACGAGGGTGCGATTGTTTTGCGCGAGTTTGCCGAATATCCAGATTGTTACGGTGACGAGGCTGGTTATTAGCAAAATTCCTGGGAGGGATTCTAATGGCAGTGCGATGGTTGCGCAACGAGTTTGGCACGCGGCTCGACGCACATGCAGCCGTATGATTTCAGTGACATATACGATGACACTGTTCGCCGATGGTAGACGAGCTTTCAAACAGGGTCGCGTGTTCTCGGAAAGGTTATAGCGCGCGTCCTTTGAAATTCTGACATTTCACGATTGTTTCGAGCGTAAAAAACCGACCAATCCGCGTGGACCAGGTGCCCTGCCACGCGTCATGATTTACCGCCTGACGCTTGTACCTTCGATTCCGAGGCGACGAGCCTTCCCAACGGGTTTTTTTCACCCCCTTCGGTCTAGGAGGGACTATATGCTGGCGTGAAATACATGTAGGTGTGTAAACCTATATTGGAAAAGTTAAAGAACTGAGTAGATTACTTGGTGATGAGTAATTCTGAAAATATCTATTCCTAAGAATCGATTGTAATGAAAAATCGATACTTAAGAAACGATTCTAAAACAAAATCGGTACTTAAGAATCGATTCTAAAACAAAATCGGTACTTAAGAATCGATTCTAAAACAAAATCGGTACTTAAGAATCGATTCTAAAACAAAATCGGTACTTAAGAATCGATTCTAAAACAAAATCGGTACTTAAAAATCGATTCTAAAACAAAATCGGTACTTAAGAATCGATTATAAATAAAATCGGTACTTAAGAATCCATTCTAAAACAAAATCGGTACTTAAGAATCGATTCTAAAACAAAATCGGTACTTAAGAATCGATTCTAAAACAAAATCGGTACTTAAGAATCGATTCTAAAACAAAATCGGTACTTAAGAATCGATTTTAAAACAAAATCGGTACTTAAAAATCGATTTTGATGAAAAATTGATACTTAAGAATCGATTCTAATGAAAAATCGATACACGAAAATCGATTATTTTCAAAAAGAATTGCGGAATCGATGAAAATAATGATCAAAAATATGATCAAGAAAACGAAAAAAAATGGAATCATTTAAATGTGAGATCAGAAGAATTTTTTATTGAATTATTATGTTTGAAAATATAATATTTCTTTACTCTTTACTCTAAATATATGTTTTTAAAAGATTCTAGTGTATATGTACATTGAACATCCATGAAACTCATACACACAATTTCATTTATTATATACAATTGTAATTTATTTACTTTAGAACATTAGAATTCCATTTTCATTTATAAAGACTGAAAAATGACAGATTATAATTAGAAAATTCTTAAAAATACAAAACGTCGATTTTCCCCGATTCTTGGTTAGAAAATAATCGAATTATCGAGAATCGATTCATAGGATAACGATAAAATAATGAATTCTTCAAAAAAACAATCGACGGATTCTAAAAGGATCAAGTAGAATCGTCCAATCCTAGAATAGACGCTCCACGAATCCTCTAGATTTTAGCTAAATTGGAATAACTTTTTGTGTCTCTCTTCATCTTGTGTTGCGACAAGATATTGCCCTACCGTCGCCAGAAATCAACGGCGCCGCGATGCGATTCTTCTTTATACAGAAAGTTCGAAGGCATCAGCAACAGCAGAGATCTTTTGATCTGCATGTTCGTCGAAAAATTTTGCAGAACCGACTTCGTAACGTGATCAAAGCACGCACCGCGTTACTGTACATACTTTAATCTGATTAATGCGCGTATTAATAAATTGAGCGGAAGAGCACGCTCTTTGTGACGTTCCTGGTGTTTCAGCCGGCATCGGCAGAGAGATAATCGTTATTGCTGTCTCGCGCATTATGCCCGATAAGATCGATTACAGTCCACTCTTTGATTGGACGAGTATCGATCTTCGATTCCGTTCCACTAGGACACCGACAGTCATATTTCTCAGACAGCGAAAACCTGTCGGCGCTATTTACTCTGTTCCTTGTTCTTCGAGGAAGAAGGCTCTTTTCCACGGAGACCGTTGCTAAAGCTTCTAATTATGTCCGTATCAGGTAATTTCCTAATAATTTCCCGGAAATTAGGAGCCCCTGTTCCACGCATTACGGCGATTAGGGGCCAATTCGGTTTTTCGTCTCGGGGACCCTTTGACGAACGCTGGGGGAGGAAGGGCAACGACGAATGAGGAAAAGTTGGCGGGATTCGGGAGAGCGACGCGATGTGCCGAGAGCGACGGGCTCGGACGAAATCAAATAAGACGTAGGATATTGACTCGCGCAGACCAAACAGATTACACGGTCCTTTCCGGTGTTATTGGAAACACCAAAGGCACACGGGTGTTCTCGTTTAAGCGGCTGGCTTCGTCTACCTGCCGCCTTATCGACGCCTAATCTACTCTATGAGATTTAGCAGAAGTACCAGAGGAACTGAGCGCTCTAGCGAGCCTCGGGTATTGACGTCCCGCTGAGATTCCATTCCTCCTCTTGCTCGCGTTGCAGCGCATCGCGTCGCGTCAATTTCGTGACCACCGATGGCACGGATCGTCGAGATTCGTCCCCATTGGCGTCGAGCATCCGAAATCTTCTGCCTACCGTTTTAGCTCGTATTACGTAATCGGTGGAATTTAATTAATTCTCCATGATGAACGATGGAGGAAGTAGAACCGGACGTTTCGAAGCGATTCGTAGGCTGCCAAATTGATATTAGACGGGTAGAGTAAACGGATACATGGAACGTTTGATTCCAAAAGTTATTAAAAGTAGGGGAGTTTTTTTTAATAAAATCGACATGGGGCGTGGGAATTAATGCATAATCATATTTATATAGTCAAATGTTTAGAAATTATACTAAAAAAACTAAAATAAGTGAAAATCGGCGGTTGGAAAAAATGGTACCTATTTAACATGGAATACTTAGGAAATTTATAAAGAAAACTGAAAAAACTATATATATCACTTTTTTTTAATTTATTGTTACTTTCTAAGTGTCCTACAGATTGGGCACGTGATTAATACGTGTGTTGCCCTAGATTCTTCTTGTGCGCGCTGAAAGCTGCAGACACATTGGGTCCACATTGAAATAAAAAATAAATAAAACATGTTCCTATGAGAAATTACGAATTATACTAAAAAGAAAATAACAATATTAATAAACTATTTTTGGATACTCAAGAACACACATATTTACTAAAAAACCATACAAAGATAATATCTACTTTATAACTTCTCTTCGCTACAATATTTAACCTTTTGATTGCCTATTCAAAAACTTTTGCACACCACGAAAAATAAAAATTCTTCTTTTTCAATAATGAATCATCATTATTATAGTCAATTGTTTTTAGGGAATTAATATACACTATTATCCGTAGAGTTCGTCATTTCTAAATCAAAATTTTTACGATATTCCATACTGCGTGCCGTTCATAGATATCGTATTATTATATTAAAAAGTTTGACCGCTGAATGCGTGGGCGTAGGGCGTAGACGAGCGTTTGACTTATTAAAACCGATCCATCGACGAAGCGTGCTCGTTGGAACGAAAGAGTGGCCGAACGCGGTCTTTTCCACGCCCTTGGCAAGTAAATAGAATGGAAGGGCGACAAGAAATATGTTTGTTGTGATGCGAAGGAGGCAGCTCGTGATGAATACCAGCTCGGGTAGGTATTCGTTTGCGAGTAAAGGCTGATTGGAGCTTACCGTTCCATCGCATCGGTCTACCGAGTCGACTACCGTCTAATCCGTCTCCTATCTCCCCGTTCATCCTTCGTCCATAATTGTCGTATTGTTATTCGTCTAAGCCGGAGGGATCAGCTGCCGGCGAGAGTTCGTCCAAGCGAATCGATTTCCGTTTCTCCAGCGAAAGAATGACGCGACGCGATCCATCGGCGGATCGATCGCCTTTGAATCGCCTCGACCAGTGGCCTTCTACGGCTCTCTTAAAATCATACTTTATATTAAACTCTTACGACGTGATTTCGTATTATGTCTCAAAGAGCATGCAATTGGTAATTGCGCGAGACCATCGCTGTCACCTCCGTTGCTGTCACTATTCCTATTATTATCGCTGTTCGTAGCATTCCACTCGATTTTGCGAGAAACTCATCTCTGTCGCCTGAAAGAATACTTTTAGGGGCGGTTTTGCAGATTTGGTGTCCCTCGGCTAATAATCGTCTGCCGCCCTTTCCGTGAAATATCATCAAATATTTTAGTTTAAAAGAGTTGTGACAGTTTTAGAATTAATTCTCTTTCCCTTTTTGTGAAATATCATCGGATATTTTAATTTTAAAGAGTTGAGACAATTTTAATTTTAAAGAGTTGAGACAATTTTTTTTTAAAACAGTTGAGACAATTTTTATTTAAAACAGTTGAGACGATTTTTATTTAAAACAGTTGAGACAATTTTTATTTAAAACAGTTGAGACAATTTTTATTTAAAACAGTTGAGACAATTTTTATTTAAAACAGTTGAGACAATTTTTATTTAAAACCGTTGAAACAATTTTAAAATTAATTGAATACGATAATTCACATATGAGTTATTGTTAATTTCCTACATGAAAAAGAAGTGAATTAATTTTAAAATTATCTAAAGCCTCTGTTAGGGAAAATAGACATTTTATTTCATAACAGAAATCTATGCTACTATTGTCGATGAAAAATAAGCAATTGCAGGCAAAAACACTTTGCTACTAATTTGTCAATTTCTTTCGCCTAAAATTTGGCGTCCTAGGCTGCAACGTACTTATTGTTAGCTCATATACAAATCTGCCCGTGAATACTTTTCAGAATCCTCATCCCTTGGTAAAATATCTTTGTCACTATTTGATGGTAAAGTGGGGTAGGTATGTGGTTTCCAGAATTCGTAGAACCGCATATATAGACGTGCCGGCCCCACGAATCTCTAGCGAAGAGCCTCGAACGTGATTTTTCCCTGTTCCGCTTTAACCAGTCATTCGGTCCACGAAGAGGTTTTCGCGTGGCACCTCCGCGTCTCTACGCACCCCGCAATCGGCCGTGTAATCTGGGTTTAGAGTTTCTCCAACCGCTCGTAGCCGTAGATTTGTCATACTTTCGAACGGGAACGGGAACGGGCGATAGCGCGCTCCACGTGTCACTCTTCCCCGACTCCCCTTTGCCGCGATCCACGGTTCTCCGTCAAACTTGAAATAGCTCGGAGACACGCGAATTTCTCGATCGTAGCACGCGAGCGCGCGCTCTCCTTTTCTTTCGTCGCATCCTTCTGCGCGTTGCTCTTCTTGGGACCGAGGGGCGAGACAGAGCGGCGAGGAAGGCCCGAGAATTGGAAGAACGAGGCAGCGGGGTCGCGAGGGGCGACAGAGGGGGAGGACGCGAAACGAAGCGAACGGGAAGGAAGGAGGAAGGAGCGTGGAAAGGAAGAAGGAAGAGGATAAGGACGAAAAGAGAAAGGCGGACTGAGTCAGATGGAAACGTTGGTAGAGAGGTGCACGTGTGCGTGTCATACGAGTCCACCCAGTATGTTAATTCGCGCTGATGACCCCATCAGGAAACATGCTCACCGGCGGGTGAGCGGAGGAGCCGAGTTTTCGTTTCTTTCGTTGGCCGTGTATGCGGTGACTGGCGCGCGTGTCCGCCCGTGCTCGTGCCCGTGCCCCTGCCCCTGCCCCGAAGCACACGCACGGGAATATACCTGGCTGCCTCCGAACAATCGTCATCCCCGGCCACGGTTCACGCCCACGCACTTGCTCAAACATTCCAGCCGCACAAAGCGCGCCAGCCTAATCGTAATGGAATTACTATCTGCTCATTAGGAACCATTAATAGCGGCGATTGCCTCCTCTTGCCCGACGACAAATACGGCGTTGTCGTTGTGTACGTACCGCGAGTCCAACCGATCCGATCGGCTCGAACATCCATGTACATACAACGTTTGTACAATCATTTATCGCGCAGCGTACCTACGTGGGTATGGTATAGAGGGAATGCTGAGGCGAGTAAAAACCTAGGTACAGCAAATGCGTTGGTATTAATATCGCCTTGATCGTTTCACGGAACTTGTTTTGAAAAAGAAAATTAGAAGAAGAAGCGGAGGTTCGTCTAGCGTGTATATATGTACATGCGGAGGGCTGGGAATAGTAGTGGTGTAAGTGGAAATTTTGATGATGAGGAGGTTGCAGCAAGAGGGGTGCAGCTGTATTTTTTATAGTTTTTGAGGTATGAACTGTACTATATGTAAAAAAAAGTCTAAATTGTTTGGTGTAAAAGAGGAATATTAATATTATTAAAAGAAGTATTAATATTAATAATAGAAATAGTAATATTTCTATAATAGAAATGAAAATATTTCTATAATAGAAATGAAAATATTTCTATAATAGAAATGAAAATGTTTCTATAATAGAAATGAAAATGTTTCTATAATAGAAATGAAAATGTTTCTATAATAGAAATGAAAATGTTTCTATAATAGAAATGAAAATATTTCTATAATAGAAATGAAAATATTTCTATAATAGAAATGAAAATGTTTCTATAATAGAAATGAAAATATTTCTATAATAGAAATGAAAATATTTCTATAATAGAAATGAAAATGTTTCTATAATAGAAATGAAAATGTTTCTATAATAGAAATGAAAATGTTTCTATAATAGAAATGAAAATGTTTCTATAATAGAAATGAAAATATTTCTATAATAGAAATGAAAATATTTCTATAATAGAAATGAAAATATTACTAATAATTTTATCATAGAAATTATATAGAAATAGTAATATTTTTTTTCGCCCAAAATAGAAATAAAAACTTAACAACTCAATAACTATTACTTATCGTATGAAAATATATATTTTTCAATTAATAGTAATCTCTTTTTAATGTTAAGTCAAAGCAATAATTTTATAAACAGTTTTTCTAATTTACTCGAACTTGGTAGAGATGGAGCTGCATCCCTCTTGCTGCAAGGTCCTCAATTTCAGTTAATAACAGGTTTTAAGTCGTAAAGGCTCTATCTGTTTACTTTCGCATTGAGTTAAGTTATAACTTGATTCTTGACTGAGAAATAAGAACATTTCTCTTTAGCACTTAACTAACAAGACCAGATCGTTTTGAAACATATGTATCTACTGGTTTAAGTCCGACTAAGTGCCGTCGCTCTTATCAGCACAACGCATGAACACTATAAATTAATATAACGAATGTGTTTATGCTTATTGGATGCTGTTCATGCGTTGTGCTGACAAGTGATAAAATAAAAAAAAAATTCAAGTATACCTGGACACATTTATTATCATTGTATTTTGAGCCTTTAAATGTGTTCCCAGAACTGCAATACAGTAGTTTTTTATTACAGTAAACGCGAAGCATTATTTTACGAGAAAATTCAGTTTTAACACTTTAGTCTACCAGTAACGAAACAAGATTCAATGAATTTAATTTTCTTCTTAAATACTTTCTTCTATTCCCTTGACGACAGAAACTCATTCTTAGGCAAAGAGTGGGATTATTCCGTATTTTTTTCCACTGCAGAGTGGACATTTCCTGTTTTTAACTGTATACCAAATTTTCAACATTATCTTACGGGGGTATTTGACCGTCTTAACACTTTGTGATTCAACATTTCTTTAATCCCACTTGCCACCAACAAAATATGCTATAAATATCAAAATCTAGGAAAATTCTCTTCCCCTTCATACGACGAAAAAAAAAATAAAAAAATACATACACTCGAAGTAGCTTCTTTGCCACGATTGAACGACTCTAAGTTCGTCTTTTCGAAGGGAATCTGCCTTCTCCCCCGAGTTTATACGTATTTCTCTCTCGGTGACGCGCTATTCGATCAGACTCGCGCACGGCTGGCGTCCAACAGAAGCCGTTGTTACTCGTTACCGTGTCATTGTTGTTTCGCAACCGAGCCAACAGTCTCGATGGCGTGTTTTCTCGAAGCAGACGTAGGATAATGAAATGTCGCGGGCGGTTTTTAGGTTAATTACCCTGGATAATGCCTTCTTCGAAACGCGCGATTTCAGTGGCCTCGGGTAGAGTCGAATCGTAGGCCTGAATAGACATCGACGAGGCTCGTTTGAATGTTGCGAAACGCAGCGAGGAATATCCGCGTCCGTAAGCAACCTCCGGCTGTCGGTGCCGTTTCGACGGGACGTTTCGATCGATGCGATCACTGGGGGGATGAAGCGAACAATTTATACCGATGAATACAGTACCTGACGTAAGTCGCTGCCGGATGACGTTCACCGCATTGTCGTGCGACAGTAAGCATCTTCGCCTTTTCGAGATATCATCGAATTCTTCGCGTATGGACATTTTCCAATCGCTACCGTCCCGAACGTTCACGTCTTCCACTCCGCTCCCTGCAGCGAGAGGAAGCGACGGAACGAAATCGAAAATGAAATCTCGTCGCATCACCGTTCAACTTTCCCCTGCGGCTACCTATCTTATACATATCTCCGGTGAATCGCGTTGCGGCAGGTTTTCAACTTTGATGCGATTTCCATTCAGGAACGGGGATGTTACTGCTCGATTCAAAGAACTTTTTCTGTAATTTAAAGAGGTAGGCAGGTATGTCATCGACGACGCAATAATTGAAAGATAGCATCGCGTGCAATCGTGGTAACTCTTTTACCCGTCAAGGGGCAACGCAAACGACATACAGTTTGTATTATTATTATTTCAGTGTTTTGCGACGTTTTTTGTGAAGTCAGTTTAATAAGGAAAAGAAAATACATTAAAAATAGATATTTCAGAATATAATTCTAACTCAAATAGTAATTTAATTTAATTTAATTGTAATGGTGCAATAAAGACATTTAATAATAATAATAATAATAATATTTAATTACTTTGATACACATATTAAATATACTTAAAAATATTGAATACATTTAATTATCTTATTCAGTGTTTCGGTAGTGAAAATTTTCTAGCAACTGAGCAGGGGCCTCGATTCGTTTTTAAAAAACTCACGCTTCAAAAAAGAATTTGTCCTCTGCCTAATAATTCTCGAGAAATTCCAGAAAATATGTTTTCGACCACTAACTTTCGGGGCTGTTTTCACCCCTTTAACATGGGCGATTGCTGACAACAGAAAAAACGTCTCAAATATTTTTCACTACCTACTCTGTAAATCTGCGGAGTCTTATCAAAATCAGTGTATGTGGGTTCGGTGTGTTCCCTTCTAAGTAAAGCACATAAATAAATATGTACATGTTAATGCAGAGGTGCCAGTTAAACTAAACAGCAGTTAAAAATTAACTGTCCCTGAGCAGGGCTACTATAGCAGATTCAAATTCACACAAAGAGTCTAGAAACACATCCACATTCGAGGCTAGATGGTTGGCGGAGCAACAGATTCTGTTCACTAGATCTGTGCGCGCTAGATTCGACCTAAAGAATGTAGGGTGAAAAAGCGGTTTATAACGAAGTGGCCTAACTTGTACATTAAAGCCGATCTGACTAAGAATGTCGGGACTGTCGATTTTATCGTCAATTTTGTATTTATTACGGTGAAACGTTGCGCAACAATAGAAACCGTGTCATTTTAAGAAAGAAACGAGGAGGAAAATCGCGGAACGCAGCATAGGCAATTGGGCGAAGGAGATGGCACCAGAAGTACCCAGTAGTGAATTTGAATTTAAGTAAAATTTCGAATAACGAATAAAAGTTAAAAAAGATGACGAACAATTTTTTTTAACTTTTAGTCGTTATTCAAAATTGTTATTAAAATAAAAAATTGCCCATCTCTGCGTCACGGGTCCGACCCAGCTGCTCAAAAATAATTTTTGCCGCCCTTTATATTCAATTATACCTAATTATTTTAAAGCACAATTTTCGACAGCGAGTGAATTTTTTCTAGTTATTTATCGAATGACAAAAGCCTTCTCCTTTATAAAAAAAATTTAATATTCAGAAATTATCAATTACCCAATTCCGCCGTCGCCAAATTTATTACACTGGGCAGTTGCCCCAGTTGCGCCCCCTAGATCGGTCCCTGCGCCCGTGACACACGCGTGCAAGCGTGCGTGCAGTCTCGCAGGAATCGGTGGCGCGATTTTGCGAGCAGAGCGTACGGATCCAGAACGCGACTATCGCTTTCGTCGAAGGTTCCTCGTTCCAACCGGTTCTTCTGACACCGAATCCAGGCCCCGGTAATCGGCTGCGCGAATTCTTACGGCAAATTCGTGTGACAATCAGTAAACTTCGCCTCTCAGCCCCTCGCGTACACGTTTAAAGCTTGACCATCCTGTGTGGACTTCAATCGACCGTTTCTACTTGGCCTGCTTGAACCTAAGCCGATCGATACCGCGACCGAACGGTTCGGAATACAGCCATGTGTGTCGAAACGCGGGAATCGTTTCCTCGAATCGAATCTAATCGAATCTCGCGGCGAACGAGCGGACGGTTCTAACCGAACGGCCGCGTTAATCCTGTCGCCGGAAAGAAAACGAGCGACACGATCGAGGAGGTCACGGCGCAATAAATTTTAAGGCGAATCAATAAAAGTGGCTGTGATAATTAGATTCCTCTGAAAGCTATCCGAGTGAGAGAGTGAGAGAGAGAGAGAGAGAGAGAGAGAGGGAGAGAGAGCGTGCAAGGGGGCAGGGGGGTTGGGGCGTTCGGTGGAACGGTGTCAGCGAGGCTCGTTTATTTTCGGTGAACACGAGCAGAGGCGCACGGCACGGGTCGCGAGGGTACGGGTACGGGTAAGAACACGAGCCGAAGCAAGGAGCCAGTGGATCAGGATTATTCGGGTCGGCCGATATCGCCTATGTCCGTGGGGAGTAGGTATACGGTTAGATTAGCCGCGGCGAGGAAACGGGGCAAGCGAGAGTGGTCCGCTCGCGGATGGAGAATCGGTGGTCAGGTAGCGATAGGACCAGCGGCAGCGGTCCGTGCTCCGAGGCTCGACTGCCCGGACCTGGACCTGGTCCTGGACCACGTCCTCTTCTCGTATTCCGCGCCTCCTCCTCGCGTCCACTCCAACCAGACGGCTGATTTATGGGGGCCATTCATTCTAATCGTCCTGTAGCTCGCAGCCCGGAGCAACCCTATCTACCGTGTATAGCCACGCTTTTCGAGACACCGCCCTCGGCGATCCGCAGCTAATTGAATACAAAAATTCGAATATTTAGTCGGGCCCATAAACCATTTAATTAACGAGACTCTAACGGCCGGGCTGCTCTCTAACTCGCTTTAGGACCTCGTAAATATTGTCGCGACGCGACCTCGCGCTGCTTCTGTCGCCGCGCCGCTTCGCATTCGTCAATCGTCCTCGTTCCAGCCGTTTTGTAGTCCCCGAGGAGCGGCCAACCGCCAGTCGATACGCTAATCGTATGTTCCGCGAAATCCATTTGCATTCTAACATACCTACGAATACGTGGTCTTTAGCGAGATCTCTATTCCAAGAGGCTGGTTCAATGATAGCTCAGGAGGATTTAGGGATATTGTTCCGAATGGCAACAGTGGCCGATCGACAGGAAGATTGAAGGGAGGGGAGACCTGGGGAGGGGTGTGGACCCTAAATCTAAAATTGTAGCTTCAGGTATTTATTAGTTTCCAAGATATTAATAAAAAAACTTTCGGCACAATAGATTGAAGTTCGCTACTAAATAGTCAACTGTTTTGGTTGTAGTAGTCTACTATATGTAGGTAGAGCACTGAAGAGGTGAGTATGCGCATCCGCCATATTTGGTCCTCTGGAGAGAGAACAGTATCGAGTATCCAGCTTTTTTATTATTGTCAAATTCACTTTATAAACAGAATATGCGTTGTTAATATTAATACTTCTCAGCACCACACATTATACTGGAGTATTTTATTACATTTAAGCTTGAATTCTACTGTAGGTAGAGCGCTAAAGAGGTGAGTAAGCGCATCCGCCATATTGGACCCACTGGAGTGTGCTGTAGCGTTAGTAAACCTAACCTAAAAACACACAAATTCGTCACCACGTTTATTTTGACTACTACAAATAATTAATGAATATTTTTCAGGCGGATTTTAAGTACTGCCTCATCAATCGTAGCTCTACTGTATGTCAATATGTTTTATCGGACTCTTGATATTGTTTTCTCTCTTCTGAGGGCCCAATATGGCGGATGCGTATACTCAACTCTTTAGTGCTCTACTAATTGTACTGAAAGTTTTTTATTAACATCCCGGATTTATGCTCGACGCACCATCCCCTTAAACCTCGTGTCGATTGGTCATTGGGGCCATTTACAACTACACCCGGATATAGTACTATTTAGTTGCACGAAATTTTGGGACTTTTTTAAAGAGCGTTCTTGACGTATTTACAAACGATAGCACCGCTGACAAATGACAGGAGCGTTCTGCGAAAATTATTCGGAGTACCTGAAGCGAAGGGCTCGCCATGGCTCTGCACCTCTATGGGGGGGTGTACAGCGCGGGAGGAGGTAACTAAATCAACGTCATCGGCCAGTTTAATTACAAGGGCATGGAGGAGGAAAAAAGTTGGTCCGCTGACCTGGGGTGCCCTCGGGTGGTCCGCGATTTGCAGAAGCAAGCTGCTTCGTTCCGAGAACAAACGCACTTTCGTTCTCTCTCTCCTTCTTTCCCTCCCGTAGCTGTTGAGAGCTTGCGTTGAAACGCATCTTCCAGGTTGACGAATGCTTGGCCGGCCGACCAACGGTGAACAAGGTCAGGGGTAGCTCGTTATTCGAGCAGGAATTTTCGGTCGCCCGCGACCAGCTTTCACTACTTTGATTAACGTAAAGGGCATTTTGTATAAAGTGATCGCAGTGGGTATTCTTAAACGCTGATGAGAAATAGGTTGGCGCAGTGGTTGGTGGGATATGAAAGTACCGTTGAGTTATAAGGGGGAAGATGCCAAGCAACCATAACTCAGAGTTCACCCAGTAGATATTAGCAGAATCGTATCCACGAGTTCTTTTGTCGTGTGAATTTCGATGATAAATCAAGTTTGTTTATTTGATAGAAACATATATATATTAAATTTTTTATAAATTTAATAAAAAACCTTACGCATCTTTCCTCAGATTACCTCGTGCTAATTACAGTCGCGAAAGAAACGGTGGCCCAGGTCAAGAAGTATAAAATCGCAGCAGTTGATTGGCTGTAAATACATGTAATTAACTTTGATAAACCGGTTTATAGACTTACCACAGCTATAATCGTAACAGCTACGATTGTAGTGGCTATAAACTAGCCAGCAGGGAAGGGGCTAATGTTAAAACGTAAAATCGCGCCAACAGTCCACGGCGCTCGATTATTTCATAATTACGTCACTATATTTTCTCCTTATTCCGTAATCCGATCGTAACTACTTCAAGCAGTGCGTTTCCATCCAGAAGGGGGAGAGGGGCAAAGGGGCAGCAGCTCTCCTGGCATTTTAGAAAAAATCGCTTATTTTTAAAAAGTGATCTTTATTAAGTTTATACTAAAAAGTGAACATTTTTAAATTTTTAATTAAAATGGTATTAAAATGACACATTTTCAATGCTTTATTTTTCTTTACCGTCACCCCCAATTTTCCCACCCCCTCCCCTGGAAAAAAGTCTACGGACACCCTTGCTGCTGTTACCTATCGTCTCTCCCATATTTTAGAAATTCCGCTCCGCACAGAGTTGGCCGTTTAACGAGCCATTTTATTCCTTCCGACAGACGCGTTCGCGAAGACTCTGGGAGTAGGTGAAAATAATAAAAGAAGGGAATCCAGGAGATTGGGAGTCGGATTGCATCGTTTGCCGGCTAAAAGCTTTTAGACGAGAGTTATAGAGGATAATGCGCGAGCGTAAGGACAGCTCGAAGTAAGGCGGAGAAGGACGGATCGATGGCTCGGGAGACGGAGAAAGAAGGAGAGAGGAGGGAGATGCGGTGGGTAGGAAAGGGAGTTCTCTGTCCGGAGGGATGAGTTTGCACCTAGAGCGGACAGCCGGCACGCGAGGTCGACACGAGAAATACGGGGGAAGAGGGGCCGGGCCGGCCGCCCCATCGGCTCGTTTAATTAATTAAAAGTGCATTAGCGGGGGTAGACGACTTTACGGGGGTTCCTAGATACGTGTGTAACGATCCTTCCACCGGAACAGCCGCGCTATTACTTTCGTCAACAGAAGAACACCTCCGGAACAGACGTTCCCATGACGTTTTCGGCTACGACTGATAGAACAATTAAATGGCTTTTTGCCCGGGGCCGATCGAGCCTCCCCTTTTCTGGTTCTCATGACATCGTGGCAACCGGTCCTTGCTTCTCCCGATCACGGTTTATCGGAATTGTTCCGCAGCCGAGAGACGTTTTTCCTGGGTTGACGTTTACCAGAAATCCTGGACTGGCGGAATAAAAGTAGAATGATCTTGCCGGTTGTCTCGGCCGTAACTGGTCGGAGGGGAGCCTGTGTATTATCGGGATTACGGCGGACAGGGGAGATAGAATCAAAGCACCAGGTGCAAATTACAAGGGGGATGGCCAGGTAGCACGGAAGTTTGACGCGCTACCAGCTGACTGGTCTGCGCGAGCGAAGCGTGTAATCACGCTAATGCGGCACGTCGTTGGCAAGAGTGATCCCGGTTTCGCCACAGGGATCACCCTGGATCGACTTTTCAGTGACTCATGCGCGTCATTGCGTAACTGCTCCGACTCGATAACGATAATCTTGCTCCTTCCGCGAGGGAGCGTGATCGTCGATCATCGGGCGCGGATCTGCGGCGGCCGTGATCACAGAGGACGAGCCACACGACGAATCGGTAGACTGCTCCACCTGGAGACTTAATAACCTACGATAATGAACCGGGCGGCGTAAAAACGACGCTCGCTCGGAACTACGGTCGCCGTTTAATCGCCGAGGAATTACCTAGGTAATGCTGCTCAATGCTCGACAAGTTAAACGATTTCGTCTCGCTCGTCTGATCGTCCGCTCGGGAGCGCACGCCCGCACATCTCTCCGCACCAGGCAAAGTGGAAGAACGATTTCGAGCGAAGAAGTAGGTACTTATTACTATAGGTAGAAGTGAGATCGATGGAAATTTGGAAACTTAGTACCTAAGTAGGTGTTTTTCATGAAACAGTCGTGATTTTTTTTATGTTTCGTCTTTATTTCACCAATTTTAGTAGATTGAGTGGTGACAAGGCGAGGTCGAGCTAAAGCTGTTAGGCGATTAGGCCTAACATCTGTCTAAGTATAAGTGTCAGAGCATAATATTGGAATACAAAAAATAGAGGAAATATCTACAAACTACAAACTACAAACTACAAACTACAAACTACAAACTACAAACTACAAACTACAAACTACAAACTACAAACTACAAACTACAAACTACAAACTACAAACTACAAACTACAAACTACAAACTACAAACTACAAACTACAAACTACAAACTACAAACTACAAACTACAAACTACAAACTACAAACTACAAACTACAAACTACAAACTACAAACTACAAACTACAAACTACAAACTACAAACTACAAACTACAAACTACAAACTACAAACTACAAACTACAAACTACAAACTACAAACTACAAACTACAAACTACAAACTACAAACTACAAACTACAAACTACAAACTACAAACTACAAACTACAAACTACAAACTACAAACTACAAACTACAAACTACAAACTACAAACTATAAATAGCAATTCGAATTAAGGAGAAAAGAGTTTCCCACATTCGGGTTAGGGTAGAAAAAGAAATGTCGAGGATTGGCTGGTTCTTACGAAGCAGCGCAGAGAACTGTTCGATTTAAGGGCAATTTGTCGTTGCATGTAGATTTATGCGTTGTTGAGGATGCGCCACCTGAGTAATATACGACGCGTGGTTCGTAATGAGGGGAGTGGATACACGGGATGCGCGGATCGCGTGAGACGAACGCCTAACAATGAGATCGATGATGAAGTGGCAGGCGAGCCGAGACGAGTACCAGCAACGGGGGCAACACTCAACCAGACCGGTTGACCGGTCGGAGGTCAGAAGTCAGGCACGCGACGTCCCCGTCACTTTTCTGTTTTTTCGGCGACCGAAGTCAGAACACTTCTCCCTGTCTCGCGCTCTTAAGGGAGGAATTTTGTGTAAAGCGGGTAAAAAAGGGACAATTTTGAGAATTTTTCTCGGAGACCCAGTGCAACTTTTTCAAAATTTTTGGGATACATAAGTTTTGAAAAAGTTGACAAATAATCCAAATTTGTTAAACAAAATGGCCGCTGGTTATAAAGAAATTAACAGAGTTGCAAATCGGTGTAAGTTCTGTCGTCCGTTGCACTCAACTACAACCAAAAAACCAAGTAGCTTCTTCTTCTCTATGAAATTGCGTCGTCGATGTAGCTGCGGGAAAAGAAAAAAGTAAAAAATTGAGAAAATAATGGTACATACATAAGAAATGGGGAATTTCAGATCATTTTCTCGTTCTGTTTACGGAAAAAAGTTGGTAAAATTTTTTTCTTCATTTGTTAATTGATTCGCAACAATCTCAAGCGTTTCGAAGCCTTTGAAACTCGGCGTCTGTCAAAGATTTCTCAATCTTACTGTTACGTTATCAAGTACCCGGTCGAACTTGCCCTTTTACAAGTCTCTATTATTCTAAAGCTAACAACTACTAAATGCCAAATATAATACATTAACGTTCTTTCGTGGGAGGTTAGCCACGCACGTGTCGATCGGTGCAAACAAAAGCCACAAAAGGCCCCATGCGCCACGGCGAACCAAATATCTTAAACCTACACGACCCAACGCTGACTTTCGTTGACACTTGATAAAGTTGCTTTTATCAACGAAAGCCAGTAGTTATCGCGGAGCGTGTCTCGCCGAACAATTCAAACGAAACGACACGAAAGGAGCGTTTACGGTAAGCGGGGCCAGGAACGAAATCGCGAGCGACAGGTAGTCGCGTGAAATTAAATCGGGCCGACATTCGGCAGTACGTTTATCGCGGAACGATCGAGAAACTTGCGGGTATGTTTTACGGGCGGGCGAGGAGTTTCGCGGTTGGTAGGCCGTTGACAGGGAACGAGTGGAAGAGAATTCAATTACGTTGGGATCGGAGGGATCGAGAGCCGTGGTGGAGGATAGGCAGTGGCCGGCGATGAACGACTCCCCTTTCTCCGTGGGCAAACACCGTGAAACGGTATCGCGGGACCACGCGATCACGACCCTGCGGGGGTTAACAGGAAGGTGGAAGGTTAAGGGAAGAGGGCCTCGTGGTTTACCGGCCGCTGACTAACAATAAGGCAAGGCAAACTGTCGGTTGTCGGCTGTCAAAGCGCGTGGCGGGAGGGCACGAAAGGCCGAAGATGTGCCCACGCGTGCACGTGCCTTTTAATATGCCATAATGCGTCGCATGTCCATATTCATTAAGTAATTTTCTGCCCTGAAAGTCACTGCCCCGGCAACTATTGTCAACGCTCGTGCCTGGCGAGCAGAACGCGGCCACTACGATTCACGATCTTATTCCTCGCGGGAATATCTCGCTAGCCTTCGACCTGCGATGCAACTTTTCTCACCGCGAGTGTTCTTAGTCGCGCGTTCAATGGAAAACGCTGAATATGCTCTTTGTCAGTGGAGTGTAAATTTATCTCGAAGCAGAATACCTACGTTACTCTCGCTGATCAAGTTCGCAGCAGAGGGCCGATTTCACTGAAATTTTGGGTGAATGAATTTGAAAATGGGGTGATTTTATCACCGGGGGATCTTTAAAGATAGAGGCTTGAGACAACAATAACGCATATGTGTGTTGTCATTTTCAATTAATTTCAAAACTGTCTCGAGTCTTTTAAATTAAAATATTTGGTGATACTTAGCGGAAAGGGAGGCAGACGTTTGTCAAACTAGGGGCGCCAAATCTCCCCTAAGACACGTAGGTACTAATAAATATAGGGTGGTGTTTATTTGACCCCAAAACTTTTTTTGTATTCTTCCATGTTCACCCTGATGAGTCATTAATGTGATATTTATTTGATTTTTCAATTACTTATTGGGGGTGGCTAGCAGTCATTGAATGTTATATTTTTAAATAAAAAAATCCAATATTATTTAAAATACTAATAAGCGGGTAGCCACTTCCAAAACATTATAAAATGTAATACAATTTTAACCATGCACGTTATTCAATATACAAAACTTCAGGCTGCCCCTGCGCTATTTTAAAAGATGGATTTTAGGCACCACCCTAAAATAGGTATCGATTACAAATACTTTAACGTATCGCTTACATCCCCAAAAACCTCCCCAAAATTGGAAATCCAGGTGACGACGTGTCGGCGAGACTCGCGCTCGAGCCGTCGGCCTGTTTTGATATTTCAGTGCGCGTGATGTTTCCTTCGCGTTCCTTTGGTTTCCCGTCTTTCATATTTATGATCTGCTTAACGCTGCGAGCACGGAGGGTCCGCGCGCATAAATCTCCGCGCCCTGTGGTTACGGTGAAATCGCAACAGCGCACGATGCACGCGTCATTTTCTCGGTCGCAGCCGAGACGATTGTTTCGCCGCGTCCAAAGGAGTATGCGAAAGAATAATTTGGATGACAGCAATTTGTTGGCGTAACGGTAACGCGTCGTACGTGAGGTGAGCGTCGCGGGGCGCGGTAACACAGCTCGCCAGGTCACCGTCTCCTTCAATCGACCGATATACTCGTTCGGTTCTAAATGTCTTCGTTAATCTTCTGCTCGATTCTCGCGAGAAATTTATCCGCGCCACTGCTTGGCAAGACTGAAGCTGCAGAAGAGTGACATTTTGCGCGCACCGAGCTAACAGTTGGAGCTGCGTTCGGCGGGAGTCGATGGCATGGCGTGACGGCGATTTGTCGCGAAGCGATATCTCGACAGCTGTACTTAACAGTAAAAGAATAATTCGGACGAGGGCCATTTGTCGAGCAAGCTCGTATCGACAGGTATCGGAAATCGCGGCGATGCTGTTACCGATGTGTAGACCGCAACAGGCATGCGCAGGCGCTCAGGAGCGGGATCGCGGGAGCGCGTGAGCACGCGGAGCACCATGGCACGTAGTATCAACTGGGTGAACGAGGCAACCGAGAAGCCAGCCGAGTTCTTAGATCAAGTCACGCGTAGCCTAAAGAAAGTTGTTTAAAGGTCAGTGTAGCTCGACTTGCATCACAAATGCCAATCTAGTTACGAAATGTGTAGAGGGAACAATGATACTCCCATGGAAAGTAATTCGTTCCCTCGCGTTGGATCTCCTAGGGATCATCGCTCCTCGTTTCGGCCACTTTGCCCGCCGAATATGCGCCACAGTAAATTCAAACATTCTCTTGGTTTATTCTACTTACGCGCACATGTTCCGATCGCGACCTGTTTCTTTGACAGAAACAAAAGTCGAACCAGTAATTCAACGATCACCTGGTTTCGTTCCGTCGCGGCGATCTTAATCTTTTGTTACACGCGGTCTATTTGATGTTGGTTACAAGTGCGTTGTACTTTTTATAACATCACGATTTTAGTGTTTATTTTTATTTGAGATTCTGATTTTTTTTAAGTTAAGAATACGACTTTTCTTTGAAAATAATTTTATTTTGAAAAATAAAAAGCGATGTAGTTGGGTTTTAAAAAGAAAAAGATGGAAGAGAGCAATTAATTATTATTATAAATAAGTAGATATTGTTTTATTCACTTCCATTGCTCTGCTGACACGTTTCACACAATACTCACACTTTTGCCAATCAAGTTTTACACGCGTGTTGCACTTTCCCAGAAACGAAGAATTTTTCTCTTCAACGCCTGTAGATTCAGATTGAGAAACTGGAGTAAAAGAGGCGGGAATTTTTCATAAAGTGCAGAAGGCATAGTTAGAAGATTGAAAGAAAAATAATAACTCGCAACTGTTGTACTTTTTACAACAGGTTAACCCTTCGTTGGCACACCTCTTTTTTCGAAGAATTTTTGAACAATTGCCATTCTTATCTAAAAAATCCAGTCGGTATGAAAAAAATCATGAGTCAATTTTGAGGTCTCTAGAATGTATTCCAATACCTTTTTCATTGAAATTTGAGCATAGTTTTTATAAAAAAATTCTAGATTACCATATGTCGGGAAAAACGAAGAAAATCTTAAAAACATTGTAACTTCTACAAATTTCAATATTGGTAGCTAAAAATACACAGGGTTGCTGTTCAGATATATTCTTTTGGGAAAAAAAAGTTCGCAAGTCGGCTTCGAAAAAAGTTATACAGTGTCTGATAGCAGAGATGGGCAAAAAATTATTTAAAATAAAAATTTCTGTACTGAATTGTTATTTCAAATAATTTTTTGCCCATCTCTGCCCGAAAGTCAGCTTATGGGTGGCTCCCAGCCAAATTGTCAACGAAGGGTTGCGAGTGTAGCGACTGATTTTCGCAGACGCCAGAGAAGCCCAAGCTTCCCCTGTCTTTTCGAGGGATCCGCGAATTATATATCTATCGGTGGGCCGTATCTCCCATCTCGTTCATATCCGCGAAATAATGCTGAATAATTTCGCCATAAATACGTGGCGCGTCCGCGTGGGCGTAAAGTAACGATAATGCAAGTAAATAATGGACGCAAGAGTTTTATTACCTAGGCGGCTGAATGGCGAGATAGAATCTACGTGTCCGCGGCAGTACAGCCCCCTCGAACGCCGGACAACAGAGGCGAACGGAAGAGAGGAGAGGAGAAGAGAAAAGAAGAAGCTTGAAGCTGAGCTGTTCTGACTCCAGACGAAACGAAACGAAAGGAAACATGTCCGGACCGTTTCGGTATCCTCTCGTTTGCCCTCGCAGCTCCAAAGCTATGTCTCAATCGGTTTGGACATTTTTTCGATCCAGGGACTGGGTCCTTTCTTTTATTCAACGTCCCACCCTTTCGAGCTTTCGTTTCAAGCCTGGGAACTTTGCTTCACGCTGCTCCTCTCTCGGGGCACCAATTTTCGTCCACCTATGATTCCTCCTCTACCTACCGTCGCTCCAATCAACTGCCTCGCCTCCAGTGACATTATTACCGTCTTCCCTCGCGCCTTTATGGACCCGAGTCCTTTGTCTCCCGCTCCAGGCGAATAGGTGCTTACTCGTTCCGTTCTCTCAAACTGTTCGAACTTACGAAATAGATAGTTATTCGATATATAGGTCATCGATCGGAACGCTATAGCTTCTTACTACATAGCTCCGGTAAACTTCGTGTCTGATTTTCCGTTGGAACGTGGGTAGGTACTTTTTCGCTCGACTTTCTTCGCGGGGATGCTGTAGGTACAAGGGATTATTCAGGAGGTAAAAAAAAGGAGGATTTTTTTGGAACGTATTTGAAGAATTATGTGCATATTTTTATATTTAGCTGGAGAATATTTTGACAAGTTTTTTAGTTATATTCTGGTGCAGAAATATTTATTTATTTCGAAGTCACGGTCGATTTCTGGAAAGATCTCTTTGCAAAGGTGTTTTGAGGTGACCACTGCTACTCAGAACTTGGTTATTTAATATAAAAAAAGCTAAGAGGTTTAGTTAGTATCTTAGTTTATCTATTTAATGGTTAATCGTTTCCTTTTAGAAAATATTCAACTGGAGAAAATGGCGGATGTTTGAGGGTCTAATTACTTTGATGGCCCGAAAAGAATGCGATAGTTGGGATATTTGTTTAAGAGAAACCCTCGAATTATATTATTTAAAAACTTTATGCGTATATTTGTTCATATTTAGACTACATTTTAAAAAAATTCCTTAACATTTGTTCCATTAACTTCCACAGTATCATTTATTCCAAGCCCACACAGTAGACCTTCCGCTGCCTCTGCCGTCTCCGAAATAAAAAAATCGTAATTTTCGACTCTGCTGACTACGAATAACCCCTTAAAAATCGCGGATTAGCTAATGCCCATCGAAATCGCGATCGCTTTCTTCCCTTCTCTTTCGCGAAACTACCTAGCTCAGCTTCCACGAATATTAGATACTGTCTGTCGCAACGTTTTAATCGCAAATCTCTTCCCCGCGTTGCAGAATTAACGAGCAATACGAGCAGCGTCGAAAGTCATTGGTTTGCAGCTAGAAGATTTCGATTACGATAAGATTTAAAAACGATAGGGGAAAGAGAGATCGGCATTTCTGAAATGTTCGACGCAGAGAAGCGTATCGATTTCGGAGCGAGAAGTCTCCGCGGCGACATTCCGGAGAAACGTTGGTACCGAGACATAAATCGCAGGCCGAATTTGCGTCTGAACTTAATCCTTGATTGTGCCACGCCTCCCCCCGTTTCTTTCTTTACGCCTTCGTCTCGGAACTTTCTTCTTCTTCTTCTTCTTCTCCTCCTTCTGCGTCTCCTTCTTCCTTTTCGTCGTGGAGTAGTTGGTTCGGGCCACAGGCGTCGCCCATCTCGCGCCATCATTTAAGTAAATTACCGGCTTGCCGCGCATGGGACGACACTGTTGTATAGTCACCATTATTTTCGTATAACTTTGTACTCCTCCTTTTCGTGTTCCGGTGACGCATGTCCTTCCCCAAACGCTCGCGAGACTCGTCGCGTTGCTCCTCCACGGAAAAGAACGGACGCAGATATAAAAACCGTATGCGGAGTCTCGGAAAATGTTTGTTTAAACTTTTAAACGGTCGGTAGTTAATCTTATTTTTTTTAATTTGGGCCGTAGCTTTGTGGAGCTGGAAAGACTGAGTTTCTACTTAAATAGGTTAATTATGGGAGAGATGCCGCACTTTTATGCGAGATTGATAGGAGTCGTCCTTAAATTATGTGAAGCTTTTTTGAGAACGGAGGGGATCGCGAATTTTTCACGTTTTCTTGGAAGGAGGAAAAGAGAGTCTTCAGTAATATTTTTTTAACCTAATCTTCGATATGAGTAGGCTAAAAACGACGTTAAATGGCCCATGCGTTAGATAATTTTGTTTTAAATCGTGAGGAAAAATATTATTTGAGGAAGGAAGGGGGAGGGGGTTGAAATATAAAAACTAATGAATTCTTATAGTATGTTCGATAGTATATTAAAAGTATATTTTATACTCCCTGGGGGTGGGAGGGGGTAAAAAATCGCGCAAATTACATTTATCTAATTTAACCTTTACTACCAAACGGCTATTTTATTTTTTGCCATTTGCATTCGCAATTCGCTGTTGGCAACAGTTTAAGTAGTACATGTCTATCCTAGTTTTATTCACTGAAGAACGCTGCATTCATTATTCATTGGTTTTATGCATTTTAATCATTGAAAAAAATTCTTTTTTTATAAAAATATATAAATTCAGGCCATTTTTAACCATACAAAGAAAACGGGATATTTTTCCTTCAACGGGATGTACCTGCGGGCACTAAACGGTTAAGGACGACTTCGTGCGACAACGCTCCCATAATTACCCCACCTCCTTACTTTAATAACGCAACATTAAACTCGAAAATATATTTAAATCAATCATCACCCGCAAATCAATACTGCCGTTTCTCCGTTTATCGATAAAAGTTTGCTTTCCCGCTTCGCAGAATTTGTCCACCGTGCTTCGATGAACTAAGTAGTATATCCCGTGACGCACAGACGCGAGTGAAACGAATCGGGCAAAAGGGCGGCCGCGAAATAATTTCGGAAGCTCGCTGCCCGGCTAGAAAGCTTCTCGCAAAAATGGCTGACGGTTGCTGGCTGACATTTCCACAGGCGTTTATCGCGATAATACGGCTTTAGGTCAGAGGGTGTGGCCTCGCCAGATTGATTCGGCGAGCTCGCTTCTGCGCGCTACGCTTCGTTACCGCGAGGCAGCATGGCTGCTTTCCTTGTCACGGCTTTTCATCCATCTTTCTTGTCCCATTTGGCCCGAGACCCGATAAATAGACCGAACGATAAAGCTGTCGGTATATCGCCGTTGAATTCATCCGATGATTCGCCTTCGATAATTATGATATATGACGACGCTGCACGCGGAGAACCATCGCCGCCGCCGTCGCTAACCGACAATAATTATTGTGGAACAACTTGCGGCTCTCCTTGCGCTTTTCCTCCATGCCGATTTTTCCTTTCGAGGTGCCTACTTTTTTTATATGGAACACTTGAGAAACGGGGGACAGGTGGGTACTTCACACCTCTGACCCATCAAGTTTAGAGTACCTATAGAGTACAGGCTACCTAAATAAGTTGTGTAGAGTAGGTACCTGTGTGTTTAGACTTTTAGAGTACCTATAAGTTCCTCAGACTGTATTATTTTGCTTTTGGCAGTTTTTATAATTCTCTGTGTTCTAAAAACTAAGGGGCTTCCCGTCGATGATAATAATAATAATAATAATAGTACCTAATAATAATACTAATAATAATAATAATACCTACCAAATAATAATAATACCAAGTAATAATAATACCTAATAATAATAATACCTAGTAGTAATAATACCTAATAATAAGAATACCTAGTAGTAATAATAATACCTAATAATAATAATACCTAGTAGTAATAATAATATCTAATAATAATAATACCTAGTAGTAATAATAATACCTAGTAGTAGTAATAATACCTAATAATAATAATACCTAGTAGTAATAATAATACCTAGTAGTAATAATACCTAATAATAATAATACCTAGTAGTAATAATAATACCTAATAATAATAACACCTAGTAGTAATAATAATACCTAATAATAATAATACCTAGTAGTAATAATAAATAATAATAAAGGTAGACAGTACCATTTTACCCAGTTGAACGCAATGCATTCCTGGGCCTTGAATTTTCCCAGTTTCCCTGGATCCGAGCGACGCGGCTTAATGTCTACCTACTTAGAAGCGGTCGAAGCGGCACGATTTACCGCGAGGTTCGTGTAAACGAGAGCGGGTACGCGCGTTCTTCTGTAGGTAGGTACGTACTGCTCATTGTGCGCGGCGGCCGCGATTGGTCGGAATAAAAAATGCCAGGCGGTGCAGGCGAGCGGGAGGGAACGCAGACAGAAACGTTTTTCATGTTGCGGGGCAGTTAGGATGACGACGCACTATCTATCGACGGCGCGGCGTGGGTGTTCGTTCCCGGGCTGACAGATTCGGAAACGCATTATTAACACCGACGAGCCTGGCTCTATGATTACGCGCATTAATAGCCGGATGGACGAACTTTGCTCGCGCTCCGCACTATTATTATTCGAACGCGAATCGAGAGACACGCTCCAACGAAATCAAAGAGAGAAAGAAGAGCGGCGGAGGCGGAGGAGAGGAGACCGTGGACGATCGAGCTCCTCGCAATAGCTGTCTATATATTTTCCAGCCGGCTGCCTCGAGGACCGTGGAACAGCCTTATTTTCACACAGTAGAATTTGTCAGCAGGGTTAATTCACTGCCACCGCGAATAATCTCGTTGCTTTGGGGAGCCTTAAGGGGGGAATCCTATTCTTTCAACTCAAAACACAGTAAATCTAAAATCAAAAAACCAAAAAGATTTCGTTAATACCTATATTAATGTATCCTCCGATTAACGGAGGGAATTTCGGAAATATTAATTTAAAACCAAATTGCGGCTATTTGAAGTTGAAGTTCTGATTCTTTTCCAGTGATTTTCCCACGGAAACATCAAGATTTCAACTTTAAATAGCCGTCATTATGTTTTGAATTAATATTTCCGAAATCCTCTCCGTTAATCAGAGGATACATTAATATACTAACGAAATCTTTTTTAAAAAGTTCTGTAAAAGTGTATGCTTTCGCTTTTTAAAAAAAATTCACAAACATTCTCCTCTTTTCGGCGGCCTGACTAGATATAGCTAACCCCTTAATTCTGAAGCGATAGAAGAAACAGTCAAGTCGCAAGCTGAACAATATCCCTTCTTCCCGCTTGTCTTACAGATTCGGTACACAGAGTTCTTAACTACCTCGAGGTCTCCGTTATGGCGCGGATCGAAAGAAACGGTATGGAATAGCTACGTCGCGTGAATCTTTAAGCGCGATCGTCGCCGCTCCAAACGGTTATCGCACCGTAAAGAATCCTTTTCGAATTACAAACTGACGCGACACAAAGTCAATGAAACAATTACAGCAAACATCATCCGAATATTTTCCTTCTAAAAACTGGTTGGGAACCATAATCCAGTTTCGATTAAACGAAAAAATGAATCGAGCTCCACAAAACCGACGGTTTACCAAGACTCCTACAAGTTACCAGAGGAAGAGCGTGAAATTCCCCATCCGTAATTGATTGAAAAAGAATCACGTCGGAAATTTTCGAACGGTTCGAGCTCGCCGAACGTCCAGCGAGCTCATAGCGATTTATGAATTATTTACACAATGAATTATTCATCGCCGGAAGATTGGTGTACTCGCAACACTCGATCGTACCTGATATGCAATTTGAAAAGGAGTTTGCAGCGCGGCACGATATGCGCGCTTGCGCGCGAAACATTATATTTAAATGGCATATCGCCCCGACCAGGATGGATGCAGCGCGCGTCCGTCGTTCAAATAACCAACGACGATCGCGAGCCGCCGCGCCGCCTTCCGATCCTCCAGGGCCGATAAGGAAATCGGGAAAAAATCACAACGAACCACAGCCCACCACTATCGCCGCGAAAACCGTTCAAAGATTTCTCGCGGTCTCCGCTAATCGGGGACGAAAATTACCATCCTCGTCCCCTCGAAATTGACGGAAGCAAATTGTATACGAAGAGGGAACTGAACAGTCGGGGAGGCCAATGTTAGGTACGATCGAATAAATATCTTTTCGCGTTTACTCGCCGCTCAAAAATGCTCAAAACCGAGTGAAACGTTTCCGCTGCGGCTGCGCATAACGCACCGCGTATAAATAGTAAACTGCCGCGAGTCCATCGCGGCGAAATATTCGCTGTCGTTGTGAATAATCGCGTTGCTTTGTGGCAGAGTGGGTAAGATTTTTATTTAAATAAAATATCGAATAACGAATGAAAGTTAAAAAAATTATTCGTCATTTCTTCGCTAAGCCGAGTTAACTTTATTCGAATAAATTTTATTTAAATAAAAAGTTACGCGTATGGCAAACGTGGACAGGAACGTGTTCGTCCTGTTTCGTCCCCGTTATCGGTAACCTAATGAGACGTTTATGGCAGTGACGGGTGAAGAGCGACAGGGGAAGCTAAGTGGAAAGTAATCGATACCTGTCTAGCGGGGAAGGTTACGCGGAGAGTATTGTTGTTCGAGGCGAGTGAAAGGGGTGTCTTAAGGGAGTAGGTTACCCTCAACAGCTCACAATCAGGCCCTTCTTCAAACGCATATTCTGTAGTAATAAATGAATATAGAGATCATTTTTGTTTTAATTTTTAATCGTCATTTTCTTGACTTTAATGCACAGAAAGTTGGACATGCAGTTTTGTCGTTATCCGCTCGCATGTGCAGGCTTCCCTCGATTTTTGAAATTTCTAGACCCGGTTGCGCTCAAAATACGTAGAAAGGAGTTAGCTAGCGGAATATGCGAAAATCTTAAAAACCAATTTTCGTAAATTTTGAGGATAACCTACCCCCTTAAAGCGATTGTTTCGGTGCGCAGGCTTTAGTGGCGAATATCGTTGGAATAGCTTTCGGAGATATGGATGGAGGCGACGGGGGTCCTGGAATCGAGGGATGAGTCGAAAGGATGGTACACCCATATTCTTGGGTCGTTGATCGCCGAGGTCGAGGGAGAGGGAGCGTGAAAGGGGCGTTATGCCGGTTGTATCGGGGCGCATTAAAATATTTACGAAGGTTGCGCGCGGACTCGGGGCATTCGTCGAAATATCGAGTAGTAGTCGAGCGCGTGGAGAACGTCGCGAACGTCGAGAGCGTGGCATGGCACACGAGGGCGGTGCAGCGTTGCGCGTGTACAAATCATGCGAAGAATGACGCGGCATCGTCTCCCTTCATCTCTCCGAGTGGCTCCGTGTACCTACTACATCGGTGTGCCTTCCGCCAGGCATCGTAGGATTGGGCCACGAGGGTGTAGACCCGTAGAAGACCTCATGCTGCACAACCCTCCACCCGTTCGTTGCATATTAACCGAGAACAACGCGCCGTGTGCCCTTTCCCGAATCACCATACCGCAAGTCACTCGCTCCTCTACCTGTCCATCTCACCGTCCGCCCGCTTGCTTAACCTACTCCGACTCGTCTTTTCGAGTATCATCGACGTCCTCCACCGAATCTGTCTCGTCCTCCTTTCTCCCCTAGGTACCCTGGTCCCAATTCGCTTGCCCCGCTTTCCGAGAAACGAAGGGGTACGGGTCTAGCTAACAGCGCCCGGAAACCTCGCGACTATACCTCGAACAGCTTCCCCCAGTCCCTTAGCTGATGATTTCACTGAGAACTTGGAACCGAGGCGTGTAGAAACGTCGTTTTCTCGACCTGCTCGTTTTGCTTTCAGCAGACGTCGGACCTGGACACGCTACTGTGTAGACAGGACCTCGATCGGCTGCAGAAACTCGACGACGATGACCCGGAGAAGGATGCGAGGGAGTCCTCGGTGCACATGGAGGATTTCTTCGAGGTCGGTGGGCCGGTGTGCCGGCCGCAGGCGAGCTTCGTCTCGTCGAGGAGTCAGCCGGCCGGCAACGACGACGACGTGTTCCTCAGGCCACCCCTCTGGGAGGACATCACCTCGAGCATCCAAAAGCTGGACCCGGAGAACGCGGACATGCTGGGCTCGCAGTCGCACGTCAAGATGGAGACCGACGACGTGACGTCGCCGGTGCTGTCGCCGGTGGAAATAAAAACCGAGCCGCTACCGCCGCCACCCACCCTGCACCTCCTCGAAGGGCCGATCTCCAATCCGGTGCAAACGTTCGCCAACGGCCACTCGAATCCCCCGAACGGCCTGCAAGTGGTTCACCATCGGACCGCCGCAGCCGCCTTCAAGACCTTCCCCCCAAACAATAATAACAATAACAACACCGCTAACAACAACAGTAGTGCCGTCAATAACAATAATAACAATAATAGCAACAGTGCCGGGAATAACAACAACGCCAGCAACGACTCAACGTCGAATCATCACGGAGCGGGGAATCAGGTCGGGGGCAGCGCGACGTCACCGCTCTACGGCTCGATGAGCAGGCTGATGTACATTTCCCCGTTGACCCCGCCGATTTCCGACCCCGGCTCGCCGATCGGCGCACCGCCGAGGCGGACGCCGCCCCCGCCTTATCCCCAGCCCTCCATTATGAATCCGCCCCACAGGATTCAGCCTCCATCATCCATCACCACCAAATTCAACAGGCGGAACAACCCCGAGCTCGAGAAACGAAGAGTCCACCACTGTGATTTCATAGGTGAGCATTAGCTGTAGGGAGTAGGTAATAGGTATTGGACCTTGGAGCTCTGCGAACACGACCAAGTGGCCGTCGTGTGCGTTTAGGCGGAAACAGACCGTGATACCATGCTTAGAAATACACTATTGTCATGCCTTATCATGCTACAGTATTGGCGAAGCTGACGCAAAGAGGTCAGCGCAGAGGGCGCTTAAGGTAATTTTCATGACTGTTGATTGCAAAATTAAAATTGCGACAAAAGGAGAAAATTCGGTCAAAGCGCTTGAAAAGTTCGCGATTTTCATGAATCAAAAAAAAAGAGAAACTGAACAATGAACAGTAAAATAGCTTTTTGGACATTATTGCTAGATATTTGAAGAGCAAACAAAAAATGATTGTTTGAGTTTTATCCATTTTTGCATTAGATATATAGCATTCATTGTACCATTGTAGAAATTAGAGCTTTTGACGGGCGCCATCGGAGCTCGTGACAGAATTGTCTGACTTAAAAAAAACTAAGAATATTCCAAAATCTTTTTTGTTTGTTCTTCAAATATGTAGTAATAAATTCCAAAAAGCTTTTTCACTCTATCTTATTCAGTTCCTTTTTTTAATTCATAAAAATCCCCCACGCGAGGTTACGTGATAGCACGCGAGCTCGCGCGACGTGATACCAGTCTGTTTCCACCTACCCTTCAGCGTAGCGACTCGTCGATCATTTGTCACCGCGGTATCCGTCATCGAAAGTTTCTCCGCCGCGCGGTAGCCAAGCTTGGTCGCGTTCGGAGGGCCATTTTCAAGTTTCGATCGACTCGCTGATGAGTGGCTTGATCGTTGGGTGTTCGCGAGCAGGCTCTAGAAAGAGTACCTACCAGGCGCTCATGGTGCTCGTGACTGTTTGGTTTTGCAGGTTGTACAAAGGTCTACACGAAGAGTTCGCACCTGAAGGCGCACCAGCGGATACATACAGGTGAGTCGATTTCATTCGGCGAATGCCCGAGATTGTCGGGTAGCTGGTCGAAAGCGGTTTAGAGGTAAACGGGAGGCAGGGAAGAAGGAACGGCCGAGGTAATTAGGTATGTAGCTCATCTACGAAGCGAGACGAAGCGTTTGAAAGCGCGAGGTCGAGCACTCGGCGTGGGCAGGGCGCGGTTCCCGCAGCCTCTCCTTCTCTCCACCGTCTCTCCTCCTTTAACCTTCGCATCTCTCTCTCTTCCAAGCCTCGCCGTTCCGCTCGCGCTCTCTCTCTCCCTCTTCCTCGAATCTTTCCGTCCTGCGCGCGAGCGCGGTGTCGCGCAAAGGAGCCTCTATCATATGTAAACGTATAAGGAACGCATGAAGCGTGGTATGCGACTCTCCGCTCCGTAGACTCGAGCTAGCGACCCACATCCTGCCCGTATCCAAACACGCTGCTCGCTAACGCGCTCGTACCTACACCTACGTGTATTTATACGCGATCTCGCGAGCAAGCTCACTCGCGCTCCAGGGATCCTTAGTTATCGGCTGGAGCCGCTTGGAAACTAGAAACACGCGGAATCGTCTTTGAGACTGTCGTATCAAGCTCCTAGCCCGCTAATCGATCACGAGTCGATGCTCAAGCATCCTCGCGCCACTCTGCTCTTGACGAGTCGAGGAGGTTCCAGGCTAGAGCACTGATAGAGTTATCTGTTATGTCAGGAAACGGGATGATTTTAGGTAATTAAATCAGTTGAATCCGTTTCGGGTGAGACCAGTGCGCGTATTCCTTTGATAATTTCAAAGTCACGTCATGACACTCCCAGCGCAATGAAGGAGCACGTGAAAAAGGTACGCGCAATTAGCCGAGGCATTTCCATGAGGTCTCCCTCGGCGCGTTCCTTCGCGAACGAAATGTGGGAAACCGAGGAAAGTGTACCTATTATCGCGTAAATTGGGGTGGTGCGATTTCGTCACTCGGTAACTGGCGGATTCCAAGAGACCAACGTCGCGAAGTTATGAAAATGCCTCTACTTCACCTGGCCCAGAACGATTGAAGGGGTACTGAGGTAGGCGAATCTTTCCTTTGCGGCACGGTATTCGCCGCTTGTGAATGAGCACGCGCACCCGAGCAGAAGCGCAGCAGCGCGGGAGAAAAAGAGCGACGAGGAGTATAGGTGTGAGTCGACACGTTGAATTGGTCCATTCAGGATGCATCCTCGCGACTCGATCCATTGGCGTATTTGCCAGCGCGCAGCTACGCGCCTTTCTGTTGCCTGCTACGAGCGATAGCCCATAGGAGAGTTTAAGTTATCGATAGGCGGGATAGATTAGGCAGAATTTGCCGCGTGGTCTAGTTAACCAGACGGCGAGCAGCTAAAGATCCTCGAAACGGGCAGAAACGCGAGCGCGGATGTTCGCGCAGAAACGCGTACGCTCGCCTGGGAGACTCGAGAAGAGCGGAATACGCGTGCACGCGTGCCCACTCGACAGTCTCTCGAGGAATGCCAGGCTAAAGGCATCTTAAGTGCGATGTACCACTTTCGAATTGATACCTGGATGTTTTGCGGTAACCCGTGATCGCACCGTGCCGCGTCGAATGCGCTTCTATGTGGTTACACCACCTACATCACCTACACGACTGCGACGGACCTAGCAAAACTGATAGAGGCTTAGTAAATTTCCACAGTTCGATCAATAGGTATTCTTTTCATTGGCGATGAGAGGATTACCCAAACTCCACTCGCAAAAGTTTCACCGGGCTCCGGGGTAGGTAGGGTGAAGCTTTGTGGGTAGGTATGCTAGATTACGCAGGCACTATGTAGTTTAGTGTCTATGCTTGGGACGTGCACTGGAATTAGGCAGCGAATTAATTTCTTTCAAGCACCACACGACCGCTTTCGGAATTCCGTGGTTGTTCGACTAGATAAAGGAACTATCGCGCGGTTCATAGCGCAGCTAAATTAATCGCAGCCCGAGCTATGCGACTGGCCTATCCACCTCTCGTGTCCTCCACCTGCCCGTCGCGACCAAACGATTTGCGAGTTAGCGTGTGTCAGCCGGTCTCTTCGCCAGATTCCAACGGATCGCTGGAAAACACTGCGACTATCCTGGTTTACTTCCATCGGAAGGGTGGAGAGGCTCCAAGATTCGGAATAACTTCGCAAATTGCTCTAGTCTCAGGCTACTAGCCACACCGCGCCACTCATGATTCATCTCACGCAATTAGTCTACCATTCGTTTCTGTGGGGCCCTCGCTGGTTAGACAAAGTCGCCCTTTACAATTTTGAGAAGCTGCAACCAATATTATCCTTTGTGAATATGCTTCTCGACTATATGTATGTCTTTAACCCATCTTAGTCTGAGAGCTTGAATCGTAAATTCGTGCCAATGAAGACAAAAGCCACGACGTTCTGTCACTTACAATTCCCTTTGAGGATGAATTTCAGTGACAATCTTAGCCTAAAGTTAATCAATTTCCAAGATATTAATAAGGCTTTTGCTTGTGATGAAAACCAATCAAATTAGCTCTTACTTTTTGTTTTATTTTGTCAATTTCTTGAATATTTGATCTTTCGCCAGAAACTTCGTCGACGTTGAATTTTCGGGCGGCGAGGGCGCGCGTGGTGTTCGAAA
Source organism: Andrena bicolor (assembly GCA_960531205.1). Taxonomy (NCBI): domain Eukaryota; kingdom Metazoa; phylum Arthropoda; class Insecta; order Hymenoptera; family Andrenidae; genus Andrena; species Andrena bicolor. Next base: position 13,282,338 of record OY482665.1, read on the forward strand.
CGGCGCGGAGCGGTGAATCGCAAGGGAAAGGCAGCGGCGTAGTTAGCGGGTTGAGAGCCTCGGGCACGTGGCTATCGTCTTGAATGAAGTGAACCGAGCCGAACCGAACAAAACCGACCCGCCCCGTACCATAAGTCCTCGCGAGTCTCGCATTCACCATTCTCCCCGGCGCACGCGCGCTCCGGCGCTCCAGCGCCTGATGTACCACCTTTGCACACGCGCGCACGCATGTACGCGATTCGCGCGGCTCGTCTTATTCCCAGCTCCGACCCGGCTCGACCCGACCCCACCGCAGAGAGAAAAAATATCGGTCGATCGCTCGTAAATTATATAGCGTCCGAGGTGGAACGTCTATATTCGAGGATTGCTCGGCCAGCGGTGAACGGACGACGATCGATTCTCGATCAACGCGAAGATATTACGGTGCGCTTAGTTTATTCCGCTAATACAGCCAAATGCGGTATACCCGGTGTGAATTATACGCGGCGCGTGCTCCTTAATAGGGAAATTTCCTGCGCGCAGAACGATACCATCAGGGTTTCGTGCGAGACAACCTTGGGGCATGAAACGTCACCTTTTTTTATTTTCTTACTGCGCACTCGGAGCCAATTTTACTGAGATTAAAAGCGAAAAGCGGGAACGCGGAGTTTAGAAGGAGAAAACGGATAAGGGACTGGCGAAGGATAATCCTGATGAGATTATTTTCTAGTGCGAAACGATAAGCGCTTTTGGAAGCAAGAGCGCAAGCAAGACTCGATCTAGGGGGCGCCAGCAGGGCAACTAACGAGAGCGGCAAATTTGGTAGAAGGGGAAAATTAAAATCAATAAAAACCACTAAAAAAGTAAAAATTTTTGTGAAAGCGGTACAAAAATAGGTAATACATGTTTGAACGTATCTATATATGTTAAGGATTTTGGATTTTTCCCCTTTTCTTATATTTATTTTGTTTCATTCGTTAAATCCTTTTTTAGATTTAAAAAATAGGTACCTATCAGCTACCAAAACATATATTTTATTTTCTTTTGTTATCTACTGTATTTTGTACGAATTTTTCATGAAACAAAAGGCTCTTGATATTCAACAAATGCCTGCATAAAATATTTTCATTCACTGCGAAGAATTATATTTTAAAATAATTATTTATAATTAAATATAAAAGGCGGCAAAAATCATATTTACCCAGAGCGGCGGAAGAGCTAGAACGGGCTCCGAGCGCAAGATTCAAAGGGTTAACGAGCGACATTGACGCGCCTGGTATATTACCGTCGGCGTATTATAAATAAAGCAACTAAACATCCCGTTGCAAGTTGCAAGTTGCAACATGCGTCGAAACACTGGAGGATCTGAGAAACCCTTGAAAGACGAGCCGTACGTGGGCTGAAACGCGCGCGTACCATTCCAAACAATGCTCGCAGGCGCCTATTCAACATTCAAACTTTTCACCGACCACGTTACACGATTGATTTTACGCTTCAACGCGAATCCCGTTTCAAGCTGAAGTCACCGCAACGGGCTATGCAAAGCGTACCTACATTTATGTAGCCAATATATACACTTTCAATTCCGTAATTGAAGGCGTTGCCCTTTCTCGTTCCTCAAACGCAACTTTCCGCCTTCGAATTCGCATATCAGTCTTCTCGATAATTCTGTCTGCTGGCTAGGATTGGTGAAAAAACGTTCGTTGGGGTGGGGATCCTCGAACGGTATCGTTGCGCGTACGAATCTAGACGCGTGCCGAAGCGTACATTCGCAGGAGGTCAGAATCTCTCTCTCGCATCATGGGAGGAACACGCAACGGAACGTCTACAAGCGATCGTGCCGCGCGCACACTCGCACGCAACCGAACGATTGGCACGTAAGCGAGAAGTCTCACGGTGTGGTGCGCGCGAGCGCGAACGCGAGGGGAGCAACATTCCTGTTTCATCCACACTTCCAACTTCGGCATCCTTCTAGCGTGTCCTTTGCTCGCGATCGTGTTTCCCGCTTTTAAAATTCAGCCACTCCGTTTTTTCCACTCTTCCCTCTGCCCACCGATCGAGCTTCTTGCCCGAGCAACGTTGGGACGCTTCGTGACTTTGTCACGGCTTCGAACAGCTCGAAACACTGAAAGGAGCAAGCATGCGTGCAAACGCGTCTTCGGAATTCTATATTCCGGATTTTGATTTCGCAAACTTCGAGTCGGACGCTATCGGAGACTCTCCGGGATGCCCCGATGTGATTCCGATACATGTAAATATCGATATATCGGTTCCTGAATAACGTTATTTCGTATCGATATTTTAGGCAATGATATACCGGTGTGTCGATACTCCACGGCTCGATATTGCCCTTCGACACGGATGTATAGATCTTGTGACATCTAGCGGGCGAGGGGGTTACTACGTTATAATCCTGACAAACTAGAATGTAGATACATCGGGTAGATGCCCCTGTTACTGTGTCCTATACCAATTAGTGTGTTTTTATATTTAAATAAGCCGTACAAAAGAAGTCGCAAAAATAACTAATTAAAGAATCTTTTTAATTAAATTAAACAATTTATCTTCTTAATGACGGCACCTAATGCGCCAACTAATGTATTACTTATTATTTGATTTTACATAATTAAAAAAAGAGATTATTTTCTTACCTTTTTTTTATCAATATCGTATCGATACGCATTAATATCGATACTAAAGAAATCAAGGCTGTATCGGGCATCTCTATCGGAAAGTAAGCATTTTCTTTACCTTCTTGTAATATCCTTATCAGACTTGTCAAGCGTTACGAATACTTCGGTGGTTATCGAGTAACAAGCAAGGGTAAACTTTGACGTTCGCGTGGCAGATAAGAGGAGGTTTAAAGAAGCAGACCTTTCGGCGAATCGTTTTGAACGGTGAAGAAAATAGGGCTAGGGCAATCGTGTATTCGGAAAGCGAGCCGTTGACTCGGGCGGCGTGCGCTGCCACGGAGCGGCTCGCCGCGGCGTGGTGAAAGTGATCCGAAATTAACGGGGACGCGTCGAGGCTCGTAGGCGTCACCGAGCCAAGAGGCGCGCACGATTCAGCGATACGCCGCCACCTGGAACGTTATCAACCTCGTAAAAACTCGTCTCGAGTCCCGACCGATGCGAGAGAGGTGATTCTGAATTCTGACAATTCGATCGAGAGTCGGGCACAGACACGACCAGACGCGAGACACGGGCTTCCCCCACCTCGCCCACTTCCCCAGCAGTCTAGTGACTTTTTTTACGGTAAAGAGTGGGCTTTCCATTTGCCGAGTTGACTTCAATTAAGCATCTACGGAGGAGTGAACTACAAAGCGATGCTTGAGCACCGTCTGAGAATAGAGGCTGACTGTAGGACATGAGTAGAAACTATTGGAAAACGAGTGAAACGGAAACTTACCCACTCGTCGTCGCGTTGTGGGGTTTTTGCGTAATGGGTTACCGTTCGCAGCGAACGCGGCGGTGACGACAGCTAAATAACGAACGACTCGTCGCTCGATCGACCGCAAAAACCTGCTAGCGAATCCCTGATCTATTGAGGTTAGACGTGCCGGAAACGCAACTCGTCCAGCGTGGCGCGTCGACGGGAAAAAGCTGAAGCGCCGGAGAAAAGGGGAATTGGCGTTAAATTCAAGCTATCCCATGCAGCCGTGAAAAAACTGGATCCAGCTGTTGTCACGATCCAAGAATTACCGATCGAATGACTTAATACCTGCCAATTAGATGACGACACGAGAGAAACCACTGTGCTCTTCTATTTTTGCTGTGATCGGTTTATTTGTACGCGGTCGCAATGGTTCATGTTCACGAAGAAGGAAAGTGTGGTTACTAATTTAGTATGAAGATTGTGCAAAGTGGTATGGATCGGTTTGGAGAAAAGTGGGAACAGCTGGTGATGGTGGATGAAGGAATTACCGTGGACCGGTATTTCGTGGGTTGTTCCGGGGAAGCCGGGGACGCTCGCGATAAATCAATTGCCATAAATCTCGGAGTTGACGCGCTGGCGCGAACAAAGAAAGCACGGAGGAAGGAGGCACGCGACAGGGGTAGCTGTTTACGAAGAAGAAGGGCTATTACCGAAAGCTGCTTCGAGCTGGTCCTTTTCTTTGCCGTCTCGTCTCGAAGAAATCTCCGCGGAATTCTCATGAACGAGCAATACCGTGAATGGATACCGCTCGTGGTGGTAATACCGATTGTATGGGAGTCGTGCGTGTGGCTAAGACCGGTTAGGGTCGTCTCCATAGCGAGAGAGAGCCGTTTCGTAGAGGAGAACGAGTCAGCGGCATGCGTGGGCGTATTTCTCAGCTATCGAGTCTTCTCTCACTGTTTCCCGATGCATGGGCTTGGGCATGCACGCCTTTGCTGCGCCTCCACACAGTTTCCCTTCGTTTATCCAACTTCCGATACCTTCGCGGCCTTTTCCACGCTCATACATTCACATAAATACGTCTCCGTAATTGAAGTAAGGAAGAAAAATAGGGAATGTCCCTTTTTCGCGATTCTGTGACTTGTAGCGTATTTTGTTGGTGGCAACTGGGACGGAACTGGTGAATCACAGAGGGTTATAAAGCCCAAATATACCTCCGGAAGGTAACGTTAAAAACAGGAAATGTCCACTCCGCACTGGAAAAAAATACGGAATGCCCCCACTCTTAAAAAGAAAATTAAATTCATTGAACCTTGTTTCATTACTGATGGACTAAACACTAAAGTATTAAAACTTAATTTTCTCGATAAAGCTGTTTTGTGACATTCCCTGTTTTTCCCCTTACCCTTCAATAATTCACCTCTCTCTCTTCCTCCATACTCTTGGCATTATTAAATAAAGCGGAGCACGTAGGTACCTACCTATAGCGATTGTTGCGATTATTGCGAAGGGAAAAAGATTCGACGAGGTGAAAAAATTCGAAAACGTGTAAACTAAACCCTAAATTATGTGGTGGCTGATTCTGAGAGTCACAATGGAATCCACGCGAGTAAATAGGTCTGTTGCGAACGCGCATTAGAGATGCTCGTTTAAATAGCGTTTCTCGCGTCAGCCGCGGATAGACAAAGTCGACAAAGGTAATTAGTAAATGTAATTGGAATGCGAGCAAGCAGCGCCGGCGGTGGGCAGGCTAGCGTCGTTACGCTCGGGATCTAATTGCAAATTTTTTCGCACGCAAGGTTTATAATTAAACCCCGGTAAAAAGCAGTTCAGCTCTTTTACATACTTATAGAAACTTGAATCGTCTCTTTGGATTTCCATACCGAATTGAGGAGATTTTTAGCTTTTAACCCTTAGATGACGAATCGGATGCAGCGTCCATTTTACTAAAAATTTTCTTCATTTTTTTTTAAAATTCTTATCTTCAAGAAATAATACTAATTATAAGTAACGCGTGTAGTTTGATATTTAGAATGGGTGAAAAGCAACCCTATATCCGCCATGCGAGGGTTAATAGAATCAAAATTCGATTAACCCTTGCGAAGAAAGTGAGATTCCTCACGCGACAATGAAAGAACAGTTCGCACGAACCTTTTCTTTCCAAACTGGTAGACATGGCACGGATGAGTAGCTCGAGTGCAGAATCCTATTGAGGAGGCAGATTTGATCGGTGTCGCATTGAGTATGAGTACGGATGAAGAGAGAAGGGTCGTGGCACAGGCACGAATGGCCGAGTGAATTCCAAAGGTTTCTCGCGAGCCGCAGCAGTGCGATTCGTGGGTAGTTGGGCTAAAGAAAGGGACCTATTAAAGAACAAAGCGCTGCTCTTTGCGACGGCGATAGGTAGACGAAGAACCTTAGGCTACGAGAGATGCCGCGCTGACCTTTAACTGTACCCGCATGCCGCAACACGCTCACCTGTATTCTAGCGCAATCCGTTCGCGTTCTCGCAGTACCGATCCTGCTCCTGTTCCTACTCTCCTGACGTTGCCTCGCCGCAGCCGATACAACGGGCTCGAGATGCATATGCTTCTAGTCCAGTTAACTCTTCCCCATCGCAACAACTCCTCGTCTGCGAAACAGCAAAACGGCGCACCGAACCGTTAAGCGGGGCAACCACGAGTTATATCTCGACGCTCCAAGGCTCCCCCGTAACGATTCCTCCCCGAGGCTCGTGTAAACAGCGTGATCTGCTTTCCACAAAATCACGACCGAACGATTCCCCAAGCTGGCCTTCGAGGAATTTAAAGAGGATCGGTAATGGTGCGCGTCTGTGGTCGATTTCACGCGCGTGAAAACGATAAATTCCATGTATTTAGCCGCGAATGGATGAGCGAGGCGGCGCGTCTCGCATGCGAATGCGAAGCGTCCACGCTCACGCCACTACGCCTAGTGAAAGTAAGAAAAAGAGTGGTGTACATTGTTCCCGTTTTAATTGCAGGTGAAAAACCGTACCAGTGTCAGTGGCCAGAATGCGAATGGCGGTTCGCCAGGAGCGACGAATTGACTCGTCACTATCGAAAGCACACCGGCGCGAAGCCATTCAAGTGCGCGGTGTGCGAGCGCTCTTTCGCGAGAAGCGACCACCTCGCCTTGCACATGAAGCGGCATCTCCCTAAGCAGCACGCCAAGTGACCGCACCGACACTCGTCGAGCTCTCCGACCTCGAGCCACTCCTCGGACACGGACACGGACACGGACACTGTTCCGTCGATCCTCCATTCGAAAGCTTTCCCAGTTGCTTCCAGCCAAGGGGAAACCCTCGCCCCGTGACTCCGCTCGGCTCGAATATCCAGATCGAGGCGAGAAAACACCGCGGCCACCTCCGTCGCTCGGTTGCCTCGTTTTCACTCACCGTAGGTATTCCATTCGAGCGGGCGTTCGCGCACCGTTCAGGGGGTATTCTCGTCTAGAAGGTCATTTTTTTGCCTTTAGGGACGACGCAATAAAAAAGTTACACGGCGCTTACCGACGAGCAATATCCACGGGTATTTATTATTAAGATTTCAGTGGGCTGTAAAAAAAATTTCAGCCATATGCAATGACAATTAATGGAAATATGCCTCATGGTGCCCACGATTCCGGCTGTTCCGCTGATCTAAAAGAAAAAAAAAACCAAAAGGACTCTTAATCCGTAAGAGTGTAGCTGTTGCCCTCAGTATATTTATGAAAATAAATAAAAAATTCACAAAATGCCGAGACTTTGAATTTAAACTCAAACTTTGTTTTTAAACATGTGAAAGAATAACTCTTTCCACTCGATTCTGCTACCGAGTAGAATTATACATATGTTTTCTGAAGATGTATGAAAAAGATGGACCAGTATGGCCAATTAGAAGTTGAGATATCGTGCGCGCCGTCAGGAAAAACCCAATTTAAAAAAAAAACTGATATCTTCATTAATTATTATTATATACAGCTAAATTTTTTTTTAACATTTACGGAAATGGCAATAGATAGCCGTGGATAATTCTCATCGGTAAAAACTGTGTAGCTTTTTTATACGTCGTCCCTAAAGAGGATACAGGATCTCGTGCCTGTAGACAAAAATACCCCCTTAATCAGAGTTGTCGAATTTAGTCGGCGTTTTACGAACGTTGCCGTTTCGCAGTTCGCTTTCCTAGAGAAAGATTCGCCGCGCAAAGAGATCGTTATCGGTGCCACGTGATTCTCTATCGTTAACCCGACCGAGCCGATAGAACGAGGAAGGATTTCCGTAGTCTCGATTACCCCTTTGCAATTCAATGAATCCTCCGGTTAAGCATGCAGCCTGTTATTAATAAATTACCGATCAGCCAGCGTATCGAGAGGCGCGCGTTGATTAGGATCGCAGTGGCTGGACCACTGGCATCGTAGCGGCGCGTTTCCTCTTATTCGCTGCCAGCGAGTAGCGAAAAAAGAGGGAAAAGAAGCGAACGACAGACTAAATAAAAAGACGCCCGGCTTCGGTTCGGTATTTAACCGTAACGAGCCGCATGTACGAGAGAGTACACGGAAGCGTAGGTGCTATAAATTATCGTAGTGTTTTAAAGAGTTTCGCGACTTAACTTAAGCGAGTATTTATCTAAGTTAGTTGGAGAATTTCCGCTATAAATTTTCAACTACCTTCACGAGAGAAGACTCTGCGAATGGGAAGAATCGGGCGAACCAGCGAGAAACCCGTCGAGTCTGTCCGGCAGACGGTGTGCGCTCGCTGCCGAAATCTTTCCGACGGCCGCGCGTGAAAAGTAAAAGCATCGAAATTTTTATTCGCTTTGCGTTCGCGGTTTGAAAGTTTTCGGCAATCCTGTCGGACTGCTTAACGATTCTTCCGCGTGTTGCTTAACAACTGCCTTGCAGCTACCGTAGAATTAATCATCCTTCCGCGGGCTACCTGAATTTCCACGTAATTTTTCCAACGCGCCCAAGTATCTACTCGCGACGCGCTTCTTTTTGACATTTATACCTACCAAATGATACTCCGAGCGCATTTGAAATTTGCATTTGATACCGGTTCGTGTGTACTGTATGGAAATCTGCCGAGCAAAAAGTCAACTCGAGCACGCGCTCCGCGATCACCGCGGCACGAAACTCGGATCTTTCGAAGCGACGTAAGTAGTTTTTAAGGAAATGCGTCGTTACGGCGGTCGACAGCAACGGGCGTTAAATTAATTCGATCTGAGGCGGCGCGAGTGTATCGATCGCATAGTTACGGGAAAAAAAGACGTTCACTTATTCGAGTATGTGTACACGCTGAGCGGTAAAAAACGTGAATCTACGGCACGAAGTAAGTCCACTGGGAAATCTGTTTACAGCGGGCTTCGATCAAAGCGAAGAATCTTACGTTACAGTTTCGACCGATTTTCAGCCGTAGCACCACTGTTTAAGATTCTATCTAGGGTTGCCAATCTTTTTCAGCAAAATATAATACATCTTATTTTTTAAATATATATTTTTCTGTTAATTTGCATTATTAATTAAATTATTCTCTTTAGCAAATATGCCTAAGGTTTAATTGCACTGAAAGTCAAAATTGAAATATATCAAGAGCTCATTTTTTATGAGAGATAGACTGGTTCTGTCTCTCTTTTCCCGCCACTTCACGCATCATTATAGAAAACATCCCCTCTGTTAAATTTTAATTTCGCAAGTTAAAGTTTCGACGTTGTCATGGAATAAAAAAATAAATAAAAATTGTAGAATTTTATCGATCTATCGGAAGAAATATAGTACGGTTGGCAACCCTAATTCTATGATAGATCCCTTCGTACCAACTGTCTGCTGTTCGCGCTCGTAACGAGGAGTCTGCATCAACTATATAATAATAGTGGAAAATCTCGGTGCGATCTAGGCGTGAGAAGAATCGATATATCGTGATGCCTTATGTACAAATTCGCGTAGGTACGTATATGCAGGTATGCGTGCATAAGCATAAGCATACGCGCATACGCATGTACGTACATATAAATATACGTATTATCGTGGAGAAGCTGTCACGTCGCATTCGTTGCGGCTGAGAGATCTATGCACTTGTGTGTGTATACGTGTAAAAAAAAATGCTAGATACCCGATACCTATGTAGTTAGTGTAATATTATCTGTATAATATTCGATTTAAATAATCGGACCGACGAGCGGCGCGTTCGTCGGTCCACAAGTTTATCGATTATCTTGTTTACTTTTTCGACAACGTATGTAGTGCGTGTAATGCATAGCGATAGACGAGGAAACTTTTAGTCTTGACTTAAAAGCGAAAAAAAGGAGGCTCTTTATCTCTCACTCTCTTTCTGTCTCTTCCATTCTTCTCCCCCTTTTTGTACTTCGAAGCGATACGAACGGCCGGAAATGTGCCGCGAGCGTGGAGGCCCTAGTAGCATTTCTGGTTGGCCCACGGCGCCCCCAAGTTGGGAATTAGTTGGCCATCGAAATGGCAACAATAAATGCTACTAGGGGGGTGTTGCGCGCAAGATGTTCCAACTCGAGTGAAACGGGCCAAAGAGTACATACTTAGAAATGTTAAGTAGACGTTTCGGTCTAGAGCCCATAAAAATAGGATCTTTAGGAATTAATTAAAGGAAAACTATGGCAGATAAATTAATGGGACTTTTTGCATTGTGTTAAGGATGTGTTAAAGTATAGAAATGTTTTTTTTTCCTGTAATTCATTATTGCAAATGGCACTGGGGAGTCGTTGAAGTGGAAGCGTTAAAAAATTCAGTCGAAACGGTGGGACTTGAAACGCCTAAACCATTGGTCTTAAATAAAAAATAATGCCAGATTATTAAAGGGCATGGAATTCTCTAGTGGACGTAGCTTTAAAAATTACAAAAAGTGACATTGTTTGACAAAATAACGACACTTCAATTTTGAAACCATTTTTTCCCTGTTTATCGTCCTTTTAAAGTCTTTAAAAAATACAAATTTTCATAATTTTAAATTGTTAGAGGTTTCTCCACTGGATAGAAGTATATTTTTCAAAATAAAAAAAGTTTCAATCGAATCGGATCATAACTCTTAGAGATATTTATCTCACCAATTTGAAGAACACTGTTTCGAGAAAAACGCGTTTAAAAATGTCTACAGGAATTTTTCGAATTTCAAGAATTACACATTCAGAAAATGAAATAAAAAATCGACTTTTCGATACTTTTAGACCGGAACGTCCGCTTAAGCGAATGGGTGCATTTTGTACCAAAGAGTCTGCCGCGATTGCTACACGCCTCCTAGTTCGGAATGCTCTCATGGACTTAACATTATCGAAATCTCGGCGGCGCGGCGCATTGTACGCTTTGTACGCCACGTCACGCAACCGACAGAGTATTCGGAATTATTTTGCAAAATTAGTGAACAGAACGATGCGTTTGCATCCGTCTATTTATTATTCTATTCGCCTGCAGTGCCATGCAGATCGCCGTTTTACGTCACGGAACGTCGTTGAGGTGAATTCGACCCTTAACCTAAAATCGCCTTTAATCCGATCTCGGAACCGTCTCCTATGTCGGGCTATTTATGTTCGGCAATCTCTCCACAGAAGTTGCAAGTATGGGTAATCTATTACGCCAACAGAAACGACAGTTCGTGGAACATATGTTTATCTTTTCGTAATTCGAGATAAAGGGTTAAACACGGTTCGCGACATTCTGCACCACGTTACCTCATTTTTGCGGCACCGCTCGCTAATTCCCAAGCAAACCTTTTGTTAGTTCGTCTGCTTCGCCGATATTAATCTTAACACAGATATACCTCATTTACGAAAATAGAAACTCGGGCGCAATCGCGACGAAATTTTCACCCATCTTCCTACATGATTTCCTACAATTTTGTTCATAATGTTTATAAAACGCTGTACTTTGTGTGTTGTGTAATTTAAATATACGACGATATATGTATGTATTCACTTACTATATGCATTCATTACCTAAATGTTTTATTGTTCTTGATTGTTCTTCCATTCGCAGGAAGTGACGTTCTGCCACTGTGCACGCGCATGCGCGCACGATAAATCAGCCACGCAGTTCAATCTCCACAATTATTTACTTTCCGATGTAAAATTCGGGTTTAACATGATAAGAAAGAATTTGTCGCAGTTATTCCACGATACTTCTACACAACCGCTGTGAAAAATTACTTTGCAGCACGAAAACGTGAGAAACTGTGAGACGAAACATGTATATATAGGTATACATATATGAAGTGTAGGGGGATAAACGAGGAATGTCTATTTTTTGTGATTTTGCGATTTATAGAATATTTTGTTGGTGGCAACTGGATTTACAGAGCTGTTGAATAAGAAAGGGTTATAAACTCCTGATGCCCCACTTCAACAACGTCCGCGTCCACGACCGTAGGAATTTCCCGTTCCACTTGCTGATAAGTTGTTGTGAGCATCGCGGGCGAAAAGTCTAGTGGAACGGGGTGCGTAAGCGCCTGGGGTGTGTTCCACTTAAGCCCACATTGCCCGCAGACTATTCGAGTGGTGGGGAAAGTTACACACGTCCACGCATGCGCGTGATGACGCCGCGTATTAACCAATAAACGCCAAGATGGAAGACGAACCGACGCCAGCGCCTAGGCAAGCGAGCCCAGCGTGGCGTGGAAACTGACTACCACGGTAGTCGGACGAGAGTGGGGACAGCTACCCACGTCTGAACCAATCAACGCCAAGAGGAAAATTGTTAGGCCGCAGCCAACCTGCGTCGCCGGGGACTCGGTTGTCGATACTGGTTGGCTGCGGCCTCCCAATCACGGTGAATTTTCACAGTACTCCGTGATTCTCGTGATCGCTTCTGATTGGTGTAGAGCTCTTTGCACTTTAGAAAAGTATAGTGCCTCTCCGAGATATAGTGACTTAGGTGTGAAGTCCCTCAGCGGGGTCTTACCAGAGATGCAAGATGCGAAGAATTCCGACTGCAGCGCCCCTTGCGGTGGAGTAAGGAATCTCAGCTCGTGATATCTCCGCTCTATAGTATAATATTCTTGAGTAGTACAATACGCGGGCTTTTTTGGCGGGATACCGTAACAAACATGCGCGAACGTAGAGTAACCGTATCAAAACCGTCATTACTCTACGTTCGCGCATGTTTGTTACGGTATCCCGCCAAAAAAGCCCGCGTATTGTACTACTCAAGAATATTATTCTATAGAGCGGAGATATCACGAGCTGAGATTCCTTACTCCACCGCAAGGGGCGCTGCAGTCGGAATTCTTCGCATCTTGCATCTCTGGGTCTTACCCGACACCCTGCTGGGTACTGGCCGCTAGACGTGCCCCCCTACTACCTCTTGCAGGACTGTGGTTAGAGAAGACCAGGACAAAATCGGGGCCCTAAGGCCTCAAGGCCTGGTCTTCTCTAAATACAGTCCTGCAAGAGGTAGTACGGGGGCACGGCTAGCGGTCAGTACCCAGCAGGGTGTCGGGTAAGACCCCGCTGAGGGACTTCACACCTAAGTCACTATATCTCGGATAGGCACTATACGACGTGTATACGTGTAGTTAATATCCCCATAAAAAAACTTTGAAAAGTAAAAAAATTACGCCAAGTAGGTACATGAAATCAAATAAATCACAAAAAATAGAAGATAATAAAAAAACACATGTAATTAAAAAACTTAGCTTTGATATATTTAAACGCCGCGACAGTAAATTATTTTGCTTTTTCAACACTATGTATAACTATAAAAATAACAATATAATAATTAGTCGATAAAGACTAAGGAACGCAATATAACGGAGGATTTCATGCAACTGAGGTTGGGTTAATGATTCGGCCACTGAAGAGGATTATGTCGGCTTTCCTTGCTATGATTGCATACCAGAACGGTCGATTTATTTCAAAAGACTTGGGAGGTATACCCCCTCCAAGAAAAAGTCCTGTCGAAAAAAATTGCATATAATTACTAATATGAAAAGGAAAAGTATCCAAATTTCTTAACACGTACTTAACTTTTTGTTTCGCTTTTCATTCTTTTCACTCCCTTGCCATTATTAATTTAATGTTTCATGAGAAATACTTCCTAACACTTACGGTTAGTTGTGGATACATTAAATTAGAACGATAGTGAGACAAAATTGTTAATGTTTAGTCGTAATTACATTGATTCCTTGTAATATATACTTTTAGGCTATTACTAATAACAACTGCAGTTCTACATTTTCTAGCAATACATAAATGGTATGTTTACTATTTTCAATGCGTAAGTACTATCCCCCAATCAATTCTTTCACTTGTAGCACATACACAACACATGTCACTAATATTAAGGCGAGAAATTGAAACATTACATAACATAGAAAGAAAGTGTCCGAATTTTGTGTATTATTGTTGTTTACTTTGGAGCAACTCAGTTGGAAAATTCATCTACATTTATCTAAATATAGTTTTCTGTGTTTTTGAATTATTTAATAATTCGTAAAGATGAATTTCAATTTCTAAGTAAGCAATTTGATTCAATCGTAAATCTATATAATCAAAATTTTTACTAAATACTTTGCTTCATTTCAATACAACTTCTACAAAAGGAAGAAATGGTTTACTTACGCCCGTATGCAACAGCTTCGGTACCTTTTTCGTTCACTTCAATAAATGCTTTCTGTTCAACTTTGGTGACGTACAACTCTTCAGCAATGCCAGAAAAGTTTGCACCTTTAGTGAACATGTCAGTTAAACCCATCTAAGTAGCACGAAAATCAAAAGTATAAGAAGAGTATAGATTTTATGCAATTGTAATATTATATGATATACCTTCTCCAGGACACTTTGGAGGTCTATTTCGTTTTCGACCTTAAACTTTGGTAGCTTTAAATATATTTCACTTTTATATCCCTGTTTCAGAATGTCAGCAATGCTCATACCTTGTAATTTCTTTTCAACCATTGGCAAACCATTAATTTCATTTGGAACAATAATAACCATACTCAGTTCATCTCCCTATAACATTAGCTTGCAGTCACAACAGGAAAGTTATTTTGTAAACATTAATCGTTTGTTAAAAAAATTACCTGATATGGCATTTCAACGAATTTGGCATTCAAATTTGTAAGTTCACCGTGTATGTAAATCCCCATTCTCATCATGGTACAAACATTTATTACTGTATTCTCATTAATGTGGAATGGGTGATCCTCGGTAGCCCTTACATTGAATATATCTTTCCACCGACCTTTGAAATATACTGCATTAACAAGCACCAATGCTGTCCTCTCATTAAAATCAGCTATTTAGAAAATCACAATATTTAATAACTGCCAGCTAGGACTTGTTATTTGTAGCGTTTTCTTCGCTTCATTTGCAATTCCATTCTTGCTCTTTTTTATATTATAATAACAAAAAAAAAGAAAGATTCAAATATACTAACCAGGAGAAACAATGTCTGTAATACGTTTATTTGTATACTCCTTAACCCACGTGTTAATGCTGTTTGCAGCTTCATCAGATTTAACAAAGTCTACTGCTTGTGTATAAGAGCGAAAATACGTCCTTATTAATTCTTTATAACTCGGTTTTACTGGATATTTTATAGTCGTGAAAACTTTGTTTGCAAGCACGAGAGTATTCTGTTTGGCATTCTACAATAAAGCATACATACATGAAGTTCAGTTTAAAGAAATGTTGAGGGGAAGAAAAAAATTAAAACTGACTTTAAAAAATTGCACTAAAAAGTAAAAAATAATATATTTCCTTATATACTCTACGACTCTTAACTTTTTTTACGTCGGCGACACATCCTTTGCACTGTCTAAATCCGTGGCCGACTTAAAAACATTGAGAGACGTAGAGTTAATAACGAAAAATATTATTTTTTACTTTTTAATGCATTTTTTTTTAAAGTCAGTTTTAATTTTTAAAATTTTGTTTATTTTTTAGTTATTTAAGTTATATAACTACATTTATTTAAAAAATATGGGTAGGCGTACAAAAAGTGCTGCGTGTAAAAAAAAGAACCGTTTTCTAGAGACGGAAGATTTTAAAAATAAGCTACTTGAAAAAGTGAGAATAAAGATGTCTCAAATTCGTTATATGGGGTCTACAACTTAACGCACGCAAATACTCTAAAATGCGAGAATATATGAAATACAAATTATGTAATGTACCGAAGTTTTAATTAACTAGTACTGACAAAGTATTGAGCCAATATGGCTGCAATGTAGGATGGGGACCACCGGGGTATCCTCCACTTTCGAATAAAAAGAAGATCATCAAAATCGGTCGATAATTTAAGGCTGTTCGAGTAGCTTGAAGTTCGGACCGAGCCGAGCCGAGTATGTACATACTCGTAAAAACCGAATAGTTCGATAAATCCGAGTACCTAGCTCGATTTTTTTCGAGCGGCCCGAAAGAACCGAGAAGCTCGAATTTATTCGAGCGGTACGAATATACTTCGAGCAGATAAAAATTTTCGAGCAGCTTGAAGCTTGAAGCTTGAAGTTTCGGGCAATGTTTCGAATATTTTAGGTTACGTTTATCTACTGGAATGTAAATAATGGCCGCTCTAAGAAATTCGAGCTACTTGGATTTATTGAGCTACTCGGTTTTTACGGGTCTCGGCTCGGCTCGATTCGAAACACCGACCCTGGCTCGGCTCGCTTTTTCCGAGTACTCGAACAGCCTTAGTCGATATGCTGAGAAATTATGCGGGGACAAACATTAAAAAAAAAATTTGAAGTCGGTTAAAAAGAACTCATACTAACATTAATGTTGTCAATAACTGCTTGATAACCGGATGTACCAACACTATCCGCAGATGGAAGATGAAGAACTTTTCTTAACTGATTTTCTGTTACTCCACGAGCGCCATAAGCAACCAGGGCAAGCACAACAGCTGCGCTAATAGGGGAGATAATAAGATTGCCTGGATTCTCATTTACCACAGTCTGAAAAAATTTATACTCCACAATTTCTTTATTTGAAAACATTTCGACTTCACAGCCCTGCGCAGCTCCCATGGATCTGACACACGCGATTGGTCATAGCGCTTTCTCTGCCGGTTTCTCTGTGCGGAACGAGTCTACTCTTAGATAGAATTTATTGTACACTCTATTACCTGAAACAGCTCTGATGCAAATGCATTTGTGCTTTGGGAAATAGCACGAATGGCTAGATTCTGGTCCACCTCTTTCGCCATTACTATAGCAATACGCAGCAATAAGGCACGCTGGCAGTGTAGGTTCTCCTGGATAAAGGTCAATGGAGACGAACGATGTACTTATGTTGTAGCGATCTCGCACTGGTTGACCGGTATATAAACGAAACGTCGAAATCAGGGAATGACTGAAATTCCAGCCTGGAATGTCGTACGCCCGTACAATAATTAGCGGTGGGGGAACACTAGTTACGGTGGCTTGGGGCTGGTGTCGGTTTGTTTCCCACCTTGGCGTTGATTCGTTCTTCGTCGCGACGCCATCGCGCGCATGTGTGACGTTCCCCCAGCGCTAATTATTGTACTACGCCCATAATACGTCAATAGACGACAAAATAGACAATTTTTGTGAAAATCCGACGAGAGATGCCTTGACAGAAGGTCTTATGAGCCTTTTGAAACCGACGGTAGATCAACTAGACGAGAGAATTCGTGCCACCAGATACGCAAAATTTCCTACGTATTCTTATGCTTTAACGAATGTAAATATTATTACATAAGCATATTGTATTTAGAGAAGACCAGGCCTTAGGGGCTTAGGGGCCCGATTTTGTCCTGGTCTTCTCTAAATATAGTCCTGCAAGAGGTAGTAGGGGGGCACGTCTAGCGGCCAGTACCCAGCAGGGTGTCGGGTAAGACCCCGCTGAGGGACTTCACACCTAAGTCACTATATCTCGGATAGGCACTATACGACGTGTATACGTGTAGTTAATATCCCCATAAAAAAACTTTGAAAAGTAAAAAAATTACGCCAAGTAGGTACCTGAAATCAAATAAATCACAAAAAATAGAAGATAATAAAAAAACACATATAATTAAAAAACTTAGCTTTGATATATTTAAACGCCGCGACAGTAAATTATTTTGCTATTTTCAACACTATGTATAACTGTAGAAATAAGAATATAATAATTAGTCGATAAATACTAATAGCGAATTCGGGAGACCCGCACTGGCCGTACTGAGTGCGAGTTTTCTCGTTTCCAATTGGCTAAAAGTTGCACTCAGTGCGGCCAGTGTGGGTCTCCCGAATTCGCTATAAGGAACACAATATAACGGAAGATTTCATGCAACTGAGGTTGGGTTAATGATTCGGCCACTGAAGAGGATTATGTTGGCATTCCTTGCTGTGATTGCATACCAGAACGGTCGATTTATTTCAAAAGGTTTGGGAGCCGGTGACCAACCCCCTCCGACTAGACGTACCCCTGTCGAAAAAAATTGCATATAATTACTAATATGAAAAGGAAAAGTATCCAAATTTCTTAACACGTACTTAACTTTTTGTTTCGCTTTTCATTCTTTTCACTCCTTTTCCATTATTAATTTAATGTTTTAGTGAGAAATATTTCCTAAGACTTACGGTTAGTCATGGATACATTAAATTAGAACGATAGTGAGATAAAATTGTTAATGTTTAGTCGTAATTACATTGATTCCTTGTAACATATACTTTTAGGCTATTACTAATAAAAACTACAGTTCTACATTTTCTAGCAATACATAAATGGTATGTTTACTATTTTTAATGCGTGAGTACTATCCTCCAATCAATTCTTTCACTTGTAGCACATACACAACACATGTCACTAATATTAAGGCGAGAAATTGAAAAATTGGTTTACTTACGTGTGACAGCAGCAGCTTCGCTACCTTCTTCGTTCACTTCAATAAGTGCCTTCTGTATAACTTTGCTGACGTACAACTCTTCAGCAATGCCAGAAAAGTTTGCATCTTCGGTGAACATGTCAGTTAAACCCATCTATGTAGCACGGATATCAAAAGTATAAGAAGAGTATAGATTTTATGCAATTGTAATATTATACGATATACCTTCTCCAGAACACTTTGGAGGTCTATTTCCTTTTCGATCTTAAACTTTGGTAGATTTAAATCTATTTCACGTTCATATCCCTGTTTCAGAATGTCGGCAATGCTCATACCTTGTAATTTCTTTTCAACCATTGGCAAACCACTAATTTCATTTGGAAGAATAATAACCATACTCAGTTCATCTCCCTATAACATTAGCTTGCAGTCACAACACGGATGTTATTTTGTAAACATTAATTGTTTGTAAAAAAATTTACCCGATATGGCATTTCAATGAATTCGGCATTCAAATTTGAAAGTTCACCGTGTATGTAAGTCCCTACTCTGCTCATGGTAGGAACATATTTTACTGTATTTTCATTAATGTGGAACAGCTCCTCCTTGGTACAGATTGCATGGAATATGTTTCTCCACCGACCTCTGAAATATACTGCATTAACAAGCACCAATGCTGTCCTCTCATTAAAAGTACCTAATTAGAAAATCATAATATTTAATAACTGCCAGCTAGGACTTGTTATCTTCAGCGTTTTCTTTGCTTCATTTGCAATTCCATTCTTGCTCTTTTTTATATTATAATAACAAAAAAAAGAAAGATTCAAATATACTAACCAGGAGAAACAATGTCAGTAATACGATTATTTGTATACTCCTTAACCCACGTGTTAATGCTGTTTGCAGCTTCATCAGATTTAACAAAGTCTACTACTTGTGTAGAAGAGCGAAAATACGTCCTTATTAATTCTTTGTAACTCGGTTTTACTGGAAACTTTGTAGTCATGAAAACATTGTTTGCAAGCGCGAGAGTATTCTCTTTGACATTCTACAATAAAGCATACATACATGAAGTTCAGTTTAAAGAAATGTTGAAGGGAAGAAAAAAATTAATACTGACTTTAAAAAAAAAATGCACTAAAAAGTAAAAAATAATATATTTCCTTATTTACTCTACGACTCTTAACTTTTTTTACGTCGGCGACACATCCTTTGCACTGTGTAAATCCGTGGCCGACTTAAAAATATTGAGAGACATAGAGTAAATAAGGAAAAAAATAATTTTTTACTTTTTAATGCATTTTTTTTTAAAGTCAGTTTTAATTTTTAAAATTTTGTTTATTTTTTAGTTATTTAAGTTATATAACTACATTTGTTTAAAAAATATGGGTAGGCGTACAAAAAGAGCTGCTTGTAAAAAAAGAACCGTTTGCTAGAAACAGAAGATTCCAAAAATAAACTACTTGAAAAAGTGAGAATAAAGATGTCTTAAATTCGTTATATGGGGTCTACAACTCAACGCACGCAAATACTCTAAAATGCGAGAATACATGAAATACAAATTATGTAATGTACCGAAGTTTTAATTAACTAGAACTGACAAAGTATTGAGCCAATATGGATGCAGTATAGGATGGGGACTCCCGGGGCATCGTCCACTTTCGAATAAAAATAAGATCATCAAAATCGGTCGATATGCTGAGAAATTATGCGGGGACAAACATTAAAAAAAAATTTAAATTCGGTTAAAAAGAACTCATACTAACATTGATGTTGTCAATAAGTGCTTGATAACCGGATGTACCAACACTATCCGCAGATGGAAGATGAAGTACTTTTCTTAACTGTTTTTCTGTTACTCCACGAGCGCCATAAGCAACCATGGCAAGCACAACAGCTGCGCTAATAGGGGAGATTATAAGATTGCCTGGATTCTCCTTTACCACAGTCTGAAAAGATTTATACTCCACAATTTCTTTATTTGAAATCATTTTGAATTCACAGCTCTGCGCAGCTCCCATGGATCTGACACACGCGATTGGTCATAGCGCTTTCTCTGACGGTTTCCTACCAATAAACAGCATATCCCTGCGCGGAACGAGTCTACTCTTAGATGGAATTTACTGTACACTCTATTACCTGAAACAGCTCTGATGAAAATGCATTTGTGCTTTGGGAAACAGCACGAATGGCTAGGTTCCGGTCCACCTCTTTCGCCATTATTATAGCAATACGCAGCAATGAGGCACGCTGGCAGTGTAGGTTCTCCTGGATAGCGGTCAATGGAGACGAGCGATGTACTTAGTGTTGTAGCGATCTCGCACTGGTTGACCGGTATATAAACGAAGCGTCGAAATCAGGGAATCACTGAAATTCCAGCCTGGAATGTCGTACGCCCGCACAATAATTAGCGGTGGGGGAACACTAGTAGGGTGGCTTGTTGCTGGTGTCGGTTTGTTTCCCACCTTGGCGTTGATTCGTTCGTCGTCGCGGCGCCATCGTACGCAGCGTGGCGTGGAAATCTACTACCGTCGGACGAGAGTGGGGCCGACTACGCACGTCTGATTGGTTCAACGCCAAGAGGAAAATTCACCGACGCCAGCGCCAAGGCAAGCCGAGTGGAGTGTAGCCAAGTGAGGCCGCAGCCAAATAGCGTCGCCAGGGACTCATTGTCGACGCTGGTTGGCTGCGCCCTCACTTGGCTACACTCCACTCAGCTTGCCTTGGCGCTGGCGTCGGTGAATTTTCCTCTTGGCATTGAACCAATCAGACGTGCGTAGTCGGCCCCACTCTCGTCCGACACCCGTGGTAGTAGATTTCCACGCCACGCTGATCGTACGCATGTGTGGCGTTCTCCCACCGCTAATTATTGTACTACGGGCGTACGACATTCCAGCTAATAATCCTCTAGTAATAATTTTGGAGCAAAACTGGAAATAACATAACCTAAACATTCATTAAATAATAAATAGTCTGCTTTCAAAGCTGTTTATCTATCTCTTTCTATCAGTATTTCTGTCTCTTTCCTTTTTCGTTTTTTTTCTCTGTTCACTTCCGGTTTTGCTCCAAATCACAGCAACCAATCAGCGACGATACACGTTGTTCCGATCACTCCCTAGAAGATCACTATCGAATGGTGTCCAGTGGTGCCCTCTGAAGCAAGTGGTGAGGTCGGAAGATAGATAAAAGTGGAGACATGGATGTGGATACGGCGAGCGATAATACGTCAATAGACGACAAAATAGACGATTTTTGTGAAAATCCGACGAGAGATGCCTTGACAGAAGGTCTTATGAGCCTTTTGAAACCGACGGTAGATCAACTAGACGAGAGAATTCGTGCCACCAGGTACGCAAAATTTCCTACGTATTCTTATGCTTTAACGAATGTAAATATTATTTCATTAAGCATTTTCGATGTAATGTATCTAAAAGTACTGCCCTAGAAGCAAAATTACATCAAGTACCTCTTTCGTTTACCATAATATTTTACCATTCAGCTGTCATTATTTCTGTAGGATATGTCAAATAGAATTAAAGCAACGAATCGAATCGTTGACAGAAGAATTACAAAGAATTAACGAAACATTGCAGTGTCCTTTGGAAACGGATTCCTACGTGAAAAAGCTGATCAATGCTAAACACAAAATTACCATTGTCAGTAACATTTTGCAAAACACACAAGAGCGACTGAATAAGATTCAGCAAGCAGTGGAGAAGAATATGGCGAAAAGAAAGGCTTTACTGGATCACAGTTCCTTATACAGTAGCTCTACAACTATTCCTGATAAAGAAGAACAAGTGGAAACAGAGACAGAAGCCTCGTTGGTTAAAGAACAAGAATAATGGTCACTGCAATTGTAAAATACTTGTGATATATCTCTTCAATCTCATTGGTCTAGAAGAATCTAGCGAAGAATTTATACACAAGCGTTCTATTTTTTCCTAAAATACATCATGGAAACGCCGATAGTCAAGTTGTCGGAAAAGGACTCGGAGACAGTTTACGAACCTTCGGAGGATTCTTTCCTCTTAATAGATGCCTTAGAAGCTGATTTAGAGGCTCTAGAAGCCATGAAACCTTCGATGTGCTTGGAAATAGGCAGCGGATCCGGTGTCGTAATCACAGCAGTGGCAATGGCATTAAGTAAACACTGTCAACCTTATCACCTTGCGGTTGACATTAATTTTGACGCGTGTAAAGCCACGAAGAGAACTGCCGAGCTCAATTCGGTGGAAGTAGATGCCGTGCGGATGGATTTGTCAAGTTGTATACGTGGCAACCATGGTTTCGATTTGGTGGTGTTTAATCCACCGTACGTAGTAACGAGCGACAAGGAGATATCAGACGAAAGGCATTTGTTCAAGGCTTGGGCGGGTGGTACGAATGGTAGAAAAGTAATGGAACGCTTGTTCCCTAAGATTCCCGATATTCTATCGGACACGGGAACGTTTTATCTCTTGGCTATTAAAGAGAACGATCCAGAACACATTCTGCGTATTTTTAAGGGCTTAAGTATGACAGGAGAGATAGTAGCGGAGAGGAAGATTAGGGGAGAGCATTTGTACATTTTACGTTTTAAAAAGATTAAGTAACTATTTGTATCTCTGTTGAATATTCCTTTTCCTGTTTCATCAAGGAGGTGGACATTGCCGTGGTAGGCGTGTACCGTTTCGTTGCATTTGTCATTGCTATTGATGTAGCTAACGTTTAATAATTGTTTTGATAAAAAAGAAGTCGAAAATTCATAAATATTGAAGTGACGTTTTTAATTAATACCACGGCTTGTAAAAAATTGTACATATACGACTGAACAAGTATGCAAACAATGGAATGTCACTCGAGTCGGGTAGATCGTTAATCTTGCGGTCGATTAACAGGAGAAATTAGAATAAACAACAATGTATATAGAGAAAATGAATTGTTTGTTGTTACATCCAGTTCGCATATATTTTACCAGTTACGTTGTAATTTCATCTCGTGGTTTATTCTTACCGTAGATATAACAATGGGGAACAACCCATCTACTGTCAGCGACGCTCGGCATGGAAAAATAATACATTACAAAATATTTTTGTATCTTCCTTGTGTTTGCACGATTAATCATATACAAGACTTTGTCATCAAATTACAAATTACTACCGAATCGCAGATATTATCGTAAGACAGCGTAGAAGCGGTAGCAACGTTACTTTTCTCAATTGCTTTGAAAAAGAAGGGTGACTTTTGAAGTTTATTGTCGCGTGGTAATCGAATATTCTAATTTTGTCCCGCTGACAAAGTACGTTAATTTGGTATTCCATAGCACGATACGATACGTGAAATATGGCAGTTCGCTCGAATAACTATTATCGTAATTGTAATAAAATTATGTGAACGTGTGCGAAGTACGTCACAAGGGTAGCAAGCAATGGCGGGCGTTTTAAAAATCGAATCACTGTTTCCCATTTAAACGTTCATTGGTATGCCCAACGGTTCAACTATAACTCAATTCAATAAGTTTAACGTCGACATAATTGTGTAACTATCAAAGATCTCCTTCGAGAGTCTACAGATCGTATGTAATGACAATTGGGAAGATACCACGGTGTTTTGCAGAAGTTCGAAGAATATTGTTTATTACACGCATCTTGATAATTGTTGCACACTGCATAATTCACGATACTCTCCTGTAGCGCAATTCGCGATTACGGGCGATCGAGACAAATCGCGCCAACTAACAGATTTAAAGAGCCAGTGTTTGATAATGTTGAATAAAATATACAAGTTGGGAAACGATGCTCGATAGTCATGATTGTTCGTACGATCGATCGCCGACGCGTTTCTGTTTGGTTCGTACAGTTAATTGTGTTCAATTACGCCGAATGTAGGCCGTATCTTCTTGTAGAAATAAACGTCCAGTTTAAAAGCGATCAGTGATTCATGACGCGAGTGTGATACCTTAATTCTTAAATAGATGACAATCGCAAGGCGCGCAGTGATATCCCTGATTACATAACCTAGCTGCGGTGCTAGCGAAACGTCCAATCGTATTTTCCAAAAGGATGCGGCTTACACTCGGAACGTTAATTGCGCCACCCCGACGTTCGCTGTTGCGCAGACAGTTTAATCGAAACGGAGAACGAGTGAAATTTCTACGAAGCTAGGGATTTCGACCTGTAAACTCGTTGCAGCTTGACGTAGAGGGCGACCGTGCTGATCGTGGTGAGGACCACGGTGCTCAGCATTAACGAGACCGCGGTGTAAAATCCGCTGTTAGTCATGCAAACGTTCGTCGTTGTTCTCGCGACCTGTTGTTCCGTGACAATTTCCTCGAGGTGCTCCAACGCTTGGCTGCTGGCTTCGCTTAAATCGTCCACCATGATCACTCGGAAGCCGCGAGCCACGCGTATCGGCTCCGACAGCAACACCGCAGACGTGTTCGATGTCGTGCTCGTACGCGGTGCGTAACTTATCGATCGTCGCCGTCTGCCTGGTTCGATTTGCTAAAAGATATCGGTTTTCTAGAGTGTCTATACTGAACTCCATCTAAGGGTGCGTTCCAGTTGGGCCCAAAGCGACCGCAACGCCCGTGTTTCTCGTAGAAAAACGGGCGTTGCGGTCGCTTTGGGCCCAACTGGAACGCACCCTATGAGTAGACTCGTTCCGCGCAGGAATATACTGTTGATCGGTCGCAAATCGGTAGGGGCGTAGGTCTACTTTTAGGTGGAATGCTATAAACCTATAAATATGTAGATGTCGTTTGTCACCGTGGTGACTTACCTGATTCGTTTCCGGACACGGCTCGCAATCAGTTTTGCAGAGCTCCACGTTGCACTCGATGAACAGGTCCATTACATCGGGGAACTTGAAAGCTTGGAAGTACGCGTAGGCGATAATCGAAGCCCCCGTGTTTCCGGTGTCGTTCGTCTTTTGGAACGCTCCGAACAACTTCGGTTTTAGTATACAACCTCTCTCGTCCGTCAGTTGTATCGTGTTGGTGGAGGATTCGTCTCGAGCGATGCAGTCGCGCACCTTGAAGGTTATAAAATACCGGTTTTCATTCCGTAGAACGATAAATGGAATACTTCTTCCAATTAGTGTCTGGAGCGTAAGTACCTGAAGATCGAAAGCGGGATCTCCTTCGACGGAAACGACCAGAGTCATAGTTTCTCCGATCTTCACGAGTCCGTCGGCTGCGGTGGCGAAGGGACCTCTTCCAACTTGGATGTCCAACTTAGCCGTTGCCGTGTCACCGCTGAAAGTCACTATTTCTTGTCTCAGCATGTCTACGGAGAAGTTGACCGTCAACGCTTTGTTGATATTCCCTTCCCAGAGACAACGGACTCTCCTTATCGTATCCCAAACCTCCTGTATTCCTGGCTCGTTCTAAAGAAAGTAAAACGATTGTTACTCTCCACGAAATGGTACTCCGACGTTACCTCGCCTTGTATAATGTTCTGCGTAGCCACAGATGCTTACCTGCAGCACCAGAACGTTCTCCAAGTACGCCTGTCCAGCCTCCCCCTCGAAGTCATTGATGAATTGAGTACCGCACGAGTCTAGACTCACCGTGAACGAGTACTTGGTCTGCCCAGAATTCTCTTCCACGTATCTGCACTCTGGGTTAGTAAAGTATCCCTGCAAACATTCGCATCGGTCGATTACAGCGCTCCAAAACCTTTAAATCTTACTCCCC
Organism: Andrena bicolor; assembly: GCA_960531205.1. NCBI lineage: Eukaryota > Metazoa > Arthropoda > Insecta > Hymenoptera > Andrenidae > Andrena > Andrena bicolor. The sequence goes on from OY482665.1 coordinate 13,308,151, forward strand.
ACGTTTCTTTACCTTCGAATAAATGACTCCGTCAAAGGCGCGGTTAAATTCGATGTTGATAGTCATCATGGTCTTGCTGCACTGGACGTCGAGGGCGTGAATATGCGGAGGGTGCTTCGAGTCGTCGTCTTCGACGACACCTTCGCCCGTTGCTACACTAGTGCCGCTCGAATCTACGATACCGATTCCAACAAATCAATTGGAAAATCTTGGATGCTTGCGAAGCAGTGGAAACTGTCAAGTTTACAACTGAAAAGGAAAACGGTAAATTGGGCAGAATGACGCACCTTCTCCGATAGAGGCATCAACGACGCCGGATCCACTGGATCCAGCAGTGCCCTCCTGCAATGGATACTGTCCTGTTCCACCGGGAGCAGTACCTGGACCGCCAGGACCGGACGGGTAACCGTTCGCGGCGTTTTGGTCGTACGTACTGTCTCCAGTTCCGGGTGTCGGGAAAGGGGGTGTTGGTTTCGCGGTCGGGTATCCATAAGTGGTGAATCCACTGCCAGAAGGATATCCACCGGCGGACGAGCCGCTAGAAGCGCTCCCTTCCTCGGGCAGAATGTAGCTGGGACTCGGCCTTTGACTGGACTGACCGTACGTGGTGGAGAATCCACTGGGAGTGGAATATCCGCCAGGACTGGGGCTACCAAATGTAGATGTCGAGTACCCACCATAGCTAGACGATACTCCACCGGAGGAAGAGTATCCGGACTGAGGAGTCTGCGAGGTGGAGGGTGGTCGGGGACTGGTGGAGGAGTAGCCGGTCGAAGGTGGCAGATAGGTGGTGGAGCTTCTTGTCGAGCTGAACGGTGGGAAAGCTGAGGAACCGGCGTTCGAATAGGACGGCGTCGGCGTGGGACGAGGATTGTAAGAAGTGGAGGGTGGTCCGTAGGGTGATTGATTGTTCGGTGGAAGGTAAGTTGGTCTCTGGGTGGAGAACGGTGGAGCTTGACCGGTGGAGGGCTGGCCAGATGGGAAACCGGCGTTCGGGGGAGTGAAGCCCGCTGGCGGTCTCTGATAAGGGTAGTTGGTCACTTCATTTTGAGCAGGGGAGGGCGAATAATTCGGCTGTTGCCCGGTCGAAGGAGGTTGGAATGGTCTAGGTCTCTCCGGTGGTCTTTGAGTGCTGTACGGCGGTAGATATCCAGGAGGGTCCGACTGCTGCCGTGCTGCAACAACATCGATCTCGAGTGTGAGACTGAACGATTTGGCCAATTAGGCTGGCAGACCGTGCAGAGCATCTTCAGAAGCGAAACGAGCCAAAGTTTAACGAGAGCGTCCCCGTAGGGGTATGTCGCGATCCAGCGACACAAGAAAATCTTGCGAACCATTATGAAGCGAGAACTAAATAAATCAGTCGTGAGCTTGATCGTGATGCTCGTTAAATTTCGGCACGCGAGACTCCACGACCTCTGTGCGGTTCTTTAGCCTTCTGTACTCCCAATGCGTCTCCCTCGTAATTGGAAATGTCTAGGAAGACGGAATACCTACTGCTTAGGTGGATTAATTTGAGTGGCAACGTTACGTTCAATGTAACATGCGCTCTTAATCAATCTATAACTAAAGTTCAGATGGGGCTAGATGAGTATTTCGCTGTGGATTTTTATTAATACGCAGTGAGATTGGCGGTAAGCGTGCATATCGTGCGGATCCATGTAACTATATGGTTAATTGCGTTCTGAGATGGTTCGACGGTTACTGGTCGATACAAGTTTTATTAGAAACGGCTGTTGCGGGAGTTTCCTTGGGTAAGGGCCACTGACTCGTCTGTAAATCAGGGTGCCGCGCCGTCTCCAGCTGGCTTTAATTGTAAGTAAAGCTTCAACCTCTTCGAGTCCCGCGCACCTTGTGGCGCGCAGTTGACAACTTGTTAAGTAACGATTATACGTTTGTCAGCTCTGCGAAGTAGCGGGGAAGCGTTCTTAAACCCAGCTTCCAACAATGGGCCGCAAGAAATCGGACCCGAAGGGGTTGAAGGGGGATTATTACCTGACGAAAGGTGCAACATAGCGGAGAACACGTTGCGGGGGGGAAAGTTGCTCGTTTAAACTTTAAAGGGTAACTGAAAAAGAGAAGATTCTCCTGAAGAACGTACTTTTACGTGCGCCCTGTCGGTAGATTCCCTGAATCCACTCTAGGATATTTTGCGCCATCACGTCTGCGGGCGACGCTGGGGCAGCTCGCTGGACTCTCGAGTGAGCTAATGGATTCCAAACGATTCCTTTCATCAAATTCACTGCTCGCTGTCGTACGTTAACGCTTTCTTGTCTCACGATCGATCATAGGCGGGCTAGAATCTTTCTTACCATCTGCGGGCGACGTTCTAACGAACAGGGCATGACCTCCTTCATACTCTTGGCTCACGGCTACGGTCAGGACAGCTGCGGCCAGCAACGTCACGGGTCCCTTCATCCTCTACCTGTAACATCATTTCGTTTACTTTTAATCCGAGTATCTGCGTCCCTCTACGGAGAGATTAGTACTCTCATTCCATGACTGTGTGGGGTTTACCGTGAGTCCCAAATCTCTGACGAAACCCCATCGACAACATACGCGGAGAATTGAATTGCTATTGATCAGGGTCGGAGTGAGTTGTGTGGAATGTGTTGAGTATTCCACACTTGAGATTTTGCTGTGTGTGGAAGTCCACATTCGCGAATTTGGAAGGCATTTTACCATTTTTTATTTTCTGTTTAAGTACTACTGTTTTCTAGGCTGTTGAAATTTGATGTTTTAATTTGTACCTAACTCCACAACTCGGGGAAGATTTGCTCCGCTGACCCTGCTATTGGTACACTTTGAAGTTCAAACACGGCTGCTGAATACCACGATTACGTTACAGCGAAACTAGGTCGCGTAATCTTGAGGCACTTCTTTACGATCCTACCAAAGATTACGTAGCTAATTCGTTACGCAAATCACATTAATTTCATAATATGTTCTCTTCTAACCCTCGGAAGACGGAGGTTCAAACAACTACGCAGGAGTCAGTGTCTGGGTCCATTTAAATCCAGAGTATTTAGCCCCATGGTAACTATTCCACTGTCCTTATTTCTCTTACAATTAGAGCAATTATTTTTTACACTCGACAATGTTACACCTGGGTGCCAGCCGAGGGTTACAGGAGGTAACCAGTCTTTTAAACGGTATTCAATCAGTGGCTCTCGTAAATCGAGAATCGTCGATCGAAAATTCTATTCCAAGTCGCATTTTTCATGCCCATGTCCCGGTGACCTGAATATCGCACAGTTCTCCGTTTAACGACGTTCGGGATGTGGGTTTTCACGCGCAATTACTGCGAACCCTTCCGGAAGGAATAGAAGACAATAGGAACAGCCGTCCATGGCTGGTCGGCGAAACACATGGACCGAAACGTATCAGCGGAGATGAGTGGCACAGATAGGGAACCTTGAATTGCTAGCATGCACGTCCCAAGTTCCAAGGCTGCGAACCCGCGTTCTACCGCGTACGCAAAAACAATAGAAAGCGTACCTTCGACGCGAAAGGCTAATTAAGAGGGAGTGTTGCGTGTCGGGTGTTGCGCGAATTTGGTATCGGGGAATATCGCGCAAGGTCTCGGCTCCCGAGGACACGCACGCTGGACGAAAATTCGTCCAGCGCAACGACCGGCGAGAACTTGCGCCTTCGTTGCTGGTTTCGTCAGCGTTTCGACAGAAAGCTTAACGAGTCGGGGAGTACAATCTCCGAGGAGTTTTCTGGTGGCGGGAAAGGCCGTTTTCACGATTGTTTCCTTCTTCTCACGTACATCAGAACGTTTCGTCAGATCAGATTACGGGGGGAGCCTCAATTCCCTGGTCTTTTATTCGCCTTGTAATTCGGCACCGCGCCGCGGTCGAAACATGATGCACAGCCCGATTCCTGGTTAATTAACATCGTGTCTTTTCGGCGGTTGCGCAACGCTGCCTTCCACCTCCAGGGCGAGGGAACTAAAAAGCGGTACGTTCAATGTTTTGCGCCGATCAGCTTCCTGCCTAACCGAAATTCCGTTCTTACGCTTGGGCGACCGAAATGTTTAACTGCAACAGCAGTGGCGGACTTAACGGGCAGCCGATGAGCAGTTGCCGCTTGGGCTCCTGCTCAGAAAGCCTCCCAGGGTCCCATCTTCAAATAAAAATTAAGGTTTTATCCCAACTATATTTCTTTTCTGTACTAGCAAAATTTTCAGTAAACTACCTCTTCATTTTCCCGAAAAATGGGCCCCTCAGAACGTTTGCCACTTGGGCCTGTTTCCTTAAATTCGCCACTGCGCAACGCTTTGAAACTCTGTCCATCCCGATAAGGAGAGCAAGAGACGCTGAAGCTTCCGTTTCCTGCGCTGACGGCTCCACCGAAACGATTGCAGGGGGCAAGGATAAGCGAAGCTCGCCTCGTAGTTTGCGGTACGCGCTCGTACGAGCGATTTCGTCGATACGGCCGATCCGCAGTTTCTCCATCGAGTAAATTGTTCGGGTAGAAAGTACCGCGGCCAAACGTTTCAGAAGAAGACGAAGGAGAACTCGTTAGCGTTCGTCCGCGCCGGGGAAACTCGAAGCACTGTCGCTTTCGACGGAGGTGAAGTTACGAGCGGGATGTCCCGCTAGATCCGGATGCTTTCCATCGCTATCGGTCCGATTCAGTTTTATCGGTGGCTGGCTGGCTGGCGGCTGGTGAAACCGAATCGTGACGCGGCTCTGATCGGCGTGCCAGTACCCCGTACCGCTCGTGTTCCGAGTCCCGACCTCCAGCGCTGTGCCTACTTCCTTCGGAAGGACTCGCGTCGTGCAGCGTCGCGTCGCGTCGCGTCGTTCGGGCAAAAGTTCGAGAAGTCAATGGAGGAATCGTGCCCGGCCGAGGCGAAAGGTGAAAGTCGCGCCGCCGGCGCCGGCCTCGAGATCGTATGCGCTGCTCGTGCCTCCGCGCATCGCTACGATACTCGCCGCGTTATGCGCCTAGTCACAATCAATTTACACTATTCACAGGATCGAGTAAAGGAAATCTGATCGGAACGATCACTCGTCGCATCATTCTTCCATCCACGCCGGGAGTATCTGGCCGCAATCTTTCGCGGGGAATCACTTTCTTCAAGGTTCATCGTTTTGGAACTTTTAGGTGTTCGTCAAGTATTCTTTCCATTTATACAACTTTTTTTTTTGAGCTTTGAAGATCTCAATATAGTTGTACTTAGGTTTCTTCTATTTGAGCAATAAAGATGATTAATAATAATAATTACCTATGTAACGAATGGTTCGCACGAATCGCGTGGTTCGAAGGGTGCCGGATTAATTGTCGTAGCTAATAAGAAGATTGCCGTACGGTTCGACGGAGCATCGGGTGTACTTATGCTGACAGATGTTGCGCGTGCAAAGGTGCTGCTCGGTCACACGTCAGATTCATTAAAATACAAGGCGCGTGAGAAGAGCACGGCAGGCGGTTGACCGACTTGTAGAAATAAGATTCCAATTTAATTAAGATTGCGCCAAGTTCGTTAAACGATGCACCGTGCCGGAATGAAGAGATCCCGAGGATCAGCCGAGTAAGACCGAGAAGAATGAATATGAAATTGCGGGAATCGAACTGCAGGAATTAAAATATGTAGAAAGTTCACGGGTTGCATAAACGCGTATTATTGTTGGGTGCATGTAGGTACATATATCTATGTACATATGTACATACGTGTGGCATCTCGCTTACGAAAGGGACGTTGCTAGTCGTGGAATTCTGCCATTAAACGGCAAACAGGCAACCGCGAAAACACAGCTTCCGCTGAATTTCGATGGAACGCCTCGGATTTAGAGCATTAGGTACTGATCCAAGGTAAAATTATTGAACGAGGCCCGAGGTCAGCCAATTTCAGAGTGAACAGAAAGCTTGCCTTGCTGCAATAAGCCCAAACACGGTATTTGGGGTAACAGTGTGCGGATTTTCTTTAGAAGTATTTTTGATCAAAGCATGTAAGAACGGTGTGAGAAAACACCGAAGGCTACCGAATGAAAATGGCGGAGATTCAGATTAACTCTACACTGCACACGTGGGGCCTCACAGGCCCAACTGAACAGTTCTCATGATACTGAAAAAGATTCAGTGGTAAATATATATTTGTTCAGTATTCCATTTTGTTATAAATATTTTTCTTAACAAAGATTGACTGCAATAGATTGCTGTCTAAAAATGTTTCTTTTTCTCAAAATATCTATGCATTCCTACATTTGGAGATATGAGCCTGTGAGGCCCAACGCGTGCGATGGTGTAATTTTAATTTACGTGTGCACTGTAGGGTTAAGGGAAGACGAGCGCGTTGCACAAACGAGATTGCGATTAAATTAGAATAGAGCGAGCGGGATTCTGTGGTTCGCCGACGAGCGCAGTAAACGAGGGAAGGTCGTTGAAAAAGTTCGCGCGAGATGTATGGATAATTCATGTTTAATCGCCTTCTAATTCTTTCTCTTCGCCCGCAGGTGGATGGAGAAAACTTGTGCTCGATTATAGCATTCCAGCGATACTCTCGGAACGCTCATCCGTCTTTGTAAACGAAACCGAGTAACGACCTCTGGGAGAAGCTTTTTTGACGATAAGAATCACGTCGCAATCTTAAGATATCCGGGTGCTCAATTGCAGGAGGAAAGTTCATTGGATATTTTCAGGAAGAATCCTATAATGGAATTTTCGCTCGGAAACTTTGTAACGATTGGGGAATATTTTTATCCGTCTTCCAGCGTTTCAAACAATATCGATAGAAGCAGTAAAGAATTTGGGATTCCCCTTTGATTTACGCTTGTCAGAGAGGACGTCCCAGAAGAGAGGCACGGTTAATGCGGAATTCCAGTGTTTTATCGTGCCGGGTGCTTCCTAATGTTTCTTTTATGTCATACCCATTAGTGGCGTAATGGAGAGTTTTATCGACCTTTCTCTTCTGGCGTGAATCTTAATCTCTATCGATTCTGATGCCCCACCAACGCGCGTTTAATTTCGCCTGGCCGTGGGCGATACGAGTCGCGATTATAATTGACGCTGCACCGCGAGACGCATCGATGGATCGATCGCTCGGCGCTATTTCCAGGCGAGAGGATTGCAGAGCGGGTTCTCCTCTCTGTGTCACGCGTCGCGAACGAAGCGACACGCGCGGAAGGAAATAGAGTTACGACAGCAAGCAAAGCGGAACCAACGACAAACAGAGGAGTAAACACACGAGGAACGTGGCTTGTTTTTATCCTTTTTCACCTAGCTGGCACCGACTACCGTAATCGGCGACCAAAACAAGGGTATCATGTTTTATTCCAGTTCAGCGAGTTCCGAGGATTTCGCTGTCCCATCTGCACCGATTGTACCCACCGGGCAACGCAGCAATTACCAAACGGGGCAACGCAGCATTAACGCGAGATTGAAGCTTGCGATTGGCTAATATACCGTGTGCTATATAGTTTTCGCATGAAAAACCGTGAAGCGTATTGCGGGGCAGGTTGCCTGGCTTGAGTGGGGGGACGTGGTCGCATAATTATCGTAAGGAATCGGTGAAGTTGCAAAGAGTTGTTGGTAAGCTGGTGGTTTGCGGTGGCGGGATTAGGCAAGTGTAGCGTGCACTTGAGACGCTGCGGTTTACTTGGGCGTTCCTGCGCCCCGACATTTCGACTAGATGCGGTGTTTTAATAACGAGACGGAACGGTACTCGTTTATTAGCCGGATTTCATAACCACCGGCTGGGGAAGCGGTACGTGCTCGACGTTTTTATACGTTAACGATTCTAAGAGAGGAACCACGGTCCCAATGAAGGAACGTGGACCTTTAATCTCGTTCTCTGGTTTCTAGGGTTTACCTTCGTTAAGCGGAGCTATCGGTCGCTTATTAGACCCCATTAGTTTCACTTTCGTCGCGCGTTATTCCAAACAGTTGGATAGACTGAAAATACAGGGTTATTATTAGAGATGGGCAAAATTTTTGTTTAAATAAAATTTCGAATAACGAATAAAATTTTAAAAAATGAATCGTTATGTGTTGAATAAAAGCTAAAGTTAAAGTGGAAAAATTTATTCAACGCTAAAGTCGAATAAAAAAATTAATTTTTTAAAATAATTCTTTATTTAGTTAATACTCAACTCTGTTTATTATGAAAGAAGTCGACAGTTTTAAGATACACTGGTTCGTAGAGATACACTTGAAGAATTGTTATATACCGCCGTAGCATCACGTAAGTATTTAGCCAGCAAGCCAAAATGGCTGTGTCCACAGTGAAGAAGGCGTTTCGTGTTCTTAATGCATGTTTGCCAAGAATTTGGCAACCGCATTGATATACCTATTTCATGCGAGTAAGGGTGAACACATTGAACATCTGCAGGCTGCTACAACATAACCTCCAAGAGTATCCCTACGAACCAGTTCAAGCAGCGTCCCACTACTTTCAACAATAAACAGTGGCGGAGTTAAGAGAAAAGGCCCAGGTGGCAAACGTTCCGAGGGGCCCATTTTTTCGGAAAAATGAAGAGGTAGTTTACTAAAAACTGGCTAAGTATAGTAGTTTGAAAAAAATGTAGTGTTTGGCTACCTATACGTAATCATAATTTTTTGGAAATGGGGCTTTGGGGGGCCCTCTGAGCAGGGGCCCAGGTGGCAACAGCTCATCAGCCGCCCAGTGACAATAAATTCTTCTTTCTACAATTATTTAGAAACTATCGATTTCTTTTGTAATAAACCTGTACCGTCGTACCTATACAAAAAGCAGCGCAGGTGAGAGTGGAGGAGAAAGGTCAGGCCGCTTTTTTTCTATCTTAATTTGAACGAAATCAAAACCATGTCCGGGTAAAGCGTTAATAGTTCTTGTTGTCTCGAAAACGTTAACCGCGCTAATCGAAAACGAGCCTCCAAATACGGCGGCGAGAGAAGATCCTGCCAGTGAAAACTGTTACGTTCGATAGGTCTGGGTTACGAGGACATCGACTGCCTTACGCGTCGGCCGCGAGAAAAGTTGCGGCTCGCGGTTTCTACTTCGCAATGTCAGCCGGAGGCGAATCGACGATGAGCTAGATCCGACCTCTGCTCGCGGATTCGTCCCCGGTGCCCCTCGCGCTAAATTAACTCCACTCGAAAAGCTTGGAGGGAAGAAATCTCAAGAAAAACTCCGCCTGGTCCCGGTGTACTATTTCGTTCCACGAACACGCAAAACCAAAGTCGAAAGTCGGCCGCGCGATGAATTCCCTCGGCATATCGAGTCCGTACAAGGGTAGAGGAGTCGGATGGGAAAAGTTTTCGCGACTTTCTTCGACACGCGGGGGACGACGCGTGGAGGATTCAATAAGGCGAAAGTATCGATCGGCGGAAACTGCCAAGAGACGATTGTCCTTAGGTTTAAGGTCCTCGCATTTAAAGCCTGCGGAGCGGCCGTTGTCCGCGTTTGGACCGAGGCGAGGGAAGAGTCAATAGATTCGCGTATGCGCGCCCCCGCGACCATCGCGTCTAGCTTCCAGCCCGGCCATAGAAAACGCGCCGTCATTGAACGCTTGTCGTTGCCTTTGCCATCGAGCACGTTGGCCAGGTGGCGAAAGGATACCAGACACGTATCGCTGGAACGGAGAACGACGGGGGACATCCGTCGCGACGCGGGACGATTTGTCAGCGCGAGGAAAGCTGCGATTCCTTGAATCTCCTGGCATCCCCAAGAACCATCGACCTCGCTTTTCGATGAGTAACCGAAGGATCGATGGTCCCCTCGACGAATTGCGACAACGTTTAAATTGTCTTTCGCAAGTGGAAGATCGTCCGCGACTTTCCGAGGGAACTCTGCTGTCCCACGTTCGCGGACGTCACGGCGGTCCAGACGGGACGATCGTTTTGGCATTTCGAGGAGCTTCGTTGGGGCCTAGCTGATCCCCGAGCTTATTACACACGCGATCGATTAAGAATTTCGTGTTTGGAAGAGGAACAGGTCTGGAATAGAAATGGCACCTTTTTGTACGTTGCAGAAATGGGATTCTGAGGCTCGTATTAACTCCGATAAACGATTTCCGACGTCTGGGACGGAGAAAGCCGAGGGCATTCGGTTTGTCAAAAGCGTTGGTAGCGTTAGAAGATAAATATCGCGAGGTGAAGGACGCCCGTGCAGCAATATGTACATATCTCAAACGATCCCATGGTTGGCCAGCGCGACTTGTTATTGCAAAACGAAGCTAGCAAAAATATCGCAGGCCACCCTGTTTCGTCAGCTCCGGCATCGCGACGCGCGTTACTCGAGCGTGCACAAATTAAAAACCGTCTGGTGTCACGTTTCGTTTTTCGCTCGTAGCCAGGTACGCCTTGTTGGAGCGGTAATGATGCTCGGAAACGTTGGTACCCGGAGGCAAAGTCGAGGATTGCGGCACATCCGAGGCTTGAATTTTTACTATCCTGGCTATTGCGCCACATTATTGGGCGAGGGACGCTCGCGCAGGTATTTCCCCATGCGCCTTTAGCGTCCAACTTTTTCTAGCGAAAGATGTCAAGGGTCGCGGGTGAAGAAGAGAACCGAATGTGCGCGGAATGCAACAAGTGTGCATGTGGCAGCGTAGGTTAACTGGCAGCCTTCTCCAAACCGTTGAATTATGGGTCCCCGTTGTCTTGGGCCTTTTCTCCCGATTTTTAGCGGAAACCAGATCGAAGCTTCGATCGAACCTCAAGACCAAGTTCAACGCGGACGAGATTGGAGAGTCGTGCTTCTACTCGCGGAGAAGGTTCACCCACCGTTCGAGAAAATCGGCAAGCGGGGAAGCCGCGTGTGAGTACCACTGCTCCGAGTCTATAGAGTCTAGCGCGTCTACTCGCTTTCTTCGAGATGCGGTCACCAAAACGAGCCTCCGTCGTCCTTCGCTCTCACTCTTCCTACCGATTCTCACGCCTGCATGCGATCGTCCACGAGTCCCCCCCAGTTTCACTCTCCGCCGTCTGAATCGCGGCGAGTTTAGCGTAGTAATTGCACGCAAACCCGTGTCTCTTTACGTGTCTATCCGATCGAGGTATCGGCACCGTAGAGAAAGGTCCCCCGATGCGAGACTGATTCGTGGGACAAGCGCCGATGATACGCTCGAGTCGCGTTTTAAACGCCACATTGTTCTCCGGACTCGACAGGAACTCGTGAAATCGCGTTCTGTTTAGATTCTAGCCGAGATAAAATAGCGATTCTCGTAGGATGCGCGTACGTGCTCGACGGCGTAACGCGTTCTTCGAGGGCCGGAGCTAGATGTCATCGGTTCTCGCTCTTACTTTTACCAGAAATTCCCCGGGTAATCCCACTGGCTCGCGCGCGACACCGCGGAGACCTTGCCACGCGTCGATCGGGATGACTCTTCGAGAAGAGGATTAACGTAACTGCGCAACCGATCGCTTTCTCCGTTTGTAGCGTGCGAGCGCTAAAGAGGAACAATTAGCGTATTAAAAATCATTACGCGACATTACGAAACCCCAATTTCTATTTGCGGATCTCCTAGAGATTTTACGAAATCGTGGCTGCGAGTCGCGATCTTCAAGAAAATATTTATGGGCTAGAAATCGGTACCGATTCTACCGAAACTTGCACGTTCAATTTTGAGAAAGGAATTCGTAAATAGAGAAGATGTCTGGGCTTATTCAAAAGTAATGCCGATCGCTTTGTTCTTGGTGGCATGAAAAATGCTCGCGTCTTAAAAAAAAAATCGACTATCCGGGGTGACGATTCTTCCTCTTTCCCAAACTATCCCGCCTCCGTCGAGAAAGTAACGCGTTTCGTGGGTATAGGCGACGGTTTTTCGCGTATCCCCAAACTTCCGCGGAGGAAATGGAAACCCGTCTGGAGCGAAGTTGTACGGAGCACTGCGGATACCGTGCGAATCCAGGATAAACTCATTGACATCGCTTTCTCCCGGGTATTTTTTTCGGTAGCGCGTGGGTACGACGATCCTCCGGACCGTTGCGCCAGTTGGCTTCGACTCGCGGGAAACGAATTAGCGAGGGGGGAAGTGTCGGCCGCGAATTAAATCGAGACTCACCTCAGAGCGAAATCCTTGCTGACGAGAGACGGAGTCGAAATCGATCTTCCCTCGCGATTCGTCCGTCGTCCGGAAGATTTGCGCGTCGCGCGCACGCTTGTGAGAAAGGTGAGAGTGAATAGCTGGGAGCATCTTCATTCAAGCTTTATATAGGTATTGTACCCCCTTTCCTAGCCGGTCTGTAGAAAGAGCGTGCCATCACCGTTGCCCGCCGTAATTGTATCATCAACGGGACCACGAACGCTAGAAAAAACATCTTTGCCCGAACGAAATTACCTTGCGACAGAATTCGTCCCATTTCGGGATACGGCTTCGAACTATCTATCTTCGATCGGTGGCGAGTTTTTCGCGCCGCGCTTTTCTGCGAGCTCGCAGCTACCGAAACTAGCCTCTCGCGATTTTTGTTATGTGGTAAGGAATCGAAATTCGCAGGGCTTGGCTTTAACGTCACATATCTCTCATTTTCGGCAACAACGACACAATTCAAAATTTGCAGTTTTTCAGTTAATAGCACAGAAAAATCGGTTGTTGTCTAAGAAAACTTTTGAACCCGTTTCCCCCAAAATCGTGAATTTTTAATTATGTCGTTGTTGCAGCAAAGAGCGTCAAGTGAAGAACGTCTGTATACTTTTTTCCACGGAAGAAGGGAACTTCGGGGTGACGGTAAAAAATATGGTAATGAAAAAACAATCCTGGCGATGACAACGACGAATCGGATTTAATTAAATCGCAATTTAAATGAAAATTTAAAACCGAAATTAAAAATACTCGCTTTTTAGTATAAACTTAATAAAGATTGGTTTTTAAAAATAAGGGATTTTATCTGAAAAGCCTCCGGACGCCAATGGAATCCAGCGAAAATGCTGCTTTATACCTGACGTTAATCCCAAATTGAATTTTGGTTTCGTCATCGAACAAGTTCGAATGAGAATAAATTTTCAGAAACCAAGCACAATTATAGGACGCGCATCATTGCGCAACTGTTGTCTCGATGGGCGTAAGAATTCCTAACACCGAATAGGTGGCGTCATCGAATAATTAATCACAGGGCGATCCTCTTGGCTCGCATACCCTGCATTGTGTAACAAATAATTAAAACCGTGAACCATTAACGGACAGCATTGAACGTTGACGGGTCAAATGTAGTTATTACGCTTTTATTTCCCGAAAATGAAATGAAATCGATGGCTCGATTTTCTCCCAGTTGCTGTGTTATAAACAGAATGCTTCGCTCGCGTTAATAAACTGGACGGTGGCCACGCCGCGACCGGAAAAACGGTGATCGATAAATGGCAATTACAGTGACTTAACGAGGAACGCAAGCGGCACGCGCGTGCAGCGGTGTTTTCTGCAATCACGTCGCGGATGATGAAGATAATGGTCGAATGTGCTTGTCGTCAGAGATCGATTATTTCATCTCCCTTACACGGAGTGTCGATACTTTTCCGGGTTCGGGAGATTCGTATGCATGTGGGGAGAATAACAGCTTACAAATTGAACTGCGATGTTAGGTTGTCCTGTTGCAAAAGAGACTGAAACTTGTCTGAAAATATGAATAAGCATTGTTCGAATTTACGAAAAGTGGGGAAGAATTTATTAGAAATCCCAGATGTATGGCGAAGGTTTCAGGAGTCGCATGAAACTGTTAAAATTTGCAATTAATTCTGAAATAACTGTAATATTATGATTATTAGAAAACTGTTGAACAAAATGAAGTGTAACTTTTGTAAGTACAACTTTTATTCCATACATTTTTGTGTAAATAAGAAAATGTTATTTTCTTGAAATCAGAAAAATGTCTAGTTAAACAGGAACATTTATTCTGGTGTGAAAAATTTAAAGTTGTGACAAGCAGATTTCCTGAAAATGTTGTGGGATAGGTATATCTGAATCTGAAATCTTAAACCGTTCGGTGAAAATAATTGTGTAGAAATCACAATGTGCTCTCTCTTCTACGGGTGTTTATAAATATGTGGGACACTTTCCGTGATCGGTTCTACTCGCCAAAATAATAAAAAATATTGGAATTCGCGTATGTCCGATATTGCTAAATTTTGCAGTTATAAGTATTTTTAAATTTCGTAACACACGGGCCCGAAACGCCTATTAAAAGTGACATTTAACGAAGTCAATTCAAAGAATATGAATTAAAATGTAATATATTAGACCAATTGATTGCCCTTTAATAGACATTTCAGGCCGATGTTTTACGGAATATAAAAATGTTTGTAACTGCAAAATTAAGCATTATCGGACATATGCGTATGCCAATTTTTCTTCTGATTTTGACGAATAGAGCAGAGCCTGAAAAAATTTATCCTAACTTCCAATTCCTTAAATAATGCTAATTAAAATAATATTCTCAACATTTATATTTTACCCTTAAATATCTGTTAAAAAATATATAATCGTCCAGAACTTTTATTAATCGACCATAAAATAACTGTTAAAATTAAACTCTTACAACAGTGTTAAAGTATTAACGTACAAAGCGAACTTAAAACAGAAAAGAAATAGTTGAGAAGTTAAAATTTCGATAAATAACTTTTATTTATAATACTTAACAGTTACATTCAACCCCTGGCTTCGATATTTCTAATATGTTTTAAGTTTTAAGGACGGGCGAAGTCGGGGCGAGTCCGTTTGACTTTACCCTCCCTCTAACGAGTGTTTATGCCATTTCCTCGCGTCAAAGCTTAACTATGTAGGTACTTTCAGGCGCTATTGAAAATTAAAGAGTGAGAGATCCTCGGGAAATCCTTAGCCCTTAAAGAGACTCGAAAATCACAGAAACTTGCATTGCGCTAGAAACACAGAATTTGCGTTGCAATAATTTCCTTTGCGATTAAACCGTCAAAGCAGTAGCATTATTTTTATTGCTACTTTCTACCGCTGCCCGGGAGATTTTAACGCTTCAAGACTCTCAAGAGTTTCAAGATTCATCGAGGCAGTTACGTCACTCAAGATGCCTCGAGCTTTTAAGAACTCTTCCCTCGGTCTAATAGTCGACGCGATAAACGACCGCGACGTTAGAGACCAGAGAGGACCGCCTAAACTTTCGAATTCGCCGAAACTCGAAAAACTGACACTGTTTTTTTCAAGTCCCCCAAGCTTCTCAGGGTGTCCAGCTCTTCTTACCTAACTTTCAAAGTCCAACAGAGCTTCAGAATTTTTTTCAACGATTTTTCCACTTCTCTAGTATAATCCGAATATTCAACCGATTCAAGCTTCTCGGTCGTAAAGCTTGGGAGCTTTTAAAAATCTAATCTCGACTCTGAACATTCGCTGGGAATGGGTGTTTGCTTTTGGGCAAGTTCTAATAAATTGTTTGACTGCGGGAAACCGTTGGTTGCGGCGGTCGATGAACTAGTCGAAGCAAGTGGATTCTGCGAATAACAATAAACGTACGAGCTTACGCAATCGCAGCCCGTAGTTTGAAAGATGGCAGTGGCTGATGGCAAGAACGTGGCAGCCATATTAGACGGATTAATGAGAAAATAACAGGGAATTAAATAAGTTGCACGACGAGGCTGGTGCCGGGGATGCAACCGTACGCTTCTTTTTACTTACTAATTTTAAGAGCAGGAGTTTCAGAGTGGATACGGCTTTTCGTTACGATCGCGATTTACGGCTGGATTAATGCGCGCTCGCAGGATCCTTCACCTGTAGCCGATGTTTCCGGTAAACGAAAATGCCTACTTGCGGGAAATGAAAAAGGAACTCTGAACGGGAACTTCCTAACGCCCGAGTGGAATGGGCGAGCAAAGTAACGAACCAAACCCCGGTGATCGTATGGAAGCAGCTACATAGATTTTCGTTTCGAGGGAACGTTTCGTATCAAGATGTTAGATAGGTACCTTTTTTTCAGGAACGATACCTTGGGCCTTGAATTGCCCAATGCTTCCAAGAGCTCCGAGTCAGTGAACATCGAAATGATATATGGAATCGTTTCTCTTTCAATTCTCCTCCCAGATAGACGGTGTCTGGCTGAAGCAGTGGAGTAAGATGCAAAAATCGATGGCAGTGAATCGTGAGAAAAGATTCTTTTTCGCCGCGCTACCTCGCGAACCATTGTGCCTGGTAAATCGCTTGTATTTCGGGAGATGGAGGTACTTTTAATTTAGCAACAACCGACAGCCCGTGGCGTTTCACGTACGACAGATGAAATCCTTGTGAAATTTTGCACGGGAGACTGTCTTTACTCGAATGAGTTGGAACCGTAAAGTGTGTAGGATAGCGATTAACAGGGGCGAATTTGGGTATAGGAGGCTGCAGTCTGGGGCGACAAATTTTGGGGAGCGATAAATATTGGGGCGAAATATTTTGGAGAGCTGCAACTTTTTGAGAGCATCAAATTTCGGGCAGTGGCAAATCTTGGGGAGCATCGACTTTTAGGGAGTGTCAAATTTTGGGAGGTATCAAATTTTCTGGAGTATTAAATATTGGGGAGTATCCAATTTTTGGGTGCGACAAATTTTAGGGAGCATCACATTTTGTGGGGTAGCGACAAATTTTGGGTAGCATCAAATTTTGTGGGGGAGCATCAACTTTTAGGGAGTGTCAAATTTTGGGAGGTATCAAATTTTCGGGAATATTAAATATTGGGGAGTATCCAATTTTTGGGAGCGACAAATTTTAGGGAGCATCACATTTTGTAGGGTAGCGACAAATATTGGGGAGCATCAAATTTTGTGGGAGAGCATCCACTTTTGGGGAGCGACAATTTTGGGGGAGCGGCAAATTTTGGAAAGCGATAAATTTTGAAGAGCGGAAAATTTTGAATGAAAAAAATTGTAAAAGGTTTAAACACAGAGGCTCGCGACAGCTTTAAAAACAATCCCCTTTTTCATGTAGCGAATTAGCAATGACTCATACACGAGTTTCCATACTGAATTAATTTAGAAATTGCCTCGACTCTTCTAAATTAAAATATTTGATGATATTTCACGTAAAGGGTGTCAGACGCTTATTAGCCTACTGACGCCAAGTCTTTAAATCCGCACCTGGCGGTAAACTCAAACAATGCCGGTTGTACAGGTTGAAAAGAGTGACGGAGGACCACCAAAATGAAACGACCTTTGAATACCTAGACACTGAAGAGAAAGTCCCGGCAGCAGAGTAGCTCCTCCAACGTGGGATTACCTCTGGTCAAATTTAATATTACATATTCCAATAACATTGCGCAAAACTCTGACGAGACAGCCTCCCGGGGAGACCAAATGCAATTACCTCCTCGGCTCCTCTGTTTTTCGTTGATATTCCGTGTACGCCTTAAACTTTCTCGAAAGTCCTTCTGCCGAAGCGAAGTTCGCTGGAAATTCTACCAAGTCGTAAAAACTCCGCCACGCGATCAACATTAAGTAGCAACGTCGAGAAATTCATTAAAAGTTACACGGTTTTGATAAAGCGCGGGAGAAAGGTATTATTCAAAGGGTAATTAAAATCAATAACTAGCGAGACACGCGGCTTAGAATGTTAAACCCGGTGTTTTAATTAAAGCTGGTAAGAGGGAGATCCTACCTTGTTGACGTACTTGGGATTACCCTCACTTTTCCAGGAACAATGGTGCCACCTTCATCGAGAACATCCAACCAACTACTTCGATTAATCGTACGCGCGATCCAGCCACCCTTCTCTTCGTTCCTTGTTCTTCCCAAGACGATCTTTCGAAAATCTTTCCCCAAAAACGTGCGTTCGTTGCAGCGGCCCTAAGAAGTTTAGAAAAATGCAAGCAGAAATTAGACGTTTGGCAGAAAAAGCAAACGTAAAATAATAAATGCTCGCTCGCAAAGCTATTCGAGCTCTGGCGATTTCGTTCGAGGCTAATATCGCGCACGAGTTAAGAGTTAAGACCGCGTAATTATAAACACTCACCGAGTGTTTCTGCCTTACCGTAGTAATATGCAGAAATTGCAATATCCTTCTCTCCTTTCCGGAAGCTTGCCTTCTCGTTACTTTGCTGCCGTTACTCGTAATCACTTTCCTATACACTCGGTGTCCAATAAACTTTTTAGGCGCGCGATGCTCTTGCGAGCACCGCGCTTCAAATAATTAAGTACCTATATACTGAAAGAAATCATTCGAATTAAAGTCCACGCACACATATTAATTTTAGTTCTGTGACGGTTCAAAAAATATTGTTTCCCTGTTTTGGAAAGCAGCAGTTCGCACTTGTATCGGATACTCACAGTGACACTGTCGGCACCGATATTTCCTTTTTTATTTATTTATTTATTTATACGGGAAAATCCTTTGGTGCATAAATAATAGAGAAAACGAGTAGAGGATTAATACAGTGACGTACGGGTCCTGACACTCTGAAAGAAAATAGAAAAAGAGATGAATGTAATCTCAACTCAAGTAATACAAGAGGTTTGTAAAAAGAAAAGGAAACTGGATTTTATTCTTTAAATAAATTTGTAAAATCACTCAATGAATTTCATTGAATTTCCATTAAAAATATTTTCATCCCATCTAGTGGTGGAGAACTATCGATGGTACCGACGATAGTTATCGATGGTTTTCACTATCGAAAACTATAGATGGCTTATTTTGACTATCGATAATTATCGGTATTGAAAATCGTAGGTTAGTCAATTAAAAAATAATAACAGCTGAAATTCAGAATCCCAAATTTAAGGTAGAACTTCAGTGACAATCTTACCCAAAAGTTAATCCATTTCCAAGATATTAATAAGAATACATGTTAAATTGAAAGTTAAATAATTCAAAAACTATCGAATCAACTTTTCTAAAATTTTGCGAGGGGTTTTACTATTGCATAAAGATTCATTCCTGATATTTTCAAAGATTTTCGCTTATTTTGAATGTTACTGAAGTTCATCCTTAATTTGTAATATTATTACAAATTTCGATAGTGAGAACCATCGATTACTATCGTAAGTACCATCGATAGTTCTCCACCACTAATCCCATCAACTCGACTCCCCCAAGATTAAATCCACAGTGCGCCACTGGAATAATACATAAACGTGGAAACACAAAAATGGGGAAAATAAAGGGAAAAATAAATAGTGCCAAGATAGAAAAAAAAAATTAATCCGGCTCGTGGTACTGAATTTCCTTTGGCGTTGAATATTACCGGACTGACGGTCCTCCTGCAAAAAGGTACGTGAGCTTTGAAAGAATTGGCAAGTTCGGCGGGCCCGTGGCCCGCAGGGATGCATTAATCGTTCGATGCTCTTGGTCGTAATTCCCTGGTGGGTTAACCGGCTGTTGGCGGCTTGCCGAAGGCGAGATTGCACATTTATGCCTCCACCTAGAAACTTGGAATTATTAATTAACGAGTAGCCGACGCGTGGGTAGCGAGATGTGCCATTTTCCTTGGGCGAAGTTTTCCGTAAACCCAACAGGCTATTCTAGTCTCCGCTCGTAAATGGAAACCGTGGCGGTCGAGTGACGCTCGATAGATCGACTATATGTACTCGTATTACATCGTAAAGCGCTTACCGACAGCGTTGTTATGCAGTGGAGAGCACCATAGCTACAGAATTGCACAAACTCAATTAGTAACAGCCACGGAGATACCCAATTTCATCCGTAACACTGAGTTTATTCATGGCTATCAAGATCGGTACATCGATCTGGCTGGCTAATTTAATGCCACGTACTATTTCTGCGTAAACTATTTCCAGGAGCATCGGGAAGACACTGCAGCGGACTGGAAGCTGGAACTAATCCCCGATCCAACTGACTCAGCCGCTGCCATCGAATTCGTGACTTGAAGTTACTCGCAACTTGGTCTCATCCGCTATCGATTATCCCTTTAACGGGACTTTAATTTTATTTTAGCCCTTCCAGCTCGAAACTCGTCGAAGCTTCCTCCTAGACGCGTTACCTTGTTTCCAGTTTTAATCGAATCGCCATCGCGCCCTCGTTCAGACTGTCGTAAAGGGCGCGGGTTCGTTTTTCGTCGCCTAGTCTTCTGCGAGATTGATCGAGCTCGCGAAATGACTAGCTTGCGTATCTTCGTGGAGGAAATTTAATCTTTTAACGAGGAATTCGGTGCTGTAATTAACGCCAATTCGACTTTGTAATTATGTAATTAATTGTAATTATAATTGCCTCGGTACGGAACGACGAGAGTTTGCTGCTCGCGCGTATATTCTACGTATTCACCGGCGCAGAAGTCACGTATGCAATTGCGATAATCACTGTGAGGAATGGCTGTTTGTCGCGGTGTTTCCCTTTTTTCCGTTGAAAACCGCCGCGAGAAAGTGACGGCGCTGGCCGAGCAGAAAGTCGGCTCGTAAAATCTGCGCGACGCCACGTGCGGACAGGTAGAAACAAAATTCGCTGATTAATTACGCATACTCTGTCCCGCGGTCCATCACGTTTGTCGGGATTGCACAATCGCGTGGTCGGCAGCAGGTAACCTCGGAAACGAATCAGCTCGCACTCTCTGTTCTGCCTTCCTCGAGACATTTTGCTGTACCTTTCCTTCGAACGAACTTCCGGGCAAAACGTTAAATGTCACGTTTATAATTGAGTTGAGAAGTATGCCTCAAAAAGTCACTTACTCTCCGTGAACTTACAAACGCGTCAGCTTCACTCGTCCATCGCGAGGAAGGCCTCTAAACTGGAGATTCCTCGCGAACACTATTCTAAAATTTTATGTTTATTTATATATGCCCACGCATTATAGTATCACTTATTACCAAAGATCATTAGGACTATTTCAGCGCCAATAAATTTGAAAAAGATCGCCCGTGACCTACATACGGAATACGAATATATAAGCGTGTAGATAAATTATATAATAAGTAGACTGCGGATGTATATGCATTTAATATATGCAAAAAGTATATGCAAATATCCACGTAAAATATGCCATGTCTATTTTTATCGAATTAGTCAAGGGTAAATCGGCAGTTCCCAATTTCTTTATTGTGGTTGGGAGAATTTGTAAATGTGCCTTAATAAATGTTAAATTTTTAGCAACTTGTGCCTGTTGGAAAAGATTCTGGGCAGTTGCAATTGCAACGACATTATACCTACTCATTAGAAGTTTCAACTGCCTATTTACAGAAAGAAAATAAAGATTAAAATTCTACTATTTTCGGGTGTTAAGAGAAAACAAAGGTCCAAATTCTTTAATTTTATCGAAATTATTTATCTGTATCGGGCGATTGTAATGAATGAATAATTAGTCTCTACTAATGACTTATTCTATCGCATCACTAACGTCACGTAATGGCTCGATAATTCATCTATGATCGTAACTAAGAACAGTGAGATAGATATAAAATAAATATGTAGGTAACACATGTGCATATGCCTTTTAACAAAGCATAAGAAATATGCAAAATAATTTTTACATATCAATATATGCATCTGCATAAACATCCGCCATTCCAATAATAAATTAATCTATTTGAGGGTAAGATTTTAAAAATGGCTCATTATAACACAAAAGGAAGATCGATGTGCCTATAATGGAATTAACTGTGCACTAATGTATGATTATTATTATTATTATTATTATTATTCCTTAAATGGAAGCTGTAATACATACACAGATACTAAAATTAGAGTAAAGTCCAGGCAGCAGTAGGAACTGTTAATAAGCCTAACCTCAGAGCCGGATTTACCTTTTCAGGGGCCCTAGGCTGAATATTCGGGGGGCCCTCGGTTAAATATAAAAAATAATATAACGCTGATTTGTTTTTTTATCATAATACTCGTATAATCTAAATAAGAATTTAATTTCAAAATTAACATTGAATATCAAAACTAAATATAACGTTAACCCTCGGCAAGATTTTTTGATAAATTTTTCGAAGACAAAATTTAGAATGAGGGGCCCCCGGCTAAACGGGGCCCTAGGCTTCAGCTTTGTTAGCCTAACGGGTAAATCCAGCACTGCCTAACCTTAAGAACATAAAATTAACTATTAAAAGTGAACTAAAATTAACAATTAACTAAAAATAAATTGTTGGTGTAATAAAATGTACGATTATTGTTATTATTATTATTATTATCGCCACCTAGAAACGTTCATTCTGACCCACGTTCCCCGACCAAAATCATACCGATCCTGACGATACCTTATTCTCATTGATCGACCGTGCTAATATCGCCAGCAGAATCCCCATAAACTGATTTACAACCGGAGTCGCTTATAAATTCCTTTCGATCGAGTATATTTCAGCCAGCTACCTGGTTATCGAATACCGCCTGCTCTTTAGCAATGCAAAATACGTGGCCATGACCTGGCCGTGCAATTTTCCAGGCAGAGCTACAAGTTTCGGCGAGGTTCCCGTGACCCTGGACGCCCACAGATTCGGTGTCCTCGATGACGAAGAGGGGCTGTCTGCCAAACGAGTTCCCCCCTCAAGCGCGTAATACCGCGTTCCTGCTTTTCAATCGAATCAAAGCGGAAACGGCTCGCGCTGGAAATTTTATTTCGCTTTTTCAGGATCAAGTGGCAAAGGTCCGCAGAAATTCAAACGCAGCGTATCGGACAAATTCTTTATCGACGCGACGGCTACAGAAGCGTTTGCTTGCGTAACGCGGCGAGTGGTTTGCGTTAGGAAAGACTCGCCTTGCGAGCAGGGCGAGTGTCAGCCGATTTCGAGCCGAAAGGCAGCGAGGACGATGGCTGCCAGCTTTGTTTCGTGGCGACGGCCAGAATTTCTCCCGAACAAACAATGCGGATCGAGCAGGTTTTCCAGTCATCCATCTAGCAGGGGATCGTGCGCTCGGATTACGCTAACCCGCTCATCGCTGGAGCTCGTAAATATTGCGCAACCGCGGTAGGCAGGCGCGAAAGAGAAGCGGCGAAATTTCAGCGATGGAAAGTTGAGAGAGTCTCGTCGACGTATGTACTTAATTACTAGGGTTGCCGCCTGTACTTTAAAATAGAGTGTCTTGCGTTATTATACCTGCGTAAATGTACTCTGTATTTTTGAATACCAATGAAGGATGCGAAAATACTTTATTTCGCGATTAAGGGGCTGTTCTGGTCAGTAGTTCATAAAAATAGTTCATCTTTAGGAATTAATTAAAGGAAAACTACAACATATAATTTAGTGCGACTTTTTGCATTGAATTAAGGATGTCTTAAACTACAGAAATATATTTTTTCTTTTATAATTAATCATTGTAAACGGCACTGGGGAGTCGTTAAATTCGAGGTGTCAAAAAATTCGACCAAATCGGTGGAACCTGTAGCACCTAAACCATTGGTCTGAAATAGAAAACTATGCCAGATTATTAAAGGGAATGAAATTCGCTCGTGAACTGACCAGAGAAAATTACAAAAACTGACATTCTTTGAGAAAACAACGACACTTGAAGTTTGAAATCACTTTTAACGCCTTTAAAATTTTCAAATACTCTATTTCTTTTTAAATTTTACTGATCCGTCCACGAATCAGAAATGTAGTCTTCAAAATAAAAAAGTTTCAGTCGAATCGGATAATAACTTATAAAAAATCCTTTTAAACACGAATTCCTAAAAGGTTGAAAGTTCGAAAAATGAAATAAAAAAAACCCCCTCAATGATATTACGCGAAGCGTATCGAAAACCACCCCCTGCGTCCCCAAACGTACCCTTCCGTTGAATCGACTATTTAGCCCAAATTGCGCGCACAGGAATTTCGTTTGTTGGAGAAAGAAGCGCGACGTACTCGAAGCAGTGTATTTTTCCACTGTCGCAATTAAGGTTACAGGTAATTGCGACGCGTAGGTGACCGATGCCCCGCTTTATTGCTCCCCGCGCTCGCCGGTCAAAGCGCCGGTAATTGTACAGCGAGAATTGGGAGAGAATTGAGTGCGCGCCGGCCGAATTTAGCCCGTGCAATTAGCGCGCGCCCGATACAGCAAATTTATTTCCAACTTAATGTCGCGGGCGGACATTTATCGCGACAATATCCGTGACGTTATTGCGAGAGTGGCTCGCATCGCTGCGCGATGATCGGTGCAACTAGTGTCCGCTGCCGCTCCATTTACCCTCCAAAGAAAAAGCACGCGTGTCGCCGAGGCTGAGCCGCGCGATCGTGGCAAAGCCACTAAGAATCGACCGCGGCGAAAACAGCGACGGATCGGCCGCGTCGATCTGTTTTGTCGAAACAAAAGTGCTCGCACTTCTGCCAAGATAGTCTGCGGACTTCTAAAGTCTAAACGATCTTACGATCTTAAGCCTCGAGTTCCCCATTGATTTCCTCTTCGAACACGACAGCCAACGAGCGGTGAGGATCAGGCCGATTCCAAGGCGATATACCGTGCTAACTTTCCGATAGAATTCAGGGAGAATGCCGCGCAATTTGTCGGAAGCCGACAGGAAGAAGAATCAGTTCGATAAGGAGGAACGTGTTCATCTGTTGGGCATAATGAAGCAGTACGCCCCGCTGTTGGACAACAGCGCCTCCACCCTCGCTCGCAAAAGGATCTGGACGACCATCGAGGACGAATTCAAGAAGGCGGGATTCGTTAGCAAAACCTCCGCGCAGCTGAAAAAGTACTGGCAGAACTACAAGTATCATTGCAAGAAGGCCAGGGCGCTGGGAAAGGTATCGGTGTTTTTCTATTTCTACTCGATTACATTGTCTTACCGAGCGTTTCATTCGAGATCGCTGTTATCGATGGCAAGCTTTTTCAATCCGAGGCGAATGAAACCTCTGCCCTATCGAATCGCACGAACGTCGTGGAAACTGACGGAGAATCCACTTCCTATTGCGAGAAGTTTAATACGAAATTTAATATCGATATTTCCGCAGGTTTCACGTTTCGGCCAGCTGTGTCGCGAGCGTGACATATCGGGTGCGGTTTTGCGTTCCGAAATATCCGAGGCTCGCCCGAAACGTCAAACCGCCGATTGATATTGTATCGTCAGTCTTTACTTTAGTTACTTTTCTTACCTCGCTTTAATTTATTTTTGTATTATTCTCGCGCTAGCGTTGAGTCTTCAGATTACTTTTATGGTAGTTTCTTTTTAATATTTGTTGCATTTATTGTCTCTATTTTAGTTTTAGTTTCACGGTTAGGCTTGTCAACAGTGTTACCACTGCAATCTCGCCTTTACTCTTATCGACTATGGGCGACTGAACCCAACGCGAGGAACTTCAAAGTCGATTTTCTTGAAAACCAAGCGCAATATCAAAAAATGTTATTCCTTCTTCTCGACTTATTTTCTTATTATAAGTAAAAAAGAAAGAGTAACTTTTTTTGATATCGCGCTTTATTTTCGAGAAAATTAACTTTGAAGTTCTTGATGTTGCATTCAGTCGCGTCTACGAGAACTTACCTTAATGAAAATTATAGGCGATTTGGGCGTAAGTGGAGTTCACTCTGCTAGCTGCAAACACTCTGGTTCTCTTTTCTAATAAAGACGATTAATAATGAATAGAATAATAATAGTTTCGTTTGCTGTAACCGCGTCATCTGCCACTGAAATAAATAAATATCGTAGGAAACTAAGCAGCGCATAGACTTGGAGATGAACGAGTCCTCGGAATGGAACCGATATCAAGTCTTTGTTGAAAATCGGTCTACGTCCAAGTATTCGGAAATCCCCGGCGTTTGTTCGCAAAGCTCGCAGATCGAGCCGGGACACCGTTCCGCTGAGGATAATGGAGGGTCATCCCGGAAACTGAATACCTCGGACGGCTTATTCGGTACCATTTTCTCCTTGTATCTCCCGTCTACCTTTCGTATCGACTCGCGGATCCTTTGAGGCTTCTCGTCCTTTCTATCGCGATGCACCATCCACGGACTAACTACGGACAATGGTTGTCGACTCGATACGATTGATAACCCACTGTAACGCTCACCCTGTCATCGTACACAGTTACGAGCACAATGGGTTCGCCTGCTGCACTTTAGTGTTCCGCGCGAGAAATTCGCGCGAAAAGGCCGTGGTGTATTCGATTCAATTCTGTTTCAAGATTTATCGTGGATCAAGACGGAGAGGACCGGCGAAGAATCGACGCCCAATCGCGACCAACGAGCCACGAATTTATTGGAGGGTATAAATCCTGACGAGGATAGCTTGGACGAGAAGAAGGAGATTTTTATGAATAAAGATCGACTCGCCTCATCGGCGTCCTCGTCGTCCTCATCGTCGTCGTCGTCGGCAACCAACGCGATGGACCATAAAACCAGAAATCGCATCGTGGTGTCCAACGCGAAGATTTCCAATAACAGCGTCACCGTGTCGATCGTTTATCCCGAGGACAACGAGCGGGCTTGCAAAAGCGCAGGGAACGGGACGACAGAAGTATGCGCGAGTAAGGTGCCATTACCTGCGAGGAAGTCAGGTAACGCAAATATTTCTTATCCGTCGATAGAGACGTGGATTTTAATTGAGGGGCTCAGAGAAAACAGGCACATGGCGTATTTGTAATTCGTTCCTGCAATGTAGCGTGTTTCCAACACCTCCTAAAATAATAGGTACCCAGCAGAATCATATTAATTTTTTTTCACGGTGAGAAAAAACAAATTGGTGTTGGAAAAGATCTGAAGATATCACATTGTTTTTAAGATGGAGATACCAGGTATGTTAAGAAATTATTTAGGTATGCAAAGTTGACGCAGAAATAAGTGGTAAAAAACGTTCTAGTGATTAGAATAAACGAAAAGATAATGCAAGAAAAATATTAAGAAATAGTAGTAAAGAATGTATGGGATGAAATGAAAAAAAGTTCAATAATTTTTCAGCTAAAATTTTAGGGTAGTTTTCAATTACCTTTTAATTCAAGTAGGTGCCATTTAAAATAATTACAATTTAGTACAACCCTTCCTACGAAAGTAAATTTTCCTTCAACTTGCTCTCCTCTAAAATCATAGAATCATAAACATCTGCCTGATTCCCACTGGGCCCCTGAATTTTCAATTCGCCGTCAGGTAGCACATGCTCATTTCTCTTCCCGTTTCAGCGGACGTTTCGCGGTTCGACCACGAAGAGAGGCGCAACCGCGAGGATTCATCCGATTCCAGTAACTTAGTGGAACACAGTAGTATCGGGGATTTAAAAGAGAGAACGGTGGACGCAAGTACGACAGCGTGATAAAGTAAAGGAGCGAAAAGGTGTTACTCGGAGATTGTCTTAAACGGTACTTGCAGGTATCGAGAAAAGCGACACGGCGCCGGCGGATTGCGCCATGAACGATTTACTCTACGAAAGGCAGGGCCGAGAGTTTTTCCCGAGAAACGGCGCCGCTACTCTGATGGAGAACCAAGAGATCGAAGCCATCGCTAGATCGAGGAGCTTGGAAACCCGAGGCGACCCCTTCGGGCCCAGGGGTTACGCTTTCCTGACGAATTATCGCAATCAGCTGAAGCATAAATTACTTTTACAGCAGCTGGAAGTTTGTACACGAGTATTATAATCCACTTAGTGAACTGGAACACTGTGGCAATCGTAAATTTCCGTTGCAGACGGAGGAGAAACGCTTGAAAGTGAAGATCGCTGAGATGGCGATTCAGGAAGTACAGTTGAGGATAAAAGCCCTGAACGAGGACATGAGGCGCACGGAGGAGCTGCATCGGTTACACTTGGCGCGCGCGGCCACCGAGAGCGTAAATTTTTAGGAACCGCAAAAGGAAATAGAAGAAACACCGCGGCCCGTGGCGTTTCCGATGCAATAAACTTGCAACCTTGCGATTGCAGACTTGCGACTGATGTCAATTACCTTCTTCGAATATTATTACAACCTCGTAACCGGA
This sequence comes from Andrena bicolor, assembly GCA_960531205.1. Lineage (NCBI taxonomy): Eukaryota > Metazoa > Arthropoda > Insecta > Hymenoptera > Andrenidae > Andrena > Andrena bicolor. The sequence continues at coordinate 13,335,828 of OY482665.1, forward strand.
TAATTCTCCTCGTCCGTCTCAATGGGAATGTATCGCAAATAAAACTCGGTCGAGGTGGCGCACTGATCGTAGTGTTCTGAGCATGCGCGTGATGACGCCGTGACGTTGAACCAATCAACGCCAGCGCAAAGCCAAGCTCATCTTGGCGTTGATTGGTTTGACGTCACGGCGTCATCACGCGCATGCTCAGAGCCCTACGATCAGAGCGCCACCTCGACCGAGTTTCATTTGTGATACATTCCCATTTCCCTCGGACATCGGCTCAAAGCTCGCGCAATAAGAGGGACAAATTAATGGGAATGTATCGCAAACGAAACTCGGTCGAGATGGCGCTCTGATCGGAGTGCCCAAGATGGCGTCTGAGCATGCGCGTGATGACGCCGTCACGTCAAATCAAACAACGCCAAGATGAGCTTGGCTTTGCGCTTGCGTCGATTCGTTTACAGTGTTTATTAAGCCAAACTCATCTTGGCGTTGTTTGGTTTGACGTCACGGCGTCATCACGCGCATGCTCAGACGCCATCTTGGGCACTCCGATCAGAGCGCCACCTCGACCGAGTTTCGTTTGCGATACATTCCCAGGGATGGCAGTAGTGGTGGAGAACTATCGATGGTACTTACGATAGTTATCGATAGTTCTCACTATCGAAAACTATAGATGGCTTATTTTCACTATCGATAATTATCGGTATTGAAAATCGTAGGTTAGTCAATTCAAAAATAATAACTAGTGGTGGAGAACTATCGATGGTACTTACGATAGTTATTGATAGTTCTCACTATCGAAAACTATAGATGGCTTATTTTCACTATCGATAATTATCGGTATTGAAAATCGTAGGTTAGTCAATTAAAAAATAATTAAAAATCCCAAATTTAATTTGTAATATTATTACAAATTTCGATAGTGAGAACTATCGTAAGTACCATCGATAGTTCTCCACCACTACTCAACCATCCCGGGGATTCCGAAGGCACGAGGAGCGGTAGGGACGGAATAACGTCGCGCCAGGTTGTGCTTCAAGTTATTTTTATTAATCACCATCATTATCGTGTGTTACGATGTCGTCGTCATTTAGAAAAAACGCATGGGATCATACAAAATAACAATGCGCTTAGATTTTCGTGGTAACCGAGCAACGTTTCGAGGTCACGTTTCGATTTTCTTCTCGCTCGTTTCCGTCGCTGATCAGTCGATCGACCGTATCACCGACGGACCCGCGAATCGTCAACAAACTACGGAACAGTAACGCTATTACATAACACGACGTTTTCATCCGGTGTCGGCGTTGCCTTTCCTATCCATTCCCTCCGTCATTCGCTATTCCTTTTCTTTCTCGATCTCATTGCCAGACGCGATCTCGATATCGCCGTTGCGTTCTACCCGTCGCTTATCCGACCGTTTTCTGCCACCTCGTAACTGATTTTCCTCGTATTTAGTGATTGTTAATAATTATCACAGAAAGTTCGTAAAACAATGACCTTGACGTTCTTTAAATTTACGCATGTCTCTTTGTGTGTAAGTTCGCTTAGTCTGTCCGTGTGTGTGTGTGTGTGTGTGTGTGGTACGCGGGTGTGGGTTCGTGTTGGTGTTTCGAGATGTGTCTTGTATCCCCGTGTCCCTTCTGGATTCTTAGTACGGTTTTGTTTCGCGTTTTGTCAAGTGAGAGAGTACAGTACGCGTTTCAGACGGAGAAAGTTTGTCACGTTGCTGTAAGTAGAGTAACAGTAGATTAGCGTTTAGTATTATAATAATTAGCGGTAATAGTAGCGATACAAGTAGCGATACGAGTATAACGGTACGCATTTAGAGTAGCCTCTTTAAAGTTGCAGCATTTAAAAATATTTAGTTACGCTATAATAGTAGAATAGTTTCTTTTAACTTTATGCGTAAAGAGGTTTCTTCTTCGAGATCGTCGGTGCGTTGAACGAGTGAAAGGAAGAGAGAGAGAGAGAGAGAGAGAGAGAGAGAGAGAGAGAGAGAGAGAGAGAGAGAGAGAGAGAGAGGGGAGGAGGAAGCTGTTTAAATAATTTTATTACAATACACTGACCTTAACAATTATAGAAAGATTTTGAAACATTTCTTCGTTTACTCAACAAGTGTTAATGGACCGCGAATTAAAACTGGAATCACTAAGAATGAAGAATAAAGCGAGGGATAACAGAAAACTGGAATTTCGGGGCACGTGGTGGACACGAAATGTCCGCAGAGAAAAGGATTTAGCGGCATTGCGATTTTATTGTATCTTTTTACGGGCAGCGCTCAACGAGCAGAAATTCACTTTTAAATGCCGCCGTAAGCCGAGATATTTAATTTAAGTAACGGCTACTACAACCGACAGCGTGCTTTTTATCCGTTTTATTTTTTTTTTGCGCACCGCCCGGAAAAATAAAAATTTGTTTCGCCCCGGCGCGGAAACGTTTGTCGCCAATAACGCGGAGCTTTGGAGTCTGAACGCGTGGGGATGTTTTAATTCGCTTCTTGCTCCTCTCGATCTCTCCTCGGTCTACTATACACGTAAGTGAAGTAGAATACCTATGAGCTATGAGAAGGAATACACCTCGAAAGAATTGCGAGAATTCGGAAACACCGGTGCGAACCGATTCAATGTCCCTTTCCCTTCCTTTCTTCTTTTCCACCTTCCAACTTTTCCCCGCTCGACAGTGTCGCCTTTTCTTCTTCCTCCCGCGTTGCGCACCAAATCGAAAACGGGAGACTAGCTCGACGAACCTCCACTACGAGAATTTTACACGGAAAGCATCTAGAAACGTCATTAAGCGAAAAGTCGATCCCTTACCGTTATAACCCACTTGAAAATGTAAAAATCGCTTAAGACAATCCTTAAATTTCTGACTCGCTTGCATACGAATAAGTTAATTTAACACGTTTCGCCTTTCCCGCGGCATTCGCGGGTTCCACGATCGATCACGGATTATTATCGGCAAAATTTTCAGAGAAATCGGTGATTTTTAACCTCGGACCTCTCGTCTCATCCCAATACAATATTCTTTCCACAATTTAGAATTTAGAATATCTCCAACCGTTCCCGATCTTGCGGGAATCTTGCTACGTTCGAGGATGCAGCAATGGACGTGGAATCATAATTCGCCGATTTACCGTCGTACAAGCTGCGCTGAAAAATTTATGTCGCCTTCCTCGGGTAGGTGGCATAAAAAAATAACAAGTGTGTTCTAAAAATCTGCGGAGTTTCATGGGAAACGGGCACCGATTTATGCGCAGTTTCTTCGCGATGTAGGACCCTTAACATCTCAAGGATCCTTTCTCCCCCGATTGTTATTCAACTTGACACGCTGGAAATTTTCGCTGCCACCCCGCCCGACTAGGAACAAGCGCGCCTCACACGATTCTCCCATTTCCCTTCTCGTCGAATCGAATGTCAAAGTTCTGCTCACCCTTCGAACGGCGGGTAACTCTTACGTCAAGAGATCCTCTTTTATCCTTCCAAAGCGAAGAATGTCGTAAAGAATATTGACGCAGTCGAACACGTTTAATCCTCTCTACCCCCGAGATACTAAAACGCCGCAGTAAATTTAGTAAATTTGCGAGATAAATAATGGCAGCGGTGTAAACGTAACGATATTGGAAAGAAGCTGAATCGACTTCGAGGCGCACGCAACGACGGAGGTTAAAAATCACCGATACGAAACGTTTCCGGCTGTGGTCGAGGCAATCGATGATGATCTTCCCGCGGCGAAGAAATCTTCTCCGTTCGTCGGAGTAAATAGAAAAATATCAGGGCTTCTTTGAGCAAACTGAATGATCGGTTTAACAGAATCGAATCGACTCGGGATCGATGGGTCATTTATTCCAGCTGCCTTTCTTCTCCACGCGATACTCCACGGGAACGTAATCTCACTTCCGGCGCAGAGTTTCTGCTCGCTTACAAGTTTACCAAGCAACGTAAAGCTGGTCGAAAGACCGTTGCCAGTAGTTCGATGGCCTTAGCCGACTTTAGCAGCTCTAGGAAGATCATCGTTCTGATTCCGCCCTCGACCACCTTCTTCCAACTAGTGGTGGAGAACTATCTAGGAGTACTTGCGATAGTTATCGATGGTTCTCACTATCGGAAACTATAGATGGCTTATTTTCACTATCGATAATTATCGGTAGGTTAGTCAATTAAAAAATAATAACAGCTGAAATTCAGAATCCCAAATTTAATTTGTAATATCATTAGAAATTTCGATAGTGAGAACTATAGATGGCTTATTTTCACTATCGATAATTATCGGTATTGAAAATCGTATAAAAAATAATAACAGCTGAAATTCCGAATCCCAAATTTAATTTGTAATATCATTACAAATTTCGATAGTCAGAACTATAGATGGCTTACTTTCACTATCGATAATTATCGGTATTGAAAATCGTAGATTAGTGAATTAAAAAATAATAACACCTGAAATTCAGAATCCCAAATTTAATATCATTACAAATTTCGATAGTGAGAACTATAGATGGCTTATCTTCACTATCGATAATTATCGGTATTGAAAATCGTATAAAAAATAATAACAGCTGAAATTCAGAATCCCAAATTAAATTTGTAATATTATTACAAATTTCGATAGTGAGAACCATCGATAACTATCGCAAGTACCATCGATAGTTCTCCACCACTACTTCCAACACTTATATTACGTTGCGCCCTCCTGATTCGGAGTGGCGCGTCTCAATCGGAACAAGAATTCCTCGAAGCCGTCGCGACGGCATGGCTGGCCCTTAAAACTTATCCACCCCTTAAAATCGTCTCTTATCATTTTTCTTTTAATCGATTATTAACAGCGCTAACAAAGTTCTTCGATTATTGCTACCGTTCAGGTGAGGTTGCGGGCCGCGCTGGAATCAAGGCGCTCCCAACTGCATACATACTCTGTTCCCTCGTGTCCGTCGAAGCGACAACAGTACAGTAAATCCTCGTTAGGAGTCCGTTTCTAGTAGAAACTTTCTACCACGCGTTAGGAGCCCGGCGACTATCCCCACCATTTCTTAGAATCCTTCGGACGAGGGTGGGGGAACCCAGGAACGAGCGAGAGGCTCTTCCGTTTCCTCTCGCTCGCTCATTGGGTTTTCTCACTCGCGCCAGTAGCCGCGCGAAATAGTGTCCAGTCGCGTTAGGAGCTCGCCGCCAGCCCCGTTCGTCGGGCTCTTAACGAGTATCTACTGTATCCCTTTCTCTCTTTCATCCTACGATTTCGCGTTTCTCGTGGCTAGAAGAATTCAGTGCGTCGCCGTTTTAAAGGCTCGTTAGAAGTTCAGACTTGTTGGCTCGGCCACGGTTCCAGACACGCCTGGTTCGACGCGCCGAAGGTACCATTTCTGCCGTTATCGTTCGCGTGTCGTTCGAGTAGCGTGCTCGATAGATTGTCGCGCCGTATCACGCATACAGGTACGTTACCTTTTCGCAGACACGATTCCACAGTTTACGGGCATCTACGCGCTCCGATAAAACTGTATTTACGGAGCGCAGAAGCTTCCGGGATTTTGTGAAGAACAAGGGCGACGTGAGATTTTCGGAACGATCCACTGCGTACCCGGGCGACGCCTATGTTAAATGCCATTTAATTACTTACGGTTTATTTATCCCTTCTTTTACTACAGATTCAAAGATAGACGAAGAAAAATGTCTACTTTCTAGCGCGATACGTGCCTATAGTTGCGCGAACGACGATGGGAGCTGTCAACCTTGTCTTCCGAGGGGAACTCGAACCCATTGCGAAATTGTCGATGAAGGATTTACTGCCGGTTGTATTTTTTAGAGCGAAGCAACGCGCCTGATAGGTCGCGCGGTTCAGAAGAAGGACATAAAGCAAAGGCTGGCGACGCAAGGAGTGTTGACAGGGTTTAGGCTCGAGTTTTATGGCACAGTGTTTCGTACGTTTCCATGTGCGTCACGCGAAACGCATGAAGTATCCCCTATTATACTGCAGTAGAAACTCCCGGCGTATTTCTGATTGTGCATCGAACAGAGCGCAACAAGTGCCGGGGAGATGTCCCTGAAGCGAGCAGACATCTTTCGTCCATCAAACTTCTTGCCTGCTCGCTCGGCGAATTTTAAGTACCTTTCTACGATGTGCAGTAAAGGCGAATTTACACTGATCTACGCATTCAATTCTGTTGAACCGTTTAAATTCGCCTGTAGAGTCGACGATGGGGCGATAAATGCGCGCAGACGATTGTTAAGGTTGGTTTTAGGTGAGGAGTTTCGAAGTCGATTTTCTCGAAAATGAAGCGGAATATCAAAAAATTTTATTCCTTTTTGTTGACTTGTTTGAGTGTTATAAGTCGAAAAGGAAGAGTAACTTTTTTTGATATCGCGCTTTATTTTCGAGAAAATCGACTTTGAATTTCGTAACGTTGCGTCCAGTCGGGTACAGAAAAATCTACTTTAATGTCCGAGGGGAACGCGAAAAGCTACTGACTTTCCGAAAGCTCCCGCTGCAATTTCCTCTATTGAGCTTTCACGGCGCATCGTTCGGGGGACGTTATTCCCTTGGTCAAAGTTACAGCACGTAAGCGATTTCGAACGAGGTTTGCTTCGAGTTACATTGAATAGATTCGAGCGGCAACCTCGCGCACTCTGGATTTACCGTCGGTAGCCGGTGCCAACTTTTCCAGCCAAATTTTCCATCAAAGTGTTTCGATGAAGTTACGGCAGGCCTGGTGAATCTTAAGCGCTTCCGTGCCCGAGTTGTACGCCTCTGCTTCTAACAGCTTCTGACAACCCACCGTTTCGCTAGTAACGTCGTACAGTTGTTCGTCAGAGTTCTCTGCTGAAGACGGTCTCTCGAGGAACGAGTCGGACCTCCAGCAGAATGCCACGTGCAGTAATTTCTGCTCTTCGTGCTTCGGTGGATCAAATTTAACGAGAATGGGTTCCTTAATGGCCACTACCTCTTCCCTATATTCCTCTTTTCTTCTCGTCCTTTTCCTAAATATTGTTCCAGCGTTGAAACTCGATGGAGTTCCATGCAGGATCGGTCCTCTCTATAATGGGGAAATAAGGGGCCCCAAAAAATTCGTCAACGGTAAAATAGCAAGAATAATAAACAATAACGATAATAAAGAAAATAAAATAAAAGAAAGAAATATTAAAATAGGTATTTAAATCCATGACTTTTTTATTGCCATGTCATTAATAATATTAGATTATTGTCGTTTATATTATTATAATAGAAATTATTTTCTGATTTCTGTTTTGAAACTCTTCGCATACTTTTTGTGTGTCAGTGGTATTTCCAGTTCTGTGTTTAGAGCGTGAAATTCAAGTTGGTTTATAAATTCAAATTAATTCTAATGAAATAACAAATTTTCTTTTTCTCATTTCTTCTTTTCCCCTTTTTTCTGGGTCCCCTGTACACCCTGATTCCATATTCCCTTGTTCCATGTCCCCCATCTGTGCACTTTTGTAACTCTCGCGTGGATACTATGCTCCGTCCCGTTAATAAAAAATAATAAACAGCAATAAAGAACAGAAGCAATCCATCGTTTATCAAGAGGTAGGTATTTTCGTTGCAAGTACACACACCACAGGGATCCTCGGAGTCAGCTGGCCTCGTCCCGATAATATCAAATTTGCTCTAGCTCGACGAAAAGCCGTAGACTCGTGGCGGTTTAGAGATTTCCTGTGGATTTTCCAGAAGCTAGGCGCGGAGAGGTGGAGGGGGATCGCGCACAGAATTGAGCCACGAAACCGCTTGGACGTGTTTCGCCTGTCGACAAGGGTTTGGTAAACTTGAGGGAAAGAAGGAAAATATCCAGGCTCGAACGAATATCTCGGTGGATCGACGATTTCCAGGTGAAGCCACACGCTCCCGAGCCGCGGCTGTTTACTCTCTGTTTACTGGTCCGTTTCTCCGCCGCTTTATATCCAGCTGCGCTGGGACGTCTGCGGGACCGTCGACAGGGAAACGACATTACGCTCGCATCGGTAGCACAGATACCGTAAACTGGGGGAAGTACGGGGTAACATTGGCATCTATTTAATATCTATTAAAAAGGGAAAGGAAATTTTTTTAATGCATTTTTACACTTGTAGTACAATCGCAAACGATGCAATGTTATAATAGGATACCTAAACCAAATTTAACAATGTTAATTAAAAAAATATAAAATAGAGTGCATTGAACATAAAAAGAATCAAATTTAAGTGTTAATGTAAGTTCAGATGTGGTAAAACTTTAACTTTTTAGTACTATTTATATATGACGTGCCAATGTTACCCGGTCACGTGGTATCATTGGCACATATTTGACATGTATTAAAAAAGGTTAAGGGCAAAAATTTTATGCATTATGACAGTTGTAGTGCATTCACAAAAGATGCAATGTTATGATAGGATACTTAAAGCAAATGTAAAAATGTTAATTTTTATATTATATAGCAAAATCTTCCAAAAACATGCCAGTGTTCACCCAGTTTACGGTACCAATCCTCCCTCCGATTTACACCGCGCTGCATGAGAATTTCAGCGACCCTTAATCAGATGCTTGCTTCTCTGCCAAATGAACCAACCGGAGAACAGTAAAAAGGCAAAATCGGCAAGGGTGCCAAGGGGCTCTGGCACCCTGCAAAGAAAAAGGAAAAACGAGATTAACGTGTAACCACGACTGCAGTAATTCAAGAACTTCACAAAAAGAAAAGAAACTCGAATTTTATTCATTAAATAAATTTCTCTAATCACCCAATGAATTCTTTCTATCGAATTTTCATTAAAATTATTTTTATCCCTTCAACTCGACTGCCCCAAGATTAAATCCCGAGTGCGCTGGTGCCAAGAGCGAACGAGAAAATTATCTTTGGGATTAGAATACTGTATGAATATAGATTGACCGAGTAAAGTAGAGAATATCGAAGGTAACCCAGCGGAGCAACGACACGAGACGCTGACGCAGGAAAAGCAATGGGAAGCTTGCCAGTATCGACAGATTTTTCATCGACGTCACGCAGACAAAGCAAAGCGCCAGGGATTCCGCGAAGACCACGTGTGCCTATTCGCAGGCAGCCGTTTGGTTGCTAAACATTCGATGGACCAGTGGGATATATTGCTTGGATAAGCCATCAACGCGTTGTGGACAGAATGCGCCGGGCGTGCAACACGAGTGCCCACTAGCTGCAATGAATTTACGAATTTATGTAACGCGCCGGATTACGTGGCTAATTCGAGTGACAGTCGTAAATTGGATTGGGTAGCGAGGCGAAATTATACGCGGCGGTCTGCTCGCGGAGAAAATGACGCAAAGGTTCCTCGGGAAAAGCAATATCCTGAATGGAGAATTCAATTCCCCGAGCCAGAAGCGTAAGTAGCTAGGGAAATTACGCGCGAAAGAAATTCACCCCGAGCCGTCGGACAAGCCAGTCCCTTCGTTCCCCAACTTTCCCAGCGACCTTAATCTCGAGAGGACACCTCGAGGCACGCCTGCTTAATCAGGCATAATTTTCGCTCCGCCACACGTACAGCTATGTACAATCGACCATATAGTTCGGCACGCCGACGCGCAATCCAAGGAAAAGGGAGCGATCGATCGCTCGGCTGTTTGGAAAAAAAGAGCAGCGAGATTTCAGGAAACCCGCGCAGCCAGCGTAAATCACCAACGCAAAGAGATAGAGTGAAAAGTTTTCGGCAACGTAGCTGCGCCTGGATGAACGCGAGCATCCAGTCGAGCGTTTCTTCGTTTTTTTCATTTTTTTTTTGGTCGCTTTTCAGCCAAGAAGCTGCGTTGCTCCCAGCGGCTATTCTTTAGCTAAATAAGGAAGTTGCGACTGGCCGAAAGGCGCGCCCCGTGGGGAGCAGAACTTTCGCGAAGTAAGCCAGGGTGGTTACGCAGGTGAGATTAAACTCGCCTCGTAGGTGCAAGTTGCGAACTGTTGAGAGCTGCGCTGGGAAGCTGGGGAACTTGTAATTGGCGAGGATACTTTGTGCACGGGGTGAACTTATGAGTTTTGATTATCCTGCTTCTTCCCACGCGCGATTAACGTGCTTCGTGAGTAATTATCCCTTCGTGGCCACACTGGGTGTATCGCGCCCCGGGCGATTTCTTTTCCTTTGCCGATATTTCTTGTAAATTTGCAGACCTTAATATTAACCTGCGTTTAGACCAAATGAACGAATGCTCGTTCGCCCCACACATCGACGAAATTCAAGTAAAAAGTTGCAAGTGAAGATTGCCGTTTACACTAAATGAGCGCGAATCTAAACGCAGCTTTACAATTTAAAAATCTGCTGAATTTTAACAAAGGAATCGCTTGTTTCCACAACTATTCTTTTCAACTACAAATTTCATGATATCAAAATTTACACCCCTAGAAAAATACTAGTTGAGTGTGCGAATGTACAATTATCACTGAAAAGTTAAAAAATTCAAAAATACGAAAATGATAGCTACTCAAAAATTACGCTGAAGTCCATGTAATCAATTTCTGATTATAAGAAGGTGAAAGAAATCTGAAGCACAAATACCTAAATCCTTTTTTATCTGAGACTGAGTAGAAAGGAGAATATCAACCACCCTTCGATTGGGAACGCTTTGAAATCGGATAGGCGAAATTATCTGTGAGCCAGCCTTGACATTAAAATCCATTTTGCCGGCTGGATTCATATCGCGGCTAAAGCATGTACAAAAGCCGAATAGAATAGCTGGCTCCGCCGTGCGGAAACGTTGGGATATATAAAATTTTTAGAGAAACGTAACGGAAGGTGGAAATGAGAAGGTCAGGGTTGCTCGCGTTCATGCAAATCCGAGCTGGAAATAAACTCGCGTTCTCGAAGGAATTCTCGCGCGGATATCTACGCGGCATTGTCACGGAGACTCGTTCATTAAGGAAGAAAGGCTGCGTAACAGAAGGATCGAAGAAATCGAGACGAGATCCTCGAGGCGACTATGTAACGAGTTGATTAGAAACCTTGGAACGCGTTGGAGCTCGCGCGATATTTCGAAGCCTTCGAAAAATAGGGTAAACAAACCAGTAAATGACCAAATTATTGAACGAGAAGCCCAGTAAATGACCGCATACTTTTATTACGAATCGTACTTATTAATGTTTGTTTAATATTCAAAACTAAAAATATGGGATATTAAAAGTGCAACTACACTCTATTTATATATAAATAGTAATTTTTAAATTTATAATTTACATTTCTTTGCTTAATGGTCATTCACTGGTATGCGGTCAATTACTGGTTGGTTTACCTACCTCGTCGATAAAAAATTTTGCAAAGAGACCGCTGGCTAGACAGTTGAATCGCGCGAATCTTCGCTAAGAATGGTTTATTTCGAAGCGAACAATAGCCTGCTTAGAGTCGCGCGGAGCCATTTCTGCGCGACAATTTATAGAGGAGAGGAAGAAAAGAATGGAGGAAGCGTGCGAGGGAATTTATAGCGGTGAACTGGATCTCCGGAAGAAAATACCGCGGCTCTTAACCGAGTTACAAATTAAGGAGACGGCAAAGTACAGGACGAATTTGATCGGAGGGAACCGGGAGGTTGCTTCGTGCTTTCCGGAGACAGAATGGGGAGGCTGACGTTGATAAAGGGAACGGCGTGTTAATTCGGAAGCTGGAATTTCGAGGTAGTTTAGGAGTAAAAAATTGCGAAGGGTAACGAGCGGCCCGCCTTTCGCCCGGTGACTAGGCGGATATTCGATCCGAGAATTATTTCTGGAACGCGAGTCCACAAGATTAATCGCTGCTTCCGAAGACGCGGTACACGTAATCTCGTTTAATTAACCCTTCCACGGTAAGCGCGTTTCAGTGTCAACTCGGCGAAGAACACCAGAAGTTCTTTCCAACCGAAACTCCACCCGCGGATTGCAAGTATGTGGAGGGACCGCTCGTTAGGAGATGCTTTTTGTCAATTAAGTTGCACGGAGCAATTAGACGAGCGCTGGCTTATATGACTTTGTCCACGGGCAAGCTGAAATTTTCTGTGTGACGTGACATGCTATAACACTACCTGTGTGGCATGCAAACAAGAATTTTGCACTTTAATTCTTTGCTGGATGCTTCACAATTTTGCCAAGATTTAATAGCGAATAAATGAAAGGCGATCACGATTTACCGGTGGAGATGGTAATGATTCATTTACGTCAATTTAAATTGTTGTTAAATTACAACAGAAGGTATATATAATTTTTCATTGCTCTGGCTATTACTTCAATGAGGCATTTCGTGCAATAAATAAATAATAATTATTTGGCGCTGAGGTTCCAGCAAAGTAGAGAATTTATTAGCCCACATTATCGTTAGAAGAGGAAGAAAAAAAAACTAACGCAGCTGCTGGTTTATTAAATCTACCCGGGGACAAGTTTCGCGGTGCAAGTAACTTTACCGAAACGAGGAGAGATACGCGACCCAGTTATGGGGAGACGGTATAGGAAAAATGCTTGAAACTATAACGAGGATCGACACTGGAAGCGCGTTAACGAGCCCCATGGCACGTGCCGCGGCTGCGAATTTGTCGTTACTTTTCAATTAACAGAAAATTGCTTGGCCCGCGTCACGCCCAGTTCCTGCTTTAATTTAACCTTCGACAATTGCTCCCCAAATTGCCGTTGCCGTGATTATTTTCGAAAATCTTCGGCCTCGGATAACTGAAATCGGAGTTGGAGTGCTGGCGAACGAAGCTTTTCCGGCACAGCTTTGGCAGCTCGAACGACCGGCTTTCATTTCGTTTTCACTCGTCCCCCTATGACCACTCACATTCCTCTAGGTTTTTACGCTTCTACGTTACGAGAGCTGCACGGCGGAAAAACGTGCGAGCTCGCCGCTTATTCCCGAGCGAAATGAAACTGCCGCGATTCGACGCGATGTCGCGTGCGATTACTTTTTTCCTTTCTCCGGAGACCTTTCGGCAATCTGCACGCCTTCTTGTCGAGCTTACACGCGATTGTTCATTTATACCGATTTCATTAGCACTTTAATGGCTGTTCTCGCGCCGACGTCACTTGGCAATTTCCATCGCCAGCCTCGGCAGCTAAATAGTTGCCGTTTCAGTCAGATTCCTTCAGAGAAGTCTCTTTAGCTGAACGCTCTTTGTCTCTGAATCGCTCTTAATTGCTATTTTCCGAGCCGGAGTTGCGAATATTCCGCTGAATTGGCCATCGGCTTGCGTTCGATTCGAACTTGAATTGAACGAGAAATTCGGGCCGCGCCGTAGATACGTAACGATATCGTTAACTACCGACCTTGCTGGCACGAACAATGGAAAAAGGGAAATTGGAAAGACGAGGCTTTGAAATGTTGGCGGACGGTGATCGCGCGAAGCACAGTGGAAGAATAAAAGCGAAGTAAAATTCCTGTCGTTTCTTCTTCCTTAGTTTTTTTCTCTCCGATACAAGACTGCAGGCGGCGTTTCGTTGAATTTTTTATCAGCGTTCGTCTGGTTGCCGGAATTCGCAAAGTGTCGTTCTATCGACTGATTTGTTAAAGAGACACCGAGCCTTGGGACACCGTAAATTCGTAATATCGGCGAGAAAAGCGTGATACCACCGGTGGGTTCTCCGCTGAAAAATTGATCCGTCTGTGTCGCTTCTGGACGTGCCTGCGCAAAGAATGCCCCGGCGATATGCGGTCCTTCCTTCGTCGAGAAGATTACGCGCCACAATTCCGCGGCTTGGCTTCTCCCTTTTCTTCATTTTTCCATTCATTCCTAATTCCGAACTTGATAAACTTTCGTCGCGCAAATGGGAATGAAATTTCCTCGCCTCGCCGGAGGTCAACGAAAATATGAGAACTCGAACAGAAAGGGGAATAAAGAGGAGAAGGAACAGGCGTCTCTCGGCGCGCCAGCTGAGCAGCCCAGCCAGAGGTGTCAGAGCGTAGCGAACGAGAGGTCGAGGAATTTAGACGCCCCCGTGTTTTATATAGGGTAATTCCGGGTGAGATGGCGCTGCGGGTGAGATGGCTCGATCACGCTCCTTTTGCAAATATATTTTTGTCTTTTATAAAACCACTAAATTTACGGTGTGCTGATTTTTTTTAAAAAGTGGGCCATCTCTCCCCGACGTACCCTACAGTGGCTCGCAAAAATATTCGGACAAAATTTTTTAAAATCGCATAACTTTTTTAAAATTAATCCAAACGACTTGAGTTTTTTGAGAAGCTAGAGGGATCAGTTTGTTAAATGATATGATTCGTCGTTTTGAAAAAAATGCACTTGGTCGGAGTGGCAAAAAAATTATAAAGGTCGTTTTTTAAACTTTTTTTTGTGAACCCTTAATGAAAATTCAAAAAACCCGTTTGTAGGTTTAAGTAAGTTGTATACGTATCTAAAATTTCATCATAATCGGTTAACGTTGCTGTGAACTACACACGTTTCAAGATCGCAGAATAAGATCGAAAATCGCGAAATTCCCGAAAATCAGCGATTTTCGATGTTATTCTGCGATCTTGAAACGTGTGTAGCTCAGAGCAACGTTAACCGATTTTGATGAAATTTTAGACACGTATATAACTACTCCGACCAAGTGCATTTTTTTTAAACGACGAATCATATCATTTAGCAAACTGATCCCTCTAACTTCTCAAAAAAAATCATGTCGTTTGGATTAATTTTAAAAAAGTTATGCGATTTTAAATTCTCCCTTCCAGCTAGTGGTGGAGAACTATCGATGGTACTTACGATAGTTATCGATGGTTCTCACTATCGAAATTTGTAATACTATTACAAATTAAATTTGGGATTCTGAATTCCAGCTGTTATTATTTTTCAATTGACTAACCTACGATTTTCAATACCGATAATTATCAGCCACCTATAGTTTTCGATAGTGAAAACCATCGATAACTATCGCAAGTATCATCGATATTTCTCCACCACTACTTCCAGCCCTGCGAGTATTCCCTCGTTTTCTCCTCGAATCCATCCTATTCCGCTCCACTTACGATTCGCCTCTTCCTTCCGCGTATTTTCTCCTCTCGAGATTTCGAAATTCACGTGTGGCCAAGGAAAAGTTAAAACGCGTCGCCCCTTCCACTTCCCTCTTACCTCGATCACTTCCTACCGTCCCTCAGTTCCCTTTTGTTTCGAGTCACCTTTTCCTCCGACATCGCGAAATGAAGCTTACAACTCGTGGCAATTTTCATCGTGTAACAAAAATCATCACTTCCGCAACGTCGAAGCTAATTCACCGTCAAGAAAATTCTAACAACGTGACTAATTCTGCACGCGAGCCTGGAACCAAGCTTTCGTTGCACACGATACTGCGATCTTCGATAAGGTGTTCGGTGAAGTTTTAAAAGGTGAAAAACTGATAAAGGGTTATCGCGGCAGCGCTCGTTCACTCTCGACGCGTGCTAGTTCTTTCCTCTATCCTTCCTACTACCCCGAATGCGTTGCTATCTCCCCTTCCTCCGAAAGCCACTCGCCAGCTGATCTTTTACTCTCATCCGTGGATTCGCATGGGAATCGACACCGTTGTCTTCCCCCGCCTGAATTCTGAATCCAGCTGTTCGAAACAACCCCGCAGTTCTCCATACTTCGCATCATTGATATTTCTATTTTCACCAGATGCTCTCTGTTCAATCGGCTAAATTTAATAAAAACGGATCGATGGATCAACTCCCATCATCCTTTCAATTAAATTCGCGCTCCTGAGCTTCCCCGAGAATTCGAGGAATTTCAAATGCAGCTACGGAGCTTCCTAAGGACGCGATGTCCATAATCCTGATTATTCCTCTCGTCGTTCGCGCAAACAATAGTCGAGATAGAGAAAGAGAGTGTGTGTGTTGAGTTAGCGCGAAGAGTTATAATAGAAAACCGACGACGAAGTCGTTATCGGAGACGTCTACGATTCCCGTGGATGCCATCGCACGATTTTCAGATCAATCGCGGGGAGGGGAAGGAAATCGTCTCTGCGAGGGTAAAGAGAATTCTTCGAAAGAGAGAAACTGTGATCGAGAGAGGGTGTCTTCGCGAGTAAGTATGCGTGTACGCCGGGTTGCAGGGCATCGTTTGCGTAATAGGCAGCCGCCTTTACGTCATCAGCCTTCTTTTGTCCGCCTCTGTTATACGTTCCCGTCGATTTGCTACTTCCCTCTATTCGCTTCGTCGACTGGAGTGCGGCGACGAGCCGACCGTCGGGCTTTCGACGACCGACGGATCGTCCAGCCACGACGACGCTTCGCGCTACTCGCCGCCAAGGCTTAACGCTTGCACGATCCTCGGGTCGGCCTTGCTACCCTCCCGGAACTCCTCCAGGGTCAGCTTGTCGTCGTGGTTCCTGTCCATTTGATCGAAGATCTTGTCCACCCTCTTCTGCGGCGTGTTCTCGTCTTCCGCCTGCGGCGCCTGACCCTGTAACACAGCGCGCACACTGTCTTAGATACCTTATCACCGCACGGAAATTAATTATCGCTGGGAAAAGTCTGCGTGGACGGGGGGAGGATGGCTGATTAAAGGGGAACATTGTACAATCGGAAGAAATCATGGTTCCTTTGGGGGAATTTTTTTTTAGGAAGCTATACATGCAATTTTTTTTTTAAACTCTCAGGCTATATTATTATGTAATTCAAGAAGGAAATAAACTTTTTTTTTAGGTGAAAATGACGCGGTAATTAAATATGGCACAAGTGTTTTGGAGCGGCCAAGTTGTTCAACTGTACGTTACAGTGGCTTGAATCCAGGAAATGAAATAGTTTTGTATTTTTAATAAAATTACGCTATGGATGTACCTCAATTCGGAATAATATTATTAAATTTATTAAGTTTTATCGCACAATTAACGTGAAACTTTGTACTGAAGGACGAAACTATTTTGTCAAACATTCACCATTATTTAAATTCCCTTTTCTGAAGGAGAATTGAGGTTCTCTGTATAAAAATACAAAAGTGTATAGTATCTTGATTTCAGTTGAACAGCTTTCGCACCGAGTTAGCTGCGAAACACTTGGGCCATTTGGAATTATCGCGTTGTATTTAAATAAAAAAAATGTTTCTGCACTTCTTGAAAAATATAATAATAAAGCCTGATAGTTATAAAACGATTACACGCATAGTTTCCTTACAAAAAATTCCCACAAAGAACCTTAATTTCTGCCGATTACATCAGGCATCCTCCCTTTAAACACACAGGATACAAAATACCCATTATAACTTCAAAGCACAGGTTTTAATAGATTTTAATGGCACGTGTCTAGCAGGAACCACGAGACAGGCGGAAACGCGATAACTTTGCCAGCGTAGGAGCTTTAAAATGTAAATGTTCAATTTATTCGGCTACGTATCGAAGCGTGGATAAAGGCTCCGTACGAGCAGGAAAAAGAGCGCCGGCTAATACGAGCTTTTCGTGCGAGTGGCTTTAAGATAAAAGACTCGGAAGGTGTGGTGAAGTCAGGTTGGTTCGAAACGCCTCGACAGCTTTCCTTCCTCCCGGGCCATCGTCTTGCAGCGTAAAGCTTTCAACCGAGAGTACAGGGTTTGTCGGCGGTTTAACGCGTCTGGAATCGCGGTTAATTATCGCGGTGATTTCCAGGCCTGATATTTATGAAGGGGCGCACGAAAGGGGCTTGCAATTGCGTGATGGCCAATCAACGTACCTATCGTGATTTTTCTATCTTACTTTCACTGGCCTTGAACGCTATGATCCTAAAAAGCGTTTATAACGATGATTACGTTGAAACGCTACTCGCAATGAAATACCTCTAAAAGGAATCGCGTCGTACCAAGATTAAGGCGCGTTTGTACGGTTCGCTTTGGTTGAACAATGCGGTTAATTCAAATATATTGAAGAAACTAAGAACATAGAAAAATTTAGGAATATTTTAGAAATTGTGTTGCTGGACTCCTATATTTATTATTAAAAATTAATATAAAAAAACTGCAACTTCTTCAAAGATGCATAAAAACATGGTCTAAATTTCTAAGTTTCTTAAAGAAAATCTGATATTTTTTTTATGTGTTAGCCCCCAAAATAGGACTCCTTAAAAATTGCGTCGAAGCAAATTATACGTATCGATTTTGGAATAATTTATGAACATTATTATCATAAGACAATCACGGTCCTTGAACGAATAGAGAATTAATGGAGTTTCTCTTCTCTCTATTAATACACCATTATAAAATCGATAGTTAATACAAATTAATTATAATATTCTTATTGCCTTTAAAAACAATTCTCCGGCACAAACAGCGAGCTCTGTTTACGAACAATACATCCACGCAACTGAAATCAAATCTTTCGATATTGGGGGTGCGTGTTTACACGTGTTCAATTTGTTGTTCGATTGAAACAACAGTAGAAACTCTGTCAACTCCTTTAACCGTTCAATTTGGTTGACCACTTTAAATGGTAATTTACTCCGGTCACTTCGCTTCCAATTTTGTCGAATCAGCCGCATTGTTCAATCAAAACGAACCGTGTAAATTCACATTCAACGTTGCGACAAAAGTGAGCCCAGCAATCTCCATCCTTAACTTTCCAGATTCATTTTTCAGACTCTAGCCGCGGTAGGATTAACCATTTTTCCAACGAGCCACGCATTATGCATTTCGCCAGAGCGCGTATCTTGGATCTCGCGTTTACGTTAGCTTAAGAAAGAAAAATTTGCATGGGTTTAAACGGTGTTTACGTTAACATACATACGCGTTGCAACGTTATAACGGCAAACGTGGCTTTCACGCCGTTTTTAACGGAGGCCGCGGCCCGTCCCTTTTAAACCAACGAAATTGTGCCACGATACTATGAGCGTTGGCTGAGAAAATTCGTGGCATAAAAATTTCCGTTCGTTGACGGTGCTCCGATGCAGCTTCGCCCCGCGCTCGCTTTCGCGGAAAATCCGAATTACCCCAGAGTCTGGCCATCACTTTTCGTTGAAGCGTATAGTTTATGCAGTAGACAGTTAATATCCCGCGGTCCACTTCTATTTTCTCCAGCGTCTCTCGTTTTTTAGCTAACTTTACGCGTCCAAGTTCACGGCCTACTTTCGCGAATTTAATGGGGAACTGAGTCATCGGTGTTCGAGGTGTTTTTAAATTATCTTATTTTTGCTTCTTAATCCGTGTTTCTATAATAAGTGCATGTAGCTATAATTATTATTGTTATCATTCTTGTAAAAAATAAATTTGCATCTTTTAAGTTAAAAAAAAAAAACACAAACCTGGTAAATGAAAAAAATATATTAGAAGTCAACTTTAGTATAAAAAATTTTCAAATATTTTATAATTTTCTTCTTTTTCGCTGAGCGTTACACCGGCTTCCCCATTTCCACCGTTGCCCCTTCTCGTTATTTCTACCTTATTCCGGGTTGCTGGCGCGTTTCAAACTTGCCACGGCGATCCGTCAAAGAAATATCACGTTTTATCTCCTCCTTTTTCCCTCGTAGCGAGCAAATAAATTACGCGTTACCGCGGGTCGTTTATCCGCCCGCTGGCGCGCGTCACGGAGCTATGAATCCTTAAATTCTTTGAGGGAAATGTAACGAAATCGTTCGTCAAACGCCCACCGGCTTGGGTAACGCAAAAATTGCACGTCCCGTCGAGCCAAGTTTCGCTACGTAGCAGCGCGGCTGCCAATCCGCGCGGCTAATCAATTATTTATGGCCTCGGAGTTTTGGTAAAAGCGCTCAACGGTGCAACTCGCGCAGTTTATCAGCGAGGCGCAGCCGGGCGACCGGGACGTTCATGGCAGTCGTAAAAACGTACAACGGTTCGCAACGGGGTGCGATTTCGTTAATAATTAACGCGCCGCGCGTGCTAATTTTTCTTCAAGCACGCCCTTGGGAGTCCAAAATATACAGCGCGCGATTCTGATAGGATCATCCTAAAGAGATAATAATGGCCACCTATAAGCTTGATAACGTTGATGATAGCGTCGCTATCCACTGTACGGGGCGTAAAGAAATTATTGGTCGTGAGTCTTAGGGGCGAACTTACCCCTCTGGATCGATGGGGTAAGTTTGTAAAAAAAGTGGGTCCGCCAAATTATTTATATCATTGAAAATTAATGTTAATGTTTGTTACATGAACGCATTCTACGCGTTGAGAAAGGAAAAAGTTTGAATGAAGTCATATGTCGGTAAGGAAAAATTGGTGTTCATGTAAAGAAATTTAAATTTGACACTAATTTTCAATGTTATGAACAATTTTGGCGAGTAGATTCATCCCTAACAAGCATTATTAATAATTTTTTTACACACTGTATACTTTCCCCTCGGAAGCATATTTCCCTTTTATCGAATAACGATTAAAGCTATTTACCTTACTGAGCTTTATAATCATTAAAACATCTGGATTTTCCGCGAAGGGGAATCCGCTGGATCCATTTATTTTCGTTTGCACGAGAAAAGATCGTTAATTTAAGCACGTTTCTGTTAATCATATTCGTCGATGGGTTTTTGTCTCTCTTTTAAATTAATCGTTTGCTAAACAGCTGTTAGAAGGATATCTACTTGTTTCCGTTGTGTATATTCGAAGGATTTCCGCCTTTCTTTAGCTGAAATAATTACAAATCGCTCGTTAATATTCCACGTGTGCCGCAATTAGCTTTTAAGGTAATTATCTTGGGATTAGTAGTCACCGGCGGAAACGGACGACGACTTTGTTAACGCGGCTGGAATTTTCTCGCTTTCCCAGCGCCAGTACGAGCTCCGCATGATTGATAACATCGGATTTCCGACATCGATGCTTCACGAGGAAATTCAAGCGTCGATCAAGCCAAGGCTTTTCATGTGTTTCGTAAACAACGAGTGCTGCGTTCCAAAGTGGTTTGCGATGTTGGTTTAAAATTTAGTTTCACAATTGCGCGATGATGGTTTCGATATTTTTACAAGGGCCCAATCCAGAGAGGAGCGGGGACAATTTGGGGTCGACAAATTTGGTAGAAAGAGAATTTTCATTTTAATTTTAAAATAAATAAAAACCAATAAAAGAGTAGAGCTTTTTGAAAAAGATGTAAAAAAGTAGGTAAGATTATTATTATTAAGGCTATAAATACCTATAGAAATTTTCTCTCACTGTCCAAAATTTTATTTTAAAATAATTATTTGTAATTAAAGATAAAGGGCGGCAAAACTCATTTTTTTTAAACTCATAATAATTTTTTAAATCGAGTCCTGCCTTTTTAAAAATTTTTAAACACTTTTACACGCATAATTATATTTATTAAGAAAGTATAATTATATTTTATTTACTCTTTCAAGTAGAACGAAGATGTTCGGGGCGGTCGCTATTGAGGGTGGCAGGGCACATCCCGTGCGCCGAAAATAAATAGGAAACTGGAACGTAATTACGGCTTCTAATTAAGGTTGATCGCGTGTCGTTACTCGCGGCTGGATTGAGCGAAATAATTATTCCGTGTAACGAGTGGCTTGACCCGCGATAAAACGATGCTCGCACTTAACCAAATGTATGTACAAATAAGCAACATTTCAAGCCGAAGTTCTCACGATTGTCGAACGTTTCAACATATTCGTAAGGGGCAAAAAGTGGGAATATCCATTTTTCGTGTTTCGTGATTTATAGCCTATTTTTTTAGTGGCAACTGTTACTACAGAACATTCGAATCTCAAAGGGTTATAAATTTTAAATATTCCCGTAAGATAATATTAACGATTTAGTATACTGATTAAAAACAGAAAACGTCCCCTCTGCATTAGAAGTTAGAACAAAATACGGAATGCCCCCACCCTTTGCCTAAGCATAAGCTTCCGTCGTCAAGGTGAAACAAGAAATTATTTAAGAAGAGAATATATAAAAAAATTAAACTCACTGAACCTTCTATCTTTACTGATGGACTAAAATATTAAAATTTAATTTTATAACGCTGTTATGTGACATTCCCTATTTTTTCCTACCCTTCATATACGAATAACACACGCAGAGCGACTTTACGACGAAAAACTGAGGGAAGTGGAAGGTTTGTTTATTGCACAATCGATGTGAAAACATCTGTTCGAAATGGCACGTGAGAATCGATACCGTCTGCCTTTCGAGTGGTTCGTTGGCTGTTCTCGTGAACGGAACGCGAAGGAAAAACCCTTTCGACCTGGTTCTTCGCAACATTCTTATCCCTTCAAAGTTGCCTCTTTTCCCTCGAGAGCCAGAGGCCCCCGGTTTTTATTTTCAGGACCGCCAAGGCAATACGAAATACGCCCGATCCCTGTAATTCTGAATTCTCTCTTCCGTTGCCCTCGGCGCAGCCACTGTGACTCCACTCGCCTCGTCAACGCTCGCTTGCTCTCTTTCCCGGGATAATTGACTTGCAAACTTCCCTTCGTCCTCCCCCGTTTCTCTTATTCAATATCGGCGGCTATCGTCGCACTCGAGCATCCATTCCTCGGATCGAAATGAAGGATCAGGCGGGGCCGTTTTCTTTGAACGAATCACCGCGATTCATATTTCACGAGAGCCCCGAGACGTGGCGTTTTATTTCTGAGGCTAACCTTTGGATAAAAGGATGATCTCTCGAAGCCATCGAAAGGGAGGAATAAAGAGTAAGTTCCACAGAGGAGACCCGTAATGCTCTGTTGTTATCCGTTTAAGGTTAATTGCCGCTGTTCTCGCGATTACAGTCTGCGGAGCTATCGATGTTTTTACAGTCGATTAAACAGAAGAATAAATTCCCGCGAACCACTCGACGGAGGCAGCCGCATTCCCTCTCGGGGAACGATGGACGTGGGACAGCAGAGCGGAGGAAATGGTAAAGTTTCGTTGGAAGCTCAAGAAAAATTTACTCACCACCATTTCGTAAATCGCGTCGACGATATTGTACATCTCGTCCCTCGTGATAAAGCCGTCGTTATCCACGTCGTACAGCCGAAATGCCCCTGGAAATAAAAAAGCCACCGACTCCTCTACCGCTGTTCTCTTAAACCGCGCAACACGGTTTTCCCGTTTATCGCGTCCTGATCACTTCTCCGCGTTCAACTTTCGCAATTCTTGCCAATACGCTAGTGAATCTACATCGTGGCACAAATTGCAAACCTTTCGGTACACGACTGAAGAAATACTGAGGAAATATTGAAGAAAATCTGAAGAAACTGACAAGGAATATCGTTAGTGCTATCGAAGAGTTTCAGTACCATCGATTTTCAGTTAGGACACACCGCTGGTACATGATCCTTTATTTTCCTCGTTTCCACGAGCGATCGTCAAGAAGGAAAGTTCTACTCACAGTGAAGTTTCTCGTCCAAGCTGCCCCGCGACGTCACCGAGAGCGCCCTTATAAACTCCTCGAATTCTATCGAGCCGTCCTGCAAGACGATAGTACCATTCCAGCTTTCATTCTCGTCGGGAATGCAGCGCGTTTAATTCCGCGTGTGTGTCGCGAAAGCCCCGCGGGCCAATTTATCGCGGAAATTGATTCTACTCGTGGGCACAGCGGCTATTAGTAAATGGCCGCGAATGTCACGGACCACGCGCCACTGGTAACCTTCCTGGTCCGTAAGTAACTTATTCGGGGGTGGCGAAAAACTTTGGGGGTAAATTAGTAAATACGTAAATTATCCTCGAGCACGGAAATGCACAGGGGTATAAAGGGAAGTGGCGGAGAAATAAAATAGGGGTTCTGTTTTACAAGAGCGATACGAGAGTGTCGGGGATTCTTCAGTTGAGCCTGAAATTGCCTTATCGAGCAGTGGCGGACGCTTTTATTCCTTTTCGATGGACACCCGCCGTCGCTTGAGAAATTTAGGAATGTAAGCGCAGGATGTATGGAGAAGGGATTTTTTATTGCGACCGCGTATAAACGGGAAATGGTTACTTTGCATAAACGTGAGGGGGATGCGATATACTTCTGTACGGCATTTTAGTATTTGTGTTTGATAGAATGTACCCTGCCCAAAACGTTTTCCAACAGTGGAATTTTAAGAATAAGTAAAATGTTTAAGCGGAAATGATGTGTAATTATTTTGTGTAGTAGAAAGCCGATAAGGAGAGGGTAAAATTGAAATGAAATTTAGTTTGATTGCAATTTTGAGTATCTGATGTAGGTAAAGAGAAATTTATCTTTCGTTCCGAAGTATAAGCGTGGAGCAGGAATTTTTTTAAAGCGTAGAATGGGAGTAACGATACCAAAATAACAAAATAACAAAATAACAAAATAACAAAATAACAAAATAACAAAATAACAAAATAACAAAATAACAAAATAACAAAATAACAAAATAACAAAATAACAAAATAACAAAATAACAAAATAACAAAATAACAAAATAACAAAATAACAAAATAACAAAATAACAAAATAACAAAATAACAAAATAACAAAATAACAAAATAACAAAATAACAAAATAACAAAATAACAAAATAACAAAATAACAAAATAACAAAATAACAAAATAACAAAATAACAAACGGGAAATAACAAAATAACAAAATAACAAACGGGAAATAGCTCTGCTCCACGAATCTATTGGACAACATCGTATCAGGGAAGGAGATCGATCGATTTCGGCGAACCTGACTGACTCGCGACTGAACCGTGTGGTAGTTTAAAATCAACGGTCTATTACAAGGACTCCCGATCGATTCACTGTCAAATTACTTGGTTGAATTGCTTTGCGTTACGAGCTCTCAATTTACAATCGAGCGAACAAGAGCGTTAGGCTGCCAAGTTGCTGAATCCGTTAGGAACTTACGCTGTTCTCGTCGAAAACCCTAAAGACAAGTGAGGCGAATTTCGACGGATCACCGTTGGGAAAGAACTGCTTGTAGATCCTTATGAAGCCCTGAAATCATGCAATAAGCCCTCTTATCACCAAACTCCCCTCGCGGTAATGGATTTATGTTTGATTAATGCGCCGGTCGAAACCAGGTCATACCTGTTCCGTCAGCAAACCGTCGGGGCAGTCTTTCAGGAATCCTTTGTGCCTAAACGAACAATCACCCAACGTTATCGAACGTAAATTTACTCATAATATGAATAGCTTTTGTTCAAAGCTGAATTTTACGCTTCACAGTGAAGCAAATAATGGTCACATGATTTTCAGCATAGAACTCTCCCATAATAAAGCTTCTATTAAGTATTAAGCGTAAAAGAAATTTTATACACGATTCCGATTTCGATTTAAAGATAAACCTTTCTACAATAGTGAAAATTTAATTTTCATTCTCGTCATCGGCAGTCCGCGAGCGCGCGTATTCACTATTTTATCGATAGAATCGCGGATCCTCGTCTGAAACGAATCCCTTTGATCCCCGAAATAGCATTCCAAGTGTTTCGCTTCCCCCAACTCACCATTGTCGAATCTCCTTCTCGCTAACTGCAACAGAAACGTGCAAAAATGCTTTTAATCGAGTGGAAGGTGTAACGAAGGTTAGAAGCTGGCAGAAACAGGAGGAAAAAAGATCGAGAGGGAAGAAACGGAAAGGGAGTGCTCCATCGATTTTCCTGTAAAGGTGAATCTACACCTTTCATAAAATTGAAAGCAAAGTGACCGGTGTAAATTACCAGTCAAACAAACTGAACCGTGTGAAGTCGCCTTAAACTCAAGTCTGGAGCTTCTTCTCGGGGAACTGGTGGCTGATTTTTATGTCCAGTGGACCCTAAGCGATTGAATCTCCTGAACGTTCAGGAAATTGCAGACTCAATTTCCTTTAGCTACGTCGCGCTCCTAGAAATGTACGCAGGAAACAACTAACAAAACGATCCCGTGAACGGTCGCCATGAACGGTCAATTTCGATAAGCTGGAAAAGGAGCTCTCCCAGCGATATACGTTAGTAATTGATTGACCCGCCATCCTATATCTGTTAGGACTGTAAAGCCAGGTCCACATTTCTTACCGCACCTCGCTCTGTTACCGCGACCAGGGAAAATTCTACTGACTTTTGTAATAAAATGAAAAGCATAAATTACTTATATGTTCCTGTTTTCGGGTCGTAATTTATAATTAAAAACCCGTGTTTTCCGATAACGGCTCGTTCACAGATTTCTCTTCCATATTTCAGGATATTTTCATAAATTTTGAAACGTTAACCACGGGCGTTCCGGGGGATTTGAGCGTAAGTGGAATTCATCCGCTAACCGATCATGGTCACAAATGTAGACAAATTTTTTTTTGTAAGCCACTCAAAAGCGCGCGATGACCATCGACGTTATAAAGGCGGATTCACACAAATCAGTCCCGGGCTGTCAGTGCCAGTGGTTTCTATGTCAGTGCAACTGACACGGACAAGTGTGAACTGCTCCATTCCAAAACAGAGAAACAATATTTTTTACCACCGACGCTGACGCCACTGAACCGTCAGCTGATCTGTGCGAACCCGCCTTTAAAAGCGGCGTGCGTGGAAAAACAGCTCGCATCCACCAGATTCGACAGGCTCGAAAAATTATTATTATTATTATTATTATTAAATGTCTTTATTGCACCATTAAATTAAATTAAATTACAATGGCGAGTAGGCGAGGTTCAGCATTAACTGCTGCTCTACAACCTAACCTAAAAACCCGTTGGGAGGTAAGAAAAAATGGCCGCAAAGCAGAGCGTGAATCACCGTTGCAATCGATAAATTCAATTTATCCGGATCTATCTGTATGGAATTAGGAAACGCATCGGGGACGAATACGATGGATTGGACCGATTGTTAGCGAGAAAACAAACCGACAAATAACAAAAGTTTCTGCTACCGCGGACGCGCGTAGCTCGCCGATCAACGCGGCGGCCGCGATATCCACGCGAATCCAACAAAAATAAACGACACACCAACGGCAAGGTCGAACCGTCACGTGACCCGCTTCTTTCGTTTTATAGGTCGCCGAAAAAAATAACCGCGCTCCAGTTTCGGGCGAATCGAGTAACCGTTACTGCGTGCGCATTAACGACACTGCTTGAGTTCCCTTACGACCTTAGGAGATTCCTATCACCTGGAAATGTGATCGATCTTCCAGGCAAAGTTGGGAATTATACGACTAAATTTTTATTCAATTAATCTTCGAACACAAATTTCGAATAGAACGAAGTTATTCGGGAATAACGAATAAATATTTAGTCGACTGAAAATTTATTCGAGAAAAGATTTAGCCGACTAAAAATTTTGTTCGAGAAAAAATTTAGTTGACTAAAAATTTATTCGAGATAAAATTAAGTCGACTAAAAATTTATTCGAGATAAAATTAAGTCGACTAAAAATTTAATCGAGATAAAATTAAGTCGACTAAAAATTTATTCGAGATAAAATTAAGTCGACTAAAAATTTAATCGAGATAAAATTAAGTCGACTAAAAATTTATTCGAGATAAAATTAAGTCGACTAAAAATTTATTCGAGATAAAATTAACTCGACTAAAAATTTATTCGAGATAAAATTAAGTCGACTAAAAATTTATTCGAGATAAAACTAAGTCGACTAAAAATTTATTCGACTAATGCCCAACTCTGTTTCCAGGTGAGCGCTAGAAGCCGAGTCTGAGGAAGAAGTCTGTCGCTACTGTGCCGCTACTTTGTACTGGAATACACGGACGAGCGAGTAACTTGTTACTCTCGGCTGCACCGAGACAGTTCTATGGATATGTAGCGTCGAGGCGCCTCTGCTTCTCTGTCCCCTGTTTCGGGGCCGCGGGGAAGGACGGAGTACGCACTAAGTGTATACCCCGAGTTGCTTTGATCGTAAAAAGGAAAATTACAAAGAAGCGGTTCTTGGCTGCTTATAAAAAGTTCAAGTTTTAAAGAAAGGAAACGTTTTGCGGGACGCGTCCGAGTTCCCTTTTGACAAATCGCGCATACATAATTCTTCTGGCTCGCCACTTCGGCCGCGCTCGACTTTTATAACCCTCGATAAATCTGCGCATGGTTTTTCAGCGAGCACGCAGTTACTGGAACGAGAATCGTCCCGTATTTCGAGCCGGTCTCCGTTTTCACACGCATTTTCGTCCCTTCTTCGCGCCCCTGTAATTTTCCCACCCCCTCCTCCCCTTCGCTGTCCAATTGCGTCGCAATTCCCGCGTACACTCCATAAAGCGGTCGGGTCCCGAGAAAATTATGCTTCAAACGCGTCCCCGATTCTATTTCGTTATCGCCTTTTGCGTTCCTTTGAGCCCATTGAATTTTATTCCCCCAGTCAGAATCGTCTTCCGAGTGTACCTCGGCGAACGTCTGTTCAACTTTATACGTTCATCTTTATGCGAGAAACTTACCTTTAAATTAGAGGTACGATACTTCTCCATTCTTTATGCACTCTTCTCGTCTCTCTGCCAGGTTTTTCCTTCGACGCCGAGTAACGACGACAATTTACTCGAACGCCGAACGAGAAAAGCACGTGCGGCAACGCGCTCGCAACACGTACACTTCCCGCGATTTCAAGGTGTACGCGATAACGCCCGCGACGTTGCCAAGAATTTGCAATTTACTAGCAACGATCCACCCACCGAATATCTCGTCGCGAATAAAAGCAGGCAGAATAAATTCCCCGCTGCATTTGCATGAGATTTGTCAATTTGCGGCGCGGGGGCCGTTCTCCCCCGACACGCTAAACTATTTCGCGTGGAATTACGGTGAATCGAGGGACGGATTGGAAAATTACGCTTATCACGTTGTGTCTCGCAGACGGGCTCGTCATGCTGGTAATGATAATAGGTCCCCCATAATCGGACGTCATGTTACCTTGGATCCCTTGTGTCGTGGAAAGGGAAACCACGTGCATCGTCGAGTGAACAAGAGCGAGCAAACTTAGAGTTACACAGTCCAGTGAAATGTGTCCGGTTTCAATAACGTTGGGAGTCTTTGATGCGCGATAAAAAAAATGTTGTGCGCGTTTTAACCTGAGAAGGTTTTTTTTTAGAGGAAAATATAGAAGAGGGGCGGTGATCCACGCGAATCTTCGCTAGTCGGGCTACGTCCAAGTCGGATGGTCTCTAACCGCGAGCTTCTCTCTCTGTAAGCTCGCGTGTCGAGGCCCACGTGACATTTCTGCCAGTCACATGGCATTATGCCTACCACAATGGATCGAGCGAGTCCACGAAACTTAGGGCGGGTTTCAGAGTTCCTGAGCTCATTGTTAGCAACATTGACACCCGAGATACTCCAGCTGCTGGATATCTCGCGAGTAGCCGAGTACCTGCATAACTCTGGGCACCCGGGCCAAATCAATAGTCTCACTTCGCGTTTCAACGAATCACCAAAGTGCTCGGCTTTCGGCGAGAAAACCGACTACATCCGATGTAACTAGCGGCGAATATATATATACTCGCGTGCTTTGAGCTTCGAAGACGTAGCAAACAGCGTCAAATTTGCATCTGCAAATCGACAAGGGAAACGAGGCAGGGAGATATCCGAGATTGAAAGTTGAACTAAGGGCACAAACGAAGAGTCGTTAAATGTAATAGGGATTGGGAGGAGAGACTCGTGTACAAAGATGAACCTTTGTTCTTTGAGACGTCAGTCTCGCTTTTGTTTGCAACACTCACGGCCCCAGAGGTGTGCCAGGCTTCCGCCTCCTTTGTGCAACGTCTTATCGGCAAAAACGATAGGCCCGAGGACGCGCTGAAGAACCCTGGAGTTACTGGCGGAGACGGTGGTGTCTGGGGCATTTCTTACCCGGAGGTCCAGCGTGCCAAGTTTGGGCTGCAGCCAGGAAGGCTCGAAGAGAGTGTAATCAGCAGCCGCCCCCAGCCACCATGGGGGAGGATTCACTCGAAGCCTATCGATCATCCCGACAAGCACCTGACACGTACTAAACGCGAGATAACTGCAACCCGACCCAACTCGAGACATCTTGACCTCCTAAAGTTTAGGCCCTAAACCCACGAGACAGTATAGAATTTTAGAAATTTATTCTATATTTTTTTAACTTCAAGAACGATACTTTAGACTTATTTATTTAACGGGAGCTACCCTTTAGTTAGAACGAAGCAATTAACTTATACAACGGAAGAGAAAAATATACAACGCATGGAAACAAGAGTAGAACATGGAATAATAATAATAATAATAATAATAATTGGTCTTTATTTATCACACTTACAAAAAAAAAAAACTTATGTGACAAATAGGCTAATACCTATGCTTAAAAAAGGTAAACAGATGCGGCATATGTTCGTATTAAAAGAATTCAGCTTAATAATAACTTGTGTCCTGAATCGGTGAGGCGATCCATTAAAAAGGTCTAAACAGGGAAAAAAGAGTTGCCTTTTTGCAACTTCAATGGGATCACGTGTGTACCGATTTAGAAGAAACTTGAGAATTCTAGTGTTCATCAGAAAGCAACACGCAGTGGCGGATTTAAGAAAAAAGGCCCAGGTGGCAAATGTTTTGAAGGGCCCATTTTTCGAAATAGTGAAGTAGTTTACTAAAAACGGGCAAAGTGTAGTAGTACAGAAAAAAACTATAGTGTTTGGTGGAAATAAAATTTTTTCTTTGAAGATAGGGCCCTGGGAGGCCTTCTGCGCAGGGGCCCATTTTTCGGGAAAGTGAAGAGGTAGTTTACTAAAAACGGGCAAAGTGTACTAGTACAGAAAAAAACTATAGTGTTTGGTTGAAATCGTATTTTTTTTTTGAAGATAGGGCCCTGGGAGGCCTTCTGCGCAGGGGCCCATTTTTCGGGAAAGGGAAGAGGTAGTTTACTAAAAACGGGCCAAGCGTAGTAGTACGAAAATAAATATAGTGTTTGGTTGAAATCATGTTTTTTTTTAAGATAGGGCCCTGGGAGGCCTTCTGCGCAGGGGCCCATTTTTCAGGAAAGTGAAGAGGTAGTTTACTAAAAACGGGCAAAGCGTAGTAGTACGAAAATAAATGTAGTGTTTGGATACCTATACCTAAACATAACTTTTTTGGAGATGAGGCCCTTGGGGGCCTTCTGCGCAGAGGCCCAGGCGGCAACTCCTCATCCACCACTGGCAACACGGCTTCTTAGCCGAGCCGTTAATTATTCGTTGTTACGGGTGCAAAGGTCGACATCCAATTGTTAATAAAACGCTCAACAGGTCTCGAAATAGCTTCCCGACGCGTAACGCTGCTAAAGGTTCTAGTTAAAGGTCGTTTAAAATTTCAGTAGCGCGCATTACAAGCGCCAGCGTCATAGCGCATAATGAAACGACGAGAAAGTGTATTATGCATGGCATAAATCATACCGTAATATAAGCTACGGCAGGATAGGGTAACGGAGCGGCTTACGCGGATTGTGAAGAGGATTTCTTCTTTTCGATGAAGCAAGTCGAAGAATCGAGGAGGCGCGGATTTTTCGCTGGTGTGGAAAAGACGCGGCGGCACGGCGTTGCTGGGAGGATGCGTATTCCGAGGTAACGATAATTTCAGCCACGTGGCCGCTATTTTATTGGCCGGTGTACGCCGCGCCAGCAAAACGACTATGCGAACGACTGAGCGAATAATTTATATTCCCACGTACACGCGGCACATATCGATAAAGGGGAAACTTTGGTAGGCTTTCGTGTCACGGTTCGCGGTACGCGGTCATTCGTTAAACCCGCACCGTGCTCACTTCGGATATTGCAGGAATATTTTAAAAGTCTGTTACGTATTGTATGAGGCCGAGTGGTCGCGGTTGGACCAAACACCTCACGAATTCATACCAGTCCTATTCTTTGAAAGAACCGTTAACGAGTATTATTATTATTATTATTAATCGTCTTCATCTTTCCAGAGGAATAGATAGGGGAACTCTGTAATACTTTACGGAGAACTTGCACTGTTAATGTCCCCATTACTGCAACTTAATTTGTTTTACTTAGGGGTCGTCCTACCTTGATTTTTTTAAAGAGAAACCCTCAAGTTATATTAATTAAAAACTTTATGCATATAATTGTACATATTTAGACATTTTAAAAAAATTCAATTAAAAAACTCTACCTACTAAAACTAAATCGGTTTTTGCAAAATTAGACTTTTGCGACTTAAAAAATCAGCGAATCGATCTCTGTTTTAGACGTTGCCAATTTTTTTTAATTTTCAGTATTTGTCATTTAATCTGGTTCAAACGATAAAACACTTATAAAAATTACACAAATTTTTAAATTTTCTATTTCAGACAACTGCGACGGCTGATTTTATGCTCCCCATCGCATATGATTTTTGTAAAGCGCTCTATTTGAGGCACCATAACTCAGATTTTTTTTAAAATTCTCTAAAGATTGCCAAATACAGCCACAAAGCCGGAAGTAAATATATTTAATCGTTTTGTTTTAAACAATTCCCAAATTTCGCATCATCTGTCGTCCGTCAAGGTAGGGAGACTCCTTAATACAAATGTAACGTATGAAGAATAATGTAAAAAAGAATTAATTATTAAAATGGAACTGTTCTTCTTCTTATTATTATAAACTACTATTTATACCCACGTTACGCTTTCTTTAAATAAAATAAATAAAGTGATTGGGACACAGTCAGTAACTAGCACATGTACCCTATCCATAAAACTAAAACTAAACGAAATAGACATGGACTACCAATAAGACGAGAAAGGATATCTTCTGATTCTAGCTCGCGATACTACATATACCTACAGAGTCAACACATTCGAGTATAGGTACTTTGTTCGCAACAGATAGGATGCGCATTGAGATGGAATGTTACATACGTAAATAAGAGACGTTGCCAAAACAGCGCAATCGATAAGGTACGCTGAATTTCAATTCGTCTCCCTTCTCTTACGTATCTTATCCTCTCCATTATTTCAGCTATCACTTCTATCTTTAATGGTTCCTCCATTTCCGCCGTCTTTCCTATCGTTACCATCTACTGCGGCAATTTTCGCTATCTTTACCGTAGCCGCCTTTCCTTATTTTCCTGGCCAACGACCCCACTCTCTTTTAACTTGCCCTCGGTTCCCGATACTTTCGATACCGTTGCGACAAAGTAACCTTGCGCGTGAAATTTACAAGATTTATCGCGCCATTCCGCGCCCCAAGATGGAAATTTTCTCTCCTTCCTCCGATTTTCTGAAATAGATCGACAAGGGAACGTTTCTACGTCTTTCTGCGAACGAGCTTCGTATGTAAATTCCTCGAAGAAAGCGATATCGCTTTAATTGAAACTTTGGGCGTCCAGCGACGGGGAAGGGAAGGCGAGCTGACTAAAAAGCCTTTTAATTAGATTTCCATCGGTTCGTCTCCAATTCAGCTTTGCATCTTTTATAAATCCTCTTCCTTCATAAGCTTCCGTCCGATCCTCTTTCGACGTATTCTCCGCCCCGTCCGAGATACCCGTTCGCGAGGAAATTGGTTTCAATGGGCAGTGATGATAAGGAATACATATAATTGTATTATGAGAGCAGCCTATTAATGTTATTGGCAGCGGTTGTTTGAAGCATCAAGCTAATCGATTATCTTCTCCGATGTCAGTTCAGATTTTTAGATAGCTGCATAGTGAGAAAGATTCGTCTTCGTCGATTTCCAATTTTCAAAGTGTATTGGCCAAGAGGGTCACGAAATATTTTCTGTGGGTCGCCGCGATTATTTTCAGTTGACGATTCTTAGCACTTATTTATTTTTTTACGGTTACATAATAATGTAACACTGATTTTGCAGTTATGAAAAAATTAAGAAGCTCGCTACCCAGGTGTATGTATTATGATATAATTAAATGTATACTTCTTTTTAATTTGTTTTAAATTTATTAAATAGAGGTGGGGTGTCGCAGGTTATTTGAATATCATAAAAGGAGGGCGCGACTCAAAAAAACTTCAGAAACACTGCGCTAAATCTCGCCAACAGTAGGTTTCACAATTCGTGGCAAAGTGTTTTCTAACATCCAGAAAATGAACGAAAGGCGGTTTTCCATAAAGCGTTAGTTTCCACTTTGAGCTTAGCAGCGATGTTCGTCGTCCGTAATTTAGTCCACACGGACCCATCGAAATTTCGATTCGATTTAACGGCATAACGTCGTGCCGCAACAGCGCTCTTTAGTGTCCATGTGGAACGTACTAATGAAATTGCAGCACGTCGATCGAATTTCGGGAACCGTTAAAGCTTTGTCGAAGCCAGCAAGTCGAGGCCACGTCGTACCAGCTTTTGCAGGGCGAATCGTTTGACGCACACCACGGGGATAACTTACAAATGTTTGAAGCCGAGGAGGAATATTTGCAGCACAACTTTCTTAACGCCAAAGGAACTTTCCAAGTGGACGTCACAAAGGAGCATGGTATTTAATAAAAAGTCACTCTAAATGACTTTAAACGGTACACTACGAACTCTCCTTTATACTTATAGATAAATACACAGATGTGACTCCTCAGGTATCGAAACCACTCCCTTTCGAAACGTTTCTATTCATTTCCCCAAATGACAGAATTTTTGCGACGTTTTAAAGCAAGTTCCTGCTATCCTTGTACCATTTAGCACAGACAGAGCCGGATTTACCTTTTCAGGGGCCCTAGGCTGAATATTCGGGGGGCCCTCGGTTAAATATAAAAAATAAAATTCAAAATTAACATTGAATACTCGGTTAAATATAAAAAATAAAATTCAAAATTAATATTCAATACCCGGTTAAATATAAAAATAAAATTCAAAATTAACATTGAATACTCGGTTAAATATAAAAAATAAAATTCAAAATTAACATTGAATACTCGGTTAAATATAAAAAATAAAATTCAAAATTAACATTGAATATGAAAACTAAATTAACCCTCGACAAGATTATATGATAAATTTTCCGACGAAAAAATTTAGAATGAAGGGCCCCCAGCTAAACGGGGCCCTAGGCTTCAGGCTTGTTAGCCTAAGTGGTAAATCCAGGTACAAAGCCAATTCCTATCACGCCTGTAATCCAGCCATCTCCATCGACAAGTCTATCGGCTAATGAATGCCTCGCGTTAGTCTGCCTAAAGGGAGTTGTTGGAAGGGATTCGTCCATAAAACCGTTTATTCGACGTAAAAGATAATGGTCTCATTGGCGTACCGAGTTTAGAGAATTATGCCCCCAGTGCAGTCGTACGTTCTGAGAAATCCCTCGTTAAGCGAACCCGCCGTTGTGCGAACGTCACAGAGTGTACTTACACAAACCTAGATGCTATAGCCTATTACACACCCAAGTTATATTGCATAGCCTATTGCTCCTCGGCTACAAACCCGTGGGTAATACAGCCTGTTACTGTCATGAATACCGTAGACCGTAGGCAATTTTAACACAGTGGTATCTACCTGAGTATTTGTCTTCCTAAACATACCTAAAGATAGAAGAGTTACAGTAAAAATACGATATAGGTACAAGACGATTCGTTCTACTTTCCAAACTTTTTTTTTATTAAAAACTGAGGCATAAATAGACGCAATAGCAACTTCACGACGTCACTAAATGGTAATTATAATATTATGCGACCGCGTCGGTGGTATATGCGGTTTGTCATTCGCCGAGGCGTCGCACAGTGGGGCAAAGTGACGAAGTTTGTGTCAAAATCAGAGAACTTTTGATAGAAATGAGATAGAGCGACGATTTTTTTTCAATTAAAGCTGAAAGATTGCAGAATAAGGGAAAATTAAAGAAGTTATAGTAGGAACGTTTTTTAACTTTGAAAATCTGTATTAAACTTGAAATCGATTTTTTCCAAAATCCTGAGGTACCTAGTAGCCAAATTTTGCGAACGGATTTGAAATCAGCGTGACAAAATCTACAGGAAATGATGTACAACATGTCAGGAAAAAAATCTAACCGTACGCGGTATTGGATAAATCACAATTTTGTTGTAATATTTCAAGTTTATCACAGATTCTCAAAGTTAACAAACGTTCGTACCATAATTTCTTTAATTTTCCCTTATTCTGCAATCTTTCAGCTGTAATTAAAAAAAAATCATCGCTCTATCTCATTTCTATCAAAAGTTCTTTGATTTTGACACAAACTTCGTCACTTTGCCGCACTGTGCGTCGTTAGGCGACGCAGAACTATACCAGACACCAGATACCCGCCTACCCGATGAGTTGTGCGAAGATCTCCGCGAAGAAGCGTCCTACGGTATCGCGTTTTAGACGATGCATCATGCGATATGAGGGGAAACGAAGTCGTGGAGCTCTGTCTAATTAAATAGTAATGTAAGCTGGCGTTGCCGTCGGTCGTTTTACGGCGGCACGGTTTAACGAACAATTTTCGCAGCGGTGGAGGAAAGTTTCGCGTTGACCGCAGAACTCCGGTTTCCACCGTAGTCCTCGACCAGCGCGTCGAGTATCTCATGGCGAAGCTCTTCTGCCTCGTAATTGGTTCGAGGCCAAAAAGGCTTAATTGCTCCTCGCTCGCTTAGGTACTTCCCACACAACCACCATCATACCGGGCCACCCTCACTTAAATCTCTCATCCACGGCTATTTTTTTTCTCTCTCCATTTCACTTCTTCGAACTCCGTCGATGTTCCCGAAGTTTTTCGCAGCCGAAGCTTCTCCCTTCGTCTAATCCCGATCAAGTTCGCCCGTGTACGTTCCTCCGTGCCTTTTCTCACTCGTTACACCTCCCCCGTCTTTACATTTCACCCCCCGCGCTGCTCCTCTCCTTTTCACGCTTTCTTCGCCACGGTCAACTTTTTTCTACCCTCTTTCGCTGTATGTTTAACTTTCGTCGGAGTTCTTGCGAAAGTTACCCTTCCTCGCCTTTTGCGCTGCGATCTGCTTAGACCTCTTTGAGACGACTCTTCATTCTCAGAGTTTACTTCGGTGAGACCGAGTGACCTTCTACGGAACTATTCAACCTCTCAATGTCGGTTATTTTCTCATTTTCTCGATGGCGGGGAGTTCGTGTGAATTAAGGGAAATATTCGTTGCTCTTAAATACGCGGATAATAAACCTGAACCGGGGCGGATTAAGAGCTTCAGAGGTCCTAAGCACTGAAGAGATTTTGAGGTCCTCTTGTACCGGGTGATCACTTCAACGCAATGACGATTTCTTAGGCACTTCTGATAATTTGACTAACAAGTGTTTCTGAGAAAGTTAGATTTTAAAATTCAGAAAATTCCTATGGTGTCCCACTTTTAAGCACGCGCTTATTTCCATTATTGGTTAATCCAGCACTGAACCTCAAGCCCACACGCAAATATTGTAATCTCTTAAAGAATTAGGCTTACCTTGGACGAAGCAAAATTATAATCATTTTCGACAATTTTTTTTAAGGAGATAATGAAATAAATGGAAAACTCAATATGAATCTGTTATTGTTCAACTCTCCACGAAAGAAGTATATTTTTTTTTGTATAAAATAGCGTATTTTCTACATGTCTAAAACTAAAGACGAACATACCGATTTTGCGATATCTTGAATATATTCTTTGCAATTGACACTTTTATAAAAACAGAAATTCACTGTTTCTGCTAATGTTCACAATTTCGACACAAATGAATGTTCATAGATATCCATATATACTTCTTTAGTTTTAGGTATGTAGAAAATAAAACTTTTTGGTTTTCTGTTCTAGGTCACACGGTATAGGCGTGAAGTTAAAGACCGTGGAAAACGTCGTTTGGCAAGATTTCGCGTATCACGGCTCTACAGACGCCATTTAATACGAAAAAAAAATACGACTTTTTTCGTCGAGAGTTGTGGAATAACAGGTTCATATCGAATTTTCCGTTTATTTTATTATGTACCTAAAAAATATTGCCGAAAATGACTATAACTGTGCTTCATCCAAGGTGGCCTAACCATTCGTCTGTCCTTTTATTGTTCGTGGGTTGAGGTGGAAAGGTGAATAGAGAAAATGCCTCCGGAGGGTTGTTTTGGAATGGTCGTTTTCGAGGATCTTTGTTATCCCGTTTCAAGTGATTCTTTACGAGAAGTGCCTTTACAGAGGTTTTCACGAACCAAGAGATTCGAACAACGTGCGCACGTACTGGATGTAGATAATAAAAAGACGTCAGAAGCACGCATCTTGTTAATATTCAGACGGTAAGATTTCCTGCTCCGAATGTACATATAATCTCGTAAAAACTAGACTCTATTGTTTCCTTCTCGAGAACGCCGTGCAGCACAGTGGCAAATTTGCCCGAAGTCGTTGCCAAAACTAAGTAGTGTTTCCAAGTTTAAGTTAAATTGTGAAATACATTACAAGAACATAACTCTAGAAAGATAATCGTGTACTTTTTTAATGAATCATAAATAAATAAATATATACAATAAATCATAAGATAATTAAATAAAATAAATAAATTAAATTAAATTAACATAATTTCTAGTTTTACCTGAAAAACTTATCTGAAAAATTAAATTTGAAGTTGCATACCTATCTCTCTCTTAGAGAATGGCACATTAAAAATTAATTTTAATATATAAACATAAATGAAGTACCTACAATTCGCAGATTTTTAAAATAAAAATTTTTCTTTTACTTTTGTCCACGATTTCTGCCAAATTCGCCACTGCGCAGCGTGTCACAGTTAATTACAAGCCTGACGCTTGATTAAACGCTTGCTCCATCACGCGAATGAACTCTCCCAGAAATTTTTTAACTTGCGCGTAATTGGTTTAAAATTTCATCGTTTATCAAAAGGTGTGGTCGAATAACCTTTGCCGTGAATAACGAAAGCTCGAGACACCAGTTGGAAACAAGCCGGCCGTATTGCCCAACGAACCTTTCATTCGTCTCGTTATTTCCTTTTGCCCGTGTTCCATTCACGTCCGTGGTATTCCCTGCTGGATGCAGCCTCTCGTCCTTCGTTCTTGTAATAAAGCTTGAAAATCTCTCGTTTGGCGGAGCGGAGGCCGCGCCACGAGGAGCAGCCTGGCCCGCCTGGCCTCTTCTAATCCCCGGCTCAACGAACCTCGTAAGGGGCCAAGAAGAAGGGCTGCCAGAGCTCGTAGAGAAAGGGAGAAAGCTACTGCCTCGGGTCGAGATGATCGTTTCGGATATTCACCGATATTGCTGTCGGAGCTTATGCCCCCCGCGATAACCTAGTGCCTTCGAGTGTCGTGGAATAATTTGCAGGAAATAATGAGGTCGTCGAGAGCGAGGAGGTAACGAGCAGATGTAACGAATTAATTCGCGCACAGATTCGTAGCTTCCGAGCCAGCGATCCTTCATAACGCTCGAGCTTTCGGGAAAACACCACTTTCCTTCGATCGCGGCGCGAGCTTTGCTGTTTACGAGCTCCGAGCGACAATAAGGCAGAGGTTGGGCGTCGCGACGCGATCCCCGACGATCGTTTTACCTGCGATATTCAATCCTTTCTGCTTCGTGTATTTTATGGAGCCGCAACTGTTCCTATATTTTCGTAACGGAAAATCTGTCGATAAAAGTTTCCATCAAAGTAACGACACTTCTTCCCTGACATGGGTATTCCTTACCGAGCAGACCCCTCCTCATTTTTCAAATTTTATCACGGATTCTACTGCCTCGACAGCCTCGAAACACGTCACTTCGAGTTTGAATATCGTCGGGGGATGGGAATCTATGCTTTCGGGAAATACAGAGATCTCATATTTTCTGGTCCACCTACTCTGAATGGCAACTCTATGGACCACGGGAATAGCGAAGGTAAACACGTGAGCCGAGTGCCTGGCAATTTAGAGAAATTGAAATTTGGTTGGGCTATCGTCAAAGGGTTGCTCCCTGGGAAATGGTTCCCAAAGCTCCCTCAGAACCGGTTGGACCGCTGTGCGTTAATTAAAATAGCTTTTGAAAACTGCATTCTCTGCGCCAGCACGGCGAGCTCGGAATGGGAAAACTTTAGAAGATCTTCCCCCGAAAAGCATCAGCGGTTTGAACTTGCGGCCCAATCATCGGGAGGGGATGAAAGGAGCATTTCCGGATTTCTCTCCTCTAACAAGTAAGAAAGCTAACTTTCCTTATCCCTAAACTCGCGTGGCTCTTGCTCGGTCGAGCAAACTAAATTTGGCGCGAAAAAAGTGGAAGCCCAGTCACCTCGGAACAATGGGAACCGGACTTCTTCCTGCAAGCACACTTTCGGGAATCAAGAAGATCAATGAAAATATCCACGAGTAACAAATTAATTGCAAACACTGACTACGAAGATAACACGCAATTGATTTCTCGGTGTGGTGGTCTAATATAATCAAAGTACCAGTCACGTTGCGCGCAGTGACTTTCCTCTCAGTCGCAATGGCGAAACGAGTGCGGCCTGCGAAAGTTTATTCGAGGAAGTGAAGTATGGTCCAGTTGCGCGGACGAAGGGAATAATGGAAAGCTGATAACGAATTGGCACAAGCTGCGAGGTAGAAAAATGCTGGAGCACCGACAAAGCTACGTAATGCGCTGACAATAAATTGCAGGCGGCGTGTACGGAACGGGAACGAGGAGGAAGAGCTCCACACGGGCTCGCGGGGAATACGTAATCGCAAGGAACGCGTATTCGCGGCAGAATGAGTAACTTGTCTCGCTTGTA
The DNA here is from genome assembly GCA_960531205.1 of Andrena bicolor. Lineage (NCBI taxonomy): Eukaryota > Metazoa > Arthropoda > Insecta > Hymenoptera > Andrenidae > Andrena > Andrena bicolor. Next base: position 13,376,056 of record OY482665.1, read on the forward strand.
TACCTATGGATACACGGGCTACTGGAAATGTTTATTGCATCACCCTTAAATCCACGTCCTATGACACAATCTTCATAACTTCTTAGTTCTTACGTGATTGATAAAGTAAGTGGTAGGGTAGATGCACCATTTGTGGCCACTTTAAGGATTTCAGTGACTTTCATCGTAATTGTGTTTAAAATTGTATGTACTTCAAATCAGGAAACTAAAAGCTTTACTAAATTTTACACTATCTTTACTATTAAGGTAAAGGGCCAGTAGTTGACCATCAATTAGTAGTTGACCTTTGTGTAGAAAAACATGAAAAATAAGGTTTTAAGAAGTGACGATCTTTTGAACAAAGTGCAGTTAGAGAGTGCAGTTCTCTAACTGCATTTTGTTCAAAAGATCGTCACTTCTGAAAACCTTATTTTTCATGTTTTTCTGAACAAAGGTCAACTACTGATTGATGGTCAACTACTGGCCCTTTACCTTAATGTCTAAGTTACCATTAACTAGAGAAATCGTTAAAGAATTAATCAAGTTAAAAAATATAAGAAATCCATTTTTCACCGTTTGTGGCCACTTGCCACTTTTCGCGTAAGCAATAAATGTAACCTTATATTTCTGGTGGTATATAAAACAAAATATTTACGGTTTGAAATTCTACACATAATTAAGTGTCTGCAAGCAATTTCGAGCTAAAAAAACGCGATAATTATGCACATGGCCAAAAACGGTACATCTACCCTATACATGTTGTTTTGACGAAAATATTGGCCACTGCTTATTGTTAGTCAACGATTACGCAAAAATATTAAATGAGGTGGAAATAAAGGCACGTTAAATATTATATTGGAATAATGCGATAAATATTTCTGGGGGGTGTCTCGTGTAACAGACCCAAAAGTAACTAATATTTACAATTTTTTTTGGAAGAAACTATTGTTAATCTTGGATTAAACTCTTTTGTGGTGTAAGGAGGCATCTTTAAACTTGCAGAAAATATTTTATTTTTCTTATATCGATGCTTCTTATTATTTAATAATTATCGTGGAATCTTTTCAACCTCTTCGACGATTAACTCCTGGTGGAGGTACATGTAGCACCTGTCACAGTCATCCGATTGCAAAAAATAGAAAAGTTTCTTAAAGTTAGACAGTTTACGGTGGGCTCGACGGTAATTTAAAGAGAAAAAATAAAAAAATTGAAAAGTTATAGTGGTTGAAAAAGAGGTAACTTTTCCCTTCGATAAATTTACTTTATATCGATGAAAAAAGTATTATAAATAAAAACTAAAATTAAAATTTAATATTCAGTCCCAGCGTATATAAACTATTCAGTTATTTTTTGCAGTTGTTACACGATAATCCCTCTTAACGAAAAGGGAGGTGTGTTGTAATGACCACTAAGTAACTCGAACCAATATTCCCGTTCCGTTCGAAGCTAATGTAAGTCACTCAGCGCAAAAGCAATTAATTTCGCATGGCAAGGTGAAGGAGACGAAACAGATGGTTTTTTATTCAACAGACGATCGACCAAGAGCAGTGGGGCAAAGTTTCCCGAGAATTCAGGTCGGAACGAAAACTGTCTCAGAGGTTGTAAAGTTTTCCACGGGCCAGCAGTAAATAAGCTCCGTCGAACTTGCTAGCGAAATAAATTTTACTCAGTCATCATCTTCGAACGCGTCCTTAGAGGTGTTTTAAATCCACTTACAAACATTCAATCGAGTTTTCACAAATTTCCAACAAATCCACATATTCAGATTACATTTTAAACGCAGATCGACGTACCTTGCACGCGACTCGCAAGTTTCCACGCTACCGTGGCGGCGAAAATGCACGCGTTTCCCGGGAAGTGGCTTAATAGCGGCGCGCTGTTGGGGAAAATTCAATTTCCAGATAAGCATTAACGCCGGTAAGCTTCCCATCTGGTTTCCCTGTTCACGGTGAATCGCGAATCGAGCGATTGATGGTTTACATTATCGCGAGATCGCTGATTTACGACGCGATCGCGGAGAGCGAATCGATAGTGAAGCTAGAAGCCGCTGGTACATTCGCGTGATGGATCACCGACGTTTGCTGAAGTACATATGGCCACGGTGACTGTGGATGCGTGTTTCGACGACATCGTGCTCTCATATCCCACCGGCATCGATTTTCAAATAATAAACGTATTATTTTCTCAATAACCGTTGCAATATTCCTCACCGATTTACAGGGAAAATTAAAGTTCTTTGAACGATATTCCGCGGAGTTTATTCCGCGAAGGGGCCACTTGATGGACAACACGCAAGCAGTATAACCGTTTTAAGAACACTTAGGTACGTTTACGCAAACTCTGACGTGTTCACTAGAACAGGTGTTCAGCAGAACGCATATCCACTATAATCATAGGGTATAGGGTATTGCATTGCATCGCGAAATCGACGTGGAGTAGCGCAACGTGTCGCAACGCACACTCTTTGCTCCTCCAAAATTTATTGCCCGTATCGTATTGTATCGTTTCAATCGGTTTCAATGTAATACGTTAACCTTGAATTGGTGCGGTGACGTGAAAATGACTCCGCGCGTCAAAGGTAAGTAGATAGGTAACTCTAAATACGAGGGCTGAAGTGTTCTTATTTTTATTGGATATTTATATAAAAAAAAAAATTATATTACGTTTATATTACTTTTTCGTTAATATGAAACGAATATTTCCCGTACGTGGGGAAAAATATTTACTTCTTAATCTAGAGTAAATATTAAAAAGAGATTGAATCTCGTTTCAATATTGGAAGTATATGTATTAAATAGGTTGTGGTACTAGAGTTGTAATATAATAAAATCATATAATAAATGAAAGAATCATAGCATCAAAATAAAACTGTGAAATCACCATTCATCCAGTAACTATAGGAAACTACAAACTTAATCTTAATCTTTACTAATATATAAAAGTGAAACGTTGTCTATTCGTTTGTCCTTCTTTCACGCCTAAACAACTGAATGGATTTCATTGAAATTTTGAATATTTATTACACACGTCCTAGATTAGATTATAAGCTATTTATTTTTTGCTTTAGGCTTTTTTAATTTCTCAAACATCACAAATAATTTCCGGGTTAAACCAGATAACGGATCAACTAGTAAGTATATAAAGCAGAAAGTGTTTGTGTGTTTGTTTGTCGCCTAAGAAGTTCCTAGCGATAAACTCTGGGGTCACGAAATGTGTTCAAGCTCATTATGCCTAATTAATCCAGATGAATGTGACTATTTTCACAAAAGATAAATAATTCTTTTTGTAAAATCAGAATCTAAATTTCGAGTAAAGCTCTTAAGTAGCTCTATATATCAAAACCAACTTTCCACTTTTTTTAATGACACTTTTTTATTGAAATTAAAACATTATGAGTACATATATTATCAAATACTCGATCGATCATGATTCTGAAAAATTTGGTGCGACCGCAACGGGGGCAGGTTTAAACACCGGGCACACTTTAGAAGCTGTGCTCGCGAGTGAATTTCGTCGCGGAAGATTTAGAGGCACGCGGTATCGCGGTTCGCGCCTCGCATATTAATGGCCCTGGCCGATTTAGCGGCGTTGTTTGAAAGCGCAATATGTAGCTGGGAATCCGAGACAGATGTACGCTCGGGGAAATATGGTTACAGCCGACAAAAGTTACACGACCATGGCCGAGCACGTACGCGGAAATTGGAAAATGCAATTGAAGTGACGCGCCGCGACACGACGCAACGGGAACCGGGCCCAGCGGCACCGCGACGCTAATAAACGCGAATCGCGTTAAGCGACTCGGCAACGGCGTGTCATGTTTGCCATACTTTTTCATCCTATATCAGTCGGCCGTGGAAAATAGTCCGGGGCTGGTTTAACGGCGATGCGTTCGCCCGACCGACGTTCATCTTTATTCGATGAAATATAACCAATCCCGAAGTGAAATCGTATTACCAATTCGGATCGAACGGTCCTCGAGCAAATGCATCGCGCGCGCGACAGAACTCTGCGATTCCCGTGGCGATCATTCTCTTCCAAGTCACGAAGGTGAACGCCAAGTGGCTCGATCCTTATCGACTAAGGAGCGTAGAGGCCCAGTGTTATAGAAATTAACGTCTGCTCTAACAACCACCCCTTCGTTTCATTTAACCCCGAACATCGTGTAATCTATCTCTCCTACGCGTTACGACTATTCGGCCCAACTTTATATCTCGCTCGTAAAATCATCCGGAATTATTATTCCGTGCCGTGGGAACTATAACTTGCCCGGCGATTAGCGTTGTCGGATAACAAAGCCATTCCCAACTTGCGTCCGAGTGATTATACGATACAGCCGCTATTACCCGTGGCGTGAAATACCAGCAGGTATTACGCGACTTCCAGACAGCAAATGAATTCCTTTTGCGCACCTACTCTGTTACTATGAAACGTATGAACCTATGTAGAATTCTTTTTTGGTTATTAATGCACAGGAACGGAAATATAAAGAGACTTTATTGATAAAGTGAAAGGAATAAATGATAAATTTAACGAATGAGAAAAATAATAGATAAGCAATCGCTCGAGGGTGATATTTAGAGGTGGATTTAACGGGGCCCCGACTCCTGAGGGGCCCCCAAAAAACCAACTTTCCACTTTTTTATTGAAATTAAAACATTATGAGTACATAATCTGTTTAAAATTATGGTTAACGTGATTTTATTTTTCCTGTCTTTCCCTTTTTTGTAAGGGGCCCAATATTTTATTTTGCGCCCGGGCCTCAACCGACCTTAATCCGCCTCTGGTGACATTCTCCCCTCTCGGCGTCTCTTTTGTCTCAACTCAATCCAGTGTAATCTTAACCTTAAGGGGAGGTTCCGGTCTAGAGACCAAAAAAATGTGTGATATTTAGGAATTAATTAAAGGAAAACTATTATATTTAATTTAATGGGACTTTTTGCATTGTATTAAGGATGTCTTAAATTATAGAAATATATTTTTTGTTTTATAATTAATCATTGCAGACGGCCCTAGGCAGCTGTTAAAGTCAAGGCGTCAAAAAATTGATCCATTCGAAAAATTAAATAAAAAAAAATCGATTTTTAGACCGGAACCTCCCCTTAACAAACAAATCCTGCTAAAATAAAATTAACAATGCTTCGTGTGTATCTCCCCTGAATTCGCTCGATACGTGTCAACGTTAAACACGTCCGAACGTCAATGCAGGCCACCTGGGAACTGGCTGCGGCATAATCTAATGCCATCCCTCGTTATAACGGTCAATTTCAAAACGTAATTCCATCGAAAGTTTGATAAAGCGATAATCATGTTGCGAAAACGCGTTAAAATCTGAACACCGCTGGGGATCGAGATTTATTATCCTGCCACGAAATTTCTGCCGCGCGGCGAGCAAGGAAAGCCAACATAATAAACCCGTAAGCCATGAAATTACCGTTCCGGGCGCGAATCGAGACCGCAGCGTTAGGTGGTAGAAACAGTAACTTGATGTTTCATAGGGGCCACGATGGATCCGAACGCTCGGACGTTTCATTGACAAGCGACGGTTTATCAGCGCTGGCTCGACAGTTAATAATTATTGTGCCAGTGGCGATGCGTCGCCTGTTCTGCACGTCGACCCACAGAACGCCGCAATAACCTCGATGGCATCGGTGTATCGCTGATAATTAAATTATCCTCATTTCCTACGGCCCGATGCGAGTGGGTAAAATGGATTTCAATCGAATGCCAGCAGATTCCAAACCTCTCCCCGTCTCTCCCGATTAATACGCGTCTCTGCTGTGCCCGCTATTGAGCCCATAACGGAACAAATTAACCGACAAATGACTGAGCGGGTGATTCGAGCAGCGGTAATTCGTCTAAGTTGGAAGCAAGTTGCTATCGCGTGTATTCGAAGCGCGATAAATCCTCGATTCAGGGACGTGCACGCGCCCGAGACGATTCTCGCGCGTGGCGCGTCAATCCTCCCTTAATTCACCGCTGGCAAGACCGACGACGAGGGCGTAGCTGCCCGCCAGCTACACGCCACGTAGGGAAACCACGGATCGACTCCTTGTACTCGGTCGAATACAATTTCCAGCGTGCACGCGTCTCGGGCGATGATACATATTAACGAGTTACTCTCAGACGCCCAAAACAGCAAATTAGACGAATTTTTTTTATGATTTTACTAGGAGGTTGAAAATTATTTCTGTGCTTCTTATCTTTAAGGCATGTGTTGAGGAATATATTGTACAGAAATATTTTAAAATGGCTGAGTCATATGTCGTCCTGCGAAGCTTCGAGGAATCACTTTTTTCAAATTTGCTGGCAGTTAACTTGGACAATTTTCATTCGATTCGCTTGAAGATTTAATTGTATCTTCTGTAATAGATTATCTACGGAAATACATTAAAAACTTTTTTGCTACAGGCAATTTTAGGCAAACTTTTCGGTTGAGCTTGATATTTATTTATTTATTTATTTATTGCTATGTAGTATATACGGGTGGGCACCCTTTGGTAAAAGACAAAATGTACATGAGCTGAAAGACGGAAATATGTACATGTGATAAGATATAGTATACGCGATTACAAAATTAGTTAGACAGAGTTGCTGCGCATTAACATCATGAGCTTATTCTTAAAAAACATATTGGTGTTCGAGAAAAAGTCAACAACATGACAGAACTTATTGGCTAAGTTACACAGACGGTTACATATTCTCTTGAAATGTCCAGCATTTTCAGAAAAATCAATATTTCGACAAATCGCTATTTACTTCTGTAGTAAATGTCGTGTGAATAATGAAAATTTTCGGTTTTTATCCTACGTGAATGTATACGGAACTTCTCCTGCTAACCGTGGAGAGTGTCTATTCAAAAATTGCAAGAAACGAGGAGCACCAACACCGCCATATTGTTTAAAAAACATAGTTACAATTTTTTTATATACCATAAGACGCGTAGAATAAAGCCCTTAATAATATTCCTACCACGAACCGGTCAAAAAGCCCGTTTTTAAAATGTCGATTAGAATTTCCTATATACAACGTAATTGAATCGCCTTTAAACTTCACGACTTTGCCTGAAATATACGTATAATACATTTTTGAATATTCACTTCTTGTTTTATCATTTATTTTCTGAGAAAAATTTGTAGTCTGTCTTACCTAACGCGACCGGTGAAATGACGTGAAACGTGTCGGTAGGAATAGTGTTAAAATTTTTTCTCATTTACTTTCTAATTTCGCCGCAGAAAAAATTCTTAAACTCACATACGATTCCCTGCCTCGAAGGTGGCCTCACCCGTTAACCTTGCAAGCGAGGGTCCTTGGATAAAGGATCGATCGTTCTAAACGTCGAACGCAGTGAACTTCACCGGGTCAGGGAAGTTGCTTGGCGGTGCATAAACTGAGAATCTGCGAGCGCAGGGGACGCCGACAAGCGTAAAAGAAGGTATAGCCGCGCGGAGCGTTATCACGGTCGGTGGACCAAGAAACATCGAGCAGAGGGTGGCTTCTCCGCGAAGTGTAAACTTCCGGTTAACAAGGATTAGCATTCCCCGGTGGAGTTTCCATAGGAGCCGAAGAGAAGCTGGGATCCAGGTCGCGGTGGATGCGCTGGAACGGTGAACCGGATGCGCTCGGCCGCACGTGACACACACCGTTGTTCGAACCGGGGGTGAATTTATGAATCGATCCGGTATGCCAGCGTCGCGCGTTCGCGGAGAAATAATGCCAGCGGAGCTCACCGCGCGGAATAAATCGCATCTCTGCCGGAGATTTCGCGAGGTTATTCTACTCGATGCGCGTGCCCCTCGCATATCTTTACGAGCGCTCCTCCGACGACAGTTTACGAGTCCAGAAACTCCGTCTGCTCGCTGATCGTCAAACCTGAAGAGAACGCAGCGGATGATATTTTCACCCCTTTACGCGGGAAACGTCTCTCTTCCGCGACGTGACCGAAATGAAAGATCTGGTTAGTCGCTTCTTACATTCCTTCAAAGGAAAACGTACGGGCCGATGCTGCGTCTAGAATTAAATATCTAGACACAGAATGGGAATTATCCCAGAGAGCATTTGAAAAAATAATAAATGTATTCGGCCCTGTCACTATTGATTTGGCCAAAAAAACCCAGAGACACCGATTTTCTAAAAGTGCTGTATAGGGTAAACGCACCAGTAAATGAACAGTTAAGGCTAATGAATGAACACTATTATAAAATTATGTTTGCAGCGCGATTGGTTCCACGTGCTGCAAAAATTCTTTGGATATGAAGCAAGAAATGAAAAGAAGTCTCTAATCAATTAGTTGCTTACTTTAATAATTTATTTTACTGATTTTAATAAAAAATGTTCATTCACTGGTACGTGTTCATTTACTGGTACATCCACCCTATTTCGCTAAATATAAAAAAAAAAACAGCAACGGAATTCAAAATTCCAGTTGGAGGGATCGATAGAGAATTTAATTGGGAAGAATTTAAAAAAAAATCGCCAAGTTTACTAAAAAATTACGACCTGCACGGTGATTTGAACAAAAAGTGTGATTATGTACCACTGTGCGTGGGAGGAGAGGGACTCTCTTCTTCTACCGCGACGAAAATATTCGTTAGGGAGCGCGGAAAGCCGCGGCTTCGAGAGGATGGATGTAAAGAGATCTCGGCGATCGCGCGAACAACGACAACCCTTTTCAGGTCGCCGTGCGGGATTTCTCCGTACGGCGAATTTATTCGCTCTATATTTCAGCGCCTCCGTTTTCGGCCTCTCCGGAGGAAATTAAAGCGAGCCCGTTGCGCTCGGCCGGATCGAAAGATCGTTATCGGGGCTGGAACGGGCTCGATCGTCGAATTGCTGAAAGCCCGATTACTCGAGTCAATTAAAGCCTATTAACCGAACCGCGCGGCGATAAATCGCTCCGGGACAGTCTATGTCTATCGAATCGAAGCCCATATTTCGCGACCGTTTCGATCGCCTATTTCCAACTCGTCTGCTCCTCGTTATTTCGCGCAACAGATATTTCATTTTCTCGCGGCTAATTGCCACCTTCCGTCGAATCGATCGAGGCGCATCGGACGGAGGATGTCGGGGCGATGTTCAGTTTCCGAGCTACCCCTTCTAAATACGATCGAATTACCGCGCTGACTTTCCTACGAGCCTAACGACAGCGCGGGAGTCTCGCGTTACCCTTTAGATGGTTGTATTGATATGTGTGTGCGTGGAAAATTTGTAGATAATTAATTATTCAAGTTTTTAGTGGAATTGGGGACCTTGCAGCACGAGGGGTGCAACTCTATATTTTATAGTTTTGAGTTATGAGGTGTAATTTGGGAACAAAATTTTATATCGTTTGGTGCACTTTCATGTAAATCTGATAACGAATGAGCGATTTATTGTAAATAAATAAAAATAGAAATATTTATATTAACATTAGAATTAATATTATTAATATTTCTATTATTAATATTAACATTAGAATTAATATTATTAATATTTCTATTATTAATATTAACATTAGAATTAATATTATTAATATTTCTATTATTAATATTAACATTAGAATTAATATTATTAATATTTCTATTATTAATATTAACATTAGAATTAATATTATTAATATTAACATTAGAATTAATATTATTAATATTAACATTAGAATTAATATTATTAATATTTCCGTTATTAATATTAATACCTCTATTTTTAGTTATTTGCAATAAATCGCTCGTATTAATTTTAATATTTTTATTATAGAATATTTTTTCGCCAAATCTAGAAATAAAAACTTATCAACTCAATAATTACTACTTATTCTCTGAAGATATATACATATGTTTTTTTTAATTAGTGTTCTCTTTTTACTGTTAAGTCAAAGCAATAATTTTATAAACAGAGCTGTACCCCCCTGCAGGGTTTTCAATTACGAAATTATTAGCGCGCAGAAATAAAATTCCTATTGCTATTACTGTTTCGTGACATCTACTTAGTAGTTTAATTCTGTAACTAAAAAAGCGATACCTATAATTAATTTTAATTTCAACTTTAGTTTTAATTTAGCTTTATTTTTATTTTTATTTTTAGTCCTAGTTTATATATAGTCCTCTTTCTTTAGTTCTTATAATTGTAAACTAAAACGCACTATCCCCGTGAAATAATAATAATAATCACGAAGAGGTGCCTAGAAATTCCCTCGTAAAACAAGGGTTGGGAGCACTTCGGCCGCCCCGGGAACAGAGAATCGCGATAAATTTTAAGAGAATTGTTCGCAAGATATACGCTTAATTCCGATTCCAGATCCAATCGCGCGTTCTACTGATTGAGAAAACTATAGGTAGCTTCTTCGGCTCAGCTGGCGCGCTTATTAATCCAGCACCACTCTCGATTTTTTCAATTTTCGAAATGGAAGAAAAAGTTCACCCGCCGAAAGGTCGTCTATTAAAAGTTGCACGATCCAGTAGCAAGTAGAAAAATGAGGGGGAAAAAGTTGCCGGCCTGATCGAAATCCCGTTCACCTTTCTTTCTCTGCGAGTGAAACAATTACCGTGACAGCTGGGTACATGTCACTCGAACGCGCGCCGGCCGGTTCTCCGTGTAATAGGAAAGCAACGTAATGAGAAAACGAGATTCCAGAGCAGAAGGATGCGCGGAGCGACGCGACGAGCCCGCTTGAATTTCGAGAATCCGCGTGCTCCGGCCGCGGGAAATGGGGCGGAAATATTTTTAAAATGCGGGCCACGCCGCGGCTTTCTGGAACGCCGGGGCGCAGAGAGCTCCTGTCAAATGAGCCGGACGTTAACGACTCTGCCCAACGTCTGCGACTTGGGGCTTCGGGAAATTCGTCGCGGCGCTTGAAACAGCGCCGATCCAATTTACGACGCTCGCGGGGCGCTCGTCACGCTGCGAATCTCTACTTTTACGAGAATTATCGGAACACGCTGGTAATTTCACGAGCTAATAAAGTTACTATAGTTTGCGAGGTAATAAATTGGTCGAGGACGCGCCGATCGAAAAATTCTGCGCCGGGGAGAGTGGAGGTCAATCCATAAATCCGTGTGTATTTACTCGTCGTAAAAGCTCCGTATTTATTACCGTGAACGTTAACGAACGCTCCGGTCGCGCAGAAGCTTGACTCGTTCCACTGACAAGTGGAAAGGCTTTTAGGTTTCTGCCTCCGATTGCTTTGGATTTTGGATATGTTTTAAGGGACCGAAAAATAATATATACGTGTTTTTTTATAGCGGCCCGTTTTCATATTTGGGGGGTTAAACCACCCCTCAAAGTTATCGGCTGTCCATCGCCGATTGCTTTGGTTTTTGGATATGCTTTAGAGGGTCAAGAAAGACGAAATATTTGTCTTTTGAGTTTGGTATGCGTTTATAAATTCGTTGATTCGAATTTTAACCGCCAACTTTTAAGAACTGACTTAAAATTAAGGGTTAAATACACCTAAGTAGCACCGCGAAAACAGGGTATTTTTAATGAATTTTTTTTATCTATAAGTAATTTAGTTTAACAAAAATCGTAATATATACTTGAAAGCTTATACTTTAAAGAATATTTTTAAAAAAAATCATGATAGTTTCTTTTATGTACTTTAAGGAACATTCTTCCTTTTTTCTTTTAGATGACATCTCGGGGAGATATTTTTGGCCCCGCAAAACCCTTGCCATGTTCAAAAGCAGCTACACGGCGAACAAGATGAACTGTCATAACTTTCTTCTTTCGAAAATACTCTTTAAAGTCCGAGTTTTCAAGTGTATATTACAATTTTTGTTTAACTAAATTACTTATAGGTAAAAATAAATCATAAAAAATTCCTTGCTTTCACGATAAGGTGTATGTAATCTCGTAAGTGAAAAATGTGGGTTCTTTAAATTTCTCACATGAACGTTCAAGCCGCGTCGTAGTAGAAGTACACACTTGTCGTCCCCTTTTGTGCGTCTGTCGCTTCCGAGGGAAACATAGTTTGGAATAATCGGGGGAGGGTTGGAAAACACTGGAGATAAGGTGAGAATGGAAGAGCAGGGAAGGGGTTGCCGCGAGTGGCGAGCAGTCGAGAAGGTGCGCGCATAAAATGGCAGAGAGTTCGTACACGGGTGGGTGTCTGGTGGAAGCGTGGAAAGGCATCAGGATCGATCGTTCCACCTGCTTCGCGCGACGTTTCGTCGATAGAAGGGACGATTCCTCCTACGTCCAGCAAAGCGCAACGAATAAATAATAAGCGAAATCGGAGCTCTACCGCGGGCGACGCAAATAGAACGTTCTTATAGCGAGTTGGGATTCCAGGAAAGAGCAAGCGGGGTGTAAAGTCTGTAAAGTTTGCGAAGTGTCGAACTATGTATATCAAATTCGATCGCAAATCATCGCGATATCGAGTTCCACGTGTACCACAGCCCGTCGAATTCGCGATGAGAACTGTTCGTTCGATATTCCCTCGATTACGGGCTAATTTATTTATTTATTTATTTATTTATTATACGGGAAGCCCCATGGTATACAAGAAAGAAAGACAAAACTACTTAGTAAAATATACGGAGAGTCTGAACACAAAATTAACAAAAATTAATACATAGTATACAAATAGTTATAATAATCAAGTCAACAAGGATAAGACTACGTTACACCATTCAGGTTATGAATGACACTATGAAGTAACGTCCTAAACGAATTAAGGGGGGTCACTCAGGTGAAAATGAACTACCAGTAATTTTACAGATAAAAATTTGAAAATATTTATATCCATATTATTTTTTACGCTGAATTGAATTATGTAAGAGCTAATATAGTGACAATTTTTTTTCTTCAAAATTTAAAAATAAAATTTCGGAAAAATTATTCTATTGTAAAATCCATACTCATATTTCTGTAGAATTGTATACAAAGACTGCAAAAAAAAATTCAGTTTGAAAACTTCATTTTTGTCTGAGTTATAAAGTTTTTTGTTTTGGCGTTGTAACTAAAACGCTCCTGCTTCGTATATAAAAACTTTATAACTCAGACAAAAATGAAGTTTTCGAGCTGAAATTTTTTTTGCAGTCTTTGTATACAATTCTACAGAAATAAGGGTATGGATTTTACAATAGAATAATTTTTTCAAAATTTTATTTTTAAATTTTGAAGAAAAAAAATTGTCACTATATTAATCTTACATAATTCATTTCAGTGTAAAAAATAATATGGATATACATATTTTCAAATTTTTATCTGTAAAATTACTGGTAGTTCATTTTGGATGGTCCAACCCCCCTTAAGGGTGCTCAGGAAGGGATCTATACCACTGAAATGTTGGTTCACAATGAACCTTCGATTCTTATTGCGATCCGAACTGCAGCAGCAAACGGCAATTTCGGTGTCTTTCGGGGAAACAAAGACCCCTAAAATGCGTGTAGCGTGTCGAAGTGGCGGAAGGAGAAAAAACCTGAGATCGATAAGAATGTTCGTGCTTATCTCTGTTCGTGTGAGTCGAAGTCTGAATAATTCGAGGTTGCTCCGAGCACGCCCCTGTGGGTTTTTAATGATAGAGCGCTACGCGCGATAATGTCGTTAGGCTACCCGATGGTGTGTCGTTCACCCCTCGATCAAACAAACCCGGCAAGCAACAAGCGAAATCGATCATCACAGAGGAACTGGCAACAGAATGCCGCAGGAAAGGAGACGTGTCTCTGCGCGGCTGCTGTTCGCGGTGCCAGTGTTTCGGAGTTCAACGGAAAAGGGAAACGCGGCAGACAAAGGAGAACGTCCCAATGTTTCGCGACCAAAGAAATGCTCGGTGCTGACGGAAAGGACGGTGCTTGAATTGGTGAAATATGGTAGGTAAGAATTTTATCGCATCATCTTCCAAAATGGACACCTTTTCGATCATCGTTACGATGCAAGATTAAGGGAGGTTCAAGTTTACGGCCGATAAAAATAGGTGATACTTGGGAATTAATTAAAGGTAAACTACCACAGGTAATTTAATGGGATTTTTTGCAGTGTATGAAGAATGCCTTAAACTATAGAAATATATTTTTCTTTCTGTAATTAATCATTGCAAATTGCACGGGGGATTCTTTAAAGTGGAGGCGTAAAAAAATTTATCCTAATCGGTGGGACTTGTAGCACCTAAACGTTTGGTATGAAATAAGAAGCAGTGCTAGATTATATTAAATTGCATCAAATTCTCTAGTGGACACAATTTAAAAATTACAAAAATGACATTTTTAAAAAATAATACTTCAAATTTGAAATAATAGAAAAAGAAACTTATATTACTTACAGGTAAATGATAGTTGCTTTAATAATTAATAAGCGTGACATTTTGAAAAAATAATACTTCAAATTTGAAATAATAGAAAAAGAAACTGATATTACTTACGGGTAAATGATACTTGCTTTAATAATTAATAAGCGTGACATTTTGAAAAAATAATACTTGAAATTTGAAATAACAGAAAAAGAAACTGATATTACTTACAGGTAAATGATAGTTGCTTTAATAATTAATAAGCGTTGGAAATACAGCGCGAGAATAAACGAAGCACGGCTCAGTTTATACTTTATACAATGGTAAAAGCATAGTTCGTAATCGAAACGAGCGTACCTCACGGCTTGCCTTCGAATAATAGGTTGGAAAGAGGAACCCGGATTTTTGGCGGAGCCCCGGAACGCAGCAGTCGGAATACGGCTTCGTTCCCCGAAGCAGCGCCAGCTCCACGACTCCATTCACAAGGAATTACATGCTATGCAAATTCCTTATGGATCGAAGACTGCGAGAAACCGATGTACAGCTGTTCCGTGGCAGTAACGACGTAGTTGTGAAAAATTCCACTAACTTCCACGTTGAAACCGTTAGTTTGTTGCGGGGATGATCGTAAATCAGGTTACGTCAGATAGACGCAAGAAAAGAAACCAGAGTAACGTAATTCCACGCGAAGATCTCCATCGGATAAACTAATAAACCGTCGACGATAACGCGGTATTAATCACGCGACTCCCCACACGAACGGGAAAACCACTAATCTCACGGACTATTACACAGAGACCGGTGACGCTTTTTATCCGTCCCCTTTTTCCCCTGCGACTCTTAAAAACCTACGAGCAGTGGAAAACCGTTCCGTCGAGCCTCTGCTCTGTAAATTTTCGTGCCACGGAAGCTACTTCCTCGTGGCAACACTTTTTACCATTTTACGGCTCACAGTGGCGTTCAAAGGATCGCAAGTTCTAACATTAAACGTTGTTTGTTTTATTCCCATGCTTATATGCCCGCATGCTCTCTCCTTGATGCAACGAGAGGGGCATGAATTTCACTACCCTCCTCGTATCGATCTCTGAGTTGCGCGTTCCAGCGGATGTTGATAGTGATACTCGATGTTGCCACTCCGGCGAAGGGTGGCAATTTTTCGTGGCGATATTTTTCTGGACCGAGAGTATCGATCTTTACGGCGTCACCGTTAAAGGGACGCCGTCTTTTCGGACGTAAGGGCTTTCAGCAAAATTATACACGTGTCTGGAATTTCAACGGCTGCGATCTCACGCTTCCCGCGAATAGTTTCTCTGTCGTACAATTTTTCAAACTTTCCAGACGTCGCGAGCATTCTTTTCACCTTTTCTTTCTTTCACCCTTCGCCCCTCTGGTAAGTGTTCTTCGAGGAAGGTCCTTTCAGTCGGCCAGCATCGGATCGCAAAAAGGTAATTTTTCCCAGCCACAATGTTTCGTATCGTTAGCTGTATCCACTTTTAATGTCACCGTGCTTGGGGTTATTTTTCTCAGAGAAAACGGTAGTGTTTCGGGGAAGCATTAACACTTCGCTTTAGATTCGTATAACTTTTTTATTTGGAATCTTATTCGAGATGAACTTGTCGTTTTTATTTACTTCTATACAGCTGGTGATTATGAGGCGTATTAAAAATATTTGTCCATTATTGAACAAAATATTTCACAACTTATATGCTCTTCTAATGTCAAACTTATCTGTTATTGCAAAATTTTATGAGTAACGAAAATGTGTTTTTTAAACCTTTGAATGTCTCCCAAATTTCAAAAGTGCTCAAACGTAGTTTCTCGATCCTCAGAACTTAATAAATTCATACATTTTTTTGAACAAAAACAATTTTTATTTTCAAACACTTTGCCATTGACGACTTTACCATTTTTGGTAATGTATTCTTAACAACTATTTCTCCTAATTTTTCTCATATTTGCAGCAAAAATATGTAATTACATATTCCCTTTCTCACAAATTACTTACAGAGAACAAATAGCTTACAGCTATTTGCAACAATTCATTCATAATATTGGAATATAAATCAATAGGCACATCCTAAAATAAGAGAAATCTCAAATTTTCGGTTTTTTTTACTTACTCCACTTTCATAATCACCGGCATATATGAGCCGAGCACAATTGGCGCAAGTTTTTCCGAGCACAGTGAAAAGGTTAAACAGAGCGAGTGTAACGCGTGGCGAAGGTGGATAATAAGAGGCATTCTTTGGCGTAATAAGAAAGCTCCAGGGCATCGTAGTCACTCGTAAATGTTCTACGACGCACACGTGTAATTCAACGTCGACCTCTGGCCGCGCCACGGCGGGTTACCTTTCGTATTTTCCATTCCAGTGGACGATTAACTCATTTACCAGAGGATTTTCTGCTAGAGCTCGCCTGCTGAAATTGAAACGAGCCCCGCTATTATTTAAGGGCATAATTTCATCCAGCTCTCGGAGCTGCCCTCGTTCGTGCGCACTGCGCACTGGTATTCCCATCGGATGAATTTTTCAATTTCGTCCCCGTTTTTATTCCGCCGTTTAGCAACGCTCTTCTCTTTACCCCAATTATTAAAAGCAACCGCTGAAATCTAGTTGGTCGTTTAGGGGACGCTTGTTGGGGGATTTAAAGAGGGGGTGGAAGGCATTTAACCGTTTAACCGAAGAGGGACTTGATCCTATCAACACGTTACGTTGACTAATCTGCGCGAGGAGGTGCGCAAGTTTGAGGCGACTAGACCGGATCCTTAGGAGTTCAGACCTCCTTGCCAACGCAATCCCTAAGCTAGTGGTTGAGAACTATCGATGGTACTTACGATAGTTTAAGGATGGTTCTCACTATCGAAAACTATAGATGGCTTATTTCCACTATCGATAATTATCGGTATTGAAAATCGTAGGTTAGTCAATTGAAAAATAGTAACAGCTGAAATTCAGAATCACAAATTTAATTTGGAATATTATTACTGAGAACCATCGATAACTATCGTAAATAATAGCAGCCGAAATTCAGATATCCAAATTTAATTTCTAATATTATTACTGAGAACCATCGATAACTATCGTAAATAATAACAGCCGAAATTCAGAATCCCAAATTTAATTTCTAATATTATTACAAATTTTGATAGTGAGAACCATCGATAATTATCGTAAATAATAACAGCCGAAATTCAGAATCCCAAATTTAATTTGTAATATTATTACTGAGAACCATCGATAACTATCGTAAATAATAACAGCCAAAATTCAGAATCCCAAATTTAATTTCTAATATTATTAAAAATTTCGATAATAAGAACCATCGATAGTTCTCCATCACTACCCTAATCATCCCCCTACCGCGTAGAATCCACGCGAACACAACTAAATAGCTCGTCTAACTTCGTAAAACACATATTCCTATGGAACTCGTAAACGAAGGGGACACCTGGGCGCAATTTGTCCCCTGTCGATGAAAACGGCAACACGGAATTAGGTACGGTAATCCCTGATCAAGATTTCCTTGGTTCTCGCATCTGGTTTGTCAGTTACTGCAGCGGAGAAAGGGAAGAAGATTACGGATGAAAGGTTCGTCCAGATTTGAACTGTCAAGTCGAAAGTTCCATCGAGGACGAATCGCTCCAACAGATCGGCGCGCTAATCTCGGATTAAATTTCATGCGACGCGGGGCGTCGTCCTTTTGCCGCCACTGGACGATCTCGTACTCGGCGGAATACCAACGCAGCGAAATTTCGATCAAGGATCTTCTTTATTACGAGATCGCCCTTGAATCACGACAGCTATTTGCATACCCATTCTAATATAGTCGGGCGGAATTTTGCTGCGGCGATTGGATCCCATTCGATTCGTCCAGCGTTTTATTAACATTCCTCCCTAACGATCCGCTTACCGACGCTCTGCCCGGATTTATCTTCATGTTAAAATACGGAAATGAAACAAGAACCTTTCAGAATAAAATTATCCATCTTGAGCGCGCTTTTCATTTCAAGCCGAAATATGTCATTCTTCACCACTTTCACATCTATTTTACCTTTTAATTTTCAAAATTAGGTACAAAGCAGCTTTCCCTGAACCTCGATTTTCACACAGATTACCCTTCCTCATCTCTGTTAAAATTATTCCCACTTAAACTTCTCTGTTAATGCAATAAAGGCGTTAAAAACAGTTAATAATTTATAAAAATAGTTTCCAACGCGATAGTTACCTAATTAAAATTGGCTCCAGAGGTTCCCCGCTCGCGTGACAAGCGCGTTTCCAAAGTGTGACGCGACTGCCAAGGTAACGACACCACTGTCCCTAAATTCAAAAGATAAGCCCAGGGGCGGAAAGTCGCGGAATCGAGGACACGGGTTGGCCGTGTAGGCAGAAGCTCTCATTCAAAGGGTTCCCCTGCTATAATTCGGGACAGATTTCGTCGCCGTCCCCCTCGAGCATTAACGCGCATCCTCAGGCCACGATTTCAATGCCCAGATTCTGTTTGCCAAGTATTTAAAGAGAGCATTCATTCTCGGCAGGGGGGAACGACTCTTTCAGGATTACCACACAAGAGGCACGCGTTCCCACTCTCTATCCTGCGAAGCTTCTTCGAGGAGACCGAGACCACCGAAGGGGAAAGACGATCGGGGAGGATCGAAGGACGTAAACGATGCAAATGAAAAACGTCACTGAGGGGGATTACCGTTCGGCGCAGCGAACGGCTTTCCGTGTACGAGGGAATCGTTATTGGCTGGCAGATCTCGGAACGGGTTGCTTGAAAATATCTAGACCGGAAACTATTCGTAACTCTCGGCGCGCGGTGGCGCGGACAGGTCAGTCGGAAGAATCTTCATCCAGGACGGACAGATTTCATGGTATAAAATCTACCAATGTGTACGTGGCTACTGCGTCTACCTCGAGGAATGCCAGAAGGGACGGGCCGATAAGATTATCTTGTTCTTTCAACGAATTACCCTCGAGGGCAATTTCTTGCTGCTCGGCGGCCTCCTACGGACACTTTCCTCATCCTCTTCTTGTACTTCATTTTTGATGGAATACACTTTTGCGCAAATCCCGTGGAATCCCTTCGGCCTTTTACTTTTATTGCACCCGCCAAACCCGTCCAACGAACTTTATCGTTTGCGTACGCGTCAACGCAGTGTAGCTGACATATTGGTGAAATATTGACGGCCGGTGGTTAACCACTGTTCGAAATTTCTTGGTTCATTCGCGTACGTGGTCGCACAGTATTATAACTTATTACCGGAGACCATTAGAGACTCTATTTTAGCCCAGTAGATTTTAAAGAATCCGTCCCCCGAACTGTATACGAATAGGAAAACGAATATATAAGCGTGTAGATGAATTATATAATAAGTGAATCTATTTCAGATGTACTGGAAAACAGATGTAGTTATTTGAATTAACTGTAGGTATCAGAAGTGGGGAGAGTAGAATTTTGAAGTAGGTAAATAGAAATAAATATCTTTATTTCTTCGAGAAATAAATTTTTCTTTGAAACAGTAGTTACGTAAAGAAATAGTATTTCTAATATATATTTTAATACTAACTCATATAAATATTACCTACTGTGAAACGAGGATTTCATTGAAATATAAGAAAATAATATTTCAAATAATAACTGACTGACTGACAACACCAGAAATATTTACCCGAATATATGTAATCTTAAGAAGGGAGCGCGCAACACGTGCTGTTTGGTTTTGAAATTTTTATCTCCCATTTTCGATCCCATATTTCCTATATTCGAATCCGAGTGTAAATAGTAAATAATATTTGCTCATGATTTGAGCATTAAATGAAATGGTATTTCTACACAGTATCTCCTTATGGAAATATTTCAGTTTCTAGTACTTTGGTTGAATTTTTTAAATTTCGAATTTTACTTCGAATTTTCCTCAGCCCTAAGGTCGGGGCCAGATATATTGGCCGGTGAGTTTCGTGAGGAGTATCCTCCTATTCTCAACGTTTTCTGACTCGCTCTCGCGTTGCCAGAAAAGGAGTGAACCAGAAGTCGTGGGGATGGCGCCGAGCTCTTGACGTGTAGGCCAAACCGAGCTCTTAGCGTAGAAATACATACATCAGAATAGGTGTGCGTTAGCTGCGAAAACGAATTCGCCGGCCAATATTATTATTATTATTATTAATAATAAATAATAATAATAATAATAATAAATAATAATAATAATAATAAATATATCTGGCCCCGACCTTAGTACCTAAGTATACTCTGAACTGGAAATTATAATTTCTACTTATCCGCTCAAGCCTCGCAAAACTGTAACCCCACAGTGAACCCATACCATGGCCACATTTAAATAAATTATCGATCATGAAACTCGCTATTGCGCAACCAAAATCTGCGATAAAAGAGAATATCGAGCAAATGAGTGATTAAAATTTACAGGAATCGTAAAATCGCGGGGGCGATAGAAAAAGGGAACGAAACGTAGGTAGCAACACGGTGGTGTGACGGGAGGCAAAGTAGTTGGCGGTAAATTTATGGAAATCGCGATAATGAGCAACACGCGGCTCCATTCGAACAGTGAAGCCTGTTATCTCTGTACACGTTGCACGCGCCCTTCTGTGAGAAACTACGAGCTTAAACCGACAATCGAAATCTTCGTTCATCGATCAGCGAACGGGAAGCGATAACAGATTTTCCTCGATCTCATTTAACGCCCGCGTTCCTGAACGGCTCGATCGATTTCTCCCGTTTATTCTACTGTGTTCGGCGAAAATTCGACAAGGTGACAAATTAATCTGCCACTGAAATGTAAATGACGGGATTTGGGGAAACGCTGCACGCTTAATTCGTAATATGTGATTACCCCGTGCTCGACCAAAGGTATTTTCGCTTCTCCTACAAATTAGAACGCAGACCATCGGCTCCGCTGCGCGATCGAATAATCTGACGGACGTTTCGAATAGCTGGTGCAGCGAGTGATTAATACTTTCCGCTGCTCGTTAAATGGTTACTTAATAGATACATCAAAGTCTGTTTATCTACTCCACACCGCGTCACGTTCACCCGAGCGAGAAATTCCAGACTCGATGTTATCGAAGAAAATACCATTGCCAAGATATGCTTTTGCTCTTTAATTTCCATTCTGATAAATGCTTTTCTGCCAGCTGATTACAGAACCTCTGCCCATCGGGGGGTGAAAAATTACTTTCTCCGCGATATTATAGACAGAAATAAATCTTGTAATACCTGCGCTATAGAATCGAATTCAATTAAGGGTTGAGTTTCCGGGGAAAGAGATGCACTGATTTTACAGGAAGAAGGATATCTCTCAAGATAAAATCTAGTGGTGGAGAACTATCGATGGTACTTACGATAGTTATCGATGGTTCTCACTATCGAAAACTATAGATGGTTTATTTTCAGTATCGATAATTATAGGTATTGAAAATCGTAGGTTAGTCAATTGAAAAATAATAACAAATGAAATTCAGAATCCCAAATTTAATTTCTAATATTAGTACAAATTTCGATAGTGAGAACCATCGATTGTTCCCCACCACTACTATACATATATATGTATACTTACCAGAGCTGAGCGTTATCTGAATAAATTTTCATCTCGAATAAAAAATGATAACTTAATTTTGTTCGGAATTGTTATCCGAAGATTATTGAAATAAAAATTTATTCGAATAATTCCCAACTCTGTTCCACAGTAATGTGATAAACGGAGCAGTACTTACAATACGTGTAGGTAGTAAGTCGATCGATGGTATCCTGCTTCAGTTTGCTATTCTTCTTGCCCATGTTTCCCGAGAAGATCCTCTTTCTTCTCTACAACCAACTTGTCCACTTTATCTCTGCTCTTTGTTCGCGTCTTTCCTTCGGGGCGTCTCACAGTCTCACCGTTCGCCCCGCATCTTTCGCGTTCCCTTGGAATTCAACTGCCGAATTGCCACCTGGCGTCAATTCTGCCCGCCTTAAAGACACGCTCGAGTGTTGTCGTTCAATCTCCGTGAGTATTTACTTTTACGGCGAGCAGACCCGCGCGCGCGCGTAAGGTCGAGGGTGCCGGAGATTCAAAGACGAACCACGAGCGGGTTCCGACCGTGAAATCTAGGCGAACTCTATTCCAGACGCGCTCGAAAGGCTTTAGCGTCTCCTATCGGCGTCCCCTTGGATGATCGCGCCGGAGGAGGATAACGATCTCTGCTCGAGGTTCCAGGGATATCTTCGACGACTTTCTTCGGCAGCTTTTCTCCGAGCAACTTCCTCGACGAAGCCTCTGAAGCTGTTGCTGATAATTTATGCAATTCGTTCCCTCGCGTCGCATAAGAAAGCACATTCGACGGAAGTCGGCTAGCAGATCTCGGGCATCAGTCCACCCTCGGGATGCGTCTGAAAATTATTGTTTCCGGTCGTTGAAGGGGTTGTTCGACACGAAACTGTCGCGTGACTCTTTGTTACGTTTTACTCCGCCACTTCGAAGCGAATCGCGAAGGAACCGTTCGCGAGTCTACAAGCATTCTGGGACCGGACTCTTCCGAAATTTCATGGGAAATCGGGATCGGGGACCACGTGGAATCACCAGCGGGGTGGTCCAAGCGTTGCTGTCACCTTTCGGTAAGATTCTGGACGCTTATGCCCGTTGGAAGACAAACTCAGAGAAGGTCGAGCCGAGCCGGGACCCGAACGGATCCGAGTAACCCGAATGTTTCGAGTAGCTCGATTTTTTTCGGGTAGCTCGATTTTTTCGGGTAACTCGATTCTTTCGAGTAGCTAACAAACGAAGCGATCTGAACATTTCTTAAGACGACGGCGACAACGACGGTAGGTACCGTTTAGAAGATGGAATTCAGAGTTCACTTTTTGACACTTTGAGGCTGCGTATCTCCTAAACGGCTGGTCCTACGTCGTTTTTGACGAAATTTCGAAAGAAAACTCAACCAAAGAAAGATATAATCTCCTCCTTTCAAAAGGTCCCATGTACTTTAAGCAAGCAGACTGCCCGGCACTGTCGGGTTGCCCGGAATACGTTCGAACTGTTGGAAAAAATCGAGCTATCCGAGAGAATCGAGCTACTCGAAAAAATCGAGCTACCCGAAAGAATCGAGCTACTCGAACCATTCGAGTTACTCGGATCCGTTCGGGTCCCGGCTCGGCTCGAAAAATCGAGTCCCGCTCGGTTCGCATTTCAAGCTACTCGAATGTTTCGAGTACTCGAACAGCTCTAAGTCACAAAGTGAAAACCGAATCCACTAAAGATCCTCTAACCCCTAAAGCAAGAACGGACCTGGCTACGTACGAGATAAGTTTCTAGCGCCCAAAGTATACGTGCTGATAGAGATACAGGGTTATCCACTTAACTGAGAACCCGCGCGCAGGGAGCAGATGAATGGTCAAGTAGTCAGTCCCAGTGCTAAAGAAGAAATTGGATTTTCGGTGTACCGACGCCTTGCTCGGGCTTTTTGCGTCGCTTTCCCCTGAGCCTGAGGACAAATGTCGAGGCGATTGTCTGAGAAAGGCCACGCAAGGCTCGAGTTAAGTGGATAACCCTGTAATAGCGACGTCGTAAATTCGGCAGTAGAGTCGCACCGATTTAGATAGAGAGACCGAGAATCATCTATGACCCACGGTTTCGTATTCTCTTTATAGAGAAGTCTTCAATGGGATCAGTGGAAACTGAACGGGAGGTGAGCTACAAACACACTCGTGGCTCCCTTGCGCAGCGCGCGAAGGTGGCACCGGCTCTTTCACTGTGTGAGTTGCGATTGATGTTCGAGAAGCAAGGGAATTCGGTGCGCTTCCATTGATGCATACGCGGAAGCCTGCAGTGGGACAGTGACAAGAAAATTCAAAAGTCGAAAATAAGAGCCACCCTGTCTTCGATATTACTGCGAATTTTGGTTCCAAAGATTTGCAGAATAATACAGTCTTGACATATCAAACACTGAAGATATGTAAAATAAAAGGATCTTTTTGGAACATCTAGGTATATGCCCCTTTAAATTTTGAAAATATAATTCTTGAAAATAAAAAATACACCTTTTTTAAGCCTTCCTAAATAAAAAGTGTTCGAGGAGCATTTAAACTCTCAAAATCGGTAAAAAAATTTGTTCACTTTTTTCAGTTGGTCGGACTTTTTCGAAACCCGTTCGTCACAAGAGAAAAGGTAATAGAATATAAAACAATATGTCACGCTCAAAGTGCGGATCTCTTTGTATTCAAACGCAATTATCTGAAAAATGGTTGGAGGCACGATAAAATTATATATACAGTAATTGTAGAGAATTAACTGCTATTTTAGTATTATTTGAACAAAAATTCGTTACGGCTTACCATTTCTGAAAAATTCTTTAAATCCGAACTATCGATGAATTCTAAACTTTAAGGCCTGTTCGGCACCCTTTCCTGTTGCCCGGTTGCAATAATCTTTTTCAAGGACTACTTTCAAAATAATTTTTTTATTAAATGATAGATCTAATTAAAAGAAGTAACTTTTGTCTTGAAACTTTTTTTCTACCTCGTACAGTTCGCGAGTTATAACACAAAATCTGAAAATAGCCGAATTTTCAGGGGTTAATTTCACCCCCTTAGAGTGATTTTGGGCAGCAAAAAAAATTGCGTTGTACTCAGGAGGATATTCCTTACATATCCACAAAGTTTCAGAATTTTTTGAATTTCCGGGTTCGAAATCTTCCCTTGTGAGTTTAAGATTTAAAGCGGTTAATATCATCGCACAAAATATGTCAAGTAGGGTATGTACTTTAGTGTGTGATGAATTTTACGACATCACCACGATCTTTACCATCAAGTAGATATATGTACGACCTTCTTATGGACCTTTACAAGGACTGCGACCGTCACCCGGTTAATCAGACCCAGACACACTTAACAGAATGAATTTCCACGGGTGCAGTCGGTGATTACATTTTGTCTCTGCGAACCAAGACACAAGCGTCTTTTGAAAAGTGCTCTCGGGTCGCGTTTATTCGTATCCCACCGACCCGAATGGTCGCAACGCCAATGGAGGCCATTATAAACGAGTCCGCGACCAGTCCGTTCTCTTTAATTACATCCAACTCGCGCCTAATTTACTAAAGGCAGCTCGCAGCCCTGTACGAAACTCGACGTTCGCCAGGCGCTACGCTGGAATAAGATGAATAACTCGAAGCAGAGGGGTGGAAACGAGGGAGAGCTGGGTTTTTCGTGGCGCGCCGGTAAAAGGCGTCGCAGTGAATTTCATTTAACGCGTCCATGGATTATCCCCTTTTCGCCGTGAATGGAGGCTAAATCCGAAAAGTCAGATGGCCAGATCGTACCCCGTAGCTCGGCCGTGAGAAACGATCGCAAAAAACCAAAGGAACGTCTGTCGTTGATAAATCGCCCGTGAAAGAGAAACGATGGCCCGCGAACTAAAGGAGGGATTAAAGCGGAAGCCAATTGTTCGGAACCTTAAATGAAATCGACGGACTGTACTGCGAGGCAAAGCCGAGTCCAAGCAATTTTACGCAATGTCGCGTGATTATAGATACGGTTAAACCTTTGTCAAGAGTTAAGGGCCATTCCGTGAAACGTATCGGGCCACGGATACCTTCCTTTTCTGATCGTAACGATTTCCTCGTTGGAAAATTCACGCGGGAAAATTCGGGCCCGCAGTCGTAGACCTTCGCGTCGCGTCGGCGTCGTTAACGGAGACTTGCAGATTCGCAATGCTGGCACGTAACTTACTATTCCGCTGTTCTAACGTCAGGTCCCCGTTATTACGTTAATCTGTCTGCGAATAATTGCTTCGTTACTCGTTGCATTATTCACGACCGCTTCCACGAAGGATAACGAGCTACGAAATTGCGTAAGGTGAAATCCATGCGTAATTTGCATCGTCAAACTAATGCTTAATGCCTTTCGAAGTATGTGCGAGTATCGTGCTCGACTTTCCAACAGGGTTTTCCAGGAAAAGTAACGCATCGACCTTCGCTAATCGCCACCGCGAGAAAGATTCTTCGACGTACAGGAAAATGGGACTATTTCGAGAATACTTCTAATCCCTCTGGCCCTTTGTGGGTCATCTTTCTGCCAAACGATCCTCCATAGTCTATTCGCACTCGACTCGGAACCTGTCAGAAATTCGTATGGAAACGAAGCGTTAATACGAAACCGTTCTGCATCGTCCCAACGGGGATCCAGCTCTATCGTAACTATTGGGCAGTGGCGGATTTAAGGAAAAAGGCCCGGGTGACAAACGTTCTGAGGGGCCCATTTTTTTA
The DNA here is from genome assembly GCA_960531205.1 of Andrena bicolor. Taxonomy (NCBI): domain Eukaryota; kingdom Metazoa; phylum Arthropoda; class Insecta; order Hymenoptera; family Andrenidae; genus Andrena; species Andrena bicolor. The sequence continues at coordinate 13,402,486 of OY482665.1, forward strand.
GAAAAATGAAGAGATAGTTTACTAAAAACGGGATAAGTATATTAGAACAGAAAATAATTATAGTGTTTAATTAAAGTCGCATTTTTTTTTGAAGATAGGACTGTTGGGGGCCTTCTGTGCAGGGGCCCATATTTTCGGGAAAATGAAGAGGTAGTTTAATGAAAACGGGATAAGTATATTAGAACAGAAAAGAAATATAGTGTTTAATTAAAGTCGCATTTTTTTTTTTGAAGATAGGACTGTTGGGGGCCTTCTGTGCAGGGGCCCATATTTTCGGGAAAAATGAAGAGACAGTTTACTAAAAACGGGATAAGTATATTAGAACAGAATAAAAATATAGTGTTTAATTAAAGTCGCATTTTTTTTTTAAGATAGGACTGTTGGGGGCCTTCTGTGCAGGGGCCCATATTTTCGGGAAAATGAAGAGGTAGTTTAATGAAAACGGGTCAAGTGTAATTGTTGTGTAGTAGTATGAAAAAACGTAGTGCTTGGATTCCTATACCTGATCATAATTGTATTTGGTTGTGGGGCCCTACCGGGCCTTGTGCGCAGGAGCCTAGGCAGCAACTGCTCATCAGCCGCCCTGTTAAATCCGCCACTGCTATTGGGCGACGCCAACGCGAGTCTCGCCGCAGGAAATAGTCACTGGGGACAGGAGAACGATCCTCGAGCCCCTTAGCGACTTTCGCGGGATCGTCGAAAGCCTGGCCAAGAACTGAACGATTCACTTTGCAGCCGAGGCTCGACTCTACCCTTGACCTCGGGCCACGCCGATAAACACTCGAGAAATGTGCTTCTCCACCTGCTTTCACCGCTCTATAGACTACCTATCCTGTTCTCGGTTAACGTCGCATCGCGCCAATCGCGTCTCGATCACGCGGCAAACATTTCCCGGGAAAGGTACATACACCGCCTGACATGCTCGATTAAAAGGTCGAAAGTAAACGATTAAAGCGACGCCGAAATTCCGTGGAAGTCTATAAGCGAATTACGCGATTCGATTAACGAATCACTCGATCGGTCAACTAAAAGTAAACTTCAATCCGTTCCATTATAGACGCGAAACTAATGAAATTTTTGCCCTTTGAACGCTGTAATTTCTTTCCCGAGTCCGTCAAATGGAATCGCGCGAGTGAAGTCGAGTCGACCGAAAAAGCGAATTGCACGAGAACTTTATGGAAAGATCGCGCACAACAAGTGGCGCACCCGGGGTTGGGGCTTTGGAATCTCCAAAGGCTTTGTAAAAAGAAAAGAAAATTGAATTTTATTCTTTAACCGGTTAACTGGCACGGTCCTTTTCATTATTCGGGCCCAAACTGGTACCATCGAAAAATGAAGCGAATCACATAAAATTTGGTATACAGGGGTTTTTTGAGTCGCTGAACCGATACCGGGGGTAATTTTTTTCATCTGACACCCCCAACCCCTAAAAAAATAGAATTTAGGGGTGAGTTTGTCAATTGGCGGCCATTTTGGTTCGCCATTATGAGTCTACTATATTGAAATTTAAAATTCCAATGTCAAATTCAGATTCAGCGACCCCAAAAACCCCTACATACAATTTTTCTATATCCCAATAGTATTTTAATATTTGTCAGCCAATTTGGTTCGGTCATTTTGAGTTTGCCATACTGAATTTTAAAATTCCAATGCCAAATTCAGATTCAGCGACCCCAAAAACCATTACATACCAAGTTTCATTCAAATCGTTTGAAAAACAAAAAAAATTTCCATTTGATCATATATGATACATTGACAATTAACCGGTTAAACAAATTTGTATAATCACCTAATGAATTCTATCGAATAAATTTTTTAAAAAATATTTTCAACCGTTCAACTCGGCTCCCCTCCCAAGATTAAATCCTGAGTGCGCCACTGCGTCAGAAGCACCCCTTTTTGAGGGTTGCAAGAGCGAACAATCGTCCACGAATATTTCGCTTCTCTGGAAAACGACTGGCCCGCGTTTTCTCGAACCCAGAGGAACTCCGTTACCGATCGAAGGGTTCCGCGTTACGATGTATGCATGCTGTTCATTCATAAAGCGAGCCAGATATCGAGGAGAGCTCGATCGAAATGCACTTGCTCGTAAAGTCGCGTGGAGGAAGAATTATCGTGGGCGGAAGCTCTACCGCCTGTTCTTCGATCGGGCGACCGTTCGAAAGACTCTGCGGAGAACCGAGCGCGACTGAATATAATCGGAAAATGTCACGATGAATCGTTTCTTCGGTGGGTATACAAGGCGCGTCGCAGAACGAGGCCACGAATAGCGGCGCGACTTGCGAGGAGACAGGCACGACTCTGGATTTATATGCAAAAGTAAACACTCGCCTCCAGAGAAGAGTAAGACACTGAACGCGCGGTTAGATGATACCAGCGTCGCGTGCATTTCGATCATTTCAGATCTGCCGGTATCGAACGCCCCGATTCGTTGCGAAAGAAGCAGAAACTCGCGCCGGAGCGTAAAGTTAGGCTCTCGAACACGCGTCAGCACGCAGCGTCAAGGACTTTGAAGTCGATTTTCTCGAAAATGAAGGGCGATATGAAAAAAAGTTACTCTTTCTTTTCGACTTATTAGAAGTAAATAAGGAATGGAAAAGGAATGAAATTTTTTGATATTCCGCTTCGTTCTCGAGAAAATCGGCTTTGAAATAATTCTTCGCGTTGCGGCCAATCAGCCGTAGGAAATCCTACCGTAAGGCGGCCTTAAACGTTCACAAATTTGGACAGCAGAGGAGGAATTGATTCGGAGTCAACAGTTACAGGGTGAAGCACTGATTGCCCGGTACCGTGACTCGAGCATTGTCGGATTATTGGACATCCCAGTCTATTGGCAGACATTCTGAACAGTAGTGACCGACGATAGCCGCGTGCTCTTGGCGCATAGCGAGGACGAGACAATAAAGCGAGTCGTGAAAATTATGGCACGAGTTTTAACGGTAGTCGATTCACGGCAGACTGTTCGCGAACTAAGTAATTAGGGGAGTTGCCAATATCCTGCCATTTAAGAGACTTTACGTTACCTATTTGCCACTAATTTGTACGCAAGTTATTATCGTAACTTCATTATTGCAGCGCGCACAAAATAGGATGTAATCTAATTTTCGGGGCGGCACTGTTTTCTAGCACCACAACTGCAATTCCGACCCAGGCTCCTCTTCGAGTTTAAGCTACCGGCTTACCAACATTACGCGGCCGATCCCATCAATAGAGTCACGAGTAGTGGTGGAGAACTATCGATGGTACTTGCGATAGTTATCGATGGTTCTCACTATCGAAATTTGTAATAATAGGGTAGATGCACCATTTGTGGCCACATTAAGATATTGTACCAGTTTTGGCCACTTCTTAAAAAATATAATATTTTTCCGTGTAAAAAATAATTATAACCTTATATTTCGGGCGGTATACTAAACAAAATATTTATGATGCGAAATTCTCCACATAATAATGATCTGCAAGCAATTTAAAAATAAGATAATTATGCACATGGCCAAAAACAGTGCAATGGCCACAAACGGTACTTCTACCCTATTAGAAATTAAATTTGGGATTCTGAATTTCAGCTGTTATTATTTTTCAATTGACTAGCTGATAATTATCGATAGTGGAAATAAGCCATCTATAGTTTTCGATAGTGAGAACCATCGATAACTATCGTAAGTACCATCGATAGTTCTCCACCACTAGTCACGAGTGTCACTAGTCTCACCGGACATTGATGCGTTCTCCGTATCTCTCGACACTTTCCGAAATCTATTCCATAGTAGATTTCCCGTTCGATTGTCCCCTACATAGAGTATAAGTTCATCAGACTACTTAGTCCATCCTCCTTTTGTTATTTTCATTTCTGTGTGCTCTAAAAGGTTCCCCGTCGATAATAGTTATTAATTACAACGAAATTAACCAGGTATGATTTAAGTAAAGTGACCAAACGTCTCGGACCGTGCGGGACTGTCCCGGATTGGACACGGGACCTTTTCAAGTGTCCAATTTTATTTCAATTTATCAGAAGCATGTCATTATTATATAATTAAATAGACTAAGAAAATGTGTTAAGCTTCTTATTTTTTCACACGTCCCGCATTCCAACGTCTTGTCACTTTAGATTTAAGAGACCGACACAACATTGGCAACTCTCCCCAACTGTCTACTAATCCACTTAGTCGATTGACTGAGAGTTGACTGAACAACGAAACCCGAGACTAATTATTAATTGTTCCCTTGCGCATAAATTTCTTCCCTTGTGCCGAGCATAGCACAGAACACGTCGCGGAAGTAGCGCGTCCCACGTATGTACATATATTGGTCGACCGATTGAAGGAAAATTACGTAGGCGGCACTATATTCCACGACGAAGGGGCAACTTCTTGACTCCCGACATTAAATCGAACGGTCCGCGCTACACGCGATAGATCGAAAGGTAACTCCGTATCTGTTGATGGAGGAAAAATCAGCAGCGACGGCGAGCGAAGACAAGACAAACGTTACAGTAAACCTCTTTCGACGGATCGCGTGAAATATAACTCCTGAGAACGGAGGCTGTATTGCGCACAGTTGCATTAAGGGTGCCGTTTCCGCGGAATTCGCCGAAGCGCGTTATTTATCGCCCGAGCTATCGCGTTAGGTAGCATTATCTTGCGCTCGAGTTACCGCGATCAAACTTGCTCGCGCACTGCCCGAGGAAGAGGTACAAACCAGCAGTTAATAATTCCGAGTACACACAAAAGAAACACGAATGCCGAGGTCGACGGTCGAGCGGAATTTGACGTATGCCCTCCTTCTTCTTGTTCGTTGGCGTACGTTTAGGACACACTCGCGCGGCGTGCAACCTGACAACAGAACAGAGAGAGTGGAGACTAGGCGAGACGAGTTCAGAGCAGACCGAGACGTGAGTCGAGACGGAGGGAATTCCCGAGAGAGCTGGCGCTTGGTCCGCTCCGAGTCATCCCGGGACAGATGCCGAAGGTTTCGGTTAGAACGTCCGAAATCGTGGAGACAAGGCGAAGAATGGGAGACGGTTGCGATGAGCTCGAAGGGAATACGAAGGGGCGAAGAAACGTGAGAGAGAGAGAGTGTGAGAGAAGAAAATGTGAGAAGGTGTGGATGGTTAGCGACGTTGATGCGGTCGGAGTTTGACGGAGGCGTTGCGGAGATTTCGGTCGTAGCACAGCAGTGGGGTCCGGGTTCGTTCCAATTGGGGTGTCTGGACTCGTGCAGCGATTCCGCGAGAGATCGATCGCGTCCCGGTTGATCGTTGGGTGTCGGGGCACGCGGGTTCCCGGGATTCCCTGGCGATTACAGCGGAGGCTCGTGCACGCTCGCGAGACGCGGACCCGGGCTTCGAAGTAGCGGCTTTTCATTCATGAATCCTCACCGCTGAGGAGAAACGATCCTTGGCAGAACGCGAACCAATGACGTCATAGCGTCGCGGCGCCTGGCGTCAGACTGGCTCGCCGACGGCATTACGTGCTAGTGCGTTGCTACTGATCCGCGCACGCGCCAGCCACCGCTCCGGACGGACAATTCTCGATCCTTCTCTCTTTCTTTACTCCCGATCCCATCTCCCTCGCTCCCGCGCTTTTCTCTCCCTATCCCAGACCCCAGCCCCCACGCACCCTCTGCTCTGCGCGTCCTCTCTTCCTATCCCAGATATCACCCTGTCTGCTCTCTGCTCGCTGCTCTCTGCTATCGCGATAGCCGCCTATCTATCGCCTTCTCGCCTAACCGATCCTCCAAGCGTATCAGGGAAATTGATTTTAATCATTCAGGGAAAATTCCTGTCGCCATCGGTTCGCTTCATTAGGGATCCCGAAACAACGCGTTGGATGGGCTCTGGATAGAGTTCTAGAGCTCGCGATATGTGGAACCTTCAAGCGATGAATGAACTCGGAATACTACTCGTGTTCTGTATTCCGGACGGGGATGCCACGGGTATGTGTGTTTGATCAAATTTCCTGACCGCGGAGCAATGCTTGACGTTCAATGTCAAAGGGCACGCAGTAGTTGCGCAACTTCTCCCTTTGAACTCGCGGAGAACGCGCACGTTTCTTGGTGCAGCGTAAGCCTTAAGCGGTTGCTCGGTAGGAGTGGCTTGCGCGTCATTGGGGAGTGATTTTTCAAAAGGGTGTTTTTGCAGTTTTCGTATTGAAGTAAATTTTGATTGCATCGCCTTGATTATGTCAAATCATTACAAAATAGGTTTAGTTCCGTTTTGAAAAATTTAAGTGAAAATACAGGGTTCATACAAATGGTCTTGTTTCTAAGTTTGTCTGATGGCATAGTGAAATAGTTTTTTAGTCTCATAAAAAACGGACATACTTTCTAGACTCATCTAGGAAATTGTAATTAGGGTTTATACAAAAACTAACTTTTGAAAAACCCGGTTTTCGAATTTTCACAACAAAAGTATAAAATATTTGCATTTATTTGAAAGATTTTCAGTTTCCTTAATATTATGGAATTACAAAAAGTATGACAAAATAAAATATACTCTAGCTATACAAATCCAAATAAAAAAAGTAAAATAACAAGAATCCGTACAATTATTGAGTTCAGTTAATATTTCTGGATCTACAAAAATATAACACATTAAAATACACTGTATACAAAACGAAATGAAAAAAAAACAAACTAAAATGACTAAAGTCTGTACAAAATATAAATCTTTTAAATGGTGGTAGCAAATTATAAATCTTTATTAGATTTAGTATTTTTTTCTGAAAATATGAACTCATGAAGATTGGCTTTACAGTAAACTGTTATCTACTACAATAAGCTTGTGTCCGAGGCGATTTCAATTAAAAATGTTAACGTTTTTAATTCAATAATTCATTCACTTCTGCATATTAATTCAAGTATATAAAACTGTCTTTTTAAATTTAAATACCCGTTTTCGAATGTTACAAATTTAAAAAGAAAAACCGGATTTTAAAAATCGACAAAGCCTAATTGTAATGAATACAAAAGTGACTTAATTCCATAGAGTTATACTAAATTACCCACTCTCATGGTACCTTTACAATTAAATGTATCAAAACAAAGTAACCATAAACATTATATTATATTTTGAAAATTACTTATTTTTATAGTTTCCATCAAAAGGGCATATTTCCAAGAGTTTTCTTTTAAATAACTATTAAAACAATGTCACTAAAATTAAAACATTGCCGCTATCAGATGGAAGCACAAAATGTACGTGCACTAATAAAAAAAAAAGGATTTTTTCAATAAACGTAGATACCTACCACAGTGCTTTGTGGCTATTGGAATTTTTATCTACGCGAAACTCTGCCCTTTTGAAAAATCGCTCCCGAATTATCCTCGCTCGTGTCACGCCCAACCTCGCAAACAAACTGGGCCAATTTTTTACCCCCCACTTCGACAACTCTCTGACTACATATTCCTAACCGGTGATTCTATCATTTTCTTCCTAAGCTCTGCTCGTCGTCTCGTCGATCTCGTTCCAAGGATTTCCATTTCCACTTCCGCATCTTGTTTCACACTCCCTGCCTTGAAACTGACTCCCTCGCAGTTTGTTACACAGATACTTCTTCCGTCGCCGGCTTACATCTTTCCGTGTTTACTTTTATTCCAGCCAAGTCGCATCCTCCGAGTAACAAATGCGCCCTCCATCCTTCCCCCTGTCCGCCCTATTTCTCTCCCCGCGAACAGATAAACATATGTATACATATACCGACGTTTCCGCGGTTCCGTAGGAAGCAATAGTGCGACGATAAACTTACAAACCGTGCCAACAACAAAAAGCGCCTTTTGAATTAATGCAACCGACGAACGAGAGAAATATTTCTTGTCGCGGTGAGAAATCTTCTGGCCCGCGTCTCGCTACTCGATGCATAAATATGTACGAATGCACCCTCAAAAATACAACCCCCAACCTACTTCTTTACGCTTCTCCGCTTCCCTCGTCGGGTTATCGTTCTCCTACCTCCCCAATTTAATTATCCCCCCGTGTAAGCAGCATTCGTAAACACCGCACGTTTGGCTAATTGATATTTAACCCCCCATTCGGTTGATTTCGTCGGTGTCCCGTTGCCCGGCGACGCGGCCATCGATTCCATTTTTCATTCGTTACCGTTCCTCCTCGTTTCCACCTGCCGTGGCAGTTGCGACGTTTCACGCGACTCTTTCACAGTTAATAAATCAACGGAGGTACCCTTTGTTTCATCTCTCCCCCTTTCATCCCCCTCTTCACGCGAGCAAAAAGTGCGGGGCGGCTCGTAATTCTCGTTTTGCAAACGACGCTAACTCCACGTGCTTCCGTAAAAAGGAAATCACCCTCGGTCTAAGCTCGGGACCCTCCATTATCAAATGAAACGGGACGGGAGTTGAAACGAGTCGGTATCTTTCTTGTTTATCGCCGCAATCGAATCGCGGCCACAGCCAGTGGCTCGATTCGTTCTTCCATTATCGCTGGCCATGGTATCCGTTTTATCGTGCCTCGGAACGAGTCCACCGCGGATAAGAATAATTGGATGACACGCGCGCTTCGGACGCTAATACATACGTGCCGAGCTTCGGGGTCAAGAGATGTCGTTATTAGTACGGAAAGTTTCGTTCAAGTTCCAGCCGATTTCGCATCTGATTTATGAGCCGGGCTCTGGTGTAATAAATACCACGTGTCCAGGCGCATCAAACCAATGATTTATTCGTCTGCCGCGCTGCCTCGAGAGCTATGATCCTCGGTCGACTTGGTCTCTCGCGTCCCGCGCTCAATGGATTTTCGTTGTTCGAACTCTGGGATTCTAATGAGAGTGAATTTCCTCGCGTTCAAGGGGGAGCAGTCGTTTTATCGCGATCGAGGAATATATCCATACGCGCACTAACTCGCTAGCAATGTATTCATGGAGGCACTAAAACGTAGTGTAGCTTTGAGAATTGTTTGTGGCTAAACAAAGGAGTAAGTTGAAAATCTGTTCAAGCGTCTTTATTATACATATGTTAAGTAGTTTCAAGCTATTTTTATTTATTTTCTTTTTTTTTAAATGGCGCTTTAAACGAGTTTTACTTGGAACCACATTTTGCAAATTAGCTTGCAGCATAACTTGAATAAATTCTATTCGATTTACTTGAAATTTTTAGAGTAGCTTTTGAACTACATTCTCCATAGAAATATGCACTGATATTGTAAAATATTGTTTTTCTTGGAAATGATAAGCATTTGAATATAAATTCACTCTCTAGCCACGTCGAGCACCGTTTTTAGTTAAAAAATTGTTTTAAAAGTTTTCAACACATCGTAAAATCGGTATGTATTTCTATGGAGACTATAGTTGCTTAGTGGCTATTGTAAAAATTTTTGTTTAACTTCCACTGCAAACTAATTTGAAAAACGTGGTTCCTAGAAAAACGCGTTTAAAGTGCAATTTTGAATTGAAGAATGAAACAAAAATAGCTTTAAACTATTCGAGATTGTATAGTAAAGGCGTTTAGACAGATTTTCGATTTATTTCTTTGTCTGCCCAAAACAATTGTCAAAGGCACATTACGTTTTTGTGCCGCTACAGTGCCACTACCCCTCAAATCGCTTAGAAGAACGTTCCACTTTCACGTATTAAAAAATACAACTCATAACTCATTGCAGCATTTACGATCGTTATAAATAAGCATGTAAATGCAGAGAAAGTGGTTGTATCTCGCCAAGTTAGCGAAGCGACAGTAGTAAAACTCAATGCATGTGCCAGCCTCGAGTTCCATTCGATCGGATTTCGTTGAAACACTGTCCCACTACGGTTTTTTCTTTCTATTCATATTCGATGCACATTCATATTGTATCCCCAACTGGTGAATGCTTCGTCGAACCTATCTGACCGCAGAAATATGCACGATACCATACAAAAAAAAAAAAAAAATAGATATTTGAAAAGAATGTCAGTGTTTGTCGCACAGACGTGAGTCACAGCATCCAAATTCGAATTTTGACGACAGAAAATCTCGTTTGCCTAACGTCGCAACCTATGCCCAAGAAATACCGAATCGTTCGACCGCGTTGATTCGAATCGATAGACTTAAAACGAGCCGTCGAAATCGGTTCCACGGTGGCTTCATAAATAAAAGAACTGGTGCCGCTTGTCTTAATGCGAAAATCAGCAATGGAATTCTAAGAACTAGAATCTCTACTCTTCTCCCATCGCGAGGGTCCACTCTGCATTTCTGAAAACGCTCCTTTCATCCAGAGTTAAAAGGATGCCGAGAAGTCGCGACGGTATGGAAGTGAGGGTTGCTCGGGCGACTGCAAGAAACCATAATCAACAACACACACTTGTAGCACGCATCCCCGGGGCATTAATAGTAAGAGGTGATTGCGGTCTGCCTTGGCAGCGGCGCGTTTGAAAGGTAGCGATTATTCGCCCCGCTGCTAGTGCACCCTTGAATTCCCTATATTTTTCCAGGAAATCGGGTGGCCCCGCGCGCGTGCCTTTTGCGTATCGCCGCGAGTGAGTCACGTCGTGCATTTTTGACAACGCGCGTATATGGAAATTATCCGCGTAGCTTCACCGCACGAAAACCACGTATGCAGCTTTAAACGATCGAGGGATTTAGCGATCGATCGAAGAGACTGACTCAACGCTACGTATATATACGTAAGAAAAGTATACTTTCTCAATTTAAATTTGCCGCGCTTCGACGGAAGACCACTGATCGCCCCACGCGGCTGGGTTTGGAGTTGTAGGTGAAGTATGATAAAAGACACGTGCTAAGAAACTTACTTACGGCGTAAAGTTAAATAAAAATCGTAATTTGTAAAAGACAGATAATAAGGAAATTGACAATCTAATAAAAGACAGATAATAAGGAAAATGACAATCTAATAAAAAACTTTAATTGTCGTTTCTTTGTTTTAGGGGAGACCGGGGCTACAAGTTCCGAGGGGTAAGTTGTTCCGACAGTTCTATCTTCAAAATGAAAAAGAGCATTGTACTTTAAATTATTTTTTCCGTGTAAGTTGATTACGCCGCTCTGTGAAAAAAATAATTTAAAGTACAACGCTCTTTTTCAATTTGAAGATAGAAGGATCGGAACAACTTACCCCCGGAACTTTTAGCCCCGGTCTCCCCTACAGGTACGGTTTTATGTTTGTAAATAGTGTAAATATTATTTTGAAGCGTTAAATAAACTCAACTTTGTTTTACAGAGCAACACAACATTGGTTATTTTGTCAAAAAAATTTCCTAATTATTAGAGTTGATCTTATATATATGCGGGAAGTTCGTTGGAATTACTCTTCGCATTATATTTAAAACTGGGGGATTAGTTTTGGCGGTGCAGGGAATCTCGTGGAAACTCGATCTGCGTAATTTCGCTGGTGGCGAGGGTGGATTCTGGAAGTTTGAGCGGGCGGGGGTGGGTTCCAGCGGCGGGAACGATTTGATTTAGCTGCTGGTCCTTTATCGGCGGCCACCGGGACGGAGAGCTGCCTCATCTTCCAAGTTAATAAGAAAAGTGCTTGACGCCGGCTAAACGCAGGGTGCCGAGCAAAAGGCAGAAACAAGGTCAGACGGGCGCGAGTAGAAAAGCGGTGTCAGCAGTCTGGCAGTGGCCTCGATAGAGCCAGCTACGACTTTCTCTCGAAAACAGCAGCCCCTAATGCCGGTGGCTGATAAAACTCCCACCCGATCGCACGAGAATGAGGCGGGATTAGCTGCCACTTAACTCCTGCGTCGACACTTTCGTTGTGGAGTAGATACACTCGCTCGCGTTGACAAAGGAGCCCCGTCGAGTGGTGCGTTCAACCAACGGCCACGCGAACTAAAGCCACCGCGAAATATTTCCGCGGGTTTGCGCATAAATTAACTCTCATCCTCGAACAAAGTCGCCGCGAGGCTCTCGAGACGGAACCACGCTGTCGTGGACTACTCTGTAAACATCGTCCAAAGTGTGAGCGATTTAGCAACTTTGCCGCGGCAAATAATTAGCTGCGGGGGAAACGGAAGAGGGTGGAATGTTTGTGGTTAGGGAGCTAAATAATTTTGGCAATTGTATGATAGCGAGGCTCTATGTTATTTATTTATTTATTTAATATATATAAACGGGGTAATGTCTCATTAGTGTACAAGAGAAAAACAGAGAAGAAGACAGAAAAAAAGAAGTAGCAATACAAAATCGCTTAACAAATGAGCATACAATGAAGTATTTTTACTTAATAAAAAATTAGTGTTACTTTTGTCCTGGAGGGGGCAGGACGAAAGTAACACTAAGTAATTATTTGGAGGAGAATTTTATTAAAAACAATAACAGTAACTGCTTCTCACACAAAGCTAAATGTGGATTAAATGATAGACTAATAAAGACACTATCTTCAGGCTTAATATTCACTTTCATATCTTTAAAAGGTAATTGTCAGCTAGGCGAAATGTAAAAAATATTACTTTTTGGTAGGAAACATGATCGGCGACCGTATTAATAATAAAAATACCAAAGAACCTAATTAGGTACATCGTTTGGTAGAGACAGAAGAGGATGCGCTGTCGTTAAACTGCGGCACGTACCTCAGCATCGTCCTTAGAAGAAAATTACGTCTTCCGTGGGTGCATTTAAGCTTGCGTTGCCCAGTTGCTCGTCAGTCGTGCGTTCTTCTTGGGCACAGAGGGGTTCTCGAAACGCTGTGTAAACGACGTCGGCTCCGCAGCAAACAGCCAGTTGTAGCGAGTTTCCAACGATGCGCTGGATGAAAACCACCGTGAATAACGAGGCGAGCCTCCTTTTTCTCCCTTTTCCCCTTAATCCTACTCGATTCTTCAGCGGCTGACGAATGAAATTACGTAGCGCGACGTATCGCCGCCGTTCGAGAGATGCATTGGAGCTCGTCTGTGTTTCGGTTTTTATAAGTTGAAGTAGGCGAACTCGCGACCTCGAAGTAACGAGCTTTTCGAAAACTCTCCCAATTTAATCAATCGCGAACGAGGCATTTGTCAAACTAATTGACGAATATCTCGTTCGCTTCTCTCTTACTAAAGATCTGCAATCTTTAATCGACTAATTCGATCCCAACCGCGATCGTTGAACACGACTTGCGGGCAATTTGCACGGCTCCCGATTTTGCACGTACGAAACATTACCAACACCGAATACGTGCTTGCGCTTAAACACTCTGCACTTTAACAATTCGCCGTGAATTAAGGTGGTATTGGTCGCGCAATGGCGAGGAAAATGGGTAACTTTGAGGATGCATCTGATCGCGTGGCAAGAAATAGCGATACTAATCCAACCTAACCTGAAACTTATTTAATTAATATCTCATCACGCCTGCAATATTTTCTAAATTTAAAGGCATTTTTCTTATGTAAACCGCATATAAGCTTTCGAATAAAACCAAATTCAATAAAATCGGTCAACGCGTGACAGAGATATCGTGATATCGTCTCATGGATCAGTCGAAAACGGTGAGATTTTTCTTCTGATTCTCCAGTCAATATTTTTGTCGACATAATACGTAAGGTTGTCGCCAGATATATTGGCCGGTGAGTTTCGTGAGGACTATCCTCCTATTCTCAACGTTTTTTGACTCGCTCTCGCGTTGCCAGGAAAGGAGTGAAACAGAAGTGGTGGGGATAGCGCCAAGCTCTTAACGTGTAGGCCAAACCGAGCTCTTAGCGTAGAGATGCATACATCAGAATAGGTGTGCGTTAGCTGCGAAAACGAATTCACCGGCCAATATATCTGGCCGCGACCTTACTTGCTTAGAAACTGGCGGTCGGTAAAGCTCCGTCCAATCGATTGCTGCTCGCCGCTAGCAAAACGGACGATTCTTCGAAGCGAGCTGATGAGAAAGAGAGAGAAAAACTCTGGAAAAGGAATACAATGCGTGCGGCAGATGATCGTTGATGAGAATAGCGCGAGATAGTGCATGTATTCATCCAGGCCCTTGGTGATTTCCTCGCGACCGACAGTGAAGCCACCCTGTATCGACCCAGCACCGCTCACCCAAACAGCAACCCCCACCATAGATGACCCTGTCTCCTTGCAGTTCGTCCCATGCTGCTTAAAAATTCCAACACCGTGCCTCGCTCCGTCTCCTACGTCCTTTTTCCGCCGCCAGCCCCAACTTTTCAACGCGACACGTCCTCCACGCGAAACCTCGACAGTTTGACTTTCCTCCGCGCGTTCGAGCTTCCCGCGATCCACGGAACTTTCATCCCTGCGAATCGATCGATCCACGCAGCATCGCAGAGTCAATCGACGAAAAGATCACTCTCGACACCTCTGACACTCGATTTAATTCCTCTCCGGCGTTCGATGCGCGCCAGAACGATTGTTTCGTCAAATTGAAACTTTTGTATCTGAAGTAATTGCAGTGTGAAAAAAATTCGCGCAATTTTCAGCTGCCTGTATTCGCGTGAAACGCGTTGACAGGCTGGAATTTAATATCTACGCGTGTCAGTCGCGGGGTGGACGAACAATGCGAGGAGAAAGCATCGCCTCGGAAACGCGTCATCTATTTTCGAAAGTCGATACACCCTTTTAAGAAGTCCAGCGAGCCGTGCGCGAGCCGTAACGTTGCGAAGAGTGCAGAGAGCTGTGCTTAAAAGGGGCCGGGCTTTCTTTCAGCCGTCTCGCGGTGAGGCGATGAGCGACAAAAAACAAAGTATGTAAAGGGATACGATTGTGTTGATACGCGTGAAACTTGGGCGCCTATGTCTCTCCTGACAGGCTTTTATTCTGGCAGCCAGTGTCTCTTGTAGGTGCGCGCATCGCTTTGTCTGCATCATTTGTATCCTCTTTTTACGAACGACAGATAGGTTCGCAGCGACGATTATAGACTCGGGGAATCCTGTCGAACAACTATTAAGTACCGTCGAGGACCCAGTTCCTGATCACTTAAGATGCAAAGGGAGCAGTTTCTGATGAACCTAAAACATTTTACTGTAAGCTATCAAATGTTTGCGTATAAATTTAAAAATATTTCATAATTATTTAATAATTTTTTAGACTAAATTTGTATCCTGATAAACTTATTATTTGGTGTTTGAAAGAATGAATTGAGAAATGTATTCTAATAGAAATTTATTCTACTAGAAATTTTTCCTAATAGAATTTTATTCCAATAGAAATGTATTCCAATAGAAATGTATTCCAATAGAAATTTATTCTAATAGATATTTATTCTACTAGAAATTTTTTCTAATAGAATTTTATTCCAATAGAAATGTATTCTAATAGAAATTTATTCTAATAGAAATGTATTCTAACAGAAATTGATTCTACTAGAATTTTATTCCAATATAGAAATGTATTCTAATAGAAATTTATTCTAATAGAAATGTATTCTAACAGAAATTGTTTCTACTAGAATTTTATTCTAATAGAATTTTATTCCAATAGAAATGTATTCTAATAGAAATTTATTCTAATAGAAATGTATTCCAACAAAAATTTATTCCGATAGAAATTTATTCGAATAAAAAATTATTCGTTATTTGCGAATAACTTCAATTTATTCGAAATCTTTAATTAAAGATTATTAAGATTTAATTAAAAATCATTAAAATTTATTCGAATAATGCCCAGCTCTGACACATACGTATCTCTTTGCAGAATACATACTTACCATCGAAGAGATTTCAAATTTTCAAATCTATAAAAGGACGGTAAAGATCTGTGGTAAAGTCTCATAAATATGTTGTCCAGTTGCTTTCAAATTAAATACAGTAGTAAATGGAAACTGGGTGGCTCGGAATTGTACGCAAGCCGAGTAAGTCGTAAACAGGATGTGGCATTTGCATTTATCTCGAAATATGTAACTCTTCAACAGACCAAGGACGGGTGTTTTTTCGGTTTTAAGGATGCAGAGCGCGCCCTGACTTTCCACGGTGGCTGTTGAATAGCGCAGATCGTATGTTCGCGTAACGGTGAGCAGTATGAAAATAAAAATATACTCTGGTGCACGTATATGTGCTTCGAAACAGTCGATAGATTCAGAGATGATGGAGGATCTCGGAGTCGATTAATCTAAATGCGCGCGTTCCTACGCTTTTGTTTTGAAAGAAATATAGAGGCCACGTTAAAGGTCTGGGCACACTTATCACTTTCATAACTGTTCGGTGTCGGTGCGCCAGTGGTAAGAAGAAGAGATCCTCTACAATCCTCTTCTTCTGGCGCGCCGACACTGAATCGTCACGAGACTGATACGTGTGCTGAGACCTTTACTCTTTCGAAGCCTTTTTGTCTCTCGAGTGACCGAGAGGCAATTGTTTCGCACTCGTTGAAAAGGCCAGCCAGCAGCCGCGGATCATTTTCTCCAGCAACCCTGTTTCCCCCTCTCTCTCTCTCTCTCTCTAAGTTAAATTACGAGAGCGCGTTATCTTCGTCGAGACCACGCTCACACATCCCCAACATTCCCACATTCAAAGCCTTTCAAATACCTCGCTCAGAGGACGCGCTATACGTAGTTGCATCGTTGAAAGCGTACCACTCGATATTGACGTTCGAGGCAGCTTAAAAACTGCCGTGTAACCGCTGAAAAAAGTTAAACGAACATTTACGCCCATTAAAGTTGAAACGAGGAAATTCACCGTAGCCGGAATATTCGAGGAAGTATTCACGGACACCTTTTATTAAGTTTTCCGTTCCCTTACATTACGAATACATTTGTACACGAACGACACAGGCTGAACGCTTAGCTGGGCGTTAAACGTCCCTCTTGCTCCGCGTTCCATATGCATCTGAGCAGAGTGAACGACTCGCGATTAATTAAAATAATTACGGGAATCGATCCCGTTGCCGGCATCACCCGGGCGTCCGATTCGTTACCAGCCTGTATTATGTACAGAAAGCAAAGTAATCCTTCCAACTCGCAATCCGATTATCATTCAACGCCGAGGAGCGTTACGCGTGTACGCTTGTCGTTAATTAATCCGGGCCTCCTGCGATCGATCTCGCTTTTTATCCTGCTTGCGTAACGAAAACTGTTTACAATCCCTCCAGCACGTGTCCTATTTGAGCAGTCTTATCGTTACCTCACCTCGGATTAAGTGTCGGACCATCCCCCGCTTTTCATCCAACGCATCGATAAATGCCCCAACGAGAGGCAGGTCCGGGGAGTCTTGAAATCCGAAATTTTAGGTGTTGCGAGGCTCGCAAGAGGTTGCATTTGTACGGTTAAACGCGAAATGGAACTCGTTGGTCTCGCGGTGGGGAAAAGAAAAGTCGTCGGGATTTCGTTCGGAATACAGAGAAGCCACGGGCGTATGGTAATTTCAATTTCCCCGAGCCGTTGCCCGGCGAAACTCGCGAAGACGCGGAAAGTATGCTCGCCGCGAGATATCGGCTCGCCAACTATTTAATTGGAATCGCCGGGGTAATTTCGCGGGCGGACCGAGCGAGGGGACAGCTTGCAGCTCCCAAGCTGTTGCTAACGCTTCGCATTGATATTCCTGGGAGTTGTTTATGGGAGCCGACACTTTCGGGGAAGTATTCGAGATTGCGCTCGAGGCGCACGGTGCTCGGAATCGACGAACCTCCGGGATGGCATCGTGTCGGTCGCGAAAACGGGGATGGGATCGTTCGCGAAACGTTTGCGATCGGTACGCGAAACGCCGCAATTCTCGCCAATGTATCGCCGCGTTTAGCACGGTTAGCGCTGTGTTCGATATCCCGTTACGATACGACGAGCTCGTTAAAACATACACACTCGGAGGAAATGCTGGAATTTGCCAGGCAAAGCGCTCGCTTCAAGTTTCGCGGTCGCTCGCTTGACCTGGATTTCGCTCGTCGATTAAAAGCGCCGTCAGTGTCGCGCTCCAGGATCGTCCGACGCGATCGCCGAGTCAATCTCTGCGGAATTGTAAATTGTAACAGGGCATTCGGGTCTATATACATAATCGAGGGAAAGATGAGCGGTGCAACCGAGAAAGAACGGCGTGAATACGGTGGACGCGTTAAAGGCTTTAATTTAACTTAGGTATATTAATCTAATTTTAATTTATAACTATAACAACTACGGTAGGTACTACAAATATTTATTGCATCACTCTGAAATTTAGTGCGCAGGATTTTCATAGCTATGTGATTGATACAATGACTTGTGTCCAACTTATTTTAGTAACTTTAAAACAGTGAGCTACACAATCTTAACCGACTTCATTTATGTTTGTATGAATTATGTTTGCACGAGAATTCCTCCGTAACTACTGAACCCATTTTCGTGAAACTTATTGCATTTAGTTTAGCTTCAGTTAACTTGGGTCATGGAGAAAGAATTATTAAAATCGGTTAAGTAGTTTTGAAGTTACACTAAAAAGAAGAAATCTGTTTCATTAACCGACTTCATTATTATATAAATGTAGTTATATAAGTTAAATAACTGAAAAGTAAAAAATAAAATTTTTTAAATATTAAAACCGATTTCGAAAGAATAAAAATGCAGAAACGGTTAAAAATAATTTTTTCCTTATTTAATCTACGACCCCTAATATTTTTAAGTCGGCGCTAGATTTACACAGGGTAAATGATGAGGCGCCGACCTATAAATATTGAAACCCGGAGATTAAATGAGGAAAAAATTATTTTTTACTTTTTGTGTATTTTTTTAAAATTCTTTGCAATTATATTTTCCCAGTACACTAATGATCGATCCACCGATTAACCGAGAGAAGTTGCATCGACGAGCATTTACTTATTACTGCACAACTTGTATACTAAGGGCTAGTCCCGATTAAATAAATAAATTAGTAAATTAATAACAGAGGTGTAGGTAATAACGTGTTTATTCGAGTGACGCAAAAAATATTTCAAGTAGCATTCTATCTTCGAAACTAGAAGACTTGTTGATCTTGATCACCGAAGCACGGCATCTTTATATGAGATCTTTGGGACAATTGTAAAATATTCGCATGTAAAGAATTTCGATTAATTCGTAACTCTGACGTTCCACCGAATGAAGCGATATTTCATTTGCAACGACCTAGTAAATTTTCCCGCCGCCGTCCGCAAGAAGAAATTATACCAACGAAGACACAATGACATAGTTGGAGAAAAAAGAAGGCCGGACGTTGCATCCGCGTTCGCGATACGATGAAAAATAATGGAGATTCTCTGCGACGCATTCAACGTCGGTATACAACGCGATTTAACGTCGGCGTTGGTTCGATTGCGGTGAAATCCAGTCTGTGAAACACGAGTGATTCCGCGAGAATGCGAGCGTGCGCTGAAATCGTGAAAATTGTAGCAGGCCAGCCCGACGAGCAAGAATGCCAGTTATGCTGCATACCTAACAACATCGCTGCCAATAATTCGCTTCTGGCGAGATGAGAAAGAGCAGTAACGGAATTTTTCAACCTAACTTTCGCAGGAATCTGAGCCTCTAAAGCAACTTAAGGAGCTGTTCCGGTCTAGAGTCCAAAAAAATAGGTGATATTTAGGAATTAATTAAAGGAAAACTACTACATATAATTTAATGGGACTTGTTGCATTGTATTAAGGATGTCTTAAATTGTAGAAATATATTTTTTTTTTATAATTAATCATTGCAGACGGGACTGGGGAGTCGTTAAAGTCAAGACGTCAAAAAATTCATCCAAAGCGGTAGGGGGCCTGTGTCTCAAAAAGTTATTATCCGATTCAACTGAAACTTTTTTATTTTGAAGAATATACCTACTTCTGTCTAGGGGAGTAAACCAGAAAAAATTACAAAAATGACTTTTTTTTAGAAAATAATGACACTTGAAGTTTGAAATCACTTTTTCCCTACATTTTTCGTCCTTTCAACACCTTAGAAAATTATGAATTTTCCATTTTTTGTAATTTTTTCTGGTTTCACCCATAGCTAGAAGTATATTCTTCAAAATAAAAAAGTTTCAGTCGAATCGGATAATAACTTTTGGAGACACAGGCCCCCCCGTTTTGAGAACAGTGTTTCGAGAAAAACGAGTTTAAAGTTTTACGTGAGCGCCGAATGGAATTTTACGAATTTCAACAAATCCATTTAAACACGTATTCCTAAAAGATTGAACATTCAAAAAATGAAATAAAAAAACTCGACTTTTAGACCAGAACCTCCCCTTAAATACACTACGACGCAAGAGAATGAAATAAAGATTGCCCGAACGGAAGATCTCTTCCGCTTTTCTTGAGATCGATTCTGCAGCGGGTCGAGCTCCCAGCGCCAGGACGCGGCCAGATTCGCAAGAAGATTTGCGGCGATCTAAACGCTGGCACGCGCGAAATGACCGGGGGTCGCGACGGCAGTGGTCGGCGGAGTGGTGGTGGTGGTGGTTGTGGTAGTAGCCGGCCTTGGTACGGGAGACCGCTTC
The DNA here is from genome assembly GCA_960531205.1 of Andrena bicolor. Taxonomy (NCBI): domain Eukaryota; kingdom Metazoa; phylum Arthropoda; class Insecta; order Hymenoptera; family Andrenidae; genus Andrena; species Andrena bicolor. The sequence goes on from OY482665.1 coordinate 13,422,756, forward strand.
ATTGGCAAGCCTCTTCCACCCCGCCCGTTGTTTCCCCAGGGCCAGTGCAGAGTGCGGATCAGGGTGTTTCGGAAATCCTCGGAGAAGAGGCAGTAGATGTAGAACGTGATCGAGTAATTGATCACTTCCAGCAAGTTGGCCAGGGCACGGAACACCTGAAAATGTTCAATGAATAACTCGAGGCTAGAGAGAGGGTCGACGCGTATCCTGATCGCAAAATAACGCGTTTCAGGGAAACTTTCCCGTCACGGAACGTTCGGAATGAGGGAGTTACGGGTTGCACGTGACGCGCGAGCCAGCAGTTCAGGAAATTGTCTGTCCAGGTTAGGAGGAGGAGGTCGGATCGCACGCGAACTGTTAACGAACAAAGCGCGGGAGAGTAACCCACCTGGTAAGGGTAGTGGCTGAGATTGCTCTCCCTCAAAGTGACGTTGAGGATTACCATGGGGCTGACGCAAACTAGGAACAAGATGCTGGTGCTGCCTAAAAGGAAAACGAGCCTCCGTTCCTCAGCGAACGTTCTGGGGTCTTCGTCGGTGCTCACTGTCCTGGACAGCGTCATCCGTCGGCGACGCTCGCAGGACCTCCTGTAGACTAGCATTATACGCAGGTTGAAGCCGGCCAGCAGGATGGTAGGCGCCACTTTGAAAACGATCTCCAGCATCACCTTGTAGACCTGAGGAGGACAACCTCGTGAGTCGATTAGAAGTCCCGCGGGCAGCGGTTCGAGGGTTCCCCGTGCCGAGTGGAGGTGAGAAGAGTTTTAGTTACTTGGTAGAACAGGGAGTCGAGGAACGACTGGTTCTCCCTCTTCTGATAAATGATAGGGCCAGCAGGTGCGAGCAGGCAAGTCGTAATTTCCCCCCGAAACGCACTCGGCAGATAAATTAGAAACGTTGCCAGGGGGATGAGGATGACCGTTAGATGCGGAGGACCGCAGAGAGGACGGGTGTGTTGACCGGGGTGGCAAACGCTAACGTAACGCTCCACCGTTAATGCTAGCAGCATCATCACGCCAACCCCTACGCAGACCATCCATTCTTTACGTCCTCGTAAAAACAGCTATCGAGCTATTCCGCTTAATATCTACGCGCGGCTGACTCCGTACATGCACTGCCCGTAGAAACCTACTCGAGGCTCGATAAAACTTTTAGCGCCGGAAATAAATGCTATTTATATTTAACGAAGAGGTGATTAATGGAGAAATAAAAGGGAGGTGTACTAGAGGAGCCGAAAATAGTGCTTTATCAGTCGATGGTTGATAGGGTGATCTGAAATTGGAATAATCGAGTGATTCCTACCCAGGCAACCATTTCCCAGGAACAGCTCCAGATGGGCATGGTAAAAGGCCTGCGTCCAGTTGCTCCATCGTCCCGTTTCTTTGTGAATGAGAACCCTCAGAGCAAAGGGGATGCAGAAAAATATCGCGAGGAGCGCCGCTGCCGAGTATCCTGTAACAAAACGGGGACAAAGTTGTGTTAGTGAGTTTTGTAACGCAACAGATGGCAAATAATTCCATGTACGATTTTCCTGCACTTTGAATTTGCCAAATATGCATTTTACCACCGAGCGAGTAGTAGAGGAAGAGGAACATCTCGACGGTTCTTTGGGGATGTTTGATCGTCGATAAAGAAACATCTCGGTTGCCGACAGTACAGATTTCTATCTTCCTGATGCCCGAATATCAATCGATAGTAAGTCCTCGGTCGAGTCGGTAACAGAGGAATGCAGAAACATACTGGCCCGCCTTCAACGCGTCTTCTTATTTCAGTTAATTGGAAGTTGAAGCACAGACGAGGTATAGAATATACCGACGTCCAATGTATGTTTTTAACATGTGTTTGTGGAGTCCTGAGGCCTTATTACCATTTTAATGTCACGTGCGACGTTATCGATGAAGTCACGAAACAGATTGCAACGATACGCGTGGTAGGAATTAGAATTCAACGCGGGGGTGGAAGTAGGTCATTCGAAACCCCCAATTGACAAGTAATGATTTCAAGATCGTCCTATGAAATATAAAAGAGGATCATAAAAGACGAAAATATATGGGCCGTTTAATCTTGCTGTCCTCTTCGAGTTTATTTAGTGCAAAATAAATTTCATTCGCTCCCCAAAATGGTATTTGCTAAAGGACTGCTTCAATGATGCAACGTGGAATATCTTGCTGAGGAAATAGAACTTGGAATATATTTCAGGGAGATACTAAAACAGAGAGGACTTTGAAAATTTTCAAAATCCTATCGGTTCCAGCACCTCGTTGAAATATTCCGAGTTCCACTTAACTTTCTAACTTAACACTACTATACTCGAGTTTTGAGGTGGGAATAATCGAACAACACTTGATAATTTTACATATCTTTATTTAATATGCACATGTAGAACGCAGGATTTATCAAAATATTTCAACTTACATTTATTTTTACAAAATTCTTATATCTAACAATAAGTAGAACATTTGACAATTGGCTCGGTTTGCACTAATTATCAGGTCAGCGTAAAAAATCATTTCAATATGCAAGTATAAATTTTACTAATTGATTGATATCTCAAGTTGTATTGATTATAGTTAATAATAATTTATACAGAGCGATTAGTATAAATGTTTTTATCATCATTTTTCGTAGTAATTGTCACTGGAACGAAAATATCAATTAGCTACTATCGAATAATTACCTGGCTTTCGCAATTATTGAAATTAACCATCGACGTTGTTTTGATTTCTGGTGTTGTTTCTCGGACTAAGTGAGTAAACCACGTGGCTCCAGCTCGTCAGTCGTCGTCGGTCCTCCGAATCGGTAGAACCTCGGAGCTCCCAGGCCACTTGGACCTTTGGGGATTCAGGACTGACCAGTCCAGCTTCATTTTCTGGACACTTGGACAGGATTTCAAACCTGGTCCTCCATCGACCCCCTGGTTTGAGCCTCAGACTCTGAGATTTCGATCGAATTTTCGGGTTCATTAAAAACCATTCAAGGTTTTATTTTGCGGCAGAAGTTGAAATTCAGTTTTGCTCTTTTCCAACTAATTTCTTCGCTGGGTTCAGCATGATTTCTTCTATTTTGTACATTCCTTTCATACGAGTTGTTCTACTTCGTGTATTTCTCCGATGGATTTGCAGAATTTCTTCCCTGCATGCATCTCATCGATGGGTTTACATTTCCTGCTCTCCTTCATGTATCTCTACTGGCTTTGCATGCTCCTGCATGCTCTCCTGCCGTTTCAAATCATCTCGATCGACAGCAATCTAATAAAAAGTTTAGTAGTTCCCTCCCAAGCCCACCGCACCATTACTAACATAACGTGGGTGATTGCTTCAGCGTTTCAGGTTTTCATTCTGATATCTTAAACAAAAGAGATCCAAAAGGCGGCAAAATTTTAAATGCGACCCACTGTGCGTCGTCACGAACAAAGGTCACTGCGACGAGTCTCTAATTCCTAGATCGGTAAGCTACAGTGAAAGTTGGACCACGAAGGTCCACACGCTGTTAAATAGGTCTGCTCTATACCTCGTCTGTGATTAATGGCCTTCGATATCGATTCACTCGCATTGGAATTGCTATATCCATACGTAGCGGGAAACGTTTAATCTTAGAGTTTTGCTAATGAAATGGAAGAAAGATTCTACGAATTATCCGCGAAATCGATCAGCATTGCTGAAAGCCTGGAAGCAGGCATGGTTTGTCCGTCAAGGTGGGCTACACGCCACGTCAGGCTGGTCGTAAAAGTTTTATCTCGAACTCGTTTTGCTACTCCCATTAAGACGGAATAACGCGTTACGTTTAAATTACGATGGTCGCCCGGCCGTCGTCGGCCATTCTTATCCGAGGTGCGTCTTTTATTACCCTCGACCCTCGAGCCTCGAGCGGCGACCGTTGCAATTGGCGCTAGCTTTTTCCCTTTATTGGATCAATTTTTATACTTTTCTAACGAGAGACACTTGAAAGGGACTCGGACACGATTTAAGTTCCACTTCGCCCCCGACGACAAACTGTTCTCGACTTTTCTCGCGGATAGATCAGCTTTTACACTGCTCGCACAGATGAAGCCGTTAGCTTCAGGCTCTCCTTTTTCCACTTTCTGTCTTTCCGTGGAGGATAATTCGTTGGACGGTTCGTTGGCTTTTATCGATTGTAAAGAAACGCGAGGGCCTCGATCCCTTTTCGTGGACCAAGCTCTACTCCCGGGTCGGGAATTAGATAAAATCTTACGGTTTATCGTTATCGAGTCCACTCTAGCCGCGTACTTGAATGCGATTTTCAGAAATTCACTCTGGAAAATTACTGCCAAGGGTTCAACATACACTTAGCCGAGGTCTCCACTCAGAGGCATCCGCCTGTTTCTCCATCTTCCAATTTTTACTTTATGTTCCCATTGAACCATCGGCCATCCCCCAACGATTAATAAAAAATCAGATTAGCGTAACCACGACTGAAGTAACTCGAGGATTTTTTAAAGGAAAAGAAATCTGGATTTCGCTCGCCACTTCTGCTCGATTCCGTTTGCAGAAGAAAGCGTATCGTCATGGATATCGGGATTCGCGCGGGCTCCGAATGCTTTTAATAAAACGCATCTGTACTCTTTGGTTTCTTTGCACTCCGGCTCGGCGGTGTCGATTCACGGCAGCGGACGATACAAGCTGAGCAGACGGGACAGCTTCTGATCGGTTTTCGATACTGAAGTCGAACGAAATTCTAAATCGCGCTCAGGATTTAACGCGCGTTAATATGCTGGCGTTAATAACGCGAAACGTCCCCCGTTAAACGCGATAAATTGCTCGGCATGGACAATGCAGCGGCCGCTTCAGGAGCTCCGCGAGAGCTACGTTCGATTGGAATATCAATTGTCCAGAGGCTGAATGAACGCGCTCGCGACGAGCAGAGATATCGTCGCGAGGACATCGTCCCTCGGCGCCCCGTCGCGTCGCGACATTTTACAAATCGCGTCGTCCCGGACGGGTTTAATTTATCCAACTCCCAACGACGGATCGAAGGCGACGCTCTTTCCCGGGTGTCTTCGCCGAAGCTCCACGCGTCAGCTTCGTCACTCGACTCATTTCGCGATCTCGCGAAAGGGCCGTTCTTTCGTTAGAGTTAGCTAAGCAGCGCCGTGATAAACTGGAGGTTTTCGTGTCCATGGGGGGAGTGTCTATCCGTAATATTAGCCGGGTACTTGGGAGCCTGCTCGCGTTAATGCCCGGCGGCAAGGAAAGCATCGTAAATAACGTTGTTTGCGGGAAGAAGGAAACGCAAATAGACTGGGTTAGGTCAGAGGCAGCCACCTAGCCGGATGTCCCGTAATTTGGCTAATTAATTCGATTCCTCGCGGCGTACATCCCAGCTGAAGCCACGCTGGCGTCGGCGTCGGCTTCGGCGTCGATCCGCAAAGCTACGGCGATTTCGCGATGCCGATCACGCGCGCACTCGTCCGCTGGCTATATCGTGGGAACGGCAGACAACAAAAGCGCGAGATGGAACAAAGCCCGCGACATTCGAACTTTCCGTTGTTTGTCGCGTCGCTCTCTTCGAATACCAAACGCTGGGGATCCCAGCGGCCCGGCCAAACGTCATTTTCTCGCCCGCCCGCGACGTCCTTTAAACGAACGTATCGAATAAGCTGGCAGCAAGGGTTGCAGCGCCACGTTGTTCCTCGGCGTATTGGAGGAGAGCAGCGGAGCCGAGTGAGAATTATTTCGATAACTCTGAAAAAGTTTGGTAACTTCAACGCCAAAGCTGGTGAGTGGTGCCATTTTTCACGGCGTAACGGGCGGAGGGAGAGAGAAACTAGAGTGGACGCGACGTAATAATTCGAGCGATAAGAACGAGCTGGAAGGTCGCGGTGATAAACCATTCCGCGTTAACATCGCTGGTAACGAATACAGGGGGTGTGATAAACTGATCCGGGGGCAGCGCGGACTTTCGATCAAGCTAAAGCGACAGGATGCTCGAAAGGCTGAGGAGCTCGGGCTAGTCGCCTCCAGACCACAAGTCGCCGCTAGTGGTGAAGAACTATCGATAGTAGGGGAGACCGGGGCTAAAAGTTCCGGAGGTAAGTTGTTCCGATCGTTCTATCCTCAAAATCAAAAAAAGCGTTGTACTTTAAATTATTTTTTCCACAGAGTGGCGTGATCAAGTTACACGGAAAAAATAATTTAAAGTACAACGCCCTTTTTATTTTGAAGATAGAACTGTCGGAACAACTTACCCCTCGGAACTTGTGGCCCCGGTCTCCCCAGTTACGATAATTATCGATGGTCTCACTATCGAAATTTGTAGTAATATTACAAATTAAATTTGGGATTCTGAATTTCGGCTGTTATTATTTTTTAATTGACTAACCTACGATTTTCAATACCAATGTTTATGTTTATGTCTGAGTTTTTCCCTGTCTTTATACAGAGATGGGGGCGTTTCAAGCATATTTGCTTCTATTGCCCAACGAACAAACACTATAGTCTCTATTTTCCCTCCTCTCTGTCCCTTCGGGTCCCAGCAGCGAGCGGAGTGCCGGGAGAAAGGTGGGTGGTCACCCATCTTTCCCCAGTACCCGCCCCGTGATGCTTAACTTCGGTGATCTAACGAGAACCGGTGTTTCCATCACGGCCACCGCCGCTGGTTTCAATACCGATAATTATCGCTAATGAAAATATGCCATCTGTAGTTTTCGATAGTGAGAACCATCGATAACTATCGTAAGTACCATCGATAGTTCTCCACCACTAAGGTCGGGGCCAGATATATTGGCCGGTGAGTTTCGTGAGGAGTATTCTCCTATTCTCAACGTTTTCTGACTCGCTCTCACCTTGCCAGAAAAAGAGTGCGCCAGAAGTGGTGGGGACAGCGCCAAGCTCTTGACGTGTAGGCCGAACCGAGCTCTTAGCGTAGAAATACAGCGTGAGAACCATCGATAACTATCGTAAGTACCATCGATAGTTCTCCACCACAAAGTTCGGGGCCAGATATATTGGCCGGTGAGTTTCGTGAGGAGTATTCTCCTATTCTCAACGTTTTCTGACTCGCTCTCGCCTTGCCAGAAAAAGAGTGCGCCAGAAGTGGTGGGGATAGCGCCAAGCTCTTAACGTGTAGGCCACACCGAGCTCTTAGCGTAGAAATACAGCGTGAGAACCATCGATAACTATCGTAAGTACCATCGATAGTTCTCCACCACTAAGTTCGGGGCCAGATATATTGGCCGGTGAGTTTCGTGAGGAGTATTCTCCTATTCTCAACGTTTTCTGACTCGCTCTCGCCTTGCCAGAAAAAGAGTGCGCCAGAAGTGGTGGGGATAGCGCCAAGCTCTTGACGTGTAGGCCAAACCGAGCTCTTAGCGTAGAGATACATACATCAGAATAGGTGTGCGTTAGCTGCGAAAACGAATTCACCGGCCAATGTATCTGGCCCCGACCTTAGTCGCCGCTCTTCAACCGCGGCGAAGTCCACTGTTGGCAACATTCCTTCTCGCGATAATCGGGAGAAATAGTAGAAAAGGGATGATTGCCACGCGATTAAAATAGCTGCTTGGCGATAATCAGCTGTAGGGAGATAGCGAGCTCATGTCGTTACGCGGTCTGCGTGTCACGCAACGCGTTTTAAAAATCTCCGCGGCATCGCGACGCGCACGAAACGTGCTCGCCCCGCGAGGGAATTAATTCGCGCGTGCCCCCGACTGCTAGCCCCGGGGAAATAACGTCCCAGCGTCGTCATGCATATTACGAGGAATCCTCGGCATTCGACAAAATCGTCGTCCTCGGACTACGAGGGAGCCGACAGCAGCGCGACTTTCAAGCAGACTTTCTTGCACGAAAAGCCTCTCCTTTGTCGATCCAGCTGCCAGCTAGTCGCCTGGAAGAAACAGCTGAGGGACAGTAACGCGTGAGTTCCAAGAGAACAGCTTGGAAGTGCCGTTTCGCGTAACGAGGGACCGTTTAATCGCGAAAGAACGAGATTCCCGAGCTTTTTGGTAGAAAGAAATTAACCCTCCCATCGTGGATTTGCATAAAGGTCTCTTCACGCGTAGCCGGTGGTTCCGTCAGCCCGTGGCCCTTTTTCAAACTTCGAACTTACCTAATTTGACTAAGGTTCCGTAGGTTGGACGAAAATTCTTCGCGATCCTCGATCGAATGTCAATAAGAAACTCTGTTGTAATTGAAAATGGCACTCGAGCAGTTGAATCGAATTTAGGGAGAATTTGAGCAACTTAAAGTTTCGGCGCTCGCGATGGCGCTCAAGTACACGCGATAAATCACGTTATATTTATTGGCAGCTCGAGCGAAAATGATTTTACTTTTTTCCCCGGCGCGACGAAACTCGTGGCAGTCCTTGGACGGAAAGTTTCCACGCGAATCGCCCGTACGTTGGCAAACTGAGAAGGAAGAAGGAACGAAGGACGATGGAGAGTTTCATCGCGGTCCAGCTCGCGGACATAGTGGGATCTGGAGTTTGTAAAAATCTTGAAGGAAGATCTGGGAGGCGGAAAAGGAATGGCAAAGGGACCAAGTTAAACGAAAACGTAAACAAGGGTTCAAGAGCAAACTGTATCGTTCGCGAAGTTCCGCATCGAAATAAATATCGCGCGGCAAACAATCTCGTCTCGCTGCTGAAAGATAGCTAACTGCTAATGCTATCGGACTTAATTTTCTGCTTTTTGAATCTTCCGAAGTAATCTCGTGCGATTGCTGCTCCAAGTACTACACACGTATTACGTCGTTCCATAAATATACGTGTATCTACCCCAGAAACAGATAAACAATCTTCCGTCAATGATTTATCTCTTCTTTTCCTTGCGTTGAGATAGGAAGACCCTTACCGTTAAGGAATTAGTTTCTGATCAGCTTAAAGGGCTACCCACTTTAGTATTGATTAGTAAAACTCTATATCATAGACTTTTTTTATACTGAAAGACGAATTTTATGTTTAAACTTTAAGAAAGAATGAAAAAAAGTTGAAAATAAACAGTAAGAAAATAGGGGTTTTCCGCAATTGTGCTATCTTACACATTTATTTAATATTTTCACGAAAACTCGCAATGCCAACTGCTTCCACATACAACACACTAATTTTCGAATTGCCAATTTTTATTTTAGAAACTATATACAATTATTCGTTGACATAAACTTAAAAGAACGATTTCCTTCAGGAACTGATAAAAAATCAGTGTCTGCTTAATAATTCTTTAAGCTTCAAAGTCGATTTTCTCGAAAATGAAGCGCAATATGAAAAAACGTTATTCTTTTTCCTCGACTAATTTACTTCTTATAAGTCGAAAAGAAAGAGTAACTTTTTTTGACATCGCGCTTCATTTTCGAGAAAATCGACTTTCAAATTCTTGTCGTCGCGTCCAGTCGTGTTTAAGGGGGTATACCCGTTTGAACCCTCGGAAAATGTATACATTTTGTGGATTTTTTTACAAGTCAACGGTTTGATGCAGATTTCCCGTTTTTTAACTATGTTTACATAGTATTATGAACTACTTATAAAAAAAGTTTCAGTTAAAAAACTATTGTTTTTCGGAAGTTACGGATACATGTCCGAAAGTCTCTCGATTTTAGACGGCTAAACGGTGGCCCTAAAAACTCGTGCTACGTTCAACCAATTTACTTCAAATTTTGCATGCACAATCATAATAAGATTCCACATCGCGCAACGAAGGCTTTTTTTATTTCGATTCCCCGTTTATTATTTATAAAGGAAAAAAGTGGATTTTTCTCTTAGAAAAATTTAACTTTACCTTTGATCTCTCACCATTTCTTTATTTTTCAAAATTTTCAAAATCGCCTTCGTTGCGCGATGTGGAATCTTATTATGATTGTGCATGCAAAATTTGAAGTAAATTGGTTGAACGTAGCACGAGTTTTTAGGGCCACCGTTTAGCCGTCTAAAATCGAGAGACTTTCGGACATGTATCCGTAACTTCCGAAAAACAATAGTTTTTTAACTGAAACTTTTTTTATAAGTAGTTCATAATACTATGTAAACATAGTTAAAAAACGGGAAATCTGCATCAAACCGTTGACTTGTAAAAAAATCCACAAAATGTATACATTTTCCGAGGGTTCAAACGGGTATACCCCCTTAAGAAAATCTAAGTTCTTGCACTAATCATCCAACGAACAGCCCTTCACGGTAGCTCCGCAAAGAAGAAAAAGAGGATTCCGCAGAAAGATTCTAATAGGTGTCTATGAGGAATCGGAACGCGTCCGTAAATGAGGGTGATCGAGAAATCGTAAATATAAAAGCAGACGAAAAGGAAAATCGCGGGGGAACGTTCGTTTAGACGTTGTTCGTTAGCTTAAGATACCGAGAACGAAGCTTAAGATCGGGGCCACTGAATCTGCTTAGTGGTAGAGCGAAACGCAGCGTCGCCGTCGTCGGCGTCGTCGGCGTCGTCGCTGTTCCTGCTTCTGTTACCGCTTTCGCCCCTGCCCAACACATAACTACTCTGCCCTCCTTAGTTAAACTGTCCTATCTAGCATTTTTTTCATTCTTTGAGATATGTTGAAATATTTAAAGTTCCACACGTCTTTTACCTTTTAAGTATAGTTAGAAACGTCTACGTGCTTCATAAAGATTTATAAACAGTCTAATGTATTTAACCTAACTTCTTTCAAAATGGTTAAAATATCTTATCTGAAACAATTAATTAATTGGTACCTTAATAATAAATTTCCTACCGGTACAACTATTACAAAAAATGGTATTAGGCTATTACAAAATAATGACAACATGTTTTAATTTGAAAGAAGGAAAATAAGTATGGTGCAAGGTAAATGATAAAACTTCAGTTTTCTCGGTTCTTTCAAAATGACAGATAGGGTAAACCAACCAGTAATTGACCGCATACCAGTGAATGAGCATTAGGCAAAGAAATGTCAGTTATAAAGTTAAAAATTATTATATGTTTATACATGGAGTGTAGTTGCACTTTTAATATCCCATATTTTTAGTTACGCGTATGAAACAAACATTAATAAATACAATTCTTATTAAAAGTATGCGGTCATTTACTGGGCTTCTCGTTTAATTATTCGGTCATTCACTGGTTGGTTTACACTAGGAGATTTTAACTAAAGAGGGCAGTATTCCCGTGCTGTGCTTCCAAGCCTGTCCCCGTCGCTCGCCCACCCCGACGTCATGGAAATTCTGCCTAACGTTCCAAATGAACCCATTGCGTCCGCTTAAGGCGGCACAGAGCTTTTTCACGATTCTGCCCACGTTTCATTCGCGACATATTCGTGTTTGGCCTCCCTCGAAACGCGCAGGACAGAAGGGTTTCTCCGCTGCTTTCCGTCACATCGGCATTCCTTCAGCGTGCACGCGGCGGACAGGTCGGAACGTATATCGCTACCTTCCAGCGGGTTACGTGGAATATTTCCCAGCAAACCGACGATTCTTTTTTGGTCATCAAGCCAGCCGGGGATCCCCGATCCACGCCGTCGGCTTGCCGTAAACTATTTAGGTGAAAATAAACACCGAGGCTTAACAAGCGCGAGGCAGAGGGTGCGTCCCATTATTCGTTCCGGGAACTTTGGAAAGTTTCAATCCTACGGAAATTCGCGAGAGGAGCCGCGCTGTCTGCGGCTCGCAAGTTTCCGCGAGAAAGCAAGCATCTGTTTGGCGTGCATAAATTAAAGCGGGTCGCGAAAGAACGGTCGATAAATTTGCTTTTCCCGGAAACCAGTGACATCCATTTCGCGCTCGTGATTCGCTTTTTGTCCCCCGGCTGTATAGTTGCCCCGGCATCCAGCGGGACTTGGCTGCAGTCCCCCGAAGGTGCGCGAATTCCCTGGGAAATGGGACGTTCGTTAAGCGTTCTTTACTGAATCTAGCGTGTTAGGTAGTTCCCGAGTCGCGAACGGTTTTTTAATAGCCCCGGGAGTTCGGTACGGGGCGAGATTAGTCGAAGCTGGTGTATGCAGACTGTACAGGCGGGGGCAACGAAGCGGGAAAGCGGGGAGGAAAATAGCAGGGGTTCCATAAAATTTCTGAACGCGGCCTTATCGGTTTTGCCCCCGGGGCTTTCTGCTTCTGCGTTCGCGCGGAATCGTCCCTCTCTCCTCGATAGACGGCTCGGCTCGTTTTCGCACCGAACCCGACGGTCGACCCTTATTAGCGGAAATGCTCCTTTTACGTGCGCGATCGCATCAACGCTCCGCTTCCTCCGCTATGTTATATCAATAGCCGACTATTTTATTTTTTTTTTCTTTTCCGGGCATCTCCCAGGGAAACGCGTTCCCCGAGAAACCGGCAACAGGATTTCTCCTTGCGTGGACGAGCAATCGATACCTCGCGGGATCGCGAGTCATCTTGGCTTTATCGTCCTCCCGCGATCGCGCATTTGCTCGCCGCAAGGTTTATCTCCACTGTTTCGAATAATAGAACCGCGGAGAACGTCGTGAACCACTTGGAAATAGTAGGCACTGCGCAGGATCGTTGCTCCTCGTGGTGAAACCATAACCGACTTTATTAAACGCGTCTCTACCCTGACTGCGTTATTTACGCACCCTCGCTCGTTTTATTTATTATAAAGTGACCGTTTGGAAATTCCCAGGCTCCCATAAAAACCTCCATTTCCTTCGAGATTGTGAATCTTCATAGCGGATCGTCGAGACCTCATCGTCGAAAGCTCGATCGATTTGAAATATATAGCGGGGCAGCTGCAAAAGGGAATCGAACGCTTAATTGCTGTCTTAAGGCAAAGTAACGTAGGACACCTCCGCGCCCCTCGTGAATATTCATAGAAAACACTGCTCTCCGTAATTTTCTTTTATACTATTTATCGTCGCGCCGAATCCCATTAAGTGTCTTACTTAGTCGTAGAATCTCATCGGAACGAAAGGTTCGATGTTTATAAAATCTTGCACTCCGTCGCGCAATAATCCAACGAGATAAAGTTAAAGGACAGTGTAACGTGGCCGTTGCAGATTGTCCACGGTTTCTTCGGGAAACTATCGAGTTCAGGGGCGGCCTTCCCTTTTCCACCCACACACTCGAACTGACGCGAAACTTGGCGTCTTTCGACGCGCTCGTTCTGAAAGAGAAACGACCTCGATATCTCGGATGGATTCAACGGCGCCATAGTGAACGAAAGACAACGGACGCGAGAAGTCGAAAACGGCGAGCGCGTGGAGGAAAGTTTCCGGTACACAATCGGGGAACGTAAGAAGAGTCGGTGCACCCGGCTAATTAATTTAGTGGCGCGCCGCTGAAACGTGGCTTTCAATGCACTCGGGTCGAGCCATCGATGTATCAGGCTGCGTAGCTTCTGGCCGCTACTTTATGAGTTACTCGATCCAAACACGGCTATCGGTACTGATTTATATTGGGAATGACTTGAAAGAGCGCAGCAAGAACTGCAAATTAAGAGACCCTCCCCTTGTGAATTGAAACGGCGTCCTCCAAAAAATATCCAAACTGTGATAGGAGATTTTTAGCTTTATAGAAAATTTCAATAATTTTCGAGGGTATGAGAAGTGTGACAAATTCTTTTTTAATGATAAATCTGAAGATTTGTATAGAAGAGGCATATTGCAACTTACACATGTGAAGAGTGAGGGGAAAACGAGGGATGTCAGAAAACAGCTTTACCGCCATCTTTAGTCCACCAGTAAAGAAACAAAATTAATTGAATTTATTTCCATTCTTCATAACACGAAGCTTATACCATATTTAGGCATCGGAAAACAATAAACAATAAAATAAAAATTGGTTTACACTCTTTTAATATTTTTTCAAGTTTGAATGCAGCATACTGAAACAAAATAAGAAATTTTCACTTCTATTATGATCCAAACAAGGAAAGCCACTCATTTTATTAATTGTAATTCGACAGTTCTGTAGTCTCAGTTGCCACTAACAAAATATACAACAAATAGGAAAATCACGAAAAATGAACATCTCTGTTTTCCCCTTAACTTTCATATGTAAATGGGAAACTCATAGGTGGAAGCGGCAGTGGCGGATCCAGGAGCCTTTCTTGGGGGGGGGGGGGCGGAGGGGGGCGAAATGTGTAAAAGTACATACCTAAATTTTTTAATTTTCTTTTACGAGATTTAAAATTTGCTTGTAATTTATATTTTAATATATCTATCTGATACTATAGCCTGAATAATTAAATTTTCATTAATTATTTATACAGAATAATACACGACGTCATAATATTTTTATATTTTATTATTCTTAGGGGGGCGATGGGGGCGGTCCGTCACTGGGAAGCAGGTATAACCCGTTTTGAAAAATCGAATTTGTAGAAGCCGTACTCTAGCGGACCGAACTAATGCAGCACTCTAATTCTAGGTATGTAGTTGGCACGCAACTTGGCGCTACAGTAATTCAAACGACAGTTTGTTGTTTTCTGAGAGCAAGGCGAGAAATGATTAGAACTGCAAGGTGCACCGTGTCCAGCGAAGTAGCTATCTGTTCCCCGCGACGTGACAGACGGGAAGATTTGAGGAGAACGAGTCAACGTCATCTCGGCCGCGTTATTCAATGCCAGTACATCGGTCGCAGGTGACTGCGAGCCGTCTACTTTCCGGTTCTAGGAGGATGACGGCCGGATAGCGTGTAAACTACAAAATCTACGACGACCCATGGTGGTAGGAACTTGTTCCCACGAACAGTAAAACGTATTGGCGGAATCGAATTGCTGGATGGCAGAGTTGAGACCGTAGAGGACGAACGACGAATCGCATTCCTTCGGTTCCGCGTGCTAGAGCTATGAGTTACAGCTAGAATTTGCATCCGGCCAGTTAATTTATTCCTTAATCCGTTCCCCGTAATTTTCGCGAAGTTCCCCGAACCTTTTGTTCACATTTAATTCCCTCCGCGGAACTCGCGGCGGTCAACCACATCGACGCAGATATCGTACACAAGCTGCGCAGGCTTTAACGTATTTTATAATTAAGCAGAAGCGAAGTGGTTTAAGCTAGTGAAAGTTACGCCCACGCGGCTCCGAGTTGCCCTAGGTTAAGCTAGAAGAAGCTGTCTCCAGGTATCGTAACTCACGGCTAAGCCAGCTGGAATCACCGGGAGCTAACTCGAGTCGAGCGACTCGAGTTGCCGCTACGTAATACTTTCGGTCAGCGGCGTAAAGGCCTACTTCAGGGAGATTCGCACGTGTCAGTTCCGCGAGGGTTCAGTGATTAAAGAAAGAGTGACCCAAAAATTAGGCCTTTTTTAGCCCCTTTTTGGTCCCACGATTTTCGAACTGAATTTCATGCGAAACGATACCTTATGATGAGACATCAATCGCGACAAATTTTCAAGTTGAGGTGACAATTAGTTTCTAATAACGAATTTGAACTTAGATTTTCAAAATACACGAAAAAAAAAAATTAAAATTAAGAAATATAAATATCTGTGTATTAGGTGCGTTTTTAATATATCGTCCACAATGTTGAATCGGCCATTTAATTTTTTTTCGTGAACTTTGAAAATCTAAGTTCAAATTCGTTATTAGCAGCCAGGAAAAACCCTGAAAATAATTGTTTAACACTAAACCTACCGACATTTTATATATACCTGTTTCTTATATTTTTTTTTTTAACGGTATAGTACATATTATTATCAGGAAAAGCGAAAGAAGAAGAGAGATAGATATTGCAAAATTAATAGCTCTATATTATAGAAAAAGTCATGCAGTAAGTTAAAAAAAAATGAAAACCTGGAATTTAATAATTTTTATTAAAGTCTCCAAAGCGGTCATTTGACCGCTCTGGTGGGTTTAGTGTTAAATTATCGGAATGACTTAAAAGTCTATACATCGGAGCGTATGGGCTGACATATTAATGAATTTTCACTTCTTTCACCTGCCACATCTCAGAAACTAATTGTCACCTCAACTTGAAAATTTGTCGCGATTGATGTCGCATCATAAGCTATCATTTGGCACAAAATTCAGTTCGAAAATCGTGGGACCAAAAAGGGGCTATTTCTTGAGTCACTCTTTCCGTCGCGGAATTGCGAACCCGCCTTTAACCGACCGCTTCTTAACCGTTCCGCTTATGTCCGATTAGTTTTGAGGTCCGCGCGAAGGCGACCGTGATCGCCGGGAAAAGTTTCGCTCGACGACGAATGCTAATTACGTAACCTTCTAGTCAAGATTAAGAGGGAACCCTTAGTAGTTTAGAGGCGGCACTTAATGCGCCGACAAGCGGAGAGTGGCAGCGTGCTCGTTAATATTCATAAAGTTTCGAGCGACGCAAATGGAGACGTTAAGTTTCGAAGGAAAGATCATCGTGCCGGGCGGCCGCGGCGATAGAGACGTTCCGTGAGAAGGCACGCTCGCTTGCGCACCTGCGCACCTGCCCGCGACAGTTAATAAGCAACCGACCAACGGATACCGAGTAGAAAAGTTTGCCGACGGAGCGGAGGAATTTTTTGTCCGGCTCAAGCGCGCTCGATTCTCTGGAAGAACGTAATGGGATTCCAAGCGAGAAAGGTTCGCGGAATACCCGGCAGGTAGAACAGTCCGAGAGCCTTGTACGCTTCGTTTCTCTCGGATTAGAAGACTACCGCAATTCTGGTTACTGCGAGCACCTCCGGTTCTTCCCAACTTCATTAACTGGACGTTTAATCTATTCGCACCTACGTTTCCTCTTTCGTAGCCTTAGAGGCTGGTCGAAAAGAGAGTTCAGGAATTATCCATTATTCAAACCCAAACTGTGTAGGTACCTCTTGGTTTGGACAAACCGATTCGGTTATTAGGCAGAGATGGGAAAAATGATTATTTAAATTAATAAAATTTCGAATAGTAAAAGTTGAAACAATTATTCGTCATTCGTTTGTTAACTGCAGTTGACTTTATTTGACACGTGACGAATAATTTTTTCTTAACGTTTATTCGTTACGTGAAATTTTATTTAAATAATAGTTTTATCCTTCTCTGTTACTAAGTAGGATATGCAACTTATTCTTAATTAACACTCAACTTTTCTCGAGTTTCACGTATTTACTTCCTCCAGAGTGCAATTACGGAGAATCATAACCACTAACATCGGAATAATTTCTTACTTATCTCTAAACTTCCGGCGGATTTGCAGCGATCGATGCAGAAAGTCTGCCGAACGATTCGATTGCAGTGAAACGCATTTGGAAATTCGTGTATATAATTCTATAAAATATTTAATCTCAGGAATATCGCGGATTTATCCCAGCTTGGAACGGGCGATTGGGAACAACGATGATCGCGCCTGCACGGTGGAGGGAGCGAAGCGTAGGAAAAGAAGCATTACGAAGATTCCACGAGGCTTTTAAAATTCCACGGGAATTTTTGCAGAACGTAATTAAAAAGCCTCTGTTTCAAACTTGTTAAAAATTTTCATTCGAAAACTTGAATTGCTCGAAAGCGGCACGGAGCGTGCTTCTGTGGTCTCGCCAGTGATGTGACTCAATAAAATCTCAGACCGGAGATTAGCTTATTCGATTACATGGCGGTGTTTAGCCGTGCATTTCTACTGGTGGTTACGCGTAATGAAACGTGATCGCCTGCGGTCTTTATATATTTATTTACGAGAGATCCCATTAAGAATTGGGAAATTCCAGCAGGAGGGGTGCAGGTCCATCTTTACCAACACAGAGTAAATTAAAAATAACTGTTTATAAAATTATTGCTTTGATTTAACATTTAAAAGAGAACACTAATTGAAAAATCTATATTTTCACACAATAAGTAGTACTTAGTTATTAAATTGATAAGTTTTTATTTCTATTTTTGGCGAAAAAATATTCTAGAATAAAAATATTAGATAATATTAATATTTCTATTATTTGATCTTGCAGCTTGCAACACCTATGAAATCATTTTCACACTTGTCCCTTAAAATTCTCTTCCTTTCGGTGCGAATGCACGATGAGATTTTATATGGGACTTTTCTATCACGAGACAAAAGTATCAGCAACAACTAAATGTAAATAATGGAAATAGTCTCGAGAGATGAGATTTTTGAAAATATCTCACGACAATCTAGTTTCATGAAATTAGTGACAAAACAATTAAAAAAGAATAAATTAATGAAATAATTTTCTCATGAGACACGATATTTTTGTCTCATCGTGGATTTTATTCTCCTGACAAAACTATCGCAAGAAACCATTCGTAATCCGAAAGTGCTGAATTCGGAATAATTGTATTACTACTTAGATAGCGCGAATTTAAGCGAAATAAATTTTTCATTGAAAGAAGGAATCGAGACTAGCGGTAAGTACCTACGATTCCATTTCGTTCGACGGTAGCGGTTTCTCTCGGTCACAGAGACGCGTCCACTGTCTCGATGGATCGTTGCAAGAGGCGACAGGTGTTCTCGTCAAATGGAAAAAGAGCCAATTTGAGTACGCGTTTGATGGTCAGTTTAATAGAAACGTACCCCGAGTACGACTAATTGCAATCAACGTAGGCCTGCACTGTCTACAAAATACATATGCTATAAATCGCAAAATTACGAAAAATGGACAT
The DNA here is from genome assembly GCA_960531205.1 of Andrena bicolor. Lineage (NCBI taxonomy): Eukaryota > Metazoa > Arthropoda > Insecta > Hymenoptera > Andrenidae > Andrena > Andrena bicolor. The sequence goes on from OY482665.1 coordinate 13,441,203, forward strand.
TCCCGTTTCCTCTCCTTACTCGCAAACATCAAGTAGGGTAAACGCACCAGTAAATGAACAGTTGAGGCTAATGAATGAACACTATTATAAAATTATGTTTGCAGCGCAATTGATTCCACGTGCTGCAAAAATTGTTTGGATATGAAGCAAGAAATGAAAAGAAGTCTCTAATTAATTAGTTGCTTACTTTAATAACTTATTTTACTCATTTTAATAAAAAATGTTCATTCACTGGTACGTGTTCATTTACTGGTACATACACCCTATCCACAACTCGCAGAAGAATCTCCCACAGAAAGATCGAAGATTCCTTTTCGCACGAAGCAACAAACAGTTGAATTCAAAGCAATTGAGTGGAGAGGAATATAAATTCGCGAGCCAGACGGCTTAGCGGCTGGCATTTGGCGTAACGACGAATGGCTGGACCCGCGCCACGTATCTTTGAGCGCGTAAATATTACGTGGATATGCGTGCGACCCCGCTTTACATATGTATGCGCCAGGCTGAGCCGTGGCTCTCGTCGTTTCCGAGCACGTCTCAAATTGCATTTCCTTACGCACAAATTCCTCCGCCCCAATATCCCCCGGATTCGCAATACTTCCACGCTCAAAGGCACGTCCTTTTAGTTGGACCTGATCCTCGCCGCTGCCGTCCATCTTGCATATCGATAGCGACCCGGCGTGTCTACAGCCACCTTCCCCTCTATTTACTCTCTCGTTCTCACGTGCAAACGACTCCCGGATTCGTTCTAACCGCCTGACGCGTCGTAAATCTTCTATCCAAAGTCCAGAGCCTCGCGCGACGCCCGCCAACAAGGACTTCCAGCGGCACGGAGCGTAAAATTCTCATTACGACTGTCGCGGACCTCGGGGCGAACCGTTTGGCGGCTGTGTGCAGCTACGCCTTTGATCGGTCTGGCCTCATCTTGACTGTGTACTCGGCTAAACAGAGGGAATCCAGGAAGAGCGAATTACAAGGGCGACGACGTGTCGCGAGGCGTAAATAGCCGAGGCGCTGGCAAAATATCGACAAAGGGCCAGCAATCTTGCCGCGTATCGGGCGGAATTTCAAATTCAGCTTAGCGTCTGAGCATCACCCGAGGGGGGAGAACGGCGAGCTCGGGCGGAAGCTGTGCGCTGGACGAAATCGATGGGTTGACGTTCAGCGCTTTGCCGTCTTTCCGTGTGTCGAGCGCGGACGCAACGCGCGGTCGATGAAACGCAAGAAACGGGGGATGAATTTCCTTGCGAAGCTCGGCCGGGCATCTAGTCGTCCTCACGGTGAGATGGATTAGACGGGGGAGCTCGATTGATACCGGGATCAAGCGCTGGGATTCGAGCTGCCAGTATCCCAGACTCGGTGGAGACGATTAAAACGAAGAATGTAGTATATCGGGACTCGGGGAGGAGAGAAAAAAAAGGAGGTGCGTGGCCGTTTGGCGACAGGTGGAAGGAAGAAGCCTCGCGGCGAGGGGCGGTGTAAGAGAACGGCGAGACAGGAGATAAAAGGGGGAGCGAAATATGAAAAATGATTCGGGTGAGGAAAAATGACGAAGGGAAGAGGGGAGAAAGGGCGACGAAGGCCGAAGGGTAATCGCTCGTCAACTGTAATTTATTAGCGAAACTCCGAAGGTGGGAACGCGCTGATAAAATAAGAGGGAATTGAATAAAGAAGAAGCTGATCGGATAAGGTGGAGGGAAAGGCGCGGCGGAGCGTAGACAACAAAGACGGCTTATTTGCGCACGGCAAATACACAAAGGTAGCAAATGAAATTGAGAATTTCCTTTTTTTCCCCTCCCTCCCTCGTCATTTTCTTTTTACGCTCCCCCATCTTTCTCGACAAGCCCGTCAAAGACGCGCGGATCCGACGCCTCGGGAAAACCAAATAGAACGGAAATTTCACGCGATTTCTCGCGTCCGGAAGCACCGAAGGATCGTCCCCCCAAACCCCCTCCCTCTCGTGGATATCGATGTCGTATCCGATTGCCACTCCTCGAGCGTGATTCCCCTGATTTCCCCGATTCTCCTGATTTCACGAGCCCCGCGATACGAGTGATACGACCTCCTCGCCCTTACGCCCTGAATTTCGCGACGAATAACCTTCGAGGATCAAACAAACGCAAACAAGAAGGTCTCGATTCAACGCTGAGCCACGCTAATGCCTGCGATGATAAAGGCGGTTTAGCGCGATTAAGTTTCTGGCAGCTGCGTGCGAGCCGAAAGTCACGCGACAGCGCCCCCGGTGCTCCCAGAAGAACGGTAATTAATTCCCTCGTTTCTCCGTAAACATAACGCGAATTAATGGCCCCGCGAGAAAATTAATCTCCGTGGAAATCCGGGCGTCGAAGCCGGAAATTCGATTCACCTATCCCATATTCGAAATTTACGGGCGAATATTTCGGGACCGGCCGTGTACATAGCCGGGGCGCATCGATATTAAGAAATTGAGATTGGTGGAGGGACGTTAGGATTCGGTGCGGAGTGTCCGTGGTGCTCGAGGAATCGACGGATAACGAGCGGAACGAGAAGATATGTCGGGGAATGTCGTAAATTAGGATCTATTCGAAACAGAACGGTAGAAACGGGGAAAATGCCGAAATTCAATTGCCGACTAATTTCCCCCTAATGCACTGGCGCGGTCCGGCCGGAAACGAGCGTGGACGTCGAGGGCCTCGCGGAAACCACCGAATATTCGCTAGCGAGCTGCTCGGCAATTCCAGTCGCCAACCAACCGAGGATCTTTCCACGAAATACGGGGGTCTTGGTGAATTCGGGAACGTTCCTTCGAGAATCGCAAGTTCCATGTGGAAAGTACAGCCGCGCCTCCGACTGCTCTTGTTTCTATAAAAGTCTAGCAAGGCACGCTTTCGCTGAGTTCTAAATGTCCCCATAATAATGTACCAATTATTCATTTATATTGTTTATTGCAACACAGAAAGCAAAATATCAACCACAAAGTTTAGAAATTATTATTAGAGGCATTTCGTTTATAGTTGCATACGTTATTTATGTAGCTGTACTTTCATTTTTAAGTAAATTCACATGTATATTTTACATGCGAGGTTATTCTACAGATATCATTAAACTGGCAAATTTTACAATAAAAATGCATGGATCCATGCAGTAAGTTACTCAAATTAACTGGAAATATATACAGAATTATAAAATAATGAGAAAATATTCATTTTCTTTGATTATTGTAGCAGAGAATCGATAAATTGTAAGTTGGTCAATAAAGGGGGCATCAGGTCCAATATAATTTTCACCATAATTATTGTATAAATAGTCAAATATCACTCTAAAATCAATTTGATTAAGAAACTAGAGACTTGAAAAAATACAACGATCCATACTTTATTCAAACATTGTCCTACATTATTAAAAAAATTACTATTTCGAACCAGTCGCACTCTTAAACGGTCGCTAATGGGGACATTTACCTTATTCGAAGTGAAATATTGCGCCCCTTAACGGGCTGTTCCTCGAATCTCCGAGGGGACAGGTATCGACGGAACTTGAAACTTTAAACGCTGGTAGGGCCGGAATTATGTATAACGCGGGCCTGTGTAGTCGCGTAGGAGTTAAGCCGGTAATGAATTCAACCGAGGACTGTAACGACGAAAACTCTATCTAACAGATAAGCCCGTGAATGTGCGAGCCGCAAAATAAAACTTCAGCCGGGAATCTAGTTTAAAACTTGGTCGAACGTGGCCGTGTCGCTATTACTTTGGCCCGGTGTCCAAATGGCAAATGAACCGTCTCATTTGGCAGAGATATCGTAATATTCTCGCGGCGCGTAAGGATTATTTCGAATTACGATTATGGCGTATGATTTCGTTATCCAGCCTTGGGCATAGGTCTGACACGCGTTTTAAAATTCAGAAAGCTTGTTGATCGCTGATCGTAAAAATTAATGACCGCGAGCGGTTTACGGAGGTCGATGCATTCTGAAACGTGTCTGAACCGCGCTTGGCATTAGAATATTACGTGGATAAACATGGAATAAGTTTATTTGAAGGTACACACTGCGCGTCGCCGCGCTAACGACTCTACTTCTCTGTTCCCGCTCCTCTTCTGTCGAAATGAGCGTCTGACGCCACGATTATTACACTCAGTTTGCATATTATTTCTTTCGATTTCACCGCGGCTCGCGTTTGGGGATTTTCGATACACATCGATGCATCAAAAATATTCGATACACATCGATGCGTCAAAAATATTCGATGTTTGGGTACTATTCGATACATCGAATCAAGGTTTATTCGATACATCGATGTAATTCATTCGATGTATTAGAAGACGCTGATCTTTGGCAACGAGACTTTGGCAAAGAGAAATACTCATTTGATCCTCGTTGTCTGTGGTCAATGGAATGTTTGACATTGCAGCAAAAAAGATATTAAAAGAACAATTCAGAATAAAATCTATTTATTATCGTTGTATTTTATTTAAATATCCCAGTGTTCCTTTTGTGGGCATAGTAAAAATAATAGTTTGTTCAATCATTTATTTATTTATTTATTATACGGGAAGCCCCATGGTATACAAGAAAGAAAGACAAAACTAGTAAAATATACAAATTTCGAAAATAAACATTTACCCTTTAATCTATTTCTTTGCTGAAGGGTAAACGATTGAACCAACTATTATTTTTACTAAGTCTACAAAAGGAACACTGGAACATTTAAATAAAATACTGTTACATTAATGATAATAAATACATTCGATTCCGAATTGTTCTTTACATTTCTGTATTTTTTTTTTACTAGTTATGACCATTACATCGAAAAAAAACATCCAATTTCTTTTTAACTGGACATTCCCAGTTCACGTCGGTGGAAAAGTCGCGACGTTTTCGCTTTGGCGAACGAGTAAGGAGCTGGGACTTACCTCTCATGTAAATGTAAGCGGTGCCACGCATGTTGCGCCTGGTGAGGACGACCAGGTTCAAGATATTGCCGATGATTCCCAAGCAACAGATGGTAGGCAGAATGATGCCGTAGCTGATCCTCCTGAGGGACGGGGTCCTCGGATCCTCCAGGACCTCCAGATCCCCAGGCAAGAAACATATCCTCGCGGTCTCCGTTGCGTTGGTCGCGTCGATCATCTTGCTCCTCCGCTTCTCGGGCCCTTTCCCTCTTCCTTTCTCACATTTACACCAGCTCCGATCTCGAATTAGATTGTCCATTTCATCTTTCGCCCCGCGAATTTCCTACGTCTTGAATTGCATCTGGTGCCGGGAAACTCCGCGCGCTACTTCGCGGCTCGAAGCCATTTCGTCGTTCGCTTCCCTCATCGTGTCGACGGGACGGTATCGACGCAGTTTCAAACCCACAGTTCTCCAGAGATTATGGAAAAATTTGTCGGCGGTGCAACAGGTGCAGAGGCGGCGCCGTGTTCATTATGGGCGCCGAAGGGTGCAGAAATGTTGAAGAGTAGCTGGGCTATTCGCGGAACTTCCCAAACTCTGGGAATGACAGTTCCCGTCTCGCTGCCAGTTCCCATCGACCACCTTCCACTGCGCTTCGCCTAGAAACAAAACGATCCCCTTTAACGCGACTCGTCCTGGCCACCCTTACGAAAAGAATTCTTATCTCGATCGCCGGGGTAGCCGATTTGCTCCCCGCGAAACGTTAAGAAAATTAACGGTCCCTGTAGCGTTGCAATACCACCGGGAATTCGTTCGAAGTTTCGCGACAAATTTCAACCTTTCGCTCGCGAGCTCGACCGGGAATTATGCCCGTTTGTTTTCCAAGTGTCGTTAGCCTTACGTGGACAAAGTGCTCGCTGCGAAATTCCGCTGCGGGATAAGCATATTTTCCCGTCGAACGTTAAATTTATTTCGCCGATAGATTTGTGTCCCAGATAGTCTGATTCTAGTTGACTCCTCCGTCGAATCGAAGTCAGGTCGATGATATCCGCGCTGCGACAACGGGATCGCGGGGGAGACAATGGCAACGGCGCGTTGGCGAGGCGTGGCCGCGTGTTGCAAAGAAGCAAGAAAAAGCGCCGGTCGCCAGATGGAAACGGATATAATTCACGTTTCGCCGTAATAACAAAGTTTCTCGCGAGAAAAAATTACGACGAATACGTATCTGGATTCGAGGGCGTAGAGCGCGCGGAAAGTTGCAGGCGGAATGGGAAAACAGCGCGAGAAGTGGCCGCGATTCGTTTGAGGGAAACTCGCCTACGCAATTAAACCGTGTGCCGGTGCAAGGATGACAGATCGAGGATATACCCCGCGAGAACGGTTGCCACCGGTGCACCGGTGGACTCTAACGCAATCGATACACAGTGACGGATTTAACAGGGCGGCTGATGAGCAGTTGCCACCTGGGCCCCTATCCGGAAGGCCTCCCAGGGCCTCATCTCCAAAAAAATTATGATTAGGTATAGGTATAAACACTACCTGTATTTTCGTACTACTATACTTGGCGCGTTTTTCGAAAACTACCTCTTGATTTTCCCGAAAAATGGGCCCCTGCACTGAAGGCCCCCAAGGGCCTCATCTCCAAAAAAGTTATGATCAGGTATAGGTATAAACACTACATTTATTTTCGTACTACTATACTTGGTCCGTTTTTAGAAAACTACCTCTTGATTTTCCCGAAAAATGGGCCCCTGCGCAGAAGGCCCCCAAGGGCCTCATCTCCAAAAAAGTTATGATTAAGTATAGGTATTAACACTACCTTTATTTTCGTACTACTATACTTGGCCCGTTTTGAGTAAACTACCTCTTGATTTTCCCGAAAAATGGGCCCCTGCGCAGAAGGCCCCCAAGGGCCTCATCACCAAAAAGTTATGATTAGGTATAGGTATTAACACTACCTTTATTTTCGTACTACTATACTTGGCCCGTTTTGAGTAAACTACCTCTTGATTTTCCCGAAAAATGGGCCCCTGCGCAGAAGGCCCCCAAGGGCCTCATCTCCAAAAAGTTATGATTAGGTATAGGTATTAACACTACATTTATTTTCGTGCTACTATACTTGGCCCGTTTTGAGTAAACTACCTCTTGACTTTCCCGAAAAATGGGCCCCTGCGCAGAAGGCCTCCCAGGGCCCTATCTTAAAAAAAAATATAATTTCAACCAAACACTATAGTTTTTTTCTGTACTACTACACTTAGCCCGTTTTTAGTAAACTACCTCTTCACTTTCTCGAAAAATGGGCCCTTCAAAACATTTGCCACCTGGGGCCTTTTTTCTTAAATCCGCCACTGTCGATACACCTCTCCTTTGACCTCGCTAAACATTCCTACCTTAAACTCCGTTAACTTTAAGCATTTACTCTGATCCCGTCCGCCAGCAAGACGTTTCGGGAATAACGCGTCCCTACGATCGTTGTTCCATTGGAATCCCGCGCATTGTCACGGCCCGAACTTAAATCTCACTCCCCTCCGCCCTTGAAAAGCGCAACGACGACCGCAGAATATTTCCAAAATACTTTGGATATTCCCCGGGAGGCTTCCGAATAACCGGAGTATTTCCGCGGAAATTCCGCGCGCGCGCGCGCTGAAAATGCGGCTTAAACGTTCCCCGGAAATATTTTTTGAAAACGCTTACAAGCGTGACATCGAATTCCAGTCGCCACGCAGCCGCCGTCACGCGAAATCCGATTTCAAGCAAGTATTCCGTAAGCGGTATTGTCGCGCTTGGATAAGTTCAAGGGATAAAATATGAAAAACACCGAGGCGGGAGGCAGGACTGCTTCTTTCGCCGGGTTTCATAAAAATTCTCATGTAGGAAGACCCGGGCTTTTTTACGCCGCCTACAAACACCTGCTACTCTCGGCTTACTTTCAGTCTTCGTTAATGTAATATGGTGAATATAGTTGGATTAACCATACCCCCGACCCGCGAAATTTATTCTCCCCCGAGAATGTTTATACGGCTGCAAGCTTGAGAAAGACTTGGCACTCGTTCCTCCGCGTTACGTATTCCGTTCACGTTTTAAATTGTTATACCCGCGACTTTTACCAATAGATGAGGATTTTACAGTCGTTCCGGTTTTGAACGTAGCTAATAGAACTGTCTATATGCCCAGACGAACGGGAGTTTTGAAAGTGAATCGATTTCGCTCTACTTTCAACTAAATTTCAAGTAAACGTGAGACGAAGGGAAGGTCGAGTGGAAACGGACAAAAATGTCCCATAATCGAGATATTACGAAACGAGACTGTCCGGTTTATGAAGGACGATGGCATAACGACCGAATTTTAAAGACATAAAGATAGTTTTCTCGGGGAATTCGTAGGCATGAAGAAGCGATTGACCGTGGACACGTGATGCTTATCATGTATTATATGATGAAAGCATAAAGAAGCCTTCTGGTAGTTGGAAGAAAGAGTAAGGGTTCCGAGATTGAAATCGCAAGGGAGACCAAGTTTTCATATCGTGCGAAGATCAAGCATTTTTTGCGAATTAATTACAAGGAGATGAATAGAAGCTTTAACTAGTATTTTGGGGGTAATGTTTATTAATACTATAAACTGTAAAAAAAATTATAATTAGGTATACATATAGATATATGACGGAGCTACAGTCGTCTGATGTGACTTAAAATTTTTGCAACATGTTCCAAATATATTTCTTCGTGGAGTGTACCTCAATATTATTGTGTGAAAGCTCTAGTTTCCGAGATAAAAAATAAATAGCCATAGGTGCACCCTGAAAATCGACATTTATCGTTTAAATCGCCTTCTCCTTAGTCGCTATTTTAATAATCTTGGTTCAATTCATTTTTCAGAGGTCCCCTCCAAAATTACAGATTCTAAGAGAAAAATAATCCAAGGAATCAAGGAAACCGTTGTATCTTTATTTATAAACTGAATATAAGGCAAAACCAAAGAAACTTTTTCTAAACCACTGCATACCTGATCAATCTAGTGTGGTGCCATTTTTAATTTAAAATAGATACAGAGACCAAAAAAATATTTTCTTACTCTACGTGATAGTAATAAACAATGTGTAAAAGGAAAAGTCTGTGGATGCTTTCATCTCCTTGTAATTAAATCGCAAAAAGTACTTCACCTCCGAGCGATTTGACTGGCTACTTAGGGTTCTTAAATTCATTTGGCGAATTAAGAAAATCCAGCCAGGCGAAGGTTCCTCCAGGATAAATTTCCACTCTTCGAGGCAGATCGCGTTAATTGCAACAGACACCACGCGTAATAGAAAGAAAACATGGGAAATTTAAATCACTCGAATCGCGGTGTCGATCTGCGCGCGACGGGAAATTTATCAAGCAATTGGAACGGTACATCAGCCACGCGGATTGTCGACACTCGGTGCAAAAGTGCTGGAAGAAAGTTCAGAATTCCTGCAAGCACGTCTGCGACTCTCGCGTAGAGAGCGGTTTAACGAATTCGCGCGAGTTTGCCACCGCGTTTAGCCAACAGCTGCGACTCGATACCTACCCGATGCAAAAAGGCAAATCCCGGCTCGCGCATTATGCATTCACATTCTTTTCGCCGGTTCCTCCGCGAACCTATCTAAACGGAGATATATCTGCCTCCGAGATCCGTAGAGGCAGGACATAATATGCGCGTACTTGTAAACAGAGAAACTGCAGAGAAATCTGCGATCTCATCTATCAAGTGGAGTTTTTGCAAATTTTACCTCGGAGCATTTAACCTCAAGGTTTTACGTAGTGCTGGACACTATTTTTGCAGAAAGTTAAACGAAATTCCTGTAAAATAAACTATCATCTGATACACAAATGGCATTGTTTTAAATTATCAATAATTATTAGTTAGAAGAAATGCCATCTTCTTTTAAATTTAAGAATCAGTGACTATTCAAAGTGGTAAACTTTATCATCAGAAAAATGTGTCGCAACCTCGCAAAAAAAATTAGCCCTCGTTATAAGTTTTCTAAAATTGCACGTCAATTTCGAGTATCAAAATCTTTTCTCTTCTTGTTTACTTCTTACAGAATTTTTAAGAAGATTGCATGTGCCTTTTCTTGGGCATTTATGTTGCAATTAATGTAGGTACAGATATACATCATCATATATTCGGCAAAAAATACTATCGAGCACTTTACAAATCCAGGAATAACAGGAGGAATCAATGAATTCTAAAAAAAATGCAGAAAAAAAGAGAGGAATTTTTTACGGTTCAAAGTTTCTGGGAGAAGATTCTCGACTTAGGAAAGTTCAGTTGCATCGCCAGGGTCCAGCATGGGACAATCACCTGTTCCCTTATTTCGCCAAACAGATAATTGATTGAAACTTCTGCCCGCAGTGAAAGAAATGAAATAATCCCGCCGAACAAGCCAGCGACATGGCGCCGATACACTTGTATCTTGCCACTTGGCTTTCTTGCCGGGGTGCGGATCGAAGTCGAATCGCAGTGGTTCGATGCCAGAGAACAGATCGTGTTCCGTGGATTAGGCCGGATCTGCCGGAAGAGGATAATTACCGTGGCGCTTTCGTTCGAATTGCCGAGGCATACACGCGGCAATCATCGAGGAACGAGACACGGGATAATTAATTTCAACGACTCTCTGACCGACGGGATCAAAGTGGTAGCAAACTGTCGCGAGATTCGTAGACGGCCCTGAAAGCTCTGCCAGTGGAGCATTCGTTGGAAAATGTCCGATGCATCGTTGCTTCGTCCTCGGACGTAACGATTTGGACGAAGTCAAGGTTCCCCCGATCCGCAGACTCTCCAGTGAAATTTGCAACAGGAGTTTATTGCCTCCTACACTCAGAATTAAAGCATTAAGCTAAGCGCTGCTCCAGAGGAAGATTCGGGCGTGGTAGATATTACATTCAGGTTTTAGTGACTCGCCTGGGGTTGTATCGGCGAGGGTTTTTATACTAATGGTGAAACTAATGGTATGGTGGAGGACGGATGAAGGGAGTCACGTAGGTCTCCGAGGGTCGGAATCTATGGGGCGTTTAAGGTGGTAAGGTATCGTTAGATATCACATTGATTGTGAGTGGCGGGGGTCCTGGAGTTGTGAGTTGCATCGGTGGTAAGATGGGAGATAAGATCGTAAGAAATTCTCATTCGGAATCCTCCTAGCGTGCTGTAAGCATAATTCTTCCATACGTCAGAAATTCACTCTCGCCTCGGTCGTTCGGCGAAACACGTTCACGGGCACGAGGATGGGAGAACGAGTCTCTTAAAAGTCGAGGAAATGCTCCGGAAAGATGAAAAAAATATTTTCCAAGATACGCGCCTGACCTTATCGGATCTCCGTTGGTCCCCGAGCGTGCGAGATACACGAATGTATATCGGGGGAAGTCTATTGTAAGACGATCTACTCGTTTTTTCGTCTGGAGCATGCAAACGTGTGGTTTGTGGCACTCGATACTGCTGCACCTATCACGATCGACCCGAACGTTCCGAGTACAAGGCTATCTAAATCGTTGGCCATTCCATCGAGACCGAGATCAGGCTAAAAGAAATTCCCGCAGATTCGAAGTCGATAGGGGCGTTACGATCGTAAAAGCGAAAGCGATTTCTTTCGAACTGAATACTCGAATCTGCAGGAGCCTGTGTACCGCTGAAGTAACGTTTTGTAACGGTTGCGTATCGTTGCTATTTCATTATCTTTAACTGTAAAGGAGAAATCTTACTATAGAGCAGAATAATTTATAAGGGAGAGTGGGGTAAACACGAACGCGGGGTAATCAGAAAAAAATTTAATATTTCGAAAAAAAATGATAATAGAATGCCCCAGATATCCCTTCGTCACATGAAAATAAGGAGAAGCTTATTCGAAAATAAACGTAGTCGTTGTTTACGTTAGCTTCGCCCCAGAGCACCCATAAGTTCGCGTAAGGGTTAATCCTAGGAACCGGAAGAGAGGTCAGAAGAAAAAGAAGGGTCTGTCGTAAATTTGAAATAAAAAAAAAGAATGAAACGGTTTGCTAAGGGTCCCTGGGACACGCGATTCGAAGGGGAGTTTCCCTCTTAACGCTGCTCTTTGGAAATCAGATACGCTACTTTGCAGCGAAAGGAAGGAAAACGCACACCTATTATTTTGACACGAGCCGGCATGAATTCTCGCGTGTAATAACAATGTGTCTGGATTTACATGTTTACTACCAACCTAGTAATAGAAAGTTCGAGGAAGTCATTGTTTGCGTATCCCCACCACCCTCCTTTATGAAAGCGTTATCAAAAGATTGGAAGCGTTTCGCCTCTTAACCGACATCATTAGTTTTCGTTAACGACTCTGTATAACGCGAACGATGTCCTCGAGATAATACAGTCCCTTTAGGTAACTACGTTATATACGTTCATTTCTTAATTACCTGGATAGGAAGAGGGAAACATTTGAGTTCGAATCAATCGCATTAAGGTCGGGGCCAGATATATTGGCCGGTGAGTTTCGTGAGGAGTATTCTTCAATTCTCAACGTTTTCTGACTCGCTCTCGCCTTGCCAGAAAAAGAGTGCGCCAGAAGTGGAGGGGATAGCGCCAAGCTCTTGACGTGTAGGCCAAACCGAGCTCTTAGCGTAGAAATACATACATCGGAATAGGTGTGCGTTACCTGCGAAAACGAATTCACCGGCCAATATATCTGGCCCCAACCTTGGTATCCTCAACAGACATTCATTCTTCACGCGCAATTAGCCAACGATCCGTTAATTCGCGCTTATAAAAGCGTGAGACCGCTATTCGTCGAGGACTACCAGTTCCAACGTCGCCCCGGATCTCGAGGCGCGAGAAAAGGAGGAGCCGTTTCCGAGGAGAGCATCCCAGGGAATTACTTTGTAGATAATAGCTAATGAAAGTACCAACGGGGAAGTTGCACGCGACGACTCCTTCTGGTCTCGCTTTCCGAATCCTTGACGACGTTTAACGCGGCTCAATCTCAAAGGCCGATTAGTTCTTCGAGACTTTCTCGATTACAGCGATTAACCGTCGCTTTAAATCCTTATTTCACTCACCCTCCCCGATCCTCCGCCCCCAACCGTCCCCCTCGCTGCTATTTAGGCTTGTGTCGTACACGAGTCGCATGGAACTCACAAAAGAAGTATATTGAAGCTTACGAGGATAAAGGGGAAAGGAACATAGGGTAGAGTGCATTAATCGGCAAAGCGAAACGAACGATATCGGCGACTTAGGACTTAGCACGCGCCTCGGCGCTTCAGGAGGAGCAGCTTCGGGTATAATCCGATTTTCATGAAAGTAATCTCGTGGTTCTAGGCGTGTGACTTACATACCCGCGCGGACATTAATTCGAGTGAATTGGTAGCGTAATCCGGAGCAAACTGGGAGCAGAGATTCGATAGCTAATACGGGCCGAGCGCTACAGTCTGGCTAGATATTTTCTCGACCGGTAGGGGCGCCTCATAGTGTGCGATTTTGGACAAAAATCGCTACACAGCGCAAATCTTGACCGATTTCAATGATTTTTTTTCAGATATTCGTGAAGGGCTCAGCAATAACGGAGGCCTGCAGTAAATCCTGTATTTTTTGGCTTGATCTATAAAAAACATTGTTTAGCATAACATCACATGAAAACGTAAACTTTGGAAATTAAAGATATTAAAAATTAATTTTTTGTAAATTTAATATTAGCTATAAAATAAAAAATTTACTTCAAATTTACAAAATTTATGTTTTAAATAAACTGCTAAGCCTAGCTGATTTAAATCTAATATTTTTAAATTATATTAGTTTTCATCTTATTTCTAATATAAAATAAAATATATATATATATGTATATATTATTCTTATTCCTAATATAAAGTAAAAAAATATATATATTTTTTTATTTTATATTAGGAATAAGATAAAAACTAATAAAAATGAAATATAATTTAAAAATATTAGATTTAAATCAGCTACACTTACAATTAGCAGTTTTAATATCTTTAATTTCCAAAGTTTACGTTTTTATGTGATGTTATGCTAAATAATTATTTTTATAGATTAGACCAAAAAATACAGGATGTATTACAACCCTCCGTTATTGCTGAGCCGATCAAGATTGAAATCGGTCAAGATTTGCGCTGTCTAGCGATTTTGGTCCAAAATCGCACACTGTGCGCCGTTCTTGTCTCGCCGGTGTTTTCTTAATATCGTTATGAAAATCTCTGGTCGAGTAGATTCCCCTAAAGCCAACAGAGATATGCAACAGCCTGAACAGAATCCGGAATAAAAGGATTCAGCTGGCGGGAAGCTACAGCCATGGTTTCCGATTGTACGGAATTTGGAAGAGAACCTTTAGAGACGATCGCTCGGAATTAGCACGTAGACGTTCCACCGTATCGCTAGAGAATCTGCTTCGACGGAGGAATTGGTCCGAGGAAAATTAACTGACTTCCCTGGACAGTTTCCATTTTCCATCGAAATCCCGACGAGGAAACGAAGGTGGCCTAAAATCGGCGAGATCGTTTTAAACGGCCCCGCTTAGTTTCTCGTCGCGAAACACGGCGGTTCTTCTAGTCGCTAGAGTTAAGATTAATTTGCAAATAAAAGGGATGGTAGAACTATTTAATAATGGAGAATATCCTGCTGCGTGGTTGAAGGGATAAGTAGGGGATAGGTGCTATAAAGGGGACACGTCTTAAAAGGGACAAATCGAATTTCCAAAATTCTAAACGCATTACACATGCAACTTATTTTCCTGTTTATTACAACACTAGTGACGATGGCAGTCTTTTGTTTCAAACAAATCCGGGAGTGTTTATTTCGCACGTGTCATTAATAATAAAATATTGATGATTTATACTACAAAGAGTTAATTTTTTCGTAGATTTCGTTGTTTTGTATCGTTAAGATTTAGAATTATAATTGTAATACTTAATAAATTTATTTTTATTAACGTGTCCCTTTCATGACTTATACTGTCCCATTTAAAACCACCTAGTCGTAAAAGGGACATTTCTCACTTTTTTGTAAATCGAAGATTTTGTTATTTTCTATTACAATTGATGAGTTTGCAATATACTTTTATTGAAGGGAAATAAACGCGCTTTCTTGTAGTGTAGTTGTTTTTTAAATACCTATAACGACATTGTCAGAAATGGACGCTAAACAAAAGTGTCCCTTTTATAGCACCTCTCCCCTACAGTTTGCGACGTTGTGGAATTTTTTGAAGAAGATCGACGGGGTGAAAGAGGTTTCGCGGCAGGTATTTCAATGATACCTGTGCAACTCGGTCCATGCGTACAACTTCCGTCCCCGCGTGGCCATAAATATTACCGTTATGTCGTTGACGTTGGGGATATCGCGTGCTCGCCGGCCGTGAGCGGGTGATTCGATTCGATTATTCGGCTCACGTCGCGCGCGCGCAACATTTTTAATTTAAGTTCGCCGGGAACGGGAACCCGCACTGCTTTTTCTCGGATACGCGGCTCGTGAATGGATTTCAAATGGGATCGAAGCGCATCGGTAATAATGGCACAGCGCGGCGGGGGAGACGGCGCCGCGAGATTACGTTGTTTCGCCGAGCGAAGGGAACGTCATCGATAACACGGCATTAAAGTCGAAATCCTATAGCCGGTGCCGTGATTTACTCTCCGGTATCGGCCAACTCCTCGGTGAGTTGGAAAGGAATCCCGCCTCCAGCGAGCAAAGGCGACTCGTGCTCTTTGAATTATAGAAAAACTGACGACGCGTCGACTTAACGTAACTTCGCTGGCGAAGTTATCCGAGGAATTTCTCATTCCGCCAGGGCCACCCTGAAACGCCGTGGGATCGGAGTAACGGTTAGAGTTACTCGCCGCGCCTTTTTCGTCCATTTACGTTATTCATTTCTGTCGCGATTCGACGTACAAAACGCCTCCGGCGAATCCCGCAATTATTCTACATCAGATTTAGGAGACCGGAGCGGCCGTAATTCGCTCGTCCCGTAAATTATATTATATCGCGGTAATGAAATCTGCGTGTTTGAAGGGGAGATCGAGCCGTTATTCTCTAAATACAGCGACGAAGTTTAGTAGGAACTTTGTGGTCTCGTAAGACGCACAAGTGCTGGACGCTAAACCAGAGGAAGAGTCCAACGATCGTCGTCGTGCTCTGTAATCGAATGCACGCGTGTTATTTACAGTCGCTTTCGTTGCTCAATTAAAACAGATGGCTGACAGTTGAATTGTAATCACTCACGGTTGTAGAACGACGTCGAGATAGTAGAATTACTCTGTACATCTTGTTTATTATCAGAGGTACCTAGGGTAAACAAACCAGTAAATGACCGAATTGTTGAATGAGAAGCCCAGTGCATGACCGCATACTTTTATTAAGAATTGTACTTATTAATGTTTGTTTAATACGCAAAACTAAAAATATGGAATATTAAAAGTGCAACTACACTCTATTTATAAACTAATAGTAATTTTTAAATTTATAATTGACATTTCTTTGCCTAATGGTCATTCACTGGTATGCGGTCAATTACTGGTTGGTTTACCCTACTCAAAACACTCGATGGAAAACAAACACGCGCGTGCAATCGAGACACTTGGCGGGTAGCTGTAGAAGTTAAATCCAACTCGCGCTTCTGCTGCATTCATTGTTCAACCAGTGTCTCCACTGAGTTCGACAGCCACTTTAGAGGATAAAGATGGATAAAGTAGTGGTGGAGAACTATCGATGGTACTTACGATAGTTATCGATGGTTCTCACTATCGAAAACTATAGATGGCTTATTTTCACTATCGATAATTATCAGTTAGTCAATTAAAAAATAATAACAGCTGATATTCAGAATCCCAAATTTAATTTCTAATATTATTACAAATTTAATTTCTAATATTATTACAAATTTAATTTCTTATATTATTACAAATTTAATTTCTAATATTATTACAAATTTAATTTCTAATATTATTACAAATTTAAAATTAATAATATTACAATTTTAAATTTGTAATAATATTAGAAATTAAATTTGGGATTCTGAATTTCAGGTGTTATTATTTTTTAATTGAATAACTGATAATTATCGATAGTGAAAATAAGCCATCTATAGTTTTTGATAGTGAGAACCATCGATAACTATCGTAAGTACCATCGATAGTTCTCCACCACTAGGATAAAGGGATAACGAGGAGTTTTTAACGGGTTATGTAAACAACGAGCAGCGTTGCCCCTCGGCTTAAATCCAATCCGATGCTGACTTTCCCTTCGCACGAGTTCCACGCCGGTGACGTAACTCTTGTCACGTAAAAATGCTCGGATAAAAAACTGTGCCGTACCGTTGGTAGTCGCGAAAATTCTTCGGCACACGGGCTAATTTATTTAGCACACGAGACGCGGGCCGAAGCATCGCGATACGTGCAACAGATGGCAACGAGAGGTCGGAGAAGCGTAATCCATCCGATGAAATGGTGTGTTTGTAAGAATATTACGTGCACGTACCTTTGAAAGTGCACTTGGACCGGTGTCGGTGAACGTGCGAGCACAAGAAGAGAAAGAAATCCCGTGGCGAGAAGGGGTCGTTTCGATTTCGCGCCCGTTTCGAGCCGCGGAGGGAAGAAGCGGCACAAGCGAAAAGACGTTTTCGAGAAGCGCGTCGCGACGCCGACTGGAGAATTTCGCGGCGAGTTTGGTGGGCACGTCGACCGGACGTCGGGACGCATGCTCCAGGATACGTCGTGCAACGGGACGGAAACGTGTTTGATGGAATCTAAGGGAGGAGAAGAGTAATTGAGATATACTCGGCAACGTTTCCCCCCTTCGAATCGAAAGTTGCTTAACAGAGAGGAATAATGCGCGCGAGGGTCCTTTTAATTCGACTTGTTCGCGCTTCGACTTTGTAAGATATTCGTGATTAAAATATATTACTTAATCGCTATATTCGGTATCGGTATTCGGTCCCTTCTATGGTATTTTTATGAAGTGAAGTGAAGTGGAAGCCCTCGAGCAACACTAATTACACTTTTATTTCAAACAAGCAACTTTAATAATAGAATAGGGTAAAGGATCCAATTACTGACACCTGACCAATTACTGTCACCTTAAGCTATTTTACTTAAAATAACGAATAATTAAACTATAGTATATAATTTGTAGCATAGATTATAGGTTGAGTTACATAATTCTTTTTGTGTATGACTTTACAACGTTTATTTATTTGCTATTTTAGGTAAAATAGCTTAAGGTGACAATAATTGGGCAGGTGTCAATAATTGGGTCCTTTACCCTACAGAATTAAATCAGGAAAGGACAAGAGTGTCCTCAGATTTTTCTGCTGCGCGTGAATATCTTTATAATAATGACTGCTCGGTTTGTGTGACGTTTTGGAACTGAATGCTCTTGTTTATGGGGTCCTATAATAATATGTACCTACCCCTTTTCGGTGGTGAGGTACAGGGAGATGCGTCCATGCTGGCACATCCACAGTGACTTGTCTGCCGTCACACGAACTTTGTACCCTTTTGATAAGGCGTCGAAGTCGTAAACGAACCCAAGTAATTCGACACGGAGTAACTAACACTTACAAGGGAAGATCGCGATGCCGGAAATTCAAATAATTCTGAAACTTTGTGAATTTGTAAGGAATTTCCTCCTGATTACAACGCAATTTTTGTTTGCTGCCCAAATTCACACTACGGGGGTGGAATTGACCCCTGAAATACCGGTTACTTTCCGATTTTCTGTTACAACGCGTGAACTGCAAAATATTTTTTTACTAAATAATAGATCTAATTAAAAGGAGTGACTTTTGTCTTGAAATCCTTTTTCCTATCTCTTACAGTTCACGAGTTATAACACAAAATCGGAAAATAGCCGAATTTGGACAGGAAACAAAAATTGCGTTATAATCAGAAGGAAATCCCCGAGATATTCACAAAATTTCAGAATTTTTTAAATTTCTGGTTTCGGGATTTTCCCTTGTTAGTAAATACATTTGTGTTTACTATTAGACGACTGTTTTGAATTACGTATTTTTAGGAAACTCATACAGGTATACTTCGCAATCTCTCTCTCTCTACACACAAGAAAGAAAAAAAAGATACTCGCAAATAATGTAAAAAATGTCACAGCCATCGTTCCCTGCTACCCAGGTCTACATTTTCTCTTTATCTATATTTTTCAACCGCCTACAAAAATTATCTGTATCGAAATATAAGTGAAAATATAATAAAGATAACTTTCTAAATAGTTACAGACATTGACTTACGTGAAAAAGAGATGAGTATTTTGAAAAACGGTGGACCACCGTTCCCGATGATTGCGGTCCTGCACGCGCCCGCAAAGACTGGAGAATGCGGAGGGATGGATTACCGGTATGATGAGATGTATCTGGGAAGAAGGACGGGGGAATAATAATCGGCAGCGACGCACGAACGCTCGAAGACCAGTTAACGACAGGCAGGAATGCGAACGGCTTCGTTTAAATGCGCCTTGCGGTTCCTAGAAAATATAGATCGTTGGAAGCCCACTGAATCTTCCCGATTCCTACCGGGCAGGACGTCTGTGCTAAGCAATTTATTATCCACACCCCAGTGAGGTAGGTTACGACCCAATGCCGTTCTGTTAATGCGAGGCTAAGTCGTTTCTGGGTCGAGGATGGAAGCGAGTACTCCGGCATTTACGCTAAATCCACTCGGAGCCAAAACCTTTTGTAGGAAATATATCCCACCTGTTAGAGATCCACGTAATGGCTCCGCATTAAACGATAAACGAAAGGTGTTTCAGGAGATTTCATTCCACCCGGTGTAAGGGTAGTATTTGTTTGTTCAAAAAGTTCAAGGCCACTCGCCGGCACGTGTGAGAAAAATAAATGCAACGGCATAGCAGCGATTGTGCGTGCGCACTGTGCCGACTTGTAAAAATAACTTACACGTTACGAGCGCCAGCTTTTTGCGGTGTAGTTGCGATGGTCAGACATCGCATGCCGCGCGAATTATTGAGATTTACCACTGCCAGCCAACTTTGTAAACGCGCGAGCCGTAAAAACGTCCACTCGACACGCAGTATCGCGCCAACATAATATTGTAAACATTCCTTCGCGGTGTTAGCCAGTGTATTACACATTTTGCAAACATTCTCGTTGATATAATAATTTTTACTCCAAATATCTACTACTTGTGGTATCTTTTACGCCCGAAATATTGTGCAAGACAATTCCGTATAAATTGAACTGTAATTATTATTATTACTACGACTTTACTACTCCTTAAATGGAAAATATAATACATATTAGTGGTGGAGAACTATCGATGGTATTTACGATAGTTATCGATGGTTTTCACTATCGAAAACTATGGATGGCTTATTTTCACTATCGATAATCGGTATTGAAAATCGTAGATTAGTCAATTAAAAAATAATAACAGCTGAAATTCAGAATCCCAAATTTAATTTGTAATATTATTCCAAATTTCGATAGCGAGAACTATCGATAACTATCGTAAGTACCATCGATAGTTCTCCACCACTAACAAGGGAAGATCCCGAACCCGGAAATTCAAAAAATTCTGAAACTTTGTGGATATGTAGGGAATTTCCTCCTGATTACAACGCAATTTTTTTTTGCTGCCCAAAATCACTCTAAGGGGGTGAAAATTAACCCCTGAAAATTCGGCTATTTTCAGATTTTGTGTTATAACTCGCGAACTGTACGAGATAGAAAAAAAGTTTCAAGACAAAAGTTACTTCTTTCAAAAAAATTATTTTGCATTTCACGATTTTACAACACAAAATCGGAAAATAACCGGATTTTCAGGGGTCAATTACACCCCCTTAGCGTGATTTTGGGCAGCAAAAAAAATTGCGTTGTAATCAGGAGAAAATTCCCTACATATCCACAAAGTTTCAGAATTTTTGAATTTTCGGGTTTCGGATCTTCCCTTGTAAGTCCCTTGTAAGTTTCGGATCTTCCCTTGTAAGTCAAGACCTCGAAGATTTTGGGATTTATATTGGAAAAGGACAGAAATAATGTGATACTTCCTACAAAGAATGTCACCAGCCGAAGAAAATGTTTCCTCCTTCGAAACTCTGTTCGTAAGTTGCTTAAGGGATGCTGTGAAAGGTTGCGAAGCTATTTTATCCATATCCATAGGCTGCGAAACGATCGGAAGGTCGATCGACGGGGAGCAAAATAGGCCAGACCACCCGCTTTCGCTACGGGATGTACTATAAAAAGGGATGAGGGTGACTCAACGAAAGTTTACGCGCCATCGTGGTTGAATAGCTTGCCTAGGGTAGGGACACGGCGTAACTTTAATTGAAGTCGTTAAACGCTATCAGGCTTGATAGTCTCTTCGTTCAGCTGCTACATATTGCGTCTGCAAAAATCAACAAATACCCCCGCTTATCGGTAGAAGCCTGGGGTATCACGAAGTAAATAGTTGAACCAACGTTTCACGATTACGTTTAATCGTTACGCAACGCCTGAGAAGTCGCGCGTAAGGGTACTTTTATGTTGGAGCTGCGATAAACGATCGGAGCGACGATAAGAGCGAAGCGTCGAAATACATTATATTGTTTTATAATTAAACTGTTTTCTAAGAGATGACCAACGGTAAAAACGTCCAATCAACCCTCTTATAGTTTCTTTCCTAGCTCCAACATAAACGCACCCTTAAGAAAGTGAAAGTAATCGTTTTAAAACACCTCCCTTATTTACTCGAATTTGCTAAAAAGCAACGAAGATAAGTATTCTAATAATTATTCTGTTAATGTTATACTTGATGAATACAGGCTGACACTGTACGATAGGCTGCGGATAGCAGATACATGGATGGCAAGGCATAATACAGTATCGAATACTCGCACCTGCGTACACTAAGCTCGATTACGCAGTATGGACACTGCAGTTGACGTTTAGCCGTTAATTTCACTAGGCGATTCATTTACCTGCTATACAGGGTGATGCTGAAATCGTGTATAACCAGGAGGGGGGTAATTTTATGCGGACGGTTAAGTCGGAAACACGCGATCGAAGAGTGACTGGTCTTCTTGTCGCGAAGCGTGACTGGTCTAAATTACCATTCATACTTTCGTGTGTGAATAATGTGGAATTCTCTCTTCCCGTGTATTTTTTTTTTTGAGAGAGAAAGTACAATACACAACGTTGAAACTGCTCTCGTTATACATATGAGAAACGAGAGAACGGAATTGGGCAGCAAACTTTCGTACAAGGAAATGGTGTCGCGATAAGGAAAACTAGAGACTTCATAAAAATATCCGCTTTATTATTTCAACTTGATTTTTTTTTTTCGTGTCCCTTAAATTACATAGAACGAAGTATTAATAGTAACAGACACAACAATAAGTAGTAATAATAAATGGTAATAACCGTAGGATGGTATTACGCAAAGAGACACGTTGAACGCTTGAAAACTTATTACCTTCGCCTGCTCTTCGCGCCGTAATTGTTAATTCCTACGTAAAAGGTTGCCGAGTGCTTTACAAAAATGGATGGCGATACATCCAACCTGATGTATCGGATATCACAAACTTACTAAAGCGCCGCGGAGGCGGGCTCGTCGCTTCTAGAAACTTAAGCGTGTCGTGGAAAAGAAAAGAACAAATGGAAATGTCTTCCTGTTTCACTAAATGCCTAAGAAAATACCAGCTACAGCGAGACGCGTATCAAAACAGTATTCCCCACTCGTCCGGCACCCATTGCCATTTAACTCTAGACGAACGAACGCATAACATCGCGTTCTAGAGACAGTGAACTGTTTAAACCGTTCCCTAGATTAATTTTGTCCCATATCTATGACAACATTCTACTAATAATTATAGATTATACCGAATCCCAAGGTTCGTGTTCAATAACATTTGAAGAATAGGGGAGAGATGCTCGTAATTAAGTGGGTCGCCAGAATAAATGTAATCGTATGGGAAAAGGAAGTAGATGAAGAAGAGAATAGTTCCGCATTAAGGGTTAAACGACGGTGGTCAAGTATAAAATAAATAGGATGCAAGGAATATTTAACGCGGTTTTAAGATTAAAGGGAACACAACAGACGATCGTTTAATAAGTAGAGTACCGGCTTTTCCGCCTCCTCTGATAGATACAAAACAGATCCGGACAGCTAGATCGAGGCTACCTTTAACCGAGTGTCCCCGTCCTCTTTCAATCGTTTTTAAACATTCTTTATATTAAATATTGTTTCTGGACACTGACACTGTTTCCAAATATCACAAGACAGAGAAGCGAGTCATTCGCTTTCGTCCACACTGAAATCGATCTATTACGTATAATTTATATTCCGCTCAGTCGTACTCGTGAGAAGGCTCTGTCTTGTTCACCAAACAGTCCCTCTCCTCCTGAGTGGATGGAACGTCCGAAGTGGTGGGCCTCAAAACTTTCGGGACCTTGTTAATCTTACTGAGACCCTCGTGAAGACCGCTGCCCCCGGAAACACTGGAAAAGAGACTGAGATCGTCACGTTAGAGCTGGATGAAGTAAGGTACTTCGAAGTGGAAAATAATTAAAATTAAATAACAAAAAGAATGACAATCGCGGAGCACGAGAAATACAACACAGAGAACTATCGATGGTACTTACTATAGTGATCGATGGTTCTCACTATCGAAATTTGTAATAATATTACAAATTAAATTCGGGATTCTGAATTTCAGCTGTTATTATTTTTCAATGAGGAAGATGCCTACAACTTTTTTCCACCCGTGACGCCACCAGCACGCATTCCCATTTATACAATACATAAATGAAAAATTCGCACGCAAACAATTCACACATAGGCACTCGGGTACAACCACAGGAGATGCGCTAGTGGCGCCATCTGCGCCGAGCTTTGCGCCATCTTCCCCATTGACTAACCTACGATTTTCAATACCGATGTTTCTATGTTTCTGTTTTTTCCCTGTGTTTATATACAGAGATGAGCGTTTCAAGCATATTTGCTTCTATTGCCCAACGAACTATATAGTCTCTATTTTCCCTCCTCTTAATCTCCCTTCGGGTCCCAGCAGCGAACGGAGTACCAGGAGAAAGGTGGTGGTCACCCATCTTTCCCCAGTACCCGCCCCGTGATGCTTAACTTCGGTGATCTAACGAGAACCAGTGTTTCCCTCACGGCCACCGATAATTATCGATAGTGAAAATAAGCCATCTACAGTTTTCGATAGTGAGAACCATCGATAACTATCGTAAGTACCATCGACAGTACTCCACCATTAAACACAGTGCAATAATAACGAGCTTGTGGAGGAGAAGAATGTGTAACAAGGCGAATACTCACACGACGTCCACTTCGTCGTCCTCGTCAGCCTGAATCGTCTCGTCGCTCGTTAAAGTGAAGTACGGATTCGCGGAGGCTGGTCGGAACTTGTACCCGGTAAGGACGAAAAAGACGTACGTGGCCATTTCGCGGAACATTTCGTCCAACCACTCGTACTGGAAAGGTACCGTGATCTGCGGGAGAGGAACCATAGAAGATTAGCTACTCGAAAGAAGCGGTGGAGAGAATAAAATACTGTAATAAGTCGGCGGTTATACCTTGAGTAAGTACACTATGATTCTCGTGAAATAAATGTAACAAACTATCATGATGTAGAAATGCCTGAAGAGCTTGAGCTTCCGTAAGTTCACAGCTGCCTTGCCGTCTATGTGTGCAGCTTCCTGTAGGTGCTTGATACTCCAAACTACTGGAAATAGAATGGCACCGCAGCAGAGCAGGTCCACGAGAATGAAGACATCGCGCCAAGTCTTGTGCTCGATGTCTCCTTCCTCGCTCTCTTCGATTATTATTTCCGCTACGTTCGCTAATACCTGTCGAATTATAATTCATTTGAATATCTCCGTTAACAAGAATATTCGCATATTTTTAGACACTGACTTGCAACGGTATCACGATCATAAACAGCTTTTTATCTTTGTCGGCTAAAATGTGTTTAATAAACGTCCATCCTGTGCCGACGAGGACAATGGTGATAAAAAGCACGGCTCCCTTCAGTAAGTGAGTTATGTAATACAGGATCGCCCACGCAGCCACGTGCTCGCCTTTCGTTTGGATGAAGTGATAATTAATCCCGTGGAAGAGCAGCGATAGAGATTTCAAGTACACCAGGACTGCCATCAAGTAGTGAATCTTGAAAACAGGGTGCCTAAACGAGGAATTACGTAATAAAAAGAGGCTTCTTGTGATTGTAAATACCGTCAGGCAGGATCGTGGCACTTACTCGCTCTTTTTAAGGATGAATACCCAGAAGCAACCCGACAAAAAGAATAACAGCGCCATCATAAAATAGAGTGCCGGCAGAGGCATCTCGCCCGCGCTTAGAAAATTTCCGCTATTGATCTCCGATATTTGTATCTGAAAGTCGCACACTGTTAAATACACAATATCTTTCATAAATAGGAGCTGCTAGCAAAAAAATTATTATTACCGAGAAATCTAGCGTGACTGGAGAATCGTATTTATAGTTCGGGCAATTGTGAAAATAAAGATTATAGAGGCCCTCCTCCTCCTCGCTGGCGACGTACATGGTGAAGCTTGTATTGTAATACTTCTCCCCCTTCACCTGCTGCACGGTCATCGGTAGTTTCAGGCGCGAGCAGACGCTCCTCTCTGACCTCCCGTCGAAGTCATCCTCGATCACGGATCTCTCGATACCTGAAAATCACTTCGCTTTATCGACTGATTTATCGTTCTGGGGATCACGCGAAAACAGCGGGCAGAGGCGAGCCCCTTTCGTCGTTGACTTGATCGAACCTCTCTGGCAGGTGCGGTGAGCTCCAGCTGAAAGATCATTGGCATGAAATGTATTACTGTAGAAGACAGTTACCTAACCGGACCCTCAAAAATACTTGAGTTTCGGGTTATTTATAAGATTGAGGACGAGTCACGTTAATTATAGCGCCTCTCATCTCGCTGGTGTTCGATCACCGATGTCGCTTCAGCTCCACATTCCGCGAGATATCGATCACATTCGTATTTAGTTCTATGGACCGCGCGTTACGTTCGCCGGTATGATCGACGTTGAAATCAACAGAACGTGTATTTAGGGGGCTACGTAGACCTAGGAAGCGAAAAAGTAGGGCGAATTTTAAGAATTTTTTTTCGCTGGAGAAATGTTTTTATCAAAGAAACATTATGCACATTAGAAGGGGCATATTTTTGTTTGTAAAATGTGAAATTTTCATTAAAAAATTCGGAGGAGAAGCTGCATGGTACCTGTTTCCGTACTTTTTTTTTTCCAGAAAATACTTCTGCGGTAACCATCATATCTTCGCTGTTTTTCATCTGAATCAAAGAAGGAAAAATTATTCTTAAAGTAGATAAAATAAACTAGTTTTTCTCGTAGCCGATTTTATTCAATTTGCCGCAAAAAGGCGGGCATTAAAACTTAGAAATTGACTTTATCACTGAATACATATTGATACATAGAAAAAAAATCGGTTGAGAAGACTAAGTAGTTTTTTTTCCACTTTAACGATAATTTTTCTTTTTTTTTTATTCAGATGAAAAACACCGAAGATATGTTGGTTACCGCAGACACAAAACCGTTGAACGGAAGCAGCTACCACGCAGCTTCTTCTCCGAATTTTGTAACGAAAATTTCACATTTTACAAACAAAAATATGACATTTCTCCACCGAACAAAAATTCTTCAAATCCGTCCTACTTTTTCGCCCGCTACGTGTGTGTGGTCCCCTAAAGGGGCGACGCAAGATGTTACAGTTTCATACAGACTCGGCCGACTTCCAGAAGCAAAGACCAATGTTCAGAGTTTCAAAACTGTGCCGTACTAGGCATTATCGAAATACCATTATTGACCTCACGCTGGAACAATTTCTGACATTGCCAGTTGTTTAACTATGGCAATTGAACAATCAATTACGCGCATTAAATGCCACACGACACACAAGCCACGCACGTACATACATACATATAAATGACGCGTGTAAAGCGGAACGAAAATGTCTCAGGGTTCATAATGTCGATTTAATATCAGATGGCAAACGGTTCAAGGCGAGTTTGCTCTGCGCGCTTCCGACTATAAGTTCCTACGGACTTATAGCGGGGTATCATCGATCAGCCACGTTGTTATCGCAGGAAACGAACACGCGATAAATGCATATCCCGCGAGCGGTTAATTAACGTAAAGATAAAGTAGAATACAATGTAGCCAAAGGTGGTAGAATTCCCTCGTAGAAGAAACATTAACGACTATATCTTAAGGTCGCGATCAATGCGGTACGTGCCAACTTTTCACTTTCCACCTGTTAGCCTGCTTTACGATCGAAGCGAGCTTCCAATGTTAGTCATAGCCCGGGCTAAAAATAGCTTATCCGGATGCAGCGGTGGTTTATTTTTAATATACCCTCAAATCAATGCTGATAAGCGCGCTCGGGTTCCGGCGATCTGCTTAAAATCTCGTCGACCACGTCCGCCGTCGGCTTCTATTAATCTAGTTGGAGCGTTATCAAGAAATCCGCGGAACGATTAAATCAATAAATGACCAAATAGGTACTTGTGCATCGTGCTCCGTGGAAAATGAGAGTATATAAAGCCGCACCGTGGCTTCGACTTCTATAAATCGATAAGGACCGTCACCGAGGATTATCGTTATTCCGTATTGCTTTGTGGAACTATCGAGAATTACCGAGATAGGAATTATCGCATGTATCCAGTTAGGAAACTCGCGGGAACTTCGACGCGTTGCGACGCAACGCGAACGAGTTACCCATTCCACGCGGTTTATCGCAACGACAGCTTCCTGTCTTTGGGCGCTTGCCAAAATTAAGAACACGCTACGGCCAATGTATTAAACCTTCGTTCCTCCGCAAATATCGTTCATCCTTTGCAGCGCCGCGCTTCCTCTCTCGAAATAATATAATAGCAAAATCCTCTGCGAGGCAATCAATTAAGATACACTTGTCGAGCTCTAATGAGTGGTGGAGAACTATCGATGGTACTTACGATAGTTATCGATAGTTCTCACTATCGAAATTTGTAATAATATTACAATTATTCATTTTTATTAGTTATTATTTTTTAATTGACTAACCTACGATTTTCAATACCGATAATTATCGATAGTGAAAATAAGCCATCTATAGTTTTCGATAGTTATCGATAATTCTCACTACCGAAATTTGTAATAATTTACAAATTAAATTTGGGATTCTGAATTTCAGCTGTTATTATTTTTTAACGATTTTCAATACCGATAATTATCGATAGTGAAAATAAGCCATCTATAGTTTTCGATAGTTATCGATAATTCTCACTATCGAAATTTGTAATAATTTACAAATTAAATTTGGGATTCTGAATTTCAGCTGTTATTATTTTTTAACGATTTTCAATACCGATAATTATCGATAGTGAAAATAAGCCATCTATAGTTTTCGATAGTCATCGATAGTTCTCACTATCGAAATTTGTAATAATTTACAAATTAAATTTGGGATTCTGAATTTCAGCTGTTATTATTTTTTAACGATTTTCAATACCGATAATTATCGATAGTGAAAATAAGCCATCTATAGTTTTCGATAGTCATCGATAGTTCTCACTATCGAAATTTGTAATAATTTACAAATTAAATTTTGGATTCTGAATTTCAGCTGTTATTATTTTTTAACGATTTTCAATACCGATAATTATCGATAGTGAAAATAAGCCATCTATAGTTTTCGATAGTGAGAACCATCGATAACTATCGTAAGTACCACCGATAGTTCTCCACCACTACTATGCATCAAACTCCTCTATCGACGTTACATAAGCGATCGCGAGCGCAATCGACATTCAGCGTTTAGAAACCATCGTTACAAACTCGAACCCATGATTCTCTTCCTACCGCAGTGGAATTTCGAGGAACCCTCGTATTAGACGATACGGAATTCTTATCTTTGCTTATTTATTACGAGGGACGTGTGAGGGCGATTGAAAATAACCGACTCACCGTGCGAGGAGTGCCGTTTTCGTCGTGGGAAAAGAGCCGCGTCGCTAAGCCTAGTCGCAAACGAGCCTCTCTTAGCTCGAAAGACCAGTAGCATGCTGGAGTCTTTGTAGATATGCGCGGTTTGTACGTTCCGACTGCAATTCACATTCAATCTGAAACACGCGAGTGTGTGTCGTTAGTTATGGGGCAATAAACGATAAACGTAGGCGCCGCTTAGTCGATCCTATCGCTGACACTTACGTTGAATTTTTCAAGTCCATGGTTAAGTATATGACCGCGTTGTCGTCCCTCTGCTCGAGATCGGTCTTGCCGTTCAAAATGTCTTGAAGTACGCATCGCTCTTGGTGACTATCTAAATACGGATTCAACGCATCGCTTACCGTTCGATCCAAACTGAATCCAAACTAAACCGTGAAAACACAAAGCAGACGTTACACAGATGGGAGGGGCGAAAGCCCTATCTTTCGAGAGAACTCTCGATACCCAATATGTATATGGTAACAAAAACACATAGTCGTTTCGTGTAACGGTTGATGTGTGCCTAATTATGCGATCCATAAGTTAGCGTTAATGAGCTATCCTACGATCCTGATTAGTGGGGTGTTATCTATCAGTTGGAAACACGAAACTTCGCTGCGCGTTAAAATTTAACGCGTAAGCGGCTTCGTGCCGCTTCGAAGGCAGTTTAGCAGTTAAATGTTGTGCAACTGTGTAGTATGCGTATATTTATTTATAATAGGCTAGTAATTCAGCGGAAGGAGGCTTGTTAGCGAGCCCGAAATTCTTTACACATGTTCGTGCATTTAAATCGAGGTATGATTACACAAGGTGACCGAAAATACAACTCGAGGAGAGATAGTATTACTCCCGCAGAATAAAATTGAAAATCTTCGAATTGTCTCGAGAGCAAAGATTCGGTAGCGAACTTTGATCGTACGCTTTCGATTTTATATTCTCGCGAAGAAACGCTTCCTTCCGTGCTGGACCGTATGTTTTGGTACGGCCTGTAGGCGAAACGCGTCCATGCTCGAAGCTGCATATTCGAGAATGGTTTTGAGTAAGCTTCTAGCGGCAATTCAGCGGCGTGAATGACGGAAAATGGAAACAGGTGTCTGTGAATGGACGACGCGTAACATAGCGCAAACGTCCACGCTACGGCGATATAACTCACCACCGCATTCTCCTTGAAAGGATCGGCCTTGAAATTCGTTAGATTTACATCTAGAATACCACCCTTGTAGAATCCGAAGGTGCTAAGGGCAATGTAACGCCTTGTGTCTTTCTGTAACATGGAACATTTGTAAGCGTAAGCATGCCGAGGTCCCGTAACCTATGACTAAGCGACCAGCAAGAAAAACCTTCTCTCGATAAACGATGCACGTATAACCTAGAAATCACTTCCCCCTTTACTTAACGGATTCTTCGCGGAAACCTTTTCCAGCTTACATGGTATTCGCAATAATTAGGATGAACGTAATTCACGGTGAGAACGTCGATAATTTACATATGCTCGTTAATTAAATGTCGACAGATTTGAAATGTACCCTTAATAGACGAACAAGCTAAGTAGATGCTACAGTCAATTAGTTGGCCGGTACATAACACGCAATTAACGTAACGATAGAATTCCAACGAAATAACTGGTAAATATACATGCGTTATTGCTCGCAGTTAAACGAACTAACCCGTATATCGAGCTTGTGAATTCTAGCGGCGACCAGGACGAGTATCGACATAGTCCAAAGACATCGTAACAGCAGTTGCTTCGATTGCATTTTTATTGCTTTTTACTGGAGAAATGTCACATCACGAAAACACTAAACAACCACGCACCCGACTCATCCGCTGTTTGCTCGTCGATACACGAGCAGAAACTGAGCTTAAACCAGAGGAACACGGACTACGACTAGCGGAACGAACGAATCGAACTGCGCGCACTTTTTTGAAGATTCCGTAATCGTTATTATTTCTTCGCTTGCAGCCTTGCGAATCTTATCAACAAAATTGTAGATAATCGAAATGAATTATATCCTTTTCTCGCGCTCCGCGCAGATATATTTATTTTAGCGTGTTTTTGAAATGATTTAAGTTTTGATGATTCGTGATACCGTTTATATATATCATACATTTATTATATTTCGTACAATCTTTTCACATTTTTCGACTGTTCTTGCACTCCCTTTTTTCTAAATGCATAGAAAGACAAATTACAAATATGACTTCATCAAAATGTATCATTCCTACGTGATTAACACACTTGTATTTATAAAACTGGCATTACATCATGTGTCTTACTGGGAATTTTAAAAATCTGTAGAAATAATGAAGAAAATCGAATTGCATAATGAGCGTAGATACGAAATAAAAAGAAAATCAATTGTCCCGCGTTTACCGGGTGTATTATCTTTCAAATTTTAACGGCGATGCTAGAGTTACGTGGGGTTACATATCAACTGAAGTTGAACGCTGTCGTTTCGAAGATTTTTCTATCTTAAAGACTTGAAGGTAGATATTACTTTACGAATTAATTTCACATAAATATCTACCCGACAATGAGCTCAAGTCAGAAATGAACGAAGTTTGAAATCACGCAGAGTTCTGGGGGTTATGTTATATTTGCCGGCTATCATCGCAGAAGGCAGGAAATTTCACTCGGTGTTATGGAAAACCATTTTGCAACGTTGAAACTAGTAGATTCGGATAGTGATCGCACATTAACTAGAGCTTTTAGTTATTCTGAACTGCCGTTCACTCGTCAAATTCGCATGCAGCAGTCTTTCCAGTCCGGAAATCCACCCGGATTGGTTAGACAATATAGCTGTGAACAAATTTTTGACGAAGCTGCAAAGACCAGGTAAACACCCAAAACGCCCCGAATGGAATCGTACATTCGCGATAATCATTTCGTCCTTAACAGACAAAACTCTCTTCCCATTCCAGGCAGTTGAAAATATCCGAAGTGGTGCGAAGCACTTACAACGAGTCTAGAAACGCATGGCAGCCTACGGTGCCTTACTCTCGATCCTCTAACACATCTAACTGGCACTTTGGAGACAGAAATAATGCGATACAGGTGACAAAGAATGTGCCAAAGGAGACATCCAACGAAGTAGAATACATGGACGTCGAAAATGTGGATTCCGTATTAGAATCCGAATTCTTACCCAATCGCGAGTCGATAAACGCCGACATATTAAGCGCCAAGGAACAGTTCCCTTCCTCCGAGTCCGAGAAATTCGAGAGCGAAACAGCGGGAGGAAAAGAGACGGACAGTTCCAAGGAGAAGGATAGGAATACTTACGATAGTATAAAAAAGAAACTCAGGCCTTTAGTGCCGAACACAAAAGCCGCAGGCAAGAGGAGACGGAGCATGTGCTGTTGCAACCTAATGTGTCTCTGCATGGTTCCAATTGTAGTAGGATTAATTTCGCTGCTTATTAATCCTGTTACGTACCAAATTTGCGATCGCGCCGCCCTCTTTTCGAACGTCACTGCCGAACTGCAAGAGAAAATATACGGACAGGGAAATGCAATGGCTAGCCTGGCTTACAATTTGAACCACGATCGTTATCACCTGAAAGTGATTTGTCTCATAGGCGGGACGGGAGTCGGGAAATCTTATACCATGGAGATTATTAGAAAAGACTTTCCAGTTAAGAAGCAAATTATTGAATACAATCTGGCGCTGGACTACAATATAGATATGAAAGCGCTGAAGTCCTTCGATTCTTATGACTTGTTAATCGTAGAGAATTTGAAAATCAGAGATTTAGAGGTTTTTAATAGTATATTAGATGCGTTGAAAGAGAACGAAGATAAATGCATTACGGTATTCATGGTTTTTAACGTAGAAAACGTGAACGATAACTTGACGCGGGTTGTGGATTTAATAGAAAGTAAAACGGCGATCACCGGATCTACCGCGAAAAGAGACATCGATATATCCGTTATTCCGTACGAGCCTCTGAGCGAACAAGCGCTAGAGATGTGTATAATGGAAGTAGCGCGACGCAGTGATCTGCAGCTTTCGCAAAGTCAGATAAGCGAGATTAAGGAAAGTTTATTAGTATCTGATAGCGGGTGTAAGGGAGCTTACGCCAAGGTACAAGTAATTGGTAGGGGATAGATTTAAAGTCACTGCTTATTTTTACGAGTAATGTTCCTTTGTTAAATGTAAGGGCCTCTTTGGGACTGAAGAATTCTGATTGCTCAAAGTGGAGTGAGATTGTTACTTTATTTCGAACCTACCGATAAAAATTGGACCGACTACCACCGGAAATGTGGCGTTATCACATTTGTACCGTTTTTATCGTTCGTTACTTTCGCATTCCCGATTTTAAGATTACATTTTTTAGTGTAATTGGGAAAAGTAATTCCTATTTTTCCGTGGGAATTCATGGTTTATATTATGAAAGTTGGTCAATGTATGCCTGTAATATTGAAATTTAATGTTGTTCCTATTTATAATAAAACGAATCAGATCAAATGGAAGTATTATGTTTTCTATTTAATTTAAGAATGATGCATCAGTCGGTGGGAATGTTGCGTAAATTTTGTAAAATTAGTCACGCCTACTAGCAAAGTCTTCTCGTCGTGTAATTTCTCCATCCCTAGTCGAAGCGTTTTTGCGGGCATAAGTAGTCACATTTCACTTTCCGATGATAACTGTGTAGCCGAGCTGTTGCGTGTTAAAACTTGGTAAGAAAACAGTATTCTGTTGCGGTTACATGTTTACGAATTCATGTTTCTGTAATTCCTACCACTCCGCAGAGCCGTTAGAATGTATCCTCTTATTTATCTATCGCCCCCTTGGTATACTTTATGAAAGTTTTCACCAAAGCTTCCGTAACTTTTACATTTTAGATTGTTAAGCGTAGATACCCACAACTGTTACGATCGTTACGTGGCTATTATAAAAACATTTTCCGACTTCATTTTCCAGTGATAAATTTTCGTACATCAGTAACCTACTGCAAGGTCGAAGCTAGCGGAAAAGAAATTTTCCAACTGCCCGTTACGTGGATTAATGACGTAAAGTAGAAAAAGTTACGTGAATACTTCATAGAATTTTCTTTCTGAGCAGAAGCGGATTTGAAGATTCGGCGTCCTTGGGCTAGCGTCCGCCGCTCTTTTCGCGAAATGTCATAAAATATTTTAACTTAAAAGAGTCGAGACAATTTCAAAATTAATTCAATATGGCAAGTCTCATATGAGTAATTGTTAATACATAACATGAAAAAAATATGAATTGTTTTTGAAAATGTTTTTTCAAGCCTCTGGGTTTAAACCTTCTCCAATTTCTTTCGCTCAAAATTTGACGCTCTCCAAAATTTACCACTTGCTAAAAATTTGACGCTCCCCAAAATTTGCCGCTCTCCAAAATTTGTCACTTCCCACAATTTTTCGTTCTCCTCAAATTTGCTGTCCCTCCAAAATTTGCCACTTGCTAAAATTTTTCGCCCTCCCAAAATTTGCCACTTGCTAAAATTTTTCGCCCTCCCCAAATTTGCTACTTGCTAAAATTTTTCACCCTCCCAAAATTTACCAGTTGCTAAAATTTTTCGCCCTCCCAAAATTTGCCACTTGCAAAAATTTTTCGCCCTCCCCAAATTTGCCACTTGCTAAAACTTTTCGCTCCCTATAATTTGCTCATCCCAAAAATTTATCGCACCCCACACTTAGCCACATCCCAAAAATTTTCGCCTCCCCCCCAAATTTGCCACTTCCTAAAATTTTTCGCTCCCCAAAATTTACCGCTCCTGATGACGCGCATGATTACATGAATAAAAAGCTGTTGGTTTTGAATAGGGAAGAAGTGATTACGAAATTGAATTACTGGCGCGCATCTTTTAAATTTTAAGTGCAAGATTATGCGTGTCGGCGTAGATGCCTCTAAAAGAGGAAATATTGCACAAATCGGGGAATTTCAGTGATTTTTACATTTACCTAAAGTCACAATCATCATTTATTGGCGATATAAGAAATTATCATCTTTCGATTACCAAAGTAGCTGATCATCGGAGTTTCACAAAGAGAACCTTGCCAGGATCGAAGTTGTCCTTCAAAGGGTTGTTCGGTTGTAGCAGGGCACCGAAACGCAGACCATCGGAGGTGGAACTAGAAGAAAGGTGCGACTGGAAATTATAAAAGAGCGATCGGCAGTCAAGAGGAGACAGTCTCCTCCAAGTGTTCACCTGCGCGACTACCATTCGGGTATGTTAATTCTTCATCAACACTACAAAATCTATTATTTTCGGTATCCTCTACGAAACTCATTTCTTCGGTGAAAAGAAATATTTCCTGCTAAAAAAAAAAAAAATTAGACAAAATTAAAAAAACAGAATACATGTTAGGTGTCAACACTGTGCTTTTTAGATATTACCAAGTTCATTCCTAAACGTTTTAATATTTAAATAAACGATTGCAGTGTTCAATTTTTGTATTAAACAAAAATGTTTGATACAATTTATAAAAAATTCTTGGAAATAAACCAAGGTGCTTCTTATCGTTACACTCTTCTTCTATATAGTCAAACGATTCTCCGCCTTCTAAGAGAAAAATCTTGTTCCGCTGTAAAATCCTAGTAGATTTCGATCACATTACACCGTACCCCAATCACGATCCGCGATCAAGTTCAATTGGACGGACGTCGCAAGAATTTTAAATACGACTAGTAGTTGCGACCTTGCCTTCAAAGGTCGGAAATTTTGAAGGTCGAGGATATATCCATTAGCCTTTAAAATTCTATTTCTTGGACGCACACTCGTTGCAACTGAAAGTTGTAAAAAACACAGCGCCATAAGAAGCGACAATAATATCTGCGTCATTGAATTAATAAGTTACACCAAACAGTGGATCTGCCGCTTAATAACGTGCAAGGCATATAATATCGGTAAGCTTGTGTTTTTAGAATGGTAATTTCTGTTGCCGTTTCTAACCGATTACGCAAATTATTCAATGCGATCTCTTATTTTCTACGATTTCCCACAAAACCCCAGGTTCGTTACCTTTTTGCCAAATTCAAGTTCTGCTTACTGAAAACAGAGACCTGAATACCTTCGCAAAAAAAATAAAATCTCGGTAAGAATCGGTCAGCCTAATTGACGTAATGTTTTCTCACGGAAGAAATGACCGTCGACGCGGTGAACGGCAATCGGTATCGGAGAAAGAGCGACTAGAGTAATAACTAGATAAATGGCACTTTCTACGCGGAAGATATTTGCACGGCTTACTTTCCTAGTGGCTTGGTAACTTGATTCCTATTAGCTGCGTTCATTACCGAGAAGCACGTGAGACGTTTCGCACCCGAAACCTTATTATTCTGCAAATGTAGGATTTTATATGCGACGCGCATGGAATAACCGTCGCACAAAAATGGCCCTTGAGTCTTCAAGGATGGCCTCGCTTCGCAAGGTTCTATTTGTCTCCAAGCCTCCGACTGAACACCTTATCCTGGCATCGTCCGTGTCTGAGTATCTAATTTCTGAAAGTTCTCGTTCGCATGAAATTTGAAAAGAATTTCGCAATTCCGGGACGTTAGATCGAGCGAGGCAAAAAAAATGTAGGCAGCGCCGGAGGTGTTACTTAATCGGATGATAGTGAAATTTAATCGAACCATGTTAGGGGACCATACAGAATCGGGAAACAAAGATGGGTGAGCAACCCGAGTCGATTGCATAATCGGAGAAAGTTGTTGCGAAACGGCTGACTCTCTTACGGCATGCGTTCGGATCGGCAGCCACGTAATGCTCCCTGGTGCTCGGGCCCGGTTCAACATTATATCATAAAGCGGCGGAATTGTTATGTCACGAAATCGCCAACGGTTCAATAATACTTATCTTTGGTATTACGAAACTATTCCGGCGCGACCGTTCGCCGCGCGAGGCAAAGAAAGTGCCGCGAGCGTATCCGGCCGGTTCGCCGCGCGCCGTGTAACTTTCATTCGCGTGGTGACTTTGAACGCGGCCGCGAAATTATGTCAGCGGCTCGTTAAAGAGAATGCAGCTGGCCACCGGCAACCGAGAGGACAAAGAAGCGCACGGTGACCTCGTTTCGCCGAAAGCAACGGAAACGAGCGGTCACGTAACGCCTGCAAAAGTGAAAATAATTCGAATAATTTCGTAGAGTTTCGACTAATCGATAATCAGCGGGATTTGAAAAATTTCCCATCGTTTGCCGCTCCTAATCGAGGCGAGGTTGGACCAACGAGAATGGGAGCGATCGAGTGGGTAACCGGGGAGGACAGCTACGTCTGCTCCCTTCCGAAGGAAACGCAGCAGATGGCTAAGGAGGAGCTCAGGGAGGACAAAAACACGCGGGACCAAGCCCTCGAACAGATACGTAATTGGATAAAATTGAATCCGCGTATTCAAAACTGCCGTCTTGGTGAGACGATCACGTTTATTTTACGAAATATCTTTCGCGCTATTTTCCCTCCCGCGGCACAGTGTGCGATTTTGGACAAAAATCGCTGGACAGCACAAATTTCAATAATTTTTTTTTTTAAAAACTCGTAAAGGGCTCAGCAATTGCGGAGGGCTGCGGTGAATCCTGTATTTTTTGGTCTAATCTATAAAAAACATTATTTAGCATAAAACGTAAACTTTGGGATTTAAAGATATTAAAAATTAATTTTTTGTAAATTTAATATTAGCTATAAAATAAAAAATTTAATTCAAATTTACAACATTTATGTGCATGTAACTTCGTATCACATATAATTCATATTAAATGAAATTCTATTTTAATTACAATCCCTAATTAAAAAAAATAAAAAATTACAAAATAATATATATACTAGAAATAAAATCAAAACTAATAAAAATAAAATATAATTTAAAAATATTAGATTTAAATAGGCTACACTAATAGTTTATTTAACACATAAATGTTGTAAATTTGAATTAAATTTTTTATTTTATAGCTAATATTAAATTTACAAAAAATTAATTTTGAATATCTTTAAATTTCAAAGTTTGTTATGCTAAATTATGTTTTTTATAGATTTGACCAAAAAATACAGGATTTTCCGCAGCCCTCCGCAATTGCTAAGCCCTTTACGAGTATTTTAAAAAAAAATTATTGAAATCGGCCAAGATTTCTGCTGTCCAGCGATTTTTGTCCAAAATCGCACACTGTGCGCGGTCTGTAAATCTACTACTACGAAGGTACCTCGTGTTTCTAATTAATTAACATACTTCTATGCCTCGTCAGATGCACAATTTATATTGAGATTCTTGAGATGTAAAAAGTTTAACGTCCCAATGGCGGAAGAGGCCATCGAGAGGTATTTGCTGCTTCGCCAGGTCTATCACCCGGCGTTCAACAATTTAGACGTCTCGGAACCGACCATGGAGGAGCTGTTATCTTTGGGGTAAGACAGTGGAAAGCGAATACGTACTTTTGTCGTCACCGTAATTCGTATTTCTTGTTTCACTTCAGATATCTGTTCGCCGTGCCCGGCCGCGACACGAAAGGCCGCCGCGTTATAGTCGCCAGACCAGGTAAATCTTAAGCTCCTCACCAGCCGTCGACACTCTCCTTGCTCCAACTTTAATTAGGCATAATTTTCTACTTGGGCAAATTCTCGAAACACGCGAACAATATTACTGTCCAGTTACCATTTTTTCCCTCCGCTCTGCCGCGAATATTTTCACGCGACGATTTCTCTCGAACCGATTGCAGGGTGATTCGAATTTACTTTGCGAAACGCTCCAACTCGTTTTGCGAGGAATTTAAACGAGGAACCTTTTCCAGAATCTGTCGACCTGCAATCACGATATCGAATGGAACCGAATGTCACACGTGTACATACTTTTGAATTTCGCAATATATTTGTAATTACATATTCATCTGTCCCTTTCACGTGTGTGAACGTGTTTGCAGGTGTGTTCGATCCACACAAGTACACGAACGCAGACATGTGTCGCATTCACGCGCTCACTTACGAGACTTTGATGGAAGACGAGGAGAGCCAAGTGAGGGGTTTCATCCACTTCGCCGATGGTGCCGGTGTTAGCTTCCCTCATCTCACGCTTTTTACTCCGAGGGAAGCTGTCCGTATCGTCAAGAACGGCGAGGTACGGCCAACCCCTTCTTTACCGTTTTCCAGCAGCTTTTTCGAGAACGACTGATAGCTTCCGTTTCAAGGAAAACAATGCAATCACTTTTTATAACACTTCGAAAAACACGGGACGGGTTGACCGGTTCGTCAAATCCTGGTCATCCTTTTCTAAATGTTAATCGACATTCGGATAACGATGGCAATTTAACATTCGAACGTAGTATTACGTTTATCTTGTATGGAAATATCCTGCGAGGATATTCGAAAAAGTTCAAAAATTGAGCAATAATTTTTTTAATTGCTCTTTGATGAATTTCGAGAGATCAGTTATATATCAATGTTGCCATACACTGTAATTACGCGATATATTTATTGCTGCCTTTTTGCCTAATTGCTTAATGCAGTGTTTCCCAACCTTTTTTGAATTGCGACACCCATTAAATTTAAAAAATAGGTATTTCAGAATATATATAATTTTAACTTAATAGTATTTAATTATCTTAATACATATATTAAATATACTTAAAGATATTTAATATATTTAACTATCTTGTTTAGTGTGATGGTTGTGCTTGCATCTGAGTAACTACTTAGCTTTTCTTTTTTCATTTCTGAAAAATCAGTGGTACATATTTAACCTCTTCCAACATGAGAAAGACGAGTAAAGCTCGTGGTATGTCGTGATGGTGCACCCATGTTTGGCCCATCGCGCCAGAGACTTCTGGTTCGACTGCGGCACGCGCTAACGGGAATCAAATCAGAATGTAAGAGGTTAATAAAATATGGCAAAGTAACCATATTAAAATAAACAAGTACCAAGAATCGTCAACTAAAAATAACCAGGACGAACCCCCAAAAATTACTTCGCGACCCTTTTGGGAGTCGTGTCCCACAGGTTGGGAACTCCTGGCCTGATGGGATTGAAGTACCTACCCTTCTTTGTATTTATGTATCATTCGCCGTCTCTCTTTCTTTCCCTTTTGGTTTTGGGTACCAATATGAGTTCTTCCTCCGCGCAAAAAATAAATATGTACCTACCAACACTTGTAAGATGATCTTCGCGAATTCGTTGACGAATAAGCCGCTTATTTTAGCGAACCATACCGATGCGACACAAGGAAGTTCACGCCATTAATACACACCCTTCCGTGAAATTCGCTCTCGATTTCGGCTTGACACTGATCTCCGAGAAGATCCGAAAGCGCGTCAAGATCTACACCAGTCTGGAAGACGCCATTAATCAAAAAATGGACACCAGCATACTGCCCAAGGAATACGGCGGCACGATGCCTATGAAGGAAATGATCCGTAAGTAACTCGCGCGCTTCTAACACCTTCGCGAGTGAAGAGCACTTAGTGCTGAAGAACTATCGATGGTACTTACAATAGTTATCGATGGTTCTCACTATCGAAAACTATAGATGGCTTATTTTCATTATCGATAATTATCGGTATTGAAACCAGCGGCGGTGGCCGTGATGGAAACACCGGTTCTTGTTAGGTCACCGAAGTTAAGCATCACGGGGCGGGTACTGGGGAAAGATGGGTGACCACCACCTTTTTCTCCCGGTACTGGGGAAAGATGGGTGATCACCACCTTTTTCTTCCGGTACTGGGGAAAGATGGGTGACCACCACCTTTTTCTCTCGGTACTCCGCTCGCTGCTGGGACCCGAAGAGAGAGAGAGGAGGGAAAATAGAAACTATATATATAGTTCGTTGGGCAATAGAAGCAAATATGCTTGAAACGCCCATCTCTGTATATAAACACAGGGAAAAACTCAAACATAAACATCGATATTGAAAATCGTAGGTTAGTCAATTAAAAAATAATAACAGTTGAAATTCAAAATCCCAAATTTAATTTGTAATATTACTACAAATTTCGATAGTGAGAACTATCGATAACTATCGATAACTATCGTAAGTACCATCGATAGTTCTCCACCACTAGCACTGCTGTCTCCTTTGCACGCTTTTAAATGTATAAATCCCAGCTACTTATGCGTGCAACGTAACGTGAATTGCTTGCGTAGAACTCTGGAAGAAGGAGTTAGAAGACTCGAGGCCGACGTTGCTGAGCCACGACAAGATGAGAGTGTGCTTGGAATCGTACTCGGAAAAGGCCCGGGAAGGCGCAGTGTCGGCTTTGAAGCAAGGCTTCGGCTGCTCGGATATCGGCTCCAGTGATTCCACCATGTACGGTATCAGCGGTTCCTTCAGAAAGCTCGAGGTCGATTGAACGACTCTAAGAAATCGGCACGGAACACCATTACCGTGACAGTGCGAACTGTATTCGCTTTGATATTCTTCTTGTAGCAAGTTATTCCTGGTAACCGGCATGTTAATCGTAAGCAAGAGAAATAACGCTGAAACTTCGATCTCGGTCGGTACAATGTCCCCTTGTGCTCGGCGATTTGTTTTATTTTTAATTAAGATTATAATAGAACGACTTATAGAGCTAGCAAAGTATCATTATCTTTAACAGTAGAATGTTAGAAACTTAAAAATAAGGAAGGATCGCGCAAAATCGAACAGCTTTGAATTCGATGTACGATTAAGCAATTCGGACTATGTTTAATATTATAAGCTACACGTAACTCCATGTTGGCACGCGAGCTGCTGTAAATAAGACTCTAACGATGGCAATAAATCCATATTTTTTACATCTATATCACTGTTGTTTTTCAATCCCTGCTATTTATCCAACTGCCAATTATTTTTCGCACCTTTTCCCTGGCTTCAACAAGATCTCGAATATCCGTGGGTTTGTCGGCGTTGAGATCGCGGCAATGCGATGATCCTGAAAGCAGATTAGATTCGCTGATTGCATATCTCGCAATGTTTAGCGCAACTTGGCGGCGAAATCTCGTCCCATTACCTTTAATAAGTATCGCCGGTGAATCTTCGTTCAAATCTTCAAGAACTGATAATGCGTGCCACGGATCGACGTCTCCGTTTGTGAAAATTACCTTTCGCAAGTCTGGCCGCAAACCACCGTACATTATGTTCGTGCGTCTAACTCTTGTATTCAAGAACTCGCTATCGTAACTGCAAGCAGAGAACGTATAACACAGTACGTAACAACTGAAGACTGATTTCCTAGAAAGCATGTTTAATGGTACGTACTACTCTCCGTATAAGTCGACACACAGATCCGTGAAGAAGCTCAGCGGAAACAATGTCCCAAAAATGGACTTGGTCGAGTTTGTCGTTTGATAATAACCGTACTCCGTGCAGGTCTGATAGAACCATTGTCTCGCTGAAAGGGTGAATTTGTAGAAGCGGAAATCCAACGTGACATTTTTTTTTATTATAATTAATTATAACGTACTAATGTCGGACTCCGCGTTCCAAGCTTCGTCAGCGTAATGTTTAACGAACTTGTTGTAATTAACTTCCAAACAACTCTCCTTCGACGACACAAAGTGGGCCAGCCTCTGCAGGGGACTGCCCAAATACGGCGCAGTCATATTTCCACAACAAGCATCAATTTTCCTTTGTCCGTTCACCACGTTGTCAGTTTGAACGGTACCGGCGAAATACTGACGAGCAAGAAACAGACGACTACTAAAGTTACGTGACCAGAAAGTTCCTATAAATTTTCTTCAACCGCTATTTATTTTTTCGTGAAGTAGAAAGTACTACCGTTTCTTAACGTTCTCATGCATAAGAAAGCGCAATGGTAACATGGAATTACATTTTCTGCGAAAGCATACCTCAGCTAAGCTGTTCATAAAAAATCCAAGGTCGTTGGGAGAGTCTACATCAGGCACATCGCACAAACTGGAATTTTTCATATAATTAGTATAAGTTGCGTTACGCGACGTTACGTAAATAAAGGGAGGGGCGTTACTTGAAATATTTTTTCAATTTCTGCGGTCCCTCTTTAGCGGCCAACAACTCCTCCACCGCGTCGAACGCGGCTTTGATATCGTCAACGCATTGCTGGCTATGCCCACGAAGCGACTCCGTCACAACTTCGTAATACTCTTAAAAAAGGAGCGACGTTATTAAACGTAAGGTAGAAGCCGAAGGAATTATAAGGTTGCGTGGCTTACCGTGA
Source organism: Andrena bicolor (assembly GCA_960531205.1). Taxonomy (NCBI): domain Eukaryota; kingdom Metazoa; phylum Arthropoda; class Insecta; order Hymenoptera; family Andrenidae; genus Andrena; species Andrena bicolor. Next base: position 13,484,138 of record OY482665.1, read on the forward strand.
AAGTCGGCCTTCGCAAAAACTGGAGCACTACTGGCCAACGCGCCCTATAGAAATAGCCGTTAATAGTTTCCCCGGAAATAGTTTAAGGTACCAGAAGGGAAGCGAAAAGGAAAAAAAGGAAACCTGAATGAGATGAGGGTATTTCAGTCTAGCCCAGGCTGCCATATTTCCGGAATAAGATCCCCCGAAGACGATGACGGTACTGTTTTCAAATCGTTCCTCCTTCTTCTTAGTTTCGATGAAGTACGCTATATCGGCCAAAGCTTGATCCACGCTCAAGTATTGCAAGTTTGCAGAAGCGGTGTTCCTTAAAACGTATCAACGGTACGGTATACGAATGTTAATAAGGCCAGGATATCTCAGGTGAAAGTGAAGGAAATCTCTTCACGCGATCTGACGTCTTCTTACCCAGTCGGTTTACTTTTGCCGTAATAACGATGCTCGGTGTAATACATCATTGCGTTATGATTGGAGGCGATGTCATACATTAACCCAGTCTTTAAGTAACCAGTTGATATTACCCATTCCCCTCCGAGCATAATGACAATTGGTCCACCTTCTTTGAAGAGGCCATCATTTTGGTAATACCTCTGCCAGAATAATACAGATAATAAAGATGCATGAATTCGGTATTGTGAACTCAAGGATAACTTCGTTTAGCGCCTACCATCGACCAAGTACGGTTGTCGCGAGGGTTGAAGTGGTCGAGGGGCTGCTCGATCCAAGCTTCATCGATAGTTTGAGCATCGATTATATGCGAGGTGTCTGGCTCTTCTAGACCGTGGAATTGAAATCCATTAAGGCCAACGCCATGACCAACTCGAAAGGTGAAGCACAATGTCACCAAAACACTTAGCAAGATCATGTCGAATCCTTAAAGCAGGAGGATGCGCGGGTCAATTTGAAGATTTAACCAGCGTTGCGCACGATTTATAAAGCACTGAGTTAGGAAACTTTCTCGACGAGTGTTTTAATACGTGTCGTCGAGATACCAAATAGGTCCCTACTTAAATTAAATCTAATCGAATGGATTTATCTGATAAACTGTTGCAAGTAATTCGCCAATGACGGGTGAAATCAGTACACGTGGGTACCTATGCTTGATCACGATGAAAAGTACGCGCTTGTTCCATCAAAAGTATCGAACTGTAAATACGGACACGGGTACTTGAAAGATAATGGGTATCGAACGAGTGAGTCTATTGATTTAACCGCGATAGCTCTTCGTATCAAACAAAGCAGTAAAAAGAAATGTTTGTAAACTTGTATCTTGCCCTACCAGAAACGAATTATCCAACGGATGATTCTGAACCGGTAATTGTTCTGGAAATTGAATTAGACGTGACCAAACTTTGTGGGAAATAAACCATGTACAATATAAAACATTTTATTTTTAAATGCACTTTGATGTAGTTCAGTTAACTACAATAATTACATCAGATTCCGTTGTGTCTGACGAGTTTTGTTAATCTCGCGACCGTAAAGAACTCAGACAACCGCAATCTCTAATTCATTGTTTTTCCCTGGGCTTTGTTTCACTTTCAGAATCCGTCGTGGCCCATTCGTCGTCAGATTTTTCCGTAGAAGCTTTCCGCGGTGCTCCAGGCTTGTCCGTCTTTTCTGCCTCGACGGTATCAGAAGAATCAGAATCGGAGGACTCTGCGCTCTCAGAGCTAATTTCTTCCGAATTTTCTTTGTCCCACTTAGACATTTCCCGCGTCGCGTGCCTAACGTTATCAGCTTCTTCGGCACTCAGCCTTTCCGAATTCTTCTTAGATTTCCGCCTCGTAATATCTTCGGAAAGCTCACTGTGACCTTTCGATTTGTGTCTAATTTTCTTACGATCCTCCTTGTCATTCCTAGAATACTTATTCGAGTATCGACGACTTTTCGAATGAGAACGTCTGTCGCTGCTCTTCGAGTATGTCTTGTGAGAATGCCTCGGTGACTTTGGCTCGTCTAGGTCGTCGTCCTCCTCTCTTCTTCTTTGGTGTTTCCTCGAATGCCTCCTGGAGGATTCGCGGCCATTCGAAACATCATCATCTTTGGCTTTATCCTCGAAATGCTTCCTGGACCTCGACCGACAACGTTTAGACGATGTCTCCGCATTATCAATAAACTTATCTTTATCAGATTGCTCGTGCCGTCTATCGCGCACAGATTTTTGTCGATAATCCCTTTCGTCGGAACGGCGATGACGCGCCTCGGCGTTTCTCGCGCGGTGCTCCACTTCGGGTTCAGGAGACTCGGACCATCTCCAGTTCTTGCCACCTTCAGCGTCGCTGGCGTCCTCCCATTTTGATTTACTTCTAAAAATTGAAGAAGATATTAAAAATGTTTTAAACGATTCACAGTCACGTACATACCTCTGTTCACTTTTTCTGCTGCTCGCGACTTCTTGGGAAGACGAAGCCGACTGCTTAGCCCATCTTGGGGGGCTTTTAATATCGTACTCATCGTGAGGATTTTTAAAGGTATGCAGAAAATTGCAGGCCCTCCCTTTCGGGCATTTTGTCATGCCACAGACAGCGCTCCTCCACGACTTCAAGTTAGCGAACTCGCAATTTAACTGGCGACCAGCGTACCAGCGTCCTTTCAACTTTCTCAATGCTCTGGCTGCTTCTCTCTCCGTGTAGTACTCGACGTACAGATTACCCCGCAAGTGGATCTCGGTATTGCAGCAGTACTTAAGAGTCTTTATCCTTCCGAAGGACTCGAGTTCTGGGACCACGTCCTTGTAGAATTCACGGAAATGCTGCCGCGTCTCCGAGCTCTCGAACTCCAGCCCCACGTCCGTGTCGTACTCCGCGGAATTCTTCTCCAGCGAGAAATGCGTGTAAAAGCCGGGGACTAATATCACCTTGCTCAAGCATACCCTCCGGTGGTTTCTCGAGCAAGTGTCACCGTATCTGAAAGAAGATTTAGTCCTTTAAAATTGGTGTCTTTTATTTCAAAGCTTTTATCCGGTGAGCAAATATTTCGCACACCTGCAGGCCGCAGTCTTTGTGAAAAAGGGGCAGAGCTCCTTTCCAGGTTGGCTGTCGATTACTTCGCGCAAGGCTTCCGGAGTCTTGATACCACTATCGATGTAATCGTCGATCTCCTTCAACAGTTCCTCTCGCTTTCTAATCTCCTCCTCTCTCTTCCGTTTCTCCTCTTCCTGTTTCTTGCGAATCGCTTCCTGTTTTATCTCGAACTCTTCACGGATCTTCGCGTCCTGCTGCAATTGCACTTCTCGGGCTTTCTGCTTTCGTTCCTGAAGAATCACCCATTCCTTTTGGGCTCTTACCTGTGGAAATCAAACGAAACGTAAGAACCGTGGGAAACAGCACTGCTCGTCGAGCTTACAGGAACCACGTAATATCCAGCAGGTTTCGGTATCCACATATTTCCACTATTTTCATGGTTATAACAGAAATGTAATTAATAATACAACTAATCGAACGCGCGCTATCGACCGCGAAAACAAAGCAACAGGCGTGTGTATTTTAGGGGCCGTTTATTAAATTCGTCAAAAGTTCTAAGAGAAATAATATATAAACTTGTGAAATTTGAAGTTCACTGAATTTTCAAAGAAAGTTTTTAAATTTACCCAACAATTCATATTTGATCGTATAAGATTTGAAATTATTTCGGAAAAGTACGGTTTCAATTAAATATACCTCTTCTTCCAGCCAGAGCGTCTCTTGTTGCTCGTGTTCCTCTTTCTCTTTTTGTTCCTTCTCCGTCTGCTCAGTTTCGCGCTGCTCGAGCCACTTCAAATAGTCCGCGCTTTTCTCCAGTGCTGCCCTCAGTCGTTCCTCGTCCGCGTCCCGGTGAGCAGCTGCTCTGCGTCGCAGGCGCCTGCGACGCTCCTTTTTCGCTGTTCGTCGCCACTCCTTATGACTTGGTTTTGTCGAGGAAAGTCGTTCCATCACCACGCATTATCCACGAGGGACACCAGCCTCGTCACTTTCGATAATATCGTGGATTGCCCGAGAGCTACGGAACGATGCCCCTCACGCGTCTGGCAATCAATCCCAGCGAAGAAATGCAGACGACACGTGCACGCCGCCATGTTACCTTCGAGACAAGCTTCCGATCAAGATCGTCTTCGAAATATTGATCATGGTTGTGCAACGTGACGTATTGGGAAAAATCTTTTTCGCCGGCATTTTTAATTAATCACGCGTGAACCAAGAAATTCAGAAAAGTTTTCATTCTCGGTGAAGTACGCGTGTATTGGGAAAAGCAATGTAACTTCTTCCCGAGGTGTTATTTCGGGGAAATTTGTTCGAGCCCAATACGTTATTTATGCATTTGTTTTGTACAATTTGGTGTAAATCTCAAATGTATTAAATTCGTAACTCGTTTAAAGCTTCGCTTCATCATTATTCGAACTGAAGCTTGCTTCGGCTCGGAGAATTGTAAGAGTCATAGGGAATAATTCATTCTAGGGACTTTTACCTCAAAGTCACGGTCATGTTTGCTCTTTTAAAAATGGAACTGTTTAACGACGGTAGTTGAGGTCAAGTTCAGTTAAATGCGTTGGCCTATATATGTATACGCATTGCGACCAGATTTCATCAGATTTTGCAATCCCGTTTTAGCGGACAGGCACGTATGTAAACATATTCGTATGAAATATATGTCAGTCAAGTCAATAAAATCCGTAATATTGCCAAAACGTTTTCACTATTTCCCTTGTTCCATTTGCAAAGAAAAATAATTCTACAAGAATCCAGGCTGTGAAAAATTGATATAGTCGTGTGCTATAAATTGTTCACAGTGTAAGAATGATCTGTGGATCACAAAACGTTCATCTGTCAAGCTAAATAAAAAAAAGTAAACGAGGCTAACGATAAATGGACTCGTGACGATCGCTCGTGTTAACGTTTCATCGGGATCGCATTATACTGTTCATTCATAAAGAACGCGATAATACAATAAGTGTTTTATGACATCGCGTGCCAAGAACTGAACGGGTCGCTGAATGCAATATGCTACATTGACAGCCTTTTTATTTAATATTAATGCTGTACATTTAGCGGCTAGAATTTATGTCGCGATACGAAATACGATCCAAGGATATACGCGAACTCGTGAATTATAGCCAGCCGTAACACGGACGGTACCTACCATTCATTCTTTCAGAAGCAAAAAGGTGTCGTCGTATTTATTGTCAATAATGTACAGAAAAAATATCTGAAATAAATGCGTATTCTGTCATAATACATTGTTCGTTACTATCAGTGGCGGATCTACCATGGCAGCCGATAAGCAGTTGCCACCTGGGCCCCTCTTCAGAAGACACCTCCCCCCCCCCCCAGAGCCCCATTCTTAAACAAAAATATGATTTTATCCAAAGTACATATTTTTTCCTGTATTATCACTCTGAGCCCGTTTTTAGTAAACTACCTCCTCCTTTTCTGGAAAAAATGGGTCCCTCAGAAAGTTTGCCACCTGGGCCTTTTTCCTTAAATCCGCCACTGGGATTCTATAAAACAATAAAAGCTTGACGAAGATAATCTCTCGATGAATGAAAATTACCGTGCTTGCATCGAGGCAAAGAATATTGCTATTTCTGATCTTGAGAAATCAGGAGGAACTCGTACACCCGCTAGAGTCCCAATTAAAAGAATTTCAACAGAAAGATGATTTACTCGACGGCAAGTAAGGATCGATCGATTCGTCCGAACCCGTTGCCGGCTATAACCGGTGTTCCCCATACTTTGCGCGATCCAAAGACGATGGTTTCGTTGCTACGGTCCTGCGAGGGTACCGTTACACCTGACAGAGCGTTGAACCACAGAGGGTACGAACCGCCACGGCGGAACCTGCCTCAGTATTTCCCGAAACGCTGCCGCAAGTGCGTCCGAGGCAACTCTCTTCCAGCAAATAAGGCACGTAATCGAGCAACGGCGAACAATCGCGAAAGTAGGTAACGTAGAGGACAATAGGCAGAGTATCGCGGCACGCGTTCCAGTTAACGGCCGCAGCTTACGAGCGGCGTAAATAACGATATTTTAGTGCAGTTGTGACAGACGGACAAAGGTGCTGCGGAGCGTTCGCACGTGCAATAGCACGGTATCGCTTTACCGCGGCGGTCAGCAGAAAAAAAAGTGTAGATCGATCCGCCACGGCAGCGATTCGTTCGTCGAAATGACCAGTACGTGACCTATGGGTGGAAGTAGCGTACAACGGAAGACATGAAGACGGACATGGGAAACGGGCATATGGACGGGAAGGGGAATAACTCACCGACGAAAGAGAAGTCGACGTTTTGGGCGTACGTGTTGTGGCTGTTCGGGGGACTTGTCGGTGCGCACCACGTGTACCTAGAGCGAGACGCACATGCATTCGTCTACTTCAGCACCTTCGGCGGATATCTGGGTCTCGGATGGCTTCGTGACGTGTTTAGGATTCCTTCCTACGTGGCCGATGCCAACGAGAATCCTCGTTTCATTAATGAGTTCAAACAGAAAGTCAGGACTAATCGCAAGGTACCGTAAACAAGATCGACGATCGATCCTCGGTATTACGTGCCAGCTTACAGTAGCCACGTTGAACAATAACACCGAATGCATGCGTAAACTTTCCGTGCGATAAACGAACGTGTAACGGAAACTTTACGATACTGAAAATCGCTGGTAGCGTAGTCTGACGCGTTCGTTATTGAGTAATGGAATATATTTACAAATATCGTGACTGGCAGCGTAAATACAGTTATATTTAACCCCGTTCGATGTTTCAGCCGCCTTTCTCGGCAGTGCGGTTCGCTGCCGAAAGTGCAGTCGCGTATCTGTGGGCGGAACTGTATCGCAATGCCATTCCGGAGAATGAGGTCTGCGGGATTAATTTCCGATACTTACTAATCCTCACGCCTTTCGTCATCGCTTTAGGTAAGAAATTGCAAATAGCCGAGGATCACGTAACCACCGCGTGGGCCCTACTTTTTCAAACTTATCTCGCGCGATTATTAACGATGCTTACCTAGTACGCGCAATTAGTCGATAAGACTCCCTAAGGCCGTCAGACTAAATCGTTAGACGACACTAGGAATTCCAGTTGTATTGTAAAATTATTTAAACGAACTTTGTAAAACAGCAGATTTCGTATTTTGTTTGTATTTAATCAGGTGTTTGGGTCGTCGGAAACATCGGCCGAGAACAGGGATCCATATGGGTGCCTCTGTGCACGGCGTACTTATTATATCCAACCCTACCGTACGTCGGGGACGACAGCATGTGGGTGTTCTTGATGGTGATAGCCTCCAGTTTGGGTTTCGATTCGTTCAGCAAGCAATGGAAGCTGAAGCCAAGAAAGAAACGAAGCCTCGTTCGAAGGTTCTCTTACCTCGGCCTAGCTGTCGCGTTGTATCTGGCTTTAATAGGCAGTTACCTATACTTCAACGCCGCTATCACCGACAGCGAGGGCGAAGAGATCAAACTCTCCGAAGCTGTGCGGCATTTCTTGACGTCCCCTATTTGGCTCGATCTTAAGGTCCGTTTCAATCGTCACAAAGATGTTTCATTTAATATCATAACGTTTCACTTGAACAATTTAGGCCAGCCTCGCAGCAACGTGGACCCAAGCGACGAATCAAGGCTTCTGGGAGACATGGTCGCAACTCGTGGACCTCACCGATCCTCGGGGTGAAATAAACGCTTATAGAGTAAGTTTGAATAAACGTGGACTGTCTTTGTTAGACAGTGTTGCCAATGCTGCGTCTGTTGCATAGGTTCTCGATCTCTCGCAAACGGCCACGCAAACCGAGATAACGTCCCGCTGGAGAACTCTTTCGAGGGACCACCACCCCGACAAGATAAAGGGAACCGAAGAGGAGAGGCGGCAGGGTCAGGAGAGGTTCATGGAGATTCAGCAGGCGTACGAAATTCTATCGAAGGCGAAGAATCGCAGACAACGTCGCAACAGGAAATCCGAGTGATCTGCGTCGCGCTTGAGGATTTGAAAGTATCGTTGCAGCTTCCGGCGGAATTGGAAACCAATCGAGCCACGTCGCGGTTTCGATGTTTTGTAAATTGATAACGAGCAGAGGTTTGCTCGATCATGACAAATAATTCGAATCTGGTGTCACGTTTATCGTGAAAGTATATTTTTTTTACGTAATTTGCTTGCGCGAAGCGTTTCTTTCCATCGAGTTCACTCTACCTCGTTATATCCTGTGACTGCAGTGTGCACTTGCGTTGATCGCACTGCCGATTCGCGGGAATTGGCATTGCGCTTATAAGCACACGTAAATGTTTGTATGTACATGTACATTTGTTTTGTGTAAATATAGAAACAGGACGAAACTCTGACCAACTCTGACCTGCCTTAATAAAGTCCATTGTTTCGGCCGGCTGTAATTAATGAAAATGCGTGTCGTTATCAAATAAGAGGATTTTGGTGGATATTGTTCAGCCGAGACCAATAGTTTTACTATCAAGATATTTATTTGAAAGTTCTTTCGACGATCATTGCGTAGTTATAAAATATCGCCCAGTGGTCGTAAGTTTAAAAATCTCCGCGCTAATCTTTCCATCTGGACTTGGATGGGTGGCTGTTGGAAATGTACTGAAACGATTTCACCGATTTCACAGCGCAATCCGATGAATCATAGTGCTCCTAGTCTATGGTCGATTCCTTGGTTCTCCCGACTTTTAACGAACCCCGCGCGCCTTCCTTTCGTTGATGTGGTCCGCGAACATCGTAAAGCAAAAATAAGCTCGAATGTTTACATATTTAACCACACCATTTACATCGCGCACAAACTGGAGCAACGTTTATAACGTACGACGGCACTTGAGTGAATCGTTAAAAGAAAAGAAGGATCATCTACCGGGAGCAGCGATCTCTCATCCCGCTCCCAAACTTTACAAACGTTTCCATAGCATTAAGAAATCCGCGACAACAGTCGAGTAAAAACAAGAATGTCTGTTTGGTTTGCTTAAAATGATTCGTGGCTTTAAAATGAACGAAGGTCTAGACGATCGATAGGAACTGCAACAGAGTTGGGCAACCTCTGAATGGTACAGAAAACGCGCAATCTCCGGCGAACCTGTGGCTATTTCCTCGCCGGTCGGCTCGCCAATTAATTCCGTCGGTCTATTTGCTTTTCTTCTTCGACCGCGATGGCTTCACAGCCGTGTTCTCGATCTTCTCCGTGAAGTTTGACCCGTACTTATCCTTGGTTTGTTCTAGGAAGTCTTGCGGCGACACCAGAGTTACCCTGCAAGGTTCGAACTACGAGTAATGGAATTTCTCTGTCGCGGCGCAATCGAGATGGATAGCAGTTGGAGTTGGTACCTTAATTGTGGAACGCTTAGAGGTCGAAGAAGACTTTTCACTACGGGAGGTACCTCGCTGGACTTTGGCAACGCGGGGCTGCTGGCGCAAAGTGCGGCGCTAGTCAGCTGCGACACTAACGAGAAACTTCGATCCGGCCCGGAGGTCGTACGAAAAACTCTCCTAATCTTTGACTTTAACCCTGAAGATGGTGACAACAGTGGGCTCGTGGGAATAGGCACCACCTGTATCGATCACTTCCCGTTATTCCTCGCAAATCCTCAGCTCTCATCCCCACAAAACTGTTCCCACTTTTTACCTTTCCTTGCAGTACTTTCGCCGCTAATTCCGGTTCGCTGCCCCACCGACACGACGTTGACCTTTCCAGAAGCCGATGCCTGGCGAACCTCTCTATAACCTCGGCGCAGACGTACCTTCCGCAAAACCTGGCCCACTGTTCCGCCCTCAATCCTCGCCCGTGGTCTCTCAACGTCGGATTCGCACCTGGACAGAAACACCCGGGTAACCGTCATCACCTTCCGCGCTAGGTACAGATTGCAGGGAAGGAAAGAACCTGCTCACCGGCGAATAGCAGAATTTTAGCGCACTTGGTCCTTCCTTGAAGGGCGGCCTTCATCAGCGGAGTAAAGCCAGCGGCGTTCCTAGCGTCCACCTCGATATCCGGGCACCTCTGCAGCAGGATATTCAGGCAATCCGTTTGCCCTGGATAGAACGAAAACGGGACGGAGGTTCAGTGGAGCGAAACGAACTTAAACTGGCGTCCTTCGAGATTTTCAGTGTCCGCATATTTCAAGCAACGTAACGTTCGACCGTGTCTTGGCTTGAAACGTTCGTCGGCGTACGTCACCGGGAACCACGCGCGTTTCAAGTACTCAAGTACGTCGGTTATTTCTGGCACCAGTGACGCGATGGAATCCTCGGGCATCGCGCGTGTAAAATTTCACGTTACGCATATATCGAGCATCTAATATCACTTTCTAGCGATACCGCGCGGTGTTTACAAAATTAATGCTTCCCACGTGGCAGCGCCCCCTCGAACGTATACGGTGCGAGACGCGTGCAAGGGGGAAAGTCAGCGAACGTAATTTCCCCTCGAAAGCGTATTTAACTCGAACGTAAGACAGTAATACCGTGGCAAAAGTTTCCTCTCCCAAACCAACCCCTTCGCAAATGTTAGACGGTCGAGCAACGCGAGGAGAAGTGACGCGGAAATAATGTCTGCTAGCGTAAAAACTCCCCCCACCCTGTGTTCATTTTTTAAGCATAATGTGATCGCTTACCCGCTTGCGCGGCGAAATGTAGAGGCGTGTTGCCCTCGTTGTCGGGAATATTCGGATCCACCCCCTCGAACGACAGAGCTAGCTCCAACATCGTCGAGGCACCGTTTCCAGCCATGTAGCTTATGGCGGTCTGGCATCGCAAACAAACAACCGGAATGTTGGCTTACTCAGAAGTTTGCGCGGAAAGCACGCCAATTACATAAACTACCTTTTCTAAGGAACCATTATTTACTCCGCGTTAAGTCGTGAGCGTCATTTGCTCTCTTAAATTTCACTCTCTTTTGTTCGCCGACGCGAGCGGACTGCTTCCATCGTGGCAGGCGCGTTACACGCGCGGTTTAGTCGGAGATTAATAAAAAAAAAAAAAAAAAAAAAGGACCGTGGAAGGTTCAACCGCGAGCAATGGAAAGTGTCGCTCGAGCAGAAGCCCGCGACTGCGTCGTACGCTTGGCGTCAGGAGGAAGCACAATAGACTACGCGTTAAGGGTCAATTTATTAAGTGGCTACTGACGTTGACGGGATCGCTCAAACGTTATTACGTTATCTACCTCGGTCTGGCAAACGTGCGTCGGATTTACGATTGCCATCGCGGCGAACAAACGCCCGCGGGTAGGGGAAACGACGAGATTTGTTTATCCTTCGTGCATCGGAAACGTTCCGCGAAGCAGTTTCTCCGCACAAAGAGCCGAGAACAATGAGGGCCACGGGATCTGTAAATATCGAATCCGAAAGCTTCCATGGAGTTGGAATGTGTTTATTACGGGACAGACGGAATGCCTCGAAATCTACGAGCTTCGCCCATTACCGTGCTAATAAAAAGCAAATAAAAATCAGAAGGAACATAAACATAATCGTGTTTTCAATTTGGCGGGCGGAAAGTTCGACTACAAAACCTCGAAAGATATCGACGCAACCTTTTACCGTATAAACTTAAGCCTCCCTTTTAAGCTGATCAAGCTGTCGCGAAAGAAAGCGAGGTGTTTCTGCTCATCGACTTTCGCGGCTAATTTTAGCGGGGAAACGTTTACTCGGCTGGAAACGCTGAAATTGTTCTCACTGCAGCGAATGATGGCTTAATGACATTAGAGGTTTCCTTCCGCGCTTAATTCGATCGAACGCTAACGCGCCTCCGCCTGCACATCTACCCGATGTCCCTTCTCTCCGACACAGGTCAGCCGCATTCTAGGTTCGAACGGGCGAACAGCAATTTTGTTTTAATTATAGCCCGATGTCGCCGCATATGGAATGCGGTCAGCCTGAGAAATTCTACACACGGAACCTTATTGCAGCAATAATTTGAAACGCGAGCAACACGGCCAACCTTGGGAATATTAAAATGTATGGCGGCAGTCATGGAATCGGGGGATTGCGGCCGGAAAGACAGTATTCCTGCTCCGTTACCGATCGATCACGTAACTTCTGCTACAAGCTACTTCTCTTTAATTACAATTTCGTAATCTCGCGACAATTGGTCCCCGGTAAATAATCGAAGGAAGCGTGTGCGTGACAAGGGAAAGACTGACGCGTGCTCCAAAGCCTTTCCAATCTCCATTATACTTTGTAAACAGATCCCTGGCAATGGCATTTAAAATCTGACGACATAAATTAAACCGCGTGTGTAAAGAAAGTGCATACTAAGTTAATAACGAGCGGGCGCTTGTCGCGACTCTGTAACGTTCGTAGCGATATTTCGCGATGTCTGTGTTTGAGGAGCAAACACCAGCCTGAGCTTAATAGCTTCTTACAGTTAGCGTTCATCTACGCGCACTTTCGCAACAAACTGCATACCTACCCGTTCCGAAAAGGCTCGAAGCTCAGGTAGCTTTCGTCCGTTTCACAAATTCGCGAGCATTACGTAACTGAACTTTGTTTCCAAGATAATCAATCGCAGATGTTTATTGGTCTAGTAGTAAGCGAGTATTTTTAAACGCGACCAATTGGTTGCGCCACGCGTCGTTGAACTTTATGGTATCGCGAATAGCCTTCCGCTTCGAAAGCGGTGTCCTTTTTAGGGTTACAGCTACGCGTAACAGAAGCACCGGTGTTAATCGCGACGACGTGATCGAATTTGCAAGCCGAGCGACGATCAGAGGGAACTTACCCTGCCGCTGCTATCGGCCATGTTCACGTCCATGTCCCTGGCGCCGAATTTCCGCACCTGAACCGCGATCTGGTTGAGCGCCGCGTCGTCGGCATCCCTGGCAGCCCTCAGGAGGGCCAGTCGGCCCTCGGAGGCTGTTTCCCACGGCGGCGGCACTTTCGTGGCAACCGGCTTCTCGCGCGCGTTCCGATCTGAAACACGGGGACGCGATGGCCGCGTTTGCTGAAACGATTTTTCCCAAGGTGCTCGTTTCGTAAGTGGTGAAAATAGAAGAAACAATAAATAGGCCATTCGTTGTGGCGTTACGTCGTGTATGCACATTAGCCCGCGACAACTCTGACGGGCGCATTTATTTCTGCAATGAAACTTAGTAAAAACTGCAATCGACGTTGCCGCTGACAGCTGCCGAGTCGCAGCTAACCGGAAATTATTTTTAACGCTTGCCTGCGGTCCGCAGATTTCTAGGAACCTGTCAACATTCCACTTATCACGGTTTCTAGCTCGTATTGTTTTTCCATCCCGAGTCCTACCTGCGCGCATCTAAGAGCACCGTATGTATAGATCGTGCTCTTGAGGGATGTCCAAAGAAAACAACAACGCTAAAGAGGGTGCGCTGGTCCTAGAACTCGGGCTCGAATTGTGTGCTCTTTCGAAATCGATATTCGCGCGGCGAATAGGCGAGGGCGAGGGTACCATAACAGACGCGTAAAGCGAAATCTACTCTGCAATTCTCTGTGGCTCGAGGCTAATCGCGGCAGCGTCGGTTCCAGCGCACAGTGGTAATAAGCGGGGAAAAAAAAAATGGCAGAAATGTGTGTACCTTGCAGGACACCTTGGTGGTAGACCTTGACCTCGTGAACGGCGGCTCTTTTATACGGCGCGCGTTTCTCCTCGAAGCTCGTATCAGAACTGAAGGACACCGATTTCTTCACGCGACCGCCGCTCTTCTTTTTCCGTTCTATCGGTAGCGTGTGAACGCTCGGTGAACGTCGGAGAGGTTTGCTCGCGCTGGTGGCGCTGCTCAGGATCGAGAAGTACCCCTTTAGAGTGGTGTACCTGTTCGGGGCGTCGTTTTCCACGTCATAGACATCCGAGCAAGATTTCCTCAGCCTCGCGGAGCCGTCGTGCGTTCCCTTCTCTGTTAGCCTACTCGCGGAGTGGGTGAGATTGGCCAAAAAGGCGGAAGACCTTTTCAGAATACCCTCCTCGGTTGGCTTTGGCACTATCTTCTGGCTGGTCGAAAGATCTGAAAGGACACGAGCTCCTTCGTTTCGTTCCGCGCTAGTCACTGTCATAAAGCTGGGTTTACATTAGTCCAGTCCAGTGATCCAGTACAGCACTGGATTAGAACTGGAATAATGTAAACAGTGAGTTCATTCCAGTACGGTGCTGTCATTCCAGCAGATTTCGACTGGATCGAAAGTCTACTTTTCGATTTTTGTTTTTTACTTTTTTTACGATTTTTACTTTGATGTTTTTGTACCCTTTTTTTGCGTGAATCTATTATTATTACACTCTACCACTTTCAACGGTCGAACAACTCGCTGGATCCAGCGACTGGAATTATGTAGACGTCGACGCGATTTCCAGTCAAACCACTCACTGGATCCAGCGACTGGACTAATGTAAACCCAGCTTAACTCCGCTAGGCTAAGTAGCCAAATACACGGGGCCATTTATTTGGTGGAAATATGCAATGTGCTCGGAACGGTAAGTTTTATCAGGATCTGCGCGAGAAAGGCTGTTGAGAAACGGCGAAGAACTACGTGTCGGTTTGGAACGTAAGAAATCGGTTGCGAGTACCTTCACGAAAGTTGACGGGGACGGTAAACGACTTGCGAATGACGCGCTGGAGCTTCTTCAAGTCCTTGGATCCTGCAGCGTCGCTGGGGAGCTGTTTGCCCGAGAACTTTTCTCCGAGAAAGCTGTCCTGATATTTGGCGCGGGTACTCGCGTCGACGCCGATCGGCTTGCTCTTCTTGTTAACGATGCACGGCGCCGGCGTCTCTCTCGCCGGGCAGTTATTTCGAGCGAGCTCTCCCCTAGAGGCGACGATACTGTACTTGTTCACGGTGCAGCTACTGCCCTTTACCGAAGAATTGCACTTTACTCGCGCCGCCTGGAGGCCGTTTACTTGCCAGCTGTCCTCGAGGATCCGCTTGGTTTTCTGTTCAAATCACCCCCATTAAACTATAATCTCCGTACAAGTGGAACAGGGAAATCGGTACATCGGCTACCACTGCCGATAAATCGGTAGATTCGTAAACGTGCTACGTCGCGGTAACATCGATGTTTATTTGCTTCGCGAATTTCATCGTCGTTGAAAGCACCTAGTTACGTTACTTCGGAAAGTAAACGCGATATCGCGAATTTCGGTTATCAGGAGTAATCGAGCCTCGTAATTGTTAAGCTTGACGCAGATGGAGCGCAAACACAGCTCGAGGCAGAGCTGGAAAAGTTGCAAACACTTACGAGGAACGCG
This sequence comes from Andrena bicolor, assembly GCA_960531205.1. Classification (NCBI taxonomy): domain Eukaryota; kingdom Metazoa; phylum Arthropoda; class Insecta; order Hymenoptera; family Andrenidae; genus Andrena; species Andrena bicolor. Next base: position 13,499,289 of record OY482665.1, read on the forward strand.
GGCGACTTGGTTGCCGAGCGAGCTACGAGAAAAAGGATCGATTCGACGAGGATTGGATCGGCGTGTCGGAAGTGGATCGTTCCCGCGGAAACACTCGGAAATCACTGAGGCGCGTTGGTCGGTGTCGCGGGATTACGGGGCAGCGAGTGTGTCAGCGTACGCCGCACGGAGTAGGAGAAGTTCCTTGAGAAGCGGAGTCGTGCCTTCCGGATCGCCTCGCAAGACGTACACGCGAGTTCTACCGCATCCGTTTCAACTAAACGCTATTTATATGTCGGTTAAGTCCTCGCGTCGGTCGGCCGGTGGCTCGTCTGCGCGTATACGCGCTTTATTAAACTCGGTATGCTGGCAATACTGGCGCGCACGCCGCGCCGCGTCGCACCGTCCCGGCGAGCCCAGCATTCTTTCTTCTTTCCCTAATTAACCGTTGCCACAGATCGCGACAGCAATTTCCATTAGCGCGTGCTGCTTTAGATTTCCCAAGTGTGCCCGGCATTTCGACTCTAGAGTCTAGACCCTAGACTATACATACTCGAGCGCGACACTATCGGCTGGCGAACGTAAACCACGGGTGCTTTACGAGCCTCGTACGTGTAAACTTCCAAGCCTCGCCAGCGAATACTGAAAAGCTCGGGAACCCGCCTGCTGCGATTCGTGCGTAAAACGGTTTACCTATAAACGGCCCGTAAATCAGTCGGCCGGCAATGACGCGGTTCGAACTGGCGATAACGCGAGCGTCGTCCAACTCGAGGGAGAGAGAGAGAGAAAAGAAAAAAAAAAGAAAAGAAAGCAAAACACAAGACGCGCCAGCACAAAGGGAAACTTGAGAAGCGCTTACTTGTCGGGAATTTCGTTGTATCGCGGACAGCAGCACGCCGTCTGCCACGTCGTAGTTGACTCCACCGGACAAAGCAGCCTTCCTAGGGACGATCTCGGTGCTGGCCGGCAGCCTAGTTCCTCGGCTCCTCGCCATTGTCGATCCAGACTCCATCGGGCGCCGTGGAAGCCAGCAGTCGCAGGAACGATGTCAAAGCAACTGGTCCGGTTCTGTGCGACGTAACATGTTGACAAGATCGCAGCACTATTCGACCTCTCGGCCCACCGTGGATACAGCTACACGGAAACTCCTCCTTCCCCCAAGGACGCTGCTGCTACGGATCGGTCGTTTCGAGCTCGAGCGCGGATATTATCTTTGGATAAGGATTTCTATCGCGTCGGGATCTACTCGCCCGTACCCTCGGCTCATTTTGTGGGTTTCTGCTATCGGGATTGAGGACTCCAGCGTCGGTAGGTTTCCCCGTAACGAGGGACGCCCGGCGTAGCTCCCGTACAACGAGCTTTTACGCCACCGCTCGGACCCGCCTTTTTGCTGGGCCTGTGCGTTTATTTTAGCGGCGTTACATTCGCCCGAGAGGCTTGTTGTCCTCGCCTCTGGCTCTGAGCCAATATTTTGGATTCTCTTATGCACGGCAATCTATCGATTATGTCACGCAAGAGAAGTCGCTCGACTCTAGTCGATTGATCGTTAATCGGCGTTTGACAGCCGTAGGCGGCGTCGAGTTACACCGATCCCGAGCTTGCGAACGAAACCGAGGCGTATGACGCGCGTGCAATGTCCAATCATTTCGCACACACGCGCTCGGTGGATGCAGAAATACTGGTGGGACGGCTGCACGTACGGCTGGTCTACGCGTATGTTAATGTAATCGAGCGTCGCATCTACGTCAAAGGTAAATATCCGAGCGCGATAAGAAATTGCCGCCTAATTAAAAAAAAAAAAAAAAAAAAAACAAGCAGACGAAGGCTACCGGCTGCCGTGACTCTGCGAAACTGAATCCGCTTGGAAAATAACCAAGATCATCGTCTATTTCTGAGTAAGTAGCTTCATCAATTTCTTTCCTCCAAGGCGGCGGCGTGAATTTCGATCGCTTTTGCCTCCGTTGCAGGTTAATCGATAGACACCTGAACGACGATCGTGAATACCGTGACCGATCTATAAAGCGGAACGTTCTCGCTCGGGCCTCCGCTACCGAGAAACACGAAGACCGCACGAACGAGAAGTTCCGTTTTATTAACTTTCAGCGGTGCCTGTTTTCCGACGGTGATTGACTGCGTTTCGCGAAAACTCGACGTTTCGCTTGCGGGTTTCTTCGAAGTTTGCGCAGCGAAGCCATTTAACGGTCCGTTTCGATCGACTTCTCTTTAAATATAACATTGACCGAACACTTGTCAAAGCTTTGGTGAACGTTCAAAAATCTGTTTAGAGGTAACATTATGTCTACGATGGATTTGGGTTCTCGTCGCGGCTCGCACGGGGTGGGAACGATTTTTCAGCCGTCCGTGAAGAGAAAAAAGTCACGCGCGACGATTGGACGTGTACTCGAGTCGCCGCGGAAACGACAAGCTGTCTGGCTATTATCGCGCTGCTCTCCTCAGGGTCTTATTAAGAAGCGTAGTGTGAACTGTGCTTTCCAAATACAACGAGCGATTAATAAAAATTCATAAGAGAACCCGGCATACCGGCGAAGGCTATCGATGTCAATAGCACGCGCGCAAGTTCACCTGGAATAATAATCGTGTCCAGTTGATAATCACGTGCGACGAAGTGTCATTGACACATTTCAAAGGCGACAGTAACCTCGGAAAAACGAACACCTTCGCAACTCGCACGATCCCGAGCGACTCGGCCGATGGGTCGGTTCTAGTCCCTACGCGAGGAAGGTCTTCTTTTCTGTACACGAGGGGGTTCGGTTTAATTTTAAACGAGGTCGACGCCGAACCGCTGCGATCCGTAAATTTCCCACTTAATACCAGGACCCTCGTTCTCTATTAGCCCTTTAATCCGCAGTTGCTGCAATTTATAATAAATACCGTTTGTTACGGGCAAATCGATTAAGTCTGCGCGAGGTGGCAGTTTAGCGAAGAATTCGTGGCGCGTGAAATAAAGTTCGGGAGAAGTTTCGGTGCAGTAATTAGAAAATAATACATTTCAATATTTACCTGCTTCGACTCCATTCGTTGGAAAGTGGCACCAATCACACGAGATCCCCTCGGATGTTGCACTCCGAAATCCGATCCTTTCGATTGGATAAGTCTGTCTTCAAGCTGCGCGAAGATCGTTGACGCTAATTTTTTAATACACCACGGGATACGAATCTGTTGCGCGTCTGCAACGTCCAGCTGTGTACGAAGTATGTGTCTGAGATGAGAATCGAAAACATCGCCGAGTCTATCGAGCGACTTTTCGAACTGATCCGCTCGTGTCAGGGTTGATTGGATACTGGGCCAAAGTTTAATTCGCACCCTCGGTCTGAAAGCATCACGAGGGTCGTATCGCACGCTCTCCCTTACGCGCAGCCGCAAATTTAAGCCAGGTGTCACTTTTCTATACTTGGTCAATCGAGAATTAAGATATCATTTTTCGTATGGTCGCGATGAATCCTGAGGATTCTTCAAGGTATCCCTTGAATCGGAGGCGGGGTTAATAGTCTGTCGTTTGCGAAACGTGGCGCGCGGGATATGAGAGGTTGCGCTCGAGTTTCGAGGGTAATTCAGGTGTCTCTCTTTCGATATCTTTTCGATCTATTCTAGCGTACACCCGATGTGTCGGGCCCACGTGCTCGGAAGCTCCTTTGATTCAAGATCAATTAGACGAAAATCTGAGTCTACTAAAAATAGTATTTGAAACGATCGTATTAGCAGGATCGTTTAGAATGATAGGCTTTGTTGTAAATATCGAAGATCAATTTAACCAACTGATAATCAATATTTGCCAAGTGTGCTGCCATTCATTTTTAAATGACTTCACTTAGCTTCGATCCTCTGCGTGTTTAGTGTATGTGCTGTATGTAAATCTGGCAACTCAATTTTCACCCACTACCACCAATCCAATTGTTTTGAAACTTTGCGTGCGTGCGTAGGTTGAATGACAATAAATTTTTTTACAAAAAATATGAAAACTAGAAAAAAAATATAAAAAAAATCCGCACGCTACAAACTAGAAAATAAAAAAATATGGACACCCTGTAAAAAAGAATAACTTTTTTAAAATTGGTCCAAATGGTTTGAGATTTTTTGAGAAGCTGGGTGGATTAGTTTTCTAGGTGACGTGTTTCGTTGTTTCGAAAAAAGGGAATTAATAGAGAAGGTCGCTTTTTCAACTTTTTTATCCGAGCCTGCAATGAAAATTTAAAAATCCCGTTTGCAGATTTAAGTTGTACGCGTCCTGAAAATTTCATCAGTAAATAAGATCTCATTTATGTTTATATCATTAATCACAACTTACCGCTAAATCCGCCAGGTTTACTTTAGGAACGCCTTGCTTATTGTACTGAGGAGCTAAATATATAGATGTTTAGCTCGTATCTTTCTCAATGCCCCGGGACAACACGTGAATTTTCTTTGCCAATATTTGAATATTGAAATTCCATTTTTGTTATTTTGTGGAAATTTATTTTCTTAACCAGATAAAGCACATCGAGTGAAGGCCACAGTGCGCGTTGAAATGAACTACTTTCTGACATTCCGTCATGGGTGATAAGCTGCCACGAAAAGGCACCGATACCACTCCCATTCAAGCTTGACACCTACCGTTAAAGAGGCACACAGAAGGAAAGATTTATCGTACGACAAGTGGCACGATAGATTGCAGATACAAAGGTAATTTTTGCAAAACACGTGAGGACCCGATGTAGCAAAAGAAAGTGGAAAAGGAGAAACTACTGTAAAGTTTAATTTATTAAAAACAGTGATATACTCTCAAGTGAAGTTGACAGGTGTTCCACGTGCACGGAAACCTTCAAAATCTATTTCACAATAGATGAAGACGAATCGAATTTATTGATAGATTTAGTGACAACTATGCCAATTCTGTCTAGGCCGATTTGCTTTCAATGTCTCCAATATCGCGTGAGCGTGTCGATTCGAGTATCGACACAGTTCCACGGTTTGGCAGTTCTCTATCGGAGAAACATCCGCAGAACTAGTTAGTTCAAGGCCGAATTTCGCCTAACGTTAAGTCCACACGAAACACCTCGAGCTATCGCACAGATCACGAAACTCCTTGAAAATTGCTTTTCAGTGGAAACGAGGTAATTTCCTCGGCGCGATAAAGGCGTCCGGAACCGAGCTCGCCGAGGGTCTCGCGAGTTCGTCGCAGGTGAAGTATTTCGTTGGTTGGAAACGAGGGTGAAGAAGCGGTGATGCGTAGTTCAAAGTGTAATGCTATATTTCGATAACATACAGAGTTTACATCGAGGATGAACTATTTAACGCAACGCCGACACGATAGCGCGCATAAATCTTCCTCGCGCTGGCAGCCCTTTAATTATGAAAAAAATAGCAATATCGTGGCAATGCTGATCGAGTGGAAAATACAATAATCGTGAGGTGGCTCTCACCGTGTTCTAGGTACGATACTTATTTGGCAACAATCAACAACAATTGGGATCAAAGGTGATGCGTGGTAGCAGCGTTCGCACCGAATCCGGGGCCCTAAGTCAGCGGGTTACCTTAGATTCTGCCAGCCAAGGCGATACCATTTATAATCGTTGATCCCAAAATTACGCAAGAGCTTTAACGCGATTCGCCTGCCCTCCCCAATATTTCCTTTAAACTTGGCCACTCGCGAGTGCTACTCTCAGTATTCGCGCGACGACACGCGAGAAGCTTCCGTCGATCGCGTCGCCCGTGGCAGTAGAGATTCTACGATCGCGCGTTGAACGCATAATAGATTAGAAAACAAAGATGGAGACGCTCGGAAGCGAGATCGCTTACGAATCCCACGACTTCATCCCCGCGCTGAGAACTCTCGAGCCTATCGAAGGAGCGGACCAATTCAGAACATGGGAGGAATTTCGTTTAACCCCGAGTCGAGCGAGGGAGTCTCGCAAGCTCTCGGCGTATCAAACACGTAAATGTGTATCTACGGGTACATAGGTGTCAGTATTACTCGGGAGTATTACATCGACTCGAAATGCCGTAGAAGAGTAGAGGAGAAAGTACGCGTTTCACTGAGAAATTTTGCTCGAGAAACTTGAAGTAAAGCAAGGTCGATCGCAATGGTATCGAAACGTTTCCGTGGAGGTACTTCTTCATCTTCGTAACCCTTCCGTCGAGGCGAAATTTATTGAACCCAGGAAGCAGGCACCCACAGCGGCTCCGACTCTACTCGCTCCACCGCGTTCACCAGTTGCTCGAACGCTACGGAGAGATAAGCGTTCTCTATCACCTCGTCGAACAGGTGGGAATACAGAAATTCTATCCTATCTGCGCTGTGCAGGATCTCGTTGAACTCCTCGTCCTGCAAACGAACACCACTGATTAAGCCCAGAACCGTTAGCAAAGCTCCACATTCGCGATGAGGAGTTGATTACCGTGAAACCGCGCGAGTTGCTGCCGTCGAAAGTCGACCTTGCCCTGGCGTCGTTCCTCGTCTCCTTCAATATCTCGAATCCTGGTGGCTTCACGTAGATCACGTACGGCTTCGTCTGCGGCGTTCGAAGCATCTTGAGGGCCTGATAGTGCGGGTTCAACAGGCACACGTAGCCAGCGTTTATTAGCGAGCTCACGCTCTCGGAACTAGTACCGTACAGGTTACCCTTGTACTCGCCGTACTCGATGAACTTTCCAGCATCGATCTCCTCCTCCATCTTCTCGCGGCTGACGAAGTGGTACTCTTTGCCGTTTATCTCGCCCGGCCTCGGTGGTCTCGAAGTATCTGTAGGCAAACGCAACGGGCCCGAGTCAGTGGAAACGCTAAAGCACCAGTTCCGGCGAGGAGAAAGCATAAGTTCTTCTTAATAATAAATGGGAAGACGTTAATTGGAGGGAGCAAGTGGGGTTGTTTGAAAATAAAAGGGGACGGAAACTCACAAGGCACGGGCGTCTTGTACTTATCGGGATCGGTGGCCATTAGCCGCCTCTTGAGCTCGTTCCTGCCGACACCCGGTGGCCCGATCAGAACCACCGGCCGGTAGAGACCAGGCCTCGGATAGAGCTTGGCGACCTCTTCGTAGGTCGGTATTTCTTCCCGGTCGAAATCGTCGTTCTCTGTAGCGTCATACATGATTTTTTTAGTTTTAACGCCCTGCAAGTTGCACTTTGTAGGCGAGGCGTGCAAAGAGGTACTGGGACGGGGGCACAATGCGGGCAAAGGCACTGGAACAGAACACAAGCCTAACCGACGGTTAGGTCGTCAGGCCATCATCCGTTGAGAAGAGCAGCCGATACTAGCTTACGGGATCATAGCGCGATCTTATCAGAATATCAATTTCGATACTCTTCGTTCTCTAGCTCTTTCTTTCATTCTTTCTCTCCCTCTCTTTCTTTCTCTCTCTCTCTTTCTTTCTTTTGCTAGCGTTAATGGCAAACTGGCTCGGTATCGTTGAATGCGCACTTTCTGCATGCCGTTAGTCTTGTAAATGACAAGAAGATTACAAATCGTGACGATGAGAGATCATGAAATGACATTGAGATAGCTATTGCGCGCCAGGATTCCCCAAACAACTTCGGCTTGGTCACTTTTTAGCCATTTCTGCCGTAGTAGGGACAAAAGATTTCGGTCACCGAGCGGCCAAAGTCTTCTGCCTCTGCTACAGGGCAGAAGTGAACAATGTAGGTACCTATGTATGTTTAGGAAATGCTGGCATAAGCGTCGCACTTTACATCGTTCGATCGCAAACCGTGTGACTTACTTATATTGTCGTCGTCGGACTTTTCCTTTTGTTCTCTCTCGAGAATAATGCATCTTTCCTGAAGAGCTCTGCTCGGGATCAAGCCAGCCCTCATGTTTCGATCACCCTCGCGTCTCGCTTGCCACCTATTTCCAAACGAAAGCAAATGGAACATGATTCTGCGCGCATGAAAGGACCAGTTAAACCATTCAGGCCGTACCAATAAGGGTCATCCTGACTGACGATGTGGAGAACGTCACCCTTGTTAAAGTCTAGTCCAGCCTCTTTGCAAGGTATGTACAGATCGTCGGCAGCCTTGTACGAAAAGTGCGCTCTCACTCGCACCTGACGCGCAACAACATGTCTCTTCGAATCACTTTTCATCAAACACTCGTACAATCCTCGTCAAACTGGAGAAGCTTTTGAACACTGGCTTTCTGGTGCGGTTTCGAGAGGACGTTGCTCGTGGCAACGCACCAGGTTATTAAAAGGAATCGCTCGGAAATCGAGAGGCCAAGGAAGACTCAAAAACGTTTCCCTTTGGACGAGGCTTGACGCTCGGTCGAATGCTTCGGAACGTACCTTGCTCTCCCGAATGCCCCCTTTACTGTCAGCGGGGACTATTTTAAACGTAATCGTGCCCTCCGAGTTTTGCTGAAAGAGACGACACGCGTGGTTTATGTCCGCCGTTGCGTTTAACCCTTCGTGGTCACACGGGGTGTATTGTACCCCAAGAGCAATTTTTGATTTGAAATTCCGCACCTTTACATCTTCCAAAGGGGATTTATCGCAACAAAAAAACTTTTTAAAAAATCTGTATTTTACCACGACGATGGAAAATCGCTCGTTTTCAACTACAAATTTTAGCATATCAAAATTTACATTTCTAGAAAAAGACTATTAGACCATGGCTGTATAAGTATTACGAACGTAGAATTATCACTGAAAAGTTAAAAGATTCAAAAATACGAAAATGGTAACTCAAAAAATGACGCTGGGGTACAGTGAACCCCGTGTGACCAACTTGTGATTATAAGAAGGTGTGACCACGAAGGGTTAATTCTCGGCCGCGATAAAAACGGCCCCGATGGGATCGAAAGGGCCGAAGCTCGCGAAACATTAAGTGGAAGCTGTTACCTACCAGTATTTTAAGAACACAGGTCGGAGTCTTGCCTTCGACGCTGATGCCGTTGACCTCGCAAACCTCGTCTCCAACGTGAATGAGGCCGGATCTATCGGCCGCGCCGCCGTGCATTATTCGCGCTATCACAATCTTCCCGGTGACCTCGCACGTTTTTATGGTCGCCCCCTATGGTCAACGTGTAAACTAATGTTTTCATTGCGTTGCGGAGGTGCGCGTGTTAGGTAGGGCCTTCTTTTATTCTTAAAAAATAAATAAAAAGAAAGGGAATTGATCGCGAAGGCGTAAACGCACGCTCGATCGAAACCGATGGCGGTCGATCTCGTTGTCAGGCGCGAATGCGTGATTAATCGGATTCATTGAATTCGCGACCACGCTGAAAGTGCCGGTCTACAAATCGTATGCCACTCTTTCGTTTGAAATTTCTCGAGATAAACGCGACGACACCGCGACCAGATGAAATTCAACGCGCCCGCCGTTTAAGGGCGGTGTCGGGTGTCGCGCTACCTCGAGAGTTTCTCGACATTTACACGAGGACATGCGGGACAATAACACAGGATACAATTGTTACGATGGAGAAAATCGTTTATTTACAAGCAAAAATCACAAACAGAAAACACGGACCAATGGGGGATATAAACGGAGGCGGTTGGTGTAAAAGTAAAGACGTAAGCGAAATTAATAAATTAGTGTGAGGAGGGAAAGAAAGAGCGCTCTATTTACAGCTCGCTTCGCCGCGCTCTTTTTTAGGCTACCAGGGATGAGGTCGCAAAGTGATAACAGCAACAGAGACAGAAAACAAATATTCTAAAGACTAGATACGAGTACATAATAAAACTAAAGGGAAGGCAAACGTAAAACGCTAGAAAATCGTACTGCGGGCCGCTAATATGCGCATGAAAGGTTTACAGGCCTGTACATGTTTCGGCTTGAAGGCGACTTACCACGATCGGTTCAACGCCGGTGCCACACTTCGAAGCAAGTTTGACGATGAAAGAAACACGTGATTACTGAAGAACTGTTTTGAGTACCGCTCGCGCGATACTCGAGGATACGTATTCGATGCTACGATACTTATTACGGGAACACGACGCGTCTACGCCGGTACAGAGGATTAGTCAGGATCAAGTCCCATGCAAATCGACGTAATTACGGCAAAAATGCTTACTCTATAGTTCGTTAATTCTCCGTTCTTATCGGTCTTTCGATCGTGAGCATGAAATCGTACTACGCGATCGTAGTACCTATGTACGATACATGTTATTTATCCCCGCCTCTGTTTACCGCGTTGATCGAGCGAAAAACCTCAAAGACACTCTCTAAGTACCGAACGTGCGGCCTATCTGACGTACCAAGGGCTCGTTCGACTTCACCAGCTGCACAATTTTCACCGTCTCCTCGTCCTCGTCCACTTCCAGGGGAATCTCCGGCAATCGAGGGTAGTAGTCTTTCTGGGCGACCGCGTCGTGCGCGCACAAAAGACCCTGCGACAAAGCAGTTTCTTTCCCTCGCTATTCCTCTTATAGTGCCTCCCCGAGCTATAGTGACTTATAGTCGACTTTACGAAAGAAGGCAACTTGGGACCGGGGCCAGAATTTGCGACGTTGCCGCTACTCCAGGCTCGCGATTGGTGCTTGCCCTACGCGGCTCTCTACGCCTTGGCCAATGACTTTCGACTACTTAGCTGTGGGCCTAGAGTAATCGTTGTCCTTGTCGGGTGTACACTAAGGGCCAAAATCGGCTTCCCTTCGGAAATTTGGCAACGTTGCATGTCACTAGAATTACTGAGTTATGCCTAGTGTACACTAAGGGCCAAAATCGGCTTCCCTTCGGAAATTTGGCAACGTTGCATGTCACTAGGCATAACTCAGTAATTCTAGTGACATGCAACGTTGCCAAATTTCCGAAGGGAAGCCGATTTTGGCCCTTAGTGTATATTACTATCCTCTTCTAGAGGGCGAACCCAGTGAGTGAGAGACACACGGTTGCGCTTGAAGATAGAAAGAGACGTCCGATCTGCTACACAACGTGGCAACGTCGCACGAAGTACGGAGCAGGCATTGGGTCTCTCCCGAGCCACGCGCGCCGGCCTACGGGCCGTCCAGGTGCCTTCTTTCGTAAATTCGACTATAGGTGTGAAGTCCCTCAGCGGGGTCTTACCCGACACCCTGCTGGGTAGTGGCCACTAACGTGCCCCTCTACTACCTCTTGCAGGACTGTATTTAGAGAAGACCAGGACAAAACTAGGGCCTTAGGGCCTCAGGGCCCCGATTTTGTCCTGGTCTTCTCTAAACACAGCCCTGCAAGAGGTAGTAGAAGGGCACGCTTAGCGGCCGGTTCTCGCGAAGCTGAGTACACGAAACGAATATTTCTCGGTTCCCCATCTACGTGCCAAGTTTCGTTAAAACCCCGCGTGTAACATTTCATATGATCCCCCCTCCCGACTAATATTAACATTGCAACCCCCGCGTTGAATTCACAAGTGTCGCCTCAACGCCACGATTATATCGCTGACGCTGTCGTACCGCGACAAACTGCGAAGTTTAGCGCGCTCGACAGGCCGAGCATCGTACTACCTGTATGTGCGGCCTTTGGAGAAGATGAAAGAGCTCCTTGCACTCCTTCGAGATGTGCGTCTTGGTTGACAATAGGTCCAGGACGTCGATGTCGATGTCCATGGAATTGGAGAGCACGGGAAAGAACTTGTCGTCCTTGACATTATTCACGATTTTATTGTGAACGTTCACGAGGGCGTTCAATTCCTTCGACTGCAACAATTCGCTGAGGAAGCTGAATTCCTCCTCGGCGCAGCTGGGTATGTCGTTCCTGCTCTCCTGCAGGGAATTCAGGAGCTTGGATAGTGCTGAAAACGAAACGATAACGATCGTTTACCTCCCACGGGCGAATAAATACACGGCCTGGCGAAAGAAGCTTTGTAAATTATTATTGCACGTTCTGTCAGGTTACGGCACTTTTATTATCGTTCATCCTTTAAATTCTCTTCCGACCGTCGATGCGCACGAGTTTCGGTTTATCGTGGGCGTGTTGAATTTCTGTAAATACAGGTTGCACGATAACGATAAAGTTCAAACGTTTCCTTTATTCGTGGATAGTAGGTTTGTTGTCGATACGGGTCCTGGCGCTGTCCGGCACGAGTCGGGAACATAGAGTTCACGACACATTTACCTCCTGATCGATAAATTAATTTCCTGCGAGCCACGAAGCTCTCGAACGGAACTTCTTTGTGAAGAAGAAGATACGGGCGACTACTTTTAACGTTTCAACGGACGTATCAGTAAAGCGAGTCTCGTCGTGTAGAAATCCCGAAGACACTTACACGTAAACGGTCGACTTTTCTGTTAGAATTTGTCACTTTAATAGTAGTGTAAAGGCTTCTCGTTACTTTCATCGAAAACCTCGTAGCAAGTAAAAATAGATGCGGAGCGGTTCCCGTACGCGATACTTTCCGCATTTCATGGTATTACATAGCGCGTAGGAATAAAAGAAGTTGGAAAGATGTATTAGGCAGCTAAACGCTACGCTCGCGAGTATTATTTTGAAGTTGTTAAGTAGGCATCGGTGGTGCCGCTTCGGTAGATAAAAGTTAAAAGACGGAGGAGCGAAAAGAAAGGACGCGTAAGCGGCTTCTATCGACAGGCTCTCGTTCTTACTCACCAGGGTCCCAATTCACGTTTTCCATGACGAGCGCCGCTGTCATAATTTCATTCGACCAGCCCCGATATGATTATCCGCCGTGCTGGAGCTGATGGTGGCGGAGTGCAGGGTCGAACAGCGATGCGGTACTCGATCGAGACGAGACAGAGGAAATTCAGGTCAGTCGCGATGCTTATTTCGAGCGGATTGCTGCGCAGCGCCGCGAATAACCCGGTAAAATAGTTTCTTGTTTCGCGTTCGCCACTGGAGTATCGTTATCATAGCGAGAATAATCCGTTACGTAAGCCACTGTCACTCGACACGGGGTAGAATGACGAGCGCCGCTATATCGGCCAGCTCACTCGCATCGCCGCGAGAGATACTCCTCTCCTTCTCAACCGGCCAAACACTTGGCGACACCGAGCATCCTCCCCGCGATTATTCGCCGACGGTTCCCTTTTATAATCCCTGGATCACCGCACCGCCCGATTTATCCGGTACTCGCAATTCCGTAAGGGTTCTCGATCATTTTTCGGCTTGGACGCGACACGGCGCGTTACTCGCGGTGGCCATCTTTAAAGGCGCTACTCGCTTCCACCCTCTCTCCGCGACCAAGCGTACCCCCTCCTAGCGCTTGTAACCGCACTTCGCAAGCATACTTCTCCCTCTGTTCGTGTGTCGTACACGCTGCCTGACCGACCCTCTCCGCCGGGAATTCATTTTACCGACATCAGAGCGCTTGAGTCCCAGACAAAAAATCCGGTATTTTAATCCCGATGCGGAGATACAGAAGGTAAGGTTATGCTTATAGTGGTGCGGTGCAAGCCGGGAGGGGATCGCATCTTTAGTGCTTCAATGCTTTGTAAGTTAACAATTTTCAAGTCCTTAGTCTTTTGAGAATATAGAATGAGAAATTAGAGAATAATTAAAGAGAAAAAGTAGAATTTTCGCAACAGGGTTTGAACCCCGGAGTTTTTGTTTTTTTTGGTACCACAGACGAGGTATAGGATAGATGTATCACCTTATGGATGTTCGTGTCGCCACTCGCCACCCAAACTGTGTTACCGACCCATATTTTGGGGACTTAATGTAGTGACATCTGCTCACGAACAGCGTCCAACTTGCCAACTACTCTGAAATGTGTTGAAATGCTGAAAAGTGTGTGCGTGCTTGTATACGTGTAACTTGTTTGAAGGCAGGATTTTTCTAGGTACAATATACAATACATCTAGATAAAATATTAATCCGATTGGTTTAATTCCTTTTGTGTTTTATAGGTATATGTCTATATACTTATGGTTATATACCTCAGACATGAGAATTGGAAAATTTATAAAAATGTCGGTTTTTCTCAAAGCATCATTTTCCAAGACGGTGGGCATGATAATTGCCCTACCGTTCATCCGATTAACTTCATTGTTTCTACACATATTCTACATAAGATTCGTTATCGGGTGACGTTGAGATTTTTCAATTAAATTCAACTATTTTTTAATAACAAGCAAAAACGTACGACTTTTATAGCGAAAATCACGATCCTTTTCTTCAAAGTATAACCATTTTCGCAATTTTTTTTCGAAAAATGGCGACGTCACCCGATAACTATGATCCCCAAAATTGTTAAAAAATCGGTGATTTTTGTTTCGGACCACTCGTAGGGACTGAATCATGCCCACCGTTTTGGGCGGCGCCAGAAAACATGTTCTACGCCACTGCCCACGAACGCCACATTTTTAAAAATTTTCCAATTCTCATACATGTTTTATAATCTATAAACGTATACCTATAAAACACAGAAAGAATTAAACCAATCGGGCTTATACTTTATCCCTAAATTACTACCAAACATTGACCACGTTTCTGCGCCGAGAAACGTATATATATATATATATATATGACCCCTTAACTGGGAGTCGTTGGAGCGAGACAGAACGACAACAACCTCTGCCAAAGTCGCGCGTCATCGCCGAACGATAACACCTGCCAGTTCAACTTTACACGCGAGAGTGATCGGAACTCAGTGAACGTGCGAGCATATTATTTCGTAATATATCGATTCCTAAATTAATTTCATCGATTACTGGACCATGTGGGAGGTCGCTTAACAAGATTCTACTGCATTTCACTCAGTATCTAGGAGACTTCTTGACCCACTGCTTCGGTACATTTAAAAACTTGCAGTGCTTTGTATTTAAAAACATGAGATGGCTGTGCGTTTTAGTATTGTCAACGCGAGTGTGGAGTCAGTATTTTTACGCATCTTGAACTAGTTAAGACTCAGCACCGGTGCTCAAATTGCTTTTTGATCGTGAAATTAAAGTCACATTTTTGTGTGTGATACATTCTATTCGGTACTACTGAGCTTGGTCTCTGAAGCTGCTGAAGAAGCTTCCTGTCTGCATTTGTAGCAGTGAGACTGTGTTCTATGATGGGTGAGTGGTACATTTTAATTTTCTTAATATTTCTGCATGCTATTGAACGAATGATTGCTGGAGCGAGCACAGTGATTACGAATACGTATTTAGTTCTCGTGAACAGTAACATTAACGCGCGTGCTTCCAAATGTTTAATACAGACAAAAGCAATAAATAAATTACAAATTCGACGTCAAAATTCCAATATCGCGTTTTAAATATTCCAAATTATCTTTCTTGAATTTTATAATCAAAGCTTGATGCTTTGAATACGAGTCACACTTCTCAAGTTTAATTACATTCGAGTCATTAGATTCTCTCAATAAAACGAGAATGGAAAGCATTAATTTCTTAAGGATTTTCAACTATATAACTTGAAGCTCTTTCTCATATAAATAAAAATAACTTCGAGTGACAGATGCTATTGGTACTACTTGGTCACTGTGCTCGCTGCTTCTATTTTTCTCACTCCTTAAAATATTTAAACCAGCCTAGCAATAAGTTTTAGTTTAAGAACTTTAGTCGTAAGATTTTTCCAAATTTTCAAAAATGCACAAAGCATTGGTCGAACATGGACCAGAAATATTTCATAGAAATGGGTCACTTTCGTAGGTACCTCCGCGTTGGTGTGCTCGGCTCCTTGGTAACGTTTCCCGAGCATTGCGACTTGCGAAACGGAATCAAGCTAAAGCCTACGATCTAGTTTAAGCGTCCAGATCGAGCCAAACCAATTTATTCGGTGAGCTTGGTTCGGTCTGGACATCTATTCAAAAATGCACTTGCGTACTTCGAACGATAAGCTTCTGTGTTCCGCCTCGTTCTTTTTAAATATAAGAGTGTCAAATGCACTCTTCTAGAAATACAATTCGCCTTCGATCTCTGATTTCGATTCGAAAATTCGGTGCATCGACGGTGAATTTTCGCGTCGCATCTTTCGGTCCTTTCGGTCGTTTTGTCTCCTTTGCAATCTCAATCGGGAGATTCTTAGCTTTCGCATATCCCTCGAGATTACGCAAGTGCATATTTGCAATAGATTATGCCACCAGGGCCCATTGTAAAGAATGCGATAGGCTAAATTTAAGGGTAGAGGTGCGCTTGCTTGTCGAGAGTGACACCTTTTGTATTTGCTTTTGCTTTCTCTTACGATTAGCTTCACCCTGCACCGTAGATACGTAAAAATTTGACTCCAAATTCGCGGTAATACTACTCTAAGGAGATTTACTCAGAATTTCGTTGGCGGCCTCAGGGTGGAATTAGATCTGGGTTAAGCTTTACTAACATTGTAGAGTAGAATTGGAATATTTTTTTGGCATTTCATGCCATTAGCGCCTGACGAGGCTGCTGTTTTCACCTTACAATTCGGAATTAATATGCGCCCAAAGAGGCTGCTTTTCTTCCGTCTTGTTACTAGGCGCCCATAGTGGCTGCCGTTTTCTTTTCTTTTTCATTAAAATTGAAAAGTATTAAACGCTCAAAGGTGCCACTGCTTGTTTCTATCAGTCTTGAGAATCGTTAAGCGTCCATAGAGGCTACCCTTTCTTTTCTCATTACAATTGAAAAGTATTAGGCGCCCAAAGGGGCCACTCCTTTTTTCTATCAATCTTTAAAATCATTAAGCGCTCAATGTGGCTGCTCGAAATTTTTCTGAATGTCCGAATTGCGTGGCGCTCCATGCGGCTGCCTGGAAATTAAAGCAAATTTTTTGGAACTTGTTTAAATACAAATTGTCTGTTTCAGTAATAGTTTTTGTGATCGCTCGTAATGCGATCGTAGAGTCAGTGTTTTTGCGCAAGTAAAATTAGTCGAGAGCTCCGGTGCTCTAATAGCCTTTTCACCGCGAAAGTAGAGTCATGCACGAGTCCAACTGGAGCTGCTGGGCTGAGGGCTAAAGGGGTGCTGAGGTGACGGGTGCTGGTCAGAGGGTTGCCGGTCAGGGGTTACGAGTTCGCAGAGATGCAGTACTCTTGATGACAGCGAACGGTGAGTCACTTTATAACTCTTTGAATGTGGGTGCATGCAATAGAACATAATGGTTTCTGTAGAAAACGTAGCGTAGCCAGCTCTTTAGATTCTGGCCGTTCCAACACAAATGCGCGACATGCAGGGGCCCATTTCACATGGTCGGTATTCGTTTCGGGAACACTTATGCAATATTTCGCGAATATGGTCTAGGGCGTCTAGGCAGTAGCCTCATGACGTGGCTCTTTTCTAAACCATATTTACGAAATATTGCAGAAATGTTCTTAAAACGAATGCTAATTATATGAAATGGGTTCCTAACCCCTGCGCATGTGTTGGAAAGAGCAGAATTCAATGAGCTGACCATACAAGGTACTAGTAGATGTAGTAGATAGTGACATGCATGTGTCTGTTTTAAAATCAGAAAATTAAATCAATACAACAGTTGCTCGCGATTTTTCCAATTCCGATTAATAATTCGTAAAATAATCTAATTGATCGAGTCGAGTAGAGTCACCGCGAAAAATTTGAGAAAGTCCCTAGTGGAACCAGACTTCCTAGCAATCTTGCAGTCTAGCAAGATCCTTTGTGGTCGCGCGTAATGCGATTGTAGAATCCCCGCTTTTTTCGCGTCCATCTACATATTTTGATAACCCCGCGGCTCTTACTTAGAGTATTACCGCGAATTTGGAGTCAAATTTTTGCGTATCTAAGATTTGTTCAGAGCACCGCAGCTCCAGTTGAATTTTCTTCGCGAAAGTAGATCCAATTTTTTGCGCATACAAACCTCGTCCAGAGCACCGGTGCTCTAATTGCTTTTTTATCGCGGAAGTAGAGTCAAATTTTCGCTTAGCTTCAATTTTCAGCTTAGACTTGCCAATGAGATTCTAGGCCCTAGAGAAGGCCTAGCTCATGGGCCCTGGAGAGGGCCAGAAAATTAAATCAATACAAATGTTGCTCGCGATTTTTACAATTCCGATTAATAATTCGTAAAATAATGGAATCGCTCGAGTCGAGTAGAGTCACCGCGGAAAATTTGAAAAGGTTCCATGTGGAACCAGACTTCCTAGCAATCTTGCGGTCGAGCAAGATCCTTTGTGATCGCGCGTAATGCGATCGTAGAGTCCCTGCTTTTTTCGCGTCCATCTATATATTTTGCAGAGCACCGCGGCTCTTACTTAGAGTAGTATTACCGCGAATTTGGAGTCAAATTTTTGCGTATCTAAGATTTGTCCAGAGCACCGCAGCTCCAGTTGAATTTTCTTCGCGAAAGTAGATCCAATTTTTTGCGCATACAAACCTCGTCCAGAGCACCGGTGCTCTAATTGCTTTTTTATCGCGGAAGTAGAGTCAAAGGGTATCGCCGGTTAAGACGGTCAAATGTGCCCTTGAACCGAATTCGACTCACGATGGGTCATTCGAAAGCTTATAACAAAAGAAACATTTGTGGCAAGTTTCAACTTTGTATCTCCACCCGGAGGGTAATAAAGGGCAAAAATAGAAAATCAGGTTTTTGCCGAATTTCTCCTATACTAGGGGATGAAAAATTTTGAAAAAAAATCAGAGGCAATTCTGTTATCGGGGCACATATTAGAGAATTGTTTCAGATTTTTAAATTGAAAAACCAAGCTGTGAAAAATAAAAAACGCCAAAAAATGCTGAAAAATGCCGGTTGTGTATCGAAGCAGTCTTGGCACTATAATTATATTTTTACTGTAAATACGTATCATTGTTACTATTGTCCTGAATTTTTTTCAGATTTTCCAATTTGGTGCGCCGCAGTTAAAAAAATTAAAAATCGAGTTTTTCGTCGTTTTTTCCGTCTGAGAGTAACTAATAGGTCGAATTTTCGTAAATACTTTATGGAATACGTCTTTTATGCAATCTTCAATGTCTTCACATGCAGTAAAACAGCGTAGAAATTAAAAGAACTAAACATGCCGTGACACTACAGTCCAAAATGTGTAGCATATTTTCAACGGCGTCGATGGCGCAGTGGTAAAGTGTTGGACTGCTGAATGGCTGCGAACTTTTTGAACGTCGGTTCGAGCCTCGGAAATTCTAAGTCCCGCACAGTTATTTTTTTTCACATTAAATATGTATTTTTTCGATTTCTAACTATAAGACAATGGTCAATATTTATTTACAAAGTTTTTAATAGTATTTTTACGTATATATCAACGTTTAATATACGTTGATTTTACGTATATTTCAACGTCATTAAAAACATTGTAAATAAAAATTGACCATTGTTTTATAGTTAGAAATCGAAAAAATATGTAGTAAATAATTTTTACTAACTTAAAAATTAACACTCAATTTATTGAAGGTATGTGAAATAGT
This sequence comes from Andrena bicolor, assembly GCA_960531205.1. NCBI lineage: Eukaryota > Metazoa > Arthropoda > Insecta > Hymenoptera > Andrenidae > Andrena > Andrena bicolor. The sequence goes on from OY482665.1 coordinate 13,518,473, forward strand.
ACACAGAGTTTGCTTTGGCTAAACACCGTCGAAACGACTGACTGTCTTCTTCGACGGTTAGGTTCTGAGTGGCTTCCGAGCGTTCTTTTCCGATCCCCCAATTTCACCCTGGCGCGTCCTTTCCCTCGGCACAGGGCAATAAACAGCCCACTCAAGTGGGCACAAAACTATCCTTCAGCCCAGGATAGATTTTGTGTCTACAAATACATAATTAATGTGAAAAAAAATTACTGTGCGGGACTTAGAATTTCCGAGGCTCGAACCGACGTTCAAAAAGTTCGCAGCGATTCAGCAGTCCAACACTTTACCACTGCGCCATCGACGCCGTTGAAAATATGCTACACATTTTGGACTGTAGTGTCACGGCATGTTTAGTTCTTTTAATTTCTACGCTGTTTTATTGCATGTGAAGACATTGAAGATTGCATAAAAGACGTATTCCATAAAGTATGTACGAAAATTCGACCTATTAGTTACTCTCAGACGGAAAAAACGACGAAAAACTCGATTTTTAATTTTTTTAACTGCGGCGCACCAAATTGGAAAATCTGAAAAAAATTCAGGACAATAGTAACAATGATACGTATTTACAGTAAAAATATAATTATAGTGCCAAGACTGCTTCGATACACAACCGGCATTTTTCAGCATTTTTTGGCGTTTTTTATTTTTCACAGCTTGGTTTTTCAATTTAAAAATCTGAAACAATTCTCTAATATGTGCCCCGATAACAGAATTGCCTCTGATTTTTTTTCAAAATTTTTCATCCCCTAGTATAGGAGAAATTCGGCAAAAACCTGATTTTCTATTTTTGCCCTTTACTACCCTCCGGGTGGAGATACAAAGTTGAAACTTGCCACAAATGTTTCTTTTGTTATAAGCTTTCGAATGACCCATCGTGAGTCGAATTCGGTTCAAGGGCACATTTGACCGTCTTAACCGGCGATACCCTTTTCGCTTAGCTTCAATTTTCAGCTTAGACTTGCCAATGAGATTCTAGGCCCTAGACAGGGCCTAGCTCGTGGGCCCTGGAGAAGGCCCATGACACGGGCCCTAGAGAGGGCCTAGCGCGTGGGCTCTAAAGAGGGCCCAAAAGGGGGCCCTAGAGAGGGCCTACCATAGGCCCTAGAGAGGGTCCGAAGCATGGGCCCTAGAGAGGGCCCGAAGCATGGGCCCTAGAGAGGACCTGCAGCATATGCCCTAGAGAGCGCCTAAGTACACGCTAGCTTGGAAGCCAGCGAGGATGACAGGATGACAGGATGACAGGATGACAGGATGGACCATATTCGCCGACCGGTGAGTCATATTCTGTACTTGCATGCGATAATAGACACAAGTATCTTGTATATCTGGGTAGTAATTTTTGTGCGTTCATTTTGGAAGGGTAAGCATCCTACCTAATTGCACGCAGTGCAGTTTGGTAGGATATGCATCCTACAAAATGCATGACCCACCGAGTCCATTCCGAGAGCAAGGAATGTGATATAATTGAAATCCCCCCCATAAACATGACTCATGTATGAAAGAAGCTAATTCCGTTTAATTCACGAAAAAAGTTCACACGCAAAGATTGTGAAATCATCTTTGCTAATTCCAATTGTACCTTTAATCGCGACAAACATTAAAAACGTTCTCACGCAAAGATTGTGAAATCAACTTTGCTAATTCCAATTGTATTTTCGTTCTCCGTTCGAACACTGATTCCTCTGTCACTTTTTATACTTGACATTCCTTTATTGGCCACAAATCTATTCAGTGCTCAGATTTTCAGCTTCGGTTTTAAGGAATTTGCGGGCGAGGCCTGTAGTTGACACAAAAACTTTTGTAAGAGGGACATCTTCTGTTAAAAATGTCGTATAAAAATCGTTTTTCAATGGAAAATAATAAAAACTTGGTAGAGACTAATTTAAACGAATCGAAGTCGGTAATAGATTAATAGCACATTTGGCAACCTGCACTAGTTAGTGCGCACTGAATGCGAACTTTTTCGCTTCCAATTGGCGAAAATTCGCACCCAATGCGCACCATTGCGACCGTCCGAATACGCTGTAAGAGAGATGCGGAGAATATGAAACATTTTGTTTTAAGTCGACTTTATAGTTTTTTTCTTATACAACGCCCGCCAATTCCGTTTTTAATGTTTTTCGTGAATTATAAAGGAATTAGCTTCTTTTAGACATGAGTCAAGTTTATGGGGGGGGGGGGGGATTTCATCATTTTTTTTCACAATTAGTTATAAATTTTGTAAGTGCCGTATTTCATAATGGTCTTCATCCTGAGAGCCGTTCATATTCTTGTATTCTTTTTTTGCAACGTCAAAAATGAAAAGAAATCGTACTTTTTAAACGATGTTTTTAGCTTTGATCCTCTGTTTGCTTTTGTATTTTTGTTTCATATCTGAAAACTCGAATTTAACCCAAAACTTGGCAGGTTATGATTAAGTGACGCCGAGTGACATTTATTGGCGTCAAGTGGAGGAGAAAAACGTGATGTCACGAAAAGTCTGACTGTCTGATCTCGTAAAAAAAATGATCATTTTGATAGCTATTAATTCAGAATAAATCTTTTATCTTTTAGACAAACAGCTTGATATATTAAGTAAAACGACAATTGGGTTCGAAAAAAGAAATTATTCGCTTAATCATATTAAAACACCGGGACTATGTCATAAAATAAGATAGTAAGGCCAAAATAGCTGCGGGGACCTGTCAATTTCGCTATCATTCGTGTATAGAGACATGGTCGCTTAGTGTGCCTATGGTTAGAGGGGCAATGGGAATTAGCTTCCATACGCGGCCGCGTCTGTTGATGGCGCGTTTTAAAATACAAGAGGGCCAAAATTTGCTGCTCTTTTTTCAAATTAGAGCTACCTCTATACTATACCTCGCAGCGTGTACACACATATGAACCCTATAGACTTTAAAGTAAAATCTTTTGAAAGAAACTAGTGAAAAGTGATTGAGAAAAGTGATAGTGAAAAGTGATAGTGACAGAAGACACGTAAGGAAACCTAGGCTAAATTATTATAGCATTAAGTATTTAAGGCCCCATGTAAAATTGCCAAGTATATAGGCTAAGGTTTTCATGTACAGGGAGATCGATGGGACTTTGATTCCATCTATCTCTCTACAGGTCTCCAAGCGCAGCAACCTCCTCGTGGTGAGATCTGGTAATCGGTGAGAACCGAGCCAATGGCTGCGATTGTCAAATACTCTACTTAGTCGGATATAAGAATTTCTCTAACTTACGATACTGTGATAGAATATAAGAATAAAATATTTAACTTTATGATAGAAGAATAAGTGCAAGTTGGATAGGAGAAGTCGTTATGATAGAAGAATAAGTGCAAGTTGGAATATTTCAGCGAGATACTGGAACTGATGCGTTTTTGACAATTTTTAAAATCCTCTTTGCTTCAGCACCTTATTGAAATATACCAACTGACAATTTCTTGACATTCAGGTATTCCATGTTACATCATGAAAGCATGTCTTCCACAAATAATGCTGTTGTTTATATAAATTCTTATGTTAAAATAATTTGTTTTGCGTTTAATGAACTTGAATAGGATAGCAAGGTTAAAAGGCGTATGTGTTCTTGTTTTGTTGTGATCCTTCTTTCTCTGTTGTTGCACGGAATACGTTTATAAAACGATCTTTAAATTGTTACTCTAACAGAATCATTTCTAACTCGCGGGTTTCAAATGACCTAGGCCGGTATTCATAGTCGCTACTTATTCCTCAGCAAATGCTTAAGCATTCGGCATCCTTTACTAGCGATTAGATCAGTAGAAGATGCCGCATGCTTAAGCATTTGCTTAAGAATAAGTAGCGACTATGAATACCGGCCCTAGTTTTACACGTGTTGAATTTTAATTCCTACCATGCGTAGCGTTACAATCTGTTTCCAGACTTTACCGGTAACGTTGCATGCGACACTAAAATGGTAAGGGGGTCCTAGGACCCCCCAAACCGGTGACAGAAAAATGCATTGGTTGATAGGTCTATCCTATACCTCGTCTGTGTTGGTACTGAAGGTTTGGATGTTGGTAAAATGAATTCTCGGCTGAGAATGTCGGTCAGGTAGCGCGTACAGACATGGACAGAGAGAGGGGTATGCTTGCTGGTGGAGTACAAGCGCTAGGAGGGGGTACGAGTGGTCGTGGAGAGAGGGTAGAGCCCGTGGGTGGAAGTTCCACCACTGCCGTCGCCACCTTTTCCCTTTTCCCTCTCCCCTTCACTGTCGTCGCTTCCTCTGCGTACGTAGCTTAACCATCCCCTGTTTTCGATCCTTTCCCTCGCTACCCTCCTCTCGTCTATTTATTCTACTTGTGTCGTTTCAAATTTCGCCTTCTTCCTACGCGAATTTCCCTTCCTTTTGGCGCTTCCTTATTCTCCTTTCCCTCACCCCCGACACTTGTTTCTTACTCGTTCACCCCTGTTAATTTATATTTCGAAGCGAGGAAGCGAATGAAGAAGAGAGAGAGAGAGAGAGATATTTCTTCTTTCTGCGTCCAATGTCGTACTAATACAGGGTTTTTTTTATATCTAGGTGATCTTCCTTTGTCTCTTGCAAGGCTTCGTGAAGTGATGCACGCGTTTATTTTAGGATTTTAAGATCTTGCTTATGCGTAGCCAAAATGGACTGCCACGAGCCCGAAGCCCGTAGAAGATTAATTTTTTCGAAGTAAATGTACTCTTCATTATATATTTCGAATATATTTGGTAAAAACTCGACGTGTTATTGTGGGTCTCCTATTTCGATGAAAGTGTTCAGAAATCCGATTCGAAATTACGCGGTCGTGTCACTGTTTCGCGTGGTGGGCGTTGTTGGAGTGCGGCAGCACCGTCGGCTGTGTATACATGCAGTTGTCTGCATGAAACATCTCGCCGCTAGGTTCGGAATATTTTGTGAATTCTGTGTTGTTTCTCCTTGTGAAATTTTTGTCGGAGATCGTTACAGAGAGCCTGTAATCCCCAGTTTGTTCAGTTTTGGTAAGACTGCCGACTTCTCTTTACTTTCGCCGAGCAACGCTGCTCAAAATTTGACATGGCGTTGACACACAGCCTTCTGTCGACATACCCACGAAAACACGCGATCGTTTTCGACCGCTCGGCTTCTTTTTCCCCCTCGAGTATCTAGTACCGTTTCGCCGCGACACTCTCCCCGTGCCTAGACTTTTTCCGCGCGTCCAAGTTCACGAGAGACACCGCCTTCTCCGACACGCTGGTGCACTTATCTCTTCTGGTGCCTGTGATCCACAAGTGGTTGTGCAGCGCGAGTTCTGTGTAAACCTCATCTTCCCAAATTTGACAATAACCAATTCCTACTGAATCTCATCGCCACGAATAAGAATGTGCGGGGGGCCTTCGACTCGCTCGACGGCTTTCGCTTGCGAATAGCGCGCATTAAAACGTGTAAACAAAGATGTCAGTCATTACAATTAAGCGTTTGTAACTTTTATTTGTTCGAGCCGAAAGGTTTGCAGAAATCTAGGAAAGCGCTGGTGCTCGTTTACGCGCCAATTATAGCAACTTGCTCGCGCTACGTCTAGCTGCTGTTTAGTTATGTGCGGAATGTTTGTAAATCAAATCGTACATGTGTACTGTCACGGGTAATTCTATTTCTCGAAGCGTCACGTAAAATGTTGCGGCACAGTTGATTGGAATATTTTCTGACAATAAAGCGAATGATGCATTGAAAGTAAACGTTTCGTGTTTATTGCTGAAAGGTTTATTTTAAAATGTTCACGGTTACGTTTGCAGTATATTTCAATTTTTCGTTTGTTGCAGTTACCCCCGTATCCCGCGTTTATTTTACACTCGTCTTTTTGGTAAGTTTCTTGATTTTACGATTTTATCAACAACCACTTTTCTCCCTCCTGTTTTTCGTCCCCATCGTTTTTTATTCCACTCGTGTACCGATACACGAGAACAAGTGACAAATAGACGGAAATGCGAACCGGCTGTCTGTATTACCGACTGCGGCAGTGGTTGCGGTTAACGCTGCCCCCGCTAGGTGGCGGTAGTGGTATCGTGCAAGTGCATTGGAAGCTATGCGAACTATACGTACAACTCTTTTAAAAGGGTCTATGCAACAGAGCCACGAGCCGAGTTTAATCATTCCGTAAATGGGAAACGGGGAAAGGTTCGATCGGTTGCATTGGAATACGTAAAAAGAATCGAATAAACAAGCTCGTGTCGTATTAATATTCGACCGTACTAACGACGGCAAATACAGCGTACACAATTTATAAAGACGCAAATAGACGCAGTTGAATTTTTCAATCCCGTTTCTCAAACTTATAGTGGATCTAATGATTTGACGATAAAACTCGAACTTTTTTAGCTTCGCGATATTAACCAAGCTGTCAATTCCGCGGCTCGAATATTCGTCGTATCCTATCTGCCACTTTGAGTTAACGCCTGGACTAAAAAAAGGAAGAAAGGGAATTCGTTGGAAGGTAGACAAACGATAAAAAAAACGTAGATTCACGATTGTTTGAAAGAGCACCGACTACTCTAGCGAATCTCTGCATTATTAAATATATAAACGGAACTAACCCATAGGAAAATCTGCGATTCGTTAAATATTCATTCCGAGGTCAGCCGTTAGTTGTTGACACGCTAAACTCACGACGTATTCGTCATCCTACAGTACGTGCAGCCGTACAAAGTATTACGACCTTACGATCTAAAAAGAAAGCAGAATATCTTGAGGACATATTCCGTTTCTTTTATTAAACTCTAGCGTGGAGTTGGATCGTCGCGTACAGCAGTGAGGAAATATGAAGGAAGGAGTCATCGACGGGCATCGCGGACAGAAAAGTGTGTGCTCGCGAGGATGTTGGGAGGGGGGGGGGGGGGTAGGTCGCAGTAGGTGGGCAGGTGGAGGGGATGGGAGGCGCGAGGTGTCAGGAAAGTGTTTTACTAGCCTTAATTTCGTGTGCTTTCGCAGCCAATATGTCGAGCAGTAAATTCCAAACTTTCCAGCGGGTTGCGCGTTTCGGTGTTGCGCGCTTTAGCGATTCGTGGTTTTAACGATCTCGTCCATCCTCTCTCCGCATCCTCGTCCTCAAGGAACGGCCGGCGGGTATGAATTTCGTAAACAACCTCGCCGCTTTCCACGCAGCGATTTATTTTTCCGAATCCCGCAGCTAACCGCGGCACGCGTCGATCATCCCCCGTCGCGTCGTCTTCCGTTCCCCACGATAAACGTCGTAAACGGCAAGGCGAGGTTGGCCCGGTCGGCTTCGCGGAATAATTCGTGAGTAAAAGGTTTAACGCGATCCGCGGCGAGAGCGAACAACGACAGGCGATTAAATATTCGGGGAACGGCGTATAAAAATTTACGACGATGTCGAGAGAAGCGGGCACGCACTAGAACCGAGGCCGGCCGCGTGGTCGAACTCGGGAGGGGGTGCTGGACGAATAGAGATACAGCTGGGCGAGAGGGTGAGCGTGGAGAAGAGGAGAGCGAGAGGGAGGGGCGAATCGATGGAAGCAACGTAAACGCTGAGGGACTAATAGAAAAAAAATAGTAATTTAGTTGGTAAAACATAAAGCCACGTCGGTGGCCGGAGAAGGAAGGCAAACACATTAAACATTTAGAGGGCATAATAACCCGTGGCATACGTAATACGGCTGGCGCCCTTTTCACCGATGGCTATGAATAATGTACATACGCCAAGGTATGACGTAGGTTCGCCGAGCAGTGTGTATTTCACGGTGGGGTAGATCGACCAGACTATTTCCAATAACTGCCGCGTAACGTTATCGCGGAACCGTTCGCGAGACCCCGAGAACCCTTTTGTGTAGTTCGTCCGTTCCCGTCGCCTCCTGTTGTCCCCGTTTCGATCGCACCGTGCTTTCTTCGCTTTCGCTTCTACCGAAACCGCGCACCCGAGTCCGAACGCTTCCCCCTCCTATTTTTTTTTCCCTCTCTCTCCCCCTTACCCACGTCTAGCTCCCCCCATCACACCTCCCCCCCCCCGCTAGTCTACGCTCCGCTCGAGCCGTTCTCCTTTCCCGATAGTCGTCGCGTTCTCTCCTACTGTTCGCCCCTATTAATTTCAAATGGGAAACATTAAAATTTACGATTGCTCTAATTGCGCGCTCCAAGGGGTTACTGCAGCGCTAACGTTGCAGCTACACGGATGAGACGGTAAAAGTTTTACGAGCAGAAAGTACATCGGGCACCGTCGAAGATACCGTATCCCGCAGGGAAGAAGAACGCTTCCACGCTTGCAAAAATTACCGAGCACAGAAAAATGCTCGGCCAGTGTTTACCGGCTGAAAATCGTCCGCCAATCGAGGTAGACTGTCGCGGGCACTGCGTGCGCGACGCGCGGGGTGGTAAACGGCGACCAAAGCTTCATCCAGCGTAGAACTTGAAGACCGTTGAAAGACAGTTGGAGGGGGGTGGCCGAAAAGATCGCGGAGAGCGACGCGTGCTAGATTCGAGAACGCGGAATTTCTGGGGAACGGAGAAAGAAAGGTTTATTCTCGGCGCGACGCGATTGGCCGTGCGCGGAATACAACACGGCGAAGACCGCGCGTTGTTTTCACCGGCGGACAATACGATCGGAATTCCAGGGACTTTAAACAAATGCGCGGCCGCGTATATTATTCAAAATCGCGGCGAGACCGAGGATGTTGACGGAACGTCAATACCGCGGTTTGCGAAAACAGGCCGCGACAGATATTACCGAAGAACCTCTGCTTCGTGGGACTCTCGGCCGGCATAGATCGTTGGATCGGTCTCGACCGATCGCAAAGTCCGTTGCGTCCGTTCGATGAATCACGCTCCGAGGTTGCCGCGAACACGTTTCACCGCGGTGAAGAATACTTACGTATATAGAACATTTACACTGCCGCGCGGAGTCGAAGACACTGCATAGCTGTTGATAAGGTAGTTGATCCAGTCGTCGATCGGTTTAGGCCTAGTCGTCGATCACTTAAATATTGAGATTTTATAAGGTTTTTGAACAATATTCTGATGATATATGTAGGTAAAGACTCTTAAATATTAACTTGCAATTTTGTCCTTTACACAATATTGTTCAAAAACCTTATAAAATCTCAATATTAATTCAAATGATCGACGACTGGGCACCGATCGACGACTGGGTCAACTACCTTACATATATCGCAGAGGGTTAGGACAGTCGAATTGACCGTTTTCAAAGGCTGCCCGTGCGTCACGTACGCAGCGGAATGTAGCGGCAGTGTAAACGTACCGTAACGAGACGCGGACGCAGGCGAGGTAGAATATTCGGGAATTGCGTCAGATTTTGGAAAAATTGGACGGACAACGATCGGTATGCGTCGATTGGTGTCTTTCGTTGGTGCGTGACGCGGTGGTTCGACACGGTGGAGGATCTGTCGAGCGACATCGGCTGCGGGCAACGGTAGCCTCCGGGGCCGGGGCTCGCGACGAAAAGGCAGGCGGGCGGGCCAAGCGTCACGGTATCGTTGACGGGCTTCAACCGAACGAAAAACCGGCAGGACACGCGTTCGCTGTCCGATAAATCTACTAGAGGTGTCTACGGCGAGAGGGCGAGGTGGGGCGGGCGGGCAGGATGGGTGGGATAGGAAGGGGCCGGGGCAGAGAGTAGCGCGTTCGTGCAACGAATATCGCCATAAAGGCCAGCTGAAAAGTCAATCAAGCGGGCCGAATTACGTCGAAAAGCGTAGCGCGAGCGGGGCGAGCGCGGCCGCCACCGATATACAACAAAATGAAAGCTATCAGAGGTGACAATCCGCGGACGACAAATCAGCGTGTATATTTAATGCCCGTGGTGCCACCCTCGCCCCCGGAAAACCTCCCGACGCTCGAGGTGGAACGCGTCGGCACCCCACTCCGCCGTTGCCTCTCTTTCCCTCCGAGTACGTTCGCTCGATTCCTCCATCTCCTTCTCGTTTTCGTTTCGGACGTTCCCCGCGCTCTCGGCTTCTTCGCCCTCTCTTTCTCCCAGCCGCCCTCTCTCCCTGCCTCCCTCCTCGCTGCTCACTGCTCTCGCATCGTGTCGTCGCGTCGTTGCTCTCGGACGTGTCACTATGCTACCGGACATCACCCAGAACCATCCCTGCTTGTTTCTCTTCACCCCAGCGAGCCCGTCCCTTCTCCCCGCCGCCATCTCTATTCCACGCATTATTTCCAACGCGCTGTTCCCTCGCCCTCGCCCCCTCGCGCCGCCGACCACCCCCTGCGATCTAGCGCAATCAGTGCTATTATATTAATATTTATGTCTCCTCCCATTCCTTCCCCGTCCCCTCGCCCCCGTTCACCCCTTTCCGCGCCGCTGGCACGATACTTTGTGAAAAGTCAATCGAGAACGACTCCACATCCCGTTCACTCTCCTCCGGTTCCACCTTATCAGCGACCTGTCCGCCCTGTTGCTTCTCCGAGGTGACGAGCGCTTCTAATTCGCGAGTCTTCTATTAATATTTATGGGTATCGTTAAAGCTCGCGGAGGGCCAGGTAAATAATAAAGGATATCGAGGCAGAACTTCGATGATCCCTAAATAGGAATCCTCCAATAAATAGAAAATAATCGAATCGAAATACTTGCTTCCGTATCGAAACGCGAGTCACAGGCGTCCAGGGATTTCGGAAAATCCTGCGAATGACTGGATGTCCTTGAGCATTCGTGTTCTACAAACGACTGCCAGCGACAAACGAACGGCTTCGACGATTTCGTGATCGAGCGAAAGTTGAGAGATCGTCGAGCAAATATTTTATATAATATATTCGTTAGCCTTGCTCGTATACGACCTACTTGCGCGCTATGTAAATGTATGCGCGATAGATTCGATTGTATGTAAATAGTAATAGGAACTGCGGTGTTTTGCGCAACGCCGAGCGTTAGCGCGCTCCTTGACTGCTGTCCGCGCGCGACAAACGATTATTATTTGATTTCCCTTAAAAGCAGACGCGCCGGGGCCAGAGAGCAGCGGTTGGAATTTTGGTGTCGAGTTCGATCTGTTCCGCCGATATCGGATGCGCGGGGGCAGCGTCTTCTGGGAGGACCTGGACCCGGAGCCGGCTGGTTCCGCGGTTTTCACGAGCCAGCGAGCTCAAAGTGAACGGCAAAGCTCGGTTTACGGGCGATTACTCGTCTCCCGATCTATCCCGCCGCGCGAATCAACCATCGATCCGGTCGGTCCGAGAGATTTTTCCTTTGCCGCGTGGCAAACCTAATTTATGCTCGGCGAGACTCGCTTTCGCGGGAACCGAGCGGATGAGGACGCCCGCGCGGAGTCCAGATGTTTTCTCTTTCTTTTTTTCCACGTTCTGTCGGTCACTGGATCGGGGGATGGACTTTGTAATCGGTCTCTTAACCGGGTAATCGCGTTTTCCTCTTATCCACCGGGGTTCCAGCCACCCGCGGCTTCGCTCCCCGCGGAGATTGATCCTCCGGGGTATTACCAGACGCGCTGCTCTCCGCGCGGCGATACTCGCAAATGCCAACTGCTTCCTCCGCGAGGGAGGAACTACTTCGCTATTCGCGATGCCCGCGACGAGGATCTCTCGCTTATCTCGACGGCGTATTTTCGCAACCGCTCTGGTTTCCACTATTCTTATTATCCTCCGGGGATTGGCGAATTAAATAGAAAGGGGAATAGACTGCGGCGCCTTATTCGCGCGACCAATAGGCATCGAACTTCCGATCCTATCTTCTTGATGTGGGTATTTAAATATTGTCACGTTCGTTAGGCGTTCCATCTGGGGTGCAGAATGCCGAAGAGGATGAGTTTTATTCGTGAACGGCGGTGCGGGGTTGGCATCAGCGACAGATCGTAGGTTTGGTAGTTGAGCGGCGGTGTCCCGTGGCGCAAGAATTGCTGCCTAATGCGAATTGTAGGTTAGATTTCTCGGGGCGGTGACGAGGCTCTTTCGTCGATCGAAATTTCATTTCCGATCGGCCGAATTGGCCGCCCGGGGTTCCAACCCCATTCGCCGCGCGGGCTCTCTGTTCCTTTAAAATTTCATTGGAGCTGGTATTAGAAAGATAACCGTGGATTTTATTGTACGCGAAATAAACGCAAGCACTCGAGGGTGACCCCCTCCTGCGAGCGTGGTGGAAATCATCGAGTCGACTTCTTCAAACATTCTCTGCCATTTACATGTGGCGCGTTGCAATAACTCGCGACAATTTGAAGGCTGCATTAAGGGGGGACGCCTAAAATACGAACAGTTTTAGATAGAGTATGAAATTACCGTTAAGGAACTAATTCTTGATCAGGCACTAATTTTTTATCAGTTCATGAAATAAACCGTTCTTTTGAGTTTATGTCAATAAATAATTGCTTGAAATAATTACTAACATAAAAACTGATAATTCAAAAATAGAGGTGTTGTCTGTGAAAGCAGTTAGTATTGTAAAATTTTAGATGATCAAAAACTAGTTCCTACTTAGTCACCTTATTATTTCATACCTTATAAATAATTAAATTATATACTTATTTTCAACTTTTTAAAATTTTTCCTTGTAGTTTAAACATTAATTCAACTTTTAGTATAAAAAAGGTCTATGGTTTAATGTTTTATTAGGTTAAAAATAAATATTAAAGCGGGAAACCCTCTAAACTGATCAGAAACTAGTTCCTTAACGGTATCTAGGTGCCATCGGAGGGATTTCTCTTTTTCTTCTTAGTTTTTTTTTGCACGCCAAGAAAGGAACGACCTTGTTTTTGAAAATGGATGGTTCAACTTTGCAGCTCCGCCATTTTGGCTCAAAATAATTTTTCCAAAATCGGGCCCGATAACGCCTACATAATTTCATACTTTATCTAAAACTGTTCGCATTTTTCATTTTATTAGATAATACTGCAACGATGGACACCGCAAAAAGCTTAAAAAAAAAGACATTTCGGTCATCGCCTATAACTCTCATCGTTTAATATTTTTTAATGCAAAAAATACTGAACTGTCGTTCAAATCTACTTTTAACAATAGATGAATAGTTATTAATAAAAGTGTAACGGTTTTTCTAGAAAAAAATCCCAAAGAACCGCTGTAGGTAGGCGTCCCACCTTAAACGACGCGCGTTCGAGCTGCGTGCAAGACAAACGAAAGGAAGAAGAATTATGGGGCAACGTGGAATTATGCGTTATGCGAAACGCGCTCGCTAAGTAGCACGACGATATCAGTTGCGATCGCGTTCGAGCTCCGCGGTACGTGGAGGAGATGGACGAGTAAGCAAGCAAAAGAAGGGGTGGAGGGGGCGAATGGGAGCGAGCGAGAAAAGAAGCGGAGAGAAGAGAAGGGAAGAAAGACTGGTCCATTCCGGGAGCGGATGATTTTCGTGATTTCATGATTCGCGATATCGAGGGGGATCGCCGGTAACGAGCCGATCGTGACTCGCCGCTTTTGTACGGTAGCTTATTCGCGAGCTGTTGCGGCAGCGAACAACCGCACGGCAACAGCAGCACGAGCACGAGCAACAGCGCTAGTAGAAGCACGAGCACGAGTACCGGCGAGTAGGAGCGCGCTCGTATCGCGTTGCCAGGGTATATTCGATCAGAGTAAGAGCAGAGGAACTGCCACTTATCCGTTGGCTCGCCTCTAAATCGGTCCAACGATAGAGCCAAAGCGGTTTTAATGCTATCTACGTACATAGGTACACCTAAAGCCGCGGGAGAACTCTACGTGTAGAGACGGCATTCTCTCTTTTTCTCTTTCTTCTCTACCTTCTCTTGCCCTCCGGCTCGTCCCCCAAGCGCCAACGCAGCGCTCCCCTCTGCCCTCTTTTCCGCCTGTTTACATACTGCAAAGCAAACCCAAGAGGCCTCGTCGGCCAGCGATACCTACGATCGATCGATTCTAAAGCGTCGCGGAGGATGGAAAGACTCGACGACTAGGACTACTGACCGACCACCTCGCCGATTCTACGCCCCCGGAGTTTGTCGACGATTCCTAGCCAAAAAACAAGGCCGGGTTTACTCGTCGGCCCGAGTGCATTCTCAGGATAGGTAGCTACCTAGGCGCCACTGTATATAGCCGTTGTTCAACTTGCCTCTTCCTCGTCGGAGACCCGACGAGAGCACCTCTAGGAAATCACTGGGTTATTCGTCCGGGAACAGGGTTTATTCTTTTTTCGTTCTGCCGCGCGGTGTTTCCGCGGAGAGAACGAAGGAAGGAACGATTGTTTCTTCTAGATCGGCCGGGCTGATGATACGTTGTTCGAGAAGGCATCGGTAGGGAGAGCAGGAAATCGGATCGCATGTCTGCCTCGAATCTTTCCGCCATCTTGCGAGAATTCTTTCCACGGTAGCCAGCGACGAGCGGCGAAAACCGAGCTCTGCGATTACATTCCCTTATAAATATGCAAATATGGCGGCACGGTGCACGTAGGCAGAAGAAACGGAGGAGGAGGAGTAGGGGGAGGAGGTTGGCGGTGTGGTTGTGGAGGAGGAGAAGGAGTAGCAGGGGGCGGCAGTGGGTTCGCGGGTCTCCGGCGAACGAAGGCTTCGCCCGAGGAACGCGAAGGGGGCTAGGACGCAAAAATAGAGAGTATCGCGGTAATAATTATTGATTAGGTATTCGTGACCGACTCGCTATTGCTAGAACCGTACGGCGCACAGGACGGGCTAAGTACACGTACACCGCGATCTCTCCCTCTCGTTTATTTCTTTCTGGAATCGCGCGATCACCGGCGACCTCGTAGGTATGTGTAAGTAAGTAGTGGTGGAGAACTATCGATGGTACTTGCGATAGTTATCGATGGTTCTCACTATCGAAAACTATAGATGGCTTATTTTCACTATCGATAATTATCAGGTAGTCAATTAAAAAATAATAACAGCTGAAATTCAGAATCACAAATTTAATTTTTAATATCATTACAAATTTCGATAGTCAGAACCATCGATAACTATCGTAAGTACCATCGATAGTTCTCCACCACTAAGGTCGGGGTCAGATATATTGGCCGGTGAATTCGTTTTCGCAGCTAACGCACACCTATTCTGATGTATGTATTTCTACGCTAAGAGCTCGGTTTGGCCTACACGTCAGGAGCTTGGCGCTATCCCCACCACTTCTGGTTCACTCCTTTTCTGGCAAGGCGAGAGCGAGTCAGAAAACGTTGAGAATAGAATAATACTCCTCACGAAACTCACCGGCCAATATATCTGGTCCCGACCTTAGTGATTGAAAATCGTAGGTTAGTCAATTGAAAAATAATAACAGCTGAAATTCAGAATCCCAAATTTAATTTCTAATATCATTACAAATTTCGATAGTGAGAACCATCGATAACTATCGTAAGTATCATCGATATTTCTCCACCACTAGTGATTGAAAATCGTAGGTTAGTCAATTAAAAAATAATAACAGCTGAAATTCAGAATCCCAAATTTAATTTGTAATAATATTACAAATTTCAATAGTGAGAACCATCGATAGTTCTCCACCACTAGTGATTGAAAATTGTAGGTTAGTCAATTGAAAAATAATAACAGCTGAAATTCAGAATCCCAAATTTAATTTGTAATAATATTACAAATTTCAATAGTGAGAACCATCGATAGTTCTCCACCACTAGTGATTGAAAATCGAAGGTTAGTCAATTGAAAAATAATAACAGCTGAAATTCAGAATCCCAAATTTAATTTGTAATATCATTACAATGAGAACCATCGATAACTATCGTAAGTACCATCGATAGTTCTCCAGTAAGTTACGAGGTACTACGAAAGCAACTCGGGCTGCGACTGTTTTACGTGAAAATCGACGAGCCGATGTTCTCGCGTTCGAGACGGAGATCAGGTCCCGCGTGGCCTTTTTTGCATTACCGTTCTTAAATGGTGTTTAAGGGGGTGATGGTAGAAAGGGCAAAAGGGACGGGGCACACGGTACGCCTCTCGCGTCGCCGCAGAGGCCAGCGGCGGCGTCTCCATAATTTTCGTAATTCTGGGTTTTGAAGGAGCGCCCCGGTCGTATTCGGGCTACCAGTCTTTACTCGGCCCGATTTTATTGCTCGTTTCTTTAAATTCGGCTTTTGTATCGGGGGACCAAGGCCGCGCGCGGACCCTGCTCTCGATCCCCGAACACCGAGACGCTCCCGAGGATATATCTCGTCTCGTACGAATTACTCTCTGGATAAACCCGCGGTGTCGTACCCCGTATTACGTACACACAATGGCACTTTGAACACCCTGTAGAAACGTGGCGGCGCGGGCAGGAAGGTACAATGTGCACGCGGCATTATCATTCACCCTGCCCATTATCCATCCACCGGCACCATCGACGACCCAACCCCTATCCACCTAGCAGTGGTCCCTGCTATCCCCTTTCGCATTCGACGAGATGGAAATTTAGCGGAATCATTCGCGATTTACGACGGGGCAAACGCGCTCCACCCTCGCCGCCCTCCCGCGCCGTCCCATCCCTTCTCGACCCGTCGGTACTTACCTCGGTTTATACGCGAGAAAGATGAACGGCGTTATCTCTCGCTCCCGTTTCTGTCTCTCCGACAATCATCCCCCCACCCCCGCAACGGCATCCTAGTTTATTTGCCGAGGACACTCCCACCTCCGCATCTTGGGGCTTCCACGACGATAATTGTCGCGATAATCCGGGGACTAACGGAACAAACGGAACGAGTCTACTCCCCGCTAGTGTGCCCGGGTTCCCAGTTCCCCCGTTCACGCGGGGAATAATTGCGCGACGATACGTAATAATTACGCAACGATTTACAAGGTATCGGCGTTTCGCGGCGCGCGCGACGCCATTCGGAAAATTGCCCGAAATCGTTTCGCTGCTAATTCGTAAATAACCCGGCCGATAAATCAGCGCGATCGATTCGCCGAAACGGTCGATCGAACGATTTATCGCCCCGAAATTTAACCGGCCGCGCCTGGAAAAAATTATTTGCGCGCTAAAGAATTGATTCGCTAATTGAAACGATAAAAAACGGTGCAGCGGCTCGGTGCCGGGAACCGGTGGCGATTCAACGAATCGCGGGAGTTTACATCGGCCGGTGTGCGACTTGCTAAAAATCATGGCACCGCTAGTAAGCCATCGCGGGACCATCGATCATCGAGTTTCTCGTCACTCTCGGTGCTAACTCGAGCACGTGTTGCGTTTAATTGCGACGAGAGAGTTCTGAAAAATAATTGCCGAGGCGCGTTCCTAACGATTATTCCGCTCGCCGTGCGGCGGACTCGAATCTTAATAAAGGTTCGCGACCGCGTGTAATTAAAGTCGCGGAATTCCTCCGATTGCTGCGGCGAAGCCCGGGAGGGAAAAGCCGCAAAGCGTAGCGGCTAAACGGCCGGTGGCGCGTATCGAAATAAACAAACGCCTTGCGCGGACTTTGACTTATGTGCCTTTCCTCGTCGTGCTTCTGCCGCTAATGAGAAAAACAATTGTCGTGTCGTTTGCCCGCTCTCGGCCCTTCGCGCGAACCAGACACAGAGGCGAAAAGTGTAAATTAACGTAAACGTGACGCGAACGCGGCGAAAAGTGCGTCCTGACCTCTGTCGCTCGAGCCTCTGTTTTGTTACGCGCTCGTAGCCGCGCGGCAAACGCGAACACGCACCGATGGATCGCGGCTATTGCCGAGCCGGGGCTGTTAAATTTAATTTACCCGCTTATTTGGACACAACTTTATATTTCTCATTAGCGGGATAAGCTGACCTAATTCCTGTGGCGAGCGGTGGCGAGTGGCGCCGCGTGGGCAGGCACAGCTCGCCGGGGAGTATACCGACGCGAATCCACGGTGCGGAGAACGGGGAACGGATACCGCCGTGGAAGGAGATAGAAAGAGAGATACGCGGCTACTCCGCGCACGCTTCATTCCGGCTGCGATGAATTACTGTTCGTCTTCCGGCAAACTACTTGGACTCGGGAATTGGGCCGGCGGGCGACAAACCCTCCGACCGTTCGTGCGTTTCTCGGATTTGAACGTCGCGAATTTCATTGGAAAGGGGGGCACAATGGGGAGGAGTGAGATGCGATAAGTAGCGAGCAAGAAGCAACGGGGAACTGTAAACAGAAAGTCAACGGCTTTTGGTTTCGGAAATGGAATGACTCCCGTCAACGAGCAGAGCTCCCTTCAGCACTGTGTATTTCAATTGTGTGTGGAGACAGAATAGTTTCACGCTACGAAATGTGCTTAACTCGCGGGGAATCAGTATTCGCGGTATAATTAACCTGTTAAAGGTTTTAAGGGATACTGTTTTAAATTTGAGTAATATTAATGTAAGAATTTAGGCAGTAGCAATCCTCAAGATGCCAGAAAGTTAGTTAAACGAAAACTGGGTCGTATGATTTTGTGATCTTTACTTTGTAAAAAATCACTAATCTGTAGAAGAAGAAATCTTATTAAAAAACAAATGCTGCAGAAAATTTAAAGTAATATTAATTATACTACTCGCTGTTAAATAACCCATTAAAAAGCATAGTAAAGGAATAAGAAGAAATAAAATATATTTAATAGAAATGAAGATACTTTTCTTTAACAATTAAAATCTTCAAACTAAATTTACTCTGCGTCAGATTTTTGGGGGTTGGTACCTTTTTGCATAACTAGGCCCAATAGGGACCAAGAGAAAAAGAAAGAAGAAGAAAAGGAAATGAAAGATTGCCTCCCTGGCTTTCGATAATAAACCGCTTATTTTTAAAAACTGATCTTTATTAAGTTTTATACTAAAAAAAGGAAACATTTTTAAATTTCGGTTTTAAATTTTTAATTAAATTGGGACTATAAACTGGGTTAAAAAAATGCAAGAGGGGTATATTTTATCTCAAAATTGTCCCTCCCCCCTGGAAAAAAGTCTGGAGAGGTTCCTGGTTTACAATATTATTCTCGCATATGCAAATTAAAACAGCGTTTTTTTTTTTAAATGCGTTTATTTTGCCATATAAAGTACTTAACAGAATATATAAATGTATACTAGGTATAAACACAGCCGAATTGGCACCTCGTTTCTATAAAAAAAACAATAAAATTTAGTCTAAACAGTAGAGGAACTTATTTTTGTAAAAACTAATTTGTACTTTGGTTAAGATTTCCTGTCTTTTTGATGACAGCGCGATTGCACATTGATGTTCCCGGAAAAATCGGCACTAAACCAGTCAGGTCACTTTGGTGTGAGTGTCTTAATTATACTTCTAATTCTATTTAAATCTATCCTATTCTAAATTAATCTAAAAATACGTACATGCGTATTTACAAAGGGGTAAAACAGCGCCCCTCGCGTAAAACTGGCCAGTTGCGTCGGCGGGTCCCGAGAAAGATCGGATGCGCGTACTCGCTCGCGCGGGACGTGCGTCGCGTAGCAGGTAGGTACCTACCTATACGTGGACGCGTGGCCGGCACAAAGTGCGAGGTAATTAGTTTACGTCGTGCGAATCGTGTAAACTTCGCTACGCATCGATTAAATGCCGTTGCCGGTGGCGTTGTCGTAGCCGCGGCATGTCGTTGGAATAGATTTACCTCGATCGACCTGGCCGTCACGTTTCACCTTTGCGCGCCGATAGAAACTGGCAGGTCGAATAACGCCCGAAACCGCCTCTTGAAAGGCCATCGTTCTGGTCCCCTCGAGCCGGCCAACTCCCGTCACACGCACAATAACCCTTTGCCTTGAGATCGCTCCGACAACCGCTTGATCCCCGATCTTTTTCGCTAATTTCTGCTTCGCTTACATCCCCCAGCTCCCGTTCTACTTCACCCGCCTGCTTGAAATCGATGGAGATCCGTCGAATACCCGACTGCTGGAGGATCCTAACGCGCTTACGAGCCTCTCCGCCAAGTTGATCATTTCTGTTTGTATACAACGCCGGCACGTGATTTCTTCCCCCCCTTTCCCCGTCGTTCCTGCATGAAATTGACTTGAAAGAACACAGCCGATGCCGGAGAGCCGATGATTTTTCAGGCCCGACGAAAGATAAAGGCCAGCGCTGCTGGTCTAGATGAATATAGACGGGTGGGCGCGTGCACGTGTAGATAAAAGGGTGCGAGCAGGAATAGGCGGGGCTGCAGATGCGTACTCGTGTGCATGCCTCGCTTTCTAATCAGGCATAGTAGTTCTCGGAATCCCTCTGCCTATAATCGATCAGCCGGGTTATAAATTTTTCCGCTGAAACATACCCGGTCCTCCTCTTCCTTCGCTCCCTCTCGCCCCGTCCGACCGATCGATCGCGCGTCTCGTTCGCGGACCTCTCTAATCGACCTTATCGATACCTACCCCACGGAAGATTCATTCTGCTGAGAAAAAAAAAAAACCGAGTGACTCGCGCGCCGCTTTCTCACGGTCCAACGAAGGAGCAGCGCTCTTCCGCTTTGGACCGCGAGGAGTTCGCGCGGCCAGCTCGTAAAGCTTCCAAGCTTTGCGGCGCGCGTTACAAATTGCATAACTGTAAAGTGCGGTTCCAGCTGGATGGCGATACTCGAGGAAAAATTGGCGCGCAAAAGGCAGCCGATCCCCGGGGACTGGCCGCGCGGTGCGTTTAATTAAATTCTCCGCGAGCAAACGTTCGAAAAGAAACGTCGTGGCAGCCGCTGGCCGTTAGGACGTCGCTTATAATTCACCGCTAACGCGGGCCCCGCGAGCAGAGGTGGCGCGATAGCGTGCGGGGACGCGCGGCGACGCTCGGTGCGTCGGGCCCCTTCCTACGCCAGGCGCGAAGCGTGCGCGCCAGCCTCGGCCGGTGGTTGAAGCTTAAGCGGGAACACCACTGTGACGGCCGGAAAAGTAAGACATTATTCAGAATTTTTTTCAGACATAATTTAGAGTTTTCATCGAAAATTTTTATTACCTACCTTTAGTACGCTGTCTTAGGAGACTATACAAAAAAAAGAAAGAGAAAAACATCCATAAATTTGAATATATTAATTAATCTTCTAGACCCCTGTAACTATGGAACAGCAGGTCCGAAATCAAATTTTATTTTTTTTTTATAAACTATATGAGTGTAGTTTCTGTTGTACGTACCGATTTCTTAAACAAATAATTTTTGTAAAAATGGTGCGCTTTAGAAGAAAAGTTTCGAAACTCCACGAACTAGATGGCCAGTTTTTCGACCGTATTTCAAAAAGTTTGTTTTCAATCAGAAAATCCGTACGTACAACTACACTCATATAGTTTATAAAAAAAAAATGAAATTTGATTTTGGACCTGCTGTTCCATAGTTACAAATTCGACCAGCTCGCGTGGAGGGGTCTAAAAGATTAAATAATATAGGTATTCAAATTTATGGATGTTTTTCTATTTCTTTTTTTTATAGTCTCTTAAGACAGCTTACTAAAGGTAGGTAATACCAATTTTCGATGAAAACTGTAAATTATGTGTGAAAAATATTCTTAAAAATGGCTTACAATTAGTTTTCCGGCCGTCACAGTGGTGTTCCCTCTTAAAGCCCCGATGGCGGCTGCAGACATTCCGCTCCACTCCGCTTAGCCACGCTCCGCTCTGACCGGCTCGTTTTCCACTCTTAGTTATAACCCCGTGACGTTCCCATGGCATAAACAAAGCGCAACCGCCAATTCCGACGATGAAATATTATAAGTAATAACATATACCTATAGGGAGAGCGGGCTACGTGTTCTTGGCCACGGCCTCTCGCGGGACTCGAACAGAACGAGATAATAACACGGCACTAAACTATACGCTCGATACGCCGTGCCTACATATAATTGTATAATTATTATTAATGATATCGGGTCCCTTACCGGCTTAAACCCGCCAACATACCCAACGTACCGATCCAACCGTACTTGTACTTGCGAGCGTCTTACTTTCCTCCCCGTTCCGCCCCCTTTTCTTCCTCTTCTCGTCTATCCAACGCTCCTTCCTTCGTCCCCTCGCTTCGGTCTCCTCTGCCTCCCTGGTTCCCGCTCGCCTTCGTCTTCCCAATCGCGCTCGGGCGTTCCTTTCTTTTTCCAACGATGAAAATTCCCAATCACGTCGATTGCCGTTTCTAATTCATGGACTTTTAGTGCCTCGCGTCGGACACTTTCCGAAAGCTCGCGTTCCTGGGGCGTAGTATGCTTTCTTCAAGATCTGTTTGGTGTAGACGTTGCATCGATGCTCACTCGACGCATCGGCGCGGCGGTCGAGCGAGCAGTCGCGTAATTTCTGCTGTTATTTATTGCCATCGTTCCCCCCGCTACATTTCGTTTTTTCGACTATCCCGAAGACCTTGGGCCAACCGAGGCGTGGGTAGACCGAAGCGGGGCGAACCCTTAGATTCTCGCAATTATCGCTGCGGTTGTTAGGTGCTAGAGTCGTTAACAGAAGGGAATGTTAAACAGTGAGAAAATATATAAGACGACGAGAAAGATAAAAATAGTTAGAAATTATATAGTAGGTACGTGTAAACGCTTAAGAGTCCAAAAGGTGGGGTGGAACTGTCAGCTGTTGTTAACTTAACCACCCAAAACTACTTAAAACTAACACTAATAGTGTATAGAAAAATAGATGCAGATTGCCAAATAACGTAATCGCGAGTATAGACTAAAGCAGAGATGGGCAAAAGATTATTTGAAATAAAAATTTCCTACACAAAGTTTTATTTCAAATAGTTTTTCGCCCATCTCTGGACTAAAGTCACACGTGTGACGTTGAAAAGTAACGAAAGTCAGAGTTAAGAGCTAATTACTATTGTCGATTAGCAGAAAATAATGTCACTGCATGTTTGAAAGATGAGAGGTGGGTTAGAGAGCGAATTTCAGATGACAGAGTGTTGTAGTAAAAAGTGGAACACAAGGAGATGGAGCCGTAAAATTTAGTGGAGTGACAAGAAGGAACAAAAAGATCATACATTCCCAACTATTGGGGATAGATTCTACACCATCTTCGTGAAAAATCTCACGATCTTTATTCCATTGGAAGTGGCATCTGCACGCGTGGATCGGTCGATCGTTCCTCGGATCCTGTTTCCCTGCGAAAGCGTGGACGGTAGCGCGGAATTGCGGGCGTCGGGCGAAACAGAGAGACACGTGACTCAGCGCGCGGCGATTAACGACGCGTTCGGAATAAAGAGATCGTCGACCGAATGCTCGTAACCGTCGCGCGACCAGTTTGCGTTCGACGCGGGGATTAATTTTCAGCGGTAATAGCAAGCATTACCGTAACCTGTCGCGTTCGGCGAGGAAAAAGAGAATCGAAGGCGAAAAAAAAAAAGAAAGGATCGGCGAGAGCAGGCCGGTGAGTTAGCAGCCGCGGAAAGGGTGGGCACGGCCGGGAGAAAAAAGCAGAAAGACGAAGACGAAGACGGAGCAGGAGAGGAGCGTGCGCGTGGAATATTAACGAGTGATTAACATAAGGGGACAGAAGCGTGCGTGTCTTCGCGATCGTGACGACGTTATCGATTGTCGTCGAGTTCTAGGTTCAGGCACGTATCGCATACACGCACTCGCGAACCGACAATGAAGAGGACGAGGTTAAAGACACGCGCTCGCGACGAGTCGGCCTTACTCGAAGGAGGGGAGGGGAGGGGGGGGGTGGTGGTGGCAGGGCGGGGAGAGGCACAAGCCTGGCAAGCAGAACAAAAGGAGAATCGCGCGTGGAAAAGAATGGGAGAAAGGACGGGGAACGAAAGGAGAGGAGACGCTCGGGGGACCACGGAGAGAACTCGCGCGCCCGCTACCCGCTCGCACGCGGTATTGTCAACCGCGAGGCCATATACCGACGACGTGCCGCGTTACTGGTAACCATAACTGTACCTGCATTCCGATCTTCTGAATAACGCCGGAATAATACGCCTGGAAAAACGATGCCCTTACACCAGTTCCTGCGCGAATTCTCTTCGATCAGAGTTTCGTCCGCGTCTAACCCTCCGTGTGTCAGCTGGCGTTGAACGCTGACATTTTCGCCGACTCCCTGCGCACTTGTAGATCTAAAATTTTATTCACATTAAGGGGATCAACCTGAGCAGTTAATGAGTCGCCTTGATTAGCCGTGGGGTATCTGCGATGTCAACGCTTTAACGAAGAGAAGGTTTATGAACAATTGATGACCGAAGCGCGGTGACAATTAATTAACCCTCATCTGTCCCTCGCCTCAATTTGACACAGTTTTCCCGGAATAAGTTATGCTGTTCTGTTATTTGTGATTCTTTTAAACAAAAAGTTTGTTCCGCACATCGTTTTATTTTATTATTATTATTAACGGGACAAGGCCAATTTATACAAAAAGAATACAGTAAACATACGTACAAGAAGAAAAACAAGACATCCAACCGTAAAAATGAAGAAACAAAAATACAATTTTATCATTGCACCTTAGTTGATAACAATTTTGCGCGGATTTTTCTTGAAAATTTTTATGGATCTTCGGAAAAAATCAATGTGGTCTGAATATAAATTGGCAACGCTGACAATCCGATTTACAGGCTCACGAGCACCAAACTTAGACTTAGTGTTTGAGCAGTGAAAAGATGCCCTTCCATTTTACGCGAAAGTTGGGAAAAATCTGAGATGTAAATGTTAACTTTTTAATTCGCATAAAAAATATTGAAAAATAACTGTTTACCTTGTCATTTCATCGATCTTTTATCACTATGAAGTGAGGAACGGATGAGGGTTAAGTATTAATACTTCGATTTATTGATCAGCCTTTATTGCTCTATTGCTATTTTTCTCTGTATAAATGGATTTTACCTGCGTCAATTAAACCATTATTATTTCTCTTAAACCTCTACCGAGTCGACTCTCGGTGCGTCGCGTTGGTTTAGAAGAACCTTATTCGCACTCTTGGTACCGTCAAGGACCCAGTTCCTGATCACTTAAGATGCAAAGGGAGCAGTTTCTGATGAACCTAAAACATTTTACTATGAGCTATCAAATGTTTGCGTATAAATTTAAAAATACTTCATAATTACTTAATAATTTTTGGAATAAATTTGTATCGTGATAAACTTATTATTTGGTATTTATATACTAAACTGATCAGGAATTGGGTTCTGATCAGGAACTGGGTCCTTGACGGTACCTGAAAACAGACACCGATTAGTCTCTAAACTCAAATTAACCATTGAGTTCACTTCTGAAAAATTATGACCGCGTTAGCTGCTCTCGGGATCTATTAAAACTAGCGACGCCAGCCCGTTGGCGAGGTAGGGAAAGAAGGAAACGAAGGAAGAAAGCAAAGGAGTCGAGCGCGAAGGGCGGAGAGCACGCGCACGATCGAGAGCGTTTGATTCGTTCGTTTGTTTTGGTGCGATCGGTATTAGGGCGAGGGGGAGGGGGGCGGAAGGGAACGGACGGGACCACCGGGGCAGGGTGCTCGAGGCATCATTAAGACGGATTTTCCGGCACGCAGTCGCCTGATTGCCTCACGTACGTCGGTTACGCGCGATCATTCGGTTCAATGATAATCCCTCGGGTAGCCTGGCGTGGCACGTCTGTCGGAGTGACGCGCGGGACGAAGAACCGGGAGGTAGCAAGGAAACGGACAGGCCAGACGGATGCGGACCAAGGGAACGATCTCTACCGCGATCATACGCAATTACATGCTGAATCTTTAATGGAACGTTTCCAGCCTGGAATTACTCGAACGCCCCGTGGAAAGCTATCGCCACGTAATCCAAGGATGCTCGCAGCCAGCCGCGAGAGCAGCTCTGGTCCCGCGCTTTCTTCCGCTCCAACTCTCCACCCTCTCTCCCTCCCAATGGAAGCCAAGAAGACTTTCCAAATTTTCCCACTCAACGTTCCTCCACCGATCCAATCACAAATTCGCCCATCTCTAAAATAGAGGCAAGCGCGGCAGCACTTCATTTTATGCGGGTACCTACTCCATTTGGTTTCTTGTACTCTCGCGGTCGTTTGAGTTCTTGATCAATGCCGCTGATTCGATTCGAGCGCCCCGAAGCATAAAGAACGGTTCCAACGCGGCACCTACGTACGAAATCATCGAAACCGCGCATCTTCTTTGTGCTGAAAGGCGGGACGGTGGTTGGGGAGCGGGAGAGAGCCCGAAGCGAAGGTAAAATGACTTTCCAAAATTCGAAATTCCAGACGAGAGCCGAGCGATAAAGCGACCCGTTTCCAGCGGGCACTTAGATACCACAATTTGCTAGATGGTCGCCCAGGGCGAGCCATCCACTCGACTAACCTTTGCTTTGTGTCTCCGCCGGACAGGACAGCAAGAGAATTCGATTTAACTACCACGCGCTCAAGGATGCCCCGTGTGCGTGAGCGCCGGTCTTGCTCCGGCGACGCGCTTCGATTCTACAGGGTGCACGCGAATTCGAAAACTAACTCCCTCCCTTCCGTTCGTCGGTCGCCCTGAGAATTCCGACGGATCTCCGCGGTCGTCGCGCCGGGGACCCGAGAAGCGGCGACTTTCCGAGCAACGCACAGTGGTCCGTCTTATTGATGACCTAGCGGGACAAAAGTCGAAAATCATGACCCAAGAAAATAATTATTTTTTGTTTTTAGTTTTATAATTTTAGGAGTTTCCGTGTTGGGGATCTTCCCTTGTGAGGGACGAACGTTTTAAGGGTGGTAAAACAATTTGGATGGTGTTTTTCAAACAGTTTCATCTAATTGATGATTTATGGACGAACTGCGACTTTTGTCCCGCTAGCTTCTTAATAGACAGACCACTGTGCAACGGAGGAAAGAGTTCGACGGGGAAGAAAAGTTGCGTAAAGCGGAGGGGGTGGGAATCGAGTTGGTGGACGGTGAATTGGGTGGGAAAAGCGGATTTGGTGGAGGGAACTACGTTCTCGGCGGCGAGCACTCGCAGGGGGACACCCGTTACGCGATTTTGGCGCAACGTCGCCGGACAAAGGAACGGTATATGCATATGTACCCTCCGCGACCCCTCGTTGTCCGCTCGCCATGGAAATACGATGTAATTTAATGCAGGACTTTCGACGTCGCTGTGCCGGACGTCTTTGCGACGCGGGTACGTCTCTTCTTTCCTCCGTGGATCGAAATTGCGTTAGGTGGCTGGCCAGCGATGCTCGGAGGGAGTGGACTGCTGCGAGGTTCCAGAGATGCGAGTCGCCCGTCTCTGCGGAGAAGACGGATCGAAGGGGAAAAGGTTGGGGTCGGGAGGCGCGACCAAAGCCGCGCTCGAATTTATAAAATATCATTAATCTTGGAGCCCTCGGACTGGCAGCGCACCCAGGCCCCCGTCGAAACGTGTGTTTATGCCATCTCGCGGCTCCGTTTAGACGTGATTTATCGTAAGAAATTATCGGAATGCTAGAAATACCGTATCATTATCCTGCATCTCGGATCGTTCGCGCGTACACGGACAATTTACAGCTAGCGGAGAAAAACGATCCACTAGGATCGAGAATCGAGCGTGACGAACAAACCTTGCTTAGGAACGCGCGACTTTTTTCCCTACGTTTCGAATTCCTTCTCGTTAAAAATTCGCTCTCTTTCTCTTTATTCATTTCATTTTTTTTTCTTTTTTTTTTACGAATCGACCACCCCCGAGACCGCGAGTTCCTTCGTTCCATTCGAACCATTTACCGTTGAGAAAGAACGTCCAGCGGGTCGATTAATTCCGGGGGCGGTTAAACGTTGAATGAAAAAGCCTCGTATCGCCGCGTGTAAAATTAACAGTTACCGCGATATTTCTAAAGGTATCGCCGCGAAATTTTCGCAGAAACGTTCCGTGAAAGCGGCGGCCGGCGAAACGGTGCCGGCGAGTCGCTGATTTATTACGCGCGTAACGACGGGTCAGAAAGGGCGAAACGTTAGTTTGCAATGTTAATGGTGGACTTTTTGTTTCGACAAAGTGGAGAGGCGGTCGACCGGAGATTTAATGAAACGATGTTGCGTTAGGAGAAGCGAGCGGGGCCTGGCCAGCGATAGGGTACAATGCTCCGCTGTTGTCGCAATTGTCTCGTTACAAGTAACAATACACCTCGGGTGACCTAGAATTCCTGCCGGTGTCTATTCAAACCTGCATTCGCGAATCGAGTCGCAATCGCGGCAACATGCAAATGTTCTGCCGGCGAGCTTGTGAAATTCCTACGATCGCAATTAAGGCTGTCCACGCTATTGCTCGTAATAGCTATCGTCTAGCTAAACGCTCGGATCCAAGGAAGCCGTCGTACGTCTGTTCTCGCCGAGCGTTCCGATCGATATCGATGCTCCTCGTAACTGGATCCACCTTGTCGCGCCGATGTACGCTCGGCACACCACCGCGACGATCCCCGTGTCGCGTAATCGCTAGTTTCTCGAGCACATAAGACAGTCTGACGAAGCAGGGATGGCTGTAACGGAACGAGGATGATGTTTGAATACGACGATGGGAGACGAACACGCTGACCGTTTAAGAACGAGGTTTGAAAAGGAATAGTAAAATTGATAAGTAGTGACGCGAAGTAGTTTGATCGGTAGAAACATCGGCACGATGAAAGTAGACGAAACTGGATGGAAGGTTCCCGCGGACCGTGAACTCTGGTCGGCTCTCGTCGAGTCTATAGTAGTGGTGGAGAACTGTCGATGGTACTTGCGATAGTTATCGATGGTTCTCACTATCGAAATTTGTAATAATATTACAAATTAAATTTGGGATTCTGAATTAAATTTGTAAAAAATATTACAAATTAAATTTGGAATTCTGAATTAAATTTGTAAAAAATATTACAAATTAAATTTGGGATTCTGAATTAAATTTGTAAAAAATATTACAAATTAAATTTGGGATTCTGAATTAAATTTGTAAAAAATATTACAAATTAAATTTGGGATTCTGAATTAAATTTGTAAAAAATATTACAAATTAAATTTGGGATTCTGAATTAAATTTGTAAAAAATATTACAAATTAAATTTGGGATTCTGAATTAAATTTGTAAAAAATATTACAAATTAAATTTGGGATTCTGAATTAAATTTGTAAAAAATATTACAAATTAAATTTGGGATTCTGAATTAAATTTGTAAAAAATATTACAAATTAAATTTGGGATTCGGAATTAAATTTGTAAAAAATATTACAAATTAAATTTGGGATTCTGAATTAAATTTGTACAAAATATTACAAATTAAATTTGGGATTCTGAATTTCAGCTGTTATTATTTTTCAATTGACTAACCTACGATTTTCAATACCGATAATTATCGATAGTGAAAATAAGCCATCTATAGTTTTCGATAGTGAGAACCATCGATAACTATCGTAAGTACCATCGATAGTTCTCCACCACTAGTCTATAGTTTCGTGGGACACTCGGAACTGCTGTATCTGGAATCGTAGAAGTTCGTAATCGTGATTAGTGGTGGAGAACTATCGATGGTACTTACGATAGTTATCCATAGTTCTCACTATCGAAAACTATAGACGGCTTATTTTCACTATCAATAATTATCGGTATTGAAAATCGTAGGTTAGTCAATTAAAAAATAATAGTGGTGGAGAACTATCGATAACTATCGATGTAATATCATTACAAATTTCGATAGTGAGAACCATCGATAACTATCGTAAGTACCATCGATAGTTCACCACCACTAACCCTGATCGCGAAGGAAGAGCGATTCTCCTTGCCTCTTTTCCGCGACTACACCGTGCCTCGCGCGGGTATCGATTCGTGGCCGCAGGTGAGAGACCGATGATTATATCGATCGAGTCTTAGGTCTTCGGTGGAGTAGGATAGGGAGAGCGAAAAACGTCGAGGGTACGGGGTTAGAGAGGGAGAAAAGAAAGTGACGAGGAAGGAAGAGGAGCCCCTGCCAGGGGGATAATTTCGATATTCGGTGATTCGGTACCCGGTAGCATGATCGGCATAACGCTTATACAGAGGGCCTGGACGGTGGTTGCCTCGGGGCACTGATATTACCTACCCCCGTGATCAGCGCCTACGTCGAAAATCGCTGCGCGCCACAGAGAAAGAGTCGACATTTTTTGCGTCTAGCCGGTAGTAAATGCAGGGTGTGTGCCCTTACACACCGGTGGCAACGCGGCGTGGCGGGGAGAGGATAGAATCGGCCAGAGCTACCTATCGTCCGGTCGAGAAATTCGGAACCTTGAAAAAAGGGGCGAAAACGTTGGAAATTGCACGTTTCGAATGCAAATCTCACCCCTCTCGCTCCCGCTCGGCTGTTTCGCCGCGCGTCCTTGCGACCCGTGTCTGCGCTCTCGCTGCCACGAATATCGCCGAGGAGAGGTGCTGGCTGGGGTAACGGTGGAGAGTCGCTACTCGCCAGGCGTCTCCTACATCTTCTCGGTAGCCTATCCTCGCTAGGGGGATGTGTAACACAGTCATTAAATATTTTTTTTTTTTTTTTGCCGGTCCAGCGATCGGCCAGCTACTTGCCAGCGATTCCAGACCGATGCCCGCGTCGAAATCGGAGTGCCGACGCGCGCTTACCATCGTTTTCGCCGAGTCTCGCGAGCGCGCGACCTTGAAAACTTTCGGATTTAAACGCGCGGCTCGATGCACATATAAATTCCGTGACGCGGAGGCGTACAGCCGCTTATACGGTTAAATACGAACGAATACGCGCGCCGGCCTCTGCCTGTATATGTAAATATGTATAGGTATAAATATATATATTCGTTCAGTGGAAGCACGGAGGGTAGGTAATGCAACAAGTGGCGGTTTTCACGGGTTTTCCCAGGGATGAAACGGAACGGGCCGGCGGTGGATGGAGTCCCACGCCACTTCCACTTCCAGTTCCACTTGCACGGCAAAACCGCCGACACCCGTTTCCACCCCCTCCGCACCCATGCCACCCCTTAACGGCCACAAAGCTCCTGTCTGGAATTTAAGGGTGGAGGCCCTTACGGCGCCTCGTCCTCTTCGCCGCCCCTAGCCTCGCCTCGCCTCGCCCGTTCCGCGTCCCGAATTGAGATAGGTCGAGGCACGATCGAGCCTCTCGACCTTGCGATTAGGGGATCACCCGGCGCCGCACAGTGGTCTGTCTATTAAGAAGCTAGCGGGACAAAAGTCGCAGTTCGTCCATAAATCATCAATTAGATGAAAATGTTTGAAAAACACCATCCACATTGTTTTACCACCCTTAAAACGTTCATCCCTCACAAGGGAAGATCCCCAATACGAAAACTCCTAAAATTATAAAACTAAAAACTGAGAAGTAATTATTTTCTTGTACTACAATTTCGATGGTGATGTACTACACACGCCTGCAAAATTTCGAGACAATTGGGTAGTTGGAAGTGGGTTAAAATTGAGTTTCTAGATTTGAATCTTACAAACGAACAGTTTAATAACGCAGAGTTGCAAATATTTGCAGCTGTAACTTGTCAATGTGTATTCTATAAGGCAAATAGAACAAAACCCAACAAAAAATTCTAGGTTCCACGAGGTTCCCGGATATCTAGAGCATTTCCAACGAAAGCTATTGAAAAAATCCACCATTTCTATGATCATATTTTAATTCTGTTCGTTGGAAATGAAAATATTCATGGCTGAAACTTCATTTACTACTCACTTGTACGTTTCAATCCATTTTGTAAAATACTAACAATTTTAATTGCGATACAACGGAGCACTACTGATTTACTGCTGATTCTGTTGCATTTTAACAAACTATTACTAAGGGCCCGGCGCGAAGACGTTTGAACGGTCGTCACTTTTATAAAATACATACAAATTTGCATACCATATCATTCCGATATCGGTAGCTTGTGGTGTGACAAGGATTCATTCATTTTGGATGGGTCATGATTTTGGACTTTTGGACCACTGTGCGCCGCCGAGGAAAAAGGGAAAGAGACGGAAGACCCGGGGATCGGACTTAATTTTAAACGGGTCTTCTCCTCGAATACGCTCGTGGTTCACTGAAGCTTCTTCTCCTTGTTTTCCACTGCCTGCCAGTAGAAATACAGGAGAGTGGAATTTTTTCGCAGATCTGTCGCGGGGAATCGAGCGAACCTATTTCGAGGTAGCTTCTGGCGAACGAAAGGGGCGGCCTAGTTGGGGAACGCGATTGCCCCGGGGCGATTCGATCTCTCGGAGAATGCTTGGCAATGTTTTTCGCTCGGATCTTTTCAGTTTTTTATTCGACGTTAGACGCACGAATACGGAGGAGCCAGGCGGACGGACGAATCGGCGGTTGGGCCGAGCAGTTACAGTTTGTTAGTGCGGCTCTCGGCGGACGGTACGTATTTCCGAGTTTGATGCAGTGCCGGTGGAAACCATTATTCGAAATCGGCCGTCGCGATTGGCCGGCACGAAGGCACGGAGAGCGGTTCGCATGATTAAGATCATCCAATGATTCCTTCTCTATAATGATAGGCTCTGGCATGCCTGGCTGCTGCTCTCTGGGTGGTGGGGCAGCTCGCGGGCGGAAGGGGGAGGCATTACGCGAGATTACTAAAAAGAATCTTATGCTAATGAAAATGCCTGGCATCCTCCCTCCCCTTGGCTTCCCCTACTCCCCGAATCCCGTTACCGTCATTCGTTTCGCCTCTTTTTTTTTTCTTCCATCAAAGACCATCGAATCTGCAGTGATCGCGTTTCCAGGGTCGTTCCCCGAAAAGATTGATACTTGCGAAGCAGCGAGTATCCCTGGAAACCATTTCGATTGGAGATTCGCGAAAAAGCCAATCCGCCTCGATTCCTTCTCCTTTTCTCACGAAACGACGTTCGAAGCCGCTACTATTCTATGCAAATCGTCCTCCAATTAATCCGTCCATTTCTCACCGATTCTCCCAGGGAAAAAAAGTCCCGCCGCCTGGCGGTCGCAGCGCAATCGTCTCCCAGGTTCGTGGGGGGATTATGAAAATCGCTGGCCGGGGCGAAAGGGGGACGGAGAAACGACGGGGGCAACGGACGCGATACGCGGAGGAATCGGACAAATGCCTCTTCTTATTATTTTCATTACGCGGTTATAATGAAGCATTAACGTCCGAGCGACTAGGAGTGGGTTGCGGGTCGGCGAGGGAGCGGAGGGGAACAGAGGGAGAGAACGGACCGATGATGCGGATGGAGTCGGACGGATTGAAAAAACCATTTAGCAACTGGCCATTATAATAATACCTACGTGATTCGTTTATCTCATCTTCGTACAGTCGTGCTCGGACGAATTAGTATTCCCCTGGAACTGCCCGTGAGCTTCTGCCTTCGAGTTCACCGGGCACAGTTCGAGTTCTGCGATCTTTACGCGTCACACGATTTTTGCTCCACTCGATTTCCCTTTGTCTTCTTCGCGGAATTGAAAATTTGTGAGCGATAGGGATAAATACGTCGTTGACGATGGAGGTGAGTGATAAAGATCTTCGAACGATGGCCGAGGAGTGACGAACGGGTAGTATATTATTAGTATTATTATTATTATTATTAAACGTCTTTATTACTCAGGTAAAAGGCGAGGCGCAGCTAGTATGCTGTTACTATGCCTGACCTTACTTATAAACAACAAAAAAAAAAGAAACAAAGAAATACAGCAATATAAACACAAACATAACAAAAATAATAAAAGTTAAACAGAAGAGATAAAAAAAAAGAAAAGGATTTAAAAGATTGTCGCCATCTAGAATTAGATGGGTACCGTCAAGGACCCAATTCCTGATCACTTAAGATGCAAAGGGAGCAGTTTCTGATGAACCTAAAACATTTTACTATGAGCTATTAAATGTTTGCGTATAAATTTAAAAATACTTCATAATTAAATAAATTGGTTTCGGCTCACTGATTCGGTCACTATAATACGATTAATCTTATATTATACTTTTAATCTCACTTTCCTTGAGGAGGATTCAAATCAAGAACCGAAACGTCGGATTGCTTTATAATTAATTGCTAAATAGCTGTGTCATTTTATTTTATTCTTAAATAAATAAATTAATCGTATTATAGTGACCGAATCAGTGCGCCGAAACCAATTTATTTAATATTTACGGTCGAAAATTTTAATTTGAATATTATACTTCATAATTATTTAATAATTTTTTGGACCAAATCTGTATCGTGATAAACTTATTATTTGGTCTTTATATACTAAACTGATCAGGAACTGGGTCCTTGATGGTATATCGATCGAGATCGACGAGGCTCCCGTCCGTACCTGTGTACCTAAGTTGGTTTTGCGCTGGAAAGCATGATCACGGAAGTACCGTGCTGCTGTCGCGGACTGTACGATAATGCAGGAGGATGGATACCTCCGCATTACAATATGAACTTGGATCGCCTCGGTCACGTTCGCTGGATGTGTGTGTGGTCCACCTCTGGTCCCGTCCTTTCCTCCAGCCTTTTTTCTCCCTGCACTCTCCCCCTGCGCCTGGTTTCCTCTTCTGTTGGTGGTATCTTCCCTCGGTTGACCCTCCCCACCATCCCGCTATCTCCGACCTCCGTCCCTCTCGGGCCTCCGACCCGCTGCACCGCAAAAAAAGACGGAAACTCATTATCCATACGAGACTCTGCGACCGACGAATTCGCGCAGCGGTCTCGGCCGACGCGACGCGGAGAAAGCGCGCGGATTAAGACCTCCTTCTGCTGGAGTTACGGAGAGAGAACTCTCCGCGTCCCGGATAGGATCCTCGAGGATCCTCCGCTTTGGGGACGCGAGTCCCATGAAGACTCGAGAGGGATATCCAGCACGGAGGTCCCCGGGACACGACGAAACCCGCGGGGCTACTCGCGGAGGAGATGCTCCTTCCACGAGGTTCGCCGGATCGCGCAAGAAGTGGATGGGGAGGCTCGCCGCGACAGTCATGAATTTTTCTTCCTACGTGCCTTGGAATTTACGTAAGACGGGACCGGTCGGCATCGTGGCATTACCGGTCCCGTCGGTCTAACGAGCGAGCATTCAAGGATGTTTACCTTTAATATTATAGAATCGGAGTGGAGAGTGGCACGCGAACGCGATCACGGTTTGTTGGCCGTTTTCAATGCCTGCGTATCGGAAAGCGCGTAATTTTCGACGCGATTGCCGGTCGAGCGGGCGCGCTCGACTTTTCTAAACGGGCCGCTGCGTCCCGCGACGATAGACGCGCTCTGCTACTCGATAGCCGCGTATCGGGCGATTACCTTCGCCGTGTTTGCTCGCGAAATTTCCGTTCGACTTCCTTCCTGCCTCGAGCCGCGATCCTTGCGATCGGCACGACTCCGCGGATCGCTAGTTTCCGCGGGCTCCTTCTTGCTAGCAAATTCTTTAGGGTTAAACGATCAGAGAAATATATTCTATAGTTTTGTAATTTAAGTGTTTGCATTGGAACAGTCGACAATCAAATTTCAATTTTTCTTGGGTATTATTGGTGTTTTCATTGTTGATTTGTAATAGATTCTCGCTATACAGATTTGTTTTAGGTAAGGTATTGGACGAAGTAGCTGTTAAATTAAATACAACAGAATGTCTACGTCTAACAAGGAGAGTATTTTTGGTCTCCGCCTCCGATCATTTTGATTTTTGGATGTGTTATAGAGGACCGAAAAAAAAGAAATACGGTTTTTTTTTTAATTTTTCTCCGTTTTCATATTTGGGGGGTGAAAACTGTGTTCAAAGTTAGGGTTGAGAAATCATTTTTGTGGAATATCTCGAGAACTATTAGAGATAGGGAATAGTGTGAATGGACGAATTTTGTGTCTTTGAATGCGAAATATGACTGACTCACCAGATTTTCAAAAAGTCCACAAAAATGGTTTTTCAACCCTAACTTTGAACGCAGTTTTCACCCCCCAAATATGAAAACGGGGGAAAATAAAAAAACACGTATTTCTTATTTTTCGGTCCTCTATAACATATCCAAAATCAAAATGATCGGAGGCGGACACCTAAAATACTCTCCTTGTAAGTACTGCATACACTTTTTCCGATATGCCATTTTACAGAACTTGAAGATAATAATAATTCTTCTTCAAAATGAGTCATTTTTAAATCCTAAATCTTTGCGAAACCATAAACGACTGAAACTGTACTACTATCATAGCTCAGCTATAATTACAGCAAAAGAAAATATATTTTTCAGCAGCTTCTATCGTTTCTATATAGTTTCTATCGCACCCACCTCTCCAATTTCTCCCCGGGGACTTCCGGTTTTGAAGCAAATCTCCGGGCTCCAATTTTACTGTGAAAATCTCTGGGTTGTAGAGAAAAATGGTACCAGTTTTACCTACAATAAAGGTTACCAATTAAAAACATGATATCTTTACATTTCCAACTGTTCATATTTAAAAGAATTGCGCCATTGCTTTCCGGATATCCGAGAACAAATCTTCCTTTCCGCTTTTGCCATCTCCGGTTTCTATTCGAATTTCCGCTTGGGAATCTGTGACACTCGGAGATTTATACGGTGACAAGCCAATAGCTGGCAACCCTAACTCCAACAGAAGTTGAACCCTTAGATCGCACCAATTACCAGCCGCTCGATGTTTTCGTTCCACTTGGAATATTTAAGCTTTCGAATACTCAACCCCGGGGTTATTAGATTATTGATCTAAACATTCGACGGCCAGCGCGTCGATATAAAGTA
Source organism: Andrena bicolor (assembly GCA_960531205.1). Classification (NCBI taxonomy): domain Eukaryota; kingdom Metazoa; phylum Arthropoda; class Insecta; order Hymenoptera; family Andrenidae; genus Andrena; species Andrena bicolor. Next base: position 13,554,831 of record OY482665.1, read on the forward strand.
TGAAATGCGTCAAGAGTTCGCGACCCGATGGGAAGTCTATTGAAAAGGCTATTTAAAAAATCATTCATTACGTGAACATATAATACCGACCTAAATGCTGAGCAACATCCGTCCGATTTCGAATCCGATTCGCTCGCTATTTATTGTTGTTACCTTGTTCAGTCGGGGCTTCGCGAAACTACATAGTTCACCGAGGCGTCCCGCTTTCACCTAGGTCGGCCGCGCGTCGTCGCGACAGTTGTTTTTCGGGGAGGTAGGGGCTCGACTCGATAAACAACAGCGAGAACTCGCGGCTTTTTTGCGCTCCCGTTGCCTCCACCCCCGACGTTCTACTCCGAATATCGAAACTTAATCGGGATTTACGACGGTGAGCCGGAGACAGATCGCGAGCGGTAGGAAAAATGTAATCGCGTAATGACGGCTCGTCCCGGCTGACACCTCGTGATTGGCGACCCTCCGCTATTTTCACGCGCGTCATTGCTTCCCGTTTCACCGTCACGTCCAGTCGCGTCGGTCAACGACACCCACGGAGTTTCATTGTATCAGCGTCGGTCGCCTTGACTTAACCCTTCGCCACCACTCGGGGCCATTTAATTCCGCGTCCGGGTTAGATGCCGCCGCGACGGTGCCGCTCCCGTGATTTCCTCGACTCGGGATGTCGGACAGGGACGAACAGAGGCTGGGGCTCTAATTCGACGGGACCTCGGGGGAGCTGAAGGAGCCAGGGCTGGGCAAATGGTGGCGCGCTCGTAAATAGAGGAGCGTGTAAAAGTGTGGCGGGGCACGGGATGGATTAAAACACTCGTGCTGGGTTACGCCGGGGTGGTCCGACCCCCGTCGCGAGTAATGTCGATGAATTATACCCATAAGTCTGTGCCAATGTGCGTGACGTGTCCTGCGGGGAGAGCACTGAGCCGCCGGTCATGCCGATTCGTCCAATCAGGCTCACGTCCGGTAAATGGAAATCCAAAAGTTCCTCGCCGTATCGGGAACGCACCGATGCCGAATCTCCCGCGGATTTTGCATTCGAACCGGCCGGCCGTTCTCCCCGAAATTTACATCCGAAATGATGTTTCGAAGATGGACAGTCCCTGATGCGCCGATATCTCGCCGGAACGTCGCGTATCCGTAATGCGACCTTCCAGAATTTCAGTCCTCGGACGATTTAATGTCGAGTCCCGATGTGCCGGCGATAAAAGGGGTTGAAACACGCGGATCAGGGGAGGAGGGCGATACTCTCGTCTGTGAAATTTTCTAGCGCGAGAAGCGTGGAGGAGCGTCGAGAGGGGTTGAAAGAAAGCTCGAAATCGAGGGTGCCGCGCACCCGGTAACCCAGTCCCGTGACCCACCGCTGAAAACGCCGAAACCCTCTCGTGTTTGCGATTGATTCAACCGACTACCCCTCGGTTTTTCATCCCTCGGCCTCTCGCCCCTTGGGGTGCGTCCTTTCCAAAGGGGAGTGCAAACTCTCGAATATTATTGCGGTAGCGAGTGGAGAGACGAGTTCGATGAAGTCGTAAAAGGCTTCGGCGACTGGTCCAAGGATTTTTACGAGTGCCAGCGGATGTTTCCTCCTCGCTTTGTCGCGATCCGGAATTAAAGAACCGTTTGTTCTTTCACGCACAAGTATTGGGAAACCAAGTGGAGGCGTGGCTTAGATTTCAGCGCTGCGGTGGTAAGTTGGCGAACTATTGCAAGTAGGCCCGGATCCCATCGAACATTCCGAATAAGTATTTATTAATCGAAGAAGTACAAATTTAGTCTTCAAAACAATTTAAAAACACTTAAATTCCCTACTTGTTTTTCACAAAATGCCTATATAAACACTGATAATCGTATGGATTTGGACGGATTTCGGCCTACTCACAGTAGTTTAATTTTCTGCCACTAAGGTTGGGGCCAGATATATTAGCCGGTGAGTTTCGTGAGGAGTATTCTCCTATTCTCAACGTTTTCTGACTCGCCCTCGCCTTGCCAGAAAAGGAGTGAACCAGAAGTGGTGGGGATAGCGCCAAGCTCTTGACGTGTACGCCAAACCGAGCTCTTAGCGTAGACATACATACATCAGAATAGGTGTGCGTTAGCTGCGAAAACGAATTCACCGGCCAATATATCTGGCCCCGACCTTATTCGGCGTATCGAAATTCTTGGTTTCCCAATACGCGCTCACGTACTTGCACCTATCCTCGCTCGAAACCCTTAAAGCCTCCATCCAAGAATCAACTTGCCCGGTTTCGGGAAAAACGGCGTTTCCCCGTGGAAGCATAGAAGAGCCGGGGCGATAGGTCGACAGAGGATAATACGTAGGTGGACGCGCGGACGCACAGTGGGACGGATCGCGAATCTAGGTGGAAAAAAATAAGTAATGGCCAATTTTTTTACTTTTCAGGTTGAAAAAGACGGGCAATATATTTTTGATAAATACAGAAGTATATATACATATTTTTATTGTTTCAAACGCATAGAGGGTTATAACTCGTACGATGAGCTGGCACTAGAATCGGAGTCTTCTGAAAGCCTATTAAAACTATCGTCATTTTTATTAGAATAGGAATCGTTTAAAATTTCTAGTCCTTTCAGCAAATGTAATGTACCTTTTGGAATAGCTTCCTTCTTTTTACATGGTAATTCCCTGAAAGTATTAATAAGCGGATCTGAAGACAGTAGTAACGCGTTTAATATGTCCCTATTTGTGAGAACCCTTGACATTTTCCTTGTGTGGCATTCTCTGTATCGCTTACAGTCTTTATTGCGGGCTTCTTGAGCCTCCTCTGATAACATCCCTATTGGCAGTAGACAAGACTTTATGACATCTACACTGTGTGTCAGTATTTTGTGTACAGTCACAGGCATAAAATACCACGAATACAAATTTAAATATATAGTTCTAGTTTCAGTTACATAATTCTCAAATTGTGGTATATCGATTTCGTAACCTGATGCTAATGCGCTAAGGATGTAAAAAAATCGCTCAAGAAGCCCGCTATCTATTCCCGTAATTGCAGCGCTTTTTTCATAGTTTTTGAAGAACCTCCTCGCAGTATTTCCATCATTTGTGGAGCCAGACCCCGGTTTTGGTCTATCAACGATCAAGCCCATTTCACTTTTGAAACGTAATTGTATAAGCTTCTTGCGTTCTTTTACTTCAGATTTTTGTTCGGTTGTTCTAATTGCCCACTTTTTTACCGGCAATCTGTAACTAATATGCAAGAAGCATTCAAAACAGCGAATCCAGGCATGAAGCGTTGATAGACCAAAACCATAATGTTCTTCCTTGGCATGGAATGATTCAGGAATATCATTCATAGTTTTCGGGGTGGCTCCACAAATGTAGCACTTTTGGGTGGATTTAGTGTTTGTCAATGAATTGCACACTTTCCCATCAACCATGGTCAATAGCAATTTATGGTAAATAGTAATATCGTTATTCCTAAATGTCATTTTAGTTGGAATAAGCTGGTCTATTTCATTTTGAAGGTGGGTGGTTTCTGTATGTGTTAATTCAATGCTCTCTTTGGAAAATATAAATTTAATTGGCCTGCAATAACGGGTCGACGAAGGCTTAGAGTTATACCACACTAATCTGGTATGGTCGTTCAATGGGCATAATTTCAACGGGACAAACGAGAACATAAATAGACATTCGTCACTATCTGCATTATTACTGAATTTTTGTTTATAATTACTGTATCCGGAACTACCGTCACATCCCCATTTACTAATCAAAATGAAAGTTTTATCAGTAGGCATGTATTGATCTAATACATCAGCTTGAGCAGTCAAGAGTCGTTTTACAGTAATATCCAGTAAACTTTGCAGATTAATACATGCTCTTGTTTCTGAAATCGTAATAAATCGTTCTTCCGGAAAACAAGTGCGTTTGGCTTGCTGGACTGCATAATAAGACGGGTATATGTCATGTCCAACACTCAAAGCCCGTTTGCGGGTGAGACTATATGAATGTCTAGTCAGCTTGCAATCGATAAAATACGCTAGAGCTTCCTCAGATTCAAGAGCTCGTTGTTGAGTTTTACCGATATCAAATTTCAATTTTTTCATCCTTGTACCTACTTCAGCTGACTCTTCAGATACTTCCTTAATAATTGCTGCTGCATCCCGTTTCCCTGCTGCTCGCACAATTGTTTCAGCTGCAAAGATTACTTCTTCGTAGCTTCTTTGTATAATGTCTTCAACCTTTGCCTTTTTAGATTTGGCAGAACATTCCAAGAAAGTCTTCCTTGGACGACCACGACCATTGGAAGTACTTGGCTCTTGAGTTTCTGACTCCAAAAACTCCATGCTAAGTGCCAGATCATCCCCATTAAGCCAATCTGTATATTTATTTTCAAAAAATTTTCGATTTCTACCACATTTACTCCAGCGTTTGTCGATGTGCTTTGCAAATGTTCGAATTTGCTGCTTTAACTTTTTTTCAGAAGCTTCTGTCAGATTTTTCATTTGTATCTTTTCCATTATACACTGAAATATCTCATCTGGATTATGACAATATTGAATCCAATATTGGAAAAAGCTCTTTCTTGTTAGCATTTCGGTGTCTGTCGATGCTCCTAATTCAGCCATCGATCTAAAAGTTTTGCATTCAGAATTACCCATTATAATTGATATTACTATGAACCTTCATTAATATACTTTATATGCATTCAGCTGACAAATTATAATATGTACAGTTTAGTTAAGAAAGCATTCTTACCTGTTGAAATGACAACTGCGCGTGGTGTTAATATTCAAATACTTTCTTCTTTTCAAACTCTTTTCAAACACGTAATAATAACAAGTAAACTAGCACTAACACTAACAATAATAATAATAAATGTAAATATATACACAAGTATGAAACTATCGAAGAGTATACAGAGTTTGTTCACACTATTGAATTGTTGATTATTTGAGATGTATGCTGTCTGGGAGCATTGAAGCTAATAAGTTTGTTTGTTTACCAAGCGTCCCGATATTCATTTGTAAGGGTGCTACGCGACAATCCAATGCAACTGTTTCTAACAAATAGTAACGTCACGAAGCACGCTGGAGTTTGAAAACATGTACTTACAAGAACATTATGAAAATTTACGTAGAATATAGAACTTATTATCTATAGTATATAGAATTAACTGTAGTATACAGAACTTATTATCAGTCTAGTTGACTACTCGACCTATCCCTAAATTATTATTACAACAAAACTAAATTTCTGACGTATACTGACATACACTTTACGCAAATAGCTTTGTACATAATTATTTTTCATCTTTAAGTTAATACGAGCGTATGAAACATGGTAATATTAAAAAGAAGCGCTGCGCGAATTAACTTCAGCTTGTGATACTTTTGCATATAATTATATTTTCAATCCATTAGCACATATTAGCAGTTCAAATTACCATAAATCGAAACTATCCGTAGTAACCTTACAAATTATAATGGAATTACAGTGGCATTTTGTGGCATTGGTTAGTAATTAAGTTTTTTAAAAAAAAAAGACCTTTTAAATTTTGCATATTCAATGCCCCATATCTAACATTAATAGAGGTTTTTCCAAGTAACCAAAATATGCTAAATTAAGAATATATATTAAATTTTTATAATATACAAAGGTTTTTAAATATTATACTTACCTTAATGCGAAAAAAGCTCTAATTTCGAAGCAATTTCGTCAGGATTGACTTTTGCCTTCAAACATATGAACTTGAACGAACCGATTTTCGAAAACGGTGTACATTAAAAAGATAATATGCTGGATTTGCTCTAATTAGACATTTTAGAGCCAACATATCGATTCTTATAAATATTGGTGACTTGAATTTTTTCCACCTAGATTCGCGATCCGTCCCACTGTGGGACGGATAGAAGTGATTAGCGTTGATTATCGCGAGCACAATGAAGACACTTGGAACTCATTGCCCTTTACGATTTCCCACATGCGGAAACAATCGATGCAATGACGTGTGCGCGCACTGGCTTCGGTTATCAGATTAGAGACCGAGCGGGAATAATTCGTCGGATCTTTGTCCCTAATCACAATTGATACACCAACAACGCGGCAGAATGGAGGCGGTACACCCGGTATACATACATTTTACCATTCGCCGCGTGACACGTCGGGCCCGGTTGTTTATCGCTCAAATAGCCGCCTATAGGCGTGATCCCACACGGTGGCTAGTATATTTAGGCTTTCGTTAGCTGTGTGCATATAATATAAACATTCGATGCGCGTTATACGCGCACGCCCACCCTTCCATTCTCCGCCGGCACACACGCGACGCGTAAATACCCGTGCAGCCTGGCCAGCCACGCATGTACCAGCGCTTATGCATCCATGTCCGTACACATACGCGCGCGCGCGCGTAGGTATCATGCGCTCGCCTGTTACCCGCGCGCCTACACCGATATCGATGGACGCCCGTTCGAAATCGATGGCCGCTTTATTACGACGAACGATGTATAAGCGGTATTCCAACGTTGAATCCTATTATTATACCGGACAATTATAATAATTATTTGCCTTTCTCGTCGTAACAATTAATACCGCGCGGACTGGACGCGATATCGCCTGCGTATGTGCCCAGACGGTTCTACACCTATTGCGCGTCTATGTTTGTCGCTCTCCACGCGTCCGACCGGCTCCTACACTAGTCTGTCGCGCGCGGGCGCGGCTGCTCTTTTAGGTACGAACAGACGCGTTAGATACACATTAGTGGAGAGCGGGAACACACGCGGGTGTATTAGTCTGGTTTAGATGTGTCTCTATTTCTTTTAGCGTGCCCGCGCAGAGGCGAAGCTCCGATCTATGTATGCGCTCGAGTGTGCATATATGGAAATACTTTGGTGGGAGCGCGAGCACCGGCATGTAGAACGGCGAGCGCTAATCAACTGACGCAGGATCTGCATCGAGCTTGGTCGTTTGTTTAGATGGAGTTCCAATATTATCGACGGTATTAATTAATATTACCGAGCCGTCGGTAATTAGCATAAATCGACGGAACGTCGTAACAAATTTCCGGCCGGCGGCGGGGAAAAAAGGTGATCGCGGCAATTAGGATTTCAATTAGATTCCAGCGATGCGGACGCGCCGCGCCGATTTACGTTGACAAATTTGCCCGCGGTTCGTCTGGAAGGGCCGAATTTTAGAGGCGCCTGGGTACTAAACGGCTCGTTTATTTACCGCTATTTACGAAGTAAATTTCACCGGTGTCGGTATTAAATTTTACGTTGTAATTTCAGCGATCAACTCGTTAACTAAATACCCGCGCGGCGAATTAACCGAGGTCGGGAGTCTATCATTTTTTTTTTTTTCGCTGCTCCTCGCGTAGCGTGACGAAGGCGGGAGTTTTTAGCGAATAGTTAATCGAATAATCTGCGTGCCGCTAACGATACGCGATTGATTTTCCGTGCCAGTGCAGCGTGGAACGAGACCGGCGCGTCGATCGAGCGAGCGCGTCGCCAACGATCGGCAAGTGTTTCGAGAGAAGTAATCGAGCTACTACTTAAGGTCGGGGCCAGATATATTGGCCGGTGAATTCGTTTTCGCAACTAACGCACACCTATTCTGATGTATATATGTCTACGCTAAGAGCTCGGTTTGGGCTACACGTTAAGAGCTTGGCGCTATCCCCACCACTTCTGGCGCACTCTTTTTCTGGCAAGGTGAGAGCGAGTCAGGAAACGTTGAGAATAGAAGAATACTCGTCACGAAACTCACCGGCCAATATATCTGGCCCCGACCTTAGGTCTCTGGAAGTTGAACGGCTAAGAAAATACCTGGACGCGATATTACGAACGATAAGCTAGGAAGAAACGTCGGCGGCTGGTATACGAGGTAAGTGGCGGCGAGTTTAATAGTGAAACGGAATAGGGGAGGGCGGAAGTAAGAGGCAGACCGGGCCAGGTGGAAGGGGTAGCAGCGCTGAAGCGGGCGTGTAAATAATTTCTGATATAATACGGTTAAAAATTACCAAGTTTAAAATTAAATAATTCATTTTAATACTGGCTGGCGGCTGGCCGGGGGGTGGAGACTGCCACCGTGGAGACGGCGAAGCCTAGAGGCGAGGGCGCGGGGGTAAACGGGGGGCGAGGGGCAGGAACGTAGCTACTCGCAGGGGGTTGACGGGGCCCACGCCCAGGAGGCATCTATAAATTTCTAAACTTAATAAATACCTAATGGCCAGACCTGCTTTGTAGCATAGCGCTCTGTAGATTTAACTTTACTGTAAAGGTAGCGGACTCTTTCACCTCTACGGCTCACCCTCTTCTTCCGCCGCCACCCTCTCGGTCCGTTTCTTCTTCTCTTCGCCGCTTCTCGCCTGGCGCTCGGATCTTTCGATCTCATAAAAATCTCACGACCGAAATTTCGGCCGTGCGTGTCCCCACCCCCCGCAGCCTAGCTTTGTCCGCTAGTCGAACGGCAATAGAGGAAGAAACGCGAGCGACTCTCGATTGAATCTCGCCCCGTCGACCTCGTTACCGTTTAAATCGCCGCGCGGCGAACGGGGCGCGGGTGAAAAAAAATCTGTAACGACGCCTGGACGAAGGACGAGCCACGACGTCGTACTTCCGCAAAAGTTGCTCTCGTTAGCCGAGGAGGCGGAGAAACGCTTGGCACGCTAAGGCTTCCGTGGCCGAACGAAGCCCGTGTGTCTCGGGGGCAGCGGCGCGGCGACGGAAGCGGAGGGTCAATAAAAATCAGGCGAGCGCAAATGGAAGAAGAAAAGAAGCATTAGTTGGTATTATCGCATCAACCGAGGCACGGTCGAATTCCTGGAAAAGGAATGCAAGCACCGTGGCATGTATTACGATACTGCACGGTACACGCCGCTGGACTTCCATTGTTGCACCGAGTAATATAAACAATTGGCCCTGTCCATCTCCTGGTTTCCGGCCGTCACTCGGAAGCCCCGACATTTTTATGGATCGCGGCACCGTGCCCACCCGCTTGCCTGCCTACTACCTACCTGCTCCCTCTTTCCTTGCTGCTCGTCTGCCTCTCTGCCTGCCTGCCTGCCTGCCTGCCTGCCCACCGCCAGTTCCTCCTTCCTCAAGACCTCCGCGAGCCTGAATATTAATGCGATTCTCAGTTTACATATTCCCCTCCACCTACACGCTGCATTCGTATCCGAACCGCACGACAAAATCCTTCGAGATTTCAAACTTCTCGATTCCATTCCCTTCCTCCGTTAGCCAAATGTCTTTATTTATTATTCAACGGTCTCTAGGAAACCTTCCGGAAATTAGTTGCAGGAGGCCACATTCGTTACCATGGCTTTCTAAGTTTCTTTTCTAACCGAGCTATCGGGTGCAACGTAATTGAGGAGCTTGCAGCGAGAGGGGTGCAGCTCAAGGTTTACCAACTTCCAGTAAATTAGAAAATTATTCCTTTGATTTAACACTGAAGAGAGAACACTAATTGAAAAATATGTTTTTTCTCGCGATAAGTAATAGTTATTGAGTTAATAAAAATATTACTATTAATACTAATTTTTTTAAGTAATATTAATGTTAAGTAGCAGTTATTGAGTTGGTAGTTTTTTATTTCTCTTTTTGACAAAAAATATTCTATAATAAAAGTATTACTATTAATATTAATATTTCTGGTATTAATAGTAATATTTTTATTATAGAATATTTTTTATTATAAAATATTATAGAATACTTCTGGTATTAATATTAAGTAGTAGTTATTGAGTTGATAAGCTTTTACTTCTGTTTTTAGCGAAAAAATATTCTGGAATAAAAATATTACTATTAATACTAATATTTCTATTATTACTATTAATTCTAATATTAATATTTCTATTTTTATTTATTTGCAGTAAATCGCTCATCTGTTATCGGATTTGCATCAAACGTGCACCAAATTTTTTTCTTCACATACATTACAAGTCATAACTCAAAACTGTAAAAAATGTAGCTGCACCCCTCTTACTACAAGGTCCGCAATTTTATTCCACTCGGCATTTCGATAATTAACTACAAACATCTTTATCCAACATCGTTCCCACTCGTAAGTGGTTCTCATTATCCAGAATTTCGCTCGCAACATTGTTGCTAGTCCATGAATTGCAAGAAACCTCGATTATCATAGAGAAACACACGCAAGGTTGGAAGAAATTAATATTTCAGATCGCGAGCGCCGCATATTTTTCTGTCCGCGTACCCAGCGTCCGCTCTCCCGATAGGATCTGCGTAACATTGAAATCAAAGACTTTGCCAAGCGCGACAAGCGCTGCAAGAATGGTGGGCAATATAATTAATTTAGTACTGCGTGTTAAGCTAACGTCAAGCTTATAAATATACAACGTTATCCAATAACTCTTCCCCGATCTTAATCTATGAATTAATCAGTTCGTCGCAATTTATTACAGCCGAGAACGCGTACAAGAAATCCATAAGCTAAGCCTGAGCGTATGCAAAGCCCATGTAAATAGCCGGCAACTTGCTGGCGTGTCCGGGGCGGGGGAAAAAACGGATGTTGATTGAAATTTTTTCCGTATCATGCGAGTCAAAGTATTGGATAATGTAAAGGTAACGATTGCAATAGCTGATCTCTACGCGGCAATTTAATATTCGATATGAGACGCGAGGTTTCCACCTTCACGTTGGTCGTATCCGTGTCGTTGTAGACGCATGTTTCTCAATAATTAAACTCCCCCTTCGCGGGGGGAGGGGGAAACTTATTCGAGGTCGAGTTACATACGGTAACTCGATACGCCAGGATCTTGCCATCGCGAATCGATGATGCGGTATCGATCCGCGAGTCCATCCCCAAACCTCGAAGGCTTCGCCTCTAACAGCCTAAAATACAGACTACGCCGCGTTCGCCTCGATAGACGTGGTATCTAATCACGGCATGGTATGTACCTACCTACCTCGATTCGAATGTACCGTGTGCACTACGAGCTGCCGATTATTATCGAGGCCTCATCAGTGCCATCGCGCTCGAACAAACGCCCTACGTGTTGCACTTCTTTTCCCTACTTTCGCATTTCTTTCCTCGATACCCGCTTCGAAGGGGAGAGCTGATATCGCGAGCGCACGATGAGCATTGAAAATCTTAGTCGGCCACCGCGGGTTTCTTCGAGGAACGCTAGCTAGGCTCGGAGGTAGCCTTTCCAAGTGGATTTCTTTGCCGATAACGTGACTGCGATTCATACGCGTGTACAGGGGGATTAATTTGCCCCTCGATCGAGCGGAGGCAGGAAGAAGTAAGTTTCGCTGGTCGATTTCCCTCTCTGTTTTCTTTCAGTGTTCGCCCCCTTGCACGGCTACGAGTCAATCACAGAGTATACACGAACCTCGCGCATTGCCGTGAAACAGGCTGCGGCATACATTAATCACTGATGCTAATGGTATCATAGCCAGCATAGCTGTTTCGTACTCGCGCGCACCCTCGGACACACGCAAATCCCCTGCAACGACGGGATGGAGAGGAGTCGAGGGAGAAAGAGAGACACCGCCACCCGTATAAAACCCGCGTACACGGGGCCTAGCCCTGATTTCCTATCTTGACTCCCGGCTCTACTTTCCTTCGCATACACACGGGCTTCCACGTGCACCGCCGACTGCCGACGATTATATAGCATCCGCTACAGTAAACGCAACGGAAAATGGCACCCAGTCGAACGTTGGTGTCTATATCACCGCGATTCCTCTCGCATTTATTACCCCGGCACCGAGGTCCGCATCTCGCGGCAGGTAATCGCGGTGTTTACGCGTTCGTTGTGTGAAGCAACCACGAATAAAATAAGAAACTCGTCGGTCCAGGCGGATAATAGGAATGCAAAAGCTCGGGAGGATAGCTGTAGCTTGCTTCGAGAAAAACACCAGCGAAGCTCCAGTCGGAGGATACGGAGGAAAGAAGCACTTCGTGATGGAGAAAGTTCGGAAGAGGCGCGCGTACGTAGCTTCGGAACCGTTTGGAATCCGCGTGGTCCTGAGAGCAACGGAACATGGGAAAATCGAAGGAGTCTGTGGTTGAGCTACTTCCGAGGACTCGGTTCTCAGCTGCAGCGCGGTAGACGGTCTAGTTCCGCTTTCTTTCAGGCCCCGCGACAGTTCCGTCTGCGAAGGGAGGGACGAAACGGCCCCTCTGTCTCTCTGGACGGTCATCTAACGAGCGGCGACGTTGTTTTCCAGGCAGTGTCAAATTTCGCGAGCGTGGGCTCAGAGACGAATGTCGGTCGTGCATAGGAGCGACGCGCGTACCAGACCGTGTACACGAGAAAATACGAGGATGCATGGGAGAGAGATTGAAACAGTGGTAGGGAGCGGAGGAGGGGGTGGGGGGGAGATGGAAAAGAGAACGGACAAGAGAAAGTCAGAAGGGCGCAATGGCCGCTCTCTCGAGGGGTGGAACGTTCCGCGTTTCGAGGAGGCACGCGGGCAGAGGTGGTTGCGGAGGCGGTGGTGGCGGTGGAGGCAGAGGCAGAGGAATAGGACGAGAACGGCGAGGAGGGAGGGAGAGATTGGGATACGGGGGAGGATGGGGAGATGGGGGTGAAGGGTAGGAGGTAGGAGGTTGTAGGAGGTTGTACGAGGAGGTAGGAGATGGAGGTGGAGGCGAACGAAGAGAAGGGACGAGGTTCGTCCTATCAATCACGGTATTATTATCGAGTCCGTGATTAGCAAGGCATGCTAACGATATCTCTGGCCAGAGGCAGAGGGCAACGCTAGGCCGTTGTGCTCTCTCGCGTATGCACGTGTATGTACGCGTCGTTCGGCGAGTTGCTCCGCCGGATGGATATGTGCGTGCGCCGTACGTACTTGCCTGGTACGTGTGTCGGCAAGTCCGGACTCCGTGTTGTGTGCGGATCGGTGTTGGCCGCAATGCAACTGGAGTGGCCACGATGCGATTCCAGAGTAGTACCAGAGTGTACCGTGTATACGCTGCTGCTTCTGCTGCCGCTGCTGCCGATGGTACCAACGATGGTGGTGGTGATTTCAACGACGATGCTAGAGAAGGTCGATGAAGGGGGACGAAGGAAGGATCGCCGGGAGTAAGGGAGAAAGATAGGTAGCCTGGGCTAGGTCGGGGAACGTAGGGGAAGGGAAATGGAGAACGAGGAGGAGGCGGGAACGACGACCACTGTTACTAGTGCCTGGCTACTGTCTAGTCGCTGCAGGCTACTAACTACACCCTGCTGTTGCTATTGCTGCTAGACGCTGCGCGCTGCTTGGCTGCCGGCACTTTCCTGTTGACGACGTTGCTGTTCCGCCGCTTCCCTCTCGCCCGTTGCTAGCCTAGGCTGGGCCACTCGCTGCCGAACGTTTCACAGAGGGAACACGGATGGTGGTGGGTGGTGTGCAGGCAGGTAGTTAGTTCGATGAGCATGCATTGATTTAAACCAACCCTTACCGCGACCAGTTATGTGGCAGCTACCTGGCCAATGGTATTAACGTCCGGCGAAGCTACCTCTGCCTGCGGATCGACCAGCCGGCAAAGGGTGTTAAACACCGCGAAGAGAACAGGGTTGCGGATGGCGCGAAAATGGAATCGTCAGGTGGCCTTGGCTAGCTACCGAACTCACCATCCTCCTCGGAGACCAGCTCGGCTTCGAGGTGCCGCGTGCTCTCCGGTCCCGGGGTAAAGATCGATTATCAGAATGGGGTGCGAAGTCTCTCATCGATGGGTGTAATGATCGTTCCTGGACGAATCCCTCGGTCGGTCGGTTGGTCGCTCGGTCGGTCGGTCCTATCTCTGGCGTGCGGCCGATATTCGGGTTATACGGATCGCTCGCAATGCGATTCGCGGCTAAACGCGTTACGGGGAACGTAATTTAGTCCCGGTTGCATAGCCCGTCGTGCACCGTGTTCGCTGGCGTCCGTGTGCAAGCCGGCCAATGTGTTTTTCGCTATACGTACACGCGCGACACGAGAATCTCCCGCTAGGTCATTCGTCTCTTTCCTTCTCCCTCGTGTCCCGTGCTTCCATCCGTCTCTCCTGCGTCTCCATCTCTCTCACACCCTCTCATCCTAGCTCGGCCTCTCCTCTCCCACTCACCCTCCCTCCCTCTCCCACCCTCCTTCGTTCGTCCGCCGAGTGTCCCTGTGTGCTGGTAATATTCGCGATGCAGGGAGTCACCGGCGGCGAATTCACGAGGGATGGCGGAACGCGGGGCGCGGGGCTCGACGGTGTGGCGGAGGGTGACGCACAGCCGGCAGGTAATGATATTTCGCGCCCATTATGAAATATTCGAAATGATTTGCCGGGATTGTGCATTTTGATTTGACGTACATCCGCGTAACATGCAGCTCTCGCGTGTGTGGCGTTGTACGCGACATTGCGTTAGAATGCCGATCGCTCGATCGCCTGCCATCCTTCGCTGCTCTTCCATCCACCACCCTCGCCAGCCTGCCTTTCTCCTATTCCTTTCGTTTCTCGACAATTCCCCAGCTAAACTAAAGGCGGACGTCCAGCCCGGGATGCAAAGTAGCCACCGCGGATCGGTAGCTCCCGATAGTTCCTCGCCCGATCGTAAAGCAATATTCCGACCGTTCAATGGAATCTGGCGAAACACGAGCCCCTGGGGCGCCGTTAATGCCGTATCTGATGCGCAATAACAAAGCAATAAATATTTCATAAAGTACTAAAACGTATAATAATAATGTAATTACCTGATGACGTCCAAGTCGTAATGATACTAATTTAAACGGTAATTTACGGCGGAAGCGAAATCGTTCCCGCCCCCTTTCGCGGTGGAAAGTTTAAATCGTTTATTCGCGGATGCTCTTTTTTCCGTTCGCGAGGGGCAACGCCACCGGTTGTATCGAGTTTCGCGATCGAAAGGGTGGGATTTGCCGGATACAGAATTCTGAAAATCGGCATGCCAATCGGTGTAACGACGAAGGTGGCGCTCGCTGACGATCAGACGCGTGCTTGTCGCTGGTTAGGATGGTGGTGAAGCGGATTAGGCTCGACGGAACCCGACGAATTCGCGGAAAGGTCGCGATCCGTGGCTACCGAAGTAGCGATAAGCGGAATTAGAGACTGCCGCGAGGGCAAACAGCCGGGGAACGATAGACGGGACGGGATAGATCGGAGACAGTTGGTTTAAATTCTCTTCTGGTACCGCAAACATGCATAATGCAGCCAGGCAGCGCGTGTAAACGCGTAAACGCCGGGCGGTGCCAACCGCTAAATACAAAAATCCCCAACCACCTGTGAAGCACGGCACACCGTCCGGCGCTGGCTCGTCCGTGTGCGTGCGTGTGCACACCACCGCACTCGGCCGCGCGCGTTTCTATGTTTTTGTCGTTTGTGCGCGCGTGTTACACATTTCCGCGGCTCTGTCCGCGTTATGCGCGCCGGTGTGTACGTTTCCAAGTTAATTACAGCATAATTGCGGTCGACATTTTGTTGTTCGTCGTTCGTTGCTCGTCGTAGTTTGTCGGCCGGCTGACCGGCGGATCGCTTTCGGATTTTCTCGCCCGAAAATTCTTGCGATATCACGCGCGCTTATTAGCATTGCCCGTCGTGTGCCCGAATTTTCACCTGGCACAGCTGAATTTCGCTCGTTCGCGAATTATTCCCGCCATTCGAAGCCTCCGGTGCACGCGTCCTTCCGCACCGGTCTCTGTCACGGTGGATGACGATACTCATCGTCATTTTTCTTTTCACGTGGCCATGCTACCACCCCTTCTCGTCACGATTTCTGCACGGATCGAGATCGAAGCGCCTGAAAGTTGCAGCACGCTTCGAAGGACCGGGCTAGAAGGAAGGGGACAGGAGGCGAGTAGTAAAGCGAAGCTCGGGCCAAGCGGGAAGAGTGGAGAAAAGCTGGGGAGGAAGCATACGCGAGGAGATAATAGGAGATAGGGGTTGAAGGGGGCGCGGCGGCGAGGCGAGGCGAAGGTTCGTCGAGAGAAAGACGAGCAGAGGTGGAAACGAGGAGGTGTAGATGGGCACAAAAGCACGAGATATTCAACCCTATCGGATCGTATATATCTGGTGCACCCTCCCACCCCATAAATTGATGCCAATGTACCTACGTGGCCCCAGCACGTTATACGTCTGAATATTACGCACACTCGGCCCTATGGACATCAGGGGTGGCAAGAGGTGGCAAGAGGTGGGACTAGGGGCGGCGGGGGTGGCGGCAGGGGGTGGATGAGATGGAATGGGGTGGGTGGGGTGGCGCGGGATGTTGTGTGGCATGAGGGGTGCTCGGAAGGGTGGCCGAACGCGGCGAGGAACGGTAAGAGGGGTGTAGGCAGCAGCGTACCTACACGAGTCGCACACCATACCTCGGTTATACCGTATAGAACACAATTAAGTAAATGAGCACGGGTTGCGCGCGCTATAGATACCCTCTATTATGTGTATTGATCTCTAGCACGGGCTCCAGTTACACGTAATACGTGTTTTGTCATTTGCGCGTTCGTACGTACCTGTCGATCCTCTCTGCGTACGGGAGAGCGTGTGCAAGTGCGTGGAATAGATATCCTCGCGGAGAAAGAGAGCGAGCCGGGGGGGAGGTGGGGATCGGATGGAATCGCGGGGAACCAGCTGCAACCAGAGGGACCGGAAGCTACGCCGAGGCGTTATCGGCGCTCACCGTACACCCTGCAACCTATGCCACGCGCTACATCGCGACGGCCTCTCTGCGCCTTCTCCAACGAATTTTCCTAATGCAAAGCTCGCAACTAGGTCGACATAGATGTTGACCTGCGAGTACTCCTCGCCAGCTGTCCCGCGGACCCTTCGTTTTCACCGAAATCGTTCCACCCGATTCTTCCTCAGCCGGCGGAACAACCGAATACGGGAGACCGGGGGTAAGTTGTTCCGACCGTTCTATCTTCAAAAGAGCATTGTACTTGAAATTATTATTTCCACAGAGTGGCGTGATCAACTTTCACGGAAAAAATAATTTAACGTACAACGCTCTTTTTCATTTTGAAGATAGAACTGTGGGAACAACTTACCCCCGGAACTTTTAGCCCCGGTCTCCCCTACGTATACTCCTCTTCGACACTCTCGTTTCCCTACCGTTTGAGCTTACTGTACTCACCTACCCGCTCGACGAACAAATTCAATCGCAACAACCTACGTACACGCAGCTATCGTGTTTCTCGAGATGTTTGTGAGACGCGTCACGTCCTGACGGATGCTCGTCATACACGCCGGCCGTGTCGTGTTTCTTTCTCCGTCGATAATCCAGTATAAGTGGAACACGCGCCCGTCGAACACAATGGCTCCCTGGAAGCGTTCAATTGAATATTATAGTTTTCCAGCGCAAGACCGATAAGCGACAATCGCGATTAGGCCGACGTGTTTTCTCTCCCGTTCCTTGGACTACGCCGATAAAATCTAGGCGCTAATATGTAGTTATTTTCCGCTGCCCGTTACACATGCCTCCACAGTAGGATAGGAGTACAAACGGAAGTCGTTTCTCGATATCTTGGCGGGCGAAGAGGAGCCGAAGAAGTTCGCTTGTTTCTCGAGCGAGCGCGCAACGTGCGTACATACGGACAAGTAGTTACCGCGGTCCGTCAACAGGAAACGGGAGGATAGTTATCTAGCATATAAGTAAAAAGAGCGAGGGGGCAGAGAGAGAGAGAGAGAGAGAGGGGGGGGGCGGCCAGGTAGGCAGCGTAGTTATTTATTTTCCCGAGGCTGATTATAATATTACGCAAGTGGACGGCCGGCATACACACGAGTCCCGTATTGCGTACGAGCCGTACGCAAATTGCGACCGACATTTAGTTGTGCCGAGGCGATCCGGCAACTCTTCGGCTGGGATCTGCATTTTATTCATACGCTCGTCCACCTGCAGCACACGCAGGCCTGCGCGCGGCCTTCCCTTCGCCTACCAGCCTATCGTTTAGTTTCACGGAGTAACAATACATTTACAATTTATGCGCTCGCTGCCGTCTCAAAGCGGAATCACGCCGACGCCGACGGTGAGAGGACGCGGAATATGTATGTACGCGAAGCGTCGAGTGGGGGGAGAGGCTACGAAAGAGAGAAAGAGAGCGAGGAAGAGGGAGAACGGTGTAACCACGTTGCCAGACACGTGAGAATTAAAAGGCATTGCGCGTCGTAAGATTCGTCGGGGAAATTCATCCTCAGTCGCGTTCGAACAGCGGCGACGATATTCAGTCGAAACGATATCGCGAATCTGCGACGCTCGCGATTAAGATCGGCCGGTGGGTAGAGCGGCCGAGAGCTCCGCGAAACACGAAACGGAACGCCTTGGCGATAGAAAAGCAGAAATTACGAATGTATTTCTCGTTCGATAACGAGAATCGGCGCCGGCGTCCCGTATCGTTTATCGGGAAGGCGGGCCCGAACGTTGAAATCCGAGTGGTACCACCGAAGAAAAAGAATTGCGCGCGCATCGGAAATATCCCACAGCCAGCGGTGGAACATTTATGGAAATTTTTCACTGCTGCGCGAACCGGTGCCAGCCAAGAAGGCGGCGAGCTAATAACGGAAACGTAGCCTCATAAAAGGATCTTAATTTATGCGCTCGACGGAATAGCAGTTACTTCGATAGGAATTATATTCTTCTTCGCGCACGCACACGCCTGTATTATATGTATATCGTGAGAATGTCGCGCGCAACCGATTTTCCTAATCTGCGGAAATCCAATGTCCCGGCAGAGATCTCCGAGTGATGCGGCAATTCCAACCGATAAAGATATTAATCCTCCCCCTCCTCCCCCTCCTCCTCCCGCTACCGTAACAACGATTTCTCTAATGACGGAAGCTCGACGTCACGAGAAAATCTTATTTAATTCGTACGTCGCATGGAACACCGGTTATAACGATAAAGACATTATAGTTATTACCGGTGTAGAGCGTACCATGAGAGCGCTATCGTATACATACCGATTTCCTCGTAGGCCGCGCGCGGGACGGGACGTATTACACGTATATAATATATACGTGCGGCGTGTGGGTACGTGTACGGGATGCGCTTACGTAACCCGTCGCAAAGACACGTGTATCGGACACGGACGAATCTCTTCTCCTCGCTACCCGCCTGCGCGCTCTTTCGCATAACGATATATTATTTATATAAGCGGAGCTGTCCCGGCGAATCGTCCTACTCTTGCAAATTGCCAGCAATATAGACCGCTAACGCGGATAATAGGTAGCCACCGTTCGAGCCGCTCGACTTGAAATTGTCTGAAAACCACGATCTACTAGTTTACCCGTGCAGGGTAAATCCGGGAGACGCAGTCGGGTGGGAGAGTTGGTCGAGTCGCTATGTTTCAGACTCTCTACGTGAAAATGCGTTAAAGTGCAGACTTCGATCACTTCTCTAGAAGCCAAACTGTTGAATGAATAGCGACATTTCGGTTTCTTCTGTGTTTTCCTGGATTTATACGCTTTAAAATGTAAATTGGGGTTACATATACTTTTAAGTTTATTTTCGTTTAATATTTGGGATAATAAGATAGTAGAGATATTGAGGGAAAATGCAGCCAAAGTATTTGGCCATATTAATTTTTTCTCTCAAAGTTAACGAAAATACCATCTCTCGCTGCAGAAAGGAGAGATGGTCGAGTTATGATTTTTTTAATTTTTATTATTATTCTATTATTATTTTGGTTTATTTATTCAATTTTGTATTAATTTGCCTTGCTAATCGCCAGGAGGTACTTCCCTTTTTCTTTAATGTGTTATTTCCTTTTTTAGCCTAAACAAATTAAATATCAATGAATCCGTAGTTGTATTCACTCATAAATAATTTTGCTTCATCCTTTGTTAATTTTCCACGAATAATTATGTAAGTTGTCTCTGCCAACGACGAAAACCATTCCTCCCGGCACCTCGGAAGAGGTGGTCAAATATCATGACTTCAGTTTTCTCAAAGCAAATATGAACCAGTTTTTCTAAATCAGCATAAAATTCTAAACATATATGTTTGTTCTAAAAAAAGAAGTAATTTCTATATTAGCTTTAATAGGCATTTTATATTAGGTCGACCACGTCTCCCGGATTTACTCTACCCACCCGCGAATACCAAGCACAACTCTGTGCTGCCTTTAATTTCCATCGAATCCGCAGATTTATCGCAACATTCCCTCCTCTCCTTCTCCTACCTACTAAACAACTGTGCCAGAAGCTTCGATCGCGTTCGAAGGAATAAGTGTCTAAGAAAGAGGGAGGCCAGGAAAGGAGGAAAGTTGATTTAGCGTTATCGCGGTTCTATCGGCGTTTCCCGATGCGCGAGCGATTTTCCTCGAAACGGCGAGACAGTCCCGGCGAAGGAGGTCCGCGACACAACGAGGTTGGCCAGCGCGTCCGGGAGCAGCGTATACTCGCTCGAGCGGTTCGCGAGCGCATTCCCCCCGTGCACGGCGAGCTGTCCCTGCCCCTGCCGGAAGTGCGCGGCCTCGCGCGCCGTAACGTTATTTTCTGATTTCCCATTCATGGTCTGCCGTTTAGTTTCGATTTGCCGCTTCGTTACGACGCCCGGAGATTTACACGGTCAGATAGGATTGTTGCAGCCTAGCATCCCCCACCCTCCCGTCCCCGATCTTCCCTTCCTAGTCTCCTAACCGTTAATACTCTCTTCGTTCACGCAGCGCCGGTTCGGCCCACCTCCACCGCCGTCGCTCGCTGCCTTGCCTTTTATATAACCGTCTTTCGTCACTGCGTGCGATCTCTTTCGATATCTCGCTCCGCGATCACTCTTTTCCTGCCGCTTTATTTGCATTTCAAATAAGCCGGGCGAGCCGATCGCGACCGACCAAGTGCGAGCCGTCTCGGGCAACGGGGGTTTTAGGTTTCAGCGAGCCGTCGCGACGATTAGAGGCCACCGCTCGACCCTCTTCAAATCCTCAGCCCGCGATCCAGTCGCGACAGCGAGATCGCGAGACAGGGGATAGAGGAAGTAAAGAAAGGGGAGGGAATTTAAGGGAAAACTAAGGGCGGTGGAATAAGGAGAGGGTGGAAAGGAAAACTGTAGACACTTGGCGGAATTTAACCGGGACACCGGTGTCTCTGTGTGTGTGTTTTGGTAGGCGCGAAAGAGCAGGTATCCGTATCCGGTGGCGTTGCCGCGTGGTGGAATGGAAATTTTTATCGAGAGCCTCGTAGTGGAAAAGCTGGCCGAAGGGTAGGTGGAGCGAGCCGGGAAAGGTGAGGAGAGGGAGATGTACGTGAGCGAAGGGGTGCGGTGGGTGGGAGGGGGAGCAGCTGAGCGAATAGAAAAGGAGAAAAACGCGGAGAGAGCGTGGAGCGCCGTGCCCAGCGAGTAATAAGTTAGTAATAATATTTTCACAATATCTCTCCTGGATTGGATGTTATTTCATTATATTTTATTGCCTCTTACTATTACTCTCGCCGGTGCGCGGCCCCCGCACCCTCGGCATCCCTCGGCATCCCTCGGCCGACCAACACTACCGCAACTACCGTTACTACCACCGTCGCTCGGTTGCGTCCCGGTCGCTCTGTTTTATTATCTCGAGCCTCTCCGCACCGGGGGAATTCACTCGCGGAACTCATTATTGAGGGGTTTATTCTGCTGTAACCATTGCTACCCGTACCTCTTGTTTCTTCCCTCTGACTCCTCCCTCCCGTCTTTCGTTCTCCTTTCTCCGCTTCGGTTTGTCTTTCGAATTCAAAACCTCGTGGAAGGGGAACTCGATTTCTTCCCCACCCCTAACCCCGTCACTCTTTCGTTTCGTTATGCACCTATTATGCTTCTATTACCGGTGAAACCCTGACGCGAATTTTCGTTTCTATTTATTTAATACCCCGTCGACGATCCATCTATCCCGAGCTCGCTGGCCCGATAAGATTTTCATTTGCTTGCCTACTCGCCTGTCTATAAAATCACGGAAAGCGAAAGAGAGCGAGGTGAAGGCGAGGCTGGGATCCGGTGGAATCTTTTAGAAGCAAGGTTATTCGGTCGATGAATTGTACTTCCCTTTCCGTTTGACCCTTCGAACCGCTAGTTTCTCGCCGTCCTCGCAACTTGGCCCCAAGTTAATACGCCGGAGGAAATTCAGGGATGAAAATCGCGCCCATGAATATGGGCCACCTTCTTCCGCGTGTCGCAAGGATCGTTTCCTGCCAACGACCGCCGTAAAAGCCGTTATTGAATTCGTATACCTGCGCCGCTCAGCCACCCGACTCCTCTCATTTTTATGTCTCGGCAAACTTTATTAATTTCGCCGGTTTTTATGAGTGCGAGCTTTCGAATTAGAAAGAACTGTTGCTGTCGGAGGATTTGGCTGGGCCGTTCGCCGCATACTTCATTTTCCTTGGCCACAAAAAAAAAAATAGCGGAAGACGGTGATAGTTGATCCGACAGCTGACGCGGAGATGTCCGTGAAGTGGCATTAATTCACTGCGTCCTTCTCCTACTTATCTTCCTATTATTATAACTCCATTCCTCCTAATATACGTTCCCTATCATCGTTTGCTTCATTTAAACTTAGTGCTCGTTCTTTCATCCTCTCGCGGTTTCCTGTGTAGTTTCCTATGTAATTTCCTATTGTATTTTATTTTATTTTGTTTTCTTTTCTTTCTTTCTTTCATTTTTCTTACCTCCCAACGGCTTTTCGGGTTAGGTCGTAGAGCAGCAGTTAAAGCTGAACCTCGCCTACTCGCCATTGTAATTTAATTTAATTTAATTGTAATGGTGCAATAAAGACATTTAATAATAATAATTAATCGATGAAATTTTACAGCAGGTGACCGAAGAGGAACGACGCCGCACGTGGACTCGGAGGAGAGCAATGTACCTCGCATGGAGAAAACGCGAGCTCCACTATCAACGCTATCGACGCCGCCCGAGGACGCGAGCGTAACGCACAGGTGAGTCTAGAGATGCTCCGGCACTCGAACTTCCGGGTTTTTCCGCGGCTCTGTCGCCGATACCGTTCCCCGCGAAGGGAAAGCTCGTTTTCGCTGGGGTCGGAGTTCGCGTCCCGCGAAATCACTCGCGACGAGTCGCTGCAAAGCTGGGGACGTTACACGCGCGCGCTGTTCCCATTGCCCGTAGGCCAACGGTCATTACACACGAACGCGCACGCAGGAATAGCGAGTGTTGTCACCGAGAAATTGCAACGATCATAAAAGTATTACACCAGAGGCTGGTAATGGCCGCGCATATTATTTACATTATCTGCCGTGACGTCGCTTTAACGCAATCCCGAATTGTCGCAACCACAGATCGGCCGCGTGGCTTCTTCTTCTTCGTCGTTTATTTTCCAAACGGTAAATCCGGGAGACGCGGTCGGGCCGGAGAGTTGGTCGAGTCCCTATATTTCAGACTGTGTATGTAAAAAATGCGTTGTAGTACAGAAAAATTCCTTCTCTAGAAGCCAAACAGTTGAATGAATAGCGTCGTTTCGCTTCCTTCTGTGTTTCTCTGGATTTATAGGCTTTAAAAGGTAAATTGAGGTTAAAATCAAACCTGTCAAACGGCGGTTGTATAGAATCATATTTAAAATATACTTCTAAGTTTATTTTTGTTTAATGTTTGGGATAATAAGATAGTAGAGATATATCTCTCGCTGCAGAAAGGAGAAATGGTCGAGTTATGATTTTTTTTATTATTTTCGTTTATTTTTATTTTTTATTAATATTTTTGTTTATTTAGTTTATTTATTCACTTTTGTATTAATTTGCCTTACTAATCGTTAGTAGATATGTAGTACACTTTTCTTTGATGTGTTCTTTACTTTTTTATCGTAAACAAATTAAATATCAATGAATCTGTAGTTGTATTCACTCATAAATAATTTTGCTTTATTCTTTGTTAATTTTCCATGAATAATTATGTGAGTGGTCTCTGCCAACGACGAAAACCATTTCTCCCGGCACCTCGGGGGAGGTGGTCAAATACCATGACTTCAGTTTTCTTAAAGCAATTATCAACCAGTATTTCTGAATCAGCATAAAATTCTGAACATATATGTTTGTTCTGATAAAATAATATAAGTTTCAATAACCATTTTATATTAAGTCGACCGTATCTCCCGGATTTACCCTACCCAGGGTAAACGCACCAGTAAATGAACAGTTAAGGCTAATGAATGAACACTATTATAAAATTATGTTTGCAGCGCAATTGATTCCACGTGCTGCAAAAATTGTTTGGATATGAAGCAAGAAATGAAACGAAGTCTCTAATTAATTAGTCGCTTACTTTAATAACGTATTTTACTCATTTTAATAAAAAATGTTCATTCACTGGTACATACACTCGCTTCGCGTCGATGTATCGAAGAGGGAGAACCAACCCTATTAGATACCTACTGGGCCATTTCTTTGGTTACGATGAGAAAATGTAACGCGGCGTAACGAAGCTAGATTCCCCTGGTACGAGGAAAACTTTGGAATACAGCCGGTTCTCTGGACATGGATTATAATGGACGAACTGGGCTGGGCTGGTTCGCGGCTCGACGACGCGGCAAACTTGGCATCGGCGTAGAAACGGCCGTAGCGTATTAATATAAACTTGCCGTGACTAATACAACAATTTATCCAGCCACGGACATTTAAATGGTTATGACCCGTGGCTGGTCCGTTCGTCCGAGCGAGGCGAGCGAGACGAGCGATGATTTTGTCGCGCGTTAACCAGCGCGCGTTTAATTCGTCTCGCCGCTTTCGCGAATTAACTCTCCCGCCCACATTCCTCTTCGCTTTCCTTTGATTATCGACGTTCCTCTCTTTTTTCCTTCGCCCCCATCGCTCGGCTCCCCTCTCGCCCCCCTCCACCCCCTCGCTCTTCCATACGCACGCGCCCCCCTTTTAATTCGATTCCACCCAATTCAATCTAATTTAATCTAGTTCGATTTCATCCGATCTAATTCGATCTGTCCTCCCCAGCACGCGGCGATTTCTATACAGCGTCTTCGTCGACGATCGAAATAACGGGGACCAGTCGGGGGCCGCAGGTTATTCGAACGATTTCCGCGGAATAAAAGTGACGGCGCACTTCGCGAAACGCATCGGCCCCGAAATTCTATTTCTCCGCCGGGAACAAAGGTATTTTTTTCCCCCCGTGAAAAGAGGGACAAGTTGTAATAATAAGGGCTTTTTAATTAAATTTTTGCGCCAGTCAGTTACGAATACGTTCCGCTCGTTAACCGCGCTAGAAATTTGCCGGGAAATTCTGGGGAACATTATATCCACCGTAGCCCGGAGTTCCGTGAAACTGGGCTCAGGCGTTCTTCACGGCACGCTTGTCGAAGCAAGCCCTCGCGCACAATCGCATCTCCCCTTTCTGTTTGACATTGTATAAGATATATTCGTGGGCGATCGTTCCGACAGTCGTACACACCCCCTCTCTCTCCCGCTCTCTCCCCCGTCTCGCTCGCGCCGCGACCCCCGTACGTTTAATTGTTATATTTATAAAAGGGGAGGACCGGCTGGCGTACGCGCTGATACGTCGAAGGGATAGCGCAGTTTTTTTTTTTTCTTTTTTTCGGACGAGAGACCCGCGCGACCCCTCGCTTTTGCGAATCGATATTAACCCGAAACGAGCGTTACTCGATTTTCTCCAGCGCGATACCTACGTTGGCCACCGGCAAAGATACGCGCCGACCACGGCTTTCTGACTCGTCGATACCCTTTTTCCTATTACCGAACGTGGAATTCTGAATAACAGCTCGGGAACGCGGCGTCGCTTCCCCAGGCGAATCCACGACTGCAAAGGGACTGGCCGAAAACGGGCAAGATAGCTTGAACGATCCGGTGACCAGTGAGGGCCGGGCCAGGGACGGTGGTAGGCTCGTAGCGTAGGATGGGTGGAATATTGGACAACTAATTACCTAATCACTCATTATCTACCACAGGCCGGCAGGCCGGCGGACCGGTAGCTCGCTGGTACATACGTAGCTAGAGGTTGCTAGGTCGTAGAATAGGTTGCCCAGAGGGCCGTTGTGATACGCGAAGCAGAATCATGCAGGATCGTATATTATCGATGGGAGAAGCTGGGGTTCAGGGCAGCAGACCCTCGACCCTTACCTCCCCTTCTCTCTGTTACTCCCACCGACGCCGATAACCAGATCCGTCCATGTTCACCGCTCCACGGCGGCGGGGAAAGCCTGGCGTCGCGTCGCTGCAAACCACATCGCTAACGATCGTGTCTCCGATCCACCTCTTTTCCTTCGTTCATCTTTCAGTGCAAACATCAGTAAGCTACTTAGAATATACGGCGATACTAATACGCTGCTCGCTATGAAATGACACAGCTGACGGGGATTTATGAATATGGTACACACTTCTGTCTACTCAAACGTTCCCCCGGAAACTATTCTCGGGGCCAGTCGAATCGACTATGTAAACGATCGTTCCGAAATACAGGCGCTCGTCAGGAATAGGTAGATGCTCCATTCCAGTCGCGATCACCCTATTTTAATCCCCTTGTCGGAGCGCAAGTATACGCTCGATACTTCTGGAGCGTTCAATTTTTTAGCAACCTGCGACTCGCTCTCCCCTGCCGCTTCTACGCGCGGCGCGTCGCGTCTTATCGAACCTAATAATTAGCTGTCATTCACCGGTGTGAAAGAAGCGTCGCGGTTGTAATAATTGAAGGGTTTGGTTGCGGCGTGGGAGTTTTCCGTAGGTCAGGATCCGCGGGATTGAGAATCCCTCGGACGTTTCCCGCGTGGCTCGTGATCGTGCGATTAGTATCCCATGACCGCGACACGGATTCGGGGCAGCGGACCGAGCTAACCGTAATCAGAGTCTGGCTGTTGCAGCGTGTTCGCCCGGTAGGAATCCTTGGTGCTATTTCGAGCAACATCCAGCTCCTGCACGGCATCTCGAAGCTTGAGCCGCGTGTCCGATCGCCACGCTGCACGGAGGTCGTGGCTGCTCCTCACCGATACAGCTCCGCGATGGGCCTTAATCCTCTTAAGTGTCGCGCGGCGCGAGGCGCGACTAAATATCAATCACGCTTTCTATCCGATGCCGTTTCGATGTCCCCCGGAAACTACGGCTCCTAGCCAGACACGCATCCCCGGGGAGCAAGCTTGCACTCTCCCGCTCTCCAGTTACGCGGTTAACCTGCCAGCTGCTCCGTCAGTCGCTACCCTTTCTTCAGAACGCTGGGTCCATCGGCTAGCATCGATCTGTTCGAGTCTAACGCCCGAAACTTATCGCCGAGTAATTGTGGCTATAAGTGGAGGGTAGGCCGACGAAACGGCGAGCAGACGAAGAGCAAACAGGCCGCGCGGCTCGAGGAGGGTACGATTTAAGGTCCCGGCTGGAACAAAGGGGCCTATTTAGGCAGTTAGCTCTCGACCGTCGCGGAAGACGGATCCCCCAGCCTTGTTTTTCCACCTATTAATTCACGCTGTCGGTTAAGTTGCTTTCGGTGACGTGGACGCACAACGCCGGCGAGCGATCTCTCGCCCTCCACAATCGAGGCTCTCATCGGCCCCGAGGAAACTTCGCTGCGATAACGAAATAATACATTAAAGGAAATACGCTGGGTGGCGTGGAGGCTAAGCGCGAATAGAATAGACGGCGGAGCGATCGGAAATAAGTGGTAGGATCGGGCTTTCGAGCTTTCTAGTAACGCGTTTCACCCCGACACGGGGATGACAGCCGCTGAATAATAAAAGGAGCCACGTCGAGGTTAGATATTCTTACGATCACCGAGAACCCTTCCCTTCCAGCGATACACAGCTAAATCATCAATAATTCAGACTTCGGCCCGAGCGTTCTCCCCGTTCCCGATTGCATACAACTATATAGTACCTGTCTACGTATACCGAGCAGTGCGTTGTCGATCAAACTCCACCGATCGCTACTATTTCCTGCGCGTCCCCTGGCCGATTACTGGCCGACCCGCTGGAAAACCTTCGATTCGCGGCACTAGCTTCTCCCCGTGCCCTCGACTTCACCAACCCTCGCGTCCCGCGGCTCCTCACCTTCGTCTCCCGTGATTTCTCCTCTGGAAAGCTGCATTCCCACTTGTTTCCAATTATAATTTTTGCGGCGAATCTACCATTAATGCTAGCGCGTTCCTTCTCGCGTTGCTTTGTCACACGCATGGGTCATCCCCGTCAGATAGGAGCCGCTGTCATCTTGCGCGGTAACTTGGAACCGTAAAAACGTTAGGCGGCTAGTATCTCGGTCGCAGTTGGCTTTGATTCGCGGAAGAATCGTTCGGGTTGCCCGGCGTGGCTCCCCGGACCAGCGGGTTAACGAGATCGGCAGACATTTTAAAAGGACAGAGCACCGCTGCCGAGTGGTGCCCCTCTTCAATTATTCAGGCGCAATTAACACGTCAATAGGTCCGTTGCACCTGGCTGCCGGGGCCGTCTTCCGCCAAATATGTACGTACGTTCGTGAAATGGCACTGGCAACCGACTTCTGTTCCTTTCTCTTATCCGGCTTCCTCTGCTCCGCCCGCCTTCTTTCCTTTCTTCCGTTCTCTCGAGTAGCCACGTCGGTCCGCGGAGCTTCTTCGCGGACCCAACGCCTACTACCGTCTCTCTCGCAGTGTTTTGCGCGATTATCGTGTACGCTGGCCCCACTAAATAACTTGGATGAGACCCCCAGCGGGTCCGGTAGGTTAATAGTGGCACACCAGTACGATTTTCTTGAAATTCTTTTAGTTGAGTAGGGCGTTCTGCCTCGCGGTGGTCAGTCGAAGGAGAAGGCAGATGACTAGATGATAAAGTCGCCTGCCTTAATCCGGCGATATTGTATTTATTCGCGTGGGTAGGTCGGCCGTGTTGCCGTTTAGACGCGTAGATGTAGCATCGGTACAGGTATATGGAGAATGGCGCAGAAGGGAGCGAGGAGGGAGGAGAAACGGGGGATGAAATGCGGGGTCGCAAGTCGGTATTGTCGTCGGTTACAAATCAAATACCCGATATCATTGTTTGGTACAAGCCAGGCACCCGGCCACCCACCCACTCCCCTTTTATGCCACCCCTTTCTGCAACGTTAACCTCGCGCGCAACCTGCACGCCCTGTCGCCGCGACTACGACTAATAAATGCTGCCAGAACCTTCCCCCTCGCGTAGGCCTAAGTGTTGCGGCCAACCACCACCACCGAATCCAACTCCGTACGCTCGATCCCTAAAGTAGTTCACTCCCCCCTTTCGCGATAACAGAGAATTTTCATAGAAAAGGGATGTATTTTATCTCGGAACGATGGGTGCAATCGATGACTCCATGCAAGTCGGCAGGGTAGCCTCTCTAACAGAGAATAATTCACGGCTCTATAGAAGAACGGGTGAAATAGCTAGGCTGCTCTATGCACTTAGCTTCCGTCAAGGTGTCGTCATATTGCCATTAATTCAAACGTCGCACTTTTCTTCGGATACGTTAGTGGATACGCAGACGTGTCAGTTTCGTGAAGCTTCAGTGCCGTCAGTGCGAATGGTCTGTTTGTTTCTTGTGAAAGTATATTCTTCACCACTAAAACCCTTGCTGAACTGACATGTGTGCGTGGACCATCGTTCCGACAGATCGAATTAGAAGGGAAGAAAAATATGAGACAACCCTACGGCGCGTCCTTGATCCACCTAATAACGGGCCGGAAGGCAGCCAGTTGGAAATTATAGAGCGACAAGAATCGGTCGCCCAACAAGCAGCCATACACAAGGTCCGAGGGCTGGCTCGATTGGCCGTCGCAGGCGCGATCCGTCGGGAACAGGGAGCGATTTATCGACGAAGAATGCATAGGGTGGAGAGGGCGAATCGTCGCGAATATGTGTTCACGCTCAGTGATTCGTCAGCGAGGTATTTTACCTGCTTCCAACTTCCACCGTTCCTCGCAATGAAAGCAAGCCTACCCATGGTAAGTAACGAGAAAGCTCGCGAGGCTCAGGACCAACGGACGTCGAAGGTTGCCATTAAAGAGGCGGAGGCGGAGGCGGAAGCGCTGCACCGTCGCCCTCGATCTCGCTGGAATTTCGGGAACACGAGCCAAGGTCGTTCACCGTTCGTAGAGGAAGCTGCGCCACGACGGTTGGAGACAAATTATACTCGGCCGGGTATTTCGAAGCGGAGGGAAAGTGGACGACGAAGAATACCCACGTCGGTGTAGCGGATGAGCCGAAAAGGATTAGGCGACGTCGCGATTGCCCGTACTCTTAATCATAGATTCGAGCCGGGGTAATTAATCAGGGGGGTTAATTACAACTTAGTCGGCGAGTCTATTCCTACATCGGCGAAGACTCGAAATATTCAGGCGCGGGGTGGCTCTCCTAGTAGAGGAGCGAGAGAGATGGCGCGCTAGGTAGGAAGGGCGGGGAAGGTAGAGAGGCGAGAGGAGAAGCGGAAGGGGTGGAAGGAAGAGACGAGACTCGGCTAGGCACCGCAGGGGTAGGCGATTAATGATTCAGGGGCAGAATTTCGCGATGCTGAAATATTAAGCATACAACTCTCTCCCTCTTGCCCGCTCTTCTTCTCCTCCTGTCCCTTTTCCCTTGCCTGTTCTTCCTGCACCATCCCCCCCCCCTCGGCCCATTCGGCGGCCCCTCTCTCATCTTTCTCTTCGTTATCCCCCTCGGCTTCCTTCTCGTACCCTCCAACCGTCCTTCCCTCTTCTCCTCTCCTTTCTTCCCCCGTCGCTGTGTACCCCCTCGCGCATTCTCCCCCTCTCTCTCTCTTCATCCCTCGTCTGCCCCGCTCGCTGTATACGCACGATCCTTTCACGCTGCAAGCGCGTACACACGCATACGCATCAATGCTCTGTTCGCTCGCTCGCTCGCTCGCTCGCGCGCTTAGCTAGACGGCGGCAGCATCATCAATATTTCCCTTTGCTCATTGTTCTTGTACAATACGTACAAGGCTGCTGCCGTCTCTGTAATTCCGGGGGGAGCGGACAGAGCCAGACCAGGTAACGATTACCCTGGAAATGGCTAATTTCCAGCCACCCCATGGTCGACACGCTCGCCGCGGAACTTCTCGTAAGACGTTCTCGTACGATTTTTCCTTGTCGAGCTTTTGGAAGAAGCATCCGTTTTGGTGGTCCTCCACGATGGAGATCTAATCGTCCCTCTTGGGGCAACCACGGGTTCGCGTCATCGTTGACTCGGTTGCTTTTCAACTTGAACTTCGGTTTATTTATTACTGTCAACGGGAAGCTCCCTTTAGTATTGGGAAACCAAGAATTTCGATACGCCAACTAGTGGCAGAAAATTAAACTACTGTCAGTAGGCCGAAATCCGTCGAAGTCCATACGATTATCAGTGTTTATATAGACATTTTGTGGAAAACGAGTGTTTTTAAATTTTTTTGAACAATAAATTTTTACTTCTTCGATTAATAAATACTTATTTGGAATGTTTGGTGGGGTCCGGGCCTACTTGCAATAGTTTGCCAACTTACCACCGCAGCGCTGAAATCTAAGCCACGCCTCCACTTGGTTTCCCAATACAGAGAGTGTGGATCTAACGTCAAGAAAAATTGTTCAGTCCGAGGAAACGCAATCAGCGAGAATTAAAAAGTAAGGTGATAATCGTGCGACACATCACTTATGTAGATGATTTCGGAGGGTGTTGAGGGGAATAGAAAGCAAGTAAATATCAGATGGAATTGAATTTTCTTATACAATATTCTTGAACAGCTGTTGAGCGTAGAGTTCAAATCTCTATTTACAATTGGGACTGAGTAGCTAGTTATGCAGAGAACTTTCGAAATTACAAAAATTAGTATGAATCCCACAATATCGCGATCTTTATTTTGTAAAAAATTACCAACCCAGAGAAAAGAACTGTTACATTCTACCATCATTAAAACTATCAAGCCATAGTTCAATTTTAGGCTTCAAAAACAAAAGCTACAGAAAATTTAAAATGCAATACTAACAAGAAAGAAAATATACCGAAAAGAAATTAAAGCTACTTTTCCTTAAAAATGAAAATCTTCAAAGTAAAAGATCATTGAGAGTTGGTAGCTCTCTGCACAACTAAATAAGTCCAATCACGCTCCCCATTAGGCGTTCACTATAACCTTCATGGATTCGAGGTTCGACAGAAGACGCTGGAAGCGAAACAGCTCAGCCTGGAGCGCGCGTCTCGCTATCGCAGAGAAATCCCAGCACCGATGCTTTACAGCTTTATTTCGTTGCGCGGTACGCAGCGAGTCGGCCGTTTCCGTCCATTTTTCTCGTCTCGTATTTTTTCATAACTGGTCCCTGCGAGCGGCGCCTTGCCGTCGCGAAAGTACTGACTCGAAGCGCCGTCGAGCCTCGCCCGATTCGAATGGCGACAACTTTCCGGGATATTCGCAAGTTCTCGATCAGTCTGCGAAGGTGAATTCCCGCGAGTCGCTGGCAGCAGCGAGGAACGGAAGCTCGGGCAGTCGGTTCCCTTCGTTGCCTCGCGGCGTTCATCTCGCTGGCCGAGTCGAAATTTTTCCATTTCGCCGGGACGTAGGGCGTTAGTATACTGTTTGCAGTTAAACAATATTACGTAGTAAAATTTATGGCCGTGGTCCCCCTTCCCGGGTTGAAGCTGGAGTTGGCCTCGCCTCGCCGCGCCCACACCCTTACAATGCGCTCGCTCTCTCGGCCTGCACGGTTCAAAGTATCAACGATATGAGAAATACGAGCGTTATAGCCGGTGCCACCCCTGCCTGCGTTACTGGCTGCTGCGATGATCCACGGCTTAGCGGACGCTACCCCAAGCACGATTCGCGCACTTCATTCTGCTCGCATTTTTTTTTTCTTTTTTTTTTTCAAAAAGTTAAACACTCGCTGGGTCGTCGGAAGTGCCATTTTATTTGCACGACCGGCGCGCAGCTTATCGCTAGTTGTTTGTCACTATGGGAACATTTTCGTTGAACGTATCAGAGGAAATCAAGCTTCCTGGTTGGAAGCCTCTGAACTTTCTTCCAACTAGAACGCCACTGTTTCTGCGCGGAGAGGACGAAGCTTTCTGGCTCTCGCGTAGTGTATACACTCGTAGGATGCTATGTTCCACCTGGAGCGAGAGAAAACGAAGCTTCAGAGCCGAAAAACGCTGGCGCGTTTCGGGGACACCGCGAACGACGCCGCCAGCACGGCAGAATAACGCGCATTCGCACTTTTATCGCGACGCAATCTCGCGTCCCGTTTACGCTTCGCGGCGTGACCCGTAAAAACCGAGCAATATTCCTTGGTCGGGAATCCGACGCGCGTCGTTATTCGGATACAAGTTCAACGACTCGTTCGTCGTCTGCCGTTGCCACCGTTGATTCGCGCTTTTACGCTTCTAATATCGCCACCGTTCCTGCGACACGGCCCTCGACGTTCCTCGAGACGTGCGAGCTGCTTCCACGGGAACGTTCGGAGACCAAGGCAAATTACAACCGTGTCGTGTTTGATAGCGAATGGCACTTACTTAGGGAGTAGGTTCCTGCGTCGTGGGGAGAGAAAGTCCGACGTTTCGGAATTTCTCTTCCACGATCCAAAGATATCGAGGTGATAGAAGTGCAACTAGTATTCGCGGGTATAGGGGAACTAGGGGCATGATGGGGAGGCTAAGAAAAAATGGAAATAAAGGGATGATTGTACCTATTAATTAAGTATTTATTACTCCAAATACCTACAACTATAAGTTAATGATTTAACATTTGTTACACACTTCGGACTATCTGAGGTCAGGCGTCTAAGTTATTCAACTTTACAAAACTGATGAAAAAAAACCGTCTTGCCCATACCGCGGGGTAGAATGGGGTACCAAAAATGGGGAAAAATGGGGACCGAAAATGGGGTAAAATGGGGACCGAAATGATTTATCTAAGTTCGTAACGTTCCAATGTAGTCTGTGGGATAGAATATGCTTGAGCAGCTTTCTTGTAGCCCATTTTCTTGCTCAAAACTTTATTTACAGCATCTTACATCACTTCTATTGACCAGTCTCCTCTTCTGTTTTTTTTTCGTATATGTTCTGACCATTTTATAAATTCGAATTAAAAATAACGAGATTTATTTGAATTAAATTATAACAGAGAACGATTACGTTGCTTAATCTCACATGAACAACCCCATTAGGGGTTAGGTCGGGGTACCTCATTATTCCCCGTATCATGGACCCCATCTTGCCTCAAAGCATCATTTTCCAAATATTAATATATTTGTACAACAAATAAAGAAATAGTGGAATTTTGAATATGTCACATTAAAATAGATGAAATGGAGATTATCATAGAAGAAAAATAATAGACTTACCGTTCTTAAATATATATTTATTTCAAATCTTTTTATCACACGAAATAACATCGACAGAGCACGCAAAGGGTTTACAGCTACCTATACTTAAATAAAAAACGCGTGCTCCCTCATTCATTTTGGCTAACGACCACACTATTCTAAGACAATAGCTTCCTAAGTAGTGATGTATTTGTCACGTGCCTAGCATCTTTGACTTAGAGTTCAGGGAGATACCCCATGTTGCCCCTACTTTCCCTACCTAGAGATTTCTAGATTTAGAAAATTTAAAGTGTGGATCCAGTTGGCGAGCGATTGGCGAAGAAAGCGGAAGGACGAATTCCGAGGCGATGGGGCGAATGCGCTTGGAAAAGGACGAGGGAGGAGACGCGCTAGTCCCAAAATTCGCGTTAATAGCCATTTAGGAGTGTCTGCCAGAGTCGGAGGGACAGACGCGAACCGTCTCTTTGTACCCTTAATTTCATTAGGACGGCCATCTCTCCTTTCTACGGCGGAGCCGTAACTCCGTTATCGGGAAGCACGACTCCCTAAATACGATCGTTAATATTCTTGCTTGTCTCGAGAAAACGGCAGGCTGCGAAGCGTCGTTGTCGTTAAATAATCGTTTCCCCCCCCCCCCCCCCCACCCACCCCCCGTCGCAATCCAATTAGTCTGTCATAAAGCGCGGGCAACGAGGAGCCGGCCATCCCGGCATTCTTTAATTCGTCTCGAGTTTCGCGCGAGAGATCGCGGCTTCGCCCTCGATCTCTGCCCGCGTCCTCGAAACGCCACGTCGATCGCCGCCGAGGCTAAAGCTTCCCCGACTCAAAAGTTACCGCCGCTACCTCGTTGAACTCACTTGTCGCGAGAACTCGGACCCACCAAACGAAATACTTTCGCACCTGCCACGAGTCCAGGGATTTTCAATCCCGCGATATTCGAGGCTCTACTCGATCCACCGAGTGGAAATGGGAAAAGCCATCGTTTCGGTTACACTTCCGCTTCGACTTGTGCCATTTCCACATATCTCATGATAATTGCTGTGGTAGATTCAACGAAGCATCGAACTTCTGAGGAACAAGTGGAACAAGTGGAACAAGTGGAACAAGTGGAACAAGTGGAACAAGTCCATGCGTTTAAAAGACGAAGGTTACGCTCCCCGGAGTCTCTAGCGAGCTTGACGTCGTGGGACACAAGTTCTGCACGCGTTTAACTCGAATTCGACTTAGTTTCTCGTAGCAAATTACCACTGACCACTGCTGATCTTTCGGCACGTAGATCTTCTTCAAGCCTCTGCTTCGCTATCGTTGAAAGTATCTTTCCGAAAAATTCTCCACTTATTTTTTCATTCACCTCTGCTGGCTCTCAGAGTCCAACCTGATCTGCACGACTTCTGCAGCGCGTATGACACATGGGTTAGCTGCACATGATGTGATATTTAGGTACCTAAGTAGGTAGGACGATCACGTGGAAATATCCGAGTATCTTTGCGAAACGGGAGGTTGGGAGAAGACGCCACTTGGTCAGAGTTTCCTCCGCGGGGGGATCGTTTCTGAGGGAAGTCAGGAAATCGGGGAATCGAAGAGTCCATCGCGAAAGAGCGTCGGCATCGGTAGCGTCAAACGACGTGGACGTTCGCGTTGACGTCGGGCGTCGCGATGAACGGTGACGCTAGGGGCGAGAGAGCGCGAGGCACGGCGGAAACAGTATAACGGCGGAGGACTGGGAAGGAAAGGGGGGCAGGAGAGCGCGCGCGACTAGAGAGAAGGACACGGGAGGACCACGAGAGCGGGCACGGGCACGGGCACGGGACGAGCGCGAGCGTGAGCAACGCCGTCGACCACCACCACCAGCGGTGGCGGGAACGGCTGGAACGGTGCGGCGCTGCGCGATACCGCGGCGGCGACCTCCTCTCGTCGCCGTGATCGGTGGATCGGAGTTTCGGGAGGCCGATCGGCGGGCCTCTCCTCTCCGATCTGCCGCGGCAGAATTCTCTTCTTCGCGGTGAAGGAAGCGAGAGGCCGATCGCGAGAGGGAGAAAGAAGGAGAGGCGGTATGAGGCGGTCTCCGGGGGCGGCGCCTGTCGGCGCGTCCGATCGGAAGGTGCGCCACCCGATTGGCCGATGCGACGGCGGTGCGAGGGGAACGCGAGGACGCGCGAGAGCTACCTACGTTTCCGCCACCCGCGCCCGTTCTCTTTGCGTTCCCCGTTCCGTTCCGTTCCGTTCCCTCTCGTTCCCTCTCGCTCCCACGCTCGCGGCCTCTCCCTCGCCCTCGACCCCGCTTCTCCTCTCTGTCGCACCTGCGCCGCCTGGCCCACGACTTCTCCGTCCCTCTCTTTCGCCGCCTTGCCAAGGCGGCTCTCTTTCCGCGGTAGCCTCTCTGTTGCACCCACGCGTCTGACCCCTCGCCCCACGCCCCCACGCCCCTCACCCCCTAGCGGTTCGGTCGACGTCGGCACCGCCGCAAACACACGGTATATCGGCGGCCGACCGCCTCACGGGTCTCTCTACTGCCGCTCGAGCGAACCGTCGCCGTCGCCGCGCCGCGGCGAGCCTTTCAGTTGCGACGCGCTCGTCACGGGGTGCAGATCGTGCGTCCTGTCGTGTCGTTGGTCGCTAACATCGGGTCCGTTGAACGCGCGCGTACACACGCGTCACTCGACCCTGCGCGCACGTTTTTCTCTCCCCCTATTGCCACGAGCTCGAGGACACGCGCTACACCGCTCCGGTTCTGGTGCTGTTTGGTGCTGGTGATAATTTGGTGACGACTGGTGATTTTCGACACGATCGGTGCTGCGAACTTCCACGCCTAAACCTCTCCGTCTGTGCACCTCAACGGGGGGGGACCCAGCAACTGTCGTCGAGAACCACTGACACAGAGCTCCCGCGAGAGCGAGGCACAGCGAATAGAGCGGGAGAGAGAGAGAGAGAGACGAGGGCCGTGTAGCCGTGTGTAAAAAGACGTGTTTTGGTTTTCGGTGGCGCGCGCGCGGGAACGCCTGCTGCTCGGCCCTATTTCAAAAGCCGCGCGCGCGCGCGAGCGCGTGATCGGTCTGCGCGGCCGAGGACATCTCTGGCCGATTCGCGAACGTTCGTCGACGAGGATGCCTTCGGGACAAGGCGCGCGAACTCACTCTGACGGGGAATAGAACGAAGGACGGATTCGGTTGGTTTTCGTCGGGTTGTTGTGTCGAACGGTAAGGACAGGGGGACGATATCGGTGGAATCAGTGCGAGGAAAAAAAGGATGCTAGACCGCGACGCCCTCGGGAGAAGGATCCCCGAGGTGACGCACGTCTGACGGATCGGCGCGCGTTACCACGAGGACGCGCGTCCGGAGGCGCGAGCGCGTGGTCCGCGCGTATTTCGAGGTTTCCCGCGTGCCTGTCTCTACGTGTGTGTTACAGATGCGGCCTGGCTGTTGATCCGTTCGCGAGCGGTCAGTAAAGCGGGGACGCGTCGACGGGCCGACGTACTCGCGCGAACATTCCGTCGATCGAAACGGAGCGAAGGGAGGAGGAAACGGAGGAGGTCGGCGTAAAGGAGCCCGCCGCGGAGAAGGAGGAGGAGGCGGTTGTGGCGGAGGGCAAGAAGGAGGAGGTGGTGGTGGAGGAGGCGGAGGAGCAGGAGGTGGAGGAAGAGGACGAGGACGAGGAGGAGGACGAGGACGAGGAGAAGAGCGGAAACGAAACAGGAAACGATCGAGACGCCAGGACTCCCGAAATCATGACGCAATCAAGCGGCGCTGGGTCCCCCCAGCAGTTCTGCCTAAGGTGGAACAACTATCAGACCAATCTGACCAACGTGTTCGATCAGCTCCTGCAGAGCGAGAGCTTCGTGGACGTGACCCTGGCCTGCGACGGGCACAGCGTGAAAGCCCACAAGATGGTACTGTCCGCCTGTAGCCCGTACTTCCAGGCCCTGTTCTTCGACAATCCCTGCCAGCACCCGA
This sequence comes from Andrena bicolor, assembly GCA_960531205.1. Lineage (NCBI taxonomy): Eukaryota > Metazoa > Arthropoda > Insecta > Hymenoptera > Andrenidae > Andrena > Andrena bicolor. Next base: position 13,592,864 of record OY482665.1, read on the forward strand.
TCGTCATCATGAAGGACATCAAGTGGCCGGAGTTGAAGGCCGCGGTGGAGTTCATGTACAAGGGCGAGATCAACGTGTCCCAGGAGCAGATCGGGCCGTTGCTCAAGGTAGCTGAGAGCCTCAAGATCCGCGGCCTGGCGGACGTCAACAGCGAGCAGGAGCTTACGTCCAGGCCGAGCTTGGAGGAGGCCGCGAACGCCGCTGCGGCGATGCACAGGAAGAAACGGCGCCGAATATCGGGCGACAGATCGCCACCGGGCAGCAGCCCCGACCGGATCACATCCGGGGGCATCCCGGACGATCAAGACCCCAACTCGATCGTGGGAGGCGTGATCGTGCCCGACATTCACGGCATGCTGACCAGCAGCTCCACACCGAGATCCCTCGGATCCCCCGGCACGCCCAGCGTCTCCGTCACGCCGCAGATCAACCTCCAGGAACTTCCGGTATCGCTGCCTCTGCCACCACCCCCGCCGCCGCCCCCCCAGGGACAGCAGAGCTCGCACTCCTTATCCGCTCACCATGTGCCCGGCCACGTGACATCCGGTCCCCACGCCTCCGTCAACCACCTGACTACTCACGGCCAGCAGCTCACTGTTCAGCAGCAGCAGCAGCAGCAGCAACAGCAGCAACAACAGCAACAACAACAGCAACAGCAGCAACATCACCAGCAAGGAGTCGCCGGACAGCAGAATCCCGGTGACGACCTGGAGATCAAGCCCGGCATCGCCGAGATGATTCGCGAGGAGGAAAGGGTGAGTGACTCTATCGTATCCTTCCTTACTCGTTTACTTCGATTTCCGCCGTCGCGGATATGGGGGCGACTTGGGTCGTTGGTCGACCGAACGATCGATAAACCAGGAAAAAAAAAACGCTCGTCGATACAACGGCCGCTATCGGTCGTGTGTAAACACGCCGGTAAAAGTCGCCCGTCAACGGTCACGTAAACACGCACAAAAAAGAAGTATGTTTGTCGAAGGAGGACGGCCAGGTTCCGTTCAATGAAATTAGCTGGTCGACGTCCCCGCGGATGAGAAGCTGCTGACCGGTTCTTGAACAGGTGTAGCTACCGCGGGTCCATCTCCACCGAATACTTTAGATCTACGATTAGGTAATAGCCGATTGCATTGGAAAGTCGGCCAACGCGAAGATTTCTTAATAGCAACAGCCACCTGGGAGGAGAAATGATGGAATAGGAGGCATATAGAGTAGGCAGGTAGCTGGCCGTTGGACAGGAAAGTTGCGAGAAAAGGCGACGCGCGTGTAATTGGGGGCTCGGGTTTTCGGGTGCGCCCGTGAGAGGACCGCAGGAATCGTAGGTTAGAGTCGCGGGTACGCTGCCAATTACGAGAGGGTGAATGTTTTTACGCGAAACGTCGCGTCGCCGTCGTGGGGCGGGCAACGGGAAGACCGAGCCGACCAGACCGGGCCATGCCTTTGGCGGAGAGGTCCAATTACCAGGCGATCGGCTTCGACGGTGTGCACTAATTGAGAGTATCAATGAACGTCAATGAGCATGGTCAATATTTGGACGCGGAGCATCCGACCGTTTTGTAACGTTCTTTTTGTTAAAACGAATGACAAATATTGGCTACGCGCTCGTTCGCGCATACGTGACACACACCGGGTATCGACTGTTCTCGTTAATTACATCGGGACGACGGTGTCTCCTGCATTATTTATCGTTCGCTACCGGCGCAAGTTATTAAACGAACAGCCATCGACCGCGGTTCGTTTCGCAACCCGTTCGTTTGTTCTTGGACGGGTCGACGCGCGTCGAGCGGCTCGTTCCGGTCGGACATCGAGGATCGAGGATCGACCTACTGGTGTCCTGCAACTCGTCCTCCTAGCGCCAGGTCGCTTCAGGCCTTAAGAATCCCGATAACCACGGGGGAAGAAGGAGTTTCTCCCCGGAAACGGCATAGCCACCGGATACCGTTTCTTATTCGTTTTATGGAGCGTCGTTAGGTGGCAACGTTTTACGCGGCCGCGATCGATGCTGGCGAACGACCGCGGACCTATGTGCTTTCCGTCTCCTAAGGTCGGGGCCAGATATATTGGCCGGTGAATTCGTTTTCGCAGCTAACGCACACCTATTCTGATATATATATGTCTACGCTAAGAGCTCGGTTTGGCGTACACGTTAAGAGCTTGGCGCTATCCCCACCACTTCTGGCGCACTCTTTTTCTGGCAAGGTGAGAGCGAGTCAGAAAACGTTGAGAATAGAAGAATACTCCTCACGAAACTCACCGGCCAATATATCTGGCCCCGACCTTAGGGGTCGAGATATATCCACTTGCCCCTACAACTGTATTCTAAGAACTCTGTTTGCACCCATTGACGCGCGAACAGATTAATTGCCGTTGATTCTACCCTTCCTCGAGGGGATCCAACATCGATCCTCCCCGCGCGCCACAGGAATCTGCAAGTGTGCGCCGAGGGTTCCTCGTTTCTTGGTCGATTTAGAAAATTGAATCCAGTCTGTGCGGCCGCAGACCGGAGTATTATTTTTCTATCGTGGGTACATATCGGTCTGATGACGCAATCCGCTATGTATAATGGGTATAACATTCCGCGGAATTCCATTATGTTAACGCAACCACGTTCCAATTCTCCGGGCATGCCTGCTCGTATCGTAATACGCTAGTATATCGCAACTATTCCGCGGTAGCGGCGTACGAGGCCTTTCCGATTAAAATGCCTAATTGATGCGGGCAAACGTAACAGAGGAGCTAGGTACCTACGTTCCAGCATTTCGACCGGCGCGGCGCGCACCATGTGCCGCGAAAATCCGTCCAAGGGCCATCCACCAGCCCAGCCGTGGAATATTACTCGCGTCGCCAGTCGAAATGAATAGCCGCCTGCTTCGATAAGTGCCCGTACGCGGAACTTCTCAAAAACTACCCTTGGCCGAGAACGCGTGCCACTCGAGGATGGATTACTAAAGATTTAGCCGCGGCAAAGGATCGTTTCCACCGCGAGAGGTGGATTTCCTTCGGATTAAGAGCTTTAATGAAACGGGAATTTAAATATAAATCGTCTTTTCACTGCCACCGTTTGACGATCCACGGGCGATCAGCCTACCTTAAATGCCCGATTTTTCGATGCCCGCTCTCTGCCGTTCGGCTCGATCCGCTCGGATCTTTCCAGAGTTTTTGGGAAGCAGCGATTCGGGGATTCGCTGGGACGCGTTAGCGAGAAAACGAAGGAGTAGACGGAGCGCGTTAGGACAGTGCCTAGCGGGCGTGGAACGGGCTCGGTAAAAAGTAAAAATGTACACAATGTACAACGCGAGAAGCGGCAAAGCGCGATCACGCGGTCGGTGGAGCTTGAAAGGGCGGGTCGAAAAAAATTTAATCTTCCCTCGCATTATCCTTTTTGGCAATAACGGCTTTACCTCTCGGCTCCTCCTACTCTTCGCATCCCTCGCTCTTTCTCTCCCTCGTCTATCGGTTCTTCCCTCTCTCTTACTCTCCCTCTTTGGGCAACGCGTGGCCGGTGATTCGAGAGAGTCAACCGGCTCCTGTCGCGTCGGGAGACGGACGGACAGTCGGGTGAACGGAGCGGTAGAGAACGAGAAGAGGAAGAGGAGGTGGTGTGTCGGGCAAGAGAGTGAGAGAGAGAGGGGGGAGAGGAAGGGAAAAAAGTCGCAAAACGGTAAATCGTGAATCGTAGTAACCGGGCGAGCGCCATTCATCCTGATACACAGCGAATCCGACTACATATTTCCTCCGTCCCGTTTAAATTAGTGTTTTTGCCGTACGGTCTTGATTGTGTTTTCGCGCGGGGCCGATCGCCCTCGGACTCCAGCGTAGCTTTCGTTTCGCTCGCTCGCGACGCCGTCTACGCTCCGCGCGAACGTTTTCCCCCGTACGCACGCGTATCGATTCCGCGTTGATGAACGCGTAACGGGCCACCTAAGCGATATATCAGGAGCGTGATTTCGACGGGCAGAGCTCGTCGCGATACCAGTCGCGGCAAAATTGAAAAGTTTGATGTATTAAAATGCGTCAGGGCGCGCACCCTTCCCTTCGCGGCGCCGAGAAAAAAAGCTTCGTCGGTGCCCAGCCGCCGTCCGCCGTCTGCGCGCGCGAGTCGATTACGCCACCCGTCGAACGGTGATCGAGAGTTTTCGTCTATCGCCGCTTCGATCTTAAGTCGCCCCTCCGGCATCTCCCCCGTCCCTTTTGTTTCGCCGCGCGCAATTCGGGATCCGACGCGGCTGTCAGCGCGATATTCCCACGCTTCTCTCTCGTTTCTATGCAGAACGCCCAGTCGAACCGCGTCTCCGTCTCAATCCTATTCATTTATACAATTTCGCGCTCCGTGCAATTACCCGAGAAGGAATTTTTTACGTAACGCTTGCGCAACGGCCTTGCATCCGAGCGAGGGAAGAAAACGGTCAGAAACAGCGAATGATAAAATCGATACGTGCGAAAGACATCCGTAAGCACGCTTACCGAAACACCGTCTAGATTCCCGAAACTCGCTCGGCCCGTCGTTTTCTCACAACACTGGCTCCGAAGTTTCTTTATGCCCCGCAACTCCCCAACTTCGCCACCCCCGTGCACTGCTCGCCCTTAAGGCCACTCACCCCATCGCACGCGTGTAGATACAAACGTGCAAACTGGCAGCTGCCACTCCGAGGCATACATTCCACGAATTCTTATTTCCTACGCTCTTCGGTCACGAACACATTTTCCTAATCCCTTCGACGGTCGGAAAAGTCCGCCGCCACGGTTCCAGTGTGTCTAGAATCCAATCTAATCGTCCGTTTAAGGGGGTATACCCGTTTGAACCCTCGGAAAATGTATACATTTTGTGGATTTTTTTACGAGTATCATCGTAGCCGATTTTGAAAATTTTGAAAAATAAAGAAATGGTGAGGGATCAAAGGTAAAGTTAAATTTTTCTAGGAGAAAAATCCACCATTTTTCTTTATAAATAATAAACGGGGAGTCGGAATAAAAAAAGCCTTCGTTGGACGATGTGGAATCTTATTATGATTCTGCATGCAAAATTGGAAGTGAATTGGTTGAACGTAGCGCGAGTTTTTAGGGCCACCGTTTAGCCGTCTAAAATCGAAAGACTTTCGGATGTGTATGCATAACTTCCCAAAAACAATAGTTTTTTAACTGAAACTTTTTTTTTGACTAGTTCATAATACTATGTAAAGGCAGTAAAAAAAAAACGGGAAATCTGCATCAACCCGTTGACTTGTAAAAAAATCCACAAAATGTATACATTTTCCAAGGGTTCAAACGGGTATACCCCCTTAAATATCGAATGACGAATCGGTAGCTAAAATTCTTAACACTCGATAGATTCACCGTGTTGCAACTTTTGTCCACCTTGCATACGATCCGTGGATTCCGCGCGAGAGAAGTTGTAGGTTAAACGTTCCTCGAGGCGTCTGTTAGGTCCAGTAACTGCGCGCCGTCGGTCTATGACGCATCGATCGCTCTTCGGTATTAAATTCTACGGCACTGCGATCGGTAAAAGGTTCTACAACGTTAAAGCGTCTCTCTATTAGCTCTCTATTTGCTCCCAAAGCAAGCCCTGCCCGTTCACGAACTTGCGGTCCACGTGCCCTGAAAGCCGGTAGCGTTGCAAGTAGTATAGTACCTGGTATCGCAAGGCCCGTCATCGGAAGCCGTCGACTGTCGCTGGGGGAAAAAAGGCAAGCTAAATACAGTAAGTACTCGTTAAGAGCCCGACGAACGAGGCTGGCGACGAGCTCCTAACGCGACTATTCCGCGCGGCCACTGGCGCGAGTGAGAAAACCCAATGAGCGAGCGAGAGGAAACGAAAGAGCCTATCGCTCGTTCCCGGGTTCCCCCACTCTCGTCCGAAGGATTCTAAGAAATGGTGGGGATAGTCGCCGGAGTCCTAACGCGTGGTAGAAACGGGCTCCTAACGAGGGTTTGCTGTAAACTGGCTGAAAAAAGGGGGCCCGACGGGGAAACAGACTCGCGGCGTTCCCAAGACCCCGGCGACGGGTTTCTACTTTGTAGAAATTTTCTTCTACGGTCCAGTTCCCATCGCGCGTTTATTTCGCTTGTTTTCTTGTTTCGCGCGGGTGCGATACACACGCAACGAAGTTGCAACGCACGCGATCCGCGTAAGCCGCGCGCGGTGTACACGTGAAAAAGGCGGTAGTTAGAAGAGGGTTACACGTAGGTATATAGCCGTCGGCGACGGTGGGTCGAGTTAGTTTTTGCGGGATTCGGGGCGGCCGGAGTCTGGTCTTCGCGGCGGTTCAAGCCGCAAGGACGGAGCCGGAAGAAATTGGTAGGTAGCTGTGCGCGTCCAGAGGTCATAATTTCGTTGTGTGCTGATGACGACGGAAGGAAGAAAGAAGGGCGAACGGGGAGTCCGAATCGTAGACTGCGAAGGTAGCCCCGGTTCCAGTGTGTTACGTGGCTATACCTCGTGGAGACTATTTTATAATAAGGGACGGGCTTAGCCGCCGTAATTGTATGTATTTTAAATATTTCGAAAATTGCTTTCCTAGGAAACTGTTGGCATAATGGCAATACTTGGAATATAATCCCGGGGTAACCGGGCCACGTAGGCGCTCGAGCACTTAACTTTGCCCATCCTTTTCTTTTCTCCCGTCTGTTCCTCGCTCTCCCTCCCCTGCCTTTCCTCCTCCTCCTCCTCCTCCTCCTCCTCCACCCTCTCCCTTCCACCTCTTGTAATTTCTTTTCTCGGTTAAGCGTCTCCCCTTTCGTTTCGTTTCGTTTCGTGACACCGCTAATGTCGTTACTCGCTTTGCGGAGCGGCGCCCTCTGATCTCCGCTGCTTTCGCGACGCTTTGACGCGCGGCCCGCAGCTTTTTCCCGCGTTCACGAATTTCTTACGAATTTTCTTCCGCCACTGCTCCCCGACGCGGATTCGTCCCCCGGCCGTTGCTCTATTTCTCGGTAATCCTGTTTCCCTCGCGGTCCCCGTTTTGTTCCAAGGTTGCGCTGGACCAACTCGTACTTCGCGGAACACCCGTGTATATTCTCGTCCCTTGCTCAGACCCTCTGCCGAACCGCTCGTCCCGGCGCGGAAGATTGTTTTCGGTACGGTTGTTAAAAATTCTGGGAAGCCGATCGCGCTCCGTCGCCAATGACGACGTTCATCGCGTGTGATTTCAACCAAAAATCTCGAATCCGTATGATGGTGGTTCCCCGCGAGAGGGAAAACCGAACACGCGAGACGCGGCGAACGGAAGGTGAGCCAAGAAGGTTCCCGGCAGGGCAGCCGCTAGAATTCATAAACAGTTTCAATATAAACAAGACACGTTTGTTTATGTAAGGAAGATAAGAGACGGCATTATTTATGGAACTGCTGCCCGACGCGCGTGGAAGGAACGAACGACGCAGTGCCTATAAAATTATGAAAGGGTGAAAACAGTTATCGCGATTGGATATTTTTATAGGCGCGAGCGTGGATCGAGCAGGCAGAGGAGAAGAAAGCCGCTCGTTCTTAAAAGATGCAAGCTTGTCCAAGAGGCAACGTCCGCGAAACGATCCTGAAAGATTCAGCCGAACGACAGTGGAAAAAGACGCTTGTTCGCGATTCCCGGCCGCAAACTTGACTTGGAAATTCCCGCAGGGAGTTGCTCGTAATAATGTAACGAGTCGAAGCGTCGGTCGAACGAGTCGCGGGGACGACCGCTCTTTATCGTTTCGCGATTTTGCGATACGGACCGGGGGAGAAGTCGTCGCGGTCCCTTCCGTCGTTAATATTTCAGCGGTCAGTCGAATCGGCTCCGTCCGTCTGGCTAAAAATCTCTCGCCGGGTTTCTCGCGTCTCGGTGCCTTGGTCTTGCGGGTTCGGCTGGAGGTTTAATCGGCGAATTAGCTCGGACAGGGGGTGGCCTGGCGTCGGAGGCAACGCACGATGGCCATCGCGGTGGATATAGATACCTGCATACAGCGAGAGGGTTGAAGAGAGCGGAGACGAGGCTGCTGGGGTTGGCACGTAGGGAGGGCGGAGGCGAGCGTTTCCATTTTGAAAATGCAGCGCAGGACGGATCTCCGTACGCGATGTACGGCGGGCGACAGCTCCGACGAGGCCGCGGTAAATCAGAAATTATCTTGCGCCGCGTCCGAGTTGCGCGCTGCCTTTTCCCATCGAAACGCGCATAAATACACGGGGCAAGTGCGAGCGAGGCCGCGCGAGGGCCGCTCGTCCCGCGCATCGTCCATCCTGCATCGTGCATCGTGCATCGCGCACGAAGCGGCATACACCATACAGTATACACCATGCCACTCGACTGTCGCACAAACACACACACACACATCGGTGCAATCACTACCACTCCGTCCACCATACATCCCACGGCACACGTGATACGCGATACAGGCCACACGATGTACGCGATACACAACGGTGCACCTGCAGCTCGCGTTCACGGTGGGGTGTATACGTGCTCCTGGCAGAAGCGAGAGACTCGGCGTATCGCGCGCGCACACCAGCGAGAGCGCGCGTACGCAGATCTCCGGCGCGGCCCGCAGATATATTAATACGTAGACTGTACGTCGCGGTACGCGTGACTTGATGGACGGATGACCGGACCATTCCGCAGATTGCTTCGCTCCCGATTCCGACCGGAAGGAGATTTATAACCTCTCGTCGTTATCTGCCCCGCGCGCGCAACGCCAACGACACTCTCCCGCTGCTCCTCGTTTCGCTCGATCATCGATCGATCCGCCGTCTTTCCGATTCTCTCCCTTCTTTTTTTTCTTTTTTTTTTTATTTCTGCCTCCCGTATAGCTGGCGATCTACCGAACGGTTTTAAACCCTCCCCAACTTCGGCCTTTTTTTCGGACCCCGGGCTTTTAACCGATCGGTCGGTTTCCGAATTGAAATTGCACGGGGATCTAGACAAACGACGCGCGCGTTTCCGAAAGAACCGACGGGCCACGAGGGGAGCCTGGCGCGGTGGTCTTTCGCTTCGGATCGCGAAAAACGCGCGCGCGCGCGCGTCGGGCTGACACTTTTCGGTCGGCGCGCGTCCCTGAAACGCGACACGGCCGCCGCGATAAATTAGATTTAATGACTGTCGCAAAAAAGCGCGATATGAAAGTCGAACACACGGGACGAACCGATAGAATTAAATTCTAGGATATTCGATTACATTCTCCCTTCGTTCCACCCCGCTTCTCCTCCGCCGGCCCTGCTCCTCCTGTTCGGCTCGTTCTCCTGTGTAGCCAATAAAACCCTCGCTGTTCGTTGCAGCGCGTATCCGCGTTTTCGCCGCCGTCGACATCGAACGGAAAAAAAAAGGAAGGAAAATGTGGGGGAGAAAAAAATGGGGGAAAATGTGGGAGGAAAAAAAAAGGATCCTCGACCGCGTATAAAAGGCACGCGCGACCTATAGATATAAGACACGCGGCGATGACGCCCGTTTAATTCTGACGCGAAAGGCGGGGGACGTTTCGCCGAGTTTTCCCCCGCTTCCGCCGCCGCGACGAATCGTGCGCCGCTTGTTTTACGTTTCAATGCCTCGAACGTTGCATCGCTTTCCCGCGTTTAAATCCGCTTCCTCGAATTTCTGGCGTCGATTCCGCGGAGCGCAGCTTCCCCGTGCGGGTACCTTTTGCCTCGCTTGGAATATTTCAAAAGGTGCTCTGTAGCCCCGTAGTTTCAGTCGCCCGCTTCGAGGCACGGATGCTTGTCCAGGTTCACGGCGATCTGCGTACTAGCGGTTGCAAAACGTGTCGCGTGAGGTAAAAGAAGTTAATTCCTACTCGAACTGAATCGAACGTATAAGAACGGAATTGTACTGTTGGATGTGAAAAGTCAAGTTCGGGAAAAGTATTGGTAAACGTTACGATGTTAGATATTTTTTTCTGCATAGTGAAGTTGTTGTAAAAGAATCTATAATATTTAAATATTTTATGCACATTCTTTGTAGTTGCATTATTGCAATTGGAATTGTGTGATAAATTAATCAGTGAAATTAATTTTAATTACGAGGGCCCTTCTTGCATAAAAGAGAGAAATATAGAAGAATATTTTGTTGTTTGACATTATTTTTTATTTATTTAAAACGTTACCCGGTTTCACTGGGGAATTATTTACAATATTTCCAAAATTAAAAAAAGCTTAAAGATAGTCTATAATCTAATGCAGGACGTATGTAATGTATATTCCAAATTTCATTGAAATCAAAGAAACAGACAACGTTTCAGTTTTATATATCAGTAAGGTTTTGCATAATATTTGAAAAAAAAAAACAAAGAATAGGTATTATTGAAAAAATATATTCATTAAAATAGTCATAGATTGATTTACAAAATTTATCATAGCTCTGTGAATTATGAAGTTACGGCAATGAAATTTATAGGGAATACGTAAAAAGGAATGAGGAACTTAATTATAAATTTTATAAAAAAGAGGGTCTAATTTTCCCGAAGCTGTTCTCGCATACAACAGTACAATTGTTCGTCACCAGTTACTTCCTTCCGAACTGCCTTCCACTTTTCACGCATCCTACAGTTTATGGAGTCGATAGTTTATTCCGCTTCGAGCGTGCGAAAGGCGAGACTTTTCAAGAAATTCTCCTAACGCGGAGGAGGAGCGTGTTCCTCCGGGTTCGAGGGACGCCAGATCGCTGATTGAACGTTTTCTTTAGAAGCGATCAAAGAGTTGGAAGGAAGGAGCACGGCGGGACTTACGCGCGTATATTTGTACATATTACATGCGGTACGAGCTGGCTGAGTCACGCGCTCAAATTTGTTTGTAGGAACGGCGCGCCGGTTAATGCCGAGCGTTGCTATTAGGAGGTAGAATATAATTTCATTCGCGTCGATGACTCACGTCGCGATACTTCTAGCGAATATGATTCATTCGATCCGATTTAAACGACTCTCGCTCGTTCGCAGCCGATTTTCAAACATTAACGGTCGCGATAATCGTCAACGCAGTTAAACCGCGCGACTCGAACGTTCCTTGATTCGCGGAAAGGATCCGTTGTGCACCGCAGATCGACGGGGTCGGTGGATCTTTTTTTCTCCCCGCGTTGAAGATGGCATCGTGAATCACTCCTCCGCGATAACGATCTGCTTTCTTGAAAAAGCAATCCTCCCCGGAAAGGGATCAGCTAGTAGAAAGAATGAATTTCGAAAGTCGAGCGGACAATAGTATTCGGATATTAAAAGGAAACACTTAGCGCCGCGAATGAGTTGGTTCGCGGAAGCGAGATTAGTTGGGCCGCCTAGGAAATACCGGATCGAGATAAAGGCAAATCGGTCTCGAGAAAGCCATTGTCTCGCGCCTCGTTTCATATTCCTATCTGCCCGTTAAAAATTCTATGTTCCATTGTACCGTCGAGATTGCGTCCTGAAGGAGAAAACGCGTGCGTCGATCCGCCGTCGCACCTGCCTCGCTGCTTTTCCTTTGGCCGGAGCGCGTGAAAAGTACGTAGGCAGGTAGGGTAAACGCACCAATAAATGAACACTTAAGGCTAATGAATGAACACTATTATAAAATTATGTTCGCAGCGCGATTGATTCCCCGTGCTGCAAAAATTGTTTGGATATGAAGCAAGAAATTAAACAAAGTCTGTAATTAATTAGTAGCTTGTTTTAATAACTTATTTTACTCACTTTAATATAAAACGTCCATTCACTGGTACGTGTTCATTTACTGGTACATTCATCCTACTCGGGACGTTTGAAAAGCGGCCGTGAAGAATACGTACGCATCTACCGTTAAGGAACTAGTTCTTGATCAGGCACTAATTTTTTATCAGTTCATGAAATAAATCGTTCTTTTGAGTTTATGTCAATAAATAATTGCTTGAAATAATTACTAACATAAAAACTGATAATTCAAAAATATAGGTGTTGTCTGTGAAAGCAGTTAGTATTGTTAATTTTAGATGATCAAAAACTAGTTCCTAGTCACCTTATTATTTCATACCTTATAAATAATTAAATTATATACTTATTTTCAACTTTTTAAAATTTTTCCTTGAAGTTTAAACATTAATTCAACTTTTAGTATAAAAAAAGTCTATGGTTTAATGTTTTATTAGGTTAAAAATAAATATTAAAGCGGGAAACCCTCTAAACTGATCAGAAACTAGTTCCTTAACGGTATGCTCGCCGGACGAAGGTGTCCAGATTTCCAAAAAACACAGACAAGCGAGAGAGAGAGAGAGGTGTGCGTGAACGAAGGGACGAAACGTTACGTCCGTCGAATCGGTTGGAACGGTAGAGATGGCGGCCCATTGTCTGGACTACAAATTAATCTGTCGATCGATACGAACAATGTCTTGCCCGGCTATACACACGACGCGGTGACTCGCAGAAACAAAGTCGACGGTATGGCCGCGCGAGGGTAGTTTGGAGCCGTTGCACGGCCGATGCTCGTCTCGCTGGCAAGTAGGTACCTTCAAAGTCGTGCCGGTTGGATCGATGCGCGATTAAGGCGGCAGCCACGGCACTCTGGATGCTCCTACGAGAACTGTGTCGGAGCCGGCGGCTAGCTTTGAGAATTCTCACGCGAAACTGGTCGGCCGCGTTTCTCCGTAAAAGTACTGGAGAAATGCGTGGCGATCGACTACACGGTGACAGGGCCGGGAGTCGAAGGGCGCTACCGTTTCGTCGCAGGTTCCAGCGGGAGGTAACGCGATAGAATATTCAACTAGAAAATAAAAAAAAAAGAGTACCCGGGACGACGGGGGGTATTGCATTAACCAAGATTGCTGACGATAAAATGAAAATAATGCGGAATGACGTGCACGCCGGCGAAGGAGGAGGCGCGGGGGGAGGGGTGGGTATATAGGGTAAGCAAAGGTGGGAGCGGTGCGGGGATGGACGAGGGAGAGGATGAGAGCGAGTGGAGTCGAGGGGGTGGAAACCGGATAAAGATAAAGTACGAGGCAAAGTAGGTTCGCGGGTGAGTCGCCGGGCGGGGAGGCAGGGTAGTTGGGAAAGAAAGAGGAGAGGAAGCGGCGGCAGGCTAACAAGTGTGGAAGGAAGGAAAGGAGGAAAGGAGGAACCGACTGGCACACTGTTACGAAGGGGTGCGGAGGGGTGAAGGACGAGACATCGCGGGGAGGGATGAGCGAGGAGGAGCAAGAGAGAGCGACGATAGAGGGAGCGGCTCGACGCGGAGAGGCTGTGGGTGCGAAAGAGAACCGGCGAAGGGGCAGGGAGGCGCCAGGAGTCGCTCGTAATTGCGTTAAAACTTCTTCCGTGCAAAAACATTCCTCGAAACGCGTTTCCGCTGATCACGACCTCGCAGGATTCGCGACGCGTTGAGCCAGCCAGCGTTCTCGGGGAAACTGCGCTCACACTGGTTTAGCCTGAGACTTTCCCCCTCGGACGCTCGGAGTTCTCGCTGAATGGAACTGGCGCGCTGGCACGCGTTGCTTTGCGTCACGCGTCAGCTGGGCGTCGAATCTTTATTAGACGGCAGTTACGCGGCCAGTGGAGCGCTCGCTCGCTCGCTTCATCCTTATTATTCTCGCCGGGTAAAGCCCCAAAGTGGTCGCAGCCCGCGTTTACAGTCTCTCAGACGGTGCGGCGAGGAATTAAGAAGCCTGTCAAAGTGCTTGACGACACAATCGCCGTGCCGTGTCTCGCAGAAAGTCGGCGAGGATGAAAGTTAGTTCTGTCCTCGAGGCGGAAAGTTGGGAGGATCGCCCAGTCCTTTTTTTTTTCACGGGGCGCCCGGGAAGGGGCGAGGTGGTGGAGACGGTCGCGAGAGTAGGAGTGGCAGGACTCGGAGCAAGGGGGAGAAAAGGAGGAAGCGATCCGCGTGGAGCTAGAGCGAAAGAGGAGGTTAATGTATTCGGTCGTCGAGCGTAAAGTGTCGTAGCGGCGTTGACGCGCCTTTACCACGTAGCACGTAAAACGTGCCGGTACACGTGTAAAGCCCACGTACGGGAGCTTACATAGCCGACACAGGCGACGGAGTCGCGTGGCACGCGAACTCACCCACGCGGCGAGGAAAACGTCTGCGATTTTCTTCGGGACGCTTGCGATTCGATAGCTCGTCGAACTTGCTGGTGGCTGGAAAGAATGGCCACGGGCCTGGTAGCCGCTCCCGGGCGAAGCCGAATTTTTCGGTGGCCAACGAGACGCATACGTTACCCGATACAATGACGAACGCGCGGGCGTAAAATTTTAATATCGGCGACGTACGAGCTCCCGACGCACGGCGGGAAATTAACGAGATTTCGCGATCACGAAATACGCGTTGCGTGTCGTCGACTCGCGAATGGGAAGGGCCCGGGAGGGTGGAGCGGTGTAATTTAGAAGTTTAATATCGCTGGCATGATTTCCTGGCGGATGATCGATAATCGGGCGCATCTTTTGTCTCGCGGTCGCGGCCGAGAGCCGGAGCGGGAGCCGGCGGCAGCCTCGAGGAACGGGGCCGAATTCCTCGTTGGCTGGTAAATCGCCGGCTCGTGGGAACCGAACGGAATGGGTTTCGAGCGGTGGCGAACGAACGCCCACGCGAATTCGGTCCACGAACGGCGCACCGCCGGCTGCACGACGGGTGGCCAATCGGTGAAAAAAACCGGGACTAAAAACAGAGGGCCTCGTACACAGGGGTGGTTCCATAATCCTGCGCCCTGCGACGCGGGGGTGGGGTAAATGCGCGGGTGCGACAGCGCGAATTCCTGCCGCCCCACTCTCGATGCACCTGCACGTGCATCGCATCGCCTGCACACACGACTCATTCACCGTCTCCTCCAACCCCCCACCCCACCCCACCCCCCCAGAGCCACCCTCTCCTCCCTACCGAAGCCTCCCGACCCAACCTACAACCACCCCTTTCCCGAACGCCTCCAACCTCCCCGGCCCACCGCGCCTTCTAATCCTTCTTCTCCTCTCTCGATCGCTCTTTCTCTCCGATCTTTGCATTCACCGCGCACCGATCGATCATCCGCGCATCCGTGCGTGCCGCTGCGGGCGACTCTCGGCGATTCTACCTCGTCTTCTGCCACTCCGTCGACGGACTGCGTCGTTGTATCTAAACCAACTCAATCGGCCGATTATTGAAATCTTATATCACCTCGGATCCTATTGGGAAATTCTGTGAGAGCGCCATCTACGGTTGTAAGCTCTGCAATCGGGTGAATCGCGTTACAGGACTGGTCTCACAGAAGTATTGAAATAGTGCAATAATGTTTTTGTCGTGAAATAGTCTGTTAAATACTTAGAGCATATAAACATGGAGGAAGCATGCAATAGGCAAAAATGTAGACGGCGATAGAAAGAGAAAGATATACAGGAGGGACACCCCCTCTCTTTCTAACATAGAAAAAAACGCTTACGCTGGAAAGAGAGGGGGTGTCCCTCCTGTATATCTTTCTCTTTCTATCGCCGTCTACATTTTTGCGTATTGCATGCTTCCTCCATGTTTAATGCTCTAAGGTTAAATATTACAAAATCGATTATCGAACAGTCGAAATTCACAATATTGCCAATTACATGTGACAGCTAACCCGATTTGAGTGCTTCAATTTTCGCCACCAGATTGCGTAGCGGAAATAAGAAAATCCCAATTCCGACCCCTAATATATCATTCTTGTTCTCTCTTCTTTTCCGATTCTATTTTGGGTTGGGCATAATAACAGCTGCGCTGAGCCTCGCCCGTTCTGTACTTTCCGTCTGAAACTCAACTGCGTTGTAACGACTTATTATTATTATTATTATTATCTCCTTTCTTTGGATCATCGTTCAAACGTGGCCCCCCGACGCCGCTCTCTCTTCCTTTCTTCTCAAGGTCTTCCCTTAGAAGCAACTGTTGACGAGGAAGGGTTGAAAGTCCGCGGAGATGTTTTCCCGCTGGGATGCTCGAGCGAGGGAAGTCGTCGGCGGGTCGCATCGTTCGACCTGGTTTTCACTCTCGTCGTTTCCCCCGTGAGCATCGTTTGATCGAATTTGGAAATCTTGGCCGGCGGAGAAAGCCGCCGTCAAGTGCGCGCCGCCGTCGGGGGTGGCGAGCCCGCCGACGACGAGGGCGAAAGAGAGAAAGTGGCGGAGTGGAAGGTGAGTTGGGAAAGTTCGATTCCGTTAATTTGTAACGGCAGTGGCCACGGAGAGTCGAGCAATCGACGGTGCGCGAGTCGGTGGGAAATCCGAAATTCCTGGCACGAACGGGCGATCCTCGCTGCATTAACGTTTCATCGCGCTCGGTACATACGGTAGGGTGGCACATCGATCGTTACGAAGTTCGGACTCGAGTCGAGCGTCGGAGAGCGCGTTGCTAGAGCAAGAGAAAGGGAACGAGAGCTGGCGCGACCGTGCCAGAGGGACACGCCGAGAGACGACCGACACCGAAACGGACGGAGACCGACCGACGAGCCGAAGAAAGAACGAGTGAAAGCGCGACGGGGCGGGCGGCGAAGGGCGAAGGGCGAAGGGCAGCGCGAACAGGGATGGGAGGGAGGGAGGTGGCGTGGAGCCGGCGTGAGCCGACGAAGACGAAAAGGGTGAGAGAGGCACCGGTCGAAAGGAGAAGGCAATGAAAGACACGGAGAGAAAGAAAGACGCGCATACTGGGGCGAGAGAGGAGAGTAAGTTGACTTTGCATTATTTAAACGGCGTCCTAGCACCGTAACACGTGTTCTTTTGAAGTCTCGCCCCCTTCAAATATTCAAGCTGACGTCACCGCCCGTCATATTCTTCGCTCGCGGAAACCCAGGAAAGCATATACGCCCGGAATATGCCGCCTCCTTTCCGACTTTCTCTCGTTCGCCTTTTCTGTCGCGTCCACCCTGTCGTCGACTCGCTTTGTCCACCTCCACACCCTTCCAACCCTTCCCGCTTTCCTTCCGATCGCGTCCACCCCTCCGAACTTCGGCTACCCTCTTTGCATTCCTTCTGCCATCGCCCCGCCGCCTCTGTGTCTCCTGGTACAAACAGATTCCTTCGGATTCGCCGAGATTTTCGGCTTCTGATCTTAACCCTTTTCCTGCGCACGGGGAATTGCACTTCCGGAGCGCAACGGACGAATTTACACGCGAGAATCGTTTGGTTCGAGAGCCTCGCTTTCGTCCAACGAAACTTATTCCTTAAGATCAGTGGGCAGAAAAAATGTCAGACTTCTGACGATAGCGACGAGGAATACAATCGCGATTACTTTCATATGTATATCCTCGGAGTTTTAGAGTCCACTGTTTTGCTTTAGAGTCCACTGTACTCTCCGTGACAATTATTAAAGTGGAGAGGAGAAAGCTCGACGACCGAAGGTATCGCGGAACGGCTAGCGATCGAATTCTTAGCCACCGTTCTGAGAAGATTCGCTCGCAAGGCAGCTCGGGATCCGCCATTGTTCGCTCATTACAACGATACACACCCGGCACTCGGGTTGGCGTTTCTCGGACCTGCCGACGCATTCCGGAAAAAATTAATGCGCCTCGGAAATAAATATTATTATCGCAGCCAGGCACGAACAATAAAAACGATATTGTTTCGCCGGCCGGATTATCGCGAACCGGCGAAAGCGTTTTATGCGCGCTTTTATGCTCCGTTATTTTTTTTTTCTCCTCCGCTCAAACGACCGTTCCTGGAATTCGGCCGCCGAGCAGCACTCGTTGCCGTACCCTGTGTAAAAGTTGTTTGGCTCCCGGCGCATCCCAGACTCGTCGAAACGCTACTTTTCTTCTAAATTCCCGCGCCCGAGGAATGCATAATTCTGCCCGGCCACCGGCGGCTGTTCTAAAAAATTTTCCCATAAGACCCGAGGCGATTAAAACGTCGCGCGTTAAGTAATCTTAACGCACGGTGATGATCTCTGCAGATACATCCAGCTAGAAATGCCAGTTACTCTTCAAATTAGATGTGCTAAGCGATCGCAGAAGCTACGGGGCGATGTAAATCGCGGAGAGCAGCCGTCCCACGAGCAGATGCGCTCGCGATGACTTTGCTTAACGAATCTCGGCGATGTTTGTTGCGTGAACCGTCGGCCGATCCAGATACGATAGGACAAAACGATAGCGGAGTTGATCGCGCGAACGCATTCCGGTCACGATTCCTCGATCGACGCGCAGTTTGCCGCGGAGCGGCGGCAAAGTTTCTTTCGGTGTACAGTGCTCCCTTTTCCGCTTCCGGGCGTTGCTCGACGTAGTCGACGGCGAAGAAAAGTCGATACACCGCTCGTTCGTGGATTGTTTACGCGACTCGAGACGCGAATTCTCGCGACCACGGAGTCCCCGCACTCCGTTAACGACTTTACGCTTGTTTTCGTAATAATGTTCTCCGATTGTCCGCGGCTCTAGTCAGACTCGACGATTCCACGTCCGCAGGCGAAGTGACGAAAGTCAGTTTTCTGGGACTTATTTTATTTCTTTCGTTCTCTGGTCCTCGGTTGGCCTACTTCGTGTCCTTTGCTCGCTCGCGTTGCATCTCGTTCCGTTCGACAAGCGATATCCAGTGGCGGATTTAACAGGGCGGCTAATGAGCAGTTGCCGCGTAGGCCCCTGCGCACAAGGCCCCGGTAGGGCCCCATAACCAAATACAGTTATGATCAGGTATAGGAGTCCAAACACTACATCTTTTCGTACTACTACACTTGAGCCGTTTTCATTAAACTATCTCTTCAGTTTCCCGAAAAATGGGCCCCTGCCCAGAAGGCCCCGGTAGGGCCCCATAACCAAATACAGTTATGATCAGGTATAGGAGTCCAAACACTACATCTTTTCGTACTACTACACTTGAGCCGTTTTCATTAAACTATCTCTTCATTTTCCCGAAAAATGGGCCCCTGCCCATAAGGCCCCCAACGGGGCCCCATAACCAAATACAGTTATGATTAGGTATAGCAGTCCAAACACTACATCTTTTCGTACTACAATTGAGCCGTTTTCATTAAACTATCTCCTCATTTTCCCGAAAAATGGGCCCCTGCCCAGAAGGCCCCATCATGAAAAAAATTGCGATTTTAACCAAACACTATATTTCTTTTCTGTGCTACTATACTTATCCCATTTTTAGTAAATTGTCTCTTCATTTTTCTCCAAAAATGGGCCCCTCGGAACGTTTGCCACCTGGGCCTTTTTCCTTAAATCTGCCACTGGCGATATCCGCCACGTTTCTGACGTTTCAGCGCGCAAACGGTGCTCGCTTTTTAGTGCTTCCGATTGGCGGCGGTTGTCGCGCGAAGAAAGATCCAGGCCCGTTGGTCCGCACCCTCGAGAACCGCCCGGCAGTCTTACGTCATGCCCGCACGGAACGCGCTCTTTATTATATAACACTCGAGAACCTTCAACGAACGTCTGAATAGGCCATTCAGCGCGTTTCTAAGGGACCGTTAAGTTATTCCGCGGATATAATTGACGCCGAAGTTCTCGTGGGACTTTTGCCGCTCGCCGTCTCGCAATAAACAGCTTGAAAAACATCGAGTTCCGCGTTTATTTCGCGCGTTTGTCCTCCGTCCCCGTCACCCCCGCGGCTTTCTTGGCCGTTTCCCTTGGTTCCCTCGCAGGCCCTCGACCCGCCCGGTTCCTTTTGCCGCCTTCCCCTCCCCCTCCGCCTCTCTGTCTTCCTTTTTGCCTCGGCAGCGAAGCAGAAGCCAGAAAGGCGGAGGGCAGCGCGGCGGGAAACAGAACGGCGTGAGAGGAGGACGAAAGGTCGCGGGTTGGTTGGACGCGAGGCTGAAAACTCGCCGAGTCGAGGGCCGAGGAGTCGAAGTAAAAAGAGGCAACTGGGCGATGCTGAAGCGTAATTGAAACTTTGTTTCGCCCGCGACAATGCCGGAAATTGTTGCTACGAGCGATTCCACGAGGGCCCTCCCGTCTTGTTCCCGGATCGCTTAACGTCCGACGGACCATTTTAATCGGAGAAGAGCAAGTAACCCGTGCCCGCGCGATTATCGCGTTCTCTTCCTCCCTTTTTCTTTTTTTTTTTTTTTTTTTTTTTAAACTTTCCACCTTCGTTTTCAAACTGTGCCTGCCGCGTTCGAGCTTCCACCAGTGCTTGAACAGACCTCTCGTCGCCGCTGGCAAAAGGGATAGCCGGGAATAACGCGAGCGAAGCCAGACAAGCTCGACGTTCTTCGTGTTTCTTCTCTTCGATGGGATTGCCGCGGTAATCCTAGCACCTCTCTATTTCGCACTTGTTGCGAGTCGCGACGGGGTGCTCGTAACCCCGTAAACGGTCACCTCGGTGTTTATTTAGCGCCGCTTTCTAAGAACCTTTTAATTCTATCGGCACGTGTATGGCCAAGGATTTGTGTGACATTAAAAAAAAAAAAAAAGGTTATCTTTTATGTGCGTCTTCGACGTGAATAGACTTGGACTTGGAGAATTGCCCCGGGGGCTTTCACAATCTTCGAGGATTGTTACAATCTGCTCGAGAATACAGTCCCCCTTTGGCTTTTCGAAATCAAGCACGCGCTCCCAGCGCTCGAGCAAGGCGCAGACACATTCCTGAAGCAGTCTGGGTACCTATCTAGATTTATACGCGCGGCGATAAGAATTACTCCCGCGCGGAGGCTCGTTCGGTGATGACTGCGTTTCCTAAATTATTGGAGTCACGACGTTACGACGGCGGTTTCGACGTCCCCGTGGCGATTAGTCGGGAAATGCGGCGGGTATACGCGTGTGACTTGGGGACTTAGTGGTGGAGAACTATCGATGACTCTCACTATCGAAAACTATCGATGGCTTATTTTCACTATCGATAATTATCGGTATTGAAAATCGTAGGTTAGTCAATTAAAAAGCTGAAATTCAGAATACCAAATTTAATTTGTAATACTATTTAATATATTTGTAATATTATTTAATATATTTGTAATATTATTTAATATATTTGTAATATTATTTAATATATTTGTAATATTATTTAATACATTTGTAATATTATTCAATATATTTGTAATATTATTTAACATATTTGTAATATTATTTAATATAATTACAAATTTCGATAGTGAAAACCATCGATAACTATCGTAAGTACCATCGATAGTTCTCCACCACTACTTGGGGTCGAGCGATTCGCGGGCAATGACACCTGCGCGACGCTTGCGGTTCGAGCATGAAAATCGGACGTTTCTACGTAGTCGCGAAAATACGGCTGGTGGAAGTGGCGCGAAACGCTGTTGTCGCGGTGTCGAGCGAGGGGCTCGGCTAATTGTAAGATACGAGTGTTATCGCCGCTGCGCGACGACGCGGGCTGGGAACGCGAAGACGGTCGACCGGCCGCGGCCACTCGCGCACCACTACACGCGCCTACTTGTACAAACGCAACGACGTGTCATCTCCGGACGAGGGGCACGGCCGGAGCACGAGAACGAGCGAGAAACGGAGAAAGAGAGAGCAAAGTGGCGCTCTCGAGAAGCGCCTGTCTGCTGTAAAGAATGCAGGGACCTCTTCGTTTGCTTAGCTCGCTACAAACGGTCGGTACAGCACTTTCAGGAAGAACACCAGCGCACGAGCACACCGGGCCAACGGTGCTCGCGACACATCGTCGCGCCGCGTCGCGTCGCGTCGCTCCCCTGCTCGACGGAGCGAACAAAAACGCGGCCACCGTGTACACCGGCTGTTCTACGCGATCTTACCTCGACCTTACGTTTCCTTTCCAAACCGTTCCCAACACGCGTCGCGTTTCTTCGTTCGTTAGTTGCTTATTTTAGGGAACGCTCGGAATGGTGTTTAGAATAAAGGGACACTTTGTAGGTGGGTAGTGAAACTATTTTATTTTTCTCACCGCTTTCTTTCGGCATGAGGACTCGAAGGAATCTCTGGGCGTAGAAAAAGAACGATTCTTTGAGAATTTATTTCAGAAAGTATATGCATATGTTTATGTATTCAGATGTGGGACACTTTAACAGGTTATTATATTATGTTTCGGTATAAAAGTATTTAGTTATTGCAAAATTACAAGTTGCTCTAACAATTTCGCTTCGCTACACACTTGCCTTTACCCACTTCCCTTCTCACTTTCTCTAAACTTTTGGCGAGTCAATGACAAGGCGGATCGGCATTGCTGCGTTTCCCTTCCTTTTCTTTACGACTAACCTATACTATACCTACTCTCGTGAATCGAAATTGATCCCAACGTGGACCGAAACCGCGGCTATACACCGACCACGCGGATGGACGTGGTATTTCTGGCGCGATCCATCGCGCCGATCTACTCGAAATATTTTCCACTCGATATAGTAACGTTGCTCGCCGAGACGAAATTCGGAAACCGAAAATTCACGTGCAACGTTACGGCAGATGGAGAGTGGAAGGAACTTTTAATATTCGATACGTCTGGTGTCCACAATAAATGCTGGCTTGGCATAGATTCATAGCCGGATGTAATTTTTCACACTTTGCATATGCAGCGCGAATAGTGTCCGCGCGATTTCGCGCGGGCATCGTTTTTTGTAAATACTCGCGAGTCCAATTTTAGTCAACCAGTATGGTCACGTACCGCTTCATTATACTCTGTGATGCGTGGCTCTTTCTTCTCTATTACCTACAATTTTCGTTTCGACGCCTTTCAAGGACAATAAAATCAGCGGCACATACCACTGCAATCTATCTCGTCTTTACTCGAGTTTTTTTCTTTTTTCAATAATAAACAGGATTAAGAATAATAATATTCTGCCCCTTCAGGCTTAAGTGTCCCAACTATACTTACCTACATATAACTTTTTGCAACAGGTGTACGAGCTGCAAACGTACCTGCCAATTAATTAATTATTAACACATTGAAAGGAAAAAAGTTATTTGTAATTTATGGCATAAAATTTCGAATATTCCGAATTTCGGATGATTTTAGTTTAGAAGGGCAGTATCGCCCTTACCGCTCGGTTCACGCCGGCTACACGGGGTACGTGAACTTTTTATCGAACGTCCAGACATTTATTTGCTACTCAAAAATACGTTTGATTAGAAGAAATTGAATTTGAGCGTCGGGGCAGGGATTTCGCTGGATCGCATCCGCGCGGGTTCGATGGAATCTGGCGCATCAAAATATCAATTATCCATGCTTTTTCCTTCGAAAAAATACTCGTTAACAATAATGAAATATCGCGCAGTAACGCCGGGACACATTCGTCAAGCCCGCCGATCACCGCGTATATTCTTCCCATATTTTTTTCGCCACTTCCACGGCTCACGCCCCCTTATGCACGTCTATGACGTACATTACCACGATCTAATAACGTTGAAAAATTCGTGACAGGTGACAGTCCCGGATAGAACCGTCGGACTCTTGCTTTACGCCGTATCGATTTCACGCAGCTTTTAAATAATTCCATTTCGCTATTAACGAATCGACTATAGCGAGTTTAAGTATTCAGCGAATCCAGCTGGCGATATCCCTGGGAACCTTAGATTCTATTTCGTCGGGGAATCGAAATTCGCGACCGAGGAACGCGCCCGGCGATTCCACTTGTCGGCAGAATCGAGCCGCGGACATTGAGCGTGTTTAATTAACGCGCGATGACGCGGCAAACCAAAACTTTATCTTCGCCGTGTCCACGTGGGTGGCCAAGTGCCTCTCTAGGGCCATTTAACATTCTTGCACACGTCCCTTTTCCGCGTTGCCCGGTAATTGAGCGCGCGGAGACTCGAAGTAGCTCAATGACGTAATCAGAACGATCGCGCGTAAATCACATTCGAAGTACTTAGCTGCGGGCTTGAACTTCGAACGGGGCAGCTCGAAATTCGTTCGCAGGAAGCGGGACGCCCCGTCGAGTCGCTGCCAACTCTTCTCAGCACGTAGCGGGTCGCAAACGTTCCACGCGGTCCCAACGACAGTCGCGTTATTTATGTCGAATCTCGTTAGACCTTCGTCAGACGGACCTCGCTGAACGTCGCGTCGCGATGTCGAGCGCGCCCCTAAAAGAACCGTCCGGGTGATTTTCTGCAGTTAACTGCCGCGGCTCCATTTATAGGGGGGGACAGGGATTTTATGTCTTGAGCGTATTGTAATACGCTCTCGAACGACTTTGCACTCGAATTACAAGGTGGGGAATAAATTCTGTCGCCGCGCGCGTTTAATGGACTAAATGGAAGGAGTCGCGGGTAATGCGAGAGATGGTTGTCTCTCCCGTGCCGGGCTGATCCTGCGAGGTGAAAGAAGAGGCGTGGAAGAGATCGAACCGAGGGGCTGAGTTCCTCTTGGTGCTCGAAGACGGCTCCCCTAGCGCGAAACGATTATTATCGACGCTTCTCCTTCCCGAACGGTGCCTGTCCCATGGCACTCGCGGCGCACAGTGGTCGAAAATCGAGAAAACCTGGCCAAAACATGAAGGTGACCTTTGATTCGTAAAAAAATGAGTGTACTAAGGTTTTCGAGGTCGCTGATTTCGAATTTGAGGTCAGAATTGCAAAAAACAAAATGGCGGACCTAATATGGCGGACGCGCACATCAGAAAAACCTCAGATTTGGTCTAAACTTGGTATCCCGAAGTTTTCGTGGTCGCTGATTTCGAATTTGAGATCAGAATTGCAAAAAACAAAATGGCGGACCTAATATGGCGGACGCGCACATCAGAAAAACCTCAGATTTGGTCTAAACTTGGTATCCCGAAGTTTTCGTGGTCGCTGATTTCGAATTTGAGGTCAGAATTGCAAAAAACAAAATGGCGGACCTAATATGGCGGACGCGCACATCAGAAAAACGTCAGATTTGGTCTAAACTTGGTATCCCGAAGTTTTCGTGGTCGCTGATTTCGAATTTGAGGTCAGAATTGCAAAAAAAAAATGACGGACCCAATATGGCGGATGCGTTTATCAGAAAAACATCAGATTTGGTCTAAACTTGGTATCGCGGAGTTTTCGAGGTCGCTGATTACGAATGTTAAGTCAAAATTGCAAAAAATATTTGTAATCTTCAAAGAAAAAACTATTTTAATGTTAAAATATTTTTATTTCAACATTTATTGTTTTTTAAACTCAATATTTTGTCATCACATCTTTTGGTGATATTTGCCCCTTTCTAAGAAAATCCATTTTATGCTGTACGATGCGGTTTGGGATTAATCGTTTGTCGCTAGAAAGTAACAATTTTTTATGAAATGAAGTAATAATACATGGGTACGTATAGTAAGAAGCACATGTACCTATTAATGGAAAATAATTGTGCAAGTTATTTGAAAAACGATTGCATTACCTTTATTCCGAATCTTCGCTGAAATCGCATTCATCAACACTACTGTTGTCGCTTTCAAAATCATCTGAGTTTACTGTATTCACTTCTGGTGATAATAATAAGTTTATAACTTCCGGACTCAGGGATTTTGAATTGCGCTTCGGAAGTTTCCGCAGAGTTGAAATATGCGGGGCAGAAGACAGCAGAAGTCTTCAGTGGCAGTTTTAGAAATCTCTCCTTGATACGTTTAGCACTTTGCCATTTCAGTTTAAACTTGAAGATAGCACAATAGAGCTTCTGTTTCACTCTATATAATAAGTCCTCTGGACAATTTATCAATTCCGTAACGTGGTTCAGAAGAATTTTAAATTTGTCTTCAAAACGTGAACCAGACGACAGCATCACTTCGACTAACTGTCTTCTACTTAAAGTAATAGATCCCGACTTTACATTGCGTTCCATAATTATAAAATATAATATATAATTAGACCGCACTTCCAAAAATACTATTTCGCTACAAGCAGAATCAGTTGGCCACCAAACATGGTTTGGTTACTATGATACGACTAAAACAAAAACGAAATTAAGGGGGAAGCCACTGTGACGGTCGAAATCTTTGTTACCAACTGAAAATACATATATTTAACTAATATTTTAGGCTCCCAGATTGAAAATCTCATGTTTTTCTGATATGCGTCTCTCTCCCATATTGGGTCCGCCATTTTGTTTTTTTGCCATTTTGAGCTCAGATTCGTAATCAGCGACCTCGAAAACTCCGGGATACCAAGTTTAGACCAAATCTAATGTTTTTTTGATATGCGCTTCCGCCATTTTGGATCCGCCATTTTGTTCTTTTGCGATTTTGACCTCAGATTCGTAATCAACGACCTCGAAAACCTTAATGTACTCATTTTTGTACAAATCAACGGTCATTTGTATCTTTTGGTCACGTTTTGGGGATTTAGGACCACTGCACCATACTACATAAAATGGATTTTCTTAAAAAGGGGCAAATATGAGCAAAAGTTTTGTGTGGGCCATAGCAGCTGAAGTATTGTTCTTAATGACAGAAGAAGAAACTTTGCGCAATAGAGCGCCGAAGTAAATTTTTTCTCTAGCTAAATATAATTTCACCAGTGGCCATGACAGGGTGTGCAATTTTTTAGTTGAAATTTCACCCCTCCATTGCTACGCGCCTCACATCGGTACCAAAATATAGTATAGGTTTGTACTTATTACTACCTACTGAACCATGATTATTCTACTAGTTTCAAGTGCACTTTTATGAGTCACAAAGAGCACCAACAATTTCACTGAGAGAGTAACACTCCGACAATACTCAACTTTGGAATGAGCTGTAGCGAATAATGACAAACCTACTTTCCTCTAACTTTTGGTAATTAGTAGCCAGATAGGTGATGAAAACGGTGGTGGAAACTAAAACCATAACTGGTGACTTTATAAATTAGGGTTTTGGCCAGGTTTTCTCGATTTTCGACCACTGTGCGGCGGCTGGCAGTCCTCGCGTTCCAGTGGTGGTGGAGAACTATCGATGGTACTTACGATAGTTATCACTATCGAAATTTGTAATAATATTGTAGGGTCACGGAAAAAGGGAAGTCACCTCACCGGGGACTCGAACCCGCGATCTCTAGATTTGCGCGCTGGCCAGCCGCCTTAACCACCTCGGCTACCGCCGACTTCCCCGATCGTCGTTGTTCCGTGCCCTCTCTTATGGTATGGGGGTTCCTGATCCCTCAATATTACAAATTAAAATTTGGGATTCTGAATTTTAGCTGTTATTAGTTTTTAATTGACTATTTTCAATACCGATAATTATCGATAGTGAAAATAAGCCATCTATAGTTTTCGATAGTGAGAACCATCGATAACTATCGGAAGTACCATCGATAGTTCTCCACCACTACGTTCCGCGGGCACGCGATCGCTCTTGCCAGAGAAGAAGCGGGAGCGGAGTCGGAGGGGTCGCTAGGCGATTAGACGAGTCGCAATTTGCTCGCAGCTGCCGCCACCGCAGCGGGTCGCGTATCCCAGAGACGCGCCAGCGCGATTGCGACTTATTAAATAGGTTAAAGTTGCAAATGCGATAACGATAGTAATTAAAATCGTACGTGGTAACTGGCGGAGCATCTGCTAGTCGTTGGGCTCTCGCGAGTCGACTGCGTCGCCGCCTTCTTCGTTCTGCTTTCTACTAGCCCCGTTTCGTCCCCAGCGACGATTAACTTTATTTCGATCTATCGACAGCGGGAGAAAGAAAAGTCGAGAACCAGATAGCAGTGGTGCTCTGTAAAGGCACGGTTGCGCGCGTGTATGTAAATTCTAGAAGGGACTGCGCGGGGGGGAATCAGAGGAGAAGCTGTAATGAAATTTATTACCGTAGTAGGGACGGTCGTCCTCGTCGTCGTCGCTATCGTCGCCGTGTTGGTCGTCGTTGCTGTCGTTATTATTACCGTAATACGCGTATAATGCTGCATAATGCGAGTAGTCGTGGCAAGACGTGGGTCGTCTAACATTGGCGTTGCACAAACTCGCGTCTCCGCGCGCGATTATAAATCCTATTACGATGGTAGCCTACATGCACGGAGACGCGTCACGCGCGCCACGTGTGCGTCGGGATCCGACGCGATCATCAGGCCGCCAAGCAAATCTTTCTCCCCGGCCAATGGTTTTTCCTCTTCGTAGAAAAAACGCAGAAGAAATTATTCCCCAGATTCCTTCTCGTACCTCGGATTCCGAGAAACAAAAAGACCCGTTCACTCGCGGAATATCAGTCCATATGTTCCTCGAGCGAGCAGAAAGCCCCGAGGGCTCGGCATCTCGGTTTGCCCGTTCGCCGTCACGGGATCGCTTTAAGCATTATTTTATAAAGGCGCGTTGATAATCTCGCGCCCGTAGAAGGGCGAAGGAGGGAGGGAAGGTCGAGGAAAGACGGAAAGAGACACGAGCCGCGTAGAGTTCGAGGGGAGGAAAAGGGCCTTCGTTCTCTGTCATTACACGCACCGCCCTCGGAGAACAATCTGTTACACGTCCGAGCGTACACCTGCATTGTCCAGTCCGAGAATCGGGATAGCGAGAGAGAAAGGGAAAGGGACGGAGACGGAGAGGAGGGTGGCAGAGCGGCGATTAAGGTCCGCAGATACGTTAAGCTCGCATTATGTAATTTAAATGCGTTCAATTTGGCGTAATTAATAAAAATTGAGTTTTACGCGGACGAGCATACCTATCGATTATTCCGGTTTATATAATCGCCGATTGTATTTCACCGAGGACCGATACTCGGCGATAATAAAAACGACGCGCATCGGTCCAGGGCCGTACGAAGGTAATATCTGCAGGATGGCCCCATCACGGCAACTTATGATTCTCTAATTGAACCGGTCCATTCAGCCGCCGCATACAGAATAGAGCCCACATCCTAGACCGTACCGTCGCCATTCTAATGGCAAATTGCATCAATATTATATGCAGATTTCACTGTGCCGCTTTATACGCAGATAAGTACCTACAGCTCGCTCGCTCGTCCGCTAGTTCGCCGGGTCCTATATACCGATCTTTTACCACCACCGAGACTCGTCAGTGGTTTAGACCGATTTAGGATCCCGGGGAAACCGGCGCGAGCGCTGGCCTGCCCCGATCCAGTTCGAATCGCGCGTCGTCTTTAATTCCTCGCGTTATTAGTCCACGTTCCCCACCGAGCAGAGCTATTAATATCCAAGCGTACGCGATAGAACGTTTTCGGCGAGACAATGCGAAATACATATATGTACTCGGAAATAATTCGGAGGGGGGGGGGGTGCGTGGGGATAATAGCGCCACTGTGCAAGCCTTTCGAGCGAAGCGGGCGATTCCAAAACTCCTGAGATCGATTCTTCCAAGGACAAGGGGGGGTTTCCACTTAGGCATGGTGCTATGCAGTAGTGGTGGAGGACTATCGATGGTACTTACGATAGTTATCGATGGTTCTTACTATCGAAAACTATAGATGGCTTATTTCCACTATCGATAATAATTATCGGTATTGAAAATCGTAGGTTAGTCAATTCAAAAATAATAACTAGTGGTGGAGAACTATCGATGGTACTTACGATAGTTATCGATGGTTCTGACTATCGAAATTTGTAATAATATTACAAATTAATAACATTTGTAATAATATTAAAAATTAATAACATTTGTAATAATATTACAAATTAATAACATTTGTAATAATATTACAAATTAATAACATTTGTAATAATATTACAAATTAATAACATTTGTAATGATATTACAAATTAATAACATTTGTAATAATATTACAAATTAATAATATTTGTAATAATATTACAAATTAAATTTGGGATTTTGAATTTCAGCTGTTATTATTTTTAATTGACTAACCTTAGATTTTTAATACCGATAATTATCGATAGTGAAAATAAGCCATCTATAGTTTTCGATAGTGAGAACCATCGATAACTATCGTAAATACTATCGATAGTTCTCCACCACTACTACTATGTAGGACCTTGAAAGGAGATCCTTAGGGAAGGACGAAGGACGAGGTGCCGCCCGGACGGCTGGAAACGCCTCGTACGCGTCTCGAGGTACTTCCTACCGTGGCGAATAACATAACCTAGATTCGCGGCAATAAGCCACATCCTACCGCGCACGCACGGCTCGTACACGCGCGCCGTTCGCGAGCTACGCACACACCGAGCCGAGCTGGCATATAAAGTAGAAATAATAAGGCGCAGAGTAAATTCGACCCACTTAACGCTACTTAGCGCTTACGCTGAATACGTTATGTTTTGCACAATATTGTATCGCCTAGTGACCGAGCGCGCGGCCGCCGCGTCTTTGCTGGCGTTGCGTAAGCCGCGAGTTTCCTCGTTTTCTCGTCGAAGAAAACGGGAGACTCTTGGACGTTGGTGGGCAGAGCGATCCGAGATATTGGACCGAAGTTACGAATGGGACGATCTATAGTGCGTTGCAGTGTACTACAGAGCCGGATTTACCTTTTCAGGGGCCCTAGGCTGAATATTCGGGGGCCCTCGGTTAAATATAAAAAATAAAATAACGCTGATTTGATTTTTGTTTTATCATAATACTCGTATAATCTAAATAAGAATTTAATTTAAAAATTAACATTGAATTTCAAAACTAAATATAACGTTAACCCTCGGCAAGATTTTTTGATAAATTTTTCGAAGAAAAAATTTAGTATGAGGGGCCCCCAGCTAAACGGGGCCCTAGGCTTCAGCCTTCTTAGCCTAAAGCTGGGTTTACATTAGTCCAGTCGCTGGATCCAGCGAGTGGTCCGACTGGAAATCGGTCGATGTCTTGATTATTCCAGTCGTTTCTGAACCGTTGAAAATGGTAGACTGTAATAATAATGGATTCACGCAAAAGAAGGATAAAAAAACATATGAAACTTGCTTTAATGTTAATTTGTGAAGATGTTATTGATAGAGTTGATGAAGAAACGAAGAAAAAAAGCGAATTTTTATGCGAAACTGGATAAGCAAACACGTGCACGCTGTACTATGCTTCAGGCGATACTGGACTGAGCCGTCCAGACCAGTCCAGAAAAACTGAAATGTTGTGTTCTCGATGGAGGGGATAAACACTGGATCGAAAAGTAGACTTTCGGTCCAGTCGAAATCTGCTGGAATGACAGCACTGTACTGGAATGAACACATTGTTTACATTATTCCAGTTCCAATCCAGTGCTGTACTGGATCACTGGACTGGACTAATGTAAACCCAGCTTAAAGGGTAAATCCAGCACCGAGTGCACAGGTTGGACAGAAGCATTTGGTCGCTCAAGGCTCCTAAGGCGTTGTTCCTGTCGCTTCGTTCATTAGCTCCGGGCGCACGACCTCCGTCCAATAAACGGGGCAAGGCAGCGCGAAAGCGGGGGCCCGTGTTCGGCGTGATTCACAGTGGCATTCCATATTCTTCCGGCTATGGCCCTGGAAGTATGGGCATTGGTATTGCAGCGATGATGCACGCGCGGGCGGCCCGCCTGTAATATTCCGTTTTACGGCGGTGATTCTTACAATTACAATACATCTTCTTGTTTCATATTACGCCGCGGCTATTTTTGTACGTTTACGGTATTCCCTCGGCTCGGCTCGGAACAGCTCGGATAACAGCGGCGGGCGGCGGAAGCGAGCGCAGCCGCCGCGCAAGGAGAATCGGCGATCGAACAGCGAAACAAGACGAATTAGAAGTCACTAGAGGAGCGAAGGGCGCAATTGGAGGAACCGGGCGATATAAGAAAAATGTTATCGACCATCGAGCGTTTATTTATTCAGCGAGCCCGCGCGGCGTCTATAGCCGCGCAACCGAGGTGGAATTGAATGGAGAACGAAGCAAGCGACTGAACGTCGCGAGCGAAACCCGTGGAACGACACGAGCGCGTCCGAGAGGTGTATCCCCCTTCCCGTTCCCTCTAAAATTAGAGGTACAATGCCGCGTGTAATTTATCCGGCGCTGAAAGAAGCGCGTCATTCTGGTTATAAAAGAGACAATAAAGAGTATTAAAAGCGGAGAGGCAACAATGCAGATTGCGAAGGCTGCAATAATACGGTAACCTTCGTAAATGTATGTTGCGCTCGCGAGCGCGCCGCGCTACGCGTCCGTAAAACTCTGGGTATAATGCACGCGTTATTCGTAACAGTACCAATTTTATTACGCGAGATTCGCGATTTATTTCTGTCGGCGGAGAGGCAGGCAAGCGAGCGGAGAGAGAGAGAGAGAGAGAGAGAGAGCGAGTTATTGCCTTCATCCAGCGGCGAAACGGAACATCTTCGGGCCTTTGGATAGAGATGCTGTTGCGCGTGCAACGAGGAGTCTCGTGGCTGACCGGAAGAATGATTATTCTCGGCCTGACAGTAAAGCCGGGTCCACATTCACGACCGGTCAGATACATAATAAATGTGGACTCGGCTTAAGGGGGAACAACACTGTGACGACCTGAGAAGTAAGCCATTTTTAAGAATTTTTTTCAGGAATAATTTACTGTTTTCGTATAAAATTTTTGTTACCTGCCTTTAATACAACGTCTTAAGAGACTATAAAAAAATTGAGTAGAAAAACATGCATAAAATTTAATATATTAATTAATCTTCTAGTAACTATGGAACAACAGGTCCGAAATCAAATTTCATTTTTTTTTTTTTTCATAAACTATATGAGTGTGGTTTCCGTTGCGCGTACGGGTTCTTTGATCGAAAACAAATCTTTTTAAATACGCCCGAATAAGTATCCATCTTATTCAAGGGTTTTCGAAACTTTTCTCCTAAAGCGCTCCTACAAAATGATTCTACAAAAATGATTTGATTAAGAAATCGGCACGTACGACGGAAACTACACTCATATAGTTTATAAATAAAAATGAAATTGAATTCGGACCTATTACTGTTCCATAGTTAACTAATATATTAAAATTTCTGCATGTTTTTCTACTCATTTTTTTATAGCCTCTTAAGACATTGTACTAAAGGTAGGTAATAAAAATTTTATATGAAAGCAGTAAATTATTCCTGAAAAATATTCTTAAAAATGGCTTACTTCTCCGGCCGTCACAGTGGTGTTCCCTCATTAACCTTTAGAGGACCGGGCTGGCCACTATTAGTGACCATAGTGGTATTTTGGTGGTATATATGCATAAATTTTAAGTAAATAAAATTTACAGTTTTAAAGAAAAAATCCCAGCCCTCTAAAGGTTAACAGTAATTAAAGGTACGTTTTTCTATACGAGACTAGACGCAACGTCACGAATTTCAAAGTCAATTTTCTCGAAAACGAAGCGCAATGTCCAAAAAATGTATTCCTTTTTCTCGACTTATTTACTTCTTATAAGTCTAAAAGGAAGAGTAACTTTTTTTGATATCACGCTTCATTTTCGCGAAAATCGAAATTCGATAATAGGAAGACCTAACTTATCTCCACTTATCCATAATTTATTACGCCGCGATACCTACTTTGCTAATTACCGATCCAGGTACACCCGATCGGCCTTTCGCGCTCTATTTTCCGCTTGGAGAAGCGTCGTTCCCGAACCGGAAGTGCGTGGACCGATGCGTTGCAGATTCGATCGCGCCGCGTTTCTTCCTGTCGATCGGGGATCGTCTACGCCGACCGTGACTCGCTTTCTTGTTCGCGCGACGCGACGCGTCGCGTCTCTCCGTTCTCACCGATGCATTATTCGCCACCTGCCCCTCCCCTGCTCTTCCCGCTCCCCCGACCCGCAGCCTCATCCTGTTCCGTTCCGTTTCGTCCCGTCCTCAGTGCTCTCCGCATTCCGTGCGCCTCTCCACCTCCTCCACCGCCGCCTCCGCCGCGTCCCGCGTTATATAATAAATTATTTCATAAATTAAGAGCTATTAACGCGTAATTATCCTTCGCGTGTGCGTGTTTTTCCATGACTGCGGTTATAGACCGCGTTGCGCGGACTATGCGTCGCGCGGCAGGGTAAAATGAATAATATGCCAACGGCGCGGTCACTTAGGGGTGCAAGCGAGCCCCGACACCCCCTCCCACCCCGGAACATCCGTCAACGTTATTCATCCCGAACAGATAAATTCGGCTTTATCGCGAACCAGCGAAACGATATTTTTTAGGAAGCATCGTCGCTTCCTTTCCTCCTCGCGTATGCGTCTCCCCCATCTCTCTCTCTCTCTCTCTCTCTCTTTTTCTCTCTCTTCGTTCTCCCCCGTCCGCTAGCCAGCGTCGAAACTTCAGCTCGCCAATTTCAAGAGGTATCGCCGATTTCTCGCCCGTATCTCGCGCTCGCGTAAAAACAATAGGAGAGACCGCGCGCGATAGACGATTAAAAAGAAAAGCAAACGACGATAACGTGGAGCGCGAGTGCGCGATAACGATGGAAATATGTTTACACAATGACATACTTCGGGTGACGATATTGCGCGAACGCCTGCGCGAGCTAGTACGTCTCTCCGTGCAATATGATTCACCCGTTTCGAGCAGCGAGCGCTGTTGGCTGCTCGAAAAAAATTCTTCCGCTGAATTTACGTGACATTTAATCGACGATACAGCTGTTTGCAACAAACGTATAATATTCCCGGCGGAGGAGCTGGTCGCTCGGCGCCGTAAATACGACCGGGCACGTCGAGACGGGAAATCTCATTTGCAGAGTCATCTACGGCGTTCCACTTTGAGACTTTCGTGTACCCGTCAATGGGTTTAACGGGAACTGAACGAGAGGTGCGAGATACGCGCACCGCACTGCCCAAAGTGCCGCGCGGCTCCTTATTTTCTCACGTTTCTTCCGGCCGCAATTGTCTCGCAGCTCGAAACGCTTTATTAAGGGGACTAGGCGGTCGTTCTCCGGGAAAGAGACACTTTCTTTTTAATAGATTTGTAAAAAAAATTAAAGCAAATCCAGATGTATCATTTTACAAAATAGTTTTGCCGTAATATTCGGGTTAAAAAATGACGTAGGTAATCCAATTTCAAGGTGTGATCTTGTTTGTTACATCCGCAGATTCCCGCGGGACCACTAAAAAATAAGTTGAAACAAAATTGTAAAATTGGTAGCCGCGAGACGGCGATTATTTCAAGAAAAAATCGACCGTGTTTGTGCGCTACTAAAAATCCGCGGCTTTTTAATTTTAATTGTTGAAAATCTCGAATTTTTACGGACTATATCAGAGGTTTCGCGCGGAATGGCACATGTTTCACACATCCTGTAATTTTTTCAAGTCGATTCGAACCTCCGCAATTACTGAAAAAAACACTTTCAAATCAGACGACTACAGCGCAGTCATATATCTACATATATTATCTCCCAAAAAATTCTTCACAGTTTATAGTATTAATACGGTAAAGACACCAGTAGTCGACCACTTTCAGAAAAACATGAAAAATAAGGTTTTTAGAAGTGTCGATCTTTTGAACAGAGTGCAATTAGAGTGCAGCTAGAGAACTGCATTTTGTTAAAAAAATCGTCACTTCTAAAAACCTTATTTTTCATGTTTTTCTGAAAGTGGTCGACTACTGATACATGGTCGACTACTGATACATGGTCGACTACTGGAGTCTTTACCCTAAACATTACCCAAGAGTATGAAAAACAATTTGTACTCATCTGCTTGCAATTAATTCACAAATAAAATACTTGATTTTCGAGCGATTTAACTGCCTGCTCCCCTTAACTCCCATATATTTTTTTTTTCCCTGTACATTCTCTGTTTTTATTTCATTTTTCTTTATATCTTTTTACTATAAGCTATACCAACTGTATTACTTTGTTCAAATTTTTGTATTCCAAAGGGTTCTCCCGTTAATTCATTAATAATAATAATAATAATAATATAATTTCACCGGTCTCTACATATCGGCGAGTTTGTTTCGCTGATCGTGCGTGTAGCGCCAGTGGAAGCGAAATAGGGAAATGGGTCGAGTCATCCAGGCGTGAAGGTAGAAGGGTTCCAGGCGCCGGGACAATCGGTTTAAAAAACGCGTGGGAAAATAAGGCACCTCGGTTGGGGTCCTGCGGAGGAGTACACAACTCACCTCCCATTCAGCTTCCACTAATCCCTTCGAATGGCACGTGAACCCTCGAAATAGGACATCGCTAGCCGATCCCAATCTTTCTCCCACGTTTCCTAAAACTCGCTTATGAATTTCCCCGTACATCGCGTACATGACTGTACTACATCATTTACTTTTATTTATTTTTTTTTTCTGTCACGTTTAAAGGGTAGGGGAGACCTTGGCCACAAGTTCCGAGGGGTAAGTTGTTCCGACAGTTCTATCTTCAAAATAAAAAGAGCGTTGTACTTTAAATTATTTTTTCCGTGTAAGTTGAACACGCCACTCTGTGGAAAAAATAATTTAAAGTACAACGCTCTTTTTGATTTTGAAGATAGAACGATCGGAACAACTTACCTCCGGAACTTTTAGCCCCGGTCTCCCCTAATAAAGTTGAAATAATAATAAAAAAAAAATAATAATGTAGAAGCGGACAATGATCGTCCATGTGCGGATCTCCCTCTCCGTCTAAAACAGGCGAGGAGAGGAAATTGGAACAATCGCGATTACCCGATCCAGAGTACTTATTATTACGATTGTTGTTATTTGTATTGTTGTGTAAATAATGAAAGTGGTTGTGCAATTGACGGGAGTCCGCGCGATAACCAGCGCGGTTTATCTCGCGACGAAATTACACGGCCGTTCGTTCGATCGGTTCCCCCTTTGCGCATTGTTCCGCAGCCGATCGGCCGTTCGTTTGCCGGTCGGGGTTCTGTGCCGTGCGGGATACCCGCGCCTTTTAGGGCGGAAATCGGCGATTCCACTCGGCCGGATCGGCGCCGGGACCGTGTACGCGCGATCGGCCGAAGGAACAAGTCGAACGAGAGAGCATATCCGCGCGAAAACGTGTATTTAGATGTCATTTACGAAGCGGACTTGCGTCACGCGATTTCGCCCGGCGACTTTGTTGTTTTAATTTTCGCTCTGTTTACCGTTCCCCCCTCGCGTATTTACCCGCGATGCGAGCGCCGCGATGACTGCGGTTGCATCATTTTGTAAATATTGTTTCGCGCGTTAAAACGCGCACGCCGTTACCACTTTGCGCCACCACCCTCCCACGCCGTTCCGCCCGCGCCCTCCCCCGCCCGTCGCCACCCTCAACCCGCAATTTTTCCAAATGGAAATTGTTCGAGGACTGACTCGAATTCCACTCGATTCGAGGAATCATCGACGGAGGATCATTGGCTGGCGAGGGAGGAGGTGCGCGGTCAACCGGTCGCTCGATAATTACTAAATCGCCCAACGAACCGTTCCGAATACGTACATTGAATAAATTCAACGTCCGCTCGTTTCGAACAAAATACGCCGCGTTCCTGATAAAAAGTGCAACATTCGGCGGGCGCGAGAGTTCTGCCATTAGGGCGGAGCGATACTATACATTTGAAAAACCGAATTTGACCATTGTATCTTTTAAAATAATAATCGAAAACAAAAATCCCGAGGGATAATAAATTTGCTCCGTCGAAACATGCAATTCCCTATTTTTTTTATATTTTTAGCGACAATATTTAGGAGATATCGCGCTGTCCAGTGTTAGCTGGGACACCCTGTATAGGCGAAAATTTAAATTTGAAGTTTCAGTTGGCCTGGGTGTTTTGGGTAATCTTTTGATTAACCAAACACAACTGTAAAAAATTTTCGAAAATATTCATATCCGCAGGGTTCCTTGTTTTCTTAAAAATGTAAAAAATAAGATTCAGATTGTGAATTTTTATTATTATTATTTCGACGGGAGAACCCTTTAGTAAACAAAGATTGAACATATTAGTACAATTTTTTAGTTACAATTTAAATTTTTAAGAGAACAAGGAACCCATAGATATGAATATTTTTCAAATTTTTTGTACACTTGTGTTAGGTTAATCAAAAGACAACTATCCCACACCCAGGCCAACTGAAAATTCAAATTCAAATTCAAATTTTCGCCTAAATAGTATCGCTCCGCCCCACTGGCAATTTTTAAATTATCAGCCGCGGCTATCTGATCCTCGAAATCCGAAAGAAAATCCGGAAAGGGTGGCTCCCAAGTGTACTTGTGTCTTTCTTCCCTCCATCTGTATTTCGAGTCCATGGCAAATAAGGCTCCGTGACGAACGCGGTACCGTTTCCTATTCCTATCCTCTCCCGCAACGGCACAGAGCTAATACAGCGGAACGTCGATATACATAAAGCGTATTTGCCAAATACGCTGTAGCCTGTTATTACCGAGGCGGCATTATTTTTACGGTGCTCCTTTCGAGAAAGGACTTCTTTTCGCCCCACTTCGGCCGGTTATCGCGAACTGCCGCGTTGGTTTGGCCTTTTCTCATTTGTTCCTTCGCGGAATAGCAGCTCGGACGGCTCGTACCGGTCGCAGCTGAATGCACGTTTATTAAAGTCCATTACGTTAATTTGCAATTGCAGTTTTCGATGTTGCCGCAGCATCGAATTGGCGAGATTAGAGACGCACCGCTCGGCTGATGGTAGAGAGGAACTGGCGGTGCACAGGGGCGTTCACGAAGACGTTTGCACAGTGCATGCGCGCCCGTGTTCGTACGCGTAATTCATTGTAATTATCTCGGCGGCATAACGGTCATTTAATGGAGAGAAATTCAGCTTTGCTCGCGGCCGTCTTTCCCGTCGACGTCATCGGCGACCTCTTTAGCGGTTTTTGCCATTCTAAATAGCCAGATACTCTCCGCGGCCGCGTATTCGGCCAAGGTTCGCCAGTGTAATTAGCCCTTTCCCTGCGGACAATACGGTCATTGTGTCACGATTTTTTTTTATAAAGCCCGGCGCGGATCAGGCGAACGCGCCAGCGCATCGACACATGTACTCCACTCGTCGTTCCGCGTGCAACGCACTTGCTCATTACGCTGGGAGCCTCGTAGCTTCCCACTGCATGCAACATCAAAGGCAGATTATTCTTCAAAATTCTGTACAAGTTGCTTCTAAAACGGCGAAATATAAGCTTGCAGAAGTTTGCAAGAAATTGCATTTCCCGGCACAAAAGCGGTTCTCTGGAAAAATTTCCAAAGAATTTTCAAACTTTCGATTGCCTGTTTACCTCCGCAGCCCGGCGCAACTCTCTGCGCAAGTTTTCCAATCCTAAAACTGCGATAGTGCGCGCGGCGGGTTTCTATTAACTCGTTGGTCGCGGGGAAGAGAGATACCGAAGTCGTGGTAATTATTAAATAAATAAATTTGTTCGATACGGACGGTAGGGATTTTATCAAAGTACCTACAAGCAGAAGAAACAGGAAAGAAATGGTAGAAGCATAGCTAACGCGGAGACACGTAATAAATAGAAAAACAAAGGAACACATTTCGCAATTAAGGTTTTTAGCGTGCGAGCGATGTGTGCGTTCCGTATAAGTAGTAAATCGTCCGCGAGTCGCCCCTCACGCTCCAGCGAGCGCGCATTAAACGATACCACGCTTTTCCTCCGAGCTTCCTTCTTTCTCCCAGCTTCGCAGTCGAGTCTATCGGCGCTATCTAGGTGCACGGCTATGCTCGATCCGGCTGACTACACCCGCGACGGAAGCGGCAGCGACCTTTGTCGCCTGTAACGAGTTGTAAACCGATGCCCCGACTGGCCTCCGCTTTCTCGTAGCCTCCGATAATCCGGGGTATCGCCTGGCGCGCACACGCCGCCGAGCGAACGAGCCCCCGAGCCACCGAGCGGCGGCAAACACCGCGAAACTGCAAGGCTGCAACGATTTTCGTTTTCTCGGGAACCGCGCGCCTCGGCCATTCACCTACATTTATCTCAACAGAGATACTAACCCTTTCGATGGCAGGGAGGGGAGGAGAGACACGCCGCCGAGCTGTTCCCGACGCGCTCGAGCGCTCGCGGCGCGATTAACGCTGTTTGCTACACGCTCGTCAAGAATCACGCGTGGCGGTGTTCTGCGAACGAACTTGCAAAGAAACTTTAGCTTTCGATCCTGCTGAACCTCAGCGCCGACGGAGTTAATATCGGGAGACAGCGCGACGAGGAATCCAAGCGCGATTCCAGCTGCTTGGCACGGGGGAGAGTCGTGCTGTACCGAGTAAGCTAGTTCTCGCTTCTTCGACCAGATATTAGCACTTTATTTGAATTATGTCCGGTTTCTTCACCGACGCCTAGAGTCCCGGTCAGTGAACGACCAATTGGATGCTATCGTGTGGCAATCGTCGAAATAGAAATTTTGCCCATCTCTGTTTGCAAGGAATCATTTCACAAAGATTACCGAATGTGACGGTTGGGTTACGTCAAATGCACAGATCAGGAGAATATTAATTATTTTACTTGCGAGTTTGTATAAATCAAACTTGAGAAAAATCTTTTTTTGTACTAATTCTAAGACATCTAAAGCTGGGTTTAGATTAGTCCAGTCGCTGGATCCAGTGAGTGGTTTGACTGGAAATCACGTCGACGTCTACATTATTCCAGTCGCTGGATCCAGTGAGTGGTTTGACTGGAAATCAGTCGATGTCTTGATTATTCCAGTCGTTTCTGAACCGTTGAAAGTGGTAGAAAAAGAAGGATAAAAAAAACATAAAAGTAGCATTGAAAAGTAGACTTTCGATCCAGTCGAAATCTGCTGGAATGACAGCACTGTACTGGAATCAACACACTGTTTACATTATTCCAGTTCTAATCCAGTGCTGTACTGGATCAGTGGACTGGACTAATGTAAACCCAGCTTCAGACATGAATAACTATCTTTTTATTAATATTGTTAATCACTTAGACCTAAAAATCTACTAACAATTGGTCGGCACTGGACGACAATGTTTCGTTTCCTAGAAATTACAACTCTCTTACTTTCGCGAATTATCAATTCTTATTATTAAATTTCACAAAAATACTTTCCCTCCTTTTAGTAAGTTCTATCTATACTACAAATACCTTTTTGAATTTCTGATTTGTATCAACTCTACCCCGAGATATACTAAAAAAACTTAAAGCGATCGGTACTGCGCGACTCTCCCCTATTGGGATTTTCTTATTTCCGCTACGCAATCTGGTGTCGAAAATTAAAGCACTCAACTCGGGTTAGCTGTCACATGTAACTGGCAATATTGTGAATTTCGACTGTTCGATAATCGATTTTGTAATATTTAACAGACTATTTAATGACAAAAACATTATTGCACTATTTCAATACTTCTGTGAGACCAGTCCTGTAACGCGATTCACCCGATTGCAGAGCTTACAACCGTAGATGGCGCTCTCACAGAATTTTCCCAATATGTTAATCGCGGCGGTATCGGTATTTCATGGCTCGAGGAGCGCAGCGCCGCGAAATTCAAAGCAGACGGGCATTGGGCCCGCGCGATAATTAGTTCCGTGCCGCGAAGCTCTGGGTCAGCGGGGTAAATCGATCGACTCGACGAGCGGTTGGTCAAGGAAGGAGCGATCTCGTTTCTTTGGCTCTACCGCGTCCCGAAAGGAGGAAAGGCGGAAAGGCGGGCGCGGCACAGAGGAACGTGTGACGTAGAAAGGGAAAGAAGTCCGTACAAAGAAGACGCGGCGAGATATAGAGGTGGATGAGAGGCAAAGCTCGGCGAGGTGCGGCGCGGTCGCGTCTAGCACGGCGGGGGTTGCGGAGGAGCGGGCGAGGGACGAGCACACACAGGGAGAACGAGGCGCGTTCATTATGATTCGTGTATTTATATAAGGTCTAAAAATATACGCGCGCTGTGCCGCCGGGCCCCACCCGGTATTTCATCTGAGAATAATATTTTAATGTACATACGTCCACTCTTTCTCCTTCCTTTGCTCTCTTTCTCTCGTCCCTCTCCCCCCTCGCCCCGAACTTACACATCAGCCGGCACCAGGCGCGTTCTCTCTTTCTCTTTCCTTGCCCCCGTCGCTCCTCTCTCTTCCTCCCTATCTCTCCCTATCTCTCCCTCTTTCTTCTATATTTCTTCTTTCTACGAATGTCTCTGTTCCATGATAATCCTGCTGCCCTTACCGCCTCTACTCGCCTCTCCCTTTGTCCCTTTCCCCCCTTTTTTCCCCCCTTCCTTCGCTCTATCTTCGACGTCCCTTCGTTCCCATCCGCGCCTCTCGCTCGCGCCACGGACGGGGAGCGTCGCTTTGTGCCCGGCGCGTTTTTTGATCTTTTCTCCGCGGAGCGCGCGTTCGCGTTGGAACTGTACACCTACACGTTTCCGGGTGGCCTCACGCGCTTGTGCTCGTGCCAGCGTGGTCGGCGGTCGCGCGCGCGGACAGGAATCTTCGGGGTTACGTGCCAACAAGACACTTTCGCGCTACCCCCTGCCTAAGGTAGTTGATCCAGTCGTCGATCGGTTTAGGCCTAGTCGTCGATCACTTAAATATTGAGATTTTATAAGGTTTTTGAACAATATTGTGATGATATATGTAGGTAAAGACTCTTAAATATTAACTTGCAATTTTGTCCTTTACACAATATTGTTCAAAAACCTTATAAAATCTCAATATTAATTCAAATGATCGACGACTGGGTACCGATCGACGACTGGGTCAACTACCTTATCCTGTCGATCGAACGCTCCTTTTCTTCCTCGCGGCGTCCTGTCGGTCACATTTACTCAATCGATACAGCGAATCTTACTAATGGGACCAGAATTTTGGATCATGTTAGTAACTCGCGGGCCCAGAAATATCGATACGGACACGGAGAGGAGATAATTCGAACAACGGTACATCGCTATTGCGCATTTTATCGCACCCAATACGGCGTCGTCCATTTGTTTGCATTGAAATCGCTAAATAAACGATATTCTATGAAAGAAGAATCATTGGATGCGTAGCCGGGCTCCGGGGCTCGCGCATTTGTCAGGCCGTTTTTCCCAAAGGACCGAAAATACAAAACTCGCCGAGCGACAAAACCTCGAATTGGTAGCTATTATTTTTCGCTCGGAACGATCGATCTATTTTTCAACGTCGTTACCGCCGATGACGTTGCGCGCGCGTGGATCGTTTCGCTGACCGTCGAAACTGAGCGACACTCGCGGACGCGAGATCGTTGGAACTTTCTTTTGCGCGTCGAAGGTT
This sequence comes from Andrena bicolor, assembly GCA_960531205.1. Classification (NCBI taxonomy): domain Eukaryota; kingdom Metazoa; phylum Arthropoda; class Insecta; order Hymenoptera; family Andrenidae; genus Andrena; species Andrena bicolor. The sequence goes on from OY482665.1 coordinate 13,635,495, forward strand.
TCGCGACCCCTCGGGCTGTCCTGTTTGGGGAATTTCGAGAACGGGGGGCTTCTCGGAACCGAAGCTCGCAGTGGACGATCGGGATGGATTAATCGTCGGCAGCGGCGAGAAACGAGAAAGGAGAATCGAACACGGCCGAGGAGTGAGAAACGGCGAGATTACCGCGATAAATTTCGATGTAATCGCAAACTCCGAGATAATAAGATACAAACGTATACGCGACCCAGTAACGGAGTTGCAGAGCTACCGCGCGCAGTGCCGAGGAGAAACTCGTCGAAACAAGATCCATCGTATTTCAATTGTAAAGATCCGACCAGTTCCACCCGTAAGTTTTTCTCCAGCCAATATCCGGGAAAGCATCGGGCTCTGACACCTACATGCCCGCCTGCAAGTATTTACTCACCCGTCCAACCCATGTTTGCCGTTTTACGAGTCGGGGCAATAAAAATTATTAAGTTTGCAGCACGAAAGTGGCGTACATTCTCTTAAAAGTAATTCTTCCGTTTTGGATCTGGAGGAGTTTACCGATCGTCGCCAGGTTTTGTGAGGACGAGTAGGGGAGAAAGTATAGGTTTGGGTGGGATTTAAATTAATCTCTGATATTTACCAAAATGAGAGAGAAACACGCTTTAAATTTTCACAAGTAAAACCTTACTAATTATAACTATGAATAATTGATTTCAGAAGTTTTATAATTTTAAAGATTTCTTTGGAATAATGAAATGAAACGATGATTAACATTAATTAAACCTTAATAATTATAACTATTCATATTATAAAACTTCTGAAAACAATTATTTGACTCATATCTCCATTGTGTGAGAAGATTTGTTTTAATTTTTCATGACTTTTATATATGTATTTATTACTTACAAAGTGAAAATAGAGGTACCTATACGTATAAAAGTAATGAAGTAAATAAATAAAGTCAAAGTTCTAAAGGAATAACAAAATAAACGTAAACTAATTGAAAGTTAGTTAATGAAATTTTTAATGTTGATTTTCACAACTACTCAAGTCACCATAGAATTTTGAAAAATTCTGTTGTCCTGCTCGTACCAGCTACATTATTCGGAGGACTTAAACGCAATATTTGCTCGGGTCTCTCTCTCTCTCTCTTTATTTCTCTCACAATCAGTCTTTGTTTTACAAATAAGTGGCATTGCAGACCGGTAAAAAATAGTAGCTAAAGCAGCTCATTAGAACGAAAGTGGGGATGTCTGGGTCGACTTAAATCTCCTGCACACTTCTGACCCATACATCCCGCATCTGAACGTCCATAATAAAGCTCCCGTGTTAGTCAAGCAACGTGTTTTATGTTGCAATTTATAATCAATAACTGTTGCTTGAATATAACTTTATCTACTAAAATTTCTATCAGCGCTACGTATTTCGTATAAATTTATAACAACAACTTACTTCGCTTACGAATTTACATTAAATTTGCCACGAAAATGCCCTTTTACTCATAGAAGATTAATACGCACTTTAACAAACTTCTCGCTTTAGTTAGGAATGCTCCCACTATTGCTGTAGGTATGCCTAACAAGGATGGAAATTCACTAACGTTAGTGGTGGAGAAGTATCGATGGTACTTACGATTATTATCGATGGTTCTGACTATCGAAAACTATAGATGGCTTATTTCCACTATCGATAATTATCGGTATTGAATATCGTAGATTAGTCAATTAAAAAATAATTAAAAATCCCAAATTTAATTTGTAATATTATTACAAATTTCGATAGTGAGACCCATCGATAGTTCTCCACCACTAATTTTCACTATCGATAATTATCGGTATTGAAAATTACAAATTAAATTTGGGATTTTGAATTATTTTTTAATTGACTACCCTACGATTTTCAATACCGATAATTATCGATAGTGAAAGTAAGCCATCTATAGTTTTCGATAGTAAGAACCATCGATAACTATCGTAAGTACCATCGATAGTTCTCCACCGCTGTAACTAATTTCCATAGGTGTATTTAGTTTTTAGCTTTGGATTCTTAGCTCTTGTTTATCTTTTAGTTCAGTTTAGTTGGCTTTGTTAGCCGTGTATCCTGGGCTTATTTATTTATTGGATAGACTCTTTAGTTAATCCCTCTGCTTCGGCTCTTGTAAACCATGGGTATTTCCCGCATAATTATTTAAATTAATTATTACTCAATGGGCTTGCCCCGTAAATAAAATTATTATTATTATTATTATTATAAAAAAATAAATAACGTACCCAAACCTCCTACGGTCCAAACCTACCGACTCTCCCCTAATTCTCTCGCACTCCGTTTCAGGTTTGACTGAAAATAATCGATTTAAGTTCACCGGCTCGAGGTTCACGTGATTCGACTAATTTCATTTCCACGCAGTCGCTTGTTCCAAAGAAGCAGAAAAGATTCGAACGGGCAAGCATACTCGTGCGAGCATTATATCCTACGTCTGGATAGAGCCTTTCACCCGTGCTCCTTTAAACTATATTTATTCTTTCGCTTCGCCTTCCGGCCCGCAGGTAGTATAACGATCTAGCAAACGGGAGATACGTATGTATCTCGGCAGCCGATCGCAGCTGCGATTTACATTCTTCCCGAATCACGAGGCAGCGTTGGTCGATGTCGCGGTGGAGGGAGGATACGCTCGACTCGATTAGGCCGCGCGCCACGCGTCCGATTTCAAAGATAACGGCCAACCGTATCTGCCTCGCATTTAGAGCGCGCGCTCGGTGTCGAGAATTTTTCCTCACGGCCGCCGCGACTTTCACGAGTGGCTTCCAGCTTCGACCCGCCGCGGCGCTGGAATAAGGAAAAACTCCGGGCGAATTTTCCTCGTCCACCGTAAATTTTCGGTGGCTCGCGGACGGGACTTCGCCGTGCGGCGAGGCTATCGGTCGCGATCAACTGCCCGGCCGCGTTGCATCGCGGTAACATAATTCGCCGACGACGATCGAGAATTAATAAAATACTCGATACGGCCGAGCGATACGAAATACTCGCGACGTCCAGGCACGATTCGTTGTACGGCGGCGTGTACGCGTTACTCGCGCGCTGCATGGCACGGCGGTACGTGGGTGCACGCGTGTGCGTTGAAGCTTGGGTTACGAATGTACCGGTGCACGGTGCACGATGCACGGTACACGGTGCATAATATATTGCCTGGTACCGGCGGTAATCTATAGGGTTTTAATAAATCTTATTCTTCGTATGAAATACGATAATAATAATTTATAACGTAAACTATAAGCCCACTGTAAACCGCATGGCTGCTCTCTGACTCCCTTCCCCTCTCTCCCCCACCTCCTTCGCGGCCCTCTTTCCCTGTCTCCCTCCGTCTCTTTCGCCGTTTGGTTTCTTCGAGCTACCGCGTTTCTTTAGTCGATCCTTCTTCCTCCTCTTGCGCGCGGCCACGCTTCGAGTCAGCCGCTCCAACTAACTACCTACGCGGCCTCCTCCGCTCTCCTTCTCCCTCTCTCGGCACCCTGCTCCCTTTCCGCTACTCTGCTCTCCCCCTCTCTCTCTCTCTCTCTCGTACGCTGTACACCGTGTATACGAGCGTACGTCTTTAAATAAACTTTTATTTATACGACCAGTCGCCGAGATGAATTTGCGCGATTCCTATCGTACACGGCCGGATATGCACGATGGATTCGAGTCGCTTTCGTTCCCACCAAATGTATTCTCCGAAGTCATTGACCGTCGGACGAGCGTTCCGTCGGAGAGCAGGCCGTGCCTCGGATCGCGGAATCCGCGAAAAACAAACAGCCTCGGGAAAAGAGTCCCGAATCGCGACCAATTGGATCGCCGCACCCGGCGCCCGCGATTCCTCCTGCGCGCGAGCTTTCGGTCCCTCGCGAACGCGTCAAATCGTCGCGGGGCGAGTTACGACAGAAGGAAAACAAGTCTCGTCGAAGGAGCCGTCTCGATTATTAGATGGAAAATAGTTTCGCTACGAGGGAAGGAGATTTTTTGAAAATTTTCGAGATACGGCGGAGGACGAGTGCTTTAGATTCTCTGGCAGATGCATAAATTAACCCTGCGTGATCACACGCAGTGTATCGCAGTTCTTAGTCGCGATTTTTAAAAGAGATTTATCGCAAAAAATATACCTTTTGTCCGTAACCGTGGAAAATCGCTGTTTCACTACAAATTTCATCACTTCAAAATTAAATTTCCGGAAAAAGACTATGAGATGACTCTACCAAAGTCGGATGATTCAAAAGCACGAAAATGGTAGGGGAAGGTGGGGCAAGACGGGGTAGTTAAGGTTTGATGAAGAATAAAACACAGATTTTCATAATCAATTAATCAATTTTATGTCTGAACCATTCTTTGGTAATAAGTCTTTCAGTTTAACTGTGAATCAACCTAAGTTTTACAGGTTCCAATAGAATAAATAAAAAAAATTCAGAGAAAGTCGTTTCTCCCCATCTTGCCTCAGATGGGGTACCAATTAAAAAATAATATAAATAAAGTAATTATTTATTGGGTTGACAGAGGAGACACACACGCATGGCTCCTACATCAACACAGGAGAAATGAACCCATTTGCCACATATTTGACAGCTTATCCACCTTTCCACAAGGGAATCAGTTCTTTTAGACTAATTAGTAGAGAAGAAGTATAATTTTCCTCGGTCGGTTTTCCGTCTCTAGTTCCTAACCATCCTGGAAGAATGAGAAACTTTGATTTTTATTTCTAGGTTTGTGAGGGGCATGATGGTGTTTCTCTCATTTTCATTACTCCACCATGCCCCTTCTCGTGTCACGACAATCATCTGAACACTGCTCGAAATATTATTTACAAAAGTATAAAATAACATCGTACCTTATAGCCAGCTAAATTCTGTCTCAGAAACACATACATGTACCGGAGATCTTCTACATTATTATATCACGGGTGCCAAAAATAAGGAAAAGTGAGAAAGTTCCAATGAATTATAAATTCTGATCCAACTTCGTCAAGCGTCCACATGTTTCACTGATTCTCTGTCTGACTGTCTAACGAGTAGGGTATACTTATAATTCCGGGAGACGCAGTCGGGCTGGAGAGTTGGTCGAGTTGCTATATTCAAACCCTACATCTGTGTATAGTAAAAATGTGTTAAGGTTCAGAACAATTAATTCTCTAGAAATCAACTGTTTCGACCAACTCTCCAGCCCGACTGCGTCTCCCGGAATTACCCTAGGGTAAACCAACCAGTAATTGACCGCATACCAGTGAATGACCATTAGGCAAAGAAATGTCAATTATAAATTTAAAAATTACTATTTGTTTATAAATAGAGTTGCACTTTTAATATCCCATATTTTTAGTTTTGCGTATTAAACAAACATTAATAAGTAGAATTCTTAATAAAAGTATGCGGTCATTTACTGGGCTTCTCATTCAACAATTCGGTCATTTACTGGTTTCTTTACCCCATGCTCAATTTTGATTAAGGCGTTTCTATCACGAGATACTAGGAGCACCCCGTCTCGCCCCACCTTCCCCTAACTGAAAAAATTCCCCGGGTACAGTGAACCCCCGCGTGACGAATTTCTGATTTACTTACAAGAAGGCGCGAGCACGGAAAGTTAACGGGCCAGCATTGACTCTCCGGAATGCCTACTATCCCCGCCGTGCCTTAGAAATCAAGCGACCGTGTGTTTGCGGCGGCGTTGACACTTTTTTCCCCGCCCGCCCTCGAAATTTGCCCGCGAATATCAGAGGCCGTCCCGCGGATGTAATTAAGGCTGGGAGGAAAGGGGAAGGAGAGCGTAAAGAGTGGTTGTGGACGTGCCGCTCGGCCGAGGGATCCGCGAGCGGCGCGCTCGCTTTCGGATTTAACATAGGCGCGCACACGGCATGCAGATTATACATAATATATTATTCGCGCATATAATATGTAGAAGCGGAGGAGCGTGGAGGTTGGAGGCGCATATGTGCTCGCTCGTACGCGGGGACCCGGCATGCCCGAGACCCGTCTCTCTACGCGCGTACTGCCGCACGCACACACGCCTGCCACACAAAGGCGAGTAGTCATAAATTTCAATAAAACACTCGGTGTGCGTAGAGAGCGCGGCGGAGGAGAGGCGGCGGCGGCAGGGGAGGCTGAAGGAGAGAGAACGAGAGGGAAGGAGAGAGAGAGAGAGAGAGAGAGAGAGAGAGAGAGAGAGAGAGAGAGAGAGTAGCTTCGACACGACTCATATACGTTCATTACGAATGCATACGAGCACGTTAGATTGTACGTTAGTGCCTTGTAATAAAATATTGTAATGGTGGCCTACTTCTGCACCACACTGTAGTCGCCGTATAATATCTCCCGCGGCATTCTTACTACGGCGTTATTTATTCTGCGCCGTGCACAATGGCGGCGGCGTCAGTGGCGTCGGTGGCGTCGGCCTCCGTCCTCATCTACGGGGTGTGCCCAAGGAAATATCCCCGCGACGTCTTCCTTTCGGAACGGTGATCCTTTAAGGGGTTATGCCTAGTCAGGCGGCCGGGAAGAGGTGAGTGTTTGTGAATTTTTTTTTTAAAAACAGAAGCATATATTTTTACACAACTTTTTGCACTTAAAAGAGAAACGTTTAAAGAACGTTTCGTAATTTTTTCGTAGAAAAATATTCACGTTTAGAAGAAAGTAAGAATCGACATCCAAGAAGCCTTTTTCAAAATTTGGTTTTGCGGTGAGCACTGACATTCGGAACCAGTTTGTCTAAAATCTGAAAACAAAAAGATTTCGTTAGGATATTAATGTATCCTCTGATTAACGGAGGGAGTTTTCTAAATATTAATTTATAACAAAACGACGACTATTCAAAGCTGAAATCTTAATTTTTTGTGCAAAAATCACGCGAGAAAATCAGGACTTCAGCTTTGAATAGCCGTCGTTTTGTTATAAATTAATATTTCGGAAATTCCCTCCGTTCATCAGAGGATACATTAATATCCTAACGAAATCTTTTTTGTTTTTAACGAAAACCAAACTTTTAAAAAGGCTTCTTGGATGTCGATTCTTACTTTCTTCTAACCGTGAATATTTTTCTACGAAAAAATTATCAAACGTTCTTTAAACGTTGCTCTTTTAAGTGCAAAAACTTCTGTAAAAATATATGCTTCCGTTTCTTAAAAAAAAATTAACAAACACTCACCTCTTCTCGGCCGCCTGACTAGGCATAACCCCTTAATGGTCGAACAGTTCGAGGAACGCGAACGTCGCCGCGGACCGATAAACGGGCCGGGCGCGTTTGAAAAATTCCGCCCAGAGGCCAGTTCACCTAGATCGACGGAACTAGAAAAATGGTCCCCCCTTTCGCGATTAAGTGAAGACACCCAGGGAAACAAACGCGATCGCAGCCAGGCTAGATAACGAGCCAGGAGCGTGGAGATTTATAGTCCGCGTTCGCGATACGCCGCGGCTCGAGGGCTAACCGATTTTTCACGGCCGATAACCGCCGGATAGGCATCTCTCTCCGTTAAAACTCCAGCGACGGATCGGAATTTCCTCTATGCTTTTGGAATTCGGAACTCTTTCGGGAAAATTCACGGTCTGCTTGAAACGGAGAAAAGTAAGAACACTGGCTTTCGTTGCGTGATCGACTTAGCCAGGCTCTGTGCGAAGGCATCATTCACGGGGTGTTTCTTAATTCGCGTGGAAGCAGCCGCGAGCGAGCGACGCGTGTAATACGAACGGCGCATCGCTTGATTTTCATTCGCGTTTTCTCGGCTTCGCTCTCCATTCGGTTTCACTCTACGATGCTTTTCCTTTCTCGATCGAGTCGAGTCCCTGGCGCAGCTTCGCGGGAATGGAGACGTTCCCGGGATCGCGCTACGTTTAAGAAGAAAATTATTTACCGGGAATGTAGGTAAATGTAGAGCAGCTAGTTAAGAGACAGCGTGGGCGTTTGACCCGATTTGCGCATTAAGTGGAGTCGATCGCTGCATTCGCGATGATTCCGTACGTCTATTTAAAAACAGTCGCGGCTTCTTGTAAGTTTCGGCCCGACTTCTCGGCCCCTGGCTCGCGAAAGTGGATCAATTGTTTCAGCGCCGCGCAGCAAATCAAAATCCCGGGGAGATAAAGCCGGGTGAATGCCGCATTCCGCGTTCCGCCAAAACCGATCCGACGGCCGAGTAAAACGCAGGAAGACTTGGCTGAAATTGAAAAATGGAACTTCTCCGCGCACCGAAGACCGCACTTCCTGCGAGAACGAACAAGCATTTACAAGAGCCAGCGAATCGAGTCCAAACACGCGATTTCGCCAAGAGAAACCTTTGCATCGGAAGTCAATCTTTCGTTCGTGGCTGTATCTGATCTTCATTTACAACAAGTATTTAATAACCACGAATTACGTACGCCTCGCGGTTTTTCAGCGAGTATCGACCAAAAAATAAATCACTCTGTAATAGCAGAGCCACGCGTTCCCGTCGATGCAACGCGGCAAAGTCTCAAGGATACACCGCGCCTACACTTTCTGCGGAACTTCACTTTGAAATCAACCCTCAAAGTTATCGCGTTTTTCTCCTTCTTTTTAATATAACTTCGTAACGGTGCGAGATTAAAGAAAACTTTAAATATAAGAATCGCTCAGTTTCTCATTCCCCGTAACACTGTCCAGAGAAAAATAAAGTTCTACTTACCATTTGGAAAGAAATAGAAGGGCCGATACCCGTTCAAAGTGAATTTCCACAGAAAACAATACAAGTCTCATTGAAATCAGAATTTTCGAATTGCCACCGTTTCCTCGCGAGTATTTTATTTATTCATCGTTATGTTTCGCCCACGTTCGCTTCCACCCCCGCGTCCTTCACGCTGCGCGGCTTCGACGTTTGCGTTTATTTTCTTGCAATTCAAAGTGTTCCCCCTCGCCGGTTTCCACGACCCTCGAAACAATGCGCCGCTCTGCCCCCGGAATCTCGGCCGCAACGCCGCGTTCCTCCGGCGCGGTGGTAGCGCGATGCAGATCGGATCGCGTTCCCGTTGCTCGCGCGCTCGAACGTTCCCTGCCGCCACCCTCTCCGGAGCGAAGACAGGAATCACCGCCACGGCGAGCGCTCGTTTTCGCGTCGAATCGGAAAACGGAGCCGGCCGCGGTGATTCCGAATGGGCCGAGTTTCCAGAGCGGAACGGTGAAATCGCGTCCTTGCCTTAGCCGTGGCAGTGGAGCGCAGGGGGTTAATTCTCGCGGAGTTTCAAAACCGCCGCTCCGGGCCACGCGAGCGAGTATCTATCGGTACGCGGTTAGTCGGCGCCGCGCCTTACGTAATAATATCTATAAAAATATTCTCCCCGGGGGGCACCTGTATCCGTCGGCAATAGGTATTACGAAAACGATGATTTACCGCTGGAGAAACGGACAAGTTTCCCAATCGGATGAGCGGCGGCGTGCTCGCTGATAGGGACAGGAATTCAGTCGAATTCCTCGCCTCTCATTGGATCTAAGCTCTGTTCGCGGAGGTAGCAGAGGCGAGCGAGCCTCCAGCGTTACCTAAACGCTGCTGGCTCGTTAATGGAAAACGAACCGCGCTGACAAACGAGTCGCATTGTGATCGTCGCTGGACTTCCTCTTTCCATGAATTTCCTAAGGTAGAAATCGGTGGAGCTTGATGACGGGGTCAGAGAGAAGTTGGTTAAAGGATGAAGGATGATTATGGAAATCGAGAGAAATGACATATCGCGGTAATTGGTATGAAGAAACCACGTTATCCGCGGAGTGACCTAAAATTTCGTAGTCTACGAGGTTGTTCGGAGGATCGTAGGGACGCCGGTAAGCGACGGATAGGCGATTATTCGGACAGGCGGCGGCGACGCGGCGCGTCGCTCGCACGCGCTTGTCGACTTTTATTAACGCGTTACGGTGCGGGCTATTTTGAAACGTGCGCGTAAATAGAAACTCGCGGCGGTATTAAAATGCAAATTTCCACGGGAATTACTCGGTCAATTATGGAGCCCGAAAAAGAACGGGGAGTGAAATAAAACATCCGTTATGAAATGTATAAAAATTTTAATGAAAATCAATATCGCTTTGAACGGGCGACGGGACAAGCCAGGCACGCGTGGAAACGCGCGATCCGCGCGTAACGCGTTAACGGACGATGAAGCCTGGCTTAATCCACTGGGACGGAATTTATTTTACTTTAATATGTAAAGCAACGCGGAACGCGGAAACGTTCGTTTCCGGTTGCTCCCGCTTCGCGCCCGAATCTGATCATTTTTAAGCTCCCCGCGCATTTACGACGGGCTCGTTTCCCGAGGCGATTCATTTACGATCACCCTGTCCCTGGATGGACGCTCTTCCACTCGTCCTAGAATCGCCGTCCTTCGGCAGCTGGTTTCTTTCAAACGGTAAACACTTTCGACGATCGTAACTCATCTCTCCGCGGCGAGAGCCTTCGACTCTGCCAGCGTTTCGGACGAACATCCGCCTTGAATGGAAAGTAGCTAATCGTATAGTGGCGGGCGAAGCGGTCCAAATTGCCGCGGAACGCTTCGTTTTTTGCGTTGGCGAGACAATCGTGTCGGGTTTGAAGGTTGCTTGACGTTCAGAAATATAGTTCATGACTGTCAGTGCATGCTCTTCTATCTTCCCCTCCTAGCACCTTCGGTAGGTACTTCTTTCAGGGGGAGTCCTATTTAGGACGCTGGGAATAAGGTGATCCTTGGGAATTTTTTTCTAAGAAACTGTCGTTCGGATCTTTTCCAAACTTTCAGGGTATTTTAGTTCACATTCGGACAATAAAAATTAATTTTTGCGTTACAAAGTGATCGGTAGAAATGGAGATACATATATGAACACGTTTGTTGGGACTCGCGCGCTGGAGTTGTAAATTGACGATTGTAATCGGGGCTCCATTTCTTTCCTGAATAAGAAAAACCTAGGATTTTCTTATTTCTAGTATAATTACATTGTCAATGAACCTAAGACATTGATAAATAAATTGAATTTAACGACTCCTTTTCCATAAATAGTACGAAATATCTTGGAGCAGAATTGTAACTTTTTCTTTGAACTCCCGCCAATTTGCCAACTTTTAACTTTTTTCGTTTGTTAGGTTCAACGACAATGTAATCATACTAGAAATAAGAAAATCCTTGTTTTTTTATTTCATGGAAGAAATGGGACCACCGTTACAATCGCCAATTTGCAACTCCGGCGCGCGAGTTCTAACGAACGTGTTCACATATGTATCTCCATTTCTACCGATCACTTTGTAACGTAAAAATTAATTTTTATTGTTTAAATGTGAACTAAAATACCCTGAAAGTTTGGAAAAGATCCGATCGACAGTTTCTTAGAAAAAAATTCCCAAGCATCACCTCATTCCTAGCCGTCCTAAATAGGGCTCCCCTTTAACCCATCGCGGATTACTTAACTCTCATCCGTTCCTTATTCGACGAACTGAATCTGTCCGTCGGTGTCAAATCGACACAGTGATAAGAGTTATAATTTCGATATTTTTTTTATTTAAATTGTTCAATCTGATTACTTAATTTTTTTTACAATTTTCGCATAAAATAAAACGATGTGCAGGGCAGACATACCCACTACTTGTTCACAAGAATCACAAATAACAGAACAGTATAACTTATCACGGGAAAACTGTGTCAAATTGACACGACGGACGACTGAGTGTTAATTATCATTAATTTCTCCGATTCGAATCGAGGCGCCGCGCCTCACTGTTCTCCGCAAGAATTTGGTTAATCGTGGTATGGGAAAGAGATCGAACTGGCAGACGGAAGAAGAGAGGAAGGAGAGGTCGCGGGGCAAAGACCGAATATCGTGATGTACGGTCGGCTTTGCGTCATTGTCGCCTGGTCTCCGAATAATGTTTATCGCGAAGTCCGGCCAAGCTTCCTCGAGGCTCGACCGCCTCGCCGAAGTTTGGGAAAGTTCCACGCAGACGGGGTCGAAGGTCTGGCTTCTAGACTTCTGGAGCGGGCGCTGAGGTGCGGTGTCTTTTGGAAAGAAGGGGCGCTTTGGCGACAGAAAGGGATCGGACGGGGGAGGGTTGGAGGGGCGGGAAAGGCGGGAGGACAGAAAGACAGAAAATCGGCAGGTAGACGGAGTGGCGGGTTGACGAGGGAGAGCAGGAGCGAGCAGAGGAGCAGGCGGAGAAGAAAGGAAGGAAAGCGAGCCGCGAAGCATCGTGAAAGAAATTCGCGGCGAAAAGCGTACGCGCTGGCACGCTTTAGCAGTAATTTCGTATTAAGGCCGGCGTGACGTGTGCCTGGTCGGAAAGGCCGAGGGAGTATTTGCGAGGGCAATGCACTCTGGAATGCACGAGTCGGCCAGCCGCCGCTGCGACGTAATATTATATATTTTATCGCTTTATTTGTTCAAACTTCTCGCAACCCCGCCGCGCCTCGCCTCCTCTTGCCTCTCCCTGTCTCTCCTTGTCTCTCCTTGCCCGGGTCTCTCGCACCGTGTCCTCGCCGCTGCGACGAGCCGCTTCGATCGCACCGCGTTTCTTTCATCTGCCCCCCCGCGTTTCCCCGTCATTCTCCTCTCCTCTCCAGTCCTCTCTTCGCTTCTCTCCTCTTTTCTTCCCTCTGCCTCCGACTTCGCCTCGTCTCGCCTCGTCTTGCGCGTCGACACCGCTCGAGCGCGTTACGGACACTCGTTTGACACCGCGAGCGCGCGGGGATCTGTTTTCTCCTCGGTTCGTGAAAAAATCGCACGCTCACGAGCGATTTCGACACGAGCCAAAGGTATCGTCTGCTTGTTGTTGACCGGTCGGTGCGCGATAACGTATTTTTATAGACCCCCGGGGTTACATGCAATAATAAATATCGTGACGCGAGATTAAATAATAAATCTCCGTGCCAGATAACGGCGTTCGGCGAACAAATCACGCGGATCCTCGATCATCGGTGCCTGCTGCCGTATCTCTTCCCTCTTCCTCGGTGCCCCGCGCCCTTAAACGCTGCTGTTCTACTTAGAAATCTGCATCGATCGATTTGTGTTCCCTCGTCTTCTCGCCCCACCGCGAGATAAGCCTGAAGGGAACACTCGCGGGATTCGATCAAGTGTGTTCCGATTGTCTGGAAGAATTGAAGCGCCGCGGAGGAAATAGAGGAACCACAGGCGAGGAGCGATCGTTGGCCCGGCGACGAACCGGTGGAATGCATCAAAGAGGAAAGAACGAGGAAAGCGGCGGGGCTGCGGTAGACGGGGTGTTTGTTGGCAAGCAAACGACCTCGTCATTATGTTTTTAATGCCCGTTCCGCGAGCGATCGAACCGACTGGCAATTTTTTCGGCGACCAGCGCCCGGCTCCAGGCCGACTGGGAACCGACGTGGCTGGGTAAAATTGGAAACAACGGTTTCGGTAAGCCGAAAAATCGCGCCGGGTGGTGGAGGCGCACACGCGCGCATACCCCTGCTCTCTTCCCCGGGGGTGAGAGCGAATGCTAAAAAGCCGGACCTGAATAAATAAACAGTTTTTAATTGCGACCCGCTGCTGCGGGGTAAAAACAATAATTATTGGCTTGCCGTACCAGCGTATCCGCGCGCCGCGTCCCCAACGTGACGCGACGCCGCTCCGCGACCGCTCGGCGGTTGCTTTTCACCCTCTTCCGCCGCGGCCCAAAGAGACCTCGGAACCAGCGTTTCTACGAGTGCCGCGCTACGCCCCATCCGCGATCCTTCGCCGCTAATTACTCGCGAACTCGAGCACACTCGCCGAAGAACTCGAAGCCGTTTACCCGAATCGGCGCTGGGTATTGTTCGCGCTTCACTAACCGAACGTGTAAGCGGTTTCTCGATAAACGCGAGGCCAGGCGCGGGGCTCCGGTGCAATGCCGGTCGGAGGATTTTCGGTTACGACGTCGCGCGAAATTTATCGGCGGCAATCGAACGGTCGACGTAATCGGTCGCGAGTCTTTTTAGAAGACACGTGAGAAATGCACTTGGATTATGTCATCGATGGGAAAGCTTCGCGGAATCGGAATGAACCCTTCGTGGTCAGATTTCTGGTCAAAGTTCCAAGTGGTCATACTGGGTGGAGTTAACCCGACTGATTTTTAAACAGTTAATCTACGAACTGTATCAGTCCAGTGGAGACACAAAAATTATAGTACACACTTTGAACATTGTGGAATATGGAACACTCGGGGTTTAGTGAGTAATGAAATGACAACATGAAATAAATAATTGGAATGGTGTAGAAACCTGAAAAATGAGGATTTTTACTAAAACAATCGTATCCTTTTTATTTTTCAATTCAGTTTCGTACGGATTGTGACTGATACTAATAAGATGTCCTTTTGGAAAATATACAGTTTCTTGGTGTGCTTTTCAAAAAAGATATTTATTTTGAGATATGGAGATGGTCAATTATTGTGGAGTAAAAAACTCGTCTAATTTAGAGAAATAAGTATTTATTATAATTATAATGATTCTTCTTATTATTAAATGATTATTATTTTTTTTATTCATAAGGAAGTAATTTAACAGTGAAAAAAATTGAATCTAAGTAGTCTTCTCCCGCGCATTCGACACACATATAACTTTGGGGGGGAAAAAATATCGTAACAGCCATACACATTACATTTTATTGAAGTAAATTTCTCGACTTAGAGTAGAATAAATTTTTTCTCACTTTTGCGGAGATCATATTTGGGGTCCGAACGACCGAAAACGATATTTTTGTAACGGCTTATAGTTATATTATGCAATGCGTTTAGATTGTTGGGGTCTTGTGAAGATATTATAAATCCATTGCACTGTTCTGCCCTATTAAAATTGTATAATAATTGGAATTTCATTGAAAGAGTGATTGAAGGGCGGATATTTCTGTGACCATTCCAGTGATCCTTGATTGAATTTAAATATAACTAATCGTTTGGATAGGAATCTTTATAATGAAAATAAATAGAATTGTCCCATTAAGTGAAATATTCAAGTGCTACGAGCTGCCACTCATAAGCGGACGCTCTGAATAAAAAATTGACGGTCTCTGCCGGAAGATGAAGCCTCAAATTTCCTTAAAACGACAGATCAATGCCATTTCAAAGCCAGGAACTTACCGGTACAAGGCTCCAAAGTTAAAACGCGAGTCGATTTGACCCACCGTGGCCATAAAGGGTTAACGGTGGTTCGCGCCTCGGATCCCCTCGTACAATCGTCGAGTTTGATTTCTCCTGCGGGAGAATCGACGCGGGGGGAAGGAGACGATCGGTAGCAAGCGTCCACAACGAACGACCGAGGCGCTGCACTTGCTTGCCGCTAATGCGACCGGTGCAGGTTGCAAAAGAAAAAGCATTTCGCGAATAATAATACCGGCATTACGGGCCATTACGGACTGACAGGTACTTACTGGGGTTACGTTAATGCTACGTGCCGAGCTATTCGAAACTTTGGGCAAGGATTAAGCAATTTCCACGAAACGACGCGGACATTTCGAATTTCCTCCTTTTTCTCCATCTCCCCGGTTACCCTTTGCTTCTCCCCACATTCTCTGATTTGTTCGATTTATAGGTAAATGTATCGCCCGGTTCGCGCGCCTCGGTTTCAGACGAGATCCAAAAATAGCCCGCGGAAGGTTCGCGTTTTCCATTTATTTAGGCCAGGAATGTACAGCTTGGAATATTTAGCGTGCGCGCGTGCGATTCTGAGAAAGGGCGAAGCTTGTTCGAACATGGCCAACACTTGCGCAATTGGGTGGCCGGGGATAATTCTTGCGGGGCTCGATGCGTGCGGTCGGTCGCGCGGTTTAGTCGATTCCAACGATTTCGTCGGCGCTCGTTTCGTTTGTATCTCCGCTGGCGTTGGCTCTCGCCGAGAGAGAACTCGTTCCGCGAACAAGAAAGTAAATGATTTATCTATCTCCGTTGCTTTTTTTCTCCCCCCGCTCTCCCGCTAGTTGGAGGGGGGGGTTTCCTTCCTTCTCCAGCTTTGGCCGAGCTCGTTCTCGCGGTATTTGGTACAACGGCCCTCTCTTCTAGCGAGCTCCGTAATAACCAGCGCCGAGCACAGACGAGCACGGCTATAAATATCGTATAGTAAACACGAGAGCAGATAAGGGAGAGCGTGAAAACTTGGGGGTATAATAAAATACAGATAAGTCCGTGAACAAATAGTCCTGACCGTGGAGTTTTACGGGGCAAAGAAGAGCGGAATGCTGCGCCGCCGGAGGTTGGGTTAGCGGGGGGCGCGCGGGCGGAAAGTGGAATAATCGTGAAAATTACTTACGAGCCAACTTCTTCTAGGCGCGGAAAGGAGGAAAGCATCGCGGGCAAGTAGATTGCGCGAGCTTTTCTTTCCCGGGGGTTTTAATTATTTCTCGGGCTCTGTGTGCTTCTCCGTTTCCGGCGGCGTGATATTTTCGGGGGAAAACGCGACGAGGAATGGGGGGTGGCGGTCGGACGGAACCGGAACGGGGAGGAAAAGCACGTTACGTACGTACGTGCACGTGGGAGAAAGATCGAAAGCTCTAGGCGGCCCGACGGTGGTAAAGTAAACGCGGCGATTGTTTCGCGAGACGCGTCCTCTTCGCTTGGTTCGGCGAAAGAAATCCCGGAACGGCTCCGCGGGGTTAGTGAACGCATAGAAACGGTGGGGGGAGGCGGTTGCGCGGGGGCGGAGAGGGGTGGAGAGGAGGATAGAAGAGAGCAGAACGGAGAGCTGCGATTAACGCCGACGTTTTCTTGTGCTTGCTCGGCCAGAGCGATGTTTGTTCTGGGAAATGCAATCACGCTGTCATATAAAATATAACGTGCTTCCTTTTCCTCCGGCGTACTACCCCCCCTCCCTGCCCCCATTCTCCGCCCCTCCCTGTCCTCTCCACGGTTTCTTACTTCGCTTCGTCGACGCGCCTCCTCTCGATTTCCACGCTGGCAGGAGAACACTGGCATTAGGCCTCGCTGTGCTTCGCGGATTATGCGAAAACTACGGGACGTCCCGTTTTTTCCCCGATTGCCCTTCTTTCCGCGAACTCGGCCAACTCGGCGCCCTCTCTTGCACGCCGTTTCCCTCTCTATCTCTCTCCGTGCCTTTCTGCTCCCGCCCGTTCGATTGCCAAGCCTCTCCGTCTCGCGTCGGCCTCCATTAAGCCCAGTTGCCCCCCTTTTTTTTTTTTTTTTCGAGCGAATCGGAAAACACAGCCGCGAGCCCACCTGTCCCGACTCTACCCACGATTAGCTGGAGCCTTCGACTTATATTTCTAACGCGAAACTCCTTGCGCCTGGAGTAACGTTTCGACTACAGTAAATACTCGTTAGGAGCTCGACGAACGGGGCTGGCGACGGGCTCTTAACGCGACTGGACCCGATGAGGGAGCGAGAGGAAACAGAAGAGCCTCTCGCTCGTTTCCGGGTTCCCCCACTCTCGTCCGAAGGATTCTAAGAAATGGTGGGGATAGTCGGCGGGCTCCTAACGCGTGGTAGAAACGGGCTCCTAACGAGGATTTACTGTAGTCAACTTCGACTTACCAGATGTACCTACGTAAAAGTTTAGCCGAAAGATGGGTTGCGAAGACAGAGCGCGGTAATTGGGGCGCGAGGAGGACAGAAGAATCGTGATTAGCAGCGGCGGAAGGGGGCGTTGGGACGGCCGGCCGCGAAATTCGGTTGGCGCGATAATCTCGGCGAATTGGCACGCGGAAAACCGAGAACGTCCGTGCCGGGAAACGATAAAAATCGCGGCTCGCGTGAGAACGAGTAGTTGGCTTTTCCACGCTTCTCGCGCGTCGTTGCAAGTTTCGTTCGTTTAAAATTTTTAAACCGTCCCGTTTCCCACGCGAGAGCTTTCGTGCGCGAGTGCCGCGGCGACGCCAGTTGTCTTTGGCTGCCAGATAACGCACGGTCCCTTAAAATCTACCTCGACAGGAGTAGAAGAGAGGGGGAGAGGGAGAGGGAGTGGGAGAGGGCAGGCCGATTCAAACGTTCTATACTCTCGTGTACGTTTAGCCGCTGTGGCATGTGCGCGCGTACACGAACTACACGAACGTCTGTTTCGCGCGGTGCCGGCGGAGAGAGCAGGCAGGGACGAAGAAAGAAAGGGAGAGACGTAACCAAGCGGTGGGGCTCTGACCGAAGAGAAACATATTTCTTTATTATTACTCCCACCAAGCTTATTTTTCTTACCCACCGACTTGGATTCCAGATGGTTGGCTCGCCTCCTTTCCCTTCCTCGCTCCTTCCACCTTCCTCCCTTTCTCTCTCTCTCTCTCTCTCTCTCTCTCTCTCTCTCTCTCGACCCCTTCCCTCTCCCCGCGACCGTCTCCATCGCTCTTCCTCTTAATCTCCTTGTCTCCTTAGACAAGAAAAACTTAACCCCGAACTCGTCGTTCCCTTTTTGTACGCGCATCGCCGGGAGAGGTCCCTCCGGCGCTGGCCAAGGGACAGAAGAGAGACGGAGCTGGCGGACAAGGACGGGGTGAACGAGGGTAAGAGGGGAGAGAGAGAGGGGCGAATAGACGGCGGGCGGTACTTTCCTGCAGGCGATACACGGCAAGTAACGCATCGCGAGAAAAAGGGGAACGCTGCGGCCAGAGAAAAGCCGGCGTCCAACCATCTGGAGGATCGCGAGGAGCACACCTTGCCCAGGTCCGAGTGTCGGCGGCCGCGTCGACGATGCCATTCTCGAGAATGTGCCTTGTTAAATATCAGAAGTAGGAAGGCGATATTAAGACTGTCCGTTTTGAAAATAGGGAAACTTGCCTAAATCGTAGCCCTTAAGAACGAATGCTTATTACGTGAAAAATAACGGAAAACGAAAGGAAATTGGGGGTAATCAATTCTTTATTAATAGAAGAAACAGTTTTATAAAATCAAGCAATAAAAAGGAATCAATTAGAAGAAATGATTTATTTTTAAAATTGAAAAAGTACGATTTAGAATTAATATTCGGAAATCTACTTGTATTTTCAAATTTAATTACTACAATCATCGCATACACATTCAAAAGTAATTCTATCTATTCCCTGCACAAAGCTCGTGTACCCACATTTTGCCTTGCGTGCATTGTATCATAGTTTCCTGTCTATTTTCTTGACATAACTTGCAAAACCAGCTTTCATTTTCATCGTCTATCTTCTTTCTTTTGTGTATTGGTTTTGGTGGTATTCCTCCTCTTACGAGGTTCCTTTGCTGTTCACGTTTTTCTGGTTATGATTTTCCTTTTGGCCTCGTCCAATTTTTCGGACAATACATAGGCCAATTCGAAATCAAATATATGGCGCTAAAATGTAAGGCAATGTTCGTTGATGACAACACAAGAAATAAATTTGAAAATAGACGTAGCCTCGCATGGAAATTTGTTTCACTGATTCTTATAAATATGAGAAAAGTAATTGTATCGAATCCTTGAGAATCGTGGCAAAATTTTAGTGAAAAATACCCGAAAAACCTATCTGCTATATATTTTTTTGTGGAGTGGGGGCATGTTGACTGGCGTACGACTAACTGACGTTTACACTTTTTACCGCTAGGAGCGATTGTGACTGTCTTAGAATAAAAAAAACAGTGGTTTCGAGTACCCGAACAGCTCTATCTGTTCCTCCCTTGTTCCAGCCTTCAGGCAAGTTTACCCTAAACACAAAATTCGACGCCACGACTATACTCATTCTTCTTCCCCCTTTCCGCGCAAAGAGCGAGCAGAATCTTTGGTAAAACTTGACTCTTGTCGGCGGAGTTAAAACGTCTCGCAACCGTTCCGTTAACGTCGCCCGTGGTCGTTTCTCAGTTCGCCCCGCGCTTGGGCGAATAGAGCTGTCGAGAGACGAACGTGCGGCGCGCGCTAGCGGCGTCACGCGACGTCGACTCGAATACCAAGGTGCCGGCGATCCCGGCACCCTGCTCCGCGCGAGACCGCGATGACGTTCGGCGAGCCGAATATTCGGGTGTCGCGGGCCGCGTCTAAAGGGCCCAGCGGCCGAGGATCGTTGCGCGCGTTGTTCCCTTTCTCCCCGGATCCCGCTCCCGGCAACCGCTCCCGGCGATCCGCCCGACAACTTTCTCCATCGACTGTACTGGCGTCAGGCTGCCGCTGTAGCTGTTATTATTTGTATATTATAATTTAGATACAATTATATCGGCCTCCTCGTCGCGTCCACCGCGCCGCTGATAATACCGTCCCTCTCTTCCCGGTCTCTCCCGCCGCGGCGCCCAGTGTCTCTTACGGCCTATCTATTCCTCCTCGTCTCTCTCGCTGAACCGTCCACTCGGGAGATCGACAGAGAGGAAGAGACGAGTTTCGATACGTGCCTACGTGCGCGCGGAAGAGAGATAAGGGGAGAGAGAGAGAGAGAGAGAGAGAGCGCCAGTGACTCGGCCAAAAGAGACAGCGACCCGTGACGGAGGAGGGAATAAGAGCGCGAGCTCGCCACGAACGGCGAGGAGCGAGTAGAAATGTGTTGAGGGGCGGAGGGGGGGGGAACCGGAGAAGAGAAAAGGGACAGAAAGGTATAATAAAGTCTGGTGGAGAGCGAGGGGAGTGGAATTGCGTTGCGTAGTGGTGGAGAGAGTTTGGAGCGAAGGTGTTCGTAGACGGCGTGCAAGCGAGGTAGGGAACGGACAGGGGCAAGGGTGTAGCGCGAAGGAGAGAGGGTTGGGGGTAGGGGGACAGGTGGAGGAGGTGGAGGAAGTTAGGGGGGGTGGGAGCGGCGGCGACGTCGGTGGCGCGAGAGAGACGGGGATGGCAATAAAATATATTACCAGAGAAAAATGATGGCACTGCGAGACAAAGAGGGCCGATGGCATTAGCCGCGGCAGCCTCGAGGAATTCCACCGGCGTTATTTCGTTGCGTTACCTGCAACCTGAGTTACCTGGCCGCGTTCAGCTGGAAATGCACCTTCCGAACAACCGAGCTATACCTCTTCGAGGTGCGCGCTCACCTGCGCTACTTGCTCTCTCCTTCACCCCTCTCTACCGCCCGGGGCCCTTTGGGGCCCACCTCCGTGTATTATTTCGGCCGCGCGTTTTTCTTTCTCGCGACGTCCGCCGGTTCGCTCCCCCTTTGCCGTCGGCCGCCATGCGATTCTCCCGCAGCAAGGGAAGAAGGCGCGAGGTTCCTTTTCCACCTCGCCCTTCGACCGAATCTCGGTGTTCCGTGGATGACGTAGTCGAGCAGCGAGGAAAGAAGCATCGTTTCCTGGTGAAAGAAACGAAGGGACGATACGGTGGTGTGGCATCGAGAATAGCCAAGCACTCGCAGCGGGACGAAGAGGCATAGAGCGGGCCGAAGGTTCCGTAAGAGGGGCAGGGAAGACGAGGAGGGGCCGGAGAATCGAGTGGGGACTGGCGAGGGACTGGAGGGGAAGGGGTGAGGGCGTTTTGTAATTTCTATAATTTAAACTCCGCGGCAGCTGGCGTGGCTCGTAATTACTCTAACCCGGAGGAACGCGTGAGCCTGCGTGTTTACTTTTAATTCCTCCTGCTAGACCCGCGGCCGTAGTCGATGCCGCCGCAGCCATTCCGCTGTTCAACGCGATATCAAACGAAACTTCCCTCCGCTAGACGTAGCTTAACACCGATCGAACGTCGAACGAGAAGAGAAGTTACTGAAAGTTTTCCAACTTCCTTCTCTGTTCCCGTGCTGGCCAGTGGGCTCTCTTTGTCTCGCTTCCTTCGCGAAGAATCGCGAGAAACTCTAGAGCCCTCCTCTACGACTCTCTTTCCACGAATCCTTCTTCCGCGTTCGCATTTAGCCGCGTCTGTTTCGATTTCGCGACCGTGTTTCAGCGTCGAAGGGATCGGGCGTCGCTCGATGAACGTCGCGTCGTTCAGTCGAAAAAATTTAGTCCGGCGAAAGGGATTCCTGGCGAACCCCCTCTTCACGATTATCTCTCGCGGTGCGTTGTCGCCTCGTTCCCCGTCGTAAATGACGCGTACTGTACACAGCCCGGCATCGTATCCTTCCTCTCCTCTCCCTTCCTTCCATCCTACCTTCTTCGTCTTCCGCCCTAGCTCTCCGAGCGCCTCGACTTTTTTCCTCCTCCTTCTCTCCCCTCCCGCTACGCCTCGGACTTGCCTCGTCTCGCCTCGCCTCGTTTCTCCGACTCGTTGAAAAATCGTCCGTCGTAAACGGGAACAGCGGTTTTATTGTTCCACTGCAGACAATGCCCGGGAATATTATAAAAACTTTCCGACGGAATATATTAATGTTAACTCATCGCTTTACCGTTAGGCAAACTTTTCGGTCGAACAAGCTACTGCGTCTTTGTGTCTGTCACTGTCCCTGTCTCCTTCCGTCTCTCGTCCTCAGCCCCTCGCTGCCTCTCTCTCTCCTGTCTCCCCGTCCCAACCGTTCTCTCGTCACCCATTCCCTTGCCGCTCGTTTCATTTCGCGACTTTAAATCACGGCGACGACGGTGGCCGCGTTTCTCGCAACCATCGGTGTCGATCGCGTTACAATTCACCGGGGAAGAATGGATTTCGCGACCGAAAACTTTTGTCGCCGTTGCAAAGCGAAGCGTGAAGACTATTTAGCTGGAACGATACACGTAGCGTCTGTATAACTACAGACGAGCGTCTGTGTTCCTCCTCGGGTGCGCGTCGAATAAAACAAAGTGGTTGGGAGAATTAAAAGGCCCGCACAGGTCATTGCTACGTTGTTCTCTTAGGATTGCTCCTTCCGATAGAGGTGAGACCCGCCGAGGCGTAGCGGACAAGTTCCTTCCTCTTCCTCTCCATCTTCTGCTCTCTCTCTGCCGAGCTGTGTGTGTCGCTGCGTCTCGAAGAGGGCCGCTCGATCGATGCGGCCCGTCGCGACGGGGCGGGGACGGTGGAAATCGGTCCGGCCGAAATTTACGTACGCGTACGGGCGTAGAAGAGGAAGACGCCCGCCCTGGTAATTATTCCAGCCAGGCGGAACCACCCGAGTGATCCATCGGCACGAATTCAGGTCGTTTTGGGGCACTTTGCGCTCGAGAAGCGGAACGACGCGGCGGTGGCCGACCGACGATAAACTTTAATGTATTCGGAATTATTAAAATATATTCCCGGCTGCGTGGCGTAGATATTTTAACGAGCCTCGTTGTGCCGGCGTCTCTCGCGGCCGCGGCACCAACCGAACAAATTATACTTATAACTACTTATTTAAATTTATATCGCGCGTAAATCTATCTTCCGTACACGCCGCGCTTGCATTTATACGGACGAACGGGAGCGAACTTGCCGCGGGCTTAAATGTATGAGATTCTTCGGGCCTTGACGGCTGGCCGTTCTAACAATTAATAGCATCTAGCCTTCCCGGGTGTACGCCGCGCGCTTCCGAACGAATACTCGCTTTTCATAGCCCCCGCGCACATCCGACTGTGATACGAATTATGATCGACGATCCGAGCCACGAGGATCCAGGGATAGTTGACAAGAGAAGGATGCCCATCGATCGCGTTAACGTTACGGCAGACCCTCCAGGCTCGCTGATATCCTTCCGAATGCCATTTGTAAATGTTCCCAGCCGCGGTATCGGTGCGTGCATTTAGCATCTCGGTTTGCTATAATAGGTAGTCGCGTACGAGCCCCGCGGAGGGGGGCGACCGCGCTAGCGATTTCCCATCAAAGGGTTTTTTGCAATTTTTCCCTTCACAACCTCTTTCAACAATAAACAAATTACGCTCATGTAGGTAACACCCATGTCTCAAAAGTTGGCTTTCGCTCCCAGGCACGTCAAATTCCACTCATAGATAAAGGATTAAAAAAAAAAAAAAAAAGAAGCCCGCGAAGGGGGACGAACTGCAGCTTTTTGTGTTAAAATCTGGAACTTTTTATAGAAATTAGATAGAGGGGTGAATCTTTTTCGGGGTTAAAGCTAAGGTGTTGTAGAATATAGAGAAAAATATTGATTAACTGTGACAAATAAATTGTGACCTTGGAAATTTGTGAAAGTTTACTTTACCGAAGAAAATTCCGGCTTTTCCGTTATAATGTCTGGTCGAAGTTTTTCCTTGACTCGTTACACAATATTTCCTATATGTAGATTTCGACGCGCTAAAATCGAAACTTATTTCTCACACTTTTTCAATATTTTTCCCTTATTCTGCGACATATTCAACCTCGAAATAGGAACATCCCTCTATTTTATTTCTAGCAAAAGTTCTACGATTTTGACACAAAGAAGTGCAGTTTGCCGCAGTGCACAGACACGTATTAGAGGATTTCGATAAAGACGTTCTCGCGCGGTACCGCGAGGGGTGCAGCGAGCGGGAGGGTTGGATCGGGTGCGAACACCGCGTGCAACGTTCTCCGTGTTGTAGATATTCCACGATCGAGCGATGATTTAGGTAGGTAATTATATTCGGTACCGCGAAGTGGGATTGCTCGCGCGGCAAACAATTAATTGCGAACGAATAGGAAGGGGCTCGGCCCCGCGGAATATTACCGCGCTTATTTTTCATCCGGCCTCTCCGGCCGCGCATTTCGCGCCTGTTTTTAATATTACACCGTGGTCGCGAATGTTTTAGCCCTCCCCCCCTCGGCCCGCCCTGCCCCGGGTGCGCGAGGGGGATGGGGTATCGCGTCCGTAACGAATTTACGATATTAATTTGGCGTACCGCCTTGGCGATTTATTATCTACGCGGTGTCGGAGAGAATGAGAAAAAAAAGTGCGCAACGCCGAGAGGACGGCTCCGATTTCGCTGGAAAAAAGGGCTGGGGCTGTGGCTGGGGCTCCGCTCGGGGTAGGGGGTTAGGGGAAACCGCGGCGGCGGAGGAGAGGGCGCGCGAGAAGAGGGTTAGCCCTCGAGGGATGCGCGACAATTCGCGCGGGCGCTCGCGACGCCCGAAAATATGTACACGCGGTATATATCTATACGCGACTCGGGCGATAAAACGATAATTCTATAATTTATTCCCGTGGTGTGCGTGCGCGCGCGCGTGAACCAGGCTCGGCTACCGATCGCGCGCGTTACGCGTGTACGCGCGTATATGGGCCGCACAGTTGGCGTTAATATATCATCGGACGCATCTGCCCCCAACGACGCGTTTCAATATGTTCTACGAGTGTATAACCGTTTCTATAGAAATATCCTCGCGCATCGCCCGCGCACACACCAGCTCGCTTCGTGCAACTGGATATAAATACGTGCGCCACTCGCGGCTGCCTGCACTCGACTTTCGTCTTCTTCCACCGGAGGATGCAACGAGCCATCGAAGACAGCTCGGACTATCGTTCGACTTGTAATTAGTTACAACGGATCTGCTGAGCAAAGGGTTCTGGTTCTCGCTAGACCACCAAGATTAACCCTACAGTGCATATCTTTTAAATTAAAATTAGGTACATAAACTAGTACACGCGTGGAGCCTTGGAGGTCCATATCCACAAATCCAGAGATGCATGGATATTTTGAGAATATAAATTTTTGGTCAAGCTTTATTAACAAAAATATTTAATTACGGAATGAAATACTGAATAAATGTGGACCTTGCAGCGGGAGGAGTGCAGCTCCATATTTATAAAACTATTGCTTTGCTTTAATATTGAACAGAGAACGCTAAATGAAAAATACACCTATATTTTGACACAATAAGTACAAGTTATTGAGGTGATAAGTTTGTATTTCCATTTTTGGCGAAAAAATATTCTGTGATAAGAATATTAATATTAATGTTTCTGTTAGTAATATTAATTCTAATATTAATATTAATATTTCTGTTATTAATATTAATTCTACTATTAATATTAATATTTCTATTTTCATTTATTTACAATAAACCGCTCATTTGATATCGGATTTGCATCAAACGTGTACTAAAAAATATAGAATTTTTGTTTACGTATATTACAAGATCCTAACTCAAAAACTGTGAAAAATTGAAATGTACCCCCTTTTTTAAATTTTCTTGAACACTAAATTTTTACTTCTTCGATTAATAAATACTTATTCGGAATGTTTGGTGGGATCCGGGCCTACTTGCAATAGTTTCCCAACTGACCACCGCAGCGCTGCAATCTAAGCCACGCCTCCACTTGGTTTCCCAATACAAGAATAACTTAACTCTCTTTGCCTTGTAGGTAATCATTCGTAGTACCTACAAATTTGCTTGGAACTTGAAATCAAGTCAAAAGATCGCGCCAGGGACCGATATGAAGACTGGTAAGTCTTCACGCCGGTATTTATAGGTTCATTCGTTCAATCAAGCGACTCTTCGGATGAAACACGATCGAGCGATTAAATCGTTATGCTCGATTACTGGTATTTTGCCGGATGTGTTGGAAGCTGTCTCGCGTCCAGCAGTGATTGGCCGCGCTTTATGATCGACGGCGATCGAGATGTCGCCGTAACGTGCTCACCTTTGAAGCAGCCGAAGAGATGGTCTACTTTGGCCGTGGTCGATTGGCCTCCCCATTCCCGCCGCTCTTTCTCCGTGTCTGGTAGTTGCAATTTTGTATCGACCATTAGCATCGCGGCCGGGGTGTGTAGCTTGATGGAAATTTATGACAGCCACTTGATTGGGTTCAACGTTCCCCGTATTTCATCCTCGCGAACCGCTTCCCTCCGCTTCTTTCGGCCGGGGCTTTAAGGCCTTAACGACCTCGACGACGATTAAAACGCGTGCGTACCGCGCGCGCTGGATGCCAGCAATTTTTCAACACTCGGCACCACGCTGTCCCCGCGATCGAACATTGCCAGCAACTCGGCAACAGCTTCCGAGATAAGACGCTGCCGAAAAAGACGGATTTCCGCATTCGCGTCGACGCTCTTGTTACCGTTTGCCCCAGTTCCCCACTTTCTTCGCGACTCCTAAGCGAGACGATTCCGAGCTTCCTTTCCTCCCAGACAGCCCGAATGATCCCTCCACCGTGACATTCCCTGGGGGAGGGCAG
Source organism: Andrena bicolor (assembly GCA_960531205.1). Classification (NCBI taxonomy): domain Eukaryota; kingdom Metazoa; phylum Arthropoda; class Insecta; order Hymenoptera; family Andrenidae; genus Andrena; species Andrena bicolor. The sequence continues at coordinate 13,662,243 of OY482665.1, forward strand.
AGTGCGTGGAGAGTAAAGCTGGGTTTACATGAGTCCAGTCGCTGGATCCAGTGAGTGGTCCGACTGGAAATCGGTCGATGTCTTGATTATTCCAGTCGTTTCTGAACCGTTGAAAGTGGTAGAAAAAGAAGGATAAAAAAACATAAAAGTAGTATCGAAAAGTAGACTTTCGATCCAGTCGAAATCTGCTGGAATGACAGCACTGTACTGGAATCAACACACTGTTTACATTATTCCAGTTCTAATCCAGTACTGTACTGGATCACTGGATTGGACTAATTTAAACTCAGCTTTAAGCAAAGCGTTCCGCCCGTGCAATAACTTGCTCTTGCGTTCCGAAGCAAAATATTCGAAACTCGATTATTCGGAAAATATACCGCGCGCCGGCGAATCGAAGGATGACGAGGTTAGGCAACGGCCCTCGACGCTCGCAACCAGGGTGTAAAACACGGAAATAATGGTATAACGAGAGCGTTGAGCGGCGCGGAGGCAGAGGGGCGCGCAGAAACGCGGGAAAGGAATGAGAGAAGCGTCGAAATTGCCCTCGAAGACTCGGGGCTCGCGGCGCGCTGATTTACGCCAGCCGAAACTGCGCGCGCGCGCGCGCGCGTGCACGCATCGCCAAACTTTTTTACAATTATTATTTTTTCGCGTTTATTTCTCGCTGCCGTATTACCGGTCGTAAATTTTTTCGCCGAGGCCCCGCTGGAAATTGCCCCGTTTCCCGACGACTCTCGTATCCGCGGCGTCTTCCCCGCCCCAGCTCTCCGTCGGCGCGCCTCTCCAGCCGCTAATGGAAACGTCGTTATGGTATTGGGTCGGATTAGCCGATCGAACGATTAATTCCCGGACGATTTCATTTAATTAAACTCTCTTTACCGGGCGTCGGAATTAAACGACGTTAAATTATCACTGGGCGCGTCCTTAGAATCGCCTCGAGATTACATCGTCTCGCGGATTAACGACGTTCCTCCGAGGAACTGGAAAGAAAAAAAAAAAAAAAAGGAGGCTCGATGTTCCCGGTTCTGTTTGGGCAGCGGGGGCGAGGCGTGAGTGGCGATCAAAATCGACGTGCGGAGTGGTCGATAGGGGGAGATGGGGGGGGGGGGGCGAATCGGTGACCGTCAGAGAGCCTACAGGAATGTTCCTGGAATCGAAATGAAAACGCGGCCGGGCAAGCATCCATAAAAACCCTTTCGCCCGCGGCAATTAGCAATAAAGTTTTCATCGTTTAATAAAGGTCGGTACAAATAAATGGGACGATAAAAAATCGACGTACAATACGCGAGGTTGCGATTCCGTCGCCCGCCTCTCTCGCCCCCGGAAGCGCGACAGATATATAATTCTCGGATGTACGTGCAGAGACTGTGCCCCGCGAATGCGATGCCGTACCGCCAGATTTCCCGTGTCCGTTTTATTGTGCGCGCTCTGCTTTACGAGATCGACGTTTTATTTCGTTTATCGTATATAAAAAAAGGATGACGTACACATACCCCAGCCTATGGCCCCTCGTTTCTCCTCGGCATCGGCGCGTTCCACGCGTCCGCCGTGAGCAAAATCGATGGGGGGACGTAATCTCCTTGCCGTAGACCGTGGAGTAGACTGTCGGGGCCCGGTGTCGCGTCCCGTTCCACGCGAGCTTCGCTGTCGCGGTTCCTCGCTCGTTGGTCGAAAGAAGGAGACACCAGAAGCGATTTCGTAAGCGCCTCAATTACGCAACGATCGTAAGTATCTACGAGTGGCGGTGCGTTTCGCTGGAAAGTCCGTGGCGAACTCGCCCGCGCGCGAGTTTCTCTGCGACCCGTAAAATTGTTGCAGCGAGGGAATTTTTCCCGGGCGATTTGTTTCCCGGAATATCCAGGCGCGCCGCTATTCGCGGGGGTGACGTTTTCGATCAAGAAAGCTACGGAAAGGTAACGAAATCTTGGAAAAAGGAAGAGGTAGGGCTGTCGAACGGTTTAACGAGACAGGCGGGATGGGAGGGAGTAGGTGGATGGAGGGAGCGAGCGGAATAGGAGATATTGCACCCGAGGCAACGGGAATACGCGTGCGTCCGTGCGCCCGTGCGTGCATCCGCGGCCACGGCCGAGGAACCGAGGGGGGGAGGGCGAAGCGAGGAAGCGTGAATGGAAGAGCCGCGGGGCACACCGGGAGTGAAAGCCGGAAAAATATGTCATCGTTTCATCGACAGTCATCACAAAGAGCCGAACGAATGAACTCGCGGACGGATCGACGAGCGAGCCGGAGCGAACGGACGGACGAGAGCGCAGAAACGATCCGCCGGCATATCGCACGCGTCCGCGTGTGCGTACACCTTCCCCTTCCTTCGATTCCTTCCAGCACGCCCGGCACCCTCTCCTGCCCTCTTTTTTTCCCTTCTCCCGCTCCTCCACCTCCACCTCCGTCTCCGGTCTGCGCGGCTCTCCACCTCCGCGGAGCTCCGTCGATGCAGTCATTGTGCGCTGCTCATCCCGGTGTATTGTCATTCGAAACAATGATTTCATAAAAATACACACGCAGCCCTGGCTGGTTGGCTGACTGTGCCTGCCTACTGGCTCGCGTGCGTGCGTGCGCGCACCGCTCTCAGTCCCCGGCAGGGAAGAAACCCACGGGATATGCGAGTCGCGGCGAGGGGAAGCCAAGAATGCCGATCGAGGAGCGGACGATTTACGAGGAAAATATTCGCTCGGCTCTGGAGACACGGAGCGGCGAGGGCGAGGGAGAAGGGAGAGGATAATAGAGAAGAAAAGGGACGAGGAGGAAAGGGAAGCGAAGTGGAGTGGTGCTCGGCTATGCTGCCTTCGAGCATACCGAGGCGGATGCTCGCGGTCTGTCGAGAGACTCGCTCGAGTATCTTGGATCGGGCCGAGCGCTCGGAGAAATTCACGGATCGTTTAGATCGCGTCCAATCAAACTCCGTTTCGTCGAAAATCGCCGAAGTCGCTTTTAAAGCTGGGTAGAGCTGTTACTACCCGACCCGCCGGGTACCCGTGAGATACCCGGGTAGACAAAAATTACCCGACTACCCGGATACCCGTGAGACACCCCGAGTAAATGGAGATAGTTGATAATTCCGATTTGACAGCTGATCGTCGATCGTCTTTCGACTTTCGATCATTTTCGGCTAACATCACGGGGGTATCTCACGGGTACCCGGGTAATTTTGTCTACTCGGGTGTCTCACGGGTACCCGGGTACCCGGGCGAAAACAACAGCTCTAAAGCTGGGTTTACATTAGTCCAGTCCAGTGATCCAGTACAGCGCTGGATTAGAACTGGAAGAATGTAAACAGTGTGTTGATTCCAGTACAGTGCTGTCATTCCAGCAGATTTCGACTGGATCGAAAGTCTACTTTTCGATGCTACTTTTATCTTTTTTTATCCTTCTTTTGCGTGAATCTATTATTATTACACTCTACCACTTTCGACGGTTCAGAAACGACTGGAATAATCAAGATATCGTCTGATTTCCAGTCGAACCACTCGCTGGATCCAGCGACTGGAATAATGTAGACGTCGACGTGATTTCCAGTCGAACCACTCACTGGATCCAGCGACTGGACTAATGTAAACCCAGCTGAACGCCGCATCCGTTCCCGGTTTCTTTTTTTTTTCGCCCGCAAAACGCATAGGCCGCGAAAAAGAAGGGAACGCGCGGGACGATAGGTGGACCGCTACTGATGGCGGCTCGATACCGTGGAATATCGGGATATCGGGTATCCGACGTGCAGAAATTCTTCGGCCTAGCGCGGCGCCGCGAAAAGTTGGGCTTGACACGGGGGCAGAAGGTTAAGGGGGTGAGTAGAAGGGACGTGGCTAGGGGCGTTTTTCGGGCTTCGTGACGCCGTATGCAACAGGTTATAGTTTTTGGCACACACCGCCGCTTCGCCCTTTCCCGTTCCACCTCTCCTTCTCTCCTTCCGCCCTCTCTGTCTTTCCCTCCAGCCCTGTCCTCTTCGGTCGGTCGCTTTTTCCGCGTTATTCCGTTCACGGAATTTCCCTTGCGCGGCTGCCAGCGTGTTTCTCGCGGGAAATTGTGCGACGAATCAGACCCCCTTTGTCGCCTCGTGACTAGCTACCATCGGATCTCTTGCGATTTCCAATGACGTTCTTGGATATTTAGGATGTCCCGGGAATCGTACTTTATCGGCGCAATGAAAGAACAGGTGGCGCCTGATCGCCCGAGAAACAAAAGTCCGCGCTGTGTAATATAAGCTGCAGAGTTCACGGGACTTCCTATCCCATGCTTCCTGTTACCCTGAACGCGACAAGTCCGCTTCTTATTATCGAACGAACACAGTTTCCGCGACGTAGTCTCTCCGTACGCGCGAGAAATTTCAGATCAGCTACGCTAGCAGGCGGAGAAACAGCAAGCGGTTTCTCTTGGCTGTCCAAGTATTCATCGTTCCGAGGGAAAGTCCGGCAGCCAGTGGTGGCTTGGTCGGAGCCTCCTGGGGTTTAAAGCGCTCTCGATCACACGGAATAAGCGGGAACGCGGGTCTTCTCTCCGTCGACCGTCTCTGGGCGAATTCAGCTGAGGGAAATGGGATCGGAGGGATGGTCGGGAGTGATCGAAAGCGGCTCTTTTCGCGGGGTCTTGGCACCGCGTCCGCAACGAGAGCGCCGAAACAGGCGGTCGCGGGGAGTGTGTAAGGGGAGGGGGAGAGGGTTGGGAGGATCGACGAACCTCGGATAGAACTGGAATTTTCGTTTGTCCCCTTTTCCGCCCTTGCATTCGTTTCTTTTTTTTTCCCCCGACGAGCGAGCGAGCCCTCGCGGCACTGCGCCGCGTCGAAAAAAAGCCCGATTTTTTCCTCGCTACACTTCTGTGTTATTTGCTTTATGGAACGCCTGTTACAGATAAATATAATAGGCATTCATCGCCGCGTATTGTCCCCGACGAAGCGCCGTGCGCGCCGGGGCTTTTACATTTTTTCCATCCCCCCCACCTTCCTACCCCATTTTTTTGTCTCACCGCCGCCACCACTACCACCTCCGCCGCCACCACCATCATCGCCGCCGCCACCGGTGGTAGCGTCGCATCAGCACCGCCACCGCCGTGTCGCCACCATTGCGGGACCCACACACGCGGCGCGGCGAGCACGCGAGCTCTCATTTTTATTATTCGCGTTTTTTGGAATTTTTCCAGTGGCGCCCAGCATTGTTTCACGGTTTGTCATTGTTATACGCCTACATCCTGCCAAGCGAGAGAGAGGCGAGGGCTCTAGAACCGGGATTCACCGAGGTCTACAACGCCACCTCCCTCTCCTCCGCCACCTCCGCCTATCTCTCGCCCCCCTGTACCCGTCCCCGTCCACCCCCGCCTCCTAGTTCTTTCTCCCGGTTATCCTACCCCTGAGCTAACCCATACGGCACCCCCCCTTCCCCCCTGTTTCCCCACTCCCACCTCCGGCAGACCAACCCCCCATCCCGGATGCGATCTCCTCTGTGTTCCTTCTGCTCTCTCCCGCGGATCGCGATCGCGATGACGATGATGACGAGCGTTGCGGGCCGCGAGAGTAGCAACCAGCCTCGATGACGGCGTCGCCGACGAGGATGTGGATGAGCAGGCGGATGACGATGACGGGCGTACCGGGGAAACGGGGGGTGCGGGACTGGGAGCCGAGGGTGCAAACCCCTGCCGAGCTAACGGGGGCCTCTCTGATGACTGTCGAATGACTTGGGGCGTTATTGATTCCGGCATAGCTCCACGGAGAACGATCCTTCCGACTGCCAGGAGGCCGGTCTCTGTAACGCTGCCGCGTCCCGCGCCCCTACGACTTCCCCTTTTTGTACCGGTTTATTCGCCGCCTCGTTTAACGATCCGCCGAACCGATCGGATCGAATGGCCACGGGCTGGATCGTGTTTTAAAAAAAAAAAAAATCGCCCGCCACCAAACGTCAGAGCCGGACTAAACGCGGCGGGGTTGGATGGCGAGCGGTCGATAATCCGAGAAACGAGGACGAAATCGAAAATAAATGCCCGCGGAGCGCGGACGAGATCGGGCCGTTAAAACGGCCGGTGAGGAACGGGCAATTAAAGTGACGATTCCGCGGCGAAAGCGGGGCCGCGCGGTATCTACGGCCGATAGCCGATCCGATGGCGAATCCTGCCACGATCGCTCGGCTATGATAAATACGATTCGTGCATCGACGCGCGATCGTAGAGGGCCGAAACGATAGCGGGAGCCGCGCGACCCTCATCCCCCCGATCGCCCCCACGAAATACCCGTATGACGCGTGGCCCGCGATAAACGCACGCACACGCGCTCTCTCTCTCTCTCTCTCTCTCTCTCGCTCGCTCTCTCCCCCATTAAGTATACCCCGTTGCGTTTATCATTTCGGCTTTACGTTTACGGTTACGGTTACGGTTTCACCGGCGACTCCGGTGCCACGTTTTTCCGCCTCCCTCCCACGCGTTTCGGCCCTTAAAACCTGACCCCTCTGTCCATTCTACCGAGAGTTACCGATTCTCATCGCCGAATCGGCCGGAATTCAAATTGCGCCCGCGCTTTTTGTCACAATCGCCGCCGTCCCCAAAGCGTCCCTCGGTTATTAGTCGAGCGAAACCGCGCGTTCGGATGCATAGAGATTACCCTTCTCGAAGGGGTGGCTTGCCAGCTATTGGGGAAGGACGCTGTGTTTCTCCGCGCGGAGCGGTGAGGATGGCTTGAATTCCACGGCTCGAGAGCACCGCAGTCGATGATTGCGAGCGAGCGAGTCGCTTGGCATCGGATGACAGGATGTAGGGAAAGATTTCACGGCGATTGAAAGTATTCGCTCGTAACCAGGGGTAGCGTTACGATTAATTTATCTGTTCACTTTGTGCGGGGGGTAACTCGTATTGTTGGAAGCAGCTATCCTCTGATTTCACTTCCATGGAGGAGAGTGGGGACGAAAGTCCAAATGTAAAAAATGTTATTTTATAATAATAATAATAATAAGACGATTTATTATTATTATTATTATAAAGTAACATTTTTTACATTTGGTTTAGCCTACAATTACCTTTTGAAAATTATGCCTTGAGATAGTAGGTTGTGTTTCTTGGTCTGTCTTTTCACCCCAGATTCTGGTTTACGTGACAAGTAGTCAAAGAGTAAGTCAGGAATCCACCTAGAAGCTAAGCTATGATATGCGTTGCTATTCTATGCCATTCTAGAATTTTAAAAAAATTAGCTTCTTATGGAAGCGTTTCCACCAAAAGTTAAGCTAAAACTTAGCATAGCATAGCTTAGCTTTCCGCAGTGACTGTCATTGTTACTTTTGTCACACTAATTATTTTGCGGAGAATTAAGTAAAAACACTTCTTCAAACGCAAAATAGGATTAGCGACCAGTCGAGCCGGCGTGATTTGACGCAGCGTTGCGTTCAATTAAAATTTTCATTTCACCAATTTTAAAGTGTCCACGTTTTTCAAAACATCTCTGTAAAAAGGACAAACAGGGCTATATCGTCCTAAATTTCATAAAAAGTAGACATAAAATTTGTGTGCACTAAGCCATCGATATGGACTTCAACGGATTTCGACCTACTCTCAGTAGTTCAATTTTCTGTCACTAGATGGCGCATCGAAATTCTTGGTTTCCCAATACACACGTAACCATATAAAGCAAACGTTTGGGAAATGTTTGTGGAAGGGAGGAGAACGCGCGTTACTTTCACGACGCCGTTACATTTATCCCCGCTCTCCCCTACGCGAAATTTCCTCCGTCAAGTGCCACTTAGCTACACACGTTAGTTTCTTGCAGCGGCGCGCCATCGAAATTCGGGGCGACAAATTAATTCCCACAGCTCGGAGCGCGGATAAAGCCGTCTTTAGCGCGACGGCGCTATGTAGTTTGATCGCCGCCGCCGAAGCGATCCCGCCGAGCCGCGGGGCTGGCTTTTTTTGCCCCGCGAAAGCTTCTGTCTCTGCGAACCGTCCTCCCTTTTATTTTTCTTTCCTTTGGTCTGATTCTATAATTTGGTCGGGAACCGCGATGGGGAGCGCGGCGCGGCCTCTCGTCCCGAGTCCTCCTCCTCGTCTCTTTACAGAGGCGGTCGCGGAGAGCGAATAATCGGCCGGATCGGCCCGATCGAATTCTCGATAAAGCGGCCAGCGAGAACCGGGGCCGGCCCTTTCCACCGGGCGGCCGCGCGAGGAGAAGCAGAGCTCGCGGGTAACGCTCCCGTTAACCAGCTTTTACTTCCTTCCGGTGCGCGGTGCGCGAGCCAACAGCCGCGGTTTTCGCTCCAATTTCGACCCGTTCCTCTATGATTCCTCGATTGGAAGTAACGCCGTAGGGAGCGTGAAGAGGTTTGAACAGCCAAGGCGGAGGGAGAGAAAGAACGAGGGGGAGAGAATTGACCTCGCATTATCGGCCGGCTGATATTTGCACTCCACTCGTAGCCGCGCTCGCGGCAACGCATCGCCGTACGTACGCGCGCCCGCCTCTCTCCTCTCGTCGGTTTTCCCCATTCGAGGCGGGTCGTACGCGCTTCTCTTCGGAGAAGACCATCCCCGACGCGCCTTCCACATCTGCTCTGTTCCACCGACTCGACTTCAGTTGCGGTGACCCTTACTCTCGTTCCGAGACCGGTCATCTAGCTCGCTCCTTGCCATCAGCAGCTATTCGAATCCTCTATGCCAGATTAGTGCTCCACTTTTCCTGCCCATCGTCGAGCGAATACATCGCGCGTAGACGAAGCTATGCAGCCTCGATAGCGATATATATTCGAATCCTCTATGCCAGATTAGTGCTCCACTTTTCCTGCCCATCGTCGAGCGAATACATCGCGCGTAGACGAAGATATGCAGCCTCGATAGCGATATACTGCATTCCATATGAGAGCATACCGACGCCCCTACCGATTTGCGACCGATCTGCGCAGCCCCCACTACTACCCACCGTTTGAACCGCAAGCGATTGGTCGTGATAATTTCCAAGGAACAACTGGTACAATCCCAAACGCGGGACCTGACCGTTGTCAAGGTGAACAGTGCACGAAAAGTTAACAGAGAGAGTAAGTAGAGGGCCGTGCCTGCGCGAAATCGGTATGCTCTAGTGTGGAATACAGTATATTCGAATCCTCTATGCCAGATTAGTGCTCCACTTTTCGCGCCCATCGTCGAGCGAATACATCGCGCGTACACGAAGATATGCAGCCTCGATAGCGATATATATATTCGAATCCTCTATGCCAGATTAGTGCTCCACTTTTCCTGCCCATCGTCGAGCGAATACATCGCGCGTAGACGAAGATGCAACTTCGATAGCGATAGCAGGAGTTGCAGTTGGTAACTGGTACCGCGGCTGGCTTCGCTCTTGCTGGGTATATACTACCAGTTTCCTGTCCTTCGTTTATCGGACCAGCGTATCTCCGAGCTGCGCGCGTGACCTTCTTCTCCTGTTGGATAGCTTGAAACGTTTCCACGCGTTCCTCCAACCCCCCCGGGCATACCGCGACTTTTAATTTACCGCTCTACGCCGCCGACGGGTATTCGCAGATTTACCTACCCGATACGGCGCAGCTGCTACGTGTATCGCCGTTACTGCTCAACTATTTGTAGTCGTGAGATGCGATTTTCGTCACGGATCATCCTTGCCCGCGAACATCCCGGGTCCCACTTCTTTTTCGTCTGCCGAGTTTACCCACGTACAGTGTGTGTGTGTGTATTCTGCCAAAGGAAGTATCTATCATATTTTTAACGGTAAAGAGAGTTGCCTGTCTGCGAAAAAGCCTGCTCGCTACCGTGTTCCACGTTCCCGCTCGCAGGCCGAGTATTACACCGGCGTTGGAATGATAAATCCCGGAAAGATCGGGGTCCGTTGCGTTCCAGATACCGCGGACGATGACGTGAAGTTGTTATCGCGGGCGCAAGACAAGCGGATACGGATCGAAGCCGAACGTAACAAACGCTCGCGTGCGCTCGTGGATCGAGAAAAGGTAGCGAGGGGTGGGTTCGCGGCTAGGGGAGAGACGGGGGGGGGGGCGAGGGAGTGGAGAAGAGAGAAGGATACTCGAGGCTTTCGCGTCTGTGTTGGTTCGGTGCGTGCTCGTCTGCACGAGGCCGATGCGGCTTACGGGTTATTCAAATGAACGGTAAAAATCATCCATAACCGGAGAGGGTAGAAGGCACCTACCCCGGTGGTATTGGTTATATTTAAATGGGTTTAATGCCCCGGCCGTACCCTCGACCAGCCGGCAAACCGTCCTGCGTCTGTCCTCCTGCTCTCTCCCACGGCTGCGATCCGTTCTCATCCTCCTTCGCCACCTACGTCCCACCTCTTGCACCCTTTCTCCGCGGTTCGACCTGCACCCCACCCGCCGCGGCTCGAGGGTTAAAGTACGCCGTCGATAAAAAGCAAGTGTGCCGGCACCGAGGAGGAACCGAGGGGGGAGGGCGAAGACGGGAAGAGGGGGGCGAGGGCGTAGAAGAGAGAGAGAGAGAGAGAGAGGGTTGAAACGGAAAGGGGTAAGAGAATGACGAAGGGGCGAGGCTGCGGCGACGAAGGGAAGAGGAAAGGGCTCGAGGGAAGTCGGTGTCATTTTCATTCTTCCGCTTTCTCTTCCTCTTCTCCAGCACCTTTTTTTTTTCTTCCACGCCGGCTGTACTCTCAACAATTAGGTATATCTCGGGCCACCCTCGACATTGTTTTCGCGGCATCTCGAGTGAGCTTTTCGCTCGAGATTCTTTCCGCGCGGCGACGGGCTCGCATCCCTATCCGTCTCTTCTTTCTCCCCCTTTCTGGTACTCGCCCGGCCACCACCACCACCACCACGACTTCTCCAAACCGATCACAGACGATCTCGAATCGTTCTCCCTCGCACGCCTTGCAGCCTTGCTCTTCCTCTCTCCTTCTCGCCGTTCATCGTCTATCGCCGCTGGAACCACAACTAATATTCGCGCGATCGGCGCTCACTTTCTTCGGGAGTGTCATCTCAGGGAAACTCGTGCCTCGAGATCGAACTTCCGGCAAATCGAAACTAACCGAAACGAAACGACGAAACAAAAGGGATGGGCAGGGCAAATATTTTTTCATCGAGGCGGTGGAGACTAGGCAAGCGCATCGGTAGCGCGATCTGCCGCTAATCCGGCCTCCGCAAAACGGTATTGGATTTTTGCGCCGTTTTGCGGCTCTGGTAAAAAAGGCGGAAAAATCGGCGCTCGCAAAAAATCGAGAGATACGCGAGGAGCTGCGAGGGGCGGGGGTTGAGAGAGGGGGCGCAGGGTGGAGATGAGCGAAAAGCCGCGATCGGTCGCGGCAACAAAAATTGCGTGTAGTTGCCGGGCGACAATAATTGAAACGGCGCGTAACACCGTCCGAATCCTCGAAATCCATTTTATATTTTAATCGCACTTCGATAGGCTCGTCGCGACCCTCTTCTGCTCTTACCCCCCCTCGCTCCGAAGCGACGTCTCCGTTAGCCTCCCGTTCGACCGATTTTTCCGAATCTCGTTTCGCCGGTTCGATCGCCCGTCAACTTTTTTCGTTAGCGCTCGCCGCTTTTTCCCCGGATAGTTCGACGAGTTTTTCTTTTTCTGAAATTCGATATCGGGACAGTTTCGAGCAATGAGAGGCGGACACTGTGCGCGGCTCTGAGAATCCCATCTCGGCCGAATGTTAGGGCTGCGATGATTCTTTACGGATTTCTCTCACGTCCTGGCAATCTATGTCGTGAATACGAACGATGATTCGGTTTGAAGGAGCAGCAATGGACGTAGGTAGTATCGTCGTTGACCCTGGGTACGAATTTGGTAATATTATTTATTATTTATTATTAATAAATATGAAGTGTCCACGATGGAACTGCTTTTCGTGGAAACTTTTTCTTGTTACGATTCGGTGGTATTTTTCTATAATATTTACACTGATCATAGTACTTATAATTACGGCTGGATTAAGACTTTTAGACGCCCTAAGTACTCAAAAGATTTTCAGGCCCCTTTATACAGAAGCATCACTTCAACGCAATATTTATTTTTTTATTTTACGTGTAGACCCAATATTACCAACGAAAAAATTTAAAGCCGGGCAAATCGAGTTCGCAGCGGTAAGTAGCTTTACTACTCGGCTTCGCCCGTTTAGAATTTGATTTTATAGAAAAAATTTTTTGTGAAAATGGTCACATTCATCTGGATTATTCAGGCATAATGAGCTGAGGCACATTTTGTGATCTCAGACAGACAAACACAAACATAGAGAAGCCTTCTGCTTTATATATTAAGATTTACGGATTCAGTCGCGGCAAAACGAGACGCATAACGATACGGAAGAAAAGTACAAACTTGTCGGTACGATTTCGTTGGTGCGTAAAAATGTGTAAATTGTAAAAATTGCCAATCGATATCGCTATTAATGAACATGAAAAGAAATAGCAAATCAGCTGCAGCACGGCGCGCTTCAAGAGATTTTATATTGAGTTTACTCGTGATTGGGCTTTAGTCGCAATATACGATTTCCTCGTCATTTCTGATAATTTGACTAAAAAGCTAGATTTTAGCATTCAGAAAATTCCTATAGTGCCTCTTCCCCTAAAATCCTAAGCACTTGCTTATTTTGCTTATTGCTTAATCCAGCACTGCTTACAATTATCTCGAAGGAATAGGTATGCACATTCCAAGGTTAATTATAAATGATCGTCGTCGCCAAACATGGCTAGTAATTTATGGCTCGTTTGCCAGTTTTTTGCCGATTCGAGGCTGCCACATTGCTATTGACAAACAACGTTGCAATTGGTTATCACTATTCTTAGTTCCACTAACTCCGTGTAATTTGTTGTATCGCTGAACTTGTCTCATGCCTCGCTTTACATCTGCGGTAATAAAAAAAAACATTCCTTGGAAAAAGAATGCAAATTACTCGGGATTTATTATCCGGATCTACGGACACGTGTACCAATCAACGAGTTAGGCATTAAACACCGAAGTAATTCGTTCAGGCGGATCGAATTCTCGTCCATCGTTGAAAACCCGATAATGCGCACCGAGCGTTGTTCGCCGATTTCCTAATCGTCGCGTTTAGGTATCGAGGAGAAGTATTGTAATTCTAAGCCTCCGAGCGAGAAAAACTGAAGCGGGATTACGGAACGGGCCGATGGAAACGATTCGAACGCGCGATGCTTTGCAGGCTAGTTGAGAAATCGATTTCTACGCGCAGCACATAATTGCGTTAATGCATATTTACGCCCGTGCACGTTTCACCGTAATATATTATTTCTGCGCAATATTATACGATACGCGGACTCGCCTCGAGGTCGAGCGCGCGCGCGTAGGCGACCAGGAGGCTGTCCGCGGCGATTCGGTTACGTCGGTGCTCGTTAACGCGAATCGATAAGCGTTTAATCGATCGATCTTTTCTGCTTTCTGTTGCAGGTGAGTACCAGAGGCGCGACAACAACGGAGCACCGAGCCTGAGCCCAGGTGTCGGCTGGTGCGCCCGTGAGTAAATCATTTCGACGACCCTTTTTCGCCGCTGCCCCGCGGCGCACAGTGGGGCAAAGTGACGAAGTTTGTGTCAAAATCAAAGAACTTTTGATAGAAATGAGATAGAGCGATGATTTTTTTTTAACATAAAGCTGAAAGATTGCAGAATAACGGAAAATTAAAGAAATTATGGTACGAACGTTTTTTAACTTTGAAAATCTGTATTAACCTCGATTTTTTCCAAAATCTTGAGGTAGTAGCCAAATTTTGCGAACGGATTTGAAATCAGCGTGACAAAATCTACAGGAAATGATGTACAACGTGTCAAGAAAAAAATCTAACCGTACATGGTATTGGATAAATCACAATTTTGTTGTAATATTCCAAGTTTATCACAGATTCTCAAAGTTAACAAACGTTCGTACCATAATTTCTTTAATTTTCCCTTATTCTGAAATCTTTCAGCTTTAATTTAAAGAAAAAATCATCGCTCTATCTCATTTCTATCAAAAGTTATTTGATTTTGACACAAACTTCGTCACTTTGCCCCACTGTGCGGCGCCTCGAATTTCCAAACGAAATTAGCCACGTTCCCACTCGCGTTTCCCAAATTCCTACGCGGCTCCCTCAGCGATCCTGTCGGTAGCTGTTTGCTGCGTCAACGAAGACTCCACGTGGCCGCGGGAGAGGAGTTTGCAGGTTAGAATCGCCCGTAATCGCGAAGATTGGACCGTGGAAAGACCAATGGATGGGTGGCGAGAGAGCGAGCGGAGGGCGCGAGGCTCGTTATTCACGATTTTTAATATGCCGAGAGTCGTACCCCGGCCGCCTATCCGCTCGTTCATCCGCTCGCCAAGGATATGAATAAACATTAAATTCCTCTTTACTCCTTTTAATAACTTTTTATACTTCATATTTTATTAATGCGAGACATTCCGATCGGGCCCGTCGCGGCGGCGAGTTGCGCAACGTGATTTGCGTTTCAATAACGCGTACGTACTCGCCGCTCTGCAGTCTTTTCTTCCTCCTCTTTCTACGCTCTCGCTAGCGGGGAGGAAGATTCCCTGTACACTTGGCCACGCGCGCCGGGTGGAAACGCTTTGACGACGCGCTTATTATCGACTGATAACCAACGGATGACGTATTCGAGAAGTTATGTCACGGATAGTGTGTTTCGCGAGTGTCGCGATTCCGAGGTCGGCGACGCCGACCGCTTGGACGCGATAAATAATTTTCTTATCTGCCAAATAAAATAATGCTTCTCGTCTGAAAAAACCACTGCGAGAAGTTTCAGATTTTTACCTCCTCTCGTTGAGATGATAAGGGGATAAAAACCCTAAACTTTACCAGTTTTTTTTCTCAACAACTTCTTAAGATATAAAATAACGAGGGGAGGTGGAGATCTGAAATTCTTTCAGTGTTTTCTTTTTTGTAAAAAGTAGGGTGAAGGACCCAATTACTGACACCTTAAGCTATTTTACTTAAAATAACGAATAAATAAACTATAGTATATAATTTATAGCAGTGATGAGCAACCTTCTGTCAGAAGTGGGCCACAAGTGGAAACCTACTTCTCTATGCGGGCCACAATATTAAATACATATATATAACTAATCCAAGAATTTGCCGTTACAACTTTGCGTTTTCTACTAGAATTTAAACTCATGGTGAAATAAATAAAGTACCTTGAGTTTTAGTGAAAATCAATCTAAAAATTGTTAACCTTCACGTTTGTTTTAGTAACTGAATCTAAAATCTAAATGACGTATAAATTACAAATATCGCACCTAATATTATCAAGCTCGTTCGTGAAAAATCCGATATGACGATGTTCAGGTGGGCCACGCGGCGAAGTTCAGGTGGGCCACATGTGGCCCGCCAAGTGCGTGTTGCTCATCACTGATTTATAGCATAGATTATAGGTTGAATTACATAATTCTTTACAACGTTTATTTATTTGTTATTTTAAGTAAAATAGCTTAAGGTGACAGTAATTGGGTCCTTTACCCTATTATTACTAATATTGGTCTGAGGCCGTTTCGCTATGACAACCCGCGTTCGGTTTCGGAAAGAAAGGCAAAGAGAGAGGGAAAGGCCGAAGGGAAGGCGGCGAGGAGAGGTGGTGCGTAGAGGGAAGAGGGTAGAGGGCAGAAGCGGCGTGTAACTGTATTGGCCCTGCACGGTGGCTGGATTTTAATCGAAGCGCAACGTATAAAGTTGCTGAAAATCAGATTATCCCTGCTCGTCCTGTTCCTCGTCCTCCTCCACTTGGCATCGTTCTCCATCCCCCCTCTTCGCGATCTCTGCTTTCCGGTTGGCCACGACTGCGAACCATTTTTTATCCCCGAGTTTTTTATCCCGCGAATTTTTATCGATTCCAGCAAATCAAACGTTCTGGCCTGGGTATCGTCGAGCCGTTTCCGCGAACCCCTCCGTCCAGCTTCGAACGCTCGGACTAACGTGAAATTGCGATCGCGAGCGATGCTTTTACGCAATCGTTTTATAAACACGTCATCGGTCGCGCGAGTCGCGATTTCCTCCCTCGAGAGTTCTGACGGCCAGCCAACTCGCGAGTTACCATCCAGGAATCCGAAGATGATATTCGATTTCTTTGGCGCGTATATATTTGTTGAAATTGGAGGGGTCATTCTACTTTGATCGGCCGAAAAATGAAGCTTTTTTTCAAAGATTTTTTTCTCAATAAATAATACATGTAATGAAATCAATTTTTTTGAGAATTTATTAAGTTACTCTTGTGTTATACAAAAAAATTGAAACTGTTTTTTTTTTTAATTTGTTTCAAGTGATTTGTATAGCGTCAATGTGACATGTGAGCTATTCAATTCTCATTCTAACAATTTATTTATATTTACTACAGTTCTCAAGATTGCTATCCAAGAAAATAGGAGAACACATTAACATTTATGCTTCCACTCGCAAAGATTGCCTGCTACTTCCATTGAGGTTCCCTACAAACCTTCAAAATTTAAAAAAAAATCGGAATTCTCGGGTTAGGTACCAAAATTCCTTTGTTAGAACCGATTTAGAATAACCGGGACTGCAGTCCATGTTCCTTCTGACGCGACTGGGGAAACGTACCTAAAAGATTTCAAATGTCTTTGAAATAGAACCGAGACTGCATAGATTTAGACTGTCACGAACTAACCAGCTTATCGGACGAGACAGCTCAGTTAATAACTACTTACACTCGCGCGAAACTAGTTACCTACCAGCCTATTACGTTGTAAGTACATGACATTTGCTGTAAGCGTAACGCGTTGCGAAGAAATTTCGTTTGTCCGAAATGCTTCAGATTTAGCGTCGCAGTGTCTGCTGCGTTCGGCGAAGCAACGCAAGAGTTGTTTTACGCGAGCGCGTGCAGCTTCACCCACGGCGTTTTGCTAATCGTCGAGTTAATGGAATGTCGCGTCGTCGTCGACCTTCGGAACAACGTCTTACTCCAACGCGATCACTTGGATCACTCAGTCGACCGGACTAGTGGTGGAGAACTGTCGATGGTACTTACGATAGTTATCGATGGTTCTCACTATCGAAATGATTGCTATTGATGGCTTATCTTCACTATCGATAATTATCGGTAGTTTAGTCAATTAAAAATAATAACAGCTGAAATTCAGAATCCCAAATTTAATTTCTAATATTATTAGAAATTTCGATAGTGAGAACCATCGATAACTATCGTAAGTACCATCGACTATCGAAAACTATAGATGGCTTATTTTCACTATCGATAATTATCGGTGGGTTAGTCAATTAAAAAATAATAACAGCTGAAATTCAGAATCCCAAATTTAATTTCTAATATTATTAGAAATTTCGATAGTGAGAACCATCGATAACTATCGTAAGTACCATCGATTATCGAAAACTATAGATGGCTTATTTTCACTATCGATAATTATCGGTAGTTTAGTCAATTAAAAATAATAACAGCTGAAATTCAGAGTCCCAAATTTAATTTGTAATATTATTACAAATTTCGATAGTGAGAAGCATCGATAACTATCGTAAGTACCATCGACTATCGAAAACTATAGATGGCTTATTTTCACTAGCGATAATTATCGGTAGGTTAGTCAATTAAAAAGTAATAATAGATGAAATTCAGAGTCTCAAATTTAATTTGTAATATTATTACAAATTTCGATAGTGAGAACCATCGATAACTATCTTAAATACCATCGACTATCGAAAACTATAGATGGCTTATTTTCACTATCGATAATTATCGGTGGGTTAGTCAATTAAAAAATAATAACAGATGAAATTTAGAATCCCAAATTTCATTTGTAATATTATTAAAAATTTCGATTGTGAGAACCATCGATAGTTCTCCACCACTAGCCCGGACATCTCTGTGGGTTCCTGTTACACGTAACCGTTAAGACGTACATATGTAGTTAGGACGGGCGAAACGCGACGTTCCCTCTCGAAGAAAGTCATTGAACCGATCGCTTGCGGCCGTCTTGTTTCTCAGGAGCCAAAACAGTCGCGATTCTTCACGGATATTTCCGTCTGACTATGTTTAATATACCACGAATCGCTGGGATGTCGAAAAGTTAAGAGCCCTTGCTCTCGCTGAACCGATTTCACCGAGCCTTAAATAATATACCCCACCGCGGTAACGATTTCGTCTCTAATCACGTTTACCCGATTACCATGCAATTGTCATCCTTTTCTCCATTCGCTTCTCCTAGTCTCTTTAAAAATTTTATGAAAACTCGGAGGACACCCGCGACACTTTTACCCGATCGACTCAATAGTCATGACTCGCTAAGTACTGCCTCGCATTTTCTTCGCCCTTCTTCGAACCTCCATATGAAGTATATAGTTACTTAGCTACCTTTGTAGACTTCGGAGTTCGTGTATTCAGAGCTGAGAAACCGGCGAGGATCGCTCCTTACCGATCAGCAGGACCCAAGCGGGCAACGAAGACAGGTGGGAGAGACCCGAAAAAGCGTGTGTTGCATTTCCGGTACTAGGTCGCGTTCGACTAGTTTTCGCCGGGCCAGCGGTAAGAGCGCACTCGCGGGCAATTACTCCCACGTTGAAAATCCTCGAGGCAATAATATCGCAGGCGAGCGCGATGGGGAGCGAGTAGAAGTTCGCGCTGGAACGTTACAGTATTATTTTTAATAACGGCGGCCGAGAAGTGGGGGCCCGCTTGCCATTACGTTACGCGGTAAATAATAAACGTTTATAAGGCCTTGGAAGTTATTATACAATATATATGTTCGTATACGCCCGATGCCATTACGGGCATCGTATATTATTAATGCAGCGGCGCTCAACCGACCTCCTACCACTCGTTCCATTCGATTCTTCGTCCGCGTCCTTCCATCTAGCTTTTCCCCAAATTCTCCCTTCTCTCCCGTAATAGCCCTTTCAATCTACTCCTCCGGCCCGACTCTCCCTCGCGGTTTCCGCGTCGAGCGCGAGGAGTTGACCCAAAGCTTGGCCGCCCAAAACGCGATATTCCCGTTCGCAGGTATCCGCCTATATTGGGACGCGAAATTCGCGTTGCGCACCGGTAATCACTATGATCAGCGACGCTGACTTAGAACGGAAAATATCCGTCAAGGTGACTCGGGCGTGAAACGACACTCGCTGCCGACTACGCTCGCTTCCGATGTAATTATATCATGCAGTGGCATAATTTCGCTGGCGGATAATGAAACGTTTGGAAATAATAGCGGCGGACGGCAACCTCGGCCGAATCCGAACCCTCGCGGATTCTCCAGCGGAGCCGAAACTTTTCGTTCTCGCCTGGCTGCGAGCATCGAAAAGCGATCGCGCGCGCGCGCGCGAGCAGCGCAGAGAGACCAGCGAGAGAGGATTCCGGCGAAGCCTGAGAACGAGAAAGTAACCGCGCCGTTCTCCGCGATACGGAGCTCGCACGCTCGCGAAGAAGCTCGTTACGCGAACAATAAGTTTCGGTGGAAGTCGCGGCGAGCTAATTGCGCAGTTATTTCGTTTAAGATAAGGCCGGTGCTTCATGGCCGCTCTCTCGCTAGACGGAGATTAGGCGAATTAAATACATTATTTTACACGGAGCATCGCGCCGGGGACGATAGCGCAACTTAAGTTTCGTATCAATATTTATTGTAAACGATAAGATTAAATGGAATTTGTTAACGCGAGGCTTGTATTTATATTGTTACGTCACCCGCCGGCTCGAGACGACCGTACGGCGAGACATGCTTCTCCGTATCGAGTAAAACAAAGCGGTTCTCATCCGCGGCTCTGTCTTCCATTCCCCCGAACTTGCTCTTTAAACGAAATTAACTGGCCCCCCTTCTTGGGGCACGGGGGGGTAAGCAAGGTGGAGAGAAAGAAAGGAGAAACGTAACCGAGTCGGCTGATCGATCGGTATAGCGGAGATAACTCGACGATTTAACTCGGTTATTGGGAAACCAAGAATTTCGACACGCCAACTAGTGACAGAAAATTGTACTACCGTGAGTAGGCCGAAATCCGTCGAAGTCGCTCATTTGATATCGGATTTGCATCAAACGTGTACTAAAAAATATAGAATTTTTGTTTACGTATATTACAAGATCCTAACTCAAAAACTGTGAAAAATTGAAATGTACCCCCTTTTTTAAATTTTTTTTTACACTAAATTTTTACTTCTTCGATTAATAAATACTTATTCGGAATGTTTGGTGGGACCGGGCCTACTTGCGATAGTTTGCCAACTTACCACCGCAGCGCTGAAATCTTAGCCACGCCTCCATTTGGTTTCCCAATAGCTCTCGCGTCCTGGATTCAGAGTCCAAGTCACTCGCGGTAAACAAAGACTCCACGACCGCTGTCCGTCCCGGGATCATCATACTACCGCTTTGTTGTGTTTGGGAACGAGCCCCGTCCAGGGACCGAAGGACGAACCTTCGTCCCGGCGAACAGAAGTGGGAGAAGTTCGTTTCTCTCGGGCGAAGATAAAAATGCCGCGCCGGAGAAGAATGGCCGTGTATGCTTGCCGCGACCATAAAACATCGAACCGCGCCGACATTATTAATAAACGCGTAGTGTTTCATTGTGCGGTAACTATGGTCGACTCGCGGTGACGCGCGTGCATAGGCACTGCCGTGGGGAGGGGGACGGAGAAAGAGCGAGCGAGGGGAAAGAGGGGCGAGAACAGAGGTTCGATAAGGAGCAGAAAAGAAGAGGCGAGCCAGGGAGAGAATTATATACGGAGAATTTGTGCCGATTGACAGGCGAGAGAAAGAGAGAGAGAGAGAGAGAGTAACCGAGATCGCGTGACAGAGGGTTGGGTTGTCGGTCAATTCGGTTCTAACTAAAGATCGGCTGTGAACGCGAATCGAGCCCGTCGTTCTAACGAGGATAATTTTCCGGGGGAGCAAAGTAAAAACGGGGAAGGTAGGAAAGATGGGTGGCCGCGGTGGTTTTTCACCGGCCCGGGCGACTCCGTCCGGCGGATTAAAAAGAATCTCGGGTCGGCAATAACGAGGCGCTTATCGATCGATAATAATTTAATGATAGTTATTCTCGGGCGGGCTGTTATTTCTCCCGAGGCGCGCCCTGGGTAAAATATTTTTGTTTCGTTCTGGTGGCCGGCTGGAAAGTCGATTCGTCACGACCTCCGCGTAGAAAATATGCTACTTCATTCTCGTCGGAGAAACACACGGGGCTGGGAGACTCGCTCGCCGCGCGAGCTTACGCACACGTACGCGCGCTCGCGCGCTTAGAGGCGCGTACAGCGACCGCGAAACAGAGAGACAAATACTACGAACGGCGGAGGAGAGCGGCGGGGCGGGCCGTGGAGGGAGAAGGACGGAGAGACAACGAGGGACACCTACGTCTTCGTACGTACGCTGGCGTACGGCGAGCGGCTCCGCTGTGTGAGTACACGCGCTGGTACTTATATATAGAATTAAATATACGATACATTATTCATTTTAAGTTCTTTCTCCTTGCTTGTCCGGAGATCGTATGTATTACGCGCACACTGTCGACTCCCGCACACAAACTCTCCCTCTCTGTCTCTCCGTCGTCCCTCTCTCCCTCCCCCCTCGCTCTCCCCTCTTTCCCCCTCGCCCCCGCCACTCGTTCTCTTCAGCCGCGGTCTCTCGCGAGCGCGTTTCACGGACACGCGGGCACACCTATCTACCCGCCTCGGCTCTTCCATGTACGCGCTTAGACGCGCACCGTCCAAACTTACGAGCGCACAGTTATAACTTTTTATTTTAAAGATGGCAGCGTCTCATTTGCAATTCTATGCAGGACGTCGATACGCCTGATTTATAGTCGCTATACTTACACCGGGCCCGCGCACTTTCGCCACAATTTATATCGAGTATACGGGCGGATTCGCGAGCGCGTACAACCACCGACGATCGGCTTCTTCTTTCGCTGTCCTCCGCTTCCGTCCCGTTCCAGCGACCCAGGACGATCCCGAGTAATTTTCTTTCCGCGCTTCGGAAGCTTTGCTGCGAAATCAACCGTCGAGTTGACTCGACGCTGCGTTTACCCGCGAAAGGCAGTGGGGATCACGCTGCGCGCAGGCCCCGCGGGGGGTCCTACGGGCCGGCGTACGAAATTGAGAGAGAAGTTACTCGGCTAACGGTACGGTAACAGCGTAACGCGACGATAAGAAGGATGATTGCGCGGCACCGTCGACGGGCCAATGGTTTCGCGCGGCGAGTGACTTCCGTGCGCGTGCCGGGGCCTGATGCATCTCCTTGTGGAGAGTCGTAGCGCAAAACTTGGGATTCGAGAATTGGCTTGGATGAAGGTGAAGCTGGGTTTAGAATTGAACTGGGAATGAGGAAGATGACTGCAACTTTTTTCCACCCGTGACGCCACCAGCACGCATTACCATTTATACAATATATAAATGAAAAATTCGCGCGCTAACAATTCACACATACGCACTCGGGCACAACCACAGGAGATGCGCTAGTGGCGCCATCTGCGCCGAGCTTTGCGTCATCTTCCCCATTGGGACCGTAGCGAAGTGAAGCGGACTACAATTGGGCCTTAGTTATGCGAAAAGCTACCAATTCTCAATGATCAAAAATTATTCAAAAATGTTAAGTATATTTATAATTTTTTTTTAACGTGAGGAAATCTTCGAAAGACACTCCGGCGCCTCCAGAGGGGAATCCCCCGAGGGCGCCAAAGTGGTGTGTGGTTTTTACCCACTAAAACCCCACGGCCACCATGAAATGTTTAATAATTTACATGTAAATATCTCTATTATTAAGGTCTATTGGATTAAACGCCTGAACACCTATTTACTTGTTTTCGACACAGATCCATCGTGCCAAGACTAAGTCAAAATCGATATCTACCACACCCTGTTCTCCCCTTGCGAGTAAACTTATGTAGTTTGAAAATTTTCATTTTTAAAGAAAAGTAGCGTTATTTCTGTTGGGTATATTTTATTTCTTGTTATTGGATTACAATGTTTTTAATGGTTTAAAAGGCAACATTCAGGTTTTTATTTTCTCAGTGAATACAATGAATAACAATGTGAAACTATTCTTCAGTTATTAGGTTACTTATAATGTATATGGAACAATTTTTTAAATACACTTTTAATTGTGTGTTTTCAATGTTATCTGGAGCTTTTGGTTTTTAAGCCTAAAATGGAACTAAGCTTGGTATTTTTAATAATTGTTGTTTACGGATTGGTATATTTCTGCAAAATAAAGATTACCCAATTATGGGATCCGTTGGTTTTTTTTTGTCATTTTGAGGGTTGCTAGCTCTCTGCATAAGTACTTGGTGCCAATTGTACCGTCTTTTGCGTAATAGATATACAAGTACATAGTGGTGGGAGTGAGAAACTGATTCGATAATATACCTACTACCGTGTTAATTCGATTAACACATCGATTTCACATACGTCCGAAATATAAACTATTATATCTTTAATTTCAATGCAGATGCGGCTTTCTTATGTAATATACATAGATAAGCTACTTTTGTGGTAGCTGGCAGCAATAATTTAAGGGGATCCTCCGGTCAAACCCCTTAAAAATAGGTGACCTTTCGGAATTTTTTACAAGAAGAGGATATAATATATCCTAAAAAATATTTTTAGCATTTAGGGGCCTGAGGGGAATTAAGAATTCGTAAGGTTTTATATTCCAACCTCCTCCTTACGTAATATTTTTTACATTTAATTTTTTCAGCTAATTCTGTTAAAGGTTTATATAATTCATTTAACTCCATTTCGGGAAACTTAAATTAAAACTACTGTTCTGGAATATTAATGATAGAATTTGTATTTATTGAAAATAAGGTTAAAAATATTACGTAATACGCTACCTGCCCTCCCCAAAGGCTTTACGTAATTTAAGGACGACCCCTTATCGATACAATCGTTAGGGTACAAAAAAATTGTTTCATGTTTTCGGTCCTAATGCATTTTCTAGATGGCGCTTAATGCAGGCGCTGCCAAAAACAGATGCCAAACCGGTAACCACAAAATTCACTCACAGAATCTTGCAAAATCCAAAATTCAAACAATTTCTCAAAATTTATTTCAAAGACTATCGCAGCACCCCTCGTTGGGGTAAAAAGAATCGAAATTACGATGTTGGTGTATATTTGAAGAAAATAGTACAAAAAGCGGATAAGTTTCCGTAGAAATACGCAGATAAAAAAATCCCTGATTCAAAAAATTTGCCTGAATCAAGCCTGATTATTTGCCTCTTGACTGAAAGCGATCGGGAAATTGCGGGACACTGTGAAGAAGATTAAACCATAACGTTAAGCTCGCCACGTCCGAAAAAGCCGCGACGTGACCAGCCGCGAATAAAGGGTGCTTCACTCCGGCCAAACACACGCGTCTGATCGTTTGAGGCACCGAAGCGAAAGCCGCGCGACGAACGTCGCATTTAGCTCGAAACTAAGATCGACCTTGATCGACGTCCCCGGATGAAGGGCTACGCTAACTGGCGAGAGAAGTAGATCGTAAAAAGGACGGCAATAAAAATGGTAATGCACCGAGTAATACGCGCATAATACTAGCCATTATCCACGCGCGTCTTCCTTTATTATCTTCTTTATACTCGATACAGTACGGATCGTAAAGATCGCGGTAATAAAAAGTATTATTTCGTGGCTCGTCCACCCGCCACCCTACGAGCCAGCGGAGCCCGGATTCGGCCCGACGGCGTAGAAGTCGAAGTCGTTACGCTCGCGACTTAACGAACGCGTTTTAATCGCCCGGCACCGTGGACGGATAAAAAGTTTCATTTTCAATGAGATACTAATTACGTTTGGTAGGGTGGCCGGGGCTCTGGCTCTCTCGTAGTGCGGGATAATTGAGCAACGGGTGGGCGAGTCTAGAGACGCGACGACTCTCCCCGAGTTTGTCAGCGGCGAAGTTTCCTATTCGGTTAGGGAGCGGTAAGGGCACGAGGAAGGGCCGTGTAAAAAGAGGGGCGAGAAAGAATGGAGAGCAGAGAAGATGATCGGAAATTGGTTGAAAGAGCGGGCGGAATGGCCGTGGAAAAGTCCCTAACCCCGTCCCGTTCGACGCGGGCTGGCACCATTGTTCGACTTATCGGCCTCCACCACGTGCTTTACATAATGGTAGTGTCGAAAATGCGGTTTAACGATATCTAAACACGAGTACTCGGCCGTTTTAACTGGAAACGCGCCGCGGTAGGGGGTGGCTCTGGGAGAGAGAGAGAGAGAGAGAGAGGAGCAAGCGCCCGTTGTGTTTTCCGCTGGCAAAATCCCCTTCACTAGGGAGCATTCTGAACTGGATACCTTCCTCTCTCTGTCGCTTTCCCTCTGTCAGGCACGAGCGCGCGAGCGCCAGCTTCCCATGGAGAGGAGAGCGAGAGAGAGAGAGGCCTCGGACGAGAACGAACGGGAATGGGAACGCATTTGCAGTGATGCGCTGCGAGAAGCAGATATCGGTTTACATCCGAACAATTACTGACTTTTACCGGACCCAAAACGTTATGCTAATTGGTTCGGTATTCGCGGAACAGCCAACGAGACAAGTCTTATGCCACTCTTTTTATTTTCCAACGGGTCTTAAGGGAACTAATTTTCTGCGCGGTTTGTCCAGAGTTGACGGTGCTACGTGTTTCTACTGTGTTTACATATATCTTGTAGTAGAAAACTGCTCTTCTCGAAGGAAACTGTTTCCACTTTATTGGCATTCGTCATTCGTTCCTTCAGACTTCAGACACGGGCGTTCGGCGAAAAGTTGCGTTTCCAATTCCATGGAACTTCCGTTGAAAATAATATATTTCTTATTTATTTATAAGTATATGAGTGAACCATTTGGTGCAAAGAAAGAAGTTACCGTGAATTGTTAGATTAAATTAGTGGTACAATTGGCACCCTCAACGGAAATTACAATTAGAATATGTATATTTGTTTTTTAAATCTTTGTATGGTCTTAATTTTTAGCTATCACCGATGATTGTTGGCTTGAGTATCTACAAAGTCTTTTATTTTAAAAATATTCAATGACAAATAAAAATAGGCATAAAGGTACAATCATTGACATCCGAAAATTTGAGGCTATACCTATAAAAAAAGTACTTAAGAACGATGTTTAAACAGACTATTTCATTCACCATTAAATACTTACAACACTTAGTAAATCTGTATTTCAATCCATTACTAGATTAAAAAACAAAAAAGTATACTTCTTATCAAAATTGTTTGAAAAGCTTAAATAACAATAATTTGTCTTTATATAAAATATCTAATAACGAACAAATATTAAAAAAAAATCATTATTTGTTCGCTAACCCGAGTTAACTTTATTCGACACATGGTGGATAATTTTTTAACTTTCATTCGTTACTCGAAGTATATTTAAATAAAAATTTTACCCATCTCAGCTTTTGTCCCACCACTACCTTCAATACTTTTTTATCGTGTTGCCAGATGTAAAATTTGTAGTCCAACTACTGAAATTTTCAGTGTCGCAGTGAAAGAAAAATAAGAGATTGTCAAAAATCATTTTCTAAGTTCGTACTTCTTAATATCTGGCTTTTCAATCAAAAGTGCCAATAATTAATGCAGCGCAGTTTATCCTACAAAGAGTTGCAGAAGAGCTGAACTTATCTACAACACATAAACACCTTGATAACGCCATCGCGACTCGTCGTTCTCCACTGGCCGCGAATACCGCCAAATAATAAGGCAGAGATAAATATTTTTGCAACGGTTAATCGCGTTTGACGCGCCGCCGATCGGTCGAGCGGTTTCATTTACGTGCCATTAAAGCGACAGGCAACAATAATATCGATACACGTGCATAAACATTTCGTATAATAATTATTCTATTTAACAGCGGGCATCAGGTCGCGCTGGCCGCCTCGTATTTTTACGGCAAGGGGGGAATGACGCGATCGTAAAGTCGTCGATGGCTCATCGCCGCGGCAACCGCCCCGGATAGTTGCGTTTATGATTCATTAAATTACTACATTGCGCGATATATATATATATAAATATTCATGCGATCGCGGCGGCTCGGCAGCCGTACGAAGAAACTCGACGCCGCCGTTGCGTTCGCGTTTCACTGACCAATTCGAGGCGCAGAGATGTGCCGATACATCGCGCGATAAGAAGCGACAATTAGCCTTCTACAAATATTCGAGGAACGATTATCGCGCAAACGCGCGCGATGCGTGCGCCGCGTAATTGGTCGTCGAGAGTGGGTGCAAGTATTATCGCGCGTAGCGACTTGCGTGTAATTGCATTAGCCCGATCCCCATGCGTAACGTAACGCACCGCCTAGACACGGTCTCGTGTAGAAAATACAGAGCGACACAGCTTAAGTAGAACTATCGTTGCTGTCGGATCTTTTCGCTGGCGGGTTTCGATGCGAGATATATATATATATACACCTATCTTTCATTACTCGCGAACAACGTTGTTCGCTGTGCATATCTCGATAGAAATCACCACCGCGACGAGAAAAATAGTGGTTAGACGAGAAGAAGACCCGCCTCGATTCCCCCGCATTTCGTTTTAGTCGAATGCCCGTCGGAACAATTATTCGCCCGGGCAAGGAAGTCGCTCGTTTCCAGACGTTAATAGCTACAATTATCATATTCGATGAAATATCGTGGATGGGTCGGCGGCGCATACACGCCCGTACGAATTGCGGGGACAAAACTAGTTTGTCTCCTGGAACGTGTGCACCGTCCTGGCCGAGCAATTTACGAATCGGAAATTGCCGAAAATAGGCAAACCGTTCGCGATCGTCGCTGTTTTCCGCCGTCGAATTCGCGCTCCAAAGGCTCCAATATTCTCGGCTTAGAAGCTTCGCCGCTCGTAAATTCCGCGAAAACTGCTATTAGCTTCCAATTAATAGCCGAGGCCACGGTCCCGTCCCTCTGTGCCGACGCTCTAACACGAAATTGCTCCACTTCACGGTGATTTTTCTGCGTCGCCGCGTAACGATTACTATCGCCGTGTAAAGCGATCCGCGAAAAGGAGAAAGATATAGAAAAAACGAATCGACTAATGCGAGTGTCTTATTCACCGCGTCGGGCCTTGGAGAATTTCGTAATTGATTAGTCGGCGGACGTACGACTCGGATATCTAAATTACAGTCATCTAGTGGTGGAGAACTATCGATGGTACTTACGATAGTTATCGATGGTTCTCACTATCGAAATAATTGCTATTGATGGCTTATCTTCACTATCGATAATTATCGTTAGGTTAGTGAATTCAAAAATAATAACAGATGAAATTTAGAATCCCAAATTTAATTTGTAATATTACAAATTTCGATAGTGAGAAGCATCGATAACTATCGTAAGTACCATCGACTATTGAAAACTATAGATGGCTTCTTTCCACTATCGATAATTATCAGTATTGAAACCAGCGGCGGTGGCCGTGATGGAAACACCGGTTCTCGTTAGATCACCGATGTGAAGCGTCACGGAGCGGGTACTGGGGAAAGATGGGTGACCACCACCTTTCTCCCAGTACTGCGTTCGCTGCTGGGACCCGAAGGGAGAGAGAGGAGGGAAATAGAGACTTTATAGTTCGTTGGGCATTAGAAGCAAATATGCTTGAAACGCCATCTCTGTATAAACACAGGGAAAAACTTAAACAGAACAAAATTAGTATTGAAAATCGTAGGTTAGTCAATTAAAAAATAATAACAGCTGAAATTCAGAATCCCAAATTTAATTTGTAATATTATTACAAAATTTCGATAGTGAGAACCATCGATAACTATCGTAAGTACAATCGATAGTTCTCCACCACTACACTCATCTGCCCGGGCAATCAAGCAATTACCTATAACTCTATATCGCTGCGAATATTATGCTGGTTCGCAGGCGCGTTAATTCGCGCGACGTGGTCGGGCGATCTCGAAACTGGAAAAATCAACACCGTTTCCACTGGGCGTAGAAAACCGGGACTCGAGGAACTAACGATTAAAGAGCAACCCGACTCGCGGCCTTTTTAAGTGGCCGGCGTACCGGCGAGTTATGTTTGCTTTGCGAATAATCGATGAGCAGAGGGTGGCTGTTGTAAGATAACGCAGACGTTGACGTAATTCGTCGCGATAGCCGCGACAATGGACTGTTTAGCCAGCTACCGGTTCACGATAAATCTCAATTAGAGGAAGGTAGAGCGGGGCGGGCCCCGTCGCGTCGATCGTGCGCGTTTAATTATTCTTTTTGAACTCGTCTCCTCGCGCCGCCTCGCTCGGTTGCCGCTCCACGCGTCGCTCCGCCGACGACAAGGCTCCGGGGATTTTTTTTCCTCGGTATTTTCAATTTCGCCCCGACGAACGGCGCGGGCGGGCGGGGGGAGGGCAGCGAGTCGGAACTCTTAAAAAATAAACGGTCGGAGCACGGTATATATGCGTGTTTAGCCGACGGCCAATGAAATCCAACGGGGGCAAGATCGACGACTGGGAAGCTCGCTCCTCGGTGACGGCGAAACAAAAAATTTCCACGTCCGACGGGTCTTGCGAGCTGACAGATACCTACCCTTCGAAGAGTCAGTCGCCGGTCTGTCGATTCCGCGAATTTAATCGCGAGTTCGGTCGGCAAGCGATCCCCGGCCTGCCTCGGTTGTCTCTCGATGCCCGACGTTGACGTAGAAACGCGGGAGAGAAGTGAATTTGTAAAGCAACGATCGCGTTTCGAATTAACTTCGCGGAACGGGCAAAAGTAATTCCGCGGCTGATAGCGGCGGCAAAGAAGGAATCGCTAGGAGATATCGGGGCCGGATCCCGGTAAACCGACGCTCGTACGTTTCCTCGGCTTTCGCGCTCGAGTAATAATAACAATAGTAATAATGCTAAAAATAATAATAATATAAATAATAGTAATAGCGGCGGCAATAATAACGGTAATAATAACGCTCGTAATAATAGCAGTAATAATAACAATAACAGTAATAACGACAGAGCGTTATTGCGCGTAATAATTTTCAACGGCGTAATCGTTAAGAAAGGACGTCCCTGGGTAACTGCGCCTATAATCGTTATCGTTACGGTTTACGCCGCTGTGTTCCCTCCGTTCTTTCTTCCTCCTCTCGATTCTCCCTCGAATCGTCCTCGATTTTCCCTATCTTCTCATCTCCGCCGGCCTTCCTCCCTCCGTACTCGTTGTACCGACGCGTATTTCCTACTTTTCTACGCGCCGCGTGGTAATATCGTGCGCGAACTTGAAGTTCAGGCATCGAAGCCAATCGTGCTCGCTCTGGAAATTAACTTTATTATTAACCAGAGGCGTGAACTTTAAGACGGCGATGGGACGCGCCTGATGAATTTGACATTGGGGGATGAAACGTGCCAAGGCCTGCATGAGTCGTGCGGAATATGTGGAGTATTCTACACCAGAGATTTTGCTGCGCGTGGAATTCCACATTCGGGAATTTCGAAGGCACTTTAGCATTTTTTATTGGTGTTTCGGGTAGGTCAATAATAAGTAAAGGGTAATGACACTGTAGAGAATTTTTTTATGCGAGTATAGTGAATGGAATATAAATTCTGTTTGGAGGTCTTTATTGAATATACTTTGAGGTATGATCACAATTTTTTTTAATTTTTTTTAATACAAAATGGCGACACAGCTCAACGAAAGAAGCTTCTTATGAAAATTTTTAATTTTCAATTTAATTTTAATTTTCAATTTTTAATCTAAAACAGAAGACCGAAAATTGTCGAGTTCTATATAAGATTATCTGGTGAACTACAAGAGGAAATTAAAAAATACTGTTTTTGTTCGAATGGTGCGTGATTGAATAAAACATTTCAATAATTTCGAGGTTGTGGCAGTTCCGTGTTTTGTACAAAATCAGGCTGCGTCCCGGACTCCACAGTGTCATTACCCCTTGAAACAAGTCTTTTGTTACTACAATCTAAAATTTTAATTAAGGAAGAGCTTCGAATGTAAATACGTCTGCAACAGACAAGTCGCTAAGAACGAATGGCCGCAAGAGAGCCAAGAGAGGGAATATCGGTGCCCACTCGGTTCAATCAGAAAAGGAACATCTTTCCTTCTCGAAACAATAAACCATAATCGACATTCCATCACGCACTCACGACAGACACGAAATATCCGACACTTCTCTTTCTACTTTTTAGTCTGTTGGAATTTGATCTCTTAATTTGTACTTCTCGAGTTCCACGCACGGAAGAAATTTGCTCCGCGGACCCCGAAAAGTGTCGTTCGGAATTTCTAAAGATTCAGGATGAATTCGTCGAGGATCGGAGGAGCCATTTTATTCTCGCGATCGTTTCGCTTGCCGGAGTCATCGGAGACGGTCGGAGGCGAAAGTTCTTCTCGCAAGTCGAGGGCGTAGGAGGCTCGCGCGCGCCTACGATAGAGCCAGGCGCTTGAGGGCGATGGGGATGGGGAGAGGGAGAGAAATAGACGGTCGGTATTAGTGGCACACGTACTCGAAAGAGAGCATTAGTTTCAACGATTATTAGAGTTAGTTCTAGCCGAATGAGTTTCATAAATGCCCTGGGAAAACTCGGAGCGTATACTTGTATTTATACGAGCAGCTAGACGGAGACGGTGCGGGGGCGGGAAAGGGGGTGGCCGAGGCGAGGGGTGGTAGAGGGTGAAAAGAGGGAAGGAGAGAAAGAGGACGACGGCATTCGCGGAGCCGAAGTATCCGTCGTTCCGCTCGGTCCCCAGGGGTTGGGCGCTCTCTCTCTCTCTCTTTCTCTTTCTCCCACTCTCTCTCTCTTCCCCCTGTCCCTCTTTCCTTCCCGTACTCTTCGCTCGGCCTCCTATTATTATTATTTTTTATCACAATATTTGCTTTTCCCACATTCTGTTTTATGTTAATGGTCGCTGCCTGCCTCCCCCCACTCGCCCCGTCCTCGCTCCTTTTTCTCGCTGGTTCCCGCTTCGTATGCATGGCCTCGGGGAACTTTTAGCATTTTGTCTCGAATTTAAAAAGTTTTTCCGCCGCTCTCGTCCTCCTCACGCTCTCTCTCTCTCTCTCGCTCCCCTCCCACCCCCTCCCTCCTCGCTCTATCTATCTCCGCTCGTTGGCCCCTCCCCGCGATTCCCTACTTTCCTGTCAACTTCGCCCTTCCTCCCTCGCCTTTCCGCTCCTTTCCCGTCCTTCCGTTCGCCTTCCAGCGACTTTGCGCGCATACATATACCACTCGATTCGTCTTCGTAATCGCGCCCCCAGCCTCCGCACAAAAGGGTGTACCTACTCCAACCGCCGCATTCCAAATATTTATTTATTATTTTCCGTCGATCACGGAACCGGGGAGCGGAATAGCGGCGGGGGCGCGAGTCGTGGAACGAAATCGTTGGGGTAGCGGGAAGAGGGGCGAGGGGGAGGGGCAGTCGGAACTCGGAAGAACAAGAGCGACAAAGTTTCCGTAAAACTGATTCGACGTCGAATCGATCTGTTCGACGGCGTTCCCGCGATTCCGCGAGACGAGAAAGCGACTGTGCGCGGCATCGGGGTAAGGGAACGGGGGCGGGGGCGTCGGTGTGGCACACGCGGCAGTGTGTTTTCTTCCCGTTTGTATCGGGGCTGGAGGGAAGAGCGTAGTTCCCGGAGCTCGAAATCCATAAGTTAAGAATTTTTCGCGGAGTGGAAAACTTTCGAATAATATAGCGTTCGGTGGCCGCATCCGAGCTTCGCGACTAAGTTTCGTAATATATTACGCGTTTCTCTGGGTGGTCGCAGCCTTAACGGCGCACACAGACCGGCTACAAATTGGAATTTTTACGTTTGAAACTCGGTCGTCGCACTTTGCACGCCGGATCGTCGCGTTACTGTTCTCCTTCGGATAGAAATCATTCCGCACCGGCCGATGAGGGTAAAGAGTACAGTGGTTGGTCACCTGACAGTGATTCGTCCTATTTTGAAAAATAAAAAAGTATAAAGAAATACCTGTAATTCCATTTTTAATGAACATTTTCATATTCATTGTATGTACTTTCTTGCTTCGGATGTAATCAATATTTCTCCACTCATTGTATACCTAGGGTGATTATTTATATATAAAAGCAAATAGGATGACTCGCCTTGGAAGCTTGAAAATTGCAGCGATTCAATAAAAAAAACATAAGAGTACAGTTGAAAGTTTGCGAATAGTTTAACTTTAATGTAATTATAACAGTGATTCCTTGCCACGGTTTTGTGTTTTTTTTAAAATATTATTAACTTGGAATTATATTCTGAAATATCTAGTTTTAATGTGTTTTCTTTAACTTATTAAATTTACTTTATCTTATAGGCGGTGGGGGGATCGCAAGTTATTTAAATATTTTAAAAGGGGACCGCGACTGAAACAAGGTTGGGAAACACTGAGTTCTGAAATGTGTATCTCTCATATTCAGTGCATATATATAGATAAGTAAAAGTTCAAATTTTATAGAAGAATTATTTACATGTTAAAATTATACATATATTATGAAAATTACAGGGCGCCAACAGAACTGTAATACAACTGTCATATGAATAATGAGAATCAGAAACAAACAAACAAATCATACATAAATAAATATATCCATTTTTATTGAATAATCTTATTTCTATCACCAAATCAGATAACACTTTCTTTTAGTATATTACGTGTCAAATAGCGGCCAATCACTGTCGAACCGATTGGACAATTACTGTCTTATGTACGATATTTCTTCGTAGGAAACACATATTTTGTATATTTTTATAAAATCTGTTTTTTTTTTATAAACTCTATGTATTTTTAGATTATTAATTTTTTTTTTTTACTTATTTATATTGACTTTCATTTCACATTTATAATTCACCATTTATCTGCCACTCTTACTTAAATGGCCAAACCATTGAACCCTTCACCCGACGGGTTTGTTTCAATTGTCACTTTATTACCGGCCTCAATCTACTCCGCTCCGATGTATCGGTCTCCAACGTTTACCAGAATCTACCTGATACCGTTTCCGGACATTTGCAGGCGTTAGAAGCTCCCGCGCAAGAACTCCGACCGGGCAAAGTTGCCGGTAGTTGCCACGGTTCCGCCGGACAAGGCCGAGGGGATGAAAAGTTGGTCTCGCGCCCGATTCCCCGGCGCGGAATTATTTCGTTGCCGCGGATGCTCCTCGAGCGAGAGGAGAGGTAGAAACTGCCGCTTTATCGGCTCGAAATCGATCGATTCGCGCGCATCGGAGTCTCGCGGAAAATATGGAAAAAAAGGTAGTGGAGAGAGAGAAAAAAAAGAAAAAAAAACCCCGGTGGGGAGAGAGGTAGTAGAATAGAATTCCTCGTATCCCCGCCGCTCCATAACTTTTGACGAGTTTCAGCGAGTCGAAACCGTGGCGAGATGTGGATATAATTTTATCCAGTTTTTTATTGCGGACATGTTGAACTGGTAAGGGCTTCGATAGCGGCAGCTGAATCGGAAATATTGCCCATAAATATCGGAGATACCCAGCCAGCCACGTGTAACTTCACGCACGTGCAGCCGGCCGCGTACGTACGTACGTACGCGCCAGGAATCGGCGTGTGTGCCTCCGCGCTACACCCGCGGACTCTCCCTTCCCACCCTCCCGCCCCGCTTCGCCCGCCCGCCCGCCGCGTACCTGCAGATAGCCGATTCGTATCGTCAATCCTGGCTACCCTACACCCTCCGCGGTATAGGGCCTACACGGCCGCGTCCCGTATCTATTCCGCGACGGCTCTATCGCGAAATGGATTTTTTTTTTTTCAAAATCGTGAAAGCGCCGCCCCCCTCCACCCCGCCGCCGCCCGTCTACACACGCGCGCGCTCTGTCTCTGTCCCGGCACCTCGGTCCGCGCAGCTGCACCTCCTCGCATACCAGGCCGCAGACCGCGGTTACGCTGGAAAAAAATGTTTCGAATTCCTCGAATCGCCGCGATTAGTTTCCGTCTCGATTGTTCGATCGGATCCCCGACGTGGCCCGTTGAAGTGTGCGTGTGTATGTGTGTGTGTGTTGGACGCGCGTTGGTCGTTGGCCACGTTCGTACGAGAATTCCTTGGCAACGTCGCGGGCGACGTTGTCGCGTTACGTGACGGCGCGAAGAGGCATTCTTCCAGGGACAACTGGAGAGGCAACGGGGGCAGGTTTTCGCGAGGAGTGGCGTCGCGGTGCGTGGCGAAGCGGGCGTTATTGCGGATACGCGGGCCGCGGTGGTTCGGAGCGTGCGGAACGAGCCTCGGCACGGTCGAAGCGCGACAAAAGGCGAAGTGGCTCTTTCATTGGCCGTGGTAGAAAGCGCGAAATGAAAAAAAAAAAAAAAAAAAAAGAGTGGAGAACGAAGTGGCTGGATCGGCGAGGGCGAGCGCGCGGATACGCTCTCTCGGTGGAGGGAGATAGGAATAAAGGAGGCTTCGCATTATTTTAAACGCGGACCTCCGTCTCTATACCTACCTCCGTCCCGTCCCACCGCGTCCCATCCCTTTCTTCGCCCCCCACCCCACCCCTCTCCTTTCTCTCCGCGAGTCTCTCTTCTCTCTTTTCCCTTTCCGTCGCCGGTGGTTTTCGGCCGGCAGAGCTGCCGGATAGACGCGCAACAGAACAGATCGTCGGGAACGCCGCGGCAAAAAGAGCCGGAGAAAATTCGTGGCAGCCCGGTGATAGGCCCGGAACGGGGAAAACGCTTCCCGAGAGCGGGATACTTTTCAACGGCACCGCCGTCGCCGTTGTCCCCGAGGCGCCACGACGATCGCTCGAATACCAATTGACCGTTTGCCTTTTTTCTTTCTCGCGATCCTTCCTCTCCATTTCGTTGGATTCTGACACACTTTTTACGGAGAACGTACAATAATTTCGGGACTCTTCAACACACTTTCGATGGAGATTGAATAATAACGCGTATCTCATTCCACATGGCGAAAATTGCGTAGCCAAAAGCTCTCAGTTTTCTGATAGTGATATAACTAAAAGACTATCAAATTAGATTAATTATACGATCAGAGTTCAAGTATCTGTCAAATGCAAATTTGCTTTTCGTGCAAAATAGAGTGGCGCACTTACAAGTGGGGAAAAGAAAAAGGTAAAGGAAGTAATTTTGTAAGGTTTGTAAAAAGAAAAGAAAACTCGGATTTATTTTTTAAATAAATTTTTATAATCACCTAATGAATTTTATTGAATTTGCATTAAAAATCTTTTTATCGGCTCCAACTCGGTTCCCCCGAAATCAAACCCTGACTCTTCAGAGATGGGCAAAATTTAAAAAAAATTATTCGTTATTCGCTCATTAACCCGAGTTAGCTTTACTCGACACATGACAAATACTTTTTTTTTTAACTTTTATTCGTCACACGGAATTTATTTAAATAAACATTTTACACGTCTCTGGTACTCGTGCGCGTGTAGGAGAAACGCTGAATAGCTTGGAAATTCGAAAGAAGTCTGCAGAAGGAATAGAGCTTGCTCGACGAAGCGTGGGGTAACCCAGAAATTATCGTGCATCGAGACACGATGCCCGGTGGTTGAACGATCGGGGGAGGAAACAAAGGAGCGATCGGTGTAAAATTCATGGAAAGTGGCGAGCAAGCATAACAGCTGTGCTCGTGAGAGCGCGTAAACGCGCAATTGATATCGAATAGCTGGAATACCTCGGAGAGGAATAAAAGGAATCGCGGAGCCGTACAGAATCGATGGAAACGATTCTAACGTTCTTCGTTTCCGACGGTACGCAGATTCGAGGCGCGCGGATTTCTCGTCGATAAACTTGCACCAACGAGCCGTGCTTCCCTCGACGATGGGATCGACGAGCGGCGATTAAAAAGTGCCTGCGGCCCGATGTTTCTCGCATCGCTACCGGTCCACTGTCCCGATCACGTTCACTACACGGTTACAGTGCCCGATGGCGTTGAAGCGATCGGCACGGCTGTTAGACCCTCTACTGACAGATTCCCTTTCTTCGCTTCAGCAAGAAATGGAGATATGTATTTTGAATTTCGATCGTTTCTCCAAGTGAACATAAGTGAAGTCCTGAATATTAAAGTGCGCGATCCGAGAGTCAGCATGTTTCGATTCCGCAGGGATGGTTTGCGGCACTTGGAAGGGTAGGCATTTGTTTAGGAAACGGCCTAAGGTCGGGGCCAGATATATTGGCCGGTGAATTCGTTTTCGCAGCTAACGCACACCTATTCTGATATATATATGTCTACGCTAAGAGCTCGGTTTGGCATACACGTTAAGAGCTTGGCGCTATCCCCACCACTTCTGGCACACTCTTTTTCTGGCAAGGTGAGAGCGAGTCAGAAAACGTTGAGAATAGAAGAATACTCCTCACGAAACTCACCGGCCAATATATCTGGCCCCGACCTTAGGGTGCCACTTGGCCGGTAGGTGGCGCTCCGTTAAGTAGCTTTTGGAAGAAAGTAATCTCGGGGAGTCGAATTCAGAGGGGTCAGTCGTTCCCCTCCATCAAAGGGAAAATACTTTTTTTAATTTGCAAAATAGTTATTTTAACTTAGCATCATGAGAAAAAATGATAAATTGATACAAAAAAAAAAAAACACTTTTTCATTTAGAAGGAAAATATTGTCGGGAAAGGTTCCTGATTTATTTCTCAGACCTACGCCTCCCTTCTCAAAAAAATCTTGGATTCGCCTCTGCGCCTAGTGGTGGAGAACTATCGATGGTTCTCACTATCGAAATTTGTAATAATATTACTACTATAGTTTTCGATAGTGAGAACCATCGATAACTATCGTCACTACCATGGATAGTTCTCCACCACTAACGTTTTCTGATTCGCTCTCGCCTTGCCAGAAAAAGAGCGCGCCAGAAGTGGTGGGGATAGCGCCAAGCTCTTAACGTGTAGGCCAAACCGAGCTCTTAGCGTAGAGATGCATACATCAGAATAGGTGTGCGTTAGCTGCGAAAACTAATTCACCGGCCAATATATCCGGCCCCGACTTTAGTGAGATGGTTAAGGTGGCTGACCAGCGCGCAACGAATCCAAAGATCGCGGGTTCGAGTCCCGTCGCCCTGGATTTCGTTTTTCTTCGGTCTACAGAGGCTTCCAGGGCAACAATCCGAACCCGTTCGCCATCCAGTCTATGCTTTGCATCCTCTCGGATGCTAAGTACGCCCTCGGATATGAACGTGATTAATTACCACCAAATAGGAGCCGACGTAGATTGATATATCGAACGTTCTTGCAGCTTTCCCGTCGATTTACGGTCGCATCTATGGGCTATGACAATGGGGACAGAACGGCCGAGGGACGGGGTGCTGTATGCGGTTGTCGGCGATGCGCCGCGCCGCGGCCGACCTGTCGATAGGCCGAGGAAGGGAAGGAGATGGATATAGATCGGCGGGATAGGGATAGGTGGACGTGTTCACGTGCGTAAGTGAAGGAAAATGGGTAGAGACGGACGGACGGACGAGAAACGGGAAAGCAGGGTGGAACAGTGGAGGGTGTCATCGAGGAGGCACTCGTTTGATGAGCGAAAGAAAGGAAGGGAAAGATAAATTTGCTCAGATGGCGCACCGTGAATCATCCTGTTTCGCGTAGGTAGCTCCCCCCAGACTTCGCCACAAACGCCACGAGCAAGTGGCCGACGAATATTAATATCCGGATGGTGTTATAAGATTAAAAGTTTGAAATTAATCTTTAATCTTCAGCGTCTTTGGAATTGCAATCGACGATCGAATATTGGAGGGGGAAGTTTTATTGGTGGAAAAAGAAATCGGGAGGTACAGGGATAATAATTGTTCCCCTCCCCACTCTGTCTGGCTGATTCCCTGACAGGAATGGGTCGCGGAGGAAAGCAACCAGGAGCCCGAGAGCGAGCTCCTCCCGTCTTGAAATTCCCAGTTGTCGTAGCTGGAATAATAATTAGTCGATTAATTAACGTACACATAATTATCAGCGAAGACGCGGAGAGCGTGGGCGGGGATCGCGGTTGGAAGTGCCAGCTGTCGCTTCATCGGCAGCGTAACCACCATCCACGCCTCGTTCGGTTTCGCCTTCGATTAGGAATTATTCAGGAAATTAATTGTGCGTGAAGTCTGCCAACGCAACCCTCTTCCGTCTTTCTCTCTGCTGCTCTCCTCGATTTCTCGCGGTCCGTTCCATTCTTTTCTCCGCTCCCTCTCTTCCCTCCCCGATACCGGTAGCCCCTCTCTCTCTCACTCTCTCTCTCTCTCTTCCTCTCTTCGCCCCGGTCTCTCGATCCAAGTCACCCTACCGCGTACCACTTCCGCGGTCTCCCATTCTCCGCAACCACCCACACACGCGTCACCGCTCGTCCCCTACGTCCCTTCATCCCCTACCGCGGCTCGCGGCGGGGTCGGAGTGTACCCGTCAGAAGTGGCACTCTTTTTTTCAATATCGTGCTCCTCGAGCCCCGCGCGTCTCGAGGCTCGGAAAATATGACGCATCGAATATAAAAAAATACACAACGCTCGCTCCATTATTATTCCCCTGAAGCGGTCTCCCACGCGGTTTATCTAATTCTTCTCTCCTCCCTTTCCGCGACGGTTTGCCGTGGGAAGTTTGCTGATTCAGAATTAGCGCAGATTTCGCGAGGTTCTAAAAATCCTCGAATTTCTCTCCATCGTCCTCGTTGCCAGAAAAGAAGCGATCTCGCTTCTTTCGGTGCTCGTAAGAATTACGATTAAACGGCCTGCGTCGCCGTATTTCGTTATCAAGGATCGAATCTCCATGGAGGCAAGAGAACGAGGGACGCGGAAGAGGATGGACTGGCGGAGAGAGAGAGAGAGAGAGAGAGAGAGGAGCAGCGAGATGTACGGGTCTGCGCGGAACAAATTGCACGTGTATGCGGGCGAATCGGGGCCGCGCTCTACTAATAATTGTACTCATCTATTTATATTAATTATCGGCGATTAGCAATACCAATTAATCGCATTATCGTGGAAGCCCGTCGGCGGGCGCGTGCGCGCAAACCGCGGTGCAGCTCGGGCGTCGTTGTACCGTCGAATAGAGCGGTATAGCCGCCGCTGGTTTAGCCGTTGCTGTCTATTGCTCGGTTGTCGGAGTTGCCGGTGTTGCCGTTGCTGGAAAGAGGGTGGCAGCGCGGAGGGCAGCCCTCTACAACCGTGGGAGGGGGGGATCGCGCTACCGTGGCACCAGCGACGAGTCGCTCCGCCTCGTGAGTAATTTACTGTTATTGGTCGAATTATGCCACGGTCGAATGCATATTTATGCGGTTAATTATAATTTATGATAAAGCACCGTCGTGAACGACGATCGGCAGTTTAACATGAAACGACGAGAGCCTCCCTGACGAAGCGATCCTCCACGGGAAATCAACTGAAAACATCAAGCCCCCAACCATCCTTTCCTTCTTTTTCACTCAACCACTTTCTGGTCACCGATTACCGATCGCTTTTGCATTCACCGATGTCGATGGACGCTTCGCCTAAGTACTTAATTAATTCGTCCCCTCGAACGCGAGATTTGACAAAAGATACCCAAGTAAGCGAAGAGGTCTGGCGCGACAGCTGAGGAACAGGCACGCTAAGCGAATCAGAATTAACGCGAGCCAAGAGCGGATAGTTAAATTTCCCTTCTTTCGCATTAATTCCAATTCGTCGGAACTCGGTGTGCTGACAGGAGAAAAAGGAAGACGTTCTCAGTGGTATTTGTTAATTGGCGTTAATTCGCGATAAATGACGACGCGCGGTTTTCACCGGCGGATCGGGAAGGCAGCGCGCGCGCTTTCTACGCGGCGCGCTGAGTGAACGGAGCAGAGAGCCCGGGATCGTCGCGACGCGCCGGCACGGAAGAAGAAGAGGCGCGACGCGACGCGACGCGTTCGCGCGGGAGGGGAAGTCGCGTCAACTTACGTGTAACGCGCAAAATGAACGATAAATCCATACTCGTATCCGCGGTGTCGCGTGCTCTCGCAATAGAGCAGAGCGGGAGCAGAGCGGTAGCAGCGCCCGAGTACGAAGGAGACGCGCTGTCCCGCGGCCGGGGGGTGGGAGGGAGGGGATGGTGGGCACAAAAAGCAACAGCCCGGGTTGCCACATAATGGGGTTTTCATATTTTCACCCGTGAATGGCATCGCGCATCGCTGAGTCGCCTAAATGGGGGAAGGTGCGCTGGTTGGGTTTCGCGTAGAATGCAGTCGCGAGCCGCATCCGCGCATACAACGCCGGAATCGACAACGAGAGGACATCGACAGCGACGGCGCCGGAGCTACGACGGCGACGATCACGGCGACGCTGAAGGATGACGGCGACGTCGCGATAGTCACGCGGGTCCCGTCTACTCCGGCAAAAGTAGACGAGTATATACGAATCCGCGCGCGCGTGCGACGCTGCGCCGAGAATCGACCACACAAGCCCCGGATTAATAACTCGCACGCGAACCCCGCGGATGCTCTTCACCGGGCTTTCACCGTTT
Source organism: Andrena bicolor (assembly GCA_960531205.1). Classification (NCBI taxonomy): domain Eukaryota; kingdom Metazoa; phylum Arthropoda; class Insecta; order Hymenoptera; family Andrenidae; genus Andrena; species Andrena bicolor. The sequence continues at coordinate 13,703,472 of OY482665.1, forward strand.
TTGTATTTTAATCGCCTCCGTTTCCGCAAGATTCGCCGCGGCAGAGAGACGCCTTTTTTTTTTATCGCGCCTTTCGAATTTCCCGTCTTTTCACGCTCGTTTTTATATTATCGCCCCCTAATTATTTGCAGGTGAGGGAACACCCGACGGCGAGGAAATTAATGTACGTAGAATGGGATAAAGATTCATTGTGGGGTCTGGGGTGCACGCCGTGTCGTGTTGAGGAGTCGCCTTCCCGTTTCAACGACGTGTTGATGAATTTCCTTCGAGTTTTACGCGCGTCTCGCTATGAAAGGGTAGAGATTAGTGGTGGAGAACTATCGATGGTACTTGCGATAGTTATCGATGGTTTTCACTATCGAGAACTATAGATGGCTTATTTTCACTATCGACAATTATCGGTATTGAAAATCGTAGGTTAGTCAATTAAAAAATAATTCAAAATCCCAAATTTAATTTGTAATATTATTACAAATTTCGATAGTGAGAACACCATCGATAACTATCGTAAGTACATACCATCGATAGTTCTCCACCACTAATTTTCGCTATCGATAATTATCGGTATTGAAAATCGTAGGTTAGTCAATTCAAAAATAATTCAAAATCCCAAATTTAATTTGTAATATACAAATTTCGATAGTGAGAACCATCGATAGTTCTCCACCACTAATTTTCACTATCGATAATTATCGGTATTGAAAATCGTAGGTTAGTCAATTAAAAAATAATTCAAAATCCCAAATTTAATTTCTAATATCATTACAAATTTCGATAGTGAGAACCATCGATAACTATCATAAGTACCATCGATAGTTCTCCACCACTAGTAGAGATCGGCATGGTGAACAAAATAACCTGTTAAATTGTGCCTCATCTGAGTAGAAAAACCTTTGCATAAAAATATGCATCTACACTTTCCGAAATAAATTCCCAATGAATCGTTCTTCTTCTACCTCCTGACCGCGACTAACCCCTTCAGGTGGCTGGCCAGTGGATTCGAGGATCTTGGGTTCGAGTCCCATCTCCCGCGGTTCCTTTTTTCCGTCTCCCACAGTTGCAACCCGAGAACTCAGAATAAAAACGGAGGTTTGTCAATATTTGCCCCAAATTCAAGTTAGGTTTCCATCGAAATTAAATTCAGACACTCTCCCCTCTCCAAGAACGTATAAAGCCCGTGAGAAACGAGGAGGAGAAGGCCTCGAGGTAGGTAATTTTTCCGCGTAGGTATCTTCTGTTCGACGTAGCTGATTTATCGAAAAGAATCTTGTCTTCGGATGGACCGAGCGTTACACCTTCACCCGATTCACCGCCCAAGGTGCACGCCAGACGAGACTACCGGTGAAACAAGGGGGCTGTCGGGGTGGAAGTCGATAAGGCGAGTTCGTAATCTACGTACCTTATGGCCGTTCCTTAATATCCGAGGAAGGGGAAGGCGTCGGCGGCGAGTGCAAGTGGTAAATCGCGCGTTGTACGAGGCTACTTACGCGAGTGGAGGCTCTCCCCCGCGAGCAGCTCGCTCGTCTTCGTTTCCTTTCCCTCTCGCGCTGCCTTCAGCCCTACCCACCCCTGGCTCCTCCGCGGTCCCCGTCTACGGCACCTCCACGAGCTTAACTCTCCCTATCGGTAAGCGCGATCTAATACGATTTGCATTTATATTAAAATATTAATATAACGGTTCGCCGCGGTGACGGCGAGCGAAGAATGCCGCTTCGTTCCGCCGAAGATCGTATTTAAATGGAAAGCGAGCCTTGTATCGTTTCTACGGGGGAGGGGATGGGACGATCGACGCGAGTGCCCGGGGGCCCAAGGCCTTTAAATCTGTTGAGCGGCAGTGCGAGTTTCGAGTACTCGAGTCGGGGCAGAAAAGGGAAAGGCGTTACGATCGCGTTGGGAGCGCCGGGGACGTAGGACGGAAGCCGCGTGAAAAAGAGCGTACACGCGGTCGTATATCGTGCCGCGCGGACATTAATTCCGCAAGGTAGTAAGCCGCGTACGTACGTACGTCCAGCTAATGTCACTTTGATTCTAGGTTGGGGCAGCTCGCCGGCAAAGGGGCTTCGGCATGCCCGACCAGCCTTGCGCTCGCGCTCGTGGCGGCGGCTCGTAGTCAGCTTCTCGAGCTCGCTCGGGGCTCTCCATACATATTCATAAATAAGATACTCGCTTTTTGCCCTCCTCGCCTTCTCCTCTTCCTTCTGTTCCTCGCCACCTTCGCCACCTTCCCCTCGGTTCGTTCGCGCTGCTTCCTCGTCCGCCGCCACCTTTTCCTCCTTCCGCGATCCTTCCACTCTCAGTCCTCCCTTCTCCTCCCTCCTCCTCCCTCCTCCCATCCACCCTCGGCCCCCGGTCGTTTCTCTTCTTTCTTTTCCCGCGACCATCGCTCGGCCACGGGCAGGAAAAAAAGAGCAAGCTTCCCCTCCGCGGAACGGGACAGAGGAAAGGCATTTGCATGGAATCTCTGTTCCCGTCCCCCTTCTGCCGCGTGCCACCGTCCCGCGGAATTAAGACGCCGGGGACGCGCGTGTCTTCCATTCGACCGATAAACCCAGCGGCGATTCTTTCCTCCTCGTTCGTGTTTTTTTTTTTTTTTTTCGCTTCCCCCGCGATACCGGAACCACGGACGCCGCGTCCCGCTTCGGGACGAATGATTTATCGACGCGGCCGTGTACCCACGTGTCGCGTTCCAGCCGGTGAAGAACTGCTCGCCAGCTTCGGCGGAATCCGTCGGACGATCATGCAGCTCGATAAAGCCGCTTCCTTTGCCGCGTCACGCAAAAACGACGATTAAAGAAGAGGATCGTTACGTTGGCTGGATCTCCCGGTGGGGACGGCGTCTCGCGATGCATCGATAATTTAGTGGCTCGCGGAAACGGGAACGCGACCGAGGATCCTTCGAGGAGGAAGAGGAAATAGAGGCTGAAGGCGCAGGACTGTTTTAGCTGCAAACGGTTTTCTATTTCCCACGGAGCCGACCTTCGCGGTTCCTTTTACGTGTTCTCCCGCATCAGATAAGAGGATCCTATTAATCTTCTTAATTATTAGACAAATTAACATTCCTAATTATCGTTCTCGCTTCCATTCTTTCGTGCTCGACGTTTATTGCCCGCGATGGTTGGTGCCTCGTTAGTCCGTTCGGACAGACGGAGCAATAATAATTATCGGGCCTTCTCGTCTTTTTACCACTGCCGCGGAACGCGAAACGGTTATTATCGCGCGTGTTACTTGCTAAGCCAATGTCGAAATTAGCGCAGCTGGAGAAATTATCCTCGAAGGATATCGATCGACCGGTCGATCAGCTGATCGTGAAGCGAGGAAGCTACTTGGTCAAGTAGACCGGAAGTCACTCTGGCACTCTTCTCCGTGACCATCGCGTCACCCAGTTACGCGCAGAGCAGTTATCGAGAACATTGCGTGGAGCTTCGATTTCTGAGGTTCGCTGTGGAGTCGTGGGAGGCTTCTTCGCAGAGTTTATCGCAACGATTACTTGGAGTATAACGGCGTAAAAAGGGAACACGCGATTCGCCTTATCTCGGGCTACTCGGGAACGAATTGAACGATAAAATTGCGACGAGTATGGTCACTTCCCGTCTCTTTGGATTCTCCACTTGTTCCGCCTCGCTGGGTTCCCGCGTGCAACAAAGATCACTCGTTAGTTTACAGTGGAACCTTTCGGCAGGAATTTGTTAGTTCTCTATCGGAGCTTTGATGGCGCGAGGGAAGAGTCAGCGTTCAGAAGGGTGCAGGAAAGTCGAGAGTAGTGGTGGGGAACTATCGATAGTACTTACGATAGTTATCGATGGTTCTCACTATCGAGATTTGTAATAATATTAGAAATTAAATTTGGGATTCTGAATTTCAGCTGTTAGGGTAGACGCACCAGTAAATGAACAGTTAAGGCTAATGAATGAACACTATTATAAAATTATGTTTGCAGGGCGAATGATTCCACGTGCTGCAAAAATTGTTTGGATATGAAGCAAGAAATGAAAAGATGTCTCTAATTAATTAGTTCTAATTAATTAATTCGCGATCGTTGGCGTTGCCAATTCCTACTCAGACCACATCAATTTTTTGGGGGATCATTGCAAACTTTCAAAAGCAATCTGCACAAAATTGTCGTAGATTTAAATAGGGGCAGTACTTAACTTAACTGGTTCTCTCTTTTCTTTTTGCAACTGTTTTTTCTTTTCTTTATTCTACAACTTGGGCTTGTCCCGTAATAAATAAAAAAATAAATAGATAAATTAGTTGCTTATTCTAATAACTTATTTTACTCATTTTAATAAAAAATGTTCATTCACTGGTACGTGTTCATTTACTGGTACATCCACCCTATTATTTTTTAATTGACTAACCTACGATTTTCAATACCGATAATTATCGATAGTGAAAGCAAGCCATCTACAGTTTTCGACAGTGAGAACCATCGATAACTAGTACCATCGATAGTTCTCCACCACTAAGGTCGGGGCCAGATATATTGGCCGGTGAATTCGTTTCCTCAGCTAACGCACACCTATTCTGATGTATGTATGTCTACGCTAAGAGCTCGGTTTGGCCTACACGTTAAGAGCTCGGCGCCGTCCCCACCACTTCTTGTTCACTCCTTTTCTGGCAAGGCGAGAGCGAGTCAGAAAACGTTGAGAATAGAAGAATACTCCTCACGAAACTCACCGGCCAATATATCTGGCCCCGACCTTAGTCGAGGGCGTGAAAAGCGGCGCGTGTGTCGAGGAAGTCGAAGATCCTAGCGAAACGTGTGGCGTGGCGCATTAATGCGTCGCGGCGGCCCAGCCCGTAGGCCTATGGGGTAGCTCGCGGAAGAGATAAATTTTCCAAAGACTTCTCATCCATTTGAATGCGAGGCGATCGCGCGCCGCGTCAGAGGCCCCGGCCCGCGCGCTCTCTTCTTTGTCATGCTAACGACCAGCGTTACCCGCAAATATGCAATGACCCCGCATACATTCTACTTAATTGCATTTTCGTATTCGCCGCGGCGACAAGCTGCACCGGCGACGTCGTATCCGTCGGAGACGAGCCTGTTATCGCCCGGCACCCTATGCAAAAGTCCCGGGACGGATTGCCGCGGCGAACATCCACGCGCCTTATTTGATCGGGGCGCGAGAGTTGGGCGCGAGCCGGCACCGCAACCGCGGAATCGGAAATTCAAAGCCACCCGGGACCCGGTGCGACGCCTCGTGTCGCGACGCTTCGCCCCGCCGCCGACCCTAACGACGTCGAGGACGCTTTCATTTTCTCCCCACAATTTCGATGCTTCTCTCCTTCCCCTCGCCTAAGCGACTAGCAAATCCCACCTCCCTCGTTAACCGCGCAGGTAATTCCGCCGGTACCCATTGTTTTCACGATTCCTGCCAGCGCGCTGATTTTTTTCCCTGCGAAGTAGTAGGCGAGTTCTTCGGTGGTTAGATTGATAGTATTGTACTGTGGCTTGTTCTTTCGCTTTATGATCACTTCGCCTCAGAATAGCGAGATAAACATCTGTGGGAGGAGAGCGAGGAAGTGAATATGGGACGAGGTAGGAACAAAGACTGCTCCTAACGGTTCAAAGACGTCCATGTGTCTGAGAGTTGCAAAGGGTAGCAAGACTCTAAAATCTATCTATGTATAAAAAAGAAGAAGTCTTGATTGACTAATCCATCAGCGCTCAGCTCAAACCGTTTAAGTTAGAAACGAGGATGTGGAAAGTAAATTATTTTAATAACATAGGCACCACACTGTGGAAAAAGTTTTCGAAATTACATTCCCAAGGGCGTGAAAATGGGTAAAATGTATGTTAGCGTCACCGAATTTAAGAGAGGATTCTCGTCTAACATCCCAAAAAGTAACTGATATTTAAGATTTTTATTTTAAAAAACTGTTGGTCATTTTGGATTAAACTCTTTTGGGATATAAGGAGGCATCTTCAAACTTGCTGAAAAGGGTGAGGTGAAGGGGGGATGGCCCCACACTGTCCTGCCATCGGCGATTTTATGGCAGAGACTTAGCCTGTGTGCGGTCCTGATAGAGATATTGCATGAGACTAAACAGTCCGGGCGACGGGCGATGGCTGGTGACCAGTTTGAGTCTCCCAGTTATCGGGTGTCGAAGGATTGATTGTTTACAGTTAGATAGAGAATATGGTAATGGCAAGCGGCCCGACGCCGTAGGTATTGCTAAAGAATAGGGACTCTGTTTCCGGAGGATCTGGCCACGAAGTGCCGAAGGCTTCCGTTAAGGACCCAGTTCTTGATCACTTAAGATGCAAAGGGAGCAGTTTCTGATGAACCTAAAACATTTTACTATGAGCTATCAAATGTTTGCGTATAAATTTAAAAATACTTCATAATTATTTAATAATTTTTGGAATAAATTTGTGTCGTGATAAACTTATTATTTGGTATTTATATACTAAACTGATCAGGAACTGGGTCCTTGACGGTATGCCTTTTGGTAATAAAACCGTGTCAAACCACACTTCTTACAACCCTTTATAATTTCTTGGACACCTCAAAATCTCTGGAAGTTTTTAACTCACCAATTGGGTGGTTGTCTGAAGAAGCTCAATAAGCAAATAATAAAATTCTTAAGGGGGCAAGATTAACTTTCAGTAGACTGTTTTCACGTGTTCTTTATAACGAAGACCCATAATTCCCTTTATGCTAGTCATTCACAATTACCGAACCGCCTTAATCACCTACCCAATTTGGCTTGGGATACACGAAGCCTCTGTTTCCTTGATCGAAGACTGATTCCAAGCGTAGGCCAGGATCTTCTTCCGCAGGACAACTCGAATCTTCAGGTTCGCCGCGAAATCGTCGATACTCGGGGCGCCAGGAAGAAGCGTCAGGCCGATAATGCCACCGCAAAGGTGGCTCGGACGAAGAGCGTTTGAAAGGCGGAGCGCGTCGAGTATGGATCCTGAAAGGATACGAGTTTCATTTCCCGATTCCTCGGCGAAAGGTGGCGTTATTTCCGGGCGTGGCGGAAACCGAACTTTAATTCCTAGCCGGTGGATGTAGCCGAGGAGAGCGACGGTAACGCATTCGTCGCGTTCACCAGCGATCCCGCGCGTCCTATCTCCCCTCTTTACCTCATCTGGCCGTGTCTCGCCGCGGCGACGCCATTGCTCTTCTTCGCACCCTTCTACCGCGACTAATTGACGCGGGGTTGGAAAATCAAGATGGCCGACCTATTACGCTTTCAATCTCGTGTCCCCCCGTACCCAGGAGGCAACATCCTCCCCAAAAATAAATATATTTCGCACGCTCCAGCGCCCCGTTCCGATTCTTCCGCCATTCCAGCCGAATCTCTGGGCTCCTCTGCGAGCCGAGGTTCTGGGATGGCTGCCCCCTTGGAACTCTCGCCCCACAGGAAACGAGATCTGGTCTCCCCATCTTCCGATTCATTCGTGCTTGCGCCTAAGAGCCGGGAACACCGCGCTGGAGAACGATGCTGGTTGCCGCGTGGTTCACCGCGGTGGCGCGTCAGAAACCCTGGTGTATAAGTACACGTTCATACGTGGTTCCGTGGCCAGTTTAGAACTGGAAGAACAGGGACTCGTTAACTCCGCGGCGAAGCAATCGACCGGGACTGCAAGATATTACAACGTCACGGCGCGCCATTGAGAATTCCATTTTACAAAATTTGTTCAGGGATCGCGTAAAAAATAAAATCACCGCAGGTCACCCCGAGGGGTTGAAAGAGCTCTGGTGGTGGTTCTCTCCTCTTGCCTTCTTTTTTTTTTTTTTTTCAAGAGAGAACGGCCCGCGTCGAGAGGGAAAGCCGAGGATAAAGAGAAACGAATCGAGTCGCCCGCGTCTGCAGTTTTATTTGCAGTCGTAATAAAGAAATCTCGTTACCTTCGGGAAGCACGCTCGCTCATGATCGTAGGATGGATAAACCGTGGCGCGGGGGGTGGAGTGGACCGATTAGGCGAGCGCAGGGGGATGGATCGGCGGGAACGCGGGAAACGGGAACGCGTCGGGGCGAGGCGGCAGGGATTTGACAATTTCTCGCCAATGACGAGCGGAGACGAGAAATTGCCGCGGAATCCGTTCTCGCTCCCTCCGGCAGTCACTTATTTCCTATTTACCACCCTTCGTCTCTGCTCCGTTGGCCCTACGACGCCGAACCACCCCTTCTTACGCGTCGCGATCAACCCTCGATACCTTAACCTTTGTCGTGGTTCGACCAAAATGGCGCTTTTAAGATGGCTGCCAAGTATCCCCGGCAATCTATCTCGCGATCGATGCGTAATCGCAGCTTTCGGACTCAGCTCCAAGGTCGCGAGCCCCCGTTAGCCCTTCCCCGTCTCTGGTTAAATAAAATACTCGCGCTACCTCGTATTTTATTTTGTTTTCTTTCCTTTCTTTCTTTCAGGTTAGGTTATGATATACCAACCTAACCCAACGGCTTTTTAGGTTAGGTTGTAGAGCAGCAGTTAATGCTGAACCTCGCCTACTCGCCATTGTAATTTAATTTAATTTAATTGTAATGGTGCAACAAAGACATTTAATAATAATAATAATTTACCGATCTCTTTAACCCTTTGACTACGGAAGACTTTGGCACGCACTGGCCGTACGGTACGGTACGAATTTACTCGCGACGTCCACTGGGTACGGCGAAATTTTTCGTTAGACATGCATTTCTGAGAAAGTATATTAAAATATTCAAAATACTGAAAATGTGAAATTAAAAAAAAAAATTTGATTTGGACGCCAATAGGCGTCAACAGTAACGGGAAGTCAACATGTGTCGGACGCCAATAGGCGTCAACAATAGTCAAAGGGTTAACTCGAATGAAGGTTGGAATGACAAAGGCTGACTTTTTGACCTTCCTCGGGAAAAGTCTTCGAGGAATTGCCCGTGGTTTCTGTTTTCCTCCGCGCTCCCGATTTCTTTTTCCGTATCCGCTTGCCCGCAGCGGCGCTCATTGTGGGCGCTAACCTTTTTATCGTTTAACCGGTCTGCGGCCAGCCTCACCCCTCCTCCGTTTCCCTCGTTCCTCCCTTATTTCTTCTCTTTCTGTCGCCCACCCCCTCCGAACACCCGCTAATATTATATTACCTGGTTTCTTCGTCGGTCTTTATAATTTTTCATCCGTTCGACTTGCTCGCCCGGGGTGGGACGGGGCGTCCCTCGGCTCCTCGCTCGCCCTCGGTTCCTTTGACCTTTTCTCCTCGCGAGTGTCCTCTGCGCGGCGCCCAACCCGCCCGCTCCCGCCGACACGTCCAAGTCTCGGGCCGAGAATTTTCTCAATCAGGCCGTTACCGCGAAGTAATTCGCGGCGCTAACCTCGTTAAAGCGGTGGTCGGGCGCGCAGCTTTCGAACAGCCGTGCCGGGGCCCTGGCACCGTGCTTGCGAATCCAGACTTAAGCCCATTAGCCGGTGGAGCTTCCCAGGAGACGTTGGTCCTGCTCGAAATGGCCGCGTCACCGATTAACCACCGGCTGCTTCTCATTCTCCTAGCGAGGCAAACGGAGAAAGTCAAAGGATCGGTATTTATCGGCGCGACGGACCCTAAACTGCCCTTTTCCACTCTTCCTTCGTCGCACATTTTTTACACGAGAGATTGCAACGTCGCGCCTGTGCTGGTGAAAAGTGAACGCCGGGGAAAGCGAAGGGTGAACGTGAAAAGTTGCAGGAATTAATGACCCCGGAAAATCGACGCATCCGATAAGGGATCGTTTCGAAATCAGTGCCACGGAAAATCAGCGTGCTCGAGGCGGAACAACAGTCTAGATTTTATAATAGTAATTAGCATCACTGCGGTAGAGACTTTTTATTGCCACGATGTCGTGGTCGCTGTGGCGGGAGAAAGAAAAAAAAAAAAACATGCAATAAAGTCGAGCGGCGTTCGAGGAATTGCATCGCGTTTCAGTTAATGTTACGTATTAGCTAGATCGGCCTGCGAAACCGATAATTGCGGCTTTATTTCGCCGGGGCCGGAGGGGCGCGGCGGAAAGAATCACGAGAAATCGTTTTAACGACGCGGTCGAGGCGGCTGGCGACACGCCGAGCTCCTTCGCGGGACAACGGATAATGGAATTCAGCGAGCGTTGCGTACCGCGACGCATTACGAAATTACGATTAAAGCGGCGTTGAACGAACGATCGGGGCGACGGGAATCACAGAGAGAGAGAGAGGGTGGGTGGGGGTGTGAAGGGTGTGAGAGAAGGGAAAAGTGGAAAATTGGGGTGCAGGCGCGGAGGAAGGAGCGCGCTATATAGGGAGTACACGAGCTTCCGGTTTGTCCCCCGGCTTTCCAATATTCTTCTCGGTCGGCTCGATTGGAGATCGAATTGTCCGTTAATTGAAATGATTAATTGTCTCACCTCTGGCGGCCCTGGTCGACCGGCACCCGCTCGCGTTCCCTGATTGCTTATTTACAAATAGGAAATTCGAAAATGTGCAGAATCGCGCGCGCGCGCGCTCGACGATCACGGCCCCGTGGCGCGACGGAGAGGGCGAGGCGACGGGACGCGGCTACGTTCCGTTCCCCGTTAGCCCGCGTCTACGCGAAACAGAGACGGATGCCGGGAAAGAGACAGGTTGACGATCGGCGCGCGGGTGCGCGAGACAGGGCCAGGCGGCGGTGGTAGTGCTCTCGTGGAATGGGGGTGGCAGTAACTCGGATACTCGCTCGCTCACCGAGTTTTCACCGGTGGAGGAGGGACGGTGGTAGGGGCCACGAGGTGGAGGCCATACGAGGGCCGCAATATCGTAGGATATTACGAATTTGCTATTTTCCGCGGCGGCCGAATTGAAACTGGGATTGTTAATTACTCGGTGATTATCGCTGGCAGAATCGAAGTCGCGCCGAAATTGCAGAAATCGAAATTACTTTTACGTTCCTCCTTCCCCCACTGCCCTCCCCCCCACGCTGACACCTACCCTTCTCCGGAGGCCTTTTCGGCCGACGCTTGTCTCGGGATGGCTCACCTTCGACCAATGCGCTCGAACCTGTTCCTAGAAAGGGTGCTCGCGATTCAGACGCTTTGAAACAGTCGAGTATGAGAACTGTTTCTTGAGAACATTCTAAATTTTGACTAAGGACACTTTTAGTGAAATTCGATACACGGTTTAAAGGTAGAATATGTATTCTTTAGCAACTTATTGGAAAGTATTTTAACAAAGGTGCGGTTTCTTTATAATAAAGTAAAAAGGAAAGGCATTCAAATACATATAGATGAAAAAATGGGTCCTAATATGAGACCCAGTTGGTTTTTTCCTGAAACTTATTTTTTCTTTCTTTCGTTTTTTTATAAAGTCTGAAGAATATTACTTAATTACTTTCGTTATTCAGAACTATTTCTTCTTCACTCTCATTAGTTGAGTTTTCACGGGTCTTATATTCGGAAACAATAACATGCTGACTATTAAGTTGCTTCGGAGTTAAGTCTTCGTCATTTAATGATATACAACTACTTAGTAAGCCTTAAACTCAATTGCAAGCACTATAAAACAGTATTTGTGAAAATCATTAGACACTTTAGAGGTAATTGTAATTTAATCGAACCACTTCAAAAACTTTCTGTAACGTAGGTATTACAGAAATATGTGCTTGATTAGGATGCTTAATTAAATAGAACGCCACTGTGCAGACAAAACAACCAATTTACGGTTAGTTCTTAGAAAAGAAATGCCATCGCTATGACATTCAAGATTTCTTTATCGGAGATACGCTGGGGTCTCGTATTAGGAGAGGCCGTCGTATTCGGCAACTCTACCCTATTCGGGTAAGTTCGGGATAGTCGGTCCACCCGAAATAAAAAGGCTGTTAAAATTAATACTGATTATTTTATCAGAATAAACCTAATCTGTTGAGAATTGTATGCTGATTCCGAAAAACTGGTGGATATTTGCTTTAAGACAATGTTGGCTGAAGATCGGGTTGAAAACTGAGTTTCAGGAGAAAAGGTTTTCGTTCTTTGATCCTCTCGTTAACTTTAAAAGGAAGGGTTACTATGACCAAATATTTTCGCTGCATTGGTCTTCAATATTGTCCACAAGATTAAACGAAAATTGACTTAGAAGTGTATTTTAAATACGATTTCGTAGAATTTTATAAAAGAGGTTAAATGATTTCACAACCCCTACTTACACTTTACCGCCTATAAATCCAGAAAAACGCAGAAGGAATCGAAATGACGCTATTAATTCAACTGTTTGGCTCCCAAGAAGCTATCCTCCTCTACCTTAACGCGCTCATACGTGTAGACTCTGAAATATAGCGACTCGACGAACTCGACGCGTAAATTGTAGACTCCAATTCCTCACTGGAGAGCTGCACTTTGCGTAGCTCCTGGAAGGATTAAAAATGGAGGAGCGATGACTGGGCGCTTCTAAATTCTAAAGGGTGCCCTCATTGTGTCCGTTCGTATTTTCTTTGGTTTCAAATTGCCGACATCACTGTCAGTGATGCACCGTGATCGAGTATAGGGGAAAGGTGGGATAGTTGATCATCGGGGATACACGATCACATCAGTTTACATCCCAACTCAAAAATTAAATACAAACAAAGCCAACCATTATTATTATTTTAATAAAAAAGAAAAATTGCGATCAACTGTCCCACCTCTCCCCTACATCTAAAGTTACCCCGTCCCAGTTTAACCCTTAGACCGCCGCTATTTTTTATAAAAATAGGGGTCCTTTCTTCCAAAAATTTTAATATATGAGTAGTCAATAGGTCCCATAGAGTCGAGTGGGTAGAACCGTGCCAATATAGTGGCTATAGCGGCAGTCTAAGGGTTAAATAACCCCGGCAAACCAACAACTTCCCACCTAACCATCATCAACGGCCACGCGACAACGAAACGAAGGATCTCGAATCTCCGTTCCACCCGAGCCGATCGTCGGCTCGACGTCCGCGACGCGCAGAAGAAAGGGTGGCTTCGGCCACCACCGAGAGGGTTGGTTTCCTCCGACGCACAGCGGTCTCTCGAGAAGAGCGGGCATCGGAAGGCGGCACGGTTGGGAGAGAAGGAAGAGGTGTGGTTCCCTCGGTCAACGGCAGCGGGCAAATTGAAATTCGTAGATGCGGGTGCGGGCTCGCTCGGCCAATTGGAATGCAGAATCATACCGGAAATGCCGAGTAATGCACCAATCAGAATCTGGGAATAGTTAGAGGCCCGGATGATTAGGAATGCGCGCAATAACCTCTGATTAATGTGATCGGTGTATGGTATATGCCGTGTAGCGTGGCAGGACGGCGTCGGCGGCGTCGGTGGCGTCGGTGGCGTCGGCGGCTCGTTGCTCCATCCTTTGGCTTGGCTACCGGTTACGCGAATACACTCTCCCCCTCCGCCCCCTCCCCGCGCGCTCCGATCTCTCTATCACTCCCTCTTTCTCGGTCACCCGTCGCGTCTGAACCCCGTCTTTCTCTCGCCCTCCCGATCCGCCTATGCCCCATACCGCCCGCGATCCTGCGTCCTTCCCTGTCGGACGCGCGACCACCCTCGTCCCTCGGTAGCTCGCTCCTACCCGCGCCGCGTACGATTACACGCGCCTTACGCCCGTCTACGTGTACGTTCACGCAGATTCCACGCACACGCGCGGGCCCCTCTCTCTCTCTCTCTCTCTCTCTCTCTCTCTCTCTCGCGCTCTTTCTCTCCTATGTACCGACCGGAGAGCCGTACGAGAGAACCGTACGCGCTTACTCGTAGGTACGTATTGCTATGTACGCGCGTATAATATATCTCCGTCGACGAGCGGTATAGTTTGTGCAAGAGCTTGCCATCGGCCGGTGGCAAACGAGAGAACCCCGGGGCCACGGTTGGGGGGGGGGGAGGGGGTGAGTCGGGGGGTGGAGGGCGGGCGGGGCGGGCAAGGGAAACGGTGCGCGCGAGTGCTCCACTCGCGCAAGGCTTGCGGGGGTGGGGGAGGGGGGGAGGGGGTGGGTATGCATTTACATAAATACATAACGCGGGTGCATACAATGTTAGTGCTATGCTGTCAATTCTACCCTTGCAGCGAGGCAATTCTGAGTTATGCCAGAACGCCATGCCCTGTGACGGGCCTCCCTCCTAGTATGCGGCTGCACCCTTCTCGCGCGCCTACCCGTATGTTTGTGCCTACCGTGCACACTCGCCCTCCACACACTACCCCGCGCGCCCCACCTCTCCGCCCGTTCGCCGCCTCCTCCGCTCTTAGCCCCCGCTCGCAAACCGAGCCTCGAACCCCCTCGGCCCGCCGCCCGCCCGCCCGCCGCACCGACGTCTCCGTGATTGCAGCATTCATCTTGCATCTTTAAACTTTCCTCGCCGACCCACGAAATCGAGAGCTGCCGCGTCGACTTCACGGTTTCACCGACGCGAGTTTCGCCCCGCTAACGAAAACTGCCGAATCGTATACCTACGTTGATGCTCGTCCGAGGGCTTCCGGTTTAAATCGAAATTCGTCGCGATCGCAGCCTGTAGCCTCGCGGCCGGGCGCTGTTCGGCACTTCGATTGGGACTTGGGACAAAAATAAAAGAATAAATACAGTGTTGATAATTCACATTTTTGTATTAATAATTCTGCTGTCTAAGTTCGCTGAGTTTTATTATACGAATTTGGAATAATAATGAAAGTTATATTTAAATATTGCCGATAGGTAATTAAACAATAAGAGGCAATATTACTTAGTATTAACAAAGCACTAAAAATCATTTCTTATATATATAAAACACGAATGAATAATATATATGTACACATTAAAAACAATAAACAGAACAATCAAAATTATAGTATGGTTGGGAGATTTTTTTAATTGGAAATTAAAATTATACACGTCAGTTCAAATTATCCATATTTAAGGTATAACAAATGCAACTAACAAAAATGAATAATGCACGAGGATGCTAATTTCTTAGTGTTTAAGTAATAAGAAACAAATGATAATTATTGACACTCTATTGGTTTTTTAGGGTATTACATTTCACATTAATATTCCTTATTTTCGGACTAATGTTTATATTTTATAATACTTAGATCAAAATTGAACATTGATTATTTCGATTTTAGTCCATTTCGTACCACATTAGAGATATGATCTCCCCCTTAAGACTAATAAAATAGAAAAATATTATGACACTGTGTACTATTCTGTATAAACAATTAATGCGAATTTAATTATCTAGACTACAGTATCAGATAAAGATAATAGAATATAAATTACATGCAAATTTTAAATCTTGTAAAAAAAGGTTAAAAAATGTATTTATATACTTTTACACAATTGGGGAGTTGACATATTGAGTTACACAATAACTGTTTATTAATATTTCTATCATTTTAGGCTTTTCATTAATAAATCTATAGATTTAACTACTTTTCCCTTTTCTTTTCAAATACTATCAACACCCCAATTCGCCCCTCCAAGAAAGGCTCCTGAATCCGTCACTGCGCACTGTGCGAGGTGACGTTCGGTATCGCGAGCGATCGGAGGTTCGCGGATGATCGGGCCTCCGATTGGAAGCTGCGAGTGGCCCGGAGCGCGGCGGGTTAATCCGACGGCGAATTAAAGGGAGAGCCGCGAGGTCGTTCGCGAGTCTATTAAACCTGCCGGTACTTACGTTTACGTAATAATAATGGTGAATAACGAGAAAGCGTCTTTGTCCCGACGGTTGTTTTTCCACGGCCGGGGAGGGAGCTCGACCGGTCGCAGCGGCGCGAAATTAAAACTACTAAATCTCTTTCGGCGAGCGTTATAAAAGCGATGTCCCCTTCCCCGTTCGCGTTTCCCAGCTGCGACGGTATCGAAGGCGGCGCCTCGAACGCCGCGCGCCTCGCAAACACCGCGGGCCTTTCATCTCCTCGGCGAACACCGCTAACTAGACGATTTCTTTTTTCTGTTTCAGGTGAGTACACACACCTCTCGCCCGATCATCCGGAAGAACGCTTGTCTCGAGAGATCGCGAACGGGGGCGCGCGCTCTCGCGCGATTAGGTACGTTATTCTTTCTGGCGTCGCGACGCCGAGCGTCCGCCTCTACGCTCCAACGATTAAGAGCCGAAGGGGCCGCGGAGATTTCTCGGTCGCTCGATAGCAAAGTCGACGGGGAATTTCAACTCCGTACATTTTTAAACGCCGTTCGTTTCTGTATCAGCGCCTCTGAACTATTCACGTCGGACGTGCGAATTCCAGATGGAATACCCTAAAATATATTATATTTGCCGCGACATCGGTCAAAGGTCGCGAACAACTTTCCGCGATATTAACCTCCTTTCCTTCGCGGCCCCGTTTCCGAGTGGCTGCGAATCCACGAGCAGATTTTGCTCCACGCTTTTCTAGCGTCAGACAAAAATCTCAGCAACAAGTAAATGTGGATAATCGAAATAGTCGCGAGGGGTGAGATGTTTCAAAATATATCGCGAACTTTGTTTCATGAGAGTCTAGTTCTATGGAACTGATGACAAAGTAATTAAAAAATAATGAAATAATTGTCTCGTGAGATTAAAGTCTTAGGTGAGCCACGATATTTTGTCTCAGCGTGGATTTGCAGATTTAAACTCTTCTAAGACAAGTTTTATGATATATTTTGAAAAATCTGATCTCTCGCGAGAATTTGAATAATTTACATTTAGTTGTTGCTGAGATTTTAAAAGCTCGTCGCGGTTTCGCACTTTAATTTCATAAAACTAATGACAAAATAATTGAACAATAATAGAATAATCAAATAATTATCTCGTGAGATTAATTTTAGGGATTTTGTCTCATCGTGGATTTGCACGTTAATAATTCACCGTCGATCTTCACCTCCCGATCGACGTACCTACCTACGAATTTAGATGCCAGAGAAACTTGGAAGGAACGACGCATAATAGCTGAATTCTAGTTTACGCAGTTTTCGGCGTCCCGGAGTACAATAACGGATTACTCCATAAATGTGTTCTAGAGAATTCGTGGGAAGGTTCGATAAAAGGAAGATAAGGGACATTACGTATGAAACGACGCGATATTACCGAGTCCGCCGCTGTATATCGCGTAATTTTTCATGCATTTTCGACGTTTCGCCGCGATTCTTGGCGACACGCGACCAGCGCACGCTGGATGCTGGAAGAAGCCGTAGGTACCATTCACGCCATTCATCTCCGAGGAGACGCAGCGTCGTTGGATGGACGCGCAACGACCTCCTCCGCCCACACTGTCGCGCGGCTGTCTGCGTTTATGCTCGCGACGGAGTCGGACGCATATCCGGCGAAACAAATATAAAGCATAAAATATATATTAATGCTCGGTAGTTTCTTCGCGAACGACGGTGCCCGCCGAGATAGCGAGACCGGGCCAGGGTCCGGGAGAGAAAAATATCGTATGAATCATTTATCAGTCTGGCTGGGTCTGAATGTACGTAACGTCTTTCGCTGGTGTGCGTCGCAACGGCGTCTGGCTTATCCTCGCACCCATTCTATTCCCGAGATGTGCTCTAGACTAGTGGTGGAGAACTATCGATGGTACTTGCGATAGTTATCGATGGTTCTCACTATCGAAAACTATAGATGGCTTATTTTCACTATCGATAATTATCAGTATTGAAAATTAATTAAAAAATAATGAGAGTTGAAATTCAGAATCCCAAATTTAATTTGTAGTGGTGGAGAACTATCGATGGTACTTGCGATAGTTATCGATGGTTCTCACTATCGAGATTTGTAATAGTATTAGAAATTAAATTTGGGATTCTGAATTTCAGCTGTTATTATTTTTTAACGATTTTCAATACCGATAATTATCGATAGTGAAAATAAGCCATCTATAGTTTTCGATAGTGAGAACCATCGATAACTATCGCAAGTACCATCGATAGTTCACCACCACTACTCTAGACTAGTGGGCGATGTATTCTTTATTCGACTTTTATTATCGTTTCACGCGGGAAGCATCGAGCATTAATTTCGAATTCATAAGAAAACATTGCTTCAGAAGTTTTGCAGAACTTAGCTCAAGTATTCTTTATCTTTATGAAATTGCATTATTTTAATATATTTTGTTTAAGGGGTGATGATTGCGCGATAGATAAACTTGCAGGGATTTTGTAAGGGAATGTCACAAAACAGTTTTATCGATAACATTTAGTTTCAACACTTTCTTACATAATTTTCTTCTTAAGGGATTGTGTCTACATGTGAGGTCTGAAACACACAAGTATTTTGGGGATTTTTTCTTAAAAACATGACCTTTTAACTAAACGGTTGTATACTTGGAAATATATATTTGAAAGTTCTTGTAATTGTTTTTGCAACGCGATATCTAAATAAATAATGGAATTATAAGCGATCTCTCGGCAGCGTTTTTTTATTTAAGCACTTTAGCTTTGACCTGGTTCATCAGAAATAAAAAATTCGACCTGCTTTAGTTAGTATATTAGAGTATCTAGTCCTTAATCGTGTTTTTTTCCATTTCCATTGCGTGGTTTTTATTTTACAGATGAAAAAATATATTAAAAAATTTAAGTTAACGATTTTAAAATTCACTGAAAACTAAAAAAAAATTTTTTTTTGTACTACAATTACGACGGCGATATGTCAGTTTAAAGAAAATCGTGGTGCAGGATATTAGAATAGTGACCGCAAACTACTGAAAAAAAATCACAGCGGGGAGATCGCTGATATTTCTTTTATTTATTTGCTACAAGTAGTTAACAATATACACTTTCGAATACATAAAGGGGTGATTATAAAGCCTTCAAGTTTTTCCCCCAAAAATTCCCGAACATACATATTTTTTCAGACCTCACAGGTAGGCATAACCCCTTAAATAATTTCTCGTTTTTAAACCACAGAAGTTTGAGATTTATACTTCGGAAAAGAGTGGTGGCATTCCGTATTTTGTTTTTAACCGGTTCCTACACCAACTATTTAACGTTATCTTACGGGGCCATTTGAAATTCACAACCCTTTGTGACTCTACAATTCTGTTGCCACCAACAAAATCTGCTATAAATGATAAAATCACGAAAAATCGACACTCCTCTTTCCTCCCCTTTCGCTTCAGATACATTGTTCCATCACCGATGATTTAAATACTCCCGAAACTCGTTGCCTCGTTTTGTATTTACGGCGTTTCTATATCGCTTAGCGCGCGAAGTTTGCAGGCGAGGAAGTAGAAAGGGAGCCGAGAGATCGATAGAGATTTCGGTGCTACATTTTTTACGACTCCAGCCTTTCTCGAGACTGAAATACTTTGGGCGACCGGGCACGGCTGAGAGTTCAAATATTATACGAGTAGAAGTTTCGTCGCGAATTTAAGAAGCGGAGGGGCATTATTGATCGCGGGCCTCGGGGAAATTCGAAATTGTTGTCGGTAATGTCTCGCGAGCAAGACGACGCCGAGAGCGCGAAGGCGAGGCAGCCGTTAAATTAAGTGTCGCTTATTATAATTGCGACTTTAGAGAAATTATTCCAGCGCGCGCGCAACAATTCGGTTCCCTTTTCATTGTTTCCACCCCCGGCGTTTCGCCTTTCATACTTTTACGACGGCTCTCGAGCAATAAAACGCTGCTCCTCCCGCTTCCGACCGAATCGGCTCGTCCTCGCAACTTTTTTACGCCCTCCAAAGAAAAAAAAAAAAAACAAAGCCAGACGAGTAAGAAAATCTTGCCTTTGAAATTTATCGAACCCCGTCGATTTCCCCTTTTGTTCCTCGCGCGACGCATCGCGCTGCACGCGCTTCGAAAGATTAATTCCCTTCCCCCGCAATGTCTCCTCGTTCGTTTCCACTTGCCGAAGGTTCGAGCGCGTCGAAGTTTTCCGAGACTTCCGAGGCCGAAAGCGAGGGACGTTTTTCCGCCTCGCGGGTCCGGCCGATTCGGGGGAAAAAAAATAGCGCATAATATCGCCCGACGTGGGGTATTTGCTCGCGCGAGTAGGAAAGAGTGCGCGTCGTCGAATCCCGGATACGGAATCGAAACATCCCGGCACCGGTAGCGACGCTTTATTGCGATTTTTATATTTCATTCCGTTGGGGTCCGGCCCGATCAAAAGCACTCTGCAGTATGCATGGGGACTCCGATCTACGTTTGGTAGTTGCTCCTGGCCGGGCCACGGTTGCGCCCGCTAGAGACCAGAGGAAAAAGCGAACAAGAGGATATTCGTGGAGAGAGAGAGAGAGAGAGAGAGAGAGAGAAGCGGCGCCACGGTTTTGACGGAGACAGCCGGAGGGGTCGAGGGAGAAAGGTGGGGGGGGGGGACGGGTGACGGAGGGGAGCAGATTGAGGGAGAGAGGGAAAGGAGAGGAAACACCAATTTTTCACCCTCGAATAAAATTATTATCGACGAATGAGTAAGTGGGTTGCAGGTTATCGGGTAGGAGGCTGGGGGTTGCTCGCGTCGCGGCGCGGCTCGGCTCGCCAGCACGGCCGGAGAGAGAGGGGCGAGCCGCGATGGATGGCGTTTGGAAAAGCTCTCGCGGCACCGGATGAGAAAGAAAGAGGGGACACGCGGCCGCCGCTAGCCGAGCGAGAAGGACCGCGACCGACTCATTTTTAATATTTAAAATTTAATTTACAAAATGCCACTGGCCGCCCTCTTCCGCGTCCGAGGCTCTCTCGCGCGCGCACCTGAACGCAATCGTTACAGTTTCGCTTACTCGCCGGCCCGCTGTTTCCGCGTTACCCTACCTTTGTCCTGGCCCGGCCCCTCGCGTCGCTCGCCCCGCTCGCCGCGCTCGCGCCTCTTTCCCTTCGACACGTTGACATCCTTTTGTTCGTGCCAGCGGTGGCAGGCGTCCGGCTCTCGTCGGGCCGAAAATCTGCCGGAGAGAAATCGAGATAGTCGGGCCGCCGGTGGTTGGGAAGTCGCGGTCACGCAATTACTGGGGCAAGGATGGAAAGTGAGGGCGCGGCAGCTGGTTTACGAGGAGCGGTATAGTCGGCCTCGGGGCGCCTCTCGCCTCTCGTCTATCGCCTCTCGCCCCGCGGAGCCAGCGTCTCCTCGAAGAACAGCCGGGGGGCGATTATTCGCGCGCCGCGCGCTCGGTGTCATTGTTATCCTCGTTGTCGTCGTTGTCCCCGGCCGTTATTACCATCTCGCGCTATGACAATTCCACTTTTATCGATCGTTCCCAGACCGCGGCCACCGCCGGACGACGACGTACACCGAGCGTCTCTATCTTCTTCGCCTCCGCCTCTCACCCTCCGCGCCGCGTGTTCTGTTTACGGTGCTCGTCGCGAGGGAGATAGCAGGCGCCTCGACGAAACTTAAGCGGTCGTGTACCTTAGGTATACGCGGCGGCTTCGCGTGTACCTACATAATACGATGTAAGTTACGACGCGCCATGTAACTTTGGCACTTTGGACAATAGCTGCGTCCCTCGCACCCCTCCTTCCTCCACCCTTCCTCGCTCTACCCCCCCCCCCCTGCTTTCACCCCTTTCTCCGTCTTCCATTCCGCGCTCCTTCGTCTCGACGCCCCTCCCGCCCTTCCTACCGCTCCGAGTACACTCTTCGCCGGGAACGGCACAAACGGCTACTAAATACTCGACGGGCGAAACGCGCGCCTAGAAAACCCGACCTACCCCAACCGCTCGCGTTGCATGTACCCCGCGTGTCGAGTGTACCGGAATTGGTATCGTCGCGCTAACCGATGACGTTCACCGCCAAACGATTTTTCTTTATCGTCGGTGGAACGCGCACTTCAAGCCTCTTTGTAAGGATTTTAGGAAAATGAGTTTAAACTATTCGAACCATTCATTTAGATACTAACCCTGATGATAATAATAATAATAATTCGTCTTTGTTTATCACACCTACAAAAAAAGAATTATGTGATAAATAGCCGAGGTTCAGCTTACATGCAGGGATCCTAACCCGCCGGGAGCGGGTTACGAGTAGCATAAGACAGTCTAGTCTAGACAGCCACCTAAGGGGGTACTATGGTTATCTGGCCGAAAAATTGAGCAAGGCACAAGTAGATAAATAATGTATAAAAAGTTTCGCATGATTATATTTGTAATTCATTGAGTAAAAAATTCATAAAAATTGCACAATTTTTCGGCCGGATGACCAGAGTACGTTAAGTGGCTGTCTAGACTAGACTGTCTTATGCTACTAGTAACCCGCTCCCGGCGGGTTAGGATCCCTGCTTACATGCCGTTTTGCAATCTAACAAAAAAACAATATAAAACAAAAATAAAGCTGACAAGACAACAGCTGAGCGAGAGAGGGGACCACGTGACAAGGGGAGTTAGGGGTAGTGAACAAGAATAAAAGAACAGGCAGCAGATTTAAAAGATCTCTTCCCCTTATACCGAGCGTCTCGGTAACTGACTATTCTGAAAAATTTCAACGTGGGACTTGAAAGATATGCCTTGTCAACTGTAAAGAGCTTTGACAATATTCTTTATTTCAGCGAGCATTACTTTTTATTTAAAACAATTCGAACAGTCATTTTTAGTTACCGGCGTTAATTCTTAACGCAAAAGAATGCTCTTCGTTCTAGAAAAAAGGGGGGGAGAACATATTAAGTAGAATCGTCAGGGGATCTCTAAGAAGGAAGCAGTTTCTTCCGGTGAAAAATGCTATCTTTAAAATCTTCAGATTGAAGTGATAGTCCCAATTACAAGTTTTATTGAGTTTATTGACATTGACATTCAGGAAGTAGTAAATTCAGTAAATTTCGATAGTGGAAAGTTAATTTTCCAGTCGATTGTCTCCTAGCACCGTCAAGGACCCAGTTCCTGATCAGAACCCAATTTCTAATCAGTTTAGTATATAAATACCAAATAATAAGTTTATCACGATACAAATTTATTCCAAAAATTATTAAATAATTCTGAAGTATTTTTAAATTTATACGCAAACATTTGATAGCTCATAGTAAAATGTTTTAGGTTGATCAGAAACTGCTCCCTTTGCATCTTAAGTGATCAGGAACTGGGTCCTTGACGGTACCCCTGTTCCGACAACTCTGCGACGGTTCGTTTGTCGAAAACCGTCGAGCGTCGCCGCGGCCGTCTTTGAGCGAGGCCAGTGCAGGTCGACTGGACGAATGAAATCCTCGGAAAGCCGATGGTGGAATCGATGGCCGCGTGGTTGGTGCTCGATAGGACACGGTGAATGGCGAGTGGCGAGTGGCACGCAGGTAATTTGAACGTGACGACGCGGCGGTGGCGGCGGCGGTGGTAGCGGTGGTCAGAGGCTTCGTCGTGAATCGCGGTGGCGGTGAGTCAGTCGCGTCAGGAGCACACCGGGGCCAGGTAGCTGGAACGGGGGAATCGGCGGGGGATGAAGGAGGGCGGGATGGGGGTGGGGGTGGGTGGAGGTGGAGGTGTGTGGACCAGCCTC
Organism: Andrena bicolor; assembly: GCA_960531205.1. Taxonomy (NCBI): domain Eukaryota; kingdom Metazoa; phylum Arthropoda; class Insecta; order Hymenoptera; family Andrenidae; genus Andrena; species Andrena bicolor. The sequence continues at coordinate 13,726,742 of OY482665.1, forward strand.
GCCTCAAACGAGCGACGTATCTCTAATCCAACGCCATAGAACTGACCGGTGCTATTTAGCCGGCATTGTATCGGGGTAAAGCGAGTACCGTGTACCACCACCGTAGTAACACCATGCCCTCTGTCGATCTCTCCGCCGGACTTCTCTCTAACCCTGTATCGGGTCCTCCTCTCCTCCGTCCGACACTCTCTCCTTCCTTTTCCCTGCGTGCCGGTTCGTTCGCCGAGTCCTCTCGCTTCCTCTAGGCTCCTCGAATACCCTTGCGCCTGGGCTAGCCCCGCGCGCTCGGTCACGCTCTCTCGGTGGTTCTCTCTGTTCTCTTCGTCCGCCCTCACCCCCGTGGAATCAATTGCGGTCGCCATGGCTACCGTAATGGAGATCCAGGACCAGGAGGGTGCCTTTTCCACGGGAGGTTGACCAAAGCGTATCCCGTAATGCCTACACGTCAGGACGAAATCAAAGACCAGGATCCCCGACGCATCGTCCGCCGCCTCGATACGTGCGCCAGACCTCTCTCACCATTTTCCCTACACCCTCGTAGTCTACTCTCTCTCTCTCTCTGGTTCGGCTCGATCGCGCGGAAAGATCGGTCGCTTTTCAGCCGGTCCCCGACTAGCAAACCGACCGCGAGTAACCGAATAAATCCGTCCGACGAGGCGCGTCCACGGATCCCGCAGAACGCTGGGTGAAGAAGCGAAACGGACGGAAGCGTCGGTGCCCGAAGAACACTGGGTTTGTGTTGCTACGCGCTGCGGGTTCGGAGTTGTAGGTCGCTGGGCCTGTAGGCCAACCGGATACACTCGCGGACGCGCTGAACCCTCCCGCTCGGGGACACGAGGAAAAAAAAGGTTGAAAGGGTATTTAGTAGGTTTAGGGGGTGGCGCGGTGGCCACTAGTCGGCTGTCACCGCGTGCCTCGCTGCTCAGTCGCGATACGTAACGCGTGGCCGACAAAAGGCGGGTCGGGATCACGCGATCGGAGCGCTCGGTAGCGCTATCAACTCTTTGCTCTGAAATCAAATTCACTTCGCCCCCACCGTTCCTCCGTCCCCCTTTGCCGGGCTCGCTCTCTTCTCTCTCGTTTCCTTTGTATCCACGCCTAGGCCGTCTCTATCCACTCGGCGTTTCTTCGTTCGCTCGCTCATTCGTTCGTTCGTTCATTCGTTCGTCAGCTCGTCCATTCGACCGACCGGTCTAGATGTAATTACATAATGGTTTTACGTGCACCCTTCTCTTCTCCGCTCTGCCTCCTACTCTCCCTCCCTCCCTCCCTCCCTCCCCCGCCTCCCACCCTACCCCGAGAATTTGCCTTTCTCTCTGTTGCTTCGTCCTCCCCCTTATAACCGTAGCCTTCTACACCCTCGCGTACGCTGGGCCCCCGCGCGCATGCACTCAGACAGGTACAAACGGGCAAACAGCCAGCTAAACGGACGGACAGCGAGGCAGCCAGCCAGCCAGAGCCAGGCTGCAAGACTTGCACGAACGCAGGAACGCATGCACGCACCCACGTATCCACTCACTTAGGCAACACGCACCGACCCTACTTCTCTCCCCCACCGTCGATGCAGCGGCAGAAATACGTAGCTCGCGGTTTATCAATATTGCACGGTTGCTTACACGAGGGAGGAAACAACAGCGGAAAAGGAGAAAAAAGAGCGTTCTCGTTAAAAAACCTATCATTATTGTCTAGCCTCTTGGCAATGGCGGTTGTTGATCGGAAAAGTCGTTCATCCCCTTGGTGCGTGGCTAATGCAGGATCATGGAGAAATCAGGGAAACGCCGGGCCTCCTCCTCTTTTATTTATTTACTTGCGGGCAGAAGCCCTTTGGCGTCGATACATAAGTAAGACGAAATATATCGGAGCATTGAAGGCTGGTTCAGACACGTCCAGTAAGTTAATCGAGTAGCGAGTAATTTAGTAATTTTCCGTGCTTGGACACTAAAATTTAGTCGAGTAGTTTAGTAAAACAATGGAAAATTACGAAACTACTCCACTAAATTACTGGACGTGTCTGTTCTAGCGTAAGTTTAAGTTACAGTAGAGCGTCGATTATCCGAACTGCTTGGGAACAGAGCTGGGATTATTCGAATAATTTAATATTTGAGTATTTTTCAAATATTCAAATGCTATTATTCGAATATTTGAGTATTCGAATGCGATTATTCGAATATTTGAGTATTCGAATGCTATTATTCGAATATTTGAGTATTCAAATGCTATTATTCGAATATTTGAGTATTCGAATGCTATTATTCGAATATTTGAGTATTCGAATGCTATTATTCGAATATTTGAGTATTCGAATGCTATTATTCGAATATTTGAGTATTCGAATGCTGTTATTCGAATATTTGAGTATTCGAATGCTATTATTCGAATATTTGAGTAGTCGAATGCTATTATTCGAATATTTGAGTATTCGAATGCTATTATTCGAATATTTGAGTATTCGAATGCTATTATTCGAATATTTGAGTATTCGAATGCTATTATTCGAATATTTGAGTATTCGAATGCTATCTTTCTTCTTCCCCAGCCTCGCAATTTTTTTTTCATAAAAAATCAGATGGGTGAATATCTATTAGGTTTCTCTACCATTGTTAGTGTCCAGTCTGTTTTTATTTGCTGTAGGTATTGATGAATTAGGAACTTCTAGATTGTGGTTAATAATGTTGAGAGATCGCCTCTCTCTCTCCCTGATTTCCGAGGTAAGATCTTCCTCCTTTAATTGTGTTTGTGTTTGGAATATTGGCAGCTCTGTTCGAGATTCGCGAGACAGCCAAATTAATACGTTCAAGGTCTTCATTGTAGGTTACACGAAATTTGGCAAATTCAGACGTAATTAATTCTTCGATACAAAGATGTTGGCACTCTCGCGTTGAGGCGAAGATACTTCGTAGTCGTTGGAAAAACCATGTTCAATTTCTGGATAAAATGCAGGATAAAACGAGACTCCACAAGCGGAACAGGGCACTGGTTTGGCCATTGTAGTTCCACGTCCTTTAGAAAATTTATTATCCACATCTAGTAAATTAAAACAGGAGACTGCGTATAAATATAAACACGTCCTCATGCTTCGAGACTTGCCCGATAACTCCACTTATCCAACTTATTGACCTACTGAAAAATTATTATTATTAAATAAAATTCACGTTTGTTTTTCTGCCGAGGGGAACTAGATGCCTTCTCGATTGCTAGCTAACGTTGGCGCTCGTCGCGAGTCGGGCGATTCCCGGATCTCGCGGCTCCCCGCGCCGACGTCGGAGATCGTGTCGCGGCCGTGGCTACATAATTCAAGGAGCGAGACGCGTCGCTCGGGCTCGCCGGATGCGCGAGCAGGGGAGGTAAAACCCTTCCACCCGGCCCGCGAAAGGGTTAAAACATAGGGGCCGATGAAAAATTCAAGGGGATTTCAGTGGCTGAAAAACATTGTTTAGCCCCCTGGCACCGCGGTCCGAGTAACCGGTTCATCTATTATTTCCGCGACACCGAGTAGGTGCGCCACGCGGAACGCGCGCGTCCACCCGCATCTCTCTTTTTTCCCTCCTTCCCCTTTGCAACTTTGATCGCGCGTGCACAGCCTCCTTTGCGCCCGAATCGCGAGTGCCATCTCGGTCCTCGGTCCTCTCCGCCGAAATCTTAAAAGCCGCGGCGAGTGGTTCGCGAGATGAAAATGAGGCGCGACGCTGTGGAAAATGGGAAACGATACCCTTGCCGTGTAAAGATCGGGGGACGCGCGAGTCGAAAGTTTCCAGCCTCTGCACCCGGGTAAATACGCCGCGCGAAATTTATCGCCGCCCGAAATTCGGCCGGCCGATATACCGGCTGATTTATTCGCGCGTCGCCGCGCAACGTGAAAACTTGCGGCTTCACTTTTCGCGAGAAGAACGGCCGAGTCGGTGTACCTTCGCTTTAAAGAGTGTGGGATTATCGCGGAAACGAAGTCTTTTCGCATTTTCGTCTTCGCTAAATTCCTTCGAAATTACGAGGCATTCGACTTTTCTTCGCGACAACGCTTCGGAGTAGTGGTGGAGCACTATCGATGGTACTTACGATAGTTTTCGATAGTTTCGATTTTCACTATCGATCATAATTATCGGTATTGAAAATCGGAGGTTAGTCAAAAATAATAACTAGTGGTGGAAAACTATCGATGGTATTTACGATAGTTATCGATGGTTCTCACTATCGAAAACTATCGATGGCTTATTTTCACTATCGATAATAATTATCGGTATTGAAAATCGGAGGTTAGTCAATTAAAAAATAATAACACAAATTTAATTTGTAATATTATTACAAATTTCGATAGTGAGAACCATCGATAACTACTTACGATAGTTATCGATGGTTCTCACTATCGAAAACTATCGATGGCTTATTTTCACTATCGATAATTATCGGTATTGAAAATCGTAGGTTAGTCAATTCAAAAATAATAACTAGTGGTGGAGAACTATCGATGGTACTTACGATAGTTATCGATGGTTCTCACTATCGAAATTTGTGATCCTGAATTTCGGCTGTTATTATTTTTGAATTGACTAACTTACGAGTTTCAATACCGATAATTATCGATAGTGAAAATAAGCCATCTATAGTTTTCGATAACTATCGTAAGTACCATCGATAGTTCTCCACCACTACTTCGGAGGCGCGTAACAATCGCTGGTAAAAGTTATCGTTTAGAGTACCCCGAGTGGAGGGCTCGGAAGGGTTGGAAAGAAGGCGCGGCTTTCGTTTGCTACGGCGACTCTTAAATCCTCGGAGGCAGGTAGAAGCGCTATTTATTCTTCGAGCGGAGCTTCTAAAATTAGGCGAAAGCAGGAGCTAGAATCGATAGCAGCACCTAGTGGTAGCCAAGGGTGGTGGAGGTGGTTGGCGGTGGTGTTGTTGCCGGCGATGGTGGTCGGGGGGCTGTATCGTGGCGCGATACAGAGAAGGTCGGAGAGTAAGCAACAATGGCAGCCAACCACCCTGCCGTCCAACTAAATTAATCTAAGTAATTCATGTCGAAGTTTGTTCCGCCGCCTGGTATATATGCGTATGCGTGCTAGTTCGGTGTGTGCACGCGCGTTCTACGCTTGTCACCGTTACACTCGCCACGGGCACACGTACGTGCCCGCTATACGTTTAACCATCCCTTTCCGCGATCCTCGGCCCCTTCGATTCAAAATTGCTTCCCCGATTTCACCATCTCGTTTCACCCCCGAACGGTTTCTTTCCTATTTCGGTACTTGCAGCAGTCGAAGGTTAAGTGCATCGAACGGGGACCACGCGAGAGTTTCGTCTCTAAATTATGCATCAGTAACCCGAATACTATAAGCGTCTCTTCTAATTAACCCTTCAAATATTCATCGTTCTATAAAATTCCTATCGCTCAGCCGTTTCGGTCGAAAGAATCGGCGATCGGAAGTAGTTCCATAAAGGTAAACGGCGAGCGGTGGAAAGTTTCTAGCTCGCTGGAGCTGTCCAAAGCCGGAGGGTGGATAATTTTAGGGTAGTTGAAATATTCTAGCGCTTCTTAGCTGCCCAGATTCTATCGAGGACGACGAATAAATGGCAACGCGGTGTTCGAGCCACGCGTTTCAAAGCTCCTCGAGAATCCTTCGCAACCGAGCAAACATCGGCCACGAAGTTTCTCGGAAACTCGACCTTGAATGTCTTCCCGCGTTCCTCGAGAATGCCGTGAACTCGGCGAATCAGAAGACACCATCCGCGGAAGTTCCCTCGTTACCGATCAATGTGAGGTCACCTTTGCTTCCCCTGTCGTGTTCTTTTAAAATTCGCAGGGAACGGCCACCTGTCGCGTGATACAGAAAATCCACGGCCAAGATACAAAGCTCTATGCACGTCCCTTCGAAGCGGAGCACGGGAAATTGAACTCCAGTGTGAAAACGATGCTTCCACCCGCGCTCGAAATTTTGGTTGCAATCCCCTAATCGATCAAAGAACTTTAGGGACTTCGAAGCTGCAACTACTATGCTGCCCAAGAACTTTTCTAATTAGCAAAGTGTAGGGAACAGTCTCGCTCACGAAATCCCTCTAGTTACACTAAAAACGTGACGTTCGAACGAACGTCCACTTTAGACTCGAACAAATCGATCGTCGCTGGGGAATCGCCGGGGCTGGTATTCTTCCGAGAGTCGCAGCTCGATTCGGACGTGTTAATTTGCCTTCGAAGGGGACGAAAGAGATTGCGGGAAAGAGATCGCGTTTAAGAACGTCTCCTGATATTTTTAAAAGTGCCGGATCGAAATTTAGCGGGGAAAAAGCGAGTTGGAAGATTCACGAGATCTCGCGTGATATGATCTCTATTAGGTGGCGCGGCGTTAATTGTAATCGGAGATTCGTAAGAGTCCCATCCACCCCTGGCAGAGGGTGGCATTCCTGATTTACGAGGACAAAACGACGGAACTGATTTAGAAAATGGTCGGATTCGTATCTTAGAGCGGAGGGTGGTGGTCGTTGCTTCGCCTATAAATAACGCCGTTCCTCTCTGACGGTAACCTCGAGTTTGTGTGATCAAGTGATTCTCACGAAGCCGCGAGACCGATAATCACGCGACATTTTTGCGACGAAGCTTCTCTTGTCCGCGCGGCCTCCAAACGTTCGTCGGCCTGCGCGCGGAAACCTCTACTTTCGCCGCTCTGTTCCTCGTGGCGAAACGTCTGGGGACGCGTCACACCTCCGACCGACAGCCTCCACCTTTTTTTCACCGGACGAGCAACGACGGAAAAGATATTGCAATCTAGCTCGCCAACGTTTTCTCTCGAATCGCCGAGACGGACAGTTTACGCAGGAATGAAATCAAACGGAGCTTGTTTGAAGATATTCGTGAGTCAACGTTTATTCGAGAATTAACGCCAACGTGGATCGAAAGTTCGGTGGCGGTCGCGAGGATAAATTCTTTGGCTAAGTAGCTAAGTACTAGGTACGCGGTATCGATTTAGAAACGAGTACTCGTTATTCTCGGCACACGGTTAGGAACAGGAAAAAGATCCACGGAAGTAAAGGACTTTTCGGTTCTATCTTGTGCTATCATAATTTTTAAAGATCTTTATTAAATCATTTTGATTACGAATAACCATTAAGAAGGATTAACATTTTTTTGGGGCTAACAGTAACCATTAAATATAAGTTTTTTAAATAATTTTTCATGTTGTCAATGAATACTAATTATCAGTAATGTTAATAACAGTAATTGGCAATGATCGAATGTAACCAAAAAACAAATTTCCCCTCGATAATGGTTATCGGTGACCAAAATAAAATTCGGGTCATTGATAATAGTCACTGGAAGCCTCAAAAAAAGATAATTATTCATAACGGTTAGTTGTAATCAGAACAATTAAGGATTAATACTCGTTAATTATTTCAGTTTTGGAGAAATTTCTGTGCGATTTAATGACAATTTGCTTCCAATTTAAATAAAAATTAATTTGTAGGTACTGAATGACTTTTTTCTATATAATTTTTAAAATAACTGTTGTTTTGGATCTCTGATCATCATACGCGCAAAGCATGGGTGATTTTTTACCGTCACCTGTTCCTCTCCATTTGTTGTGCAATCATCAGTGGGAAAATTTCATAATCCAATGCACTTAAAGTGGACACAGTCGATACGCAAGAAGCATCGAGTAGAGGACGAAGGAGAGCGTGCAAGTTTGCAGTGCCCGGCCACTGTCCCAACATTCCGTTACGTTCTTCTTGAGCAAACGCGAAAGTCCGCATTAAAATGCGGCCGCAATAAGTACGTATTACGTGTTACGCGCGTGTCGGCCGCACCCATCGCGCGGAGCTCGCGTTTTACGAACGAAAGAAAAATGGCGCTGCAGGAAATAGATATTAGCTAACGGGTCTAACTGCCCTCCCACGGTTATGGATATACACCTGTAAAACGATTCTCGAGAGCCTCCGCCCGCTTTAGGGTGCGGCGATTCCAGCCCTAGCTCTTTTCTTACGCTACCTCACCCTCTCTCTCTCTCTCTCTCTCTCTCTCACTTCTGCCGCTCTCCCCGTCTCTCTCCGTCTCGCACCACTCCCGTGCTCCTCCCTCCCCGCCGGACAATTCACGCTGGAATCTCTGGAAGCTTTCGTTCGTTCACTCTCGATTCATCGTCGATTTCTCACCCTTCCGAAACGAGACGGTCGCGTGACCGACCCCCAAGAACGATCGCGACTCATCCCCTGAAAAAACGCCCCCGCGTCTCCGCCAGCCAGAGTAAATTGACCGCGAACGAGGGTGTCTCTTAACGCGTGTATCGACCAATGTTTCCACGCCCGGACACCGCGGACACTGTCGGCTTGTAACCTGCAAGGAATGCACAGCTCTCCCCTGTTTTCAATGGTGGAGAACTATCGATGGTGTTTGATTGCTTATTTTCACTATCGATAATTATCGGTATTGAAAATCGTAGGTTAGTCAGTGGTGGAGAACTATCGATGGTACTTGCGATAGTTATCGATGGTTCTCACTATCGAAATTTGTAATAATATTACAAATTAAATTTGGGATTTTGAATTATTTTTCAATTGACTAACCTACGATTTTCAATACCGATAATTATCGATAGTGAAAATAAGCCATCTATAGTTATCGATAGTGAGAACCATCGATAACTATCGTAAGTACCATCGATAGTTCTCCACCACTAACAAGGGGGCACCACAGATGCGGAAATCGCTTTTGGAACGACAGTAAATGGAGGTCGTAGTACTCGTGTAGTATGAAAATACCATTTCGGCTTTTCGCCAAATGGGCCTTCGTTTTCGAGATATTGTGGTTTAAAATTTTTAACAAACGTAGTAAACCGGATATATACCATCTATAGTAACCTATACCCAAGAAGGTTAAAAATGCATTTACAACATAACATATTATTCTATTATTCTTATTCTCTTTCCTCCTCCCTCTCTCTCTCTCTCTCTCTGTCTCTTTCTCTTTTCTTCTATCCCACTTTACCTGCTCGACAATCGCAGGCGTCGAAAGTTTCGGAACGAAATATTTTCGCAGCACCAGAATATGAAAGCACCGGGGAAAGAGATCATTAGAATAATATGTTATGTTGTAAATGCATTTTTAACCTTAAAATTTGCGTAGGGTAATATGTAACATACTATGTGACGTTTGTTAAAAACTTTAAACCACAATATCTCGAAAACGAAGGCCCATTCGGCGAAAAGCCGAAATGGTATTTTCATACTCCACGAGTACTACGACCTCCATTTACTGTCGTCCCAAAAGCGATTTCCGCATCTGTGGTGTTCCCTTGTAAGGTTAGTCAACTAAAAAATAATAACACCTGAAATTCAGAATCTCGAATTTAATTTGTAATATTATTACTGAGAACCATCGATGACTATCGTAAGTACCATCGATAGTTCTCCTCCTTCCTCCGGCAGGAATCGTGCAGCAACGATCGTTCGGGCGTGTTTGACGCGCCGCGGTGCCAACGCGAGGACGACGCCTCGCGCCGCGTAAACGGCTTGTGTCGAGGTTTACGAGTGGCGGCGCGGCGTGTCAAAAATTTTTCGCGGAAACAAGGGAGCCGTGCGTCACGTTTAACGAGCGGACGCGGCGCGAAACCAGGATCTAGTCCCCTCTAGGCGCCTTTAAAGTTCCTCGCGCGCCGGCACACGCGCGGGTAGGGGAAAAAAAGAGTAAAGACACTGGGCAGAGCGCCGGGCTTTTACTACTTGGGCCGCGACACGCGCGACGGATGAATGGATGGACGCGGCAAGAGGCTCGCGAAAATTCTTGTTACACGAGGAATCTTCTGTACTCCGGCCATCGGTGGACGTGTTGTTTCCCGAGACTCGGGTTTCCCCGGGGGGTGGAGGGGCGAGGGGTGGTGGAACAGCGGTAAGCAGCCGGTCGACAAGCGGGATCTCGGCGTTGGCAGCCGGGAGTGAATTATTTTTTTCGTCGACTCGTCGTACGGCAGCCAGCGCGATGGCAGAAAAGTAGGAAATCCTGTCGAAAAGATTAGAACACGGCCGCGCCCGTGTCCAAGTAATACCAGTCGGGTAATATCTCACCATTAGGCATAATCATCCCCTTACACATCCGACGAGCACATCCACCGGAGTCAGCCCGGCCCCCTAATGCCTTATAATTTATAACTCACCCCCTATCTCCGCCGCCTCGTCTACGCCCATCCCACCGCGCACAGCTTGGGCTCTCCTCCTCCGCCTCTGCCACCCACCTCTCTCCTTTGCACTCCAGGCTGCAGTCTCACGCCCTTGGAAAATATATCAGCGTTAGAGTTAGAGGAAGGCCCGGCAAGAAACTAAGCTCCCCGAACTACACCGGGAAATTTATAAATACGGCGACTAATATCGCGCCTTTATCATCGTATCAACCGTGGGTAGGTAGGTAGGTAGACGGGTCTCCAAGGGGCAGCGGAGCGGCGAAGGAGGGCTCGCGGAGGGATGAAAAAAAGCGCGACGGTCTCTCGTGGTTTCATTTCGCGGGATCGTCTTGCAAAAGCGAGGGATCCGCCGGTGAAATCGTGGCTAGGCCACGGTTCCGTGGACTCGCAGTCGCGCAATTACTCGCTAGGGTACATACGCGCGAGCTCGCCGCCGCTGCTATATTACGCCAGTATTTCGAGGGCGGAGGAAGGCGAGCGCGCGCGCGGAGGGGCGGAGGGGCGGGCGAGGAGGAGCCGGCTGGGCGATCAGCATTTTAAAATAGAGCTATTTTTAATTATGCCGGCGATCCGCCGGTGATCCGGAATAGAGAGGGGCCGAGAGGGCGGCGGTGGGGGGGAAACGAGGGGAGGGTGACGGATGGTGAGGAGACGGGTGAAGAGCGTCTCTGCCGCGGAGTTGGTCGCGATCGCGTGCTGGTATTCGCGCGTTTATCCACCTACGGCACGACATATTAAAAAGCCGCGGACGGGCGCGCTCGCGCGCTCGTTGGGGAGGTTGTCGGGCAGACGGGGAGGGCGGAGGCAGAGGGGGGCAGGCGTACTCTGGCGGATACACGGGCTCCCGATCTTTTTCGCAAACACGGAATTATATGTAAGCCCTAAGACATAGACAAAGGACGGTGCCTGGCTCGGCTGGTATCCAAGTGCGCCCGCGAGCGATATATGCCTACGGTCGTCACGCTCGATACACGCGCGTGTGTGCCAGGAACGCGAGACCGTGTCAACCGTACATCCTGAGCCCCTTTGCCCCTCGAAACGCTAAGCTTCCGAGCGGTACATAGGCCTTAAGCCGCATCGTCGCCGATCCCCTGGCCCCTTTTAACCGCCCGTCCCTTAGCGCGGCTCTGCTACCCTACCACCCAAACCCCAACCCAACCCCCCTCCCCCCTGTCCTCGCCTTTCTCCGTTCATCGCCGTCGACGTCGTAGAACTGCACGATACATCGCGACACGAGCTATCCGCCGGGCACTGCTCTTACCGCCTTAATGCATTCGGCAAACATTCGCCAGCGTTGCGAACGGGTCTTTATTTACACTACGGATTCTTTCCGTCGTGTAGAGAGCCGACGCGACGCTCGTGTGCGTCATGCTCCTCCGCGCGACGCCTCTCCTCTTCTTCCCTAGTGTCCTCCTGCTTTTCGCCTCTCTCTCTCTCTCTCTCTCGCCGCCGCCTTTCTCAGGACCTCCTTTTCGAACACCCATTCGCTTCCTCCGACGAAACCTCCGTACATAGCCCGCTTCAACCGCTGGACGAGCGAGGGGGTACAACTTGCTGGCTTTTCTTCTGAAGCGCTCCGGGATCCTCCAGCTAATATCGGGCCAGAGCTTTCAATTTCCTCCTCCAGCAGGATTTTCGAAAGCTCGATGCGGGGAAACTGTTCGACTCGAAAATGAGAGGCGGAAAGGAACAGCGACAAGTTGCATCAAAGTGGAGTCTTGATCCATTGAAATTAGACAGAAATATGGCCAATCAACGAAGTAATTCACAACAAGCTACATTTTGGGGCGGAAATTATTTCGTCGTTTTAAAAGTCCCCATCGATCTGACATCCGCTTCAAATTTTACAGGGGGTTGGTGGTAAAAAGAAACTGTGTTTCGTGAATATCTTGTTAGCTATCAGTTTTACGACAAAAACAGTTATTATGAAATTTGTAGCTTAGGAAATTCTGTAGAAAAAGTTTCACAATTTTTTAAATTACCGGTTCGGGATCTTCCCTTCACAAAAGTATAAGGGTTGAAACATGGTAACCCGTCATACACGAAAATGGTTACTTCTCCCAAAAAAACTCATAGAACATTTATTCTACAGAATTTCCTAAGCTACAAATTTCATAATACCTATTTTTCTCGTAAAACTGGTAGATAACGAGATATTCGCGAAAAACTGTTCTTATTTATCTCTCACCCTCTGTAAAATTTTCAGCTGATGTCGGATCGATGAGTACATTTGCCAAATTATTTGAAACGACGAAATAAAGGCTCATGCCAAAATGTAGCTTGCTGAAAATTATTCCGTAGACATCCTAGAGATCCTAGCTTCACAGGAAAAGCTTAGAATCTATTTCCAAGGCCCCTTCAAAGGTAACAGAGTAATCGTGTTTATAATGCCCCGAACGACACCACTCGGCCTCCTCTCGTTGATGAGAAAGAGTCCGTGCGAATGAATCGCGAGAAATCCCGGGCCGTATTCTCGCCAGCGAAAGTTTAATCGAGGGTAAATACTCCGATGAGTTTCCCCCTTGAGTTACTATTACGCGACGGGAATACCGCGGTCGGTTAGAAAATAGCCCCGGCGATCGTTTAGCCTCGCTGAGATTCGTTTCGCGCGTGCCGCGGCGCGCGAATCTCTTTCGCGAGGCTCGCCTTTCCGGTTCGGCCGCGCGACTCAACCCGTATCCACTTATCGAACGCGAAAGAATCGAATCGTTCCGTGGCCCCACGCCGCACCGAGAAGCCGCAGCTTTTTATTTCCGTCGACGGGCAAATGTAATTATCAATTCGATCCACTTTTCCAGCGGCGCTCGATATTTGATTACTCTCTATCGCGAAATACGCGCGATTAAATCTTTGCCCGGCGAGCGGTTAATAATCAGGATTCGTATTATTTTTCCAAAGCATCCGCTGGAAATCCCGGCGGAAAGGAGCTCTCTAATCGGCCCGCTGGAGATTCAATTCCTCGCTGTTCTTACGCGGCGAGACTTGCACGCTTGTTTTCGCGGCTTATCGATCGCGAACACGAGCTACTTTTAAATATTGTCGTTCGCCGATGTGTGTAAGTTCCGAGGCGCGAGTTAAGTAACAATTACGGTGCTTAGCCGGGGACCGGCGGGGCTCTGAAGTGGATGGGATTAAAGACTTAACGAGAACACGGTGGAAGAAACCAGACACGATTCATCCCCCGCCAGTGATTTTTTCTCGATAAGACCCAACCCCCTCGGTGCCGCGGCTCGTCGACGTGCCCGATGTAAAGGGGATGACGGAAGCGGGGGAACGGGAGGGAAGGAGAGAGAATAGGTTTCGAGCAGCGAATCCGACGCGGTGCGGCAAATTTGACGTATTGCGTGCGCGTCAAATTGACGTACGTCAACGTGCCAGCCCCGGCCCTCCCACCGAATACGTTTTGTTCTAATACAGTCCGCGTTATAGCGGCATCAAACTCGCGCCGGTGAAGCATTATCTCTCTATCGTTCGTAGAAATCGCGGCGGGAAGCCACGCTTTGCGACGTATCTTACGGGCGAAACAGGAAATACGAGCTTGCGACCGGCAATTTACTGGTGTCACAGTTCTCTGGGAATCCGACGGTAAACCGACGGAGAAACGATCCCGCCGATTCCTCCGAACCGATCCGAGGCCCCCCCTTTCGCAAATGTTCGCGGAACCGCGGGAATATTTCAGCGCATACTTTTGCATACGTAATTGGTAACCGCGAATTTGTAATCGGCGGGATTGTATCGACCAATTTATCGGCGGGGAACGGCGGACGTATTTGTGCCCGTATTACATGCGATCCCGCTAAAAAATTCACCGTTGAAATAATTAAAATCCCATTTTTTTTCCCCTACCGTCGATTGAATTTTTCACGATTCTACGCGCGCGGACGTGCGCGATATCCCGGGCAAATTAATTCGTTCCGATTAAAAGAAGAATTATAAAAGTTTCGCGGCAATGCGGCCGGAATTAAATGTGGGAAATTACATTTAAATTAATTGTTTTCGCGGCAATCGCTCCCGGTCCCGATCCGCCTCCGCGTCCAACATTTTTATCGGTTTCCGGGAGGCTTTAGAGCAGGGATGGCCACATCGGGCCATTTGGGAGCAAGGCCTCCATGATGTTTACTTTAGCCGCGCGGAAGGGGCCTCGAAAGCCAATGATAACGTGGGCGCATCACGGATAGGGAAAACTCTAGTAGTGTGCGGTACAACCTCATGCCCGTAGAATAGGCTTGAATGACTGAGTATCTTGGGGGCCCCAGCGATCGTTGCCACTTGGGCTCCTAAGAGGGCCAGTTATTTCAGCCTAGGGGTACGAGCCTGCACCGCACGCTACTACTTACACTCTTACAGTTTTCCTATCCGTGATGCGCCCACGTTATCATTGGCTTTCGAGGCCCCTTCCGCGCGGCTAAAGTAAACATCATGGAGGCCTTGCTCCGAAATGGCCCGATGTGGCCATTCCTGCTTTAGAGGGACGCGAGCGAAACCGTCGGAGCGAACGAATTAACGGGTACTTGCCTGTCCTATACGCGATATGTTCTGAATGCCTTCCGACCGTTTTATCCCTTTGGAAAATTAGTTAGTGCATATTGTGCGAAACTAGAATTCCTTTTTCGGTGAAACCTCTAATTTAAAGACTGCGGGCATAAAATATGTAGGTAGATTCCTGGATAATGCTTGATGATTTCTATTATGCATTTTTTGATATTCAGAGTTTGAGGTTCTTGTATTTAATAATCTCTTCCTACTCTTTGTGCTTTCTACTAAGTAGTTTTCTTTTTTTTTTTCAATTTTGCATGGCTCTACGTTAGCTGATTCTATGTTTGCACTATTTTACTTTTTATTTCAATAGGGTCGTAAATAAAGTTTTCTGTTCCACGCAGATGTAATTAATTGAGCCTTTATACCTAAAATGGAATTAGCTTGAAAATGGCTTGGTAGTTTTGATAATTGTATAATATAAAAGTTGCTCTATGGGTTGGTCATTTCTTGCAAAATAAAGATCACAAAATTATAAGATCTATTCTGCGTTTAACTAATTTTTATCATTTTGGAGATTGTTAGCTTTCTGTATAACAACCCCCAATTATGACCTGGAATTAGTGACACACTTGCCTACATATTCAAACAGTTTCAAGACTGTTATTTTGATTTAATAGACTCGTCCGCCTATAAGAAGTGTGCCTTAGAATTGCCACGACGTACACAAGAAAACTAGTGAGTAGTGGTGGAGAACTATCGATGGTACTTACGATAGTTATCGATGGTTCTCGCTATCGAAAACTATAGATGGCTTATTTTCACTATCGATAATTATCAGTTAGTCAATTAAAAAATAATAACAGCAGAAAGTCAGAATCCCAAATTTAATTTGTAATATTATTACTGAGAACCATCGATAACTATCGTAAGTACCATCGATAGTTCCGCCCTCTTTAGTTAAAATGTCCTATCTATCATTTTGAAAGAACCGAGAAAACTGAAGTTTTATCATTTCCTTTGCACCATACTTATTTTCCTTCTTTCAAATTAAACCATGTTGTTTTTATTTCGTAATAGCCTAATATAATTTTTTGTAATAGTTGTAGGGAATGTATTATTAACGTACCAATGAATTAATTGTTTCAGATAAGATATTTGAACCATTTTGAAAGAAGTTAGGTTAAATACATTAGACTGTTTATAAATCTTCATGAAGCACGTAGACGTTTCTAACTATACTTAAAAGGTAAAAGACGTGTGGAACTTCAAATATTTCAACATATCTCAAAAAATGAAAAAATGCTAGATAGGACAGTTTAACTAAGAAGGACAGAGTTCTCCACCACTACCTTCGAGACTTTCCGCGAGAAAAGACGTAGGAGGAAGTAGCGATGGATGCTCGTCGATTGGCAGATGGCAGTTTGCGATCGCGCTCCTCGCGGCGTCGATGGGTTTGGGGAAGCGGAGGCGCGTCGGTAGACGAGCGAATCTATCGCACGGCGAGAGGAAGAGAGATCGAGGGTGGAGAGAGAGTGCATTCCGCTCGGCTGGTCGGCTGGTCGGCTGGCGAGGGATAACGCGATGCAATGGAAATCAAGCGCAACCCCTTACCGCGGATTGGTATATACGAACCATCGCCCGATGGAAGCCATTATCTTGATATGCTGGCCGAGCATCGAACTGCTCTCCTGGTTCCCTAGCCGTATAATTAAAGTTGCCCGTGGACGGGGCAGCTCGCTCGGCCGCCACCTCGCTGGGGAGACACTCGGAGCCGCGTCCGCGACACTCTTCTCCTAGGGGTGGCTTTTCCCCGACGCGGGTGCAACTCCCACGGAGCAGCGAGTCTCGAACGAATCGAAGTCGAAAACGCGAACCGGGCGAGAACGAGCGGAAAACGGTGTCGTCTAATAGCAGCGAATTACGCCTTCTTGCTTCTCCCGCGAACAGCTAGGAGAGTAAGTGAGGCGAGGCAGCGGCCGCCGCTCACGGCGAGTAACTCTCTCGTTTTTATTTCCCCCCGTTTCGCCCGCGTTTTATTTTTAAGTATTCCGCTCAAGAAAAACAGCCATTAGCGAGAGTTTTCGCTTTTCGCGCAAAACTTTTACTTCGTCCCGTAAATTCTCCCTTTCTTCTTGCCGGGCGAGGCCGCGCCGCGCTAGAATGCCAGCGAAGAAGGATGGGGAATGGAGGGCGGGGGAGGAAGGACGAAACAGAACGCTCGGCGGCTCCGGGAGGGGCGGCGGGGCGTCGGGGGGTGGAAGAGAAAAGCGAAGGAGCAAGGAGGCCCGGAGCCGGGGTTGGGCGGAAAACTCCGGCGAAACTCCAACTTTCGTCCGCATTTTTCATCGTCTATAAATTCTTATTTATATGCGACGCCATGTTTCCTTTCGATTAGAGCACGCTCGAGCCACGCCGGGCGTAGTTTACCCGGAGATATCGGGGCGAATTTGTCAAAGTATTTTGCCGCCGCGCGATCGGCGGATCGGCCCGTCCGCAGCCGTTCGAAACGAGCGCGCCCGCCGAAATTGCCAAAGTTGCGAATATTCCGCCGCTGTAAAATTAATGCCGTCCCGCTGTACTCGCGCCCCCCGCGTCTACGTAAGTGCGCGCGCGATTGCTCTGTTTCTCCCGATTTCCCTCTTCTTCCCACCGCTCCGTGGCCAACCCTCGCTCTGCCGCCCAACCCGCCCCGAGCCCCCTGCCACCCCCTGCCACCCCCCCCCCCCTCCGCACCCCCGCGGCCGTCCTCGTCTCTGGAGCGGACGAGAGCGAGTAGATAGGCGCATTTACGCCGACGAGCCCAGGCTTACGTTCTCGTACCAGTGTATTTACGTAGAATTCGATAGTGCGCTCGATGCGAGGCATCCCTGCACGAAGGGTGGAGGAGAGAGGGCTATCGAATAGGTCATTAATCAAACCACACCCTCGCGAATAGGCGCACGGTATACCGGGCGTCTTTCGCAGAAAGCAGTCCCCGCGGTTCCACCTACCCACTCTAGGGGTTGTCTTTTAAAAAAAATCTCTTTTCCGCGGTTCCTACGAACTTCTCTCTTTCCTTTAGACCCGGAAGAAACAGGCCGAGGGTGTCCAGACGCCGGAAGAGCGCACCGATCTCGATCCCGATCGCTCGATCTTCGCGAGACAAAGCGACGACGCTGGTCACCGGAGTGCTTCTTCCCGTTACCGAGTAAATTAGAGGAGAGCCGCGGTATCAAATAGCTTTTTTCCAGGACCTGCTCCCCCGGTGCACTCCGCGATGGTAAATTTAGAGCGGGTTCGAAGTGGCTCCGGTAGGGTTGCGAGCCCCCGTCGACCTCGCTCAGACATCGCAGGCGCCGGAGGGGGTGTGAAATACTGTCCTCCTCGAGACCCACGAGAACTCGCTTGGAGCGCGTCCGCGTGAAAGACGCCGTCGCCGAAAAATTGCAGAGGCAGAGGTCGGGGCGTCGTGTTTGTCGCGGACAATTCTCAGGGTTTTAGCTACTTAGGCTGCGAGGATACTCGATAAACGCATCAGCGTCTCGCGCGACCGAGTGTGTTCGAAGGGGCTGTAGCTCGCGGGGGTAACCGCATCGCGGCTTGGGGGGCGATGCACTCGACGCCGGGGGTATGAGTTAAGCTAAAAAGAAGTCCCGCGACTCCGATCGCGCCGCGGGGAACGCGCGAGGGGTGGCTTTCGAATTAGCGTATTTGAAACTTGGTGTACACCGCTCGATGGCGTGGCACAGTTGCCAAGTGACGTATTATAATATTTCATCCCCCGCGCACACCAGCCCGACCGGCAAAGTGTGCACGCTCGCGCTCGCGCCCACGAATAGACTGCTCCACCCCTTCGAGCCCGGTATATACGGCCGCACACCGGGCCGCTCGCGTTTTATGTCTCTCTCCGACCTACGCAGACAGTAAGCACGCGTACGTACGAGTAATATCGTTAATTTGTATGTGTTTGAGTTCCAAGGGGGAGCAGAACCACCCTAATATATTCACGTGCGCGAATAGGATGTACAGCCAGTGCAAAATGCATCCGCCGCCGTCGACGGCGACGTCCTCCTCACCCTTGCCCACGCTGGCGTCCTCCTCTCGGCCCCTTCGCCCTCGCCTCTAACCCCCTTCGCGCTCGTAGGCGGAGAAATTTCGGCGCGGCCTCGAATAATATCGCGGAAAAATAATAATAAGTCGTCTTTATTCTTTTATAATAAGTGTTACAACGAGTTTCACTTTAAGGAGCAAAGTACAGAATGGGCGAGGCTCAGCGCAGCTGTTATTATGCCTAACCCAGAATAGAATCGGAAAAGGAGAGAGGACAAGAATGATATATTAGGGGGTGGAATATCAAAAAAATAAACAATCAGATGAATCAGCGGTAGGGACTATGTCATATGTGGATGGTTGAGATGAAAAGCTTTGGTCGCATTTTTGAAGGAGTGGGGAGTGATCGGATATCATCGGGAAGAAGATTGTAAAAATGAGGTGCTGTAAAGGAAAAAGAGCCGGGAAATTTAGCGGAGTGGAAAGTAGGGTTGGAAAGGCTGAATTGTCTTCTCGTTTGGCAGGAGTTAGAGGAGTGGAAGTCAGCGTTGTAGGGGATTATTAGGTAGCGAAGGTAACGAGGTGTTTGTGTGGAGAGGAGTTTGTACATTAGGCAGCAGAGATGATATCCTTCGCGGGTAGAGAAGTCCGGGTACGATGTCCCGAGTCACCGCCGGCCGAGCTGTTCGGCAAATTAAGCTACTGCTTCGAGAATCACGTGTTCGATCAAAGCCGCGGATGCCCGGGCAATAAAACGGGAAGGGGTAAGTGTACCATCGACGTTCAAGGTGCAAGCGTTCGGTACCTTTCGCTGCGGGGGCGAAACGATGCGCTGTCGATCGATGGCGAACGAACTTTGGCAAACGTACGCGCGCTAATTTCCCGCAACTTTTCCCTCCTTGCGCGTTCTCCCGGCGTGTAAGAGAGCAGTTGCTCGGCGCGTGCCGCTGTAGTTTCGAAAGTTAGCGCCGGAAAGGCAGACGTTTTTCTCGCAACTGTATCCGATCCAACGGGGGCCGATTCGTATCTATTCCGAATCCACGCATTCTTATCGGAAAGTATCTTACAGTAGAGTGAGGGAGATTAAAGAAGGAGATAGAGAGAGATGAAGACCGATTAACCGGTTAACTGTCAATGTATCATGTATGATGAAACAAAAATCTGGCCAATTCTATAAATGTATCATATATGATCGAATGGAATAACTTTTTTGTTTTTCAAACGATTTGAATTAGAGCTGGGACTATTCGAATAATTTAATATTCGAATATTTTACAAGTATTCGAATAGTATGGTGTGAAGTGGGTCAAAATTAGCGTACAAGATTTCACCCTGACAAATGAACCTAAAGAACTTGATTTATAATTCACACCATACTATTCGAATATATCAGTATTCGAATACTTTAATATTCGAATATATCAGTATTCGAATACTTTAATATTCGAATATATCAGTATTCGAATACTTTAATATTCGAATATATCAGTATTCGAATACTTTAATATTCGAATGTATCAGTATTCGAATACTTTAATATTCGAATATATCAGTATTCGAATACTTTAATATTCGAATATATCAGTATTTGAATACTTTAATATTCGAATATATCAGTATTCGAATACTTTAATATTCGAATATATCAGTATTCGAATACTTTAATATTCGAATATATCAGTATTCGAATACTTTAATATTCGAATATATCAGTATTCGAATACTTTAATATTCGAATAGTATTCGAATACTTGGATATTCGAATATTATTCGCTAAATAATTGAGCCACTGAAGTATTCGAATATTCGAAAAATTCGGCAAATAGTCCCAGCCCTAATTTGAATGAAACTTGGTATGTAATGGTTTTTGGGGTGGCTGAATCTGAATTTAGCATTGGAATTTTAAATTTCAATACAGCAGACTCAAAATGACGAACCAAAATGGCCGCCAATTGACAAACTCACCCCTAAATTCTATTTTTTTAGGAGTAAGGGGTGTCAGATGAAAAAAATTACCCCCGGAATCGGTTCAGCGACTCAAAAAACCCCTGTATACCAAATTTAGTGTGATTCCCTGAATTTCTCGATGGTACCAGTTTGGGCCCGAATAATGAAAAGGACCGTGCCAGTTAACCGGTTAAGGATAATCTCGAAGGGAAGGACGCCGCCGCGCTCCATCGAGGGTGCCGAGCGGTAAATAAGAGGCGAGTAGAGGGTGGCGAAAGACGGACAGTGGTGTAAAACGCGGTGCTGGGGGGGCCATTAAACGAAAACTCTGATGAATAAGTAACTCATTCGCATCCACTTATCATCTATCACCCGCAGCGAAGCAGAAGATACGAATATCGCGTAAATATCCCAGTAGACCGCTCGGAACCAGCACTTAAACTCTCGGCGATCTCTTACGAACGCTTTGTCAGCCGGAGTTAATCAGCCGGATCCGTGACGCACTCGGCTCGCACACGGGATGGCAGCTAGGGTCTGGATAGTGGGTTAAGAGGGAACGTGTTAAGGCTGGTTGGGGTCGCGATTCAGGCGATCCTGGCGATCGCGGAAGGTGGCGGTAGAGAAAGGTCGAGAAGGAGCAGGAGGAGAATGAGGGGTGGGCCGCGAGAGGGTGGTAGGGTCGGCCGGTGGGACGAGGGGATGAGAGAGAAGTCGGAGGGTCGGGGTGGTACCAAACACTGCTCGCTAGCTCGCTAGCTCGCGTACTATTGTGTATACTATTGTTCTGGTTGGCTAATATCCAAGATGGCCGCCCGAGTTATACTGCCGCGGTGTGCGTGTCCTCTCTCGGCGTGCACGCGCGCGCGTGTAGGTGGAAGGAGCGAGCGGGCGCGACGCGTCGGGGGCGCGGACGGAGGTATGCGCGCCGGAGCGCTCAAGTAACGCATAGGCATACGAGGCGCGTATTTGTGTACGGGGAATTCAGTGTACCGAGCAATGCACGAAGCGATGCATATATACGCGTGAGATAATAGCCATTGGCGGAGCCTTAGTCTCCTCGAGGTATATCGATCTGGCGTCGTTGCCGAACACCGAAGACTTCCTGTTTGCGGCGGCTAGCGGCGCTGGGACGCCGCTGACACGCTGCCTCTGGTACCCCGCCGCGTCAGCCCCCGTCCTCCTCTCGCCGTTATCGTTACCGTTACCGTTCACCTTCGCGTTCCCGTTATCGTTACCGTTACCGTTCCCGGTGCTCTTGTCCCGAGCCGGGCGCGAAACGCGCCCAAGAAAGGGGAGAAGTCGGAATTAACCACCCCTCCGATCGAGCTTGTTCGCGGCGCGACGTTTTCAATGTAACGTTTAATTCCGAACTAAGATGGCTAAATTGTACAAGTTAAACCCGGAGGACCGAACACCTCCGAGGGTTTCGAAGCATCTGCGCTCAACCGCGGTCGAGGTAGCTCTGCTTTGGGAGCAGGGGTACCGTGTCTCTGGAAGCTTTGAGAACCAGCACCACCGAAACTGGGAAAAATACTAGAAATAGTTTCCATTAAGGAGGATTCTGGATGTTGAAGGGGCGCGTCCCTCCTTGGTCCGTTTTCGCGGAAGAAACGATTACCGCGCAGACGCCCGGTTGCTCGTCGATGTAAATTATTATCCAAGTTTTTCATCGTCGCCTGAATAAAACTCGGGCTCTAGTTCTCGTACCTTTTTTTTTCCTCCGCTCGTCCGGCCCCTCCCTTCGACCGCCCGCGTTTGCACCCTCGCCGTTTCGTCGCTTTCCTCTGTCTCCATCTCTTTCAACCCCCCCATCCCCATCCCCCGCACGCACTCTCCATTCGCACGGCCGCGTAGACGCCGGCATAAAATGTAGATTAATATAAATATTCATAAACACCATAAAGTTTATGTCTCGGTAGCGGCAGCGCCCGGCGAGCGAGGGTGAGGAACGAGCGGCGCGTTTCGCTCGTCGTAAAACCACCCCCCAACTACCTTTGCGCGCTCGCCCCGACCCGCCCCAGCCCCCTCGGTCGCCGCCGTGAAAAGATCCGCGGAAAAAGCGGAGGGGCGAAGAAGGGCGTTAAAAGGAACGGACAGGGACGAGAAAGGAAACTGCGACGCAGTTCCGACTTCGTTTAACCTTCGAGGAAGCCGGCACCTTCGAGCGCGGGGAGGAAGACTCGCTCGTTTCACGCGGCGAGCTTCTTTCGCGAACGGCCCCGCGGTGAAAAATCGACGGGAAAATTAACTCGCGGCCGACGCACCAGCCAGTCCTCGTCTGAATGTCTCCGCGCGACACTCTGCGCCGCTGGAAACCTGCGAGTCTGCCCGGCCAGCGGTTATTAAAACACTTTATGCTAATATCCTCTCGGAGGTTAAATACTCGTGGTCATTGCATCGAAGATTGGCGTGTTTTCAGTTATACGCGAAGAGGTATTGGGAACATGGCCAAATTCCACGCGAGTAGCATTTAAATTGAGAATCTTAAGTTACCGCGATGAATAAACCTAAGTAGTTGCAGAAAATATTGGGTAACGTTAAATAAATATGTTCGGAAAAGAATATTTTTTCTCTAATAAAATATAAATATTTATTTCATATCTGGGCAAAAATACTATTTTTTCCTAAATTAATTTAGACAAAAATACTATTTTTTCCTAAATTAATTTAGACAAAAATACTATTTTTTCCTAAATTAATTTGGACAAAACTACTATTTTTTCCTAAATTAATTTGGACGAAAATACTACTTTTCCTAAATTAATTTGGACAAAAATACCATTTTTTCCTAAATTAATTTAGACACAACTACTATTTTTTCCTAAATTAATTTGGACGAAAATACTACTTTTCCTAAATTAATTTGGGCAAAAATACTACTTGTCCGAAATTAATTTGGACAAAAATACTACTTTTCCTAAATTAATTTGGACAAAAATACTATTTCTTCTAATATTAAATAAATATTTTCCGTATATTGCGAAAAAATATTTGCTTTTCAATCTAGAATAAATATTGTATGTATACATAAATATCAAAAAGAGATTGAAGCTGTTTTTAATATTGGATGCATTCAATATTTAGTACTACTGGGGAAGTGGAGAGCAGTCCCAACAAATCGGTAGACAGTAAAATCTATATTTTATTATTATTAACGCAGTTTTAATCTCCGCAAGGAGATTATTCTGCAAAACATTCTGCACTTATTACGAACACGTTGATACACTTATTTATAAATATGGTATACCTATTACAATAAATTATATAAGGCCATTACGAAATAATGAGAACATATTTTAATTTGAATGAAGGGAAATGACGACGGTGCAAAGTAAATGATAAAACTTCAGTTTTCTCAGTTGTTCCAAAATGCTAGATAGCACATTTCAACTAAAGGGGGCAGAATAGGAATCCACTAAACAATTATTTTTACAACACGAATAAACTAAATTGCAATATTACTACTGTGGGCTTGGAAAATAAGGTAGATACCACATTACATGGTAATGTATGAAAAAATCTCCTACTCGCAGTGCATTAATTACTTACTTACATTGTTCCTTTTTTTCCTAAAAAATTAAATGTATTTCTTACTCCGAATTGATACCTCCCACTTAAATTACTCTCCGGTTACCGAGAGAGATTGGTAGGTACACCTTCCTTCTACGTTAGCTTAAAGCCGACGATAAACCCTTGCTCGAAATCCGAGGGTGAACCCATGCGTTTCGGTAGAATCTTGCACAAACAACCGCGAGCTGTGGTAAAAAATCTCCGCGATTCTACCCGAGCTTCCGCCGC
This sequence comes from Andrena bicolor, assembly GCA_960531205.1. Lineage (NCBI taxonomy): Eukaryota > Metazoa > Arthropoda > Insecta > Hymenoptera > Andrenidae > Andrena > Andrena bicolor. The sequence goes on from OY482665.1 coordinate 13,751,149, forward strand.
ATCTGCCTGAAACGCAGTGTCCCTGAAAACGATGAGTCGGCCGCGGAGCATCCAGAATATTATACATAAGACGCTCGAGTGTCGCGAGGCTGCTGTTTTTAATGAACAGCCATGGCATTCGCGTTCGAAACGGGTGAATGACTGTACACGTTGACGGGGAAAGAGGAACGACGAGCCCGTCGCGTTTTCGTTTTGGCCCCCCGGGTGAGCCTCGTCTCGTCTCGGTCGGCATTTCTCCCCGACTTTTCGAAAACTCGGCTCCGGAGCACGAGTGGACGGGCCCGGCTGGCAAGCGACGAGGAGCGGGGCATGGAAAATAGAGCCGAAAGAGGTGGAAATACAGGCGCAGAGGGGAGGGGAGTGCCGTTTGCGATTCAGCTTTGAGCAGCGTTGCATGGTCGCGACACGCGTGCCCTTATAATTAATGAATTAATGGTCGACTAACGCGATCCTCGACGGAAGCGTGGCATTTTTAATTTTACGACCACGCGACCCAGGCAGCCCGGCGGTTTGCCTCGGCTGGCGTGTTGTGATTTTTATCGGGCAATTAACGCGACCGTACACGTGTTGCGCCAACGTTTACGCCTCGTTGACCGGTCGTCGACAATTAAAACTAACCCGAAGAACCGGGATTATCGTCCGCGCGCGTGCCGCGACAAACGGGAGAGCTGGTTCTCTTCCTTCCACCGGGCCGATTTACACGGCACAGAATTTCAGCCGAAACGAAGCGCCCACTGCTATCGAATATCTGGGAAAATCGGTAGAAACGAACGACTCTACAGTGGCTCTAAACGGTACTCTAAAACAAACGTTAATTATCCCCGAAGGCTTTGCAGGTACGCGCCGCTGCAGACGCGTTTTTGTCGCCTCGCATTATAACGCCGAGTCGCGAGCAACGGGGCCGGAGAAAGAAGCATTTAAACGGGACAGGAAAACAGAGAAAGGGGATGGAAAAGCCGTGGCTCGGCCGAGTAGCTTGGAACGAATCTTCCGACAGATTTGTCGGCGATTCGCTGAAGGGCGGGAAGGGGTTGGACAGGGAATGGGTTGAACGTATCGCGATCAGCATCGATACTACGCCGAAACGGTCGCGATAATCCTCGGACTCCCGCGGTATACGCGTATCATCGTTCCACAGCGACGTGTCACCGGCATTATCTAATTCGGCGCGTAAATTCCACGCCCGATACGGCATTGTACGGCTCGATTCGTTATCGAGCCGAGGCCAGCCGTTTCTTTTCCTTCCGTCGCCCGAGCAGTGGAGACATTAGCGTTAATCGTCGCGTCCCCCTTCTCAGCTCGGCGGGTCGCCGGCCCCCCGGCGGTGTTTTTGGCATACTTTGGACTGAAGAAAATGTAACAGGGACAGCTGGTTTATAATTGAGCGAAACTTTTTCAGACGCCGCGAAAATGATGGAATCGAGTGCCGCGTGCAATATTAAAGGATTTGATTGGATCCGTATCCGATGGAGATGTAGGTCAGTGCTATAGGTGGAAGGCAGCGCGATAAAGTGCTATTTATTAAGTCGCTGGTTTAAATATATCGGTTTAACATTGCTTTCGTTCGATCCCGCGAATAAAAGGTGTGTCTCGATTCGGAATAGGGTTAATCGCTGCTCCACATAGAGACCCTTATCCCCGGAGACACTGTTTATTTTTTCGTCTTTATTTCATCAATTTAATACGTAGGGTGGTGGAAAGGCGGGGACCGGGAGCTGTTATTAGGCCCAACCTACGTGTAGTGTAGGGGTTCGAGTTTAATATTGAATACAAAAATCGAAACTGAAGACTACAAGTCAATCTAAGAACTGAAACTATAAGGTAGTAGCTTTAACTTATTAAAAGGTAAGGCACGAATAAGGCTAGGACTAAAAACTAAGACTAGGTGAAGGAAGTGAGAGTAGTAGAAGGATCTACATATGTTTAAATCAGGGATCGAAAAAGTTCTGGAACTCTCGTTTTTAAAAATATTCTTATACCTATATTTCGTTCAAGAAAATATCTGTCCCTGTGGAATTTTTATTGAAAGAAATGTTACCCTTAGGAACTTCTTTAAAAAGTGTTCTTGTGGAATAGATGTTTTAGAACTTGTATAATAAAAGTTCCATGGAAACAAATTACATTAGAACATTTATTAAAGAAGGTTCTATAAGATAAAGAATGGTATTAAACTATTTGGTACTACTTAAGTAGTTTTATTTAACAATATAAGAAGAATTGAACAGCAAAGAGAACTTGTCAAAAATAATACCTAAATAACATTTTTCAATAAGTTACCAACATGAACCAAAATATTACAAATAAATAACACATTCAGAATATCAATATAATTGTAATAACTATTTATTATTATTGTTGTAGTACTATTTATTGGATAGTATTCAGTATTTGTTGCAACGATTGAGAACTTTTTTAATATCGATGAAGAAAATATGTGTTATTGTAATAGAGAAATTTTTATTTCTAAAACTATTTTAAAACTATTATTTCCAAGAACATTTACTTTATCAGTTCTCATGGGAACTTATAGTGCGAGAACATTTAAAAAAAAAAATCTCCACTGTTCGTGTTTTAAACAGAACCCATTGAAATGTTCCAGAATTCTTCGGAACCCTGGTTTAAATAGAATTTCGCGGCGCCCAGCTTTCACCGTGGCGCGCGCAACAACGAAGCGCGTTAAAAAGGGGCTCCGGGTCCGAGCAACTGTTGCATCTGCGTCTTCGCGCGAACGAGCGAGCACGGTGAAACCGCAATCGTCGACCGCTGTTTTCGTCGATTATCCGCGCACGCGGCACAGCTTTGGGAGGGTGCCTGCCCGGTGGAAGCCGTCGAAAACGCGGACGAGAAGAAGGAAGGAGCGAAGCTGGCGAGCGAGGGAGACAGACCGCGAGAGAGAGAGAGAGAGAGAGGACGGGTGGGCCAGAGAGCGAAACAGAGAAGACCGGATGAGGGAAAGAGGGTATGGGGACGCATCCGCAGGAAAATCGCAACTCCGCGGAATGTCGGTTTCGACGGTGGAGGGCCAACGGGAACGGGAACGTTGGAACGGGAGCGAATCGAGAGAGCGGGCTGTCGCGTCTAAAGGGTGGAATTTGGCACGCGCCGAACTTGCCTGGCGTTTACAGAGAAATTAAAACGCTCGCGTCAACTCCTTTGTCCCGACAATGTCGCGGATTCTTTTTGGGGCGCGCGACTTTGTTCCCCGCCAGCGTTGATCGCTCGAGTAGCACCCCAAAATCCTGTCCCCAATTCCAGATATATAGAAATGTGGTAGCGCAGGGAGCGAGGGAGGAGATCGGTAGCCTCGTTGAAGGCACCAGGGGACGTTGGGGCGGCGAAAATGCTGGCCGATGATATTCGGTGATTTGGCGCGTACGCTCGCAGCTACAAATCGTTCTTCGCGGTAAGCGTTGACGAGGGAGAGGGACGAGAGCTGGTTGCCGGGAGAGGGACAGGGAGGAAGCGTGAAAGAGCAGGGAAAGAGAGGAGGCGCGCGAGGGCAACGAGGCCGCATAATCCGGCCGCAAAATCCGGAAGCGTTTAACATAATTAGGTATCGGGTGTCGAGTATCGGGTGTCGGGGGTGTGGAGAGGGATGGAGGGAAGGGGTGGTCCGGCGGAGGGTGGCCGGAGGAGAGCGGAGGGGGTGAAGCGGGATGGGTGGGCCGGGCGGGGAGGAGGAGGCTGATGCCGATGCCGTAGCGAGGGTGGCGAGATACGGGGGGTTGGGGGCGAGGGCGACACGCTTCGGTTGGCGCGAAAGAGACGAAAATCGAGCGTGGAAGAGACGAAGGAGGACGGCGGAGGATGGGCACGCGCGCGCGTTTGCACCGGACAGTGACAGAGGTCGTGCGCGAGAGCCGGGGGGAAAAAGAGACCGATGGGATCGAGAGCGAAGGAGGGAGAGAAAGGGTTGGCGCGGGTATCGTGCGCCCGGTGTGACGATACGTGTGCCCCGGCGGGTGTGTTAATCGTTAGCACGTTGTCGTGGTAAAACAGTTTGGCGTTTTAGCCCGTTTGCGAGTCCTGCCGTCACGAGTCGGAGCCGAAGCTTCCGGTTTATATACCGTCGTATGTACAGGTGGCACGATAACGCGACGTCATTAATTCGTCGTTAACGCCGCACCGGGCCCTTCTCCCTCCAAAATCGGACGCCTCGCGCCGGGCCAATATGCGACGCTGACTTTCTACAAGTCCCTGCATCATGCAAGCGTATACGATCGCACCGTAGTCCAGTGAAATTAGACGGAAGTCTGGCCAATCTGCGAAATATTTCGCAGCAACCCAAATTTCCGCATGGGCATTTATTTTGGACTTTTTTGGCAATATGGCAAAAGTCCTCATCGATGTTGACTAACGTTAAAAATTTTACAGAGGGTCGGAGATAAAAAAAAATATCTCGTTATTTATCAGCTTTAAGACAAAAGTAGTTATTATGAAATTTGTAGATTAGAAAATTCTCTACAAAACAGGTTCTGTGAGTTTTTTTGTAGGGATAACCGTTTTTATGTGTAACGGCTTAAAAAGTTTCAACCCTGATAGTATTCACAAGGGAAGATCCCGAACCCGGGAATTCAAAAAATTATGAAACTTTGTGAATATATAGGGGTTGTCCCCCTGGGTACAACGTAATTTTGTCCAAATTCACTCTAAGAGGGTGAAATTGACACCTGAAAAATTTCCAGTGTTGTGTAATTATTCGGAAACTATAAGAAATGGAAAAAAAGTTTTCAGGAAGAAGTTACTTCTTTTAGTTAGGACTATCATTTGGTAACGTACAGCTCTGACAAATCTTACAGTTCGCGAGTAATAACACGGAATTGGAAAATTTTCAGGGGTCAACATATTCACAAAGTTTCATAATTTTTTGAATTCCTTGTGAAAAGTATGAAGGTTGATACTTTGTAAGCCGTCATACATGACAATGGTTACTTATACAAAAAAATTCATCCAACCTATTTTATAGAGAATTTTCTAATCTACAAATTTCATGTTATCTATTTTGGTCGTAAAACTGATAGATAACGACCTTTGATTTTTACCTTCGGCTCTTCGTAAAATTCTAAGCAGCGGTCACATCGATGGAGACTTGACATATCATTTAAAACGACCAAATAAAGGCCCATACAAAAATTTGGCTTGCTTTTATTATTCCGCAAACAGATCCTAATTTCACTGGACCACAGTGGATTAAAGTTTTTGCGTGGATCCCTCGCAACAACTCGGAAAGAAGCTTTGGTAAACACATCCAAGTTCCGAGGCGTTCTTGCAGCCGCATCGTGACATCGCGCGATTCTTTCCTTTTTGCGGCCGATCCGCCGCAAATGACGGCCAATTACGTCGCTCCCGATAGCCATCGAAATCGCCGCGGCCAGTGGAAATAAATAAAATGCGATCGCCGGAGGTGAAAAAAAAAAAGAGAAACAGCCCCGGGAATAGCGCGACACTCGCTTTTTCGCGCGAGAGGCGCGAATAAAATAAAAGAGTTTATCGGCCGCTTATAATCCGGCCCGTTTCATGCGGGGTAACGATCGCGGGCGATGAGCTACAATTCCGCCAGTTAAAAAGCGCCGTGTCTCGGCTCGGGTGCCTCGCTAATCCGCCGAGCGGAAAAAAAGGAAGCCTACTCGGGGAAGATGTTAAATAACACACCGTCTGCCGAGCGACGCGGTTGTTTTCGGTAATCAAGTTCTTGTTAACGAGTAATCGAGCGTGTAACATCCTCCGCGCTTGAAATCGCCGTGGCAAAAATGTTCCTCGGGACAAGTTCTCTGGAAGCTAAGGCTGTTCGAGTACTCGAATATTCGAGTAGCTTGAAGTTCGGACCGAGCCGAGTACCCGTAAAAACCGAATAGTTCGAATCTTTCCGAGTAGATCGAATTTTTTCGAGCGGCTCGAAAGAACCGAGAAACTCGAATTTTTTCGAGCGGCTTGAATATACTTCGAAATTTTCGAGCAGCTTGAAGCGTGAAGCTTGAAGCTTGAACGTTTCGAATATTTTAGGTTACGTTTATCTACTGGAATGTAAATAATGGTTCTCAATAAGTAATGTATAGAATATTTCCATTTACAGCTTACGCTTTAATTATTTACATTACTTATAGAGAACCATTATTTACATTCCAGTAGATAAACGTAACCTAAAATATTCGAAACATTCGTATTGCCCGAAACGTTCAAGCTTCAAGCTGCAAGCTGCTCGAAAAATTTGAGCTACTCGAAAAAATTCGAGCTACTCGGATTTATCGAGCTATTCGGATTTATCAACCTACTCGAAAAAATTCGAGCTACTCGGATTTATCGAGCTACTCGAAAAAATTCAATCTACTCGGATTTATCGAGCTACTCGGATTTATCGAGCTACTCGAATTAAATTCGACCTACTCGGATTTATCGAGCTACTCAGATTTATCGAGCTACTGGGATTTATCGAGCTACTCGAATTAAATTCGAGCTACTCGGATTTATCGAGCTACTCGAATTAAATTCGAGCTACTCGGATTTATCGAGCTACTGGGATTTATCGAGCTACTCGAATTAAATTCGAGCTACTCGGATTTATCGAGCTACTCGGATTTATCGAGCTACTCGGATTTATCGAGCTACTCGAAAAAATTCGAGCTACTCGGCTCGGCTCGGCTCGAACAGCCTTATCTGCAACAAATTGCCAGCGGAGCTTTCGCACTCATCTTTCGATCAACGAATCCAGGCGATACAGTGCCTCTCCTAACCCAGTCTCCGAGACACAGTAGCCGAAGGGTAGTTGAAATTGGAGCGACAAGGGTACCGAGACGATACGGAAGGGACAGCCCCTCGCTGACCTTGAACGGCCAGTTGATTCTGTCCGGGGGTAACGCCAGTTTCGCTGGCGTGGCCCTCGAACTTTGCGCCTGGGACGCTCGCGTAGGGAAGAAGTTTCGAGAGGTCTGAACAGTGGTCGTGGCAATTACCGTGCCCCCAGCCTGCCCGCCAGCCGTTTTCCGCTTCGTCCTCGGCTGTTGCGGGGCCGAGCGAGCGACGGGGCGAAACGCGGGAATTGAAAAGACGGTCGAAGATAGACAATGGCCGTATCGAAGGAGCGTCGTTAGGGATTTCGCGTACGTGGAAATGGAAGCACATTGCGGCATGTGCGGGGAAAGAGAGAGAGAGAGAGAGAGTCTTGTGGGTTTGGATCGCGCGGTCGCGACGGCGCCTCCTTTTCGGGCTTTGCGGTCTGCTTCGAAACGGGCGAGAAGTCACGGGACAAAACCTGGCTTCGACGCATTGTTTCGTTGTTTTCAATGGCGCGTGCACAATGCGGGCCGATGCGCGGATGGCGAAGTTGCCATCCATCGGACGTGCGCGCATTCGTTCCCCGGTATCAACGTATGCATGCTCGCTCGTTCGCTGGCTCGTTCCGTTCGTCGACCGTTCGGTTCGTTTTCGTATCGTCTATTCTCGAAGGTTTGCCCTCCCTTTCGACATCTCTCTCTCTCTCTCTCTCTCCCCCCCTCCCCACCCCGTCGTTCTCCTTTCACCCCTGCCTCTTTCCTGTTTCCTCTTCCTCCCCCATCCTTTGCCTTTTCGTTTTATGAAACGCGAGAGAACCGAAGGGGTAGCGTTCTCCTCTTGCAACGCACAGAAACCTACCAATAGATACCGCCGTTCCATTACAAGTTGTTAATGAGACAGCTCTGTTACACGCGCCCTCCCTTTCCGCTATCGTCCGACATCGGTGGATCGATGTGTATCGGCCTATTGTCTACCGCGGATAATAATATCTGGGTAACGACCGAGCAGCCGGAAGAAACCCACCGTTTCCGAGCTTCCTCCAAGACGCGCGTATCCACGTCGATATTATATCGTCAGATATGTATTAACGAATGATACTCGTTTGTGAGCCTCTTTGGGGCTCGTCCTTAAATTACGTAAGGCTTTTCGGGGAAGAGGGTCGCGAATTATCTTACGTTTTCTTACAGCGGGGAGAAGAGGAGTGAGGTTTAGTGTTTTATGTAATATTTTTTAATATGGAACCTTTAAAAGGATTTTAATAACTGAAGAAAGGCGATGTAAGAAATATTACGCGAGGAGCGGGGGAAGGAGTTGGAACAGAAAATCTTGGGAATTTTTAGAGACGAGGTAAGGAATCATCAAAATTTCCTTTGCGTAATTTAAGGACGACCCCTTTCCTCGGCTTCTCAATTACTTAGTGCGATTCGAAGGTCCAGCTAGAGAAGCGCCGAATTAGACGGGCAGCGATGAAAAACCGTGGGCTCGCGAAGGAACCGGGGTGCCGGTCGTGTGCGTCACGGAGAATGAGATTACGAAAGATCTGGATCGGGGCCGAACTGGGTCTGGGTTAATTCGATGAAACCGAGACCGAATCGGTTATCGTTTGTAAACTTGGGTCGCTTCGATTCCGCAAGTATTTCGTGCGCGGATTCGATAAATATTCTACGAAGGATGATTCGATATCCGTTACTCGGCGCGCAGTCGATATCGATCGAATCGTTTCGAAAACGCTTAAGTACCTACCGCGTCGGCTTCCCTGGAATCGAATTACGTAGAAATACTATCGCTGCCGACGCGATACGCCTGTACTTTTGCGATTACTAACGACGCGGATCCCGCTCCGACCGCGCTTTTGCCGATCAGCCTTTTAAATCCTCCGTCGGTTTTTATCGAATCGCGTGCCGCGGGATTCCAGCTTTCGGAATCGGAGGCGCAGGGGACCCCGAGTAACGCGAGTAAAAATGGCACCTTGCCCGTCGATGTTAACCCTCCGTGGGCAAACTTATTTTAGCCCCTTCCGAGGGCACACTGGGTCGTTTATGCCCATGGCTGTTATTTTGACTTTCAAAAAGTCTGAGAAAATTATGGGATGCTTATTCAAGTCTCCACTTTAATATACAATCGTTTATTCAGTCAAATGTTTATGGAATTAATTAGGAAAAATACAAATTCGGAAGGAAGTTTAAGAAAAAAGGCAATTTGCCCGGACATAAACGACCCAGTGTGCCCACGAAGGGTTAAGGAAGTGGACCCCATTGTTCACTACATAAGAAAAAAGACAAAATACATAGATTTCGGCAGACGAAATTATTAACCACCTAACAGAGAAATCTAAGCAATCGAATCCTAAACACACTGATGCCTTGTGCAAAAATATCTAATCTGTCATTATAATTATTCGCCAATGTACAAATTCTGCAAATTGGATCCGAAATGTTGAAACGTGATAGGAAAAACGGTGGTCTGAAGAGTACCTATATAGTTCCGACGGGTCGTGTAGGATCATTAAAATTGACAAGTGAAGTAAACACACTATTCGTATGTCCGTGGATAAAAGACCCTGATTAAAAAACAAAGGTCCCTCCGCCACGACTCTTCTGGTCTCAAGAGTCCGGATATTCACTTTGCATCAGCGAACTATACTGCTTTCTTTAAGTAAAATGCCCTATCTAGCATTTTTCTTGAAATATTTGAAGTTCCACACGTGTTTCACATTTTAAGTAAAGTTAGAAAACCCTGCGTGCTTCGTAGAGATCTGAAATCAGTCTAATTCATTTATCCTAACTGCTTTTTAGGTGGTTAAAATATCCCATCTGAACATTCAATTAATTTCTACGTTAATCATACATTATCTACCCGGACACCTATTACAAAAATTATATTAGACTACGAAATAACAACTACATTATTCAAATTGAATGAAAAAACAAGAAAATGATAAAACTTTAGTTTTCCTGGATGTTTCGAATTGCTAGATGAAACATTTTAATTAAGGAGGGCAGTATAGTCGTGGTTAGCTCCTCTAATAAGCAACGAAACGAAGAAACCTCTGCTAGATTCTCTCAAGCTGAGCTTCGTGCTTGATAACATGCGTAGGCCATAATGATATTCAAGAATAGAACGAGTAAGAGCGTAGTGTACCTAACTATGCTATCGTTTTCGTTAATGTCGAATGAAATTTGTTGGATCTCGGAGACCTGACACTTGCGCTAAAACCGCGGTGGCCCGTAGGCCTCCGTCGCGTCCCGTCGCAGCGGTGTCCATGCCTCGGTACGCGTTGGTGCGTGTCCACCGGAATTGCTTTGCATACCATTTCGCGCAATCGCGAGATCTTAATATCGGCTGTAATTTAGAGCGGCGTTCTACCCCTCGACGCCTCCGTTTGCATTATTCCGCGTCCCCAGACACACTCCCAGATCCCCTACATCTCGCCCCGCTTCGATTTCACCGGCTCGTTTCGCCCCGACCATTTACCCGACACACGCGCCCAGTTTTCACCGTTCCTCCCGCCTCTATGAATCTTATTTTCATTCCGCGGCCCGCCCCGGTATCGCGATCCTCGCTTTTTCCCTTTGTTCGGGCCCGTCGGCGCAGAGAAGGTAATAACCGCGCGACTAGCTGCGTTTCGACGTATCCTTCGAGGAAAGAAGTATCCCCTCGATACCGTAATTTACTCGCGTGCTCTCGCCTGGCGATAATAAAATTCAACCTTACTAAGGTCGGGGCCAGATATATTATTATTATTATTATTTCGACGGGAGAACCCTTTAGTATACAAAGATTGAACAAATTAGTACAACAAGCATAGAAAAACAACATAAAATTAAAGGTAAAATAAAACAAAAGAAATAAACATAACATAACCGGTGAGTTTTTGTGAGGAGTATTCTTCTATTCTCAACGTTTTCTCACTCGCTCTCGCCTTGCCAGAAAAAGAGTGAACAAGAAGTGGTGGGGATAGCGCCGGGCTCTTGACGTGTAGGCCAACCGAGCTCTTAGCGTAGAGATACATACATCAGAATAGGTGTGCGTTGTGAGGAGTATTCTTCTATTCTCAACCTTTTCTGACTCGCTCTCGCCTTGCCAGAAAAAGAGTGAACAAGAAGTGGTGGGGATAGCGCCGGGCTCTTGACGTGTAGGCCAACCGAGCTCTTAGCGTAGAAATACAGACATCAGAATAGGTCTGCGTTAGCTGCGAAAACGAATTCACCGGCCAATATATCTGGCCCCGATGTTAGTTGGTGCCTCTTCCTTTCAAGCTCGCCTAGGAGGCAACCCTAGCGCGAAGGTACGGAGTTGGTAGGATCCTGGGATCTGGGAAGAGCGCGTCGGGGGAAACGACGATATCCTCTTTAGCTTTAAACGCGTAATCGTCGAGTGTTGGGTTCTCTTAACCCGCTTCGGGTTCGTGCGGCGGGATGGGTGGCTGGCGAAGACGGAGACAGGCGGTCGGGGGGGTGAGAGAGAGAGGGAAAAGAAGAGGAGAGAGTCGGTAGTTGGCGTATTCGAAGCAACGAAGCGGCCGTCTGTATTTTTATATAAAATACGCCGCGTGAGTCTGTTCCCTTTTCCTTCCCCCGGCTCTTCTCTCGCACCACCGCCACCGCCGCCAGCAACAGCACCGCCGTAGCCGCAGCCCGCCCCCGCAACACCCGCTCCTCTCGCCGCTGCGCCCGGTGCATTCAGGCATTTACATCAAGAGACTGCGCGACGATGATAATTAGTATATAAGAGGATGGTTGAAACGCGGAACCCCTAGACCACGCTGTACTGACTTCTGTAGACCACTAGAGGGAGGTTTACCCTGTCCTGTCCCTCCGCAGCTATCCGTCGCGCAGCCACGAGAATAAAAAGACGCGTAGGCACGTACGCACACTTAAACGTACCGCAGACCTGCATGTATCTTCCATTCTCTGTGTTCCGCTTTCTCTCTCTCTCTCTCTCTCTCTCCTCTTCCGCCCGCCGACACTTTTTCTTCTCCCAACCACCCGCGCCACCCATCTCGCGTCCCTTGTCCTTTCCTACTCTCATCTTCCCCTCGTTTTTTTTTTTTTTTTTTCTTCTTTCTCTCCACATTCGCCAAACCTTCTTCCGCCGCGACCGCACTTCCCGCAGACCCGCCGCGAATTTTCCCTACGCTCGAATATATAAATTCTCCGCGCGCCGAGTATCGTAATTACGATTAATTAAGACGCCCAGCTGGATTTCCACCGACGGTTCCCGATCATTGGTAATTAACGTGCCTTTCTTGTACCCGATACCGGCGGGTAGAAACGAGACAGCCCCGGACAGTGTCTTGCCGGGGGTTCAATGGAGTTCTGCGGCGCGTTCAGCGGGTCATTTTGAATCACGGACACGTATGCGGTATATGGAGATGGGTTAGAGTCTGTTATCGAGCTCGCCGCTATTAGGGTTCCGCTGCAGATAAATGCCAGCTAATGATCGGAGCATAGACGCGGTGCGTGGAGAGCAGAGAGAGAAGCACGATGCAGGGTGAACGAACCTTGCGTGCGTCGGGCGCAAATGGATAAGTCTCTGGGAAAGAAACCCGGTGGTTGTTCGGCATTTCGACTGATGACGTTGACGAGGTGGACCCGACTGCGTTCGGGTTTTAATTCTGGGTGTGTTTGCCGGTGAATCACGAATTAAGAGGATCGGTATTCCGAGGGTTTTTGTTCGCGGGTCGTGTCCCGTGATTCGCAACGCGCGGTTGCTTAAACGACGGACTGTAGAGAAAAGAATGTCGGAGGAGAGGAGCCGAAGGATTCAACGGTGATCGGGCACGTCGGCCCACTACCTTTCAGCTTTCCTCCTCGCCCAGGGAGACTAACGGGAAAATAATACCCCGTTGATTGGCAATTTAGCCTGAGATTGCAGCGGCAAGAAACTCTCCTCGAAGAAGAGCGAAAGAACGAGCCGGGGGACGGAAGGCGATAGAAAAGAAGGGCAAAAGTCGACGGGGTAACGCCGGTCGAACCGAGGAAACGGAGATCGAAACCGTTTCCTCGCTATCACCGCTCGCCCGACCGATCCTCACGTTTTTAAATACTAACCCCCGCCATTTAAATTTACTTTACTCGATTAGGGAGTATTTTAATTCGACTTTATTGCCGCTCGTGCACTCTTAATCCCGGGGCTGCTCGCCGGGGCTGGAAAAACCGCGAAACCGGAGAGGCAAGGAACTGATGGGACCGTCGAGGCAAGGAACAGCTTCAGCTGAGGGGATGGTGTTAGGATTTAGACGGAGCGAAGGGTTCCTCGATTCGCAGACTCTGGAGTGAAATTCGCAACAAGGGTTTATGGCGAAAGACGCCTTTTACAATCAGAATTAAAATTAGATTCAACGTGGTATTACTTTGGTAATATTTTCAACTTTTACTGACTTGCTTGGTTACCTAGGTTTTCCTACCAAAACTAACAGAGTGGCATGATGGGAAAGTTAAGAAAAAATGCAAAAAAGTTGGTAGTTATACCTTTTATTTAAGTTTCTATGAATGAATATATAATTATAAGTTAATACTTCAGTCTTTGGTATATAGTTTGAGCAATATTTAAATAAAAATTTTTAGAAAAAAGTAGTGGAAGTGGGGAAGCTGGTTCTTCTAAATATGAATTTCTTCTGAATCATTTTCTTCAACCCCATTACAGGAGTTGTGGGCAAACGACCACAAACATGGCATGCAACCCAACACTCCTAATTGGCCCTAATGGTAAACCCATGGTCACTTCATTTTCCTGTTTCAATTTGTGGACATAATGCTCCACTGTTGCTCGTGGAAGGCAATATTCTCCAGAAGCTTCCTTGTACGTCATTTTGTTGCTCAAAACTTCATCTACAGCCTTTTTCATACCGTTTTTAAATATGTTTTTATTACACAAAAATATAAGATTCATGCAGCACGTGGACGATTTCACAGCTCTAAACAAAAGACGCGAGCTCCCCACTCATTTCTACCAATGATCTAACTGTTACAATACAATGCTTCTTTTTGGTAGATGAACATCGTTCTGCAATGCATTTTTTGATTATCGTTTTTTTTTACGATACCCCATCCCCCCCTCTTCCTCTACACTATAGTGTATAGTAATTTGTTGTTGGTGGATGAAAGAACAGAGTCACATAGGCCTCCAAACGTTGGAATCTATGGTCCCTTTAGGTGACAAGATGTCGTCAGATACACTGGAGTCGCGGAGTTTTGGGTTGCGTCAGTGATAAGATATGAAGGGTAAAGGGAAAACAAGAAATAGGGGAAAGGTGGGATAGTTGATCAACGAGGATACATGATCACATCAGTTTATATCACAACTCAAATAATTAAATACAAACAAAGCAAACCATTATTATTATTTTAATAAAAAAGAAAAACTGTGTTCAACTATCCCACCTTTCCTCTACCAGAAAACATAAAGTGTTTTGGTCCAATGCAAAACTTTAACGTTACCTTACGAAAGCATTCGAATTCACAACCCTTTCTGAATCGACAGTTCTGCGTCCCAGTTGCTATCAACAAAACATGCTATAAATCGCAAAATCACGAAAAATGATCAGTCCTCATTTTTCCCTTACCTTTCACACTTACTTATTCTCATGCGTTCCCAACAACTGTTTCAGAACCTCCCGCATCCCTTCGACCACAGTTACTCAGAATTTTTTAGAAATCCTCCAAGTGTCTCAAAGTCCCACTGCCACTTCGAAACTCCAAGTCCTTTAAAGTCCCCCGAAGTCTCATCGCATGTTCGTAGCTGCAAAGAAAGCTCCATCGGCGTCTAGAGTCTCGCAGTCTACCGGCGCTTAGAGCATATAAACATAGAGGAAGCATGCAATAGGCAAAAATGTAGACGGCGATAGAAAGAGAAAGATAAACAGGAGGGACACCCCCTCTATTTCTAGCGCTAGCATTTTTTTCTATGTTAGAAAGAGTGGGGGTATCCTTCCCGTACCGTTAAGGAACTAGTTCTTGATCAGACACTAATTTTTTATCAGTTCATGAAATAAATCGTTCTTTTGAGTTTATGTCAATAAATAATTGCTTGAAATAATTACTAACATAAAAACTGATAATTCAAAAATATAGGTGTTGTCTGTGAAAGCAGTTAGTATTGTTAATTTCAGATGATCAAAAACTAGTTCCTAGTCACCTTATTATTTCATACCTTATAAATAATTAAATTATATACTTATTTTCAACTTTTTAAAATTTTTCCTTGAAGTTTAATCATTAATTCAACTTTTAGTATAAAAAAAGTCTATGGTTTAATGTTTTATTAGGTTGAAAATAAATATTAAAGCGGGAAACCCTCTAAACTGATCAGAAACTAGTTCCTTAACGGTATATCTTTCTCTTTCTATCGCCGTCTACATTTTTGCCTATTGCATGCTTCCTCCATGTTTATGTGCTCTAAGTACCGGCGAGTCCTTCTGAGATCGCGCGTATCCAGGGCTGTGCCCCGAACTGGCTCGTTTATTAGACTCCCCGTTCCATTTGTTCCTTGTCGGGCGACAGCGCTCGAAAATTTCGGGGCTAATTCACGCGCTTTAATCGCTCGGCTCATTTGACGCGGCGCATGAAAAACGGCTGCCGATAAATTTTGACAGTATTCTGTCCATTGCATTGCAATAATACCGGACCATATATTAGGGTGGTCGCGGGACGATGTCCATCGCGGGCGAGGGTGTCGGTGGGGGGGGGTGGTGTGCGCCGGGGTGGGGGGTTGAGGCAAGCCCAGCGACGGGGGTGGGCCGTGGGCTTTCGTATAGTTTGCCGGTAACATATTACGAATTAATACCAACTGCTCCGGTGAAATATTACTGCAAAATACTGACCGTTATTTGCGCTCGCGAGAGCGCCCGGGAACGCGCGTGCTGCTTGTAGGCGCCCTCTCCCGCGCCCTCCCCCGCCCGCCGCCAACGAATTGCCCCAGCACTTTCGCATTTTTGTCAGGCCGTCTATATTCTTTCGAAATTTATGTCGCTGCGGCGCGAGAAGCCGCCCGCTCTCGGCCTACTTCGGCCCGCGAAGAGGCGCGCGGATTACGAGCGGCCGCGTCGTCGATCGTCTCTGGCACGCTGGATAGTCGCGGACGGGAATTGAAACCTTACCGCGAGACTCGAGACGCTGTCGCTCGGGAAATAAACGTCCCCCAGACGTGGATCGCGTAAAACGTCGCGGTCCACCTAAACGGTGTCCTTCCCTCTTCCTCCTCCTCTCGCGGGGAGGGCAGAACGCGTCTTTTGTCGTCGTAAATCGCGCTGAATTTGTAGGGAAATCTTTATTCCGCCGTAAGATGTGCATTCCCGCGCGATAAAGGAGTCTCGTAAACGTCGGCGTAATGGAAACACGGGGTGCCGCGAGCGGGACGGAGGAACAGCGGAGAAGCATCGATCCTAGGGCAAGTTTTCCGCGGTAACGTTACAGGCCGAGTGGAGGCCGAGATGCTTCGGGTGGCATTGTTGCGGGCGTTTACTTTCGATTTCGTTTGGGAGGCGCGGATAGCCGGAACGCTAACAACGCGGCTCCTCGATGCGGGAACGGCCACGAGGCTGTCGAACGCGAGCATAAATTGACGAAAAATGGGTGGAAGGCTACTCCAATTAAGAACGTATCCCTCGCGCCGGTTCTTTCCTCTGTTCGGTGCAGCCGGCCTCCTCGAGATCAAATTCTCCCGGGCACCTACGGGTACGCTAATGACTTTCGATGCGCGCTTAATTGGCGCGGGAAACGAAAAAAGGAGGAAAGGAAAATAAGAAACGAGGGTGGAAGAACGGGCCGGAGCGAGGAATCGCTTAGGCTTAATCAATCCGCTCGTTATGGGCCGCCCGCCCGCTCGCTAGCTCGCTCGCTCGCTAGCCCACCCCCGCCCGATTGAATAACTAACGATTTTCACGCGAGTCTCGTTAAAAATGCTTTTACCCTGATCACCGTTAAGCTTTTTTTCGGCCCAACCGACACCGCGGCCCTCGACGTCACCCCTGCTCTCTCGCCTAGAAGTCGCGCTCGTCTCGGCCATCGAAAACCTTGCCCCTCTATCAGCGTCGTTAATTCGATCGACGAGCGTTCGCACGTTCAACGCCCAATCTCTAACTTTCCTAACCTACGCTCCTACGTCGATGTGAAATAATCACGAGATTCGATGATAATCCGACTATCGGCAGCTGGGTGCGGGAAAATTTAGTGCGTCGAGAAACTTATCTCTGAGGAAATTAACTGTTTGGTGGGAAGAACGAGTGTTTCGGATGAAAGAGACAGGCAGGCGTATTTAGGCTGGTGTGTCGATTGCGAGCGAGGATTCTTGTGAGGCACGTGGAAATTTTCCGCGAATTTTTATAGTGTGCGTGTAATTTTTAAGAGTCTTGGGTGATCGGGAGTCGGGAATGGAGTAGGACTGGGATTATTTGTCGAATTTTTCGGTATTCGAATATTCGAATACTTGAGTTGCTCAATTATTTGGCGAATATAATTTGAATATCTAAGTATTCGAATAATATTCGGATATCCAAGTATTCGAATATTAAAGTATTCGAATATTAAAGTATTCGAATATTAAAGAATTCGAATATTAAAGTATTCGAATATTAAAGTATTCGAATATTAAAGAATTCGAATATTAAAGTATTCGAATATTAAAGTATTCGAATATTAAAGTATTCGAATATTAAAGTATTCGAATATTAAAGTATTCGAATATTAAAGTATTCGAATATTATAGTATTCGAATACTATTCGAATATTAAAGTATTCGAATACTATTCGAATATTAAAGTATTCGAATATTATAGTATTCGAATACTATTCGAATATTAAAGTATTCGAACATTAAAGTATTCGAATATTAAACTATTCGAATATTAAAGTATTCGAATATTAAAGTATTCGAATATTAAAGAATTCGAATATTAAAGTATTCGAATACTATTCGAATATTAAAGTATTCGAATACTATTCGAATATTAAAGTATTCAAATACTATTCGAATATTAAAGTATTCGAATACTATTCGAATATTAAAGCATTCGAATATTAAAGAATTCGAATATTAAAGTATTCGAATATTAAAGTATTCGAATATTAAAGTATTCGAATATTAAAGAATTCGAATATTAAAGTATTCGAACATTAAAGTATTCGAATATTAAAGTATTCGAATATTAAAGTATTCGAATATTAAAGTTTTCAAGGAAATAGTAAAAATGCCCACACCTTCCCCCTTCCTCTCGCATTTTTTCTTTCGTTGGCAGAGAACTACTCTACTAGAATTTCTCTAAAAGTCCCTGGAATGCCGCGTAGATCGTCAAGCGATCGAAGTGGAATACTGCGAGTGTCAGCTTTCCGGCGGAAGTTTTCGAGCCAAGCGGCTTTCCCCGAGCGCCGCCTTGTTTCTTCGGCCGTCCGAACAGCAGAGGCTCTCGGTCCCTTCCGGACGAAGCGTTTCGCGGTGGCAGGGGTGCGGACGACAATGCGGTAACGAAATCGGAAATGCCGAAAGCGAGCCGCGCGATACGTTATTCCCAGCCGCTTTATAAAGCCGCTGCATTTTCAATTTTCACGAACAAAAGTTAATTTATTTACGAAATTTATATTGCAAATCCTTCGGGTCGGGGGGGGGCGCAGAGGCAGAGGGCGAGGGGGGAGGGGGCGACATGCGTCGGTATTTGAGTAATTAAAGAGGCGGGAATAAAAATTTCGGTGTACTTAAACCGCGCAAATGAATCAGCGATGCATAAATATAAATTACGCGGCCCGCGAAATACCGTTCGGGTAACGCTGCCGCGCGATATAATTTTAAATTTAATTAAAAATAATGAACCCCATTGTATCCGTAAAACCCGCGATAAATGATATACCGCCCGTAAGTGTATTATGCCGGTAAACCAATAAATTCCGAAAGACAATTTTCCAAGGCTTCTTCGGGCCGTTATCGATCGGCCGAATATCGGGGTTGAAAAAAAAAAAAGAAAGAGAGAGACGGGGGGAATAAGCTGCGCAGAGCCGAAGAGGGAGGAAGGAAGAGCGAGACGCGAGGCACGGCGAAAGGGGAAAAGGAGCGGGGCGATGGAGCGGCAGCAGAGGCAAAAGGTCGCCAAGTAGAAGGCTCCGAAGAAGAGGGGCCCGGTTTAATCGCGCGATTAAAAGGCGCGATCTGGATTCGAGGAGCGCCGCGTGACGGGATGGCGCCGGTAATTATTGCTAAACAAACTCATTAAACCCGGACGATCTGGTCTGGGTGAAGCAGCGGCCACGCGTGAAACTTTGATCATCCCGCGAATCGAGCGTAGGATCAGCGATCCCTGGATCGGCCGAGCGCACCGCGGCTGACGGTAAATTACCGCATCGGTAAGCGTGTCATACGCCAATTAAACGAACGCTATTTTCCGCGCCGCGATTGATAATCGCGATTAAAAGCCGAAGGGCCGGTGACACGTGTGAAAGCGCGGCCCGCGCAAGAACGCGATTATATTTTTCCCGCGGTGACAGCTCCAAACCAGTGAAAATATCTCTTTTTTTTTTCACGCGCTCTCTATCGTTCTCTCTGTCTCTGCCCCTCTCTCCCTCCGACGGGGAAGCATTGTCATCTCGATGGCAGGCTTTATCTATGCAATCGCGTGCTCGCCGATCTATCTTCGTAAATAAATATATTTAAGGAACTGTCGGGGATGCGACGAGCGACGGAAAGGGGCGAGGGGTGGAGGGCGGAATTGGAGGAGTAGAAGAAGATCGGAGGAAGAGAAAAGATCTGTCGGCTCGCAATAAAAAGGAAATGAGAGGCGAAGCAGGCCGTGGGTTTCGCAGGTGATTTATTCCGGTTACACCTGATTTGGAGCGGGCGCCGCGAATATCACCCGGCGGCCTGCCTACCGTCGGTCGCTTCGATTAAGCGAAATTATTAACGCGCCGCTCGATAAACTAATTTTCATTTCTGATATTTTAGCCAATTATGAAATGTAATTATTTTCGCACCGGCCGTCGTTTTAATATCGCGCCGCGGTATTGGTGTCACCGACGACCGCCGAGTTCGCGTGGTCGCGCCGCTAAATGCGGAATGACAATTTCCGAGGGTTGCTGCGCTGGCTCCCGAAATTTTCGGCTACTCGAGACTTAGCGCGGATCGAAGCTGACTCGATCGGGCCACGAAATTTTCTTCCACGCAGCCATTTTCCGCGGACCGTGCGACGAATATTCGGATACCTAGGAGATATTATTGCGAATGGTGCCGCGTAGGGGTTGGGGGCTAATTAACTTCGGACAGTGGGTACTAATTCTGGACAGTTTTATCTCTTAAAACGAAAAACGCGTTAGTTGAGTTTATATGGTACTGCCACATGTTAATGATGGAGCTAATAGTTAATATTCATCGTTTCAAAGACCATAGCAGTCTTTTGTTGTAAACAAATCCGTGATTGTTCATTTCGCAACGTAACTTTATAATAGTTGCGTACTTGGAATAGATATAAATTATTAATATTATTTTATTCTCATTAAATAGAGGAATGTTTCTAGTTTCAAACTTAAATTTTGGTTTTTGGGGATATGTAAATACAATTCAGTGTATTACTTAAATTATTCGAGCGTATATAGGTATTGTAGGGGCTTAGATGCCACTGACATATAAAAGAATTTCGAACGAGGCAGAATGGAGGCAGAAATATTTCTTAACACGCTTCCACGTAAAAAAAAAACACAGAAGGGAGGTAAAAGGAGACTGAGAAAGAAGAAACTAAATTTTAAATCAAGAATATGGTCCATGGAAACATGAAGAGTGTTCAGGATCCCTGGAAAATATATTTGTGATTCTTGCAGTAATTCATTTTCTCACTTCTTTTGTAAAGAAGAATCATGGTGGAGTAATTCCAGTCAAATGACGATTTTTGTATTATTGCTTCCATATTTCTTTCACCGTAAATATTATACTTTCTCGGTCACACCAATACAAACTACACACTTAGAAACTATCAATTATTAATATAAAAAAAACTAACAAATGTGTACCTTGATAAAATTGTATAGGATTTCTTGCTTACGCAGCGGAAATTACCCCGTTGTCCCCTAGTAAGTGGATAATTTTTAGATTTTTCGAAACGACAGGTAGAAACTCGAAAAGTGTACTGGAGAAAGATGAAGACGGCTATAGGGTAAAAGACCCAATTACTGACACCTGACCAAATACTGTCACCTTAAGCTATTTTACTTAAAATAACGAATAAATAAACTATAGTATATAATTTGTAGCATAAATTATAGGTTGAACTACAATCTACATAATTCTTTTTGCGTATGACTTTACAACGTTTATTTATTTGTTATTTTAAGTAAAATAGCTTAAGGTGACAGTAATTGGTCAGGTGTCAATAATTGGGTCCTTTACCCTATAGCGGAGGAGATTCATGAATATAATGGGGTCCGATTGACCGAGGCCTCCCCTCCCGGATCGTTCGGAATATTTTTTTATTTCTGAAATCATATCGAGACCCCATACGTTCCGCGACTTTCACAGGCACCGGACGTTTGCAATGGTAATTCGCGGCACCGTGGAAAAAAAAAAGAAAATACGAGCAGCGCCAGGGGTTCGGGGCGGTAGGGGGTAGGTGGTGGCAGCCATCGATCACGAGTCTGTTTACCGATTTTTCCACAGGCGCCATGTGGATATTTGTAATTACAGAACCGAAGCTGCCGCGGTCGGTTTTTATTCGCGATTCGAACGACGATTTTTAATTTCGGGTAATGAAGCGCCACTGGCCCCGCCGCTGTTGATATTCGTTATTAATTTTTAATCGCCGGTTCCGTTCGGTCCAGATGTTGAATATTGTCTCGCGGTGGAAATTCGCAGGGGGGGAGAAAAAAGCCCCTCGATTTTTTTTTCCCAGCACGCCCACGTACGCCACGTCCCTCCATTTTCGTGCTTCCTGTCCGCTCGTCCCGCGGCACCAACGTCCGTTACGATTCGTCTGTGAATTTCCGCTTCGCGCCAGCGTCGATCCTTTTCGCCCCGGACCACGGTTCCGCGTTCGTTTTTCTCCTAGCTAGATTACACCGAGTAGAGACAGGAGCAGAGTCCAGCAATTTGTCGGCGTATCAAAACGAAATCAAGCCCCGCAAGATAAACGTTTCGCTGTCGGGTCCATGCATATTAATTTTAAGCCACGAAAAAGCCAACCGGCTCTCGTCGCTCTCTCTCTCTCTCTCTCTCTCTCTCTGTACCCTCTCCTTCCCACCGGGCACTTTAAATCGCAAAACAAAAGCGAATCGTCGCGCGACCGGCATACTCGGAACAATTATTTTTCGATCGGCGGACTTGACGCGTAAAAACCGCCGCGCAATTACGAATTAATGCACCCGCGAGCCGGGCGCGGGAAAAAAAAAATATACAGACAGGGCCGGGCCGGATCGTCGGCGGTTCGGATTGGAATTTAAAAAAAACATTATTCTTTGGAATTAGCGTCAGACCGGGCAGCGGCGATTCCCATCGGTATCGCGTGCATACGAGCCGCGGATCGACGTCGTTAAAGCGCATTCGACGATATTACATGTTTATTAACCGAAACGCGGGGGCCGAAGGAAAAGTATCGAAGCCCGCCCTCACCGACCGCCAGCCGTAATAATAAAAATTGCTACGAGTTTCAGCCTGCGAGCTGGAATAATGCGGAATAATGTGGAATAATGCGGAATAATGCGTAATGCGATACGATATAATAAACGAACCACCGCGGCTCTTTATTATCGCGGTGTAGAAGTGGTCTCTCGAACGTTCCGCCCGTTGTTACCGTTTTTTGTCTCCGAACGCTCCTCGAATCGGGGCGCAACTTTCCGGAGCGTTGCGAGAATAAACGGCCGCGGGCGACGCTGCCTCCGTGAATTATTAGATTAGCCAATAAGTGATCACGTGCAACGAATTATCCGTTATGAACTGTTGCCTCGCGATTAAACGATAACGCGGCTTCATCGATTCAAGTCTGCGCTACGAAAATAATCTCACGTTTCCGCGGCTTCGGCGCCTTCGAATTTCTCTTTCACCGCTAAACAGAGTAAGCGCTCCAAATTATCGTCTCGCATTTGTATTTGACACTGTAGGAAGTTGATAAAATGTTGGAATCAGCTGGCACTTGGCATGAATTTTTTTCGAACGTTTCCATGAATCGCAAAATGTAATTATCTCATGTCGATGCGAGATAATAAACAAAATCTGAAAAGTGTGCAAAGTGTGAGATCTGAAAAAAGTATTCTTAATTTCGTTCCACGTGAAAATGTTTGTGAAACATGGAATAAATTGAAAGATTCATTTTTTGTGTGTCGTTAATGACGGAAAATGAACGTCTTGTTTTAACATGGACTCCAAATTCCACTGTTTTCGTTCGGGCATCTAGAAAACATTAAACATTTCTACTAAAATTGCTTGAAAACCGATAACAGATAATTCACACCCGTAACTCTGTTCATATTTCAGCGCTTTTTATTTAAAATAATATAGTTTTAGAAAATTCTTCTCAATTCCTACTTTTGTCCCAGCGAGGAAATTTAAAATTCGCACAGTTTCGATATCGTGATCGCTTTTACAGACCACGCGAGTGATTTCCATCGAAGTTATTGCGTATAAGAAACTACAAAAAATTCCCCAAAAAGTGCTACAACTTCAAATTCGAAATAACAGTCACTTCAACGAGTAACTATCATACTGAAGTCTGTGAAAAACTCACCGCGCTCGAAAATCTTCTTCCGCTTCGCAAACGCAGAAACACCGAACCTGTTACTTGCAAGTCTGCCAGAATACTGACGTATACTACTGCAACATTTTCCACCTGGTGACACTGAAAATACAGCCATAGTAGGGTAAAGCAACCAGTAATTGACCGCATACCAGTGAATGACAAAGAAATTAGAAATTTTAGGCCAAGAAATGTCAATTATAAATTTAAAAATTACTGTTTGTTTATAAATACAGTGTAATTGCACTTTTAATATCCCATATTTTTAGTTTTGCGTATTAAACAAACATTAATAAGTACAATCCTTAATAAAACTATGCAGTCATTTACCGGGCTTCTGATTCAACAATTCGTTCATTTACTGGTTTGTTTACCCTAATCTCGAATGGCGGATTGTCGAAATTTTGACCGAATCGTGAACCTTTCCGCGAAGATCTAGGTTCGCGGGCGATAAGGGCTCGCGAAGCCGCACGCACGGTTGTCGCCGCATCGATTCGCGGCGGACGGCCACGAGAGGCTGGCCCTTTTGGAAGCAAAGAGGTTGCGCCGAGCCTAGCCGCTCTAAAGCGGCCCTCCCTTATTGCCTCCTCGGCTGAATGACTCGCGGTGGCGGTGACTTTTTCCGGTGCATGCAAAAAATAAGAGAGCGTTTTTGCTGGAGAGCGGACAATAGAACGGAGGTCATCGGCGAGAAACGCAGGGAGGATGATACGAGGCTCCCTACGGGGAGGCGCGAGCGACGGTGCCGACGGGACGCGAAGCGACGGGGAAGAAGACAGGAAGAGCCGCGCAGAGGAAGGTGGCTGCGCCACGGGGCAGAGGGTGTCGAGGGGTCGAAACGGGTCGGAGAGGGCGGAGGGCAGAGAGAGAGAGAGGACGGGAATCTCGGCTTCAAGTATTTCGCTCTTTGATGTGCGACCTGCCCCAAACTCGGCAGTCCGTGCCACCCTTTCCAAGTGGCTCGGCCGGCTTCAAAGAAAGTGCCTTGGGACCACCCGCCGCCCCCTGTTCTCCTGCGCCTTCGTACAAAACCCTACCGGTATTCCGTATTATACCGCCGCAGCCAGCTAACTTTCTTTCGCGGAGAGACTCTCCTTTCGGCTTCCCGACGTTTGCCTGAAAAGAAGGAGCGCGCCGAGGGAGAAAACCGTCGGGAACTTCCCGGCCAGGAGAATCGAGAAATTTCCTGGAATTATTTTTCGATCGGCCTTTGATTCCACGGGAAGATGATTTCGCGTCCAAACTCCGCCCTGCTTCCGGGCCGAAATTTCAAACACGTCTGGCCACCCCGTCGCTTCGTACTCGCCCCGCCGAATCTCGCGTGGAAAGCCCGGACACGCCGGAGAGGGCAAACTTTTCGATCGAGAGCGAACCGGGGAGCGTAACGTAGTTTGCCCGGCGCGTCTTCCTGGAAAAACTGCGACAAGTCATCAGGGATCCGCTTTGGAAGCTAAACTTCGTTGCTCCGGCGATCGCAGCGGCTTTGCCTCGCGAGTGATAAGCTCTTGAAATGAGCACCGAGGGCGGGCGAAAGAGCGACGAAGTATTCTGGGGAAGACGATGATTAAAAATGCGCCCGATTAACGCGCCCGCGGTTTTGGAGGGCAACCGGGTCAGTCGATATTGTTCGAGGCACGACCTCTTCGTCCAGGGACAACTGATTTCGCTCCAATAACATTATATCTATTAGCAGCCACTCAATACTATTAATAATTAATCAGCAGCTAATATTCCGCGTTCGACTGCCGCGCATTTCGCTCTACCATCCCTCCGACCTTCGCCCTCCGCTGTCCCTCCGCTTCGCCGCGGTTCCTGGCGCAGCTCGCTCTCGCTCCTCTGCCGTCCGATTTCCACGCTGTTCCACCCCATACCACTGCGTTCTGGGATGATCTAGGACCACCGGATGCGTGGAATGCCTCGAAAATATCTATCCTTGTGATAAAGCGTATCGATATGACCGCACTCTCTGCAGCAGCTACGTACACCCTGCACTGCCGCGCTAGTGTCAGCCGACGGAATAATATCGCTGCTTGCAATTCACCGTCAAAGGTATTCCGTGACGCGTTATTGGGCAGTTTTATGCTATACTGGATTAGACTGGTCGATCACGAAAGGGTGAATTTATAATACGTCTTATAAGTATTGGGACACCTGGTGTATTGGCAGAGATTGAATGCTCTTCAATGATTTTAATTTAAACGTTAACTACAGTGGGCAAGTTTGGCCTACGAAACTATATCCACGGGGTAGTTTGATGGCCCAAGGTTTGATAAGAGTTTCCAGCTGAAATGACATTTTAAAGGTTGGGGTACGCTTGTAGGAAAGTATATGTAGTTGTGGGTTAAAGTACTAAATAAAGTAGAATTTGTTAGAGTTCTTTAAGGGGGTATTAGTGGTGGAGAACTATCGATGGTAGTTACGATAGTTATCGATGGTTCTCACTATCGAAATTTGTAATAATATTAGAAATTAAATTTGGGGTTCTGAATTTCAGTTGTTATTATTTTTTAATTGACTAACCTACGATTTTCATCGATAGTGAAAATAAGACATCTATAGTTTTCGATAGTGAGAACCATCGATAGTTCTCCACCACTATTTGAAATTGTCAAAAATCGGATTTTTTCTTTTGACATATTTTCATAGATTGGTGTTTTAGGAATATTATAAATCAAGTCCGATGTAAAAATTCGGAAGATTGACAAAGTTATAGGCATTTGAGTGGCACCACTCAGGTAGCACGGGGCGGAACTATATTTTGCATTACGGTGGCCTGTTTTACATATTTTCATGGATTGATGTTTTAGAAATAGTATAAAACAAGTCTAATGTAAAAATTCGGAAAATTGACGAAGTTATTGGCATTTGAGTGAAACATTCCAAGTAGCACGGGGCGGCGACTCGACCAATCGCAGCGGAACTATATTTTTCATTACGGTGGCCCTAAAAACTCGCGCTACGTTCAACCAATTCACTTCCAATTTTGCATGCAAAATCGTAATAAGATTCCACATCATCCTACAAGAGTTTTTTTTATTCCGAATCCCCCTTCAATATTTATAAAAAAAAGGTGGACTTTTCTCTTAGAAATATCTAGATCTCTCACCATTTCTTTATTTTTCAAAATTTTCAAAATTATCCCCGTTGAACGATAACTATTAACATATTTTATAAGAAAATAACACTGATGCCTTATTGTATAAAAATTTCAAGATCAAGACTTGTTAAAGTGTCATTTTACCATCACTTACCTGCAGTTTGAAATTTCCATTTATCTTCTAAAGCACATATAATACATAAACAACTGATTGTCCACAACTAGCACGAAAAATTTCGCGAACAAAATGCTCTATCACACTAACATCAATTGACTAATTATTTTATCACCACATAAACTAGATTCTAGAAGATCAACGCTGTCTGTTAGTTTTTGTTCCATCTAAATATAATCAAACAATTTCGACTTACAGATAAATGAAAAATTATCACGGAACAACCTGTCCCACGAATTTACCCGAGTTTACCCTACAGAAACTTTCATAGACGTCTTTGTTGATGAGCTTTACTCGATGAAACTGTCAAAATCCCAACTCGAAGCATTTTTCCTCACCCTCGACTTTACGACTTCGCTTTACATATCTCTAGCACCAGGTAGTCCATAAGTACCTCTAACTTTCGCGTTACGATTCGCTTGGCGAGGTTGGATTGTCTTGGCGATTAAAAAGGTCCAGGTTCAGTTAGTTAGTGGCCGGGACTCGGAATCGAAAATGGTTTACGCTGTAGGATAGGTTGGAGCAGCTCGGAACAAGCGAGCGGGCGGGCGAGGGGCGCAAGCTCCATATATATTCACGGGGAAAACACCTGTGGCTCTACTCGTTAGATTCGCGCGACTTTTCCAAAGATAGTAAGAGGGCATCCTCTTCTCTCCCGGTTATCCAGCTCGTTCGACTCCCCCCCAGCCTCCGACCTCTGTCTCCAACAAGCTACCTGTTCGACCCTTCGCGACGTCGGCGTCGTCTACTCACCCGACAGCCTCGTAAATTCCTTCGCCCTCGGAAATAGTTCGCTCGATTTCTATAACCGACCCTCCATCCAGCAAGAATAGAGATCCATCCGACGACGCCCGATCCCGTCTCCTTCGACTCCTTACTGTCTCTATTTCGGGACGAAGCCGTGCTCCCTTCGTAACTTCCAGGCTCCAGCCGGAGCTAATGCGTCGGAATAAGCGCCAGCATATTTCACGCTCTTATTGCATTCTCCCGGCGATGAATTATTCGGCCGAATCTGCATAATACATCGCGACGAATAAGACGGCGGCCAAGGGAAATAACGAATGCCGAGTTCACGGCGAAACGAAATTAAACGTTTTAGGACGCTCGATAACGATCGCCCGGCGGACTGTAAGCCTCGCGGATCTCTCAGTACTGCCGGTCGTCGCGTAATCAGAGCCACACTGTCACTCGCTCAATTCCAACAAGTTTCTGCGATTAATTGCCCGCGGATGCTCGTTTAATCGCGGGGATTAGGAGAAGTTCGCGCGGAGGGATTAAGTGCTGCAAAAACTTTCGATGCCAAAATATAAGAGTCTATCCGGCTCGTGTTACAAGATTCACGAGACAATGTGCTTATCTGAATTAAAGAGAGAAAGAAAGGAAATGATGATTTGCAAATGGGATTGTCTTCACAGCAGTGGTGCACTGAGGATTTATTCTTGGAGCGAACTGAGTCGAAGGGACAGAAATATTTCTAATACAATTTCAATCAAATCCTCTGGGTGATTATAAAAATTTATTTGAAGGATAACATACAGTTTGTTAAAGCAAACGCAGTATTTTATTTAAAAATCTTTCCTCGAAAAAGGTCTAAACCGCAGACCGAAACGTCGGAAATTTTAAATTATTAAAATTGCAAATAGCTTTTAAATTAGTATTAACTGACCGAACCAGTGCGCTGAAACCACTTATTGTTTAGTTTTCCTTTCTCTTCACAAAACCCCTTCTGGTAGTGCCAGGAAGCCTTGGCTGCCTCTGGGTGCGCCACTGCTATCACGCGATGTAACTGAAGCTTCGAGCATTATGATATCGAGGTATCGATGGAGGATACGTTAACGAAGTAAATTTTGTGGATGGTGAAAGTTTCGTACTCCGCGAAGGTAGCAGGGAACACGTAGGACTGGAGTATCTGTGGGAACAGTCGCTCGTGGTTTCAACTTCCAATCCAGCGTGCGTATTGTTTTTACTTCTGCGAAGCGCAGGTTGCCTCGGAGTGCACCTCCATTAGGCACTAGATTCGGAAAGCGATTTCGAGGAGTGCCTGACCCGGTGTTCCGCTACCCCCAGAGAAGGGGAAGTGGTTGTAACTATTAAAGTAGAAAAGGTGGAAGGAAGGGAGCGGGAGGGAGGTGTCGCGAGATTGCATCGGGGATAGGAGAGTCTCGGTTAGTTTAGGGGACGTTTAACGCAGGTTAACGTGGCGGAGCCCGGTCGATGGGAGAAACGTAGCCGGTGGCTAGTCCAGGATAGTATTTAGGCGCGGTCCTAGGCTGGTTCGTGGAGATACCAGCCGCTAATGCGCCGGAATAGATTAATACCGACCAATAGGAACGTCGATCGAATGGCCTGGAGCACATTACTCAATTATTTACGCTTCATTAAGTATATATCCAATAGCGGCGAGTGTAGGGCGCGCGCGAGCTTCACCGCCACGCCGCCGCGCCGGGGACGAGGCAGGAAGAGAGTCACTCGCAGAGGGTGGACGTACGAAGCCCCGTGCACATCCTATCCCAGCGTGCCCGCTTACCTACGCGTACGCGTTTCCCAGTGCGCTGGGGCCAGGCCCCAGGAACACGGGGCACGGGCACCAAGCACCGCTCCGCTAGCCGTCCAACTCCGTTTCCACGCCCGCACAACCACCCACCCTCCCCCTCCCCCAACCCCTCGCCATTCCAGAGTACGCGTGTACGCGCGCCATGTACCACCACTTCTACATAATGTATGAAACTGTGTGTTGGTAGGTAAGCGACCACCCCTAGCTCACCGAGGTCTAACTTAATTATTCGAGAAATTCAGCGATCCATTCCTGCACCCTCCGCCCTGCCAACCAACCCCCCCTCACCCCCCACCCCCGGCCACTGCCCGTTCTGCCCGCGCAGCCCCCTCTCCACGGCTCGGTGGTCGTCCACCTCCTCGGACCCTCCTGCGATCCCTCCGAGAACCAGCCGAGCCGAGGACACCGGTCCGTCAGAATCGATCACGACGCGTTCGATTCCTCTCCCGGACCACTCGCCGGCCAACTTGCGACCGAAACGAACCTACACGGCCGCGTTCGCCCGAGAGGCCACCCCGTAATACCCCGAGGTCGCCGAGCATTGTTCGCCGCCTCGCACCACCGCCGATATTCAAATGAGAAAAGGTGGAGGAGAAGAAGAGGGCCCCGCGTATACTCGCGCGTATCGGTACACCGGAACAGATAGATCGTCGGTCCCGATATACCGTCCCCGAGGTACTTTAATTATCCATCAGGCACCGGACTATTTATATGGCAGGAAGCGGTTAAATAATATTTTCTTCTCGGTTGCCGAGGTGCCCCGGCGACCACTGTCGAGAGCAACGCGGCGAGGAGGTGGCGACGGCAGGAAGGAAAGGAGAGCCGGCGCGTCGCTTCGAGATGGGAACGGGATATTGCGAACGCTCCGGCTCGCTACCCGAAGCCTCTGATCCGACCGGCCGATAGGGCCGCCCGGCACGGTGGGCGGAATCCACTTTTTATCGGCCGGAAGTTAAAAACAATAAGCGCGAAAAACGGTTCCGAGTGTCCCGGAGCACCGTGCGGGAGCGAGAACAGGCGAGGGGCCCAGGATTTATGCGACGAGAGACTTCG
This sequence comes from Andrena bicolor, assembly GCA_960531205.1. NCBI lineage: Eukaryota > Metazoa > Arthropoda > Insecta > Hymenoptera > Andrenidae > Andrena > Andrena bicolor. Next base: position 13,781,495 of record OY482665.1, read on the forward strand.
ATCCGGGAGGCGTGCCGGCGTAACGCGCCGCTCTTCCGGCAGGCCCTGGACTCTTTCACGCGACTTCTCCAACGCTCCCTACCGATTTCTCCTTCCTCCCTTTGTTACGATTCCGTGTTCCCACTGTGCGCCAACCGCCCACCTCCTTCAAATTATCATCCGCCGCGTCTGAAGATGTCACACTTGGGCAAGCGTTGCCCGGCTGCATTCAAAGGACCAGGCTTGCGTGAATGGTCGCTATCGGGATGCCTTCGCAGTACCCCGGACGCCAGATGGGGGCACCGTTAAAAGCGGGCCTGAGTTCTTATTACCGGCCTTCGGGGGCAAACGGTCCACAATGAATCCCCGTCCACCTGATACTCCGGCTAAGCCTAGCACCACTTAATTCCTCGCGGCGGAAGCTCCCCAAAGACGTCAGGCGACCGCAGCATCCTCTTTGTCCACCGAGAAAAAGCTCCCCACACGCTTCGACGTTGTTCTTCGGTTCGTCCGGGGCTCGCGACGCGTCCGTGGCGTTGCAGGTGCTGGCACGGGATCCCCGGTTCGATCTCCCCGGTATCGATCGATCGTCGAGTAATTAGCGCGCACGGCCGAAGGTGCCCGCGGACATTATCGTGGCTTAGAAACGAGCCTCGACACCTATTAAAGGCGGAGCACGTCACGGTAATAGCCACAACACCATTAGCGCGAGAGTAGACCGGGCGAAAAGAGAGCGGCTAGGTGAGAGGCGGCTGAGGGATGCGGGGAAGAGCGAAGATCGAGGGTGGGAATCGGAGACGAACAGCTGGAGTGGCCGGAGAAGGCGAAGCGCGGCCAGGGGATTGCACAGGTTGCAGAAGAATGCCGCGTATAATCTCGCGCGGAAAACGATTCGGTAGTCGAATTAAGCCGATAAATTGATTCGACCCCTCGGGTCGTGTTCTCGCATCGTAATTACGCGGATTAAGCTCGGGTGTGCGAAGGCAGGCAGACCCACGAGCGCGCGCGCGCTCTCTCTCTGTCCCCGCGCGGTCTCTGCTAGGGAAATCCCCGCGTGACAGACTTTTGCAAGTAATTAGGACCCAGCAGTGTCTGCTTGAGAGCTTCTGGAAAAGGATGGAGCGGATTTTTCTTGGGGAATCGCTGCGAACGATCGCTGATACGCTCGGCGGTATGGTAGAGTCGAGGAAGCGGCTCGTTAACGGATGATCAACATCCGTGGGTGAAGTAATTGCGCGAGATAAAGCTATCGGTCGGTAATCGCGCGAACGTGTTACGCTGATCGCTGAACGGCTGTTAAAAAGCGTGTTCTTGTCGCACGCTGCCGGCGGAGGTTTTACGGCTTGTACCGCGACACGCTCGTTGAGCCCTTATCGAGGACCGAGGGGGAAAAAAATAGAAACCCGACACGCTAAGGCGTGCTCCCCCTGTCGAGTCCGCGATCAGATTGTTTTTCGTTCCGCGATTACGCGACGATGCTGTCAGGAAGGTGTGACTCTTGACATTCTTATATTATATAGCTTTCCCACCATCTACGTCGCATTCTAGCCTTTCGAAAGTTTCTTGGTACAGTCGCACATAAATAGGGTTGTAATTAGAGCTGGAATTATTTGTCGAATTTTTCGGTATTCGAATATTCAAATAATCTAAGTATTCGAGATCAGTGAATTCGAATTTGAGATCCGAATAATCTAAGTATTCGAATTTCATTGAATTCGAATTTGAAATCCAAATAATCTAAGTATTCGAATATTAGTGAATTCGAATTTGAGATCCGAATAATCTAAGTATTCAAATATTAGTGAATTCGAATTTGAAATCCGAATATTCGAATATTCGAATAACCCAAGTATTAGAATATTCGAATAATCCAAGTAACTACCTGTTCGAATATTTGAATAATCTAAGTATTCGAATTTGAAATCCAAATAATCTAAGTATTCGAATATTAGTGAATTCGAATTTGAAATCCGAATATTCGAATATTCGAGTAACCCAAGTATTAGAGTATTCGAATATTCGAATAACCCAAGTATTAGAGTATTCGAATATTCGAATAACCCAAGTATTAGAATATCCGAATAATCCAAGTATTAGAATATCCGAATAATCCAAGTAAGTACCTATTCGAATATTTGAATAATCTAAGTATTCGAATATCAGAGAATTCGAATATTCGAAATTTCTAAGAAATTATTCGTATTCGAAACTCTTCGAATATTCGAAATTTCTAAGAAATTATTCGTATTCGAAACTCTTCGAATATTCGAAATTTCTAAGAAATTATTCGTATTCGAAACTCTTCGAATATTCGAAATTTCTAAGAAATTATTCGTATTCGAAACTCTTCGAATATTCGAAATTTCTAAGAAATTATTCGTATTCAAAATTATTCGAATATTTGAATAATTCCAACTCCACATCCAAAATCCCCCAAAAATGAAGAGATCCGGGCCCAGATTAGTTCCCTGGACAGCCCCAGCCACAGTGAGGCGAGTGTGCGCCGTGTTGCAGGAGATTCGGGAGCGGCCAGCAAAGCGTTAAATTTATACCCGACAGCCCCGCGGGAGAGGCGCGTTTGAATCGCGGTCGGACATCGTCGTTATTCAATTTTCGCGCTTCTCCTTGACTCGTTGTCCCGACACGGCGGCGGCGGCTCGCGCGAGGGAGCCCGCGGACGGGCAGAGGGGAGGTACCGCGGGGACGAAAGCAATGCTTTGCCGTTACTTTGACGCGAGGCTATCGTTAACCGATAGACAGACGGGCCGCCGGTGTAGCGGCATGCACGGTCGTAGAAACGAAAGTATACGTATGCACGTAGCTAACGTACGCGTGGCCCGACAGCTAGGTGGGTATACGCGTCCCGACGCTTATGATTCAGGCGCGCTATACATAGAAGCCCGCTCTACCCCTCGACCGTTTGCTATATTCGATCATAAAGTGCATTGCCTTCCCTCCTGCCTGCCAGCCTGCCAGCCAGCCTTTTCGCTGGACAATCCCGGGACGGGCGGCTCGCTTTGTAAATCGCCGCCGTGACTTGGCTACCTAGACACCGGTTCACCGACTCCATTGTGCGGACTTTCTCCTCTTCCTTCTTCGCCTGCTCTTCGACCGGACTAGTCTGCGACAGGTAGAAGATTCGGCGGCTAACGGAACTCGCGCACCGGATCGCGGCATTCAATAGGCGCGGCGATATTGGAATAGCAGCAATTAGCGAAAACCGCCGGACGTATGTAACCGGGTAGCAATTGTCCCGCTGTACCCACCCAATTTCCAAGTCATTTGTCTCCGAAACAAAGCTGCACGCGTACAACTTTCAGTCAGCGGTATCGACCTCGCCGGATGATAAAGAAAGTGGGTGGCGTGGGCGTGGTAATCAGAAGGGGGTAACTCGGGAATAAGACTCCGGGAACTGCGTGGTGTATTGGGGCTTCGAGGCTGCGTGGAGGCAAAGTGGGGGGAAATGTTAAAATTTATCAGAAGCATTTGTTTTTCATGTTTAAAAGTGGTTTAAAATAGATACCGTCATATTTCAAGGATAATAATTTAGAGATAAATTTGACAATCGAAACATATTTGTGGATTTTCTACTCTTTTCCACATTACATTTGCAGAAATAATATCTGTAGCTATTAATTTTTCAATTTTATTGTATTTTATAACTGTATAAAAAAAAATATGTTTCATTTTATTTTGCTCTCATAATTTTTTTAAATACAAAGTTAAAATTAACGTATTTCGAAATGCGGCATTGTGCCCGTGAGTGCGGCATCTCTCCCCAACAAAAGGTTGTTTTTGGTTTTAATTTTTTAAGGGTGATGAATATTAAAATTTTGTTTTTATTCAATGCAAGTAGTAGCATAAGATATTCAACTAATGATATGTATCCTTAGGAAAATGGATACGGTGACAATTTTGACTCTCACAATTACCCTAAAATATAAAAAAAAGAAATTCCAGCTATTTATTCCTGCAAATGCCACTCCTCTGCTGATTGTACTCGAATAACCGTCTCTCCCTCTTTATGACGACCCGTTTGCTGGCAACATGGAAGCCTGAGGGTCAACAGAAATCCCAAAAAGGTGCTTCTGTTGAATAGGGAAAATATCAAGGCGAGGCGCTTGTGTATTTGAACGCCAGTGACCGCGACGGACCGCTTAAAATTTTCGTACAGTCGATAATTGAATAGTCTACGAACGTAGAGTGACTCGGAGGCCCCCGGAAGACATTAAACCACGGATTCCCGAAGAACTGAAAGAAATCCTCAGGCCCAGGAATTCTAAGGAACTCGATGGGACCGAGCGATTGGAACGCGCAACAGTTTCCGCGCGATTCAAAGTGCAGCGCGATATGCTTGCTCGAATCCGCTGGTTAATTCAGCCGTTGATGTAACTTGCATCGCTGCTCGAAAGATTTTAACGTTTCAAGACTTCCTAGGCATTCATGATTTATCGGGCTCGTTGGAGCCCTCAAGATTTTTGAAACTTTCAGCAGCCCCTAATTTCGAACGCTGGAAAGTCTGCAAGTGGGCCTGTCCGGAGTTCGTCAACGCCTGTAATACCCGCGCTCGATCTTCTTTCGCGACTCGATTATAATTCTACTGTTGGGTGCCAAAAGTCAGTTTCATAAAAAGAATCTGTAAATATTAAGTAAGTTGTAAAGCTGTCTATAATACTTAAAAATTTGATATATCTCCTTTGTAGTTGCATAATTAATTAAATCAGAATTATGCAATAAATTAACCATTGAAATTAATTTTAATTACAGCCCTCTCGGGGCCTTCTCGCATAACCTGGAGAAATATAGAAAAAATGGTTATAATTATTTTTTCAATATTTCGATAAAATTTGAAAAAGTATAGAATATTGGAAAAATATAGTCACAAAAATAGTCGCAGGTCGTGTCATGTTAAGGTTGATGTACATTGACTTAAATACAATTTAGGGTGAGTTGGTGAACGTCGATTCACAAAGTTTACCATAATTCTCTCATTTTTAAAGTTTGAATAATGGAATTTAGCGGGTGTATTTTTTATTCTTTTTTATTTTCCGTCTTTATTTCACCAATATTAGTACAATGTAGAAAAGAACGAGGAGTCTAATTAGAGCCCGAGTGTCCCAAGACCGATCTCGCACCCAACAATAGATAGAATTCTCGTACCACGCGCGGTTCAAAGTTCGACCACTGTTCCCGCACACTTTTTTCTATCGTTCGGATTTGCGTGTCGTTTCGCCGGCGACTACGGGCATAAGTAAATAGCCCACTCTCCCGTAGCTTGGGAAATTACAGCCTCCGCCTACGTACGGAAAGAATACGCTTGTATTTTCCTTGCAGCCGCGTCGGGAGGGGAGATCGCTGGCGATATTTCATTCGATATTGCAGCCCCGGCATTATTTCTCTATTTCAGTAGCCGGGCGTTCCCCGCACCCTTCGGCCTCCGTCTCGCTCAGCCCGCCCCGGGAGCTCGGCCCTGCCGTCGCCGGAAAATAAATTGTTTAATTTATATTAAAAATAAATAGAACCGCGGAGAGCGGGAACGCGATTCCAGCGGCGCGCTGCGCCCGCGGACGGCCCGAGAAATATTACTTTTAATATTAGCATTCGCTCCTCCACCTTCTCTCCCCCCACCCTCCGCCGTGTCACCCCCGTTCCCAGCCTAGGTTTCACCCTCCCCGCCCCTCCCGGCCGCCGACAGCCTACGTCATCCCCTCTCGACAACCCTTACCGCTACTCTTTTTTCCCTCTTCCTCCTTTCGCCCGGCCGCCTGTCCAGCCGCCGCTCTCTCATCCCTCTCCCTTTCTCCCCGATTCTTTCGGAATCAGCCGGATACACTCGCAGCGCGTTTTCTCGCCGGAATGGGAGCTTGTGTCGCGCGACGCCGCGCGGTGAGTTACGTGCGCGCGACCTCGCCAACGGCCGCGCCGTGGACGCTGAAAAATTTATCGCACAGGGCCAGCCGATACGGCCGCCGCTCCTCTTTCGAAGATCGATCTGCCGCTCGCATCCAATGTCCAGCTGCCGGAGGTGATCCTTCAAACGCCTTCGAGACAAAGCCCCGCGCGAAGACGTAGTAACGACGTTGGAAACGGGGACATTTTTCTCGCCGGACGTTGCTCGGAGAGATGTTCGGCGCGGGGACATTTTTGCACAGCGGTGGGTTCTGGGAGGCAACTGTAAAGTGGGCCGCGGCAGGAAGAAACGCGCGAACTTTTTCGCGGTGGCTAATAGAACGGAGCGATGCACAGAGTTCTGAATATCTACTTTAATGGCCGGAATTCTGAGATTTCGGAAACTTGGTGGGCAAGGGTTTTTGAGGTCGCTGATAACCAATCTGACACCACAAATTCAAAATTCAAAATTGGCGGATTCAATTTTATAGTCAAAATTTAATACATCTTTATACCGATTTTTTCCAACGGGAATTCATTTTTTATTATATAGTTCGATTATTTATAGTAATATTGAAAAAAACACTATTATTGCGAGACTGAAGTTGAGTCTCAATTTTTTCCACACAAATTATTGTTCTATTACCAAATTAAATTAAATCTGCTGTTATATTTTTGTAAAAAGCTCACCTGTACTAGAAAAGAAAAGAGAGAAAAGAAGGGGGTGGAAATGGGTAAAATGTATTTTCTCGGACTCTCTAATATCTCTCATCTCAGATGAAATATAAACTTGGTTCTTACTCACAAAAATTACCCACACAACTGACTAAAAACCAATTTCAGGATTTTTCCCTAACCAACTCCAAGGGGTTGGTTAAAAGGGGTGAAATCTATTTCTACAGATTCCAGAGAATCTCTTAGACCCGATTAGATATCAACTTCATTTTTACTTCGAAAGGTTCCCCACACAAATGCCTACAAACCAATTTCAGGACTTTGACCTAATCAACCCCCAAGGGGGTGGTGAAAAGGGGTGAAATGTGTTTTCACGGAGTCCTTAATATCTCTTAGGCCCGAAGCGAAGCGCGGGGGTATTTTGCTAATACAGAAATATATACTTTCTTACCTACATAACTATCTCATACAAATATGTATTTTGGTATTCTACAATGAATAATTAAAACAATTAGATTCGCCTAAAATTTCCCGCTTCTGCCTTCGCAATATTACCTAGGGTGTATGTACCAGTAAATGAACACTTACCAGTGAATGAACCTTTTTTATTAAAATGAGTAAAATACGTTATTAAAGTAAGCGACTAATTAATTAGAGACTCCTTTTCATTTCTTGCATCACATCCAAATTTTTGCAGCACGTGGAATCAATCGCGCTGCAAACATAATTTTATAATAGTGTTCATTCATTAGCCTTAACTGTTCATATACTGGTGCGTTTACCCTATATCTAATCAAAGAATCGTCTGAAAAAGTAAAGACATGCGAATTTAGAAGCTTTGAAGGATTATCAATTCCAACAAAAGAAAAATTCCGTTGTAAAATTGAAAGTCGAGGAACTGAATGTTGGCCACCCTCCAGACCACTGCGCGACGAGTGGCTCGCGCGGGGAACGCATGCGCCCGATGATAGAAAGATCAGCCGGCAATTTTCGGGTAGTTTTGAAGGGCAGTGCGCTGGAGCGCTCGGTGTGGCGACCACGTCGCGGTGCTCGGCGCGCGCCGAGCTTTAATAGATCGCGAGGGGAAGACGCGTTTCGAAGGGCAGGGTAAAATGTGGGTTGCTGAGCGAAATACGCGGCGTCGTCCAGTCGGGCGGCGAGCGCGCTCGGCGCCGCGTTGCGGAATAGTCGCTGAGGCGGCCGAGGAGGACGATGCCTCCTCTCGCTCGGCCTCGACTCGCTCTAGCCTCTCACCCCTTCCAACCACCCCCTCCCCCTCCTCGCCGAGAGCCTCCGCTTCGCGCTCGGAGCCAGCCACCCCCGCCAGCCCGCGCCCGCGCGCACCCTCTATATAATGTACAGAGCGCGAGCGAGATGAATGGCAAGACGGCGACGAATATTTCATGAGACGCATTAATATTGCAACGTCTCATCTCACGGATGTATCGAGGTAACATAATGCACCGCTATAGATAGCTCCTTATTAAACCACGACGCCGCCGACGCCGCCGCGTTGAGCAACCTTCCGACTATGCTGCTCGCTGCAAAATCCCGCCTTTCCACCGCGCCGAGTTTCCACCCCGAGACTGTGTCTCCGCGCTCTTCTCTTTCTCTCTTTCTCTCTCACTCTCTCGCAATCCGCGCGATTTCCCGCGACGTCCGCCAGCCCGTCGGTCCGCGAGCCGTCAAAGAACAAAAGGAACTCTGGGTGGTCAGAAGACGGGGCCTCGGTTCAAGTCTGCGTGATAAGGAAGAAAGTAGGCCGGCGTGGGCGTGGTAAAGGGGGCGATTCTTGAATAGAACTCGGCAACTGTATATATTAACGTATATCGCGAATAGCGAACTCGCGTAAGTCGGGGTTCCGCGGGTACTTAAACTGAATTTGAATCGTTCGGGAGGTTCTAGTGTGCTGGCAGAAACTAACTGCGTTTCGAGGGCTGGCAGGGGAACGGGGACAAACAGAGCACAGGCGAGGAGCTTTGAGAATAGGGAAGGTGACTTGAATTTCTCGAGACTGGAGGTTTTCTACGTAAGGGAGCATCAGTTCCGGATTCTCGGGACTGTGCGTTAGAGTATCGCTTGGAAAGACTTGGTTTTTAAATTTAAGAATTTAATTCGAGACTAGTGGTGGAGAACTATCGATGGTTCCCACTATCGAAAAGTATAGATGGCTTATTTTCACTATCGATAATTATCGGTATTGAAAATCGTATCAAAAATAGTAACAGCTGAAATTGAGAATCCCAAATTTAATTTGTAATATCATTACAAATTTCGATAGTGAGAACTATAGATGGCTTATTTTCACTATCTATAATTATCGGTATTGAAAATCGTAGGTTAGTCAATTCAAGAATCCCAAATTTAATTTGTAATATCATTACAAATTTCGATAGTGAGAACCATCGATAACTATCGTAAGTACCATCGATAGTTCTCCACCACTAGTGATTGAAAATCGTAGGTTAGTCAATTCAAAAATAATAACAGCTGAAATTCAGAATTCCAAATTTAATTTGTAATATTATTACAAATTTCGATATTGAGAACCATCGATAACTATCGTAAGTACCATCGATAGATCTCCACGACTACTCAGGAGGCTGCAAGGGTCGAACGAAACTGCGTTCTTGCAAACAGGTGTTTTTTTAATATACAACTCTGTATGTAAGCAAATGTGCGATGGACCTGTAGTTATGACTATCGATTATCGATATCTTACCAATAACTTGTTGATACTTCACGATATATCCATAATATCGTTAAGTGGTGGAAGAACAAAGGTGATAGGTACAAGTTTTCAATTTCTCCAGTCTTTGAACTATAGCGGTAAAATATTTATGCATTCCAGGAACCTTTGTTCCAAGAGAACGATTATTTTCTAAAGGTAGACAAAAAATAAAAAAAGTTGATAGTAGGTAACTTTAACCTTCTTGAGGCGGGGTTCAGAATAATTAGACTGCGCCGAAATTTTGCAAACTTACTTAGCACACCAAAAGGCATAGGTAAACGCACCAGTAAATGAACACTTAAGGCTAACGAATGAACACTATTTTTAAAATTATATTTGCAGCGCGATTGATTCCACGTGCTGGAAAAATTGTTTGGATATGAAGAGGGAAGAAATGAAAACAAGTCTGTAATTAATTAGCTTACTTTAATAACATATTTTACACATTTTAATAAAAAAACGTCCATTCACTGGTACGTGTTCATTTACTGGTACATCCACCGAACGTCGCAATATTTTATCGCCCCTTAAATTTTAAGAGACACCCCACTGTAGGTGCTAACTCGCAGGAATCGAGCTCGACTATTGCCAGCTTCGCGAGCCACGCATGGCACGGGTACCGAATTCGCCGACGAAACGAGGCGATCGCGACTCATCGGGCCGTCGAGCTCGTCCTGACGGATTATCGAGGCGGCTATAAGCGTCGCGCGGGCCGACGTGCGTCCAAACTATTATTTCGCGTCCCTACCGGGCGAACTTTGCCATTAGCGCGCGGGCGCCCCGTGGCAAAGTCCGGCGGTGTAACGTATTACCCGCGGAAATAGATTATTGGAAACGTTATCAAAGTTATAAACATTCCCCGCCGTTAATATCGCGATATCCGCCCGACGCGGAGCCATCGCGGCCTCCAGTATTAATAGCCTCCTTTCTTTCTTCCTTCCTTCGTTGCTCTCTTTATTCCCCGCCTGCCCACCCCCCCCCCTCTGCTTTCCTCGCAGATGCTCGCCGTGAACACCGCGAGATATAGACTCGCTCGTGATAGATGCCGAGGCTGTCTTACCTTTCTTGCGGGTTGCAAAATATATGGGGGATCATCCATCAGCCGTCTCGGTGAAGCTGCGAAAAAAGAACGATTCCGGTGCCGCGGTAGACGCCGATACCGAGGCATGTGCCGCTGCGGAGGAGGCTTCTAACGCCACGGAATTAATTACCGAATACGCATTCACCAAGTAGCCTTCGTCTCGCTTCCCTTTCAACCCCTCCGGCCACCGTTCCTCCCGGTCGCCTCGCCGATCGCGGACGTTGGGCGTGTCGCGGTGCGAGAAGAAGTCCCTAACGATGTCCGAGTTGAAATCGCGAGACGAACCCCGGTGCCCCTGGAAAGGGGCGAGATGAAAGCTACGCAAGGAGAAATCGAAGAGAGCAAAGGGGGGAGGTTGGGGGATGTTGGCGGGAAGAACGGGGTAAGAGAGAAACGCGATATAAAGTGCAATCAAACATCGATCGCGCGATACAGGGAGGTCTTTCCTCGTGGTAGGCACCTACGTGCGTATCGAATGCATACCACGGGGTTGCATCGCGCATGCATGCGAGGCCCTGTGTTTGTGTTTCGAGGGGAAACGTTACTACCCCCGGCAGGCGGCCAAGGAATCGATAGCCCGCGTTACCGAGGCACAGGCACGTACGAATAATGCTCGAGCCTATCCTCTAACCGCTAAGTCGATCGAAACCGTTTCGCCTGTCCGAATCCAGCTTGTCCCGTCTGATCGGCTGCTATCAATCGCCGAGCCCACTATCCGTCTAACCGGGCCCGTTCGGCTGTTATTTTTCTGCGCGTAGCTTTTCTTGGGACATCGCCGCTGACTGGTCTTGCTTGCCAGGCGATGCGTGCTCTTCATTCATCGATCGATAGACCTTCCGCGCTGAATTGAAACTCCGGGGAGAAAGCTTTCTCCCGCGGGACCGCGCGGCCTAATCTGTTTGCGAAACTAACGTCGGGTAAATTTTCAATGATGCAGGAAAAGGATAAGAATGTATGGAGATGTTAGGAGTTCTCGAGAAGAGGTCGAAAATGAATTGGCTATAATTCTCACGGAGACACTTGATGCTATGTTTGCGGTTATGTTTAGTTTAGGTCGGGGCCAGATATATTGGCCAGTGAATTCGTTTTCGCAGCTAACGCACACCTATTCTGATGTATGCATCTCTACGCTAAGAGCTCGGTTTGGCCTACACGTCAAGAGCTCGGCGCTATCCCCACCACTTCTGGCGCACTCCTTTTCTGGCAACGCGAGAGCGAGTCAGAAAACGTTGAGAATAGGAGAATACTCCTCACGAAACTCACCGGCCAATATATCTGGCCCCGACCTAGTTATCTATTTTATCGGCTAAGTCATTTAATTGTTCAGACTTAACTGTTCAGTTTTGAAAACCATGGGGTTTCCCCGTAAAATAAATAATAATTATATTTTGAGTATTATGATCCGTGTTTCTAGGAGACTTCACTTTTATACACGTGAGGAAGTGAGTTGTTTAAGACGAGAAATAGGCGTCCTGAAAAAAAGGGTTTCGACTATTTAATAGAATTCTCTTTTACAGTACTTCTTGCCATTGCAAAATTATCATTTTTAGCTTCTGATACTTTTCGAAATTCTTTCCTATGAATGCGTAATTAATATTCCGTTTAACTTTAATAATTGTCGCGCACAGTTATCGCCACGAAATTTCAACGCAACAAGTGACTTTATTTATATCGAAGAAGATTAATTTAACACAGCCGATTGGAATGCGTTACCGCCAATTCAATTTCGCAAAAAGTGTGGGCCAATCCATTCCCGTTCCCCGTGCCTGAATTAGTCCGGAGAAAACGTATGTATCATCTGGAGATATAAGTGGAAACAGGTGCCTCTCCGCGAAGAAGGCACTCGAACAGTTCGGTCGGGCGGCACGATTGCGTGCTGACGCACGTCGAGAATGTCGATAGCGCCGGCACACCGTGGCCGATGCTCGTTGGCAAAGAGCTAATACGCGTTTGCGGTGCCGGGAAAAGCTGAGCGCGCGTCGATTGACCGAGCAAGAGATTCGATTTGTGCGGTTAGAAGGAAATTCGCCGCGCGGCCGGCGTTGTACACTTTGCGATGGATCTGTTGGCGCGAGAGAGGCGCGCTCTTTTTTTTTTTCTAACGGATGCCGTGGAGGGCCCTTCCAGAGCGATCGGGAAGGTCGACGGAGCGGGATAAACGAATTGCGCTTGAATAGCGTGTCAGTGATGCGGCACCGATTAGCATCGCCGAGGAACGACAACGCGATCGGGAAAAATCCTCTTCCCCCTTTTCGCTCCCCAAGGGTTCGAGAGTTAATCGCGTTATTTCCGATGACTTCGCGCGACCTGGAGGAAAAAGCGACGAGAGACGCTCGCGGTCGCGGTCGCGGCACGCTGCCCTTTATATCCGTCCCCGTTCGTCGGTCTCCCGCCGCGATTTCTAACGACACGCGCCGCCTGATTTTCTGCATGCTTTTTACTCCGAGGGCAAGAATTATTGCTGGCGAGTTTCTTTGTTTATGTACCGTCAAGGACCCAGTTCCTGATCAGAACCCAATTTCTAATCAGTTTAGTATATAAATACCAAGTAATAAGTTTATCACGATACAAATTTATTCGAAAAAATTATTAAATAATTATCAAGTATTTTTAAATTTATACGCAAACATTTGATAGCTCATAGTAAAATGTTTTAGGTTCGTCAGAAACTATGGATAATATTCAATATTGAACTAACACTAAAAAAGTTTAAATTGTAATGGCACTACATATTCCATATTTGGCTTCGTTACTTCATTTATTTAATGAACGTGGTAAAGTCCCATTAGCGTGCAAAAGAAAAACAATTTGCAGAGTAGGTTAGACGATTGAAATACTATAAACTCGACCGCGGAGTGTAGGTACAAAAGTTTTTCACGGGCCTTGTTATAATAATAGGTAGATTCCACAAAGAAGTCTGAAGAATGGCTAAGCTCATTTGCAACGTTGCAAATGCGATTGACTGGGTCAGAGAAAGGAAGATAAGATTTGTGTAGGGATGGATAAAAAGATTTCCCCACCCTAGGAATTTAGTAAAAGCATAACAATTATTTAACTCGTCATAGCAGTGATCAAATTAAAGGCGAAAAGGAATTCAAACACTAATCTTTTAGTTTCAAATTGAGAGGCCCAGTGGAAAACAAGCACATTATTATTTATGTAAACGGGACTAGCCTTTGATATACAAATTGTACAGCTATATTTATTATATAAGTTATTATCTATGTACAAAGTTTCGCTTTCTGGTAATTGGTAACAGCAATTTTATGCACAGTAGTTTGAAAAGATGCCAGTGATTATTAAAGAAATTTTCTTCGCGCAGTTCACGCTGAGAAAAAAGAAATGCGTAGTGGAATAATGGCCCATGCCACTCGGCTGATTCGAAACACGTGACCTAATAAAATGAATTTTCCAACTAAAATTCGACAATAATTGTAATTTACCATCTAATTCGAGTACCGTTTAAAATAATTAAAATTCTGTGCCGCATTTCCTGCGAAAAAAAAATTTCCTCTCGACTTGTTTTCCTCTAAAATCATAAAACGCCACCATGTGCCTGCTTTCCACTGGGCCCCTTAATTTAAAGTGACTTAAAGTTAAGCACTATAAATAATAACCCATAATCTTCATATCCCACAATATTCTCGCGTTGTGTAAAATATATAATCCACTCGCAGCTAATAATCTATATATAATTTCGTCATTACCCAAGCTTTCAAACAGTGCCAATATTTACTTGATACTCCGACCGGCTACTGGCAGTGTTTCCTTGTTAGTCCATCCGCTAAACAACGCAGCTTTCCTTGCTGATACCAAGAGATGTTCGAGGAAACCTCAAAGAATAATGATTAAACAAAGCACCTATAACTATGAAGCACATTTTTCCAAGCGCATGCACACTCGTCGCTATTTTAAAGCTAAACACACATCGCTGTATCCACTCATTATCAAGAGAACTCTAAACTAAACGCATCTCCATCGAACGCCGCTCTCCGAGGCTGTCTATAGTGGTGGAGAACTATCGATGGTACTTACAATAGTTATCGATGGTTCTCACTATCGAAAACTATAGATGGCTTATTTTCACTATCGATAATTATCAGTATTGAAAATTAATTGAAAAATAATAACAGCTGAAATTCAGAATCCCAACTTTAATTTGTAGTGGTGGAGAACTATCGATGGTACTTACGATAGTTATCGATGGTTCACACCATCGAAATTTGAAATAATATTACAAATTAAATTTGGGATTTTGAATTATTTTTTAATTGACTAACCTACGATTTTCAATCACTAGTGGTGGAGAACTATCGATGGTACTTACGATAGTTATCGATGGTTCTCACTATCGAAATTTGAAATAATATTACAAATTAAATTTGGGATTTTGAATTATTTTTTAATTGACTAACCTACGATTTTCAATCACTAGTGGTGGAGAACTATCGATGGTACTTACGATAGTTATCGATGGTTCTCACCATCGAAATTTCAAATAATATTACAAATTAAATTTGGGATTTTTAATTATTTTTTAATTGACTAACCTACGATTTTCAATACCGATAATTATCGATAGTGAAAATAAGCCATCTATAGCTTTCGATAGTGAGAACCATCGATAACTATCGCAAGTACCATCGATAGTTCTCCATCGATAGTTAGTGAACTATCACCATCCCAACGCCCCAGACCAGCAGCTAATAAATTTATCACGCTACATAGAACACTCATGCGTTTTTCAGCGCGACAGTACCTACGCAATTGCGACATCACCAGAAACTTTCCATTTACACCGAACCACATTAATTTTCGAAAATTCCGGGGAAATGCATCAATGTCGCGTTTCGTCTCGGTTATTCCCGCGATAAGTTTGCCAGCCCAGAGATACGCGGCGGGAGTTAGCGCGCCCTTGCCGACGTCCCTCGCTCCCTTTTGCGAGCGGTCAAGCAGAAATTGGCCGCGAAGCCTGTGACTACGGATCGGCTCTCTCCGTAGGAGGCTTGGAAAAAAAAGGCCCCTTAATTATGCGGGCACATAGAATTGGATGTCGATCGTGCCCGGCGCTGCTAGACCCGTGGAATATCACTCGGTTCGGCTCGAGTCACGCGGTAAGGGAAGCATAGAACATTCATAAGGATGGAATTACGTTGCCTCCGCGGCGACTTTTGTTCTCCGCTCTTTAATCGTGGCAACCGTTCCGCTGAAAAAAAAAAATATATATATACATGTATAGCTTGCCAGAGGGCAATGTCCCCGCGCGGTGATGAATTTAGAAGTCCACCCCTCGCACCTGCTACCTTTTTCTCCGGCCTTTCCGCCTCTCATCCTCCTCCGTCCCGCAGCAGACGCATTCGTCCCGCCGAAATTAATAATAAATGCACGGGTTTCGCGAATTCTACGGATACACCTGGCCATCAAACGACGCCCATTTCTCCCTCCGCTGCGCGAAAGCCGCGTGACGGGCGTCCGTAGGCGTCGTAATTTTGGAATAGGTATACGTGTCCGGGGGATAATAGAAGTGCTGAGAGGCGACGGTTAAATTCGGTTTGATTTCGGAGGGCCGGGCGCCAAGACAGAGGGGTTCGCGACGGGACGATCGTCTCGATGGAGCTGCGGACGGTCGATGAGGTGGTAACGAGGAGGAAGGACAGGGACGACAGGCGGAAGTTGGCTCGGGAACAAGGTTAGAATAATTCGAACGGGTGTCGGCGGGCGAATTAGTTTTTGTTGAATTAATCGACCGGATTAATCCAATCGGATCGCGCCGGGAATCGATTTGGATACAATCGAGTCGGCAGGCCGCATTAAATTAAATCGCCCGTACGATATTGTCGGGAGGTCGTGCTTTTAATCGGCTCGAATTAGAATCGGCCACGCTAATTGCCCGCGAATACGCGGACCGGAACCGGCAGCTTCCGGGCGTCGCCATCTTGCCCCGTTTTTCAAGACCGTTCGGCTCGTCCACGTTGATTTATGGCTTCTTCAAAATGCCCTAGCGATTTGCACGCGATACTGCATATGCCCGAAGCTCGATGCCTTCGGGAAACAGGGGGGAGGAAAGGAGCGTAGGAATTAAATCGCTTCGGACGTTAATTTGCATCGAGCGGGTCTTATTCGTTGCGCGATACGGAAAACCGGGCAGTCGGTCGACGTAACATAAAATGGTTATTAAAAGTAATAGTGATATTATTTATTTTAGCGGAATGGACCTGAGGTGTTGAGGATTTTTTGCTGATTCAGGATAATTTGAAAACTGAAGTTTGAGGGGAAGGGAGAAATGGTTTTCGTAAATTCGTAAAATCTTGGTGGCGGTTTGTAGTAATGATAAAATATTCACGCTGCTCCGCGTGATTTTCATGTGGATAAAATCCTACCACCTTTTGAGAAGACTGTAAAATGCCCTCGCAGTAGTAGACTTAAAAATTTCATGAACGATGAGTAAGTATATTTATGGCCACGGATGCTCGATATACTTGAACAATCATTTGACAAGAATTAGCCAGCTCTGCAAATATCAATGTGTGCTGGATTGCCGATATTTATTCGTATTTATTTATACAAATACAGAAAAACCCTTTTGCACATTCAAAATAAAAAATAACAATAGAGAACTAATACATAAAAGCAGAAAGCCAAAAGTGGACAAGATAAAGGAAAAAGGAAACAAGTACCTAAATAGAAAAAATATATAAATGAATTAAAATGTAACTAAAAAATAATTATTTTCTTGTACTACAATTTTGACGTGTTTTTCACTTTAAATAAAATCGCGGAGCAGGATGTTTCATAACAGAATAATATTTATGAATCAATTTAATACAGAATCAAGCATCGAAATGAATTTGTTGTGACATATCCTGCTCCACGATTTTATTTAAAATAAAAAAACACCATCAAATTTGTAGTTAACCAGAATTGAAGAGTCCTTGTAGAAAACACTATAAGTACCAAAAATCAAATTACCATTGGCACGTAGAACATTTCCCAACATTTTTTTTTTAATTTTGGAGCTTACAGTGCTTTCTACAAAGACTCTTCAATTGTTAACTACCTTCGTCACTGAGTGTTTGAAAGAGTTACAAATCAGCACGTGCACAAAACGATAGTGCATTCTCCACTACGCACGCGCAAACAGAGTCTTGGGACTCTAGAATGCCTGAGCCTCTTCATCCATTTACAATCGACTAGCACCCCAGTGTTTCACGTATACCAAAGCTTCCTCGCAATTTTCGTCTGCCACGCATGGCACGGCAATAGGCCTGAAATTAACAATCCCTCGCGTAATCGCGCGACCGTCCGCGTCGATTCGGTATCAATCGAGACATTATTTTCGCGAGCATCGGATGCATAATTGACTGCGGGAAGGGTTGGACTCGGGTAATCGCCCCGGTCCCAAGTAACCAGGGGGTGATGCCACCGCACCGAGGGGAGAAGAAGTGTAATTTATAAAACAGACGTCTGTGCAGTGTAATCGCGTAAATAAAAAAACAGGTGTCGTCTGTGACCCGGTTGCAGACTAATAAAGAATCGGTCGACCTCGGAGTAACAAAATTCGTCGAAATGCATTAAAACGAGCCGTTTATTTGCGGCAATGATTTTTCCCTCGACCGCCGTCGCGTGTTCCGCGGAACGTAGGAACCGATCGAGGCTCTTCTCCACGCGATAAGTCTCCCCGCGTTTCCCACCATTTACTGGACATCGAAGCGATATCCCTGCAGAAATAGAATCCACCAATAAATACGATAGCATCGCGAGCTTTTCGACTCCCCTTCCACGACAGGTGGCTCCGTCCTATATTTAGAACGCGTAAATGGTAAAAAGCTCCGTCGATTCCAACTCTCCCGTCGCTCTTCGAACCGTGCTCCGCAGTTCTCGCACCGCTAGCGGTGAAACGCGACGAAGACGCAGAACAGAGCGAAGTACCGAACGAGGCTTTAAAACACAAGGGACTGGGTAGTAACGAGTCTATATCTAAACAGAGCGTTCGGTGTAGCGCGAGCTTCCGAGAATACGAGAACGCTCGTCGTCCGCGCGAGTCCTTTCCCGCACGTCGCGTCGCCTCGGTTCCAGTCGTATTAAATGGTTATGACACGAGTGAGGCGGGATCGAGCGAGAATCGCGGCTAGCCTGGAAATAGCAGCGACCGTTATTGTTGAGTTTAGTGAAACCGAGGTTTAAATATCTACCGGATGTTTAGCGTGTATATCACTTCGTAAATTTAAAGTTTACGGTCGTTCGCGCCGCCGCTTTCGTATCTTCTCCCCACCCTTCGCCTTCCCCTCCGCCGTCCCGTGGTCCCGGTTCGCGCCGTCCTTTCTTTCCTCCTTTCTTCCTCGCTTTCTCTTTCCTTCGCAACCCGTTCCTCGACTCCGGAACTCTCCCCGCCACGGAATCGAGCGTATTATTTTTTCCTTCTCGCCTTTGTTTCCTTTGCGTTACGAGCGTAACCTTCCATTGTGCCTTCGATTCTTTCTCTCTCTCTCTCCCTCTCTTATTTATCTTAATTACCGTTGGGGTCCTTGTACCGTCTACAATTCCCCGATTCTCTCCTTGTCCCTCGGCCGATCTCTCATCGCCGCGCACCGTGCCGGTGAAGGCAGCCTCGTCGATCCTTTTCTCTCCTTCAGTCCCTCGCTCCCCTCTCGGTTTCCGCCTTTAAAAAGAATGTTCTGCTTTTTGAGCATCTTTCGGAGCATAATCGTGGACGAGTCACGCTCCTCTTGGCCTCTCACTCTCTCTCTCTCTCGCGTTAGCCGAGCAACCCTCTTTACATCGACTCGTCCCGTTCCTTTTCTTCCCTTTCCGCGTCTTTGTTCCCTCTGTTTGCGCTCCTTACCGGTGTATTTTTATAGTACACACTCGGTTTACGAGTGGCCCTTCCTCTCCTCCTCTTTCCGTGCCGTTTGCACCGTTCCCGTAACGGTATTTACGCCGATCCGTCCGGGACTTTCGGACCGACGCGAGGGGATATAAACACTTCCGCGCTCGGGACGGCCGTTATAATTCGCGCCTAGCCATCTTCCGATGCGCGGGACAGGCGCGGCGCCCGAGGGGCCCTCTACCAGGAAGATTTTTCAAATCTAGGAGAATTCACGGGGGGAAATCGGTTAATCCTCCGATAGCGCGGAGAGCTGGGGGCGAAGCAGCTTTCGCGGATCGTAAAGTGTCGTTTAGATGTAGCGCGAGGGCCGCGCGTGGATTTCCAGAGCACCCGTTGTGCAGGATTTCAGGCCGGCTGGCCCCGCCAATGGCAAATCTTGTACTGTACAAACCCTGGTATATCTATGCGGAAGGTACACGACTCTAATACATAGTTCAGTACTCTATCTACATACGCGCGAGCTAACATCGCGCTAACTCTGTTCCCTGGCCAGCTCGACCCATCTTGTTCTCTTCCTCCCTCTCGCCCCATCTCCTCTCATCTTCCCTCTCTCTTCTCTCTCTGTCCCTCCCGCGCCTCTCTTCGCCATTCTACTCTACTCTACTCCGCTCGACTCTGGTCTGCATCCACCCCCTTTCCATCGTCGCCCGTACACGTTTCTGTCCCTATTCCTAGCGGTGCAACGTCGAACACACCCCCGATCCGACCGAAGCGGGGTCGTCGCCGGGGACACGCGTGTCTGCACTCTGCGCGCGTACACGCGCGAGTTGAGTGCGTGCGCGCACCAATTCGCCGGCCACCGACGTTGCTTGGCGGCTTAGCGCGGCTCCGGCACATTATTCAACGGATAATCCATTCCTTATATATTAAAGCCTGAGAACGATCTATCGTCCCGATAGATCACCGAGCGCGCTCGCGCACTCCAGCCTCCACGAGGCTTCCCCTTTTGCTTGGCTACTTCTTCTTCTCCTTCTGCCTGGATACGTGCCATTGTCGCTCGTATTCGTAAACTCCAACACCGTTGAATCTCAATCTTTCGCGATCTCCACCTGTGATAGGCTGAACATCGGTAGTCGATACGCGGATGTTTAATGCTGTAATGCGGTTTGGAACGACGTGTGTTGCCTGGAGGATTTTTTTCAGTTGAGATATTTCAAATAGATGTTGCTTGTCAGTAAATAAGTGCGAAATTGGAGAAAAACGGATTCACGGGCGGTGGGGCTCGAACCCAAGATCCGCGGGGCCTCTGCGTTACTGGGCAGCCGCCTTACCAATTCCCCCAAAGTCGACTCTCCGATGTTACTCACTTCTGAACTCTACCTACTCAAACTAACAGGACCTGTTTGAAACTAATCGCACCATGGCCGTTCCCAAACACCCAATGCCTCCAAGCACCTGCTATATAGTAAAAATTTGAAAGACACTTGCTCCGCGAGTCGAATCCACCACCGCTCCGTCCGCACTTGTCTTCGATCTATTCTCCGATCTCCTAAAATCGCGCCACGGCCATTCGCCCAGGTCCCACGATCGAGAGGCCACTCAACTTCGCTGAAACAACATACACGGCAAACGTATTTATACCTACTGGATTCGAGCAGCCGTTATGTTTGGCGCGCGGGGTGCCGAGAACGCCGGAAGGAGCGAGTCGGAAAGAAAGGAAACAACGCTGCCGCGATTCCAACGCAAATATACCGTGGCCCGATGTCGTTCGTCTCTTCGAAGCGGTTTTATCCGCAGGGAAGCTCGCGCTGACACGCTTCTCGGCTGGAAGCCGCGCGGACTCTGGGCGAGCGTGGCAGACGCGGCCACGTGTCAGCTCGCTCACGAAACCGACGGCGAAATAGATCGTAAAAGCGATACGCTCCGTGGAATTGGTCGATTCCAGCGATACTCCGGTTCTGTTCGAAGCGTACGGCGAAAAGCACGCGCCTCGGTGGTCGCCGAGCGGCGAGGCAAGTCGTGTCGCGAACGAAACCGGATACGAGGGGGGGAGAGGGGGCTAAAACGCTTTAGAGAAAGTTGGCGTTAAATTCGAGGGAACGGGACGAAATGGAACGGGACGGGACGGTCGGTGGAAGCCAGCATATTTCGTTGCGTCCGCGCGACTATTCGAGAGCAGGATTTATCTGGACGGTCGTTTCCATCGACCGTGCCGCACGTGACTACCTGTAGAGCCCCCGCTCGAAATAAAACGGAACGACGAAAAAGCAGTGACCGGCAAAGAGCGCAAGAGACTCGTGAAAACGAGCAAACCGGGGGGGAACAGAGAGGGAGAGAGGAGAGAGCGTTAGCTCGTCCAACGACAGCCCACGGGTCGTACACAAATAAACCCGCTCGCTAAAAACCGTACTTCCCAATCGAGCCGGACAACTCGTTGCGCGATAATGACGAGTCAATGCGTCAACGAGAGCCTGTCCTCCGCGTCCACCTATCCGGCCTCGATTACCTCTGTAAATTCTAAACGATTTCAATGCTCAAATTTAACCCCTTCCCAAACCGAGTCCGCTCTTTCCTCGAGCCCCCATTATCTTTTACCTTTGTCCATCGCGCGCTGAGGGATCACGCATACTTAAACGAATTTAGTCGCGAGAGGGCGATACCGTCGCGCAACAATATCGGGGAAAATGTAGGATTCTTTCGCTAAACGTTGCGCAGTGGCGCAGTCAGAGGGGGGCCAAAGGGACCTGGCAAACTGCAAAGAAAAGGAGATTAATGTCACCACGAGTGAAGTAATTCGAGAGCTCTATAAAATGAATAATACACTGAATTATATTCTTTAAATAAATTCGATAATCACTTAATGAATTTGCATTGAAAATATTTTTACCCGTTCAACTCAACTCCCCCCAAGATTGGATCCTGAGGGCGCTACTGTGCAGCATTGTCTGTGTACCAAGTATTTAATGCTACTTAGCAAAGAATTATTATATTGTAACACTCGACTACTACTTTATTAATTGATTAATCAACCGATCAGAAAAATTTTGATCGTAGCTACCTTTCTAACGTAAAGAGGCATCTGCCTGTGCAGAAACAACACATGTTGTCCTCGAAAGCCTCGAGTACTTCCCCAACTAGTAATCAAGGGCAATTAAAGTCTAATTGTTCGAGGCAGCCGTCTGAATAATCGATGCTGAGCGGAAATTCTTTGAAAGAGTAATATTGCCCCGAGGTTGGACACGACGCGGCGTGCGATGCTGTGGCTGGAATTCCGGTGTTTTTGGCGCGTCCTGTGTACCGATGAATAAAATATCGTTTGTATTCGTTTAGCGCGGCCGGTGACAGAGAGTAGCAGCGTGTCACCGGCGCGGCCGCGGCCGAGAGGGTCAGAGAGGGAAACTTGAGCGCGACGGCCAGCCGACTATCGGTGGAATAGTTTGAGCGCGATATCGGTGAATAAAATATCAGCGCGTGCGTCCGTGGAGAGGAGGGAAAGAGGTTCGGGTGTCCTGGAATACACGCGCTTGTCTGGTATGTGCGCGCGGGATTGGCGGGCCGCGTGTTTTTGCGCGAGCCGCTTTTCGTGTCTCTGCGACAATTAACGCGCGTGCTCCGAGTCCCTCCCTTTCCTTTTCTCTTCCCTCATCCCTCTTCCCCCGTTCGGATGAATCGCGCTGGCTGTTCACGCTGTCACGTGCTCCCCTAGACGGACCCCACTTGGTCAAGAACGTGTTCTTATTAAGGCTGTTCGGGTACTCGAATATTCGAGTAGCTTGAAGTTCGGACCGAGCCGAGTACCCGTAAAAACCGAGTAGCTCGATAAACCCGAGTAGCTCGAATTTTTTCGAGCAACTTCAAGCTTGAAGCTTGAACGTTTCGGTCAATACGAATGTTTCGAATATTTTAGGTTACGTTTATCTACTGGAATGTAAATAATGGCCGCTCGAAAAAATTCGAGCTTAGGGTAAAGGACCCAATTACTGACACCTAATCTATTACTGTCACCTTAAGCTATTTTACTTAAAATAACGAATAAATAAAAGTTACAAAGTCATACGCAAAAAGAATTATATAATTCAACCTATAATCTGTGCTATGGATTATATAATATAGTTTATTTATTCATTATTTTAAGCAAAATAGCTTAAGGTGACAGTAATAGGTTAGGTGTCGGTAATTGGGTCCTTTACCCTACTCGAAAAAATTCGAGCTACTCGGATTTATCGAGCTACTCGATTTTTACGAGTACTGGCTCGGCTCGCTTTTTCCGAGTACTCGAACAGCCTTAATTCATATCGTTTCCCGTGCCATCGTCATCGGTGCTTCTCAACTTGTCACTCTGGTCTTGTATAGCGGCCCCCCTTTTGACTTTTGTGTATGGCAGCCTCTACATACGTATTACGCTCGACATCAAATTTATTCAAAAACGAAATCCAAAATGTAGTAGGCATACTGGCATTTAGGCAACGGCCTAGTGTGTGGTGTAAGCACATATAGGTGGCGTCCATTTAGGAGGAGTTCGGAACTAAGGGACCACGGGAAGTCGCCGTGGGTGAATCGGTTAGGCGGCTGGCCAGCACGCGGGAGGGCCGGGTTCGAGTCCCGGCAGAGTGGCTTTCTCTTTTTCCGGCTCCTACAAAAATAACTAAGAGAAAAACTTAGCACAGTAGATTTTCTACGTGTGCGTTTCCGCCCTAAGGAAACACTTGTTACACACGGTAATAGTAAAGCGACGCTTAAAAGTCCCTGAAAAAGGCCCGAAGTGCCCGCACGATTGTTTCAATTCACGCAACACTAACGTAAAATATTAAGCAAAGCGTCCCGGAGGGTGAGTGCCGGCCAGAATGATGCAACGTTTTCTCCGAAGTAAGTTATCGATTTCGAGAGATGGATGTGTTAAGCGGGAAAGAAACGCGAGCTCCGATAGCTGATG
The DNA here is from genome assembly GCA_960531205.1 of Andrena bicolor. Taxonomy (NCBI): domain Eukaryota; kingdom Metazoa; phylum Arthropoda; class Insecta; order Hymenoptera; family Andrenidae; genus Andrena; species Andrena bicolor. Next base: position 13,805,610 of record OY482665.1, read on the forward strand.
GGCGTCGAAATAGAAGCAGCGGCTCGGCCTTTTCGTTCCACCCAGCTTCTTCGCCACTTTTCGCCCTCCCCCACCCCCTACCCTCGCGGCCCTTCAACCCCCTCGCTATCCCGATGCTCCGACGAGGCTCCCTCTTCCGACGTTAATTTAGACGAATTTCATTAGAACAAACGAACTTTACTAATCCGCGCTAATCTGATTAGAAATTTGCCGTGGCGCGGTGCATTCTGCCGCGTGAAACTCCAGCCGGTCGAGGCTCGCCTCGGCGACGACGACGTCGACGGCGCTGGTGGGTCGTCTGTGACATCGGTGAAGGAGAGAACGAGCCTGCTAGCTCGCCCGACTACTCTTCGTCCTTGTCCTCGTCCTCGTCCTCGTTCTTGTCCTCGCCCCGTCCCTCCGCTCACTCAAATCCCCGTGCATACATCCTCTCCCCTCCCCTCCCACCCCCCCCTTTCATTTACCCTCCCCCGCCGCCACCTTCCGACGCCTACTCGTTTCTCCCACGCCTATATACTTGCCCGACAAATATTTGCAGGAATTAGCAACGATAGACGACTACCTCGTAAATTCTCCTCGCTGGAAGGTTCACGGGATTTTCCGCGAGAATGCCCAGGAAACCGTGAATTCGAAACCCTCCTTAATTAGGCCAGCCATCCTTCGCCCGCCGGTGCCCTGACTTTTGTTTATCGCCCGCCTCCACCTCACCGTCGATTTTCCCTGTCTTCCGCTGATCGTCGCTCTTCCCCCAAGCTTCGGCGGAAAACTTCCACTTCTCCCCTCCGTCTTGTGCACTCGAACAGTTGAAAAATTAGGGGTGTCGGGCCGCCGAGGATTACCCCGCTAACATCCGCGGCCGTTGCTCCCCCGGCAAGCGCAACTTCCCCGCAACTTTACCCGAGCTTTTCCGCGGCAAGCGGGAAAGCGACAGGATTCGGAAACCGCTGCTTAGTAGACACGGGAAAGTTTCGCGGGTCCATTTGTTATCGGCGCCAGCCCATTCGTAACCTTTAAGCGGCCGAACTCTTCCCGAGAAATGGCAACCCGTCGCGCCTCGGATCCGGGCCCATTGCAAAAGTTAATCTTCGCGTGCGTGCAGATGTTATCGCGAGCAGCGAACATTCGCGATACGTACCTAAATCATTGCGAGCTTTGAGTAGCTACGTGGTTTAAGGGGAGGTTCCGGTCTAGAGCCCCAAAAAATAGGTGATATTTAGGAATTAATTAAAGGAAAACTACTGTATATAATTTAATGGGACTTTTTGCATTGCATTAAGTATGTCTTACATTATAGAAATATATTTTTTTTTATAATTAATCATTGCAGACGGCCCTGGGCAGCCGTTAAAGTCAAGGCGTCAAAAAATTGATCCAAATCGGTGGGCGCTGTACCTCCAAAAGTTATTATCCGATTCGAATGAAACCTTTTTTATTTTGAAGATTATTCTTCTGTCTAGGGGGGAAACTAGAAAAAATTACAAAACTGACATTTTTTTTAGAAAATAACGACACTTAAAGTTTGAAATCACTTTTCCCTGTATTTTTCCTCCTTTCAACGCCTTTGAAAATTATAAATTTTTAATTTTTTATAACTTCTTTTAGTTCCCTTCTTAGCCAGAAGTATATTCTTCAAAATAAAAGAAGTTTCAATCGAATCGGATAATAATTTTTGCTGGTACAACGCCCGCCGTTTTGACAACACTGTTTCGAGAAAAACGCGTTTAAAGTTTTACGTGAGCGCCGAGTGGCCGGTTGTTGCCCACGCATTTGCTGCTACTTAAATGCCTATAACTTCGGGAATTTTACGAATTTCAACAAATCCTTTTAAACACGTTTTCATAAAAGATTGAACATTCGAAAAATGAAATAAAAAAAAAATCGAAATTTAGACCGGTGTCGCCCTTGAGAGTGAAAGACTAACGAACTTCGCTGTTAACCTTTGTTGGGCCCGGCGCAGGGCACGGACTGCAGATTCTTGGCCCTCGAAATTGGCGAATCCGAGAGAGCCGCGTGGAATGGAGCGGAGGGAAATGTCGGGGAGCAATTTTCTCGTTAATACGGCGGTCGAGCGGCGGGCCGCCGCGTCGAGTCGCGTGCGCCAGCGACATGCATTCTTCTGAGCGTGCACCGCGACAGCATGGCAAACGAGACAATGAAAAATGCACGCACGACAGGATGCGGCGTATGCACGCGCGATGAACTTGTACCGGCGACAAACTCGATTTACCTGTCGTGTGCGTCTCGGCAGACCGATGCACACGCCGCGGGCCGCTTCGGTCTGCGGTTTCCTCGAGGCGCGCGTGCACGCCTGCCGCCGCGACGTTTTCTTTCTGGCCGAGGCCCACTCGCGACACGATAAACTGTCCATCCTGGGGCGGCGAGGAGAATCGACTCTGGGAGAACCCAGCCGGTGGTTTGGCGAGACCACCGCTTCCTCCACTCGTTTCCGCAGCTGGGATCCTCGGAGGTGTATAGAGGCGTCGGCGAAAGTGGGGAGAGTGTTGTAAGTTACCCGAGGTGGCAAAAGAAGTACCACTTGAATGAATCGGCCCAGCAAAGGTTTGGAGTCTCAGGAACTTATTGGATGTAATAAAAAAATTTCGAAAACTGATCACGGGGAATTAATTTGAGAGGTTAGACAAAGTTGGACGAAGCGAAGTTATAGTCACTTTCGGAAATTTTTTTGGGGGAAATAATGAAATAAATGGAAAATTCTATATGACGCCTGTTATTGTCCAACTCTCGACGGAAAAAGTTGTATTTTTTTTCGTAAATGGCGGCGGTGGATACGGCAGATATTGAATTATCCATTCTTTTCATTAACTCCCTGAAAAAAGTTGCCGAAAATGACTTTAACTTTGCTTCGTCCAACGTACCCTAACCTCGTAAAAAGGGAATGCGTCCGCGTCCCTGAGCAAGGTTCCCAGATTCCCAGTGGCAATCAGTTTTGGTGGCTTTTGTGCGTGCACTCATAAACTATACAAAGAATGTTGAATTTGTGGTTTTTTATGAATATAGTAGACGCTGCGTTGTCCGCCTCGGAATAGTCGCGTCGCCTACGGACTGGGCAGAAGCTCTTATAACTTTGTTATTTGCCATTGTTTTTTTAACCCTTTAACGTCCAGTGTGACGTACACGTTACATCAGGTTCAAACATATAAGAAAAATCGATAGTAAATAATTTTGGGTCCCAAAACGAATTAGTTCTCTAATAGGGAATTCGGGAGACCCGCACTGGCCGCACTGAGTGCAACTTTTAGCCAATTGGAAGCGAGAAAACTCGCACTCAGTGCAGCCAGTGCGGGTCTCCCGAATTCCCTATAAATGGCTCCGAGATGCAAGCCACTGATGCGTTTAACGTTGTAAATAATGTTTACTGTAACCATGGAAACGTTTCTGGCGAATGCATGTTGGACATTTTTCGATAACTTGAAACGTTGCTGTTGTTTCCTTTAAGAAGTTGGGAGTAAAATTATTTTTCTTACAATTTTATTTGGTAGATACGTGTAAATTAAGTGTTATACTAAAAGAATAATGATTGTAAAGTTTGATTAGATCAATTTTTTTTTACTTATTGAGTCACACTTATTTAAGAATATACACGGAAACCGCATGCCGAAATGTGCTAGGCGCATCCAAGAATTTTCCACCTAAAGCTGGGTTTACATTAGTCCAGTTGCTGGATCCAGCGAGTGGTTCGACTGGAAATCAGGCGATATCTTGATTATTCCAGTCGTTTCTGACCCGTTGAAAGTGGTAGAGTGTAATAATAATAGATTCACGCGAAAGAAGGATAAAAAAACATAAAAGTAGCATCGAAAAGTAGACTTTCGATCCAGTCGAAATCTGCTGGAATGACAGCACTGTACTGGAATCAACACACTGTTTACATTATTCCAGTTCCAATCCAGTGCTGTACTGGATCACTGGACTGGACTAATGTAAACCCAGCTTAAGCCTGCAACTCCTTTAATGTCGGGATACAAGAAAAGATGTCCACCTAACATTTCCGGCCGTTGTTTGCCAATCTGGCTGTTCGAGCAACGTCTTGTGTCACGCATACGACCCCGCTATGAATAAATTAAGCATTGTCATCTCGCAGGAACGTAGGACAATCGCGAACCGTATCTTCTTATTCAAGGTTCCGTGCCGTCACGGGGCCGCACCTTCGATTACTATTACAAGTATTACCGGCTTCAATGCTCCATCTAGACGCATTCTTTCCCAGTGCCGCCTCTGACGACAAATTTCAACTCTTAATAGAATCCGTTCCATTGCCCCGCAGCCTTTGTTCTGCAATTCGTTCGCCCCGAGTTCCATTCAGCGGCTCGAGACCCGGCCGTATAACGCGGCTGCTTCCCGATAGTTTTCGTGCCGCGTTATTGCTACTCGCCCCGCTATTACACGCCATTACCAATCCCTCTAGAAATCCATCAGAGAGCGCTAGGCGACGCGAAGCCCGCGAGTAGAATGGGGGAGATTTCGCGAGAAAGGGCAGCCCGCCGGGGCATTCGTTTGCCCTGGAACTTTATTCGAAGCTTGGCGGCAACTCGGCGGCGGAAATTCTCTGGCGAGAGGCGGAGGAGGCGAGATCCTAGAAAATGAGCGCCGAGAGAGCGGCGAAAAAAAAAAAAAAAAAGAAGAAGGTGGGGTTAGCGTTTCGAGTTTGATAGAGGATCGAGAAGCGTGGCCCCTTCGGCTCTTAAAAATTAATTTGAAAAGTCAGCCGAGTGGGTGGCTCCCGGGAACGATTCTGTATATGAGAAGTCTGGGCCGGGGACGGACGCGTCTCGTATTGCGGAAATCGCGGGCCGCGTCAGACCGCGGACGAAAACTTTTCAAATGAGCCAACTTTGCGTGTGTCTTGCGCTTTCGCCGCGTCTCGCAACCCCTTCCCGCAAAGCCACGTATATTAGCAAAGTTGTCGAACAGAGACGCGAGCCTCCGGAGAACCACGCTTCCGCTCCCTCGGCCTCGCGTCTTTCCGGCCTCGTACTCTTTTTTTTTATTTCACCCCGCTTTGAATTTAACCCTTTCCCGTTCGCGCGGTCTTCGAGCGGCCGCCTCGAGTGCCGGACATATAGACCGTAAGCCTCCGGCGCGATTCAAACGCGTCCACTTCTGACCAGCCCCACCCTACCCTCGTCTGTTACCCGATCTCTCCAGATGGAAATCCTCGATCGATCGAATTAACCCCGTTAGAAGACAGTGACGCGTCCTCGCTCGCCTCTAGAAAAATATTCCTCTTAAAATAAAGAATAATTAACAAATCGAGAAGCCAACTCTTTAACTAATCAAGTGTATTTCTTATCTGTTTCAGGCCAAGTTGTTGGAGTCATCCCACGCTTGGCTCGGAGCCTCCACGTCGAGTATAGCAGGTAAGTTCATCGACGCTCTGCGGCGTCTACCTAATGCCCATTCCCGTTCGCGGCAGCGCATTTCAGGAGACGATAACGCAACGCGGCCGACTTGTTTTTTTTTTTTTTTTTTTTTATTTGAAAAATTCGTCGAGATAAGTGGCGGACGATAAGTGGTGTCTCGGTGCGACCTCGAATTGCCGCGCGCCAGCGACGGTGCACCCCGCGGTGTCCCTTTTCATCCCCGCGCGTTCGATGGCTCGTGGATAAAGCGAGATCGGGACGGTGATTCGAGAAGAGGAGGGAGGAAGAGACGGGGCAGAACCTGTGGCGAGGTGGAAGAAGCCGAGCGGAGGGGTTGAAGAGGAGATACCAGAGGTGGAAGAAAGGAAGCGGAGAACATCCGAGCGGACGGAGTGGACGAGGGAAAAAGGAGCGTGGGGCGATAGGAGTGAAAGAAGGGCCGCGTCGTTAGCCTGGCAATAATAAAGCGCAGGAATGCGCGTTGCTTTAATATAGAAAGCAATTTAGATAGACAAGCAAGTGGCCGGCCGTGTAATGGCACCGATAACACGCTCGCGATTCGCGCCGCGAGAGGCCGACCCGCCTGCAAACTCCCACTCGTGTTCCCCGCGCCTCGCCACCCAGCCGAGCACTAGAATATTCTTTTTCCATGCGACTCGACTTCTCGCTGCTTTACAACCCGCGCGCACACGCGGCTCCGATCGCCTCTCACTCGCGCACCTTGTTTTACCGTCGGTTCGACCCAATTTCTCCTCTCTTTCTCGCCGCGCCGAGCCCCGCCGTCCCTTAGATACCTGGCCTGCAATCACATTTCAAAGGTTCGGCATTAATTGCGCTAGACGCGGTTCTTCCAGATTTCCCAAGCGCGGGCTTAGAAATATTTAAACCGTTGCTGGAATATTAAACGCTTTGTCACTTGGGCCGGGTCTTCTTATCAGTGCTCGCAAATATTCTTGCGAATGTCTGAATGTGTTAGGTAAATTTGAGGGTGCTGCAATAAATATTTCCAAGACCGTACATGATGATGGAAAGAGAATTTAGCCCTTCGTGCTCGCAGAGTCTTGTAATCGGGAATTTGTCACTTGGGATTCACTGCAACTCAGTGTCGTTTTTGAGTTGCCATTTTCGTATTTTTGAATCTTTTAACTTTTCTGTAATAATTGTAGAGAAAATATTTTCTGTACAATTTCTTTTTCAATCAAATTCATAAATCCGTTTTCTGTATACTCTTCGTCCAAATTTGCGCTGCGGAAAAATCGTGCTTGTCCCTATCCGTGAAACTAGAAGTCTACCTCTATTACATGACGATGAAAAAAAATCAAAATCCGAAAAAATTAGAAAATGGCGGACCACTGAAAAAAATACGATGTTTTCGGGGTACAGAATTGGGGAAATGTTGATAAAAAAAGAAAGAAGCAGGTCGTTAATTGAAAAGAAAAAACTGATCGTCATGTAATAGCGACGAGTTTTTCGTACAATAAATGCCCTTGCTCGTGTCAATTGAATGTAGGTATAATTTTTTCTGTAGACTGTCAACGCGGTTGAAAAATATAATTCGGAGGAAAAGTCACTGAGAAAATACTATATCTCCATCAATTTTACGAATTTCTTCATAAAATTTGGAGAGAATATTCTTGAAATATACCTACATCTTTCAGAAAATGTGAAAAAGAAAAAATCGAACCTTCAAATTTTTTACAATGGTCTGCCCCCTTCAGTAACTTTTGAAAAAAAATCCCACTCAACGTCACACATGGCATGTGGATTATGCATCCCCGTCAGCACCACATTTTTCATATATTTCGAGAAAATCCGCGACACGATGACTGCAAAAATGGCTATAATTTATAATCAAAGTCACGTGTTTTTCAATATTTCCGTATTCCCACGCGTTAAGAAAAGGCTAAAGTAAGTTAAAGACAGTACTTTCGAAACAGTTCCCCTTTCAAGTTCCCTAAAACCCCGTCGCTCATCACTGTCTGTAACGCTGGTGGCGCGAAACGTCGAACACGATAGAAAGTTTCACCTCCGATTATCACCCTTCGATCTCCTCGCGCCTCATCGTCTCGCCGTTCTGCCGCGGTCCCTTCCTTCCCGACCCATTCGCGCGATCCTCCCGTCGCGACTTCCTCGAAGTGGCCACGGGTCTTCGAGCGAGGACAGAGAGGGTCGACGACGTGCGCCAAAGGAGCGGAAAGAGGGGCCACCGAAACGCACCGCAAGTACCGGGGGAAGGGGATTGGGGGTACCGGGGGAACGAAAAGACAGGGGTGCACAGGGCAGGGGTTTGGATATTCCTAATCTAGTCTTTGGGAGAACGTAACGACGCAGAGCTGCGCCGGGTTCGTCGGCCAGCTACCTCCAAGATCCGCTGGGTCTCTGGGTTAGGTGCAGCCACGGCGGTGACGAAAAAAAAAGTCGAAACCCCTGACTATTTTCTAGCTGACTATACCACCCTGCTGAAGCTGAAGGCGCCCACGTGGACGCGGCACGATCTCCAGGAAGCGATCGAGGCCGTGGTCACTCAGAAGATGCGGTTCACCCAGGCCTCCACCAAATACGGAATACCGAAAGGCACTCTGTACGACAACATCCTGGGAAAGACGAAGCGGATGATGGTGCTGGAGGAGGCCGGCTTGAACTCTAGCGAGGAGACGGCGGTGCTCGAGTTCTGTTGCGACATCAGCGTCAGCCCGTACAATCGCCGCACCAAAAAGTCCCTCAACGCGATCCTGAACTTCGTCGAGAAGCTCAGGCGGAAACGCGACCCGAACTTCGTGTTCAACGGTCTCTCGGGCTTCCGTTGGTGGTGGGCATTCTGTAAAAAGCACTCGATAGTCTCGCTCTACTTCAACGACGAGAACGAGAACGACCAATGATCGATCGGCCGATCGGCCGCTAGCCGATCCGCCCTCTCCTGCCTGCTGTAATATCCTAGACGCGTCTTCCGCGTGCCTTTTGAGATTACCAACGTGCCTTTAACGTCCACGCACGCGTGCCGGGCGTTGCGAGCCTCTTCTTTACAAAACAGGCGGACGATACTTTTTACCATTCGCGTACCGGTGTACGCGTGCGCGGACCTTCGATCCGTCGGGATACGGAGTTTAGGTTTTAGTAGGTACTCGTGTTCGATAGCGATCTCTCCGATCGACATTTCTCACATTCCACGTCGCATTCCACGAACTTCGGACGAACGAGACTCTTGCGCTGACTCTTCGTAGCGGGACCAATAACGTTCATGATAGATAGTAGCAATAATTGTACTAATAGTAATGTTTATAGTACCACTTAGCAATAATACATTGCGTCGTCGCGGCTAACGATCCCACCCGCGGTAACATAGTGCCTTCTACTCGACGTGTCTTCCATTCGATAGAGTTTAGCGTGAATTCGCCCCTGTTTTGCGTAGCCGACTCGGCTCTCGGCGACGAGATTATTCTAGGATTGTAAACGCTGTCCGATCGCGACCGGTAATTATCCTAATTTCTGCCGAGAGTCGAGTCGGCTCGCCCGTGGTTGGCGTCTCCACGATTAATTGTACATTCTAGGTTCTACGTGCGAAACGCTTATTCCGACGCGTCTATTTCGTTCCAGTGGGCGTGTAGATTATTTAGAATCGTTCGTACGTTGTTGATCCGCGAGGGGCGATCCCAGGACTTGCAAGTAACGAGAGATTCGTGCAAACCTGTCGCCGGTCACAGGTCTCTCCGTGTTCCATCGCCTGTTGAATTGTATAACGAAGCTAGTGCCTTTTAAAAAAAGAATTGTTCTTGCGACTGTTTTAAGCGAGAAGAAGCCTGTGGCTCGAGAGCAACGTGATTTTATATTAAATGTACATATGGACCCACTCGCTTCCAACTCCTGAGCCCTTCCCTCGGTTTCACGAAACCGTTCGGTATTTTTTTATAAAGATCGTCGAAGCTCGCAGACGATCGCGTTGCTCGGCGGATTGAGAGACACATTCCAGCGCATTGCCGCCCGAGATATGCATTTCAGCGGACGTTTAAGATTAATTAATAGCCGCTCTCGCGTTGTGGTAATTTTCGAACGGGTGCTCGCGCGTCATTGCGCTCGAATTACGCCGGAGGTGGCGTTAGATGGATCTCGAGCGATCACTCAGCGAGCCCGGGCTCGGTGCCTCACAGGATACTCGTAGTTAGAATCGACCGGGCGTTCTATTTTTTTTTTTTTTCACGGCTGACCAAGGAGAAGAATCGTTTTGCTCGGTCAACGAGACACTCGGCCACCTTAGCGTTAAGATCCCCCTTCACTCCGTGATATATCATAGAATTATAGTGCTACCTCGCCGAAATGTATCGTCACATTTCGCTCTCTTCCGTACTCCCGACTGGCGGGAGAGACGTCACGCACGGGCGCGTTTTGCAGCGGCGTATAACGGCACGCTTGCGACTCCTTCCACCTGGAAGCTTCCGAGGTTAGCTGATCCTTCGCGGGGGATGACGTCAAGCCGACAACCCTAATGCACAGGCTGCAGAATTAATAGTTACCGTTTAAGGTATTCAGGCAATTATAAAGAAACGAAGACGCGATACTGTTTTGAGTAGCATTGGCATATATATAGGTACGGCAGTACCTAATAAGGCTGTTCGAGTACTCGAATATTCGAGTAGCTTGAACTTCGGACCGAGCCGAGACTCGGTTTCCGAGCCGAGCCGAGTACCCGTGAATACCGAGTAGCTCGATATATCCGAGTAGCTCGAATTTTTTCGAGCGACTCGAATGTACTTCGAGCAGCTTGAAGCTTGAAGCTTGAACGTTTCGAGCATTGCGAATGTTTCGAATATTTTAGGTTACGTTTATCTACAGGAATGTAAATAATGGCCGCTTGAAAAAATTCGAGCTACTCGAAAAAATTCGAGCTACTCGGATGTAGCGAGCTACTCGATTTTTACGAGTGCTCGGCTCGCTTTTTCCGGGTACTCGAACAGCTTTAGTACCTAAATCGTGGGTATACTGGTAAAACAGAAGTAGGTCAATGTAGAAGGTTTCAAAGAAACCGAATCGAAAGTATTTACATGACATAGATGTAGAATAAATGATTTAGTTTGTTGCAAAAATCCTTCATTTGTTACGTTCCGACTTAGCGTGTATTACCACGGTAATATAATTTAGCCCCTTCTAGATTTTCTAGATAACAATGGTTCCATTCAGTTCCCCTCGAGCAATTGCAGTCAATTCTCTCCCCTACGGCCTGCGTGTCGTCAATAAAAAATCTGCTACTCAGAAAAATTCTGCTGTAATACCGAAGAATGATTCACTCTGTACAATCGCCATTCCTCTAGAAACCTCCGGCGAGTCGAGTTCGTTTCCATTACGAAAGAAGGTTGGAGAAGCTCGAGTGCCTTTGTACGCCGTTGACCGATCTCGATGGATCCTTTGAAAACGGAGGCGAGCGACTGCTGCGCGCGCGTCGGTGCACGCGGCCGCACGCGCCTTTCCGATTAATTGTATTAATCGTCAAATTGGAGGATGCTCAATTAAACTCAATAAGTTAACTATTAAATAATCGTTGCGAATTGAGGCCAGCCGTCCGTGACGTAGCCGGTATTCGAGCCGCACCGCGGAGCGCTCGAGCGAGCGGCTGATCGCCAGCCCGCGATCGCTGGTTTAACGTTTAAACAAAAATATCTTCTGTTAACCACCGAGCTTGTTCCGTTACGAACTCTTTTTCTTTCACTCTCTCTCTCTCTCTCCCTCTCTTTTTATTCTGTAGCGATTGTATGCCAACGATAATACAATCGATACGTTACACGTATACTCGCAGCAGTGTTTATTTCCCGCCCCGCTCCCCGCCGCAACTTGCCTCACGATAATTTGTTCGCAGGTACGCTTCGCCCAAGCAACCGCAAAGGAACCTAACCACGTGATTCCCGCACCTTCCCCGAGCCTGGTTGCTCGCGTTATTTACGCCGCTCTGCTCGGGGCCAAAGCTTGGTCAAGCACGAATCCACCCCCGACAATTCGATTCTTAGAAAACATAATTGCGTTTGTGCCCCGCAAGCCTTCCTAACCCGCGCGACGATCAGCTTCCCGATCGATCGCATTGAAATCGGCAGTACAGAATTTCACAGAGGTATCGCGATGGAAAGGGTTGATCCGTAGATTGATAAAACGCAAACGCCGATCTCTACTTGCCTCCACCACCAACCCCAACCCCCCCTGCCCGAGACAAATGACATCTACTAACGCTGTGTTTCTTTTTGTTTTCTCTTTTCCGCGGGGGGCGTAAACTAGCAGACAGCTACCAGTATCAGCTGCAGTCCATGTGGCAGAAGTGCTGGAACACCAATCAGAGCCTGGTGCACAATCTGCGCTTCCGCGAGCGTGGCCCGCTCAAGTCTTGGCGACCGGAGACCATGGCGGAGGCAATCTTCAGCGTGCTCAAGGAGGGTCTGTCCTTGAGCCAAGCCGCCAGGTAATCAACATTCCAATTTTCCTTCGCTTTTCGCGGCCGCGAGAGTTCTTCGTTTCTCTAGCTTCACGCGCCAGCGCGATCCTGCCCATTTTTTTCCCCCCCCGGAATCGTCGGGAGCAGCGCCCCACCACGGAGGGGCCGTTTTCGCTCGCACTCCTCCGTCACTCAAGCTCCGCTAAACTGAATTTCGGAGGTTCACTGATTAGGGGAGCCGCGTCGCGCCGCTGGTTAACTCTAGTCGAACCGTCTGGATTATCTCTGCGTCAGACGTTGCCAGGTTTAAGAAGGGACGCTTCTGAGAAGAATTTCATTATTAGCTGGATATTTGCGGCGCGACGGGGATAAATTAGACTCAGCAAGGTTCATCGGACCGTTGTACATAACGGAATGCTGTGAATTTTATAACGAAAACTACCGGGGCAAATTCGATCGGGAACACCTTCGGGAATATTATAAGAATCGCGTTATTTGCGGTGTACAGCTGCCGAAGGAGCTCGTGTGGATTTCATTTCCCCGGCGTGGACGAAATTATCGGTAGAAATTGCGAGAGTGCAGCGACACGAAAAGGTGATGGAATACCGAATTTCGCGTATTCTTAAAATCCTTTTCGACTTATACTTAGAGTGCAAGAGAAATAAGTGAATAAATAATATAGGAGGGAGTCAGTAAGTCTTCGATCGGATTTTGCCTCAATCGGGGAATCGAACCCGGGATCTTGTGTTTGCCAGGCGACTGCTTTAACCACTACGCTACTCAGAGCCCACGACTCTTCTTCTTCTTTAGGTGAAGATACTCTAAACACAATCCAACTAACGAAGCGCCATCTATCGCCTACATTAAATAAATAAATTAGCTTCTGTAGGCATTTAGGTGTTTGGAAACGGTCTGTGGCGCGAATGACACGCACAGGTGGCGCCACGTTACGTAGAGTTCGGAAAAGAGTACCTTGGGTTTAAATAGGGTTGCCAACTTTATTCCGGGAGAATATAGTACTTTACGGTCAAAGTGTTAAAAAATATAGTACATTGTGAAAGAATATAGGGTGACTGTACCTAATCTCGCCTAGCAAAAGTTAAATAGCTGTCAATTGAATAATAATTGATATTTTTGCATGCAATTTGCTTGAAAGTAAGGAGAAATTATTCATCCTTCGTGTAGTATAAGTTAAAATCCTTGAAACCCATAAATTTTGAATTAGGGAATAATTTCTTCCCGCCACTTTATATTCATTATAGAAAAAATCCTCTCTGTTAAAGTTTAAATTCGCAAATTCAAACGTTGAAGTTGCCGTAGAATATAAAAATAAGTAAAAATTGTGGAAATTTATCGATATATCGGAAATATAGTATTTTTACGTACTATATATTTTTCTAACAGTATATAGTACACTAGACAAAAATATAGTGCTATACTGTATATTATAGTACGGTTGGCAACCCTAGATTTAAGTCCCATTGCCCGAGGATTTGTTTTTCATCTACACTTGTCAACAGCGTTGCCAGGAGAAATTTCCTCCGAGAGAAATACTGCAACGTCGCATTACCCCCACTACCACTCTGCACCTACCTCGCTTGTCTACTGTCTCTCATTCCCTCCTCTCTCCACCTTCAAATGGAGTATGTCTACAGTATGTTTCATGACGTCAGTAGTTCGTTAAGTATAATACTACTTTTCCCTTTTTCCCTTGAATCTGGCAACGCTGTTTGTTGAGAACTAGAAGCGATTTGGTAGGAGTCGCTGTGCGCCGCGCAGTTACAACCAGTGTCGGATGTAAATGGGTCAAGACATGGGGGAAACAATCGGCCGTTGGACTCGCGGAGAGGCGTTCTTGGGGAATTTTACAGTCCGCTCGTAAAACGTGTACGCGTATCGCACGCGCGTAATAACGCCGACCGGTCGTTAAAGGGTCTCCCCCCCCTTTGTGCGTGCGCCGGAGCACGATCGCGGAGCGTTTCGCGGAACGAAACCTGATAATCTTTACGAGGATCGATCGACGAATCCTTCTGAGACGCTCCGCGGCTTTCTGTTGCAGGAAATACGACATCCCCTACCCTACGTTCGTCCTCTACGCCAACCGAGTGCACAACATGCTGGGTCCAAGCGCTGACGGCGGGGCCGGTGAGTGTTAGTTGCCATTTTCATTATACCATCGCGACACGGCCGTTTCTCGATCGCGGGTTCTCACGCGAGCGCGAATTTCGGAGGAGGCTCCAGTGGAGAACGGGTTCCAATCTTGATCGGTTAAATTTCAGAGGATGCTAACTTAAATACCTAATATCCTAAAATGAAAATTCAACATAAAATTGACAATCGAAGGCGAGTCCGTCGCCACTATTTTCTCACTCTGCCTCCTGTTATTCGCGTCGTTCTTTTTCGATATTGTTCTCGTTCTGGCGTGTAACTAATCGCGAGCGGAGTTAATAATCGTGGGGCAAGGCGAGGGTGCATTAACCGCGGTCGTAAAAGTCGCGCCACCGCGTCGCGACTCTGTGACGATTTTTCCGCGTGGAAAAACGGGCGTCGAGGAACGGCAGGCCGTCGCGTGTACTCCGTTAGTGCCGTTCGATCAGCAAAATACGATCCCCGCGTGCCCTTGGCTGCGCAGATCTTCGCCCGAAGGGACGAGGACGACCGCAGAGGATTCTACTAGGCGTCTGGCCCGACGAGCACATTCGCGGGGTGATCCGAGCCGTGGTGTTCCGCGACGGCCACTCCCCGCACATGGTGAAGGAAGAACCGACCTCCATGTACCCGAGCTTGGCAAATTACGCCGCCTGTAACGGGCCGGAAGGCGCGGTTAGCCCTGGAGCTGCAGCCGCAGCCGCGGTCGCCGCGGTCGCTCAAGGTACGTTTTCCCCGACGGGGTACGTTTTCTCTTCTAAACCACTCTCCTGACCCTTATTGGAAATCTGCCACCTGTTACGAGGGGGCACCTTTCTTCTAAACAAGAACTCTGTATTTCCAATTAACGTTCGCGGGGTACAGTAGTGCCTCGGAAGAAGGTGATCGGTACCCCCTCCACTTCTTCTGTTGTTGGAGCGAGAGGGGGCACACAGTGTCTCTCATTCTACGCGATAAAGCAATAGAAAATACGCCCTCTCTCGAACTAGAGCTGTAATCAATCGGCTATTCGAATAATTCAAATAATTTCGAATACGAATAATTTCTTCGAATATTCGAATAAGCAGAAGTAGGTACTCGAATATTTAAATATTCGGAGTGATGAAACATTTGTTCAAACTTTTTCGCGAAATTCTTTTCATATTGGCCTTTACAATTACTTGTTTTTCAAACAATAAATTTGGAACTTCATTAATCTTTGGTAAATTTATAGATTTTGAAACGAAAACATCCATTAGTTATTAATATTATTATTTTAGTAAAAATAATATGTATATATATTCTACTTTGCCGGTCGAACAATGGGCCTATGTTCACGATTTTTTTTCAGGAACTAAGTATTGTACGAATTTTAATGTTTTTTTTTAGGCTCAAACATATTTTGGATATATGAAAACTACAGTTCTGTATAGCAACGAATAATACACATTTAACAAAAAAATACATTAAAATCCGTACATTAGTTCTTGAAAAAAATTCATGAAAAATACGACACTTTTTCGGCCGGCAAGTTAGAATGGACCCTTAAGTCTACAATTCTATTCCACTCTGTGAGTTCTACGAGTTACGGCGACTCAGTTTTTACCGGTTTAAAGTCACGTGCGACCGTGCCACGTGTTTCGCGAGCAAATTCGCCACGTGGATTCCTGGAATACGTTTAGACAAGCGTTTCCCCTTGCAACTGATTCGTAATCTGAAAAGTCACACTCTCTTCTATTTTCCTAAACACTTATCTTTCACACTCGACGCGCGCCAAGCTCGTTCGCGCAAACGTTGCATCAGTCGAGCTACGATATCCGATATTAGCTTGCGTACAGTGACAAATCTATATACCTATATATAAAAGAAGTCCTGACTAACTGACTCATCAACGCCCAGCTCGAACCATTTAACTTAAGAACGTGAAATTTGGAAGGTACATTGTTTTCACGACGTAGTCACCCACTAAGGGAGGATTTTTGGAAATTCCACCCCGAAGGGGATGAAAAGGGGTAAAATGTATTTTCTCGGACTCCCTAATATCTCTTTGGCCAGAGTAGATATCAACATTATTCTTGCGCACAAAGTTTCCCCACATAAATTCCTAAAAACAAATTCCAGGATTTTGCTTTTAACAACCCCCAACGGGGTGGTGAAAAGGGGTGAAATGTGTTGTCATGAAGTCCTTTATATGTTTTAGGCCCGAAATGAAGCGCGGGGGTATTTTGCTAATAGGAAATAGAACGTAAAATATAGTAAGTGGTATATTGGCGACTCTCGCCTAGTTCCTCTCTCCTTTCTTTCCCTAGCAGCCGTGGAAGAATTCATAGAATCGATTATTCAGCAAATATAAAATAGCACCGGCAGTCCCCTGAAACTAGTTTATCCGTAACAACCGAACGAGAATAGAAGTACAACCGTGGACAATGTATGTAATTACGTGTGGGATTTACAGTGTGAAGTCTAAAACTGTAAGTAGTTCAGAGTTAGAAGGCTAGTCGTTAAAACGCAAAGCGTAATGATGTAAAGACAAGCAGCAGCACTGCGAAAAGTATTTTTCAGTGACTTCTAACAAATCGATTTTGCAGCCGAGTGTTGCTATAAGAATATGTAAAATAATTCCAAGGAAATTCGAGCAAAGAATCGTAAGGCACTCTGGTCACTTCAGCCACAATTGGTCTCGGAGAACTCTTTCACTGGCACAATGCAAAGTTTACGCAACGCGCAGCTCAATGGTTCACTTAATTCTGACATTAAAGGCTAATGCCACGTGCGACTTGCCATTTTTCCCTCCGAGCCGCTCTGGGGGGCTGTCGAAGAGAGGTGGTGGCAGGAGAAGGCCAATGAGCATTTTTTGGGCGGTTCCCTAAATTTTGCGTACGCCTCGTGCAAGCTTACCGTTTGGGACGTACAGGTGCGCGGCGCGGGAACGTCGCGCGCGTTCTTAATTTGAAAAAAACCGGTCCTCCGTCCGCGTCTGTTTAGAACCTGACACTCTCGGGAATTTACGATTCTTCCATGGCTATTGAAAGACGGGAAAGAGCTGCAGGTGTTCCAAGTGCTAACTACTATTTCAAAGTTTTCAAAACTACCAGCGTGAGGCACAGTGCTGTCAATTGAGATTCTTGATTTACCAAATAATATATCAAGTTAATTTATTTATTTGTTAGTTATAAAGGAAAAAAGGAAATTGGTTAGTGCAGTGTTTCCCAACCATTTTTGAATCGCGATCCTCTCTTATGATATTGTAAATTTAATAAGGTAAACAACACACAGTAAAAATAGATATTTCAGAATATAATTCTAACTTAAGAGGGGACACCACTGTAATGACCTGAAAAGTAAAGGTATCTTTGGAAATTTATTACAAGCGAACTACGTAATGAATCTGTTTTAAACTTTTAACACTTTTTATTGGATATTTAAGATGTACGAATATATTTCTTTAAATTTATTTAAAGCAGATTTACAGCGGTATGACCAGTAACTTTGCGCGAAAAATTTCCGCTGACATGATTGACAGTTTCCTGACGAAACGGTTCTTCGGAAATCGAATAACCAAAAGGTTTTAGAAAGCGGATGGCTATGGCACGTCCGGATTTTTCTTTTGATTGGTCGTTTCCTTCTATTTCTTTTCCAACGAAAACGGTTAATTTACTACAACGAAATTTCGCAATTTTTTTCAGAGGTTCACTATTTGGTCATTATTAAAAATTTTTAAAATCGAACTCGTCGTGCCATAGCCATGCGCATATAGTTTCTTAAACCTTTGTTTATTCGATTTCCGGAGAACCGTTTCGTCGGAAGTTACTGGTTACTGGTCCTGTACGGCTTATAAATCTGCTTTAAATAAATTTTAAAAAAGATATTCGTATAACCTAAATGTCTGATAAAAAGTCCTGAAAGTTAAAAAAAGATTCATTACGTAGTTTGCCTTTAATAAATTTTCAAAGATACCTTTACTTTTTCGGGCCATTATAATTACAAAAAAAAAAAAACCGTGGCGACCCCCTCCTAAAAATAGGCGATCCACCGGTTGGGAATCACAGGGTTAATGCATCTACAATAGAAACCAAATTTGAATAAGCTAATAGTTTGCGTTTTAAGCCTTAAGAGGGATACAGTAAATCAGTGATGAGCAGCTCGCTGGCTGCATTTGGTCCTGTAATTGTAAATCTAAGTCAGAAATAACAAATTCATCCCATAAATTGAAATTCTATGATTAGTATATTTAAATAATAATTAATAGTACGAACCGAGTAGATTATTAGGTTCCAACTTCGGCCCACGAATGACCAAAGGTGCTGCTGGACAGGCTTAGTTTAGGGAAGAATGAATCGGCAGTTGCGCTTCACACATCCTGAAACAGGAATAATACTTAATCCTACGCTGCTCCTCTTCGACACACACTTAAAATCCCACGCATTCAAGCCGCGTAGCTCGCGACCAGAAGCGCCACCTGCATTCATAAGGTTCAATTGAGAACCCACACTGAAACCGTAACCCAAACAACCGTTCAGTCTTTCCTCTTCAACACTGTGCCAAAATTTCCTCATATTCGACAACTCTAAACCCCCCAAAACAGCAAAGAATCCCTGTTGCCGATCAGAATCTTAACCGTCACCACCTACAATTTCACAAATCGAGATCGTCTGTTGCCGCAGGTCTCCGACACCAGATGTGCAGCATGGTGGCTGCGGCGCACTCGCAGCAGCACGACATGATGGCGACGAATCTCTCGACGAACCTCTCCACGAACCTGTCGACCAGCCTGTCGTCGAACCTACAGGCAGCGATGCAGGCCAGCCAGCATCACCACAACAGCAACAACAGCGGCGGCCACGTGATCGGTAGCAACAACGGAAGCGGCGGTGGCGGCGGCGGCGGGAACAACGGGAACTCACCACTGAATCTCGGCCTGGCCAGCCCAGGCTCCGGCGGCCCGCCGGAGAGCCCTATGGAGAGTCCCCTGGCGAGCCCCCTCGGTCCCCTGATGGACCCGGGGCACATACCGAGCAGCGTGGAGGTCGGCATAGGCGTCAGTGGAATGACCTACAAGCCGACGCGGAGCTTCGTCAGCCCGCGGCCGGAGAATCTCTTTCAGGAGGACATCGCGGACCTGGTGAAGAGCCCCCACGGGCTGAAGGACAAGGACAAGATCTCCGTGAAGCTGGAGCCGCTGACGGACTCGCGTTGCGAATAGTAAGCCGGTCGGAGCCGAGGAGTCGAGAGAGAGCTAACCGAGAGGAGCGCTCCACTTCCACCGCGAACCTAGCGGGCTCTTTTCGCTGAGCCGAAGGCCCCTAGAGGGCGCGGCGTCCGCGGTACGGATCCCCCGACTCGATTAGCTCGAACCGTTCGAGCCGGTCGCGAGGTTCGTCCGATCGCCGGGACCGAGGATGTCGCTGGCGGGGCGAGCCGGGATCCTCGCTACCGCTTGGTCTCCGACGACACGCGCGGCAGCCACTCGTACTCGCCTCGCGGCGACCGCGCGAGAGAGAGGAGGGCACACCTACACACAGCGATCTCGGCCCGAGATCGAGGCTTACAATCAAAACGAAAGGGGGTTAGAGGAGGGGAGACGGAAGCGCGAGGTCGATCCTCGAGCTTCCTCGAGCACCGAGGCAAAGTCTCGCGGGTAGATTCGCGCGCGAGCCTCGCGCCGAAGCGTGCACCGGCGAGGAGAAGCGAGGCAACCGCTTACACTCGAGATTTATATATCCACGCATATACGATAACCGTACGTTTAATGCCAAATGTATAGTGATTACTATTCTCGCGTCGATTCACCGCAGTCGACTCGGGAAAGATCCGCACTTTTCGATCTAGGCGCGGCTCGTCGGGGATCGTGGTTCCATGGTTCCGTTGCGACTCCTGGAACAGGAGACCAGGGAATGTAGCTGAGAGATCGAGCTCGTTTATGGGAGCGAGACGTCCCCGAGTTTGCGCGCTGCGAGCAGATGGAGCCACGAGGAGCACGACGAGCGCGAGGAAGATGTACAAAATTTGCTTACGACTGTCTGTCGAACGAGAAGACGAGTAGGCCTCTACGGAACGAGAGACGGGAGGAAGAATAAAGAAGATTTTGCTCGGCTCGAGCAACGTTAGGACGCAAAAAGGAGAGAACAGAACCGATTGCTGTACTTTATTAAGTGTAATGATTGCCTTCCTGCCATATTTGGGGTATGCCAAGTATAAAAATTATAAGGTTTAGAGATTAGGGAAAATGGGAAACTTAACGGCGACACGACCGCGAAATTCATTGAATTCGGAAACTGGCGAACATGCCGACAGACGTGCGCGCGAGAGGTAGGGAGAGAATGAGAGAGATTCGTTTGCGTCTGTTGTCCGTGAAAGTGGTGCGACGAAAGGGGTGTTTGCTGCGCGGATGGGGGCGAGTACGTGTGTGGTCGAGTGAGTATACTTTTTTCCGGGAAAATCGTGCTATTTTTCAAAATTTTACATATTGCGCGTACGACTTTTCGCGAAGGGACCCCTCGACTCCTCGACAATCGAAGAGCGACGAGTAGCCGTCGGGCCGGACCGTTTCGCCGGGCGTGTCGCGGGAATTCGATCGCGACTCGGAAACGAGAGGAGGGAGGAGAAATGATCGTTACGACGTCCGCGAGCGAGTTCGTCTCGATCTTACCCGATCCGGGTAGCACGGATAGAGGGGAAGACGGGGAGAGAAAGTGGGATGGAGAGAATGTGGGAGAATGGCAGTGCGAATGGGACGGAGAGGTAGCAGGGAGAGAGAGAGAGAGAGAGAGAGGCGGGAGCGCGTGTGAAAGAGAGAACGGAACTTTCTAAAAACAAAAAGGTGAAGCAGATTTTTTAGAGTTGGCACACTGGTTCGGGGGTGACTCTTTGTAAGTGTTAAAAAGTAACCAAGAAAAAAAAAAGTTAAAAAAATTCGAAGTGGCCTTCCGTAAAAGAAAAAGACCATCGCTTTTCGCTTTTGCTCGGGGAAAGAAGAAACGGGGCGCGTAGGTCTCCCGCACCCGTCGGTGCGCTGTCTAGGCAATTTTTTCGGCAAAGCAACCGGTCGTTCTCGCGCCACTCCCCTTACGCGAAAGCTTTAAAAAATAAAACGGGAAAAAACGGTTCGCAGGAACGTTTCGAGGAGGATCGAGATTAGCGAAGTTATATTGTCTGCGGTTAGGAAGAAAAATTGATCCGGCGAAACTTTGAAACGCGTTATTCTTGATACGAAAGATTTTTTGTGCGAAAACGTTTCGGGCGTTTGTGGTCGAGGAAAGGGGGCATCGATCGAGCACGTTTTGTTTTCAGTGAGAATTGGAACGATGCGCGCGGGGGGGGGGGGGGAGAGGAGGAGGGAGAGTCGGAGGGCGAAGGATTTAGGGAAAAGAGGGAAGGAAGAGATACGGTGGATCGCGATTTTAAAAGATTTTATTACCATTTAGGCTTAATGTGTTCAATGAGAAGGTAAATTTGAACGGAACCAGCGGCAGGGTGAAGTTGAAAGAAATTCGTGAGCGGAAGCGAGGGGGTGGGGTTGGGAGAAAGAGTGAAAGGGAAAAAAACGTACGAGTTCAAAGAGCCGCGAACGAAATTGCGAGATAGAATTAGCGAGGGGACGAGGAGGGGCTGGAGAGAGTGTGCGAGAAAGAGAGAGAAAGAGAGAGAGAGAAAGATGGGGGCATGTGAACAGGCGAGAATGTGGAAGAGATTAAAATTAATATTGTATAAAAAAAAAGTAGTAAGTGCCTTCCAAAGAAAAAAATTTAACGTGTCCCGTAGACCGTGACCACTTGTACATGATGAAAAGTCGTTCGAAATTTCGCGTCACCGAATGGATTGTTTGTGACTTAAAAAAAAAAAAATAATAGAAGAGACGGTGAAAACGAGGAATACAGAGAAAAGACTACTGAGAAAGAATGCGAAGAATTATTTGTGGGGACGTTGCGTAAAATGTAAAAAAGAAAGAGAACAAAAAGAAACGTTTCTTCTTCAGTGCTTAGTCTGCTAGTCTCGTCTCGAAGGTCTTAGCGACGCCGCGTGATTTCTACGAGGATTGAAGAGCACGGCCATTGTAGCCGGGGGATAGAATCAAAGGAGGAACTCGAATATTTTCCGAAAACTTTTTGGCATTCTCTTTGGTTGCGAGCGGCGCAGGGGAATAATTCTGTTCCATCGATTACGCAATGTGTCTACGAATCTTTTTGTGTGCGTGTAGAGCGAATGTACAGAATCTACAAGCAACCCGACAAAATTTCTGTTCGGATCAATCACCACCACCGGTAATACCCTGAATGGCATATTCTCGTAAACGTTTCTTTTCGATTCGCTTGTACGAGAGAGAGAAAGAGAGAGAGTGGGAGAGAAAGGAAGAGAGAAAGAAAGAGAGAGAGAGAGAGAGAGAGACAGAACGAGAGGGGGAGTGGAGAGCGCGGAGATGGACAGTAACAAAAGGAAGGAAAGAAAGGAGGGGAATGCGTGTAACTTGACTTAACATAGAGAACGGATATTTCGAGGAACTTTCGTTTACGCATTTTGATATATCTGTGAACAGATGAAAAGAAGAAAAAAAACAGATACTTATATTACATACATAAGGTGTAAGTGAACAAAAAAAAAGCATCTAATACGCTATTATTGATATAGGACACAAAGTAAAGTAAATATATATATGAGACAAAAGTATATATATATATATATATACATAAATTGATATATTGACGCTATAATAAGGTTGCTGCTGGATGCGTTTTACTTTTGAAGGAGCATGATGCGCGCAAGTTTTCCGGTCAAACGTCGTCGAGGACGAGACAAAAGTTCACGGGGGAGAGAGCGAGCGAGAGAGAGAGAGAAAGAAAGAAATTAAGTTTAGACAAAACTGTATAAGGACCTTAGGAATCGAAGACAAAGTAGCTCTTAGAATTTTTATCGAGTCAACGCAACGGCGGACGGGCGTGACACGCTAGTATACTACTTTCGAGAAAGAGAGAGAGAATGAGAGAGAGAGAGAGAGAGAGAGAAAGAGATAGAACCTAGCCATTTGTCCTGCTGGCTTGGCGTTTCGCTCGCTTATCGATCGGTCTCTCGGGTTTTCCATCCTTTCGATCCATCGTCTTGGTGTCTCCATCTCTCTTGATTTCGCTCGTCGAACGATCGCCAAGCGTGGCGCAGCGATCGCCAAGACGGATCGCCAAGGGGAAGCGGAAAGTCGCGGGGGACGTTCGAAGACTCGACGGAACTGTCCGCTCGCGAGTCGCGAGATCGAAAGGGGACCGTCAGAGGGCCTATATCGCGAGCGAGACGCGTCCAGCCGCGAGGCGGGAAACACTCAGCTGTTAGCTGCGCTGACCCGCGTCGGTACGCGGACCCCGTGATGCTCGGAGGACGATCGCCCTGCGTATTTAACGAGTTTATTGTTTTGTAATCGATCGAAGCGAACAGGTGCAATTGCGACGCGAGAGACGCTGGACGCGAGGAAGCAACGCCTGGTGAGCCACGGTGTCCGAGTAGCGGCGCTAGCCGCCGCGCAGAACAGACTTCTTAACGCTCGTTCCACTTCGGGAATCCGTGAAGCAGGATCTGAAATTGTATCACGCACGCGCCGAACTCTTTCCTTTACTTTCGCCTTAGCTTCGAGGTGTAACATCGTATTATAATTGACGGTCGAGCCGACGTACATACACGCCACACTTGTACACAGACGGGTAGAAGAGGGAGCCGAAGGTACCGAGGAGGAGATATCCCAGCAAGCCTGTAAGAATAAAGCGATAAACGAAGCGTAGTAATCCCGTGTATCCGCGATTCACGACTAGTTTGCAGGATGTGTAACGGCGTAACGGCGTTCGCCGAGCGCAGGAGAAACGTTTACCGTAGACGGGAAGAGGACGCACGCGGAGCGCGAACTGGAGGGGAGCTGGTGCGCGACCGACTCGCGTGCCCCCCGTTTCTCCGCTGCGGCAACGACCGAACGTTCGAGGATAAACTCTAGGTGGCATCCTAATTTACAGAAACTATTATTAGTCGAGCAATAGAACCGCACATTCTTCTGAACCTGATTATTTAATCGAATACACACGGCCAGTGGCCGATATTCCACACACATACACACACAGAGACACATACACACATGCGCGCGCACCCTACCCAACATCTCACGCGTACACGACAGCTACATATACACGCACAGGAAAATAGAGCAGCCATTTCAAAAAGTGTTAGCGAGAGGGAAGAAGGAGCAACCGTTTTATAGTCCGGGCGAAAGATTTTGGCCGCTCAACGGCGCTGGGCCATTGTTGTTCTTTGGTGACGAATTAGAGACGTTGGGGATAAAAACTTACTCTGGTTCGAGGGCCAGTCACGCGTCAGCCGCAATCCCCCCCCACTCTCTCTACATTTATTCCGTGCACGTCGGTGCTACATATGTAGTTGATCGCTCTTCGATATCTTATTGTAGAATAATCTTTCATTCTCTTCTTACCCGTTATTTATCTTTTCTCTGCCATCCTTCAACATATCGTCGCAGCAAGAACCAAACGATACGGTGGGGAGTCGTTGCTCGAGCACCTTGAGCAGCCAGAATCCTTTTTGCCGGTACTGTAACAGCACGGGGAATAGGTAACAAGTATTAAACAAAGGAGGAGGAGATTGTGACGGCAAGGGGCGTGAGTATGCGAAGATCGCGTAGCGAGCGAGCCAGGGAGAAAGGGAGAGTGGGAGCTAGAAGAGGAGAGACACATTCTTGGGACGAGAGTACACTAAAGGTGAACACACAATACGCTACGCGACAGACAGGCACAGCCGCGCGTTCACTGTAAATAGAGAGAATACAGCATTAATTATACGGCAAAGTTCATCTTTATTATCGTAACCTGTAATATATTTATTTGTCCGGTCGTGAAGATACTTTACGTAATTTAAGATCCGTGGCCTCTGTTTCATTTTCGAATATCCCGCCATCGCGCGCCAACGGAGAGGCATTGGTCGCGTGCGACGAGAGGCGGAGAAGCGTTCTTGTTTTGGTACGATGACAAATATTTTTCAAAGCGTATTGCGAATAATGTAAGAGCGCGCGGGCCCCTCCGATCAGTGCCTCGCGATAATTAGAAGCGAAATCGAAACAGGACGACGCGACGCTCTCGCGATCGACGCTGACCTTGGCTGATCCTCGGCCATTTCTTTTGCCCGCGAAATTTCGAATGTCGCGTCGAATTCGTTTCGCGACTATCCACGATGCATTACAGATTTCTGTCGCGTTTGCGGCCCCGGGTCACGTGACCATCTGCGGAGCATCGGCGTTTAACCTGTCTTCGTTTCCGTTTCTAATGTCACGATCGTTGAGAATCGTCGCGGCCTATAGAAAGATGCTTGCTGTCCGAGGACGTCGACAGGCGTGAAGTTTCGTTGCAGATGGCGATAGTTTATATAGATTATTATTGTTTCCATTTACGTTAAACGAAGTATTTCTTTTGAGTAGATAGTCGAGAATTAATTAAAACCGACACACCCCCCCATATAACGAATAGTTGCGTGCGTGTCTTTCTCACCGAAGACACTCGGGATATGTGTAATGTACCCGTGACGAAACGCGAAGCGACGTTTTCTTTCCCCGTTTCCCCCTCCAACGACCTCGGCCACTACGAGGCTTTGGAGGAGGTAATTTACTTTTAGTCACGGATGCAAGCAGAACCCCCTATCACCCATTACAAATTCCTCTTTTATTTATTACCGATTAGCATGTAAGATGACGTTCTACCGACATATGCTATAATTATAAATACACCCTATATATAGAGGAGTAAGCGTTACATTACCTACCTACCTACCTACCTATCCGTGCTTGGCCGGTGAACAAACAGATGAATCACGCAATCATACATTTAAGTTGCTATTTGGCACGTATACCTAAGTAATATACTAACATAAACAGTATGCAATAATAAATATGAGAAATTAAACACGATCTATTTCACTGAATTGTTCGATATCACGCCCCCTACCCATACCTGCCTCGTGTGTTCCGTCACACGCAATGCCCCCAATTGCCGTTTCCAATGAAAAAGAAAGAAACATTAATTCACGACTCGGAACCACGAAGAATCTCTGCTGGGAAGGGTTAGAAGGTAGGCAAGAAAGCCAACTTTTATTGGCACAGCTGCTTTTCCTAGAAACAGGCTTTATTTACATTTCATGTTAAATAACTTTAATCGCCCTTGCGTGCCGAACGCAGGGTTAAAACTTCGTCTGTATAGGAGCCGTTACGAAGACGCTAAAGTCGCCGGACTAGCGAAACACGAAATAATCGGGCATGAAAAATGTTACAAAGCGGAGAAGTCGCTCGGGAATCGAAGACATTGTCTAGTTTAATTTCATTCGGTATTTTCTTAATCAGTTCGTTAGTAGTAACTCTTAGAAGACAGAGAGATTTTGAGATTACGCTTTCTCGCCAGTTTGTACTTGATTCCTGTTGATGTCCTGGTGCGCGGAAGCTTGTGCAGGCTGCGAGTTTGCTTGGCTCGGGTTAGTCTGTTGCGGTGCGGCGTTCTGTTGAGCATTTTGCGGTGCTTGGTTCGCGGCGTTCTGGTGAGCTGGAGCTTCTCCCTGCTGTTGCTGAGCAGGAATTGGATTTTGATGTTGCTGAACGGGCACTTGTCCCGGATGTTGCTGAACGGGTACTTGTCCCGGATGTTGCTGAGGCACCGAGCCATGGTTCAACTGCTGAACCGGCACTTGTGGCTGCGGTGGTTGCATCTGTTGGTATTGTTGATTCGGTGGCAGTTGACCTTGGAATTGCTGGTGTTGCGGCTGATACTGTTGCGGAGGAACTTGTCCATGAAGTTGCTGTACTGGAGCGTTAGGGTATTGCTGCTGAGGGGCCATGCCGTGAGGCTGTTGATATTGCGGATTGTTTTGATCCTGGAATTGTTGCTGGTGCAGAAGTTGCTGATTGGGATCTCCGCCAGGCATATACTGCTGCGGCGGAATCGGCGCGTGTGCGTATTGTGGCGGGAACTGTAATAAAACGTTGAAACAACCTTGTGTTACAAGTTCCCCGATCTCGATAAACATACATTCCAACGAAACTGAACGGATTGGGCGTGCAACGCGAAGCTTGTTAAGGCTTCCTTGCACTTGCGGATTTATTATTAATTGTTAGAGGAAACATAAGCACTGATACGCGCGATGAACACACACATATGCACAGACTTTGAATATACAATTTGAAACATTACGTTCACTTACCGGTTCGTGTTGCGCAGGTATATTACCTGGGTGCGGTGGTAGCTAATAACAGCAACAAAAAGTGCACAAGCTAATTATTATCAATTACAAAAAACATTACAAACAACACGGGGTAGGAGAAAAGAAGAAAACGGGTGAATAGATACTAGTGACTAACATAACAGGCTACGGTATTGTTATCTATAAACAGAATGAACATACGAAAATGATATGCTACCACAAGTAACAAACTCAAGCCTTGTTAAACAAATATCTTTCTACAAACTTTGTCAATTGCTCTGCGAAGAATCATAGTTGCTCGTTCTAACAATACGCCTCACGTAATTACTATCAAACTTACAGACTTCTCGTCTGTCTTACGCATGCCACTAACTAAATGTGTAACGAAAGCTCAAAAAAATGTTAAGAACCATAAATCTTCATGATTCAATGTGAATAATTAATGGAATGAACGTTTATACTTCAGAAAACTGACGTTTTCACAATCTTCATTCTACGTTTCTATACTCACCATTCCTTTGGCAATAAGTTTCTGTATTTCCTCTTGCTTGTGTCTTTCGAATGCTTCAAACTCTTCGTGAGTATAAATCTGTTGCTCGTCTAATGGCTGCCAGCCCTCGTCTTTTTGAAAATCTGGTTTCCTCGTTTGCTCGAAAAATTCGTCGTAGCTAAGTGACAATGTAAACTAGTAAAAATTTCCTGAAATATACAGTGGCGTGCAAAAGTATTCGGCCACCCTTTAAAACAGAATAAGTTGTTCCAGACGATTTGAGTTTTTCTGAGAAGCTGAAACGATTAGTTTGCTACGCGACGTGTTTCGTCGCTTTGAAAAAAAAATGCAATAAAAACAGTAATGATCGTTTTTTTCAACTTTTTCATCCGAGCCCGCAAAGAAAATTTAATAAATGCCTTTTGTAGATTTAAGTAAATTGCATACATAACGTAGCTATGAGCTACAAACAGTTAAAATTGTGAAAATCACAGTTCTCGTTCGAAAACTGCCGAAATCTGTGATATTCACCAATTTTAACTGTTTCGAGCTCAAGTAGTTTGGACCAATTTTAAACAAGTTATTCTGTTTCAAACGGTGGCCGAATACTTTTGCTCGCCACTGTGTAAAGGCTATAGATACACACCTAATAAGTCCATCTTTATTAAAGTCAGCTTCGTTGAACACATGCTCTCTCATTCTTTCCATCTCTTCCGCACGCTTTAACAAATCCTGTTGCGGAGTTCCCTGAGCGTAAAGTTTATCTAACTCCTTCAAAAACAGTACTTTCACTTCGTTCTGATCCCACACTCCATTACCATCAATGTCTGAAATGTTTATTACGTAAGAACATCAGCTTCAAACAAGACAAATAATAAACATATTACCATGCATGAAGAAAAATGTTTTAGGATTAAAATCTGCGCCCTCCATGTGATCCTGTTTCTCCCATACTTCTTCTAGTTGCTGCTTGCTACCTGGATGATGCACCTAAAAATGAGAAGCATAATTGACGAAACAATAGGGAAAAAAATTACACTACGCCACTTACCGGATCGTGCTTCTTCTGCCTCTCCTTCAGCTCGTGTATTTCTTCTTCGTACTTTTTGCGTTCCGCCTCATCCATGCCTGCAACAAATACAGCAAAACGTGTAAAGTAACTTCAGCCCAAAGCAGCTAAATAAAATCCACGCATCCAATTTATCGTATTACTCTTTAATTTCTCCTGTTCTTCGAATTCCTTTTCCATCGTTTGCTCTTTGAATTCCTCTCGTCGTTTCCTATCTGCCTCGGCCAAGTCCTTCGCAGTCTACACAGGAAAATTCATATATAGTGTCTGTCCATCGATCGCCATTCTCTTCGCTAATAGTCCTGCATTACCTTGGCGATTAATCTCTTCAGATCCGGTATTTCAAACGTTCGTGTATTAGTATGGTCTAGATGTTCGGCCACCTTTAGATGGTCCGATTGTAAACCCTCTTTTAACGCGTGCTCCTTTGTCGCGAGGCGTCTCAACCTTTCGAGTTCCTCTCTTTTTATCTCGTCCAATCTCGTCCTCACATTGTGATTGACAAATTGTAGCTCCTCGGCTATTTTCCCTGTCTAGCAATGGAAAGACTTTTGTAAACAAACAGTTTAAAGTCTACGTTGCTTAGCTTCGGCATCGACAGAGCCTTCCGCTTTCCACTTACGTGTATATCCGCCTCGTTCGCCTTCTCCAACTTTGCTCGAAACTCTTGATCGCTTTCTAACACTTGAACCACTTCCATTAGATACCTGCGGTACTCCATAATGTCGTCCTACGTAAAGAAAACGTATTATAAATTTCGTCGACGAAATTAAACATTCTTCTTTCAACAAGAAACGTACCCTCTCTTCCACATCTTCGATTTCATTCTCGCTATCGTGCTCCCCGTCTTTAGTCTTTTGGTTAACGGGCGGTGCGACGGATAACTGCACCGCTGCGCTTAGCAAGACAAACAGCAGGAAGTACTGCATATTTCTGGAAGAAAGAATCGCGCGATATAATATTAATTAACGTTTTTTTTAAATATATTCGTTCCAGTGCATGGATCGTACAAAAGCGATTTGCTTGCACGTTTAAATTACCGTGATTTCGTTAAAAATATGCGCAGTGCGTATGACAAACCCGGAAACGTGCGACAGCTGCTCGAACGAACGAGCGAGAGCGAAGCGTTTAGGAGGAAAACTCGTTGACGCGATACGCGTTCACAGCATTCCGTCAGACATACGGGCGAATGATTGCAACAGCTGACTGATGGAGAGAGTATTGAAAACAACGTGGTTCGCTGTACGTGGCGATCGCCTGCGAGGTAGCAGTTACATCATTAGCGTAGGAAAAGTGATACTTTTCTCGATTGAGCCGCGCCGAAGCTCTGATAAATAAAAAGCTAGGAATGTCCACGAAGTTAAAGTCAAACGAGCCAAATGAGGTCACGTACAAAAAAATACGTATACAGAGAATTCTTCTCTTAATATTAGGGTTTACCGTTACTTCGATTGCCTCGGTGAAAGTAGCAGAGATGTATAAATTTTCACTCGGCCCGGCAACAACAGAAGGCCCGTTGTTCACGCTTAAAATCTAACCAATGAAAGTTCGCGTACCTTCTCAGTGCAAGTAAGTGATCGCAATTGAATCTAAACGTACGTGATAGACGATCCGGCCGCGCGAGATATAACGGAGTGAAAGCGTAACAAATATGTACCAGGGGGAGGTAAAAGGTAAACTCGTAAACTCGTATCAAATGGTCCGGCGGTGGTGTTCTTCGGGATGAACGGAGCGGACTGCTGGGCTACTCTGACACGCGACCGCGACGTTTGTTACCGAAATGGACAGTGACGTGTATTTTCACCGTATACAAAAAAAAGATCCACGGGATTTCCCCACTCGTTGCCCAATTGCGCGTCCACCGCAGCTCGCGATTGATATCGCGTAACGTCACGGTCGCGATGAAAATTTATAAAACAGGGACGGTGGAGGGTCGAGAACGCGGGACTGGTACTGATCTGTACCGGTTAGTGCTGATTGGTACTGATTTATTAACGATATTCGCCTGCAACCATCCGTCGTCATTTTCAACATCGTGCTACCAAAGTTATGCCACTACCGCGCTAGATGGCGCTAGTAGGATATTTGTTGCAACGAAATTTTCTTTTTTTATTTATCGGTAAAGGTTTAAAGGCTACGTGCTGGGAAAGTTTTCCTGCAAACAGTTGCATCGTAATTAAACCGGCGGCATTTTTTAACTCGCGTTTTAATTACCTTGAACTCTAAATTTAATACTTGTCAGAGCGTTAAATGGATATTCATTCTCTTTCGTTTGAGGTTACCTTTGATCTCTAATTAATGGATACTACATAAATTAATGATGTTGATGTAATGCGATTTTATCTCATTTATTCTGTTTACGGATGTTTTCGATATTTTGAACAGAATGAAACGGTCTGGTACCCTCAAACCAAATTGAACTTGGTGTACAGCAAATAGCAATCGATAGGTTCCTCAAAGAATACTACTTCTGCCAAGTATCAACCCGATAGTACTCCTACTACTAGCGTAGTTACGGGGTGAAACGTAATTTGCAGTTTAAGCTCTATTACTTTTGTTCTAGTGAATAGAAACTTATAAAAAAAATCAGAGACATTCTACCCTTTGGTGCACATGTCTGTGAATTTTTTCAGAATTTTCAGTTGCGAAACCAAATTTTAGAAAATTCGAAAAGAATAAAACTGCCCATTTTATATTCAAATTATCAAGGCAGCAATTTTTATAATTTTTTTAGATTTTTCGAAACGATGGAACGCAGTTACAAAAATAAAATTTCCTAAAATTCGGTTTCGCAGCTGAAAATTCTGAAAAAATTCACAGACATGTACACGAATAGGTAGAATGTCTCTGATTTTTTTATAAGTTTCTATTCACTAGAACAAAAGTAATGAAGCTTAAACTGCAAATTGCATTTCACCCCGTGACTACCCTAGAAGCAGGGTGATCGGGTTGATACCTGGCAGAAATAGTATTCTTTGAGGAACCTATCGATCGTTGTACACCAAGTTGAGTAATTTGGTTTGCGGGCACTTTACACTATGCTCTCCCGACTAGACCCTTCATAACGTAGTTTAATTAATGCACTTTTCGTTACTTACGAATAAGACGAGGTGGAGTTTAAATTCACAACGCACACGTAAAGTAGAAGTCCGCTCACTGGTGTAGTAACTATTGAGTTGAACGCTCGAACGAATTTGCGATAGACAGTTCTTAGATTAGATTAAAAGATTCTGACCGTGAAGTTCATATCTTGTGAAAGAAAACAAGATTATAGAATACATCCATTTCCGCGGCCAGCCTGTGCTGAACTCCGTGGTCAATTATCGATAAATTAGGAGTCTCATATCCAGAAAAAGAAACGTAATTTGCACAGAGTTAGAGGTTAATTAATCTACAAAAAGATGAAAACTGATAAGTGAACACGAAGTTTTTTACGAAGGGTGTATTTCTTTTTTTTTTTTAAAAAAAAATCGCTCCGCGTATTCTTACCAACAAGAAACGCGGAGAAGGAAGAACGCTAATGTAAAATATCGCAACGCCAAATTCATCGCCGAGCAGATTTCTGCAGCCTTACCTTGACGGTCGATGGAAGTCTAAACAGGTGGTGAAAGGATCGAATGCATACGCGCGGAATAGAGTGTAGAACCGAGATTATGGCCACGCCCCTGGCTGAGCGAGGCCTGCACCGTACAACAAAATTATTCCGCCAGCGATCACACAAACATGGCGAAAACGTATAATTTTATTGCATCCACCGCAGCGGCGACAATAACCGCTGCCGAGGATGATCCTCCAGTTGACTCGGTAGCAGTTGCGGCCCCGCTCGTAAATCGATAAAGTTTTAATTACTCCTTTATAAAAGACACCGAAACCGTAACAGCGGGTTAATAGTAGGATTATCGAGGAAAGGTGTCATTATTAAGAAGACCGGATTATCGTTATCGCTTTGAGGCACACGATTTTAAAGAAAATAAAAAACCTACTTGCACAGAATTGTTTTTATTATAAAAACAAGTGGAAGAAACATTCATTTCGATTATTTAACATAAAACATTACTCAAAATAATACATTTTAATAAGTCCTTTTTTACAGGGTGAGACATATATCATCCCACTAATGCTTTAAATGATATTCATTGAAACACAACTTTTTACCAAAACAAAGTGGAACTTTGCCGACAGTAAAGGACCAGAAAGTATGGCTATGAGTAACCTCAACTTTTCGAGGTGGGTTAAAATATACATAAACCCACCATGCATAAAAAGCTAACGAAAACAAAGAGTTAAATCGCTACCCCTACCGCTTCTTCGATTTTTTTCGGGGACGATGAGAGTAAAATTGTAAAGTAAGAATCCAGAAAACGAGGCAGAATATACTTCCACCAGTAACGTCATAAATCTACCTGCAAAGGAGCAGGAATGTGACGTAGAAGATACGTACGACTTAAAGGATAGAAACCCGAGAAGTCACGTCGCATGGAACACGCTATTAACACGAAGAAGTATTGCGTTATGCAGTGGACAAGAGAAAGAAGCATCGATTGCACGATAATTACGTGAGAACCCCGCAACACGGGATCTGTGAGCGTAAGGGCGAGCTTATCGCGGCCAGGGGTCTCTTAAATAATAATTTATTGGATGCGGTCGGGAGGGAAGATTTACTTCGGCCCGGTGCTCCGGAAATACCGTGACGCGTAATCGTGGTCTCGCGCGCGGCTTTCAAGAGGGAAATGGCAGGGGATAGCTCGTGAACGATCGCGGCCACCCTGGCGAACGCTCGGGGGACCCGTGAACCTTTGAATTCCTCGAACGGTCATTAGGACGAAAGTATACCTGTGTCCGCGATCCCTCGTAGACCTGTTACCCCCGGACAATGCCCGGCCCCGACAAGTGTTTTCGTATCTGATTGACCCATCTCTGGACGGAACACTCCGACAAACGGCTAATTTTTCTTCGAGCTAACGACCTTCGTATACCTGACAGTATCCTTCCCATCCGCCGTGCGCCTCCTTTGTCTTTCCGACTCTGTCTCCTTCTCGCCTTGGGCCACGTCTCACGAACGACTGCAGAGTGACGCGCGCGCGCTTGGCAACGGCTCCTCGATATCTTACTTATCGCCACGGCACTAGTGGTGGAGTGGTGGATTCTCACTATCGAAATTTTTAATAATATTACAAATTAAATTTGGGATTCTGAATTTCAGATGTTATTATTTTTTAATTGAATAACCTACGATTTTCAATACCGATGATTATCGATAGTGAATTGTTTACCAGCGGCCGTAGCCGTGATTGAAAACACCGGTTCTCGTTAGATCACCGAAGTTAAGCATCGCGGGGCGGGTACCGGGGAAAGATGGGTGACCACCACCTTTTTTCTCCCGGTGCACCGCTGCTGCTGGGACCCGAAGGAGAGAGAGAGGAGAGAAAAAAGAATATATGACTTATAGTTCGTTGGGCAATATAAGCGGATAAGCTTGAAACGCCATCCTGTTTAACAGGAGAAACAATATTGGGAAACCAAGTGGAGGCGTGGCGTAGATTTCAGAGCTGCGGTGGTAAGTTGGCAAACTATTGCAAGTAGGCCCGGGTTCCTCCAAACATTCCTAATAAGTATTTATTAATCGAAGAAGTAAAAATTTAGTGTTCAAAAAAATTTAAAAACAATTGTTTTTCACAAAATGCCTAATATAAACACTGATAATCGTATGGACTTCGACGGATTTCGGCCTACTCACAGTAGTTGGATTTTCTGCCACTAGTTGGCGTATCGAAATTCTTGCTTTCCCAATACAATACAATCGAAAAAATAAGCCATCTATAGTTTTCGATAGTGAGAACCATCGATAACTATCGTAAGTACCATCGATAGTTCTCCTCCTCGCCTTTGCCTCGCGGCTAATTATTTGGGCCTGATCGGTCGAAGGGAACGAACCAAATCCATCTTCAGCCTTCTCGCGAGTGCACACTTGTGCCATTTCGAGGGCGTTAATGTCTCTTCCTATGGAAGCTGCAGAAAATTCGCTTTCTGTAAGGGATCTATAGCGGAACGAGTCGGGACTGCAGGGAGTCGTCGTCCGGCAGTACGAAAAAAATTCTCGGTACACGCCGAGATGCGACGGAAGCAGCTAAATGCTTAAACGCTCGAAACTCCGGCTTAAATGCCGTTGATTGCAGTAGGAGGGAAATGAGAGGTTGCCACGACGGAGTCGGTCGCGTCTCGCGGCAGCGAGCGTTGTTAAAAGGCGGACGCGCGTACCGGTTCGAGTCCTTCCTCGAATCGGCCCGATAGACCATCACTCTCCTTTCGATCGTGCTTCGACGCGGCCCGGTTCTCGATTCGAAAGCTTCGCCCTGACACTAATCCACGCTTCCATATCTCGTCTGCGTTATTACCACTGGGAGAACCGTCCTCGAGTCCCGTTGCCCGATAATTCGAGGAAGAAAGAGGAGCAAGGGTGTAACGAACGCGAGAGCGCGGCAAGGGCGATGGAAAGCAGAGATCTCTGGAGGAGAAGCACAAATAAACAAAACGAGATGTCCGCGCTGGTTTCCATTCGCGAAGACGCGCGAGATTGCCATCGTAAACTCAGCCGCGAACCAGCGTTTAGTGTATCTGCGGAGGATCTTGGACGGAGGACGGGCGATCGAGCTTCCGTTGCCAGGAAAGTGTCGCTTCCGTCGATGGGATTCCAAGGGGCAGCTGTAATGGGTTTTCTCCGGATCTTGGTGCCCGGATCGGTGATACTATCAGCACGAGCGAGCTTTCGAATTTTCGCCTCGCGCCTTGTCTTCATCCTCGCGGTAAGGGATGAGCAAGGACGAAGGAAGAGGACGAAAGAAGGGCAAGGAGAAATGTTGGGGGTGGTGGAGGAAGCCGGCGGGGCGGACGGGGTCGAAGAGAAAAGGAGAAAGAGCGAGGGATGGTGGAGGGGCGGTTGGAACAGGTAAAACAAAGAGTGTGGAAAAAATTGAGAACCAGTCCCGCGCTGTTGGCAGTTGGGAGTCCAGCAGACTGCGAACGGACTCGCTCTCTTCTCCTTTTCCACCACCATCTCGCTATCAGCAACCACCACCACCGCCGACGACTCGCTTCACTCGCTTGGCTACCATCGCCAACACCTCCTTTTCCTCCTCCGACTTCTCCTCCTCTCGCTTCACCTCTTTCCCTTTCCGCTTCTCCGTTGCTCTCGGTCCACGTCCTTCCTTAATTCAGTCCAATGAGAGCCGCTCTTCGATTCGTCGCACCCGTCGCAGATCTCTCCGCGTCCGTCGATTTTCAGAGGATACCTTCGCCACTCCGCCGTCGTTCTGCTCGAGCAGCCGTGCCCGCGACCAGTGCGCCGCGGCTCTCCCGTCCACTCGCCGATCGGAATTTCGCGAACCGGTCCGGGCAACGCCAGAGGACGTTCGGCCCACGGTGAAAGTGTCAGTGCCAGCGGATCGTCGAAAGGATAATCGTGCGCGAAGCGGATGAGGCTCGAGGGTCCTGCAAACGGACGATCCTGCCGCGATCGAGAGGGAAAAATCGGCGGTGGCAGGAGAAACGGCGCTGTTACGGCGAGAAGGATATAGCTGGCGGAGGAAATATGTCTCGCAACAGTCGCAACGCGAACCGGTTGCGAGCTCTTAAAATAGTTGCCCGCGCATAGGTTTACCGCTCTACTCGCCGCCCGTTCGCTGGAACACGACGCAGGACTGCCAGGTAAATATCGATGAAACTCCGTCTCGAGTCTCCTTCTCCCGATCAGCGATCGTAGGAACGCTTCCTCGGAGGCGCACCTCTGGCCTCGTTCCTCGGATCTCCGTCCAGCGTTTCGCACCGACGCACAGTGTTTCGCGTAATGCTCAAAAGTCAAAAATCTAAAGTGATCGATCCATAAATTCTTGTATCTTAGAATGTTAATAAAGGAACGTAGATTTTAATGTTACCCATAATTTTTGCTGAATGTACCAATTTGTTGTAAAAAATAATGCTTGAAATTTATTCCAATTTTCGGTGCGTTTTTTTAAACACGTGCTATTTGCCGAATGTTTATCTGATTAATTTGAAGTTTATGCAGATATGTTTAGTATTTTATGACCTTCCAAACTGCCATAAAACTTTTTTGCAATATCAACAATTTATCTCAATTTATTATGTTAAATGTTTATCATCTTTGACTTGAGTTTAAAAAAAAGTACCAAAAAGTACCTCCGTGATTTTTTGTATATAAGTTGAGGGAACATTAAACTTTATATTAACGTCAATTTGAACTGCTCGAATTTGCCCGAAACTGAAAAAATAGCCAAAATCTTTAAGACGTTCACCGCTTCTTATTTAATTTTTTTATTAATGTTTTCATTTTTATGTTAGTTTTTATGTTTTACGTACTACATAATGAAAACTACAAACCAAATATAAGAAAAATTTTGAATGTATACGAAGTTATGATATTTGTCTCCCAAATCCATGTATGTAAACCGACAGCAACGGTTTTCAGGTATTTCTGCGAAACTGATGAAAAAAAATTTCCAACGAAAGTGAGTCAGTATTCAGTTGACAACAAATTGCAAAAGTAAAAAATTAATAAAAAAAATTTTATTCGATAAAAAATCAAGATCACCTCATAATTTTTAACGTAACTGCATATTTTTTATACATCTATCGATGCATCTTTATATTCTCTTCAAAAAAGTATTAGGGTACTTAGGTCGAAAACTGATTTGTTCAGAAGCTATGAGTTTTGTCCCGAACACCCATATACGCGAAACACTGTGCGACGATTCGGTCGCAACTGCGATTCCAATCGGTGTCTAGCTGCGCACAGTGGACCGGAGAGTATTCGCAAGAGAAGTCTTTTGCGAGTGGCGTTGCTTCTTCTCTGAATTACTGCAATTGCGCACCACGCGATTTCGATCGCGTACCGTCCTTGGTGTGGTCCACGGTTCGCGAGGAATTCAGCTTCGCGCCCGCTGCGAGCACAATGGTGTGTCGACGCGCACACGAATCGCATCGTTTCTCGGGTCGTGGATACGCTGCTTCGCTTCTACGCGATATCGGCTTCTCGGGAAACATTTATCTTGGCCGCGTGCACGCGTTTATAGTCGGCCATTTCACGATCGATCGGTTCCCCCTTTCCTATTGCTTCTAAGAACGAGGAAGAAGCGAGATGTTAGTGTTCCGCGAGAACAGAGACTGTTTTATCGCCGAAGCGATTCGGAGGAACGAGTTCCCAAGTTCAAGCGATACTTTCGGCTACAGCCTTGGGGCATTTAATGGCAACTTGGACTAACGTCGCTTCGTTTATTTATTAATCGTTTGAGATACGCAAAAGTGAAGGGTAAAATCTATTGAGAAGAATTCTCAAGTGGTTAACAGATTGATTCAACTGACGGCGCATTCAGACGCTAATCGTCACCTTTTACAAGATGCGAGAAAAGCTTTGCAAAATCGCTGCTAGTCGATCTTCAACGATCAGTGTTAAACTCGAGAACGGGGAAGAGTCAAGGAACCGCGAAGGAAAATGCGAGAGGAGAACGTAGAATATTTTTATTATAAATAAAATGTAAGGGGAAAAACGAGGAATGGCCATTTTTCCCGAGTCTGCG
Source organism: Andrena bicolor (assembly GCA_960531205.1). NCBI lineage: Eukaryota > Metazoa > Arthropoda > Insecta > Hymenoptera > Andrenidae > Andrena > Andrena bicolor. The sequence continues at coordinate 13,843,894 of OY482665.1, forward strand.
ATTTATAGCGTAAACTGTGAACAGAACTGTCGAATCACAAAGGGTTCAAATACCCCCGTAAAATAAAATTATAGTTTTGGAAACTAGTTAAAAACAAATAATGTCCACTCTGCATTAAAATACGTGTTCTTATTTTATATTTAAAATTCCAAATTTGATGTTCTTTTAGATTAAAATATAGATAGAATTTTATTAACTTAACAATCATCATCTTATAAAAAATGTATAATTCAACAAATCATCTACTTCAATATTTCATTTATCAGAAAAACAATTTTATTTGTAGCATTAATATACTCATCAATATTTTAATTTTCTCGATAAAGCAGTTTTGTGACGTTCCCTGTTTTGCCTTTATCCTTCAAATGACCCTTCTCTTTAAAAATAAAGAAAACAGTAGCTAAGCGAAATAGGGAATGTGGAGTTCGAAAGCCCTGGCGAGCGTATAGGTAGACACCACGGTGCCTTCCACGAAGGCGATTGCCGTTTGTTATTGAAGTTATTCCATCGCCTCGGGCTAGAACAAGGCGAGGCTGTGAGCAAGTCTGTCCTGAACGATGACGAACGTTTACATTTCAATACAACTGGAAATTTTCTAAAACCATTCAGTCCCTAGTCTCGATGCTCGAGCACGCAGCCGGCGCCTCCGTCGCGATTCCTCCGTTGCATGGCGCATCCCCAGCATTTCAATTAGCCACTTCGATGAATAAAAAATTGCAGCCTTCCCTGCGGAATCGCAACGATGTGTTTTCGATCCAGGCGAAACATCGCCGCGACTTTCTTCGACACTCGCAAACCTCGCGATCAGCCCGATTCCTCGCCGCAGAAATTTCAACGCCACTGCGCAGCGACTGCCTCGAAAGTTCAAGCGCATGCAGTGAACTTTCGCGTCTCTCCTGACTGCGAAGTTGTTCGCGAGCTCATCGTCGCACGGCCGACTGTGTTGTCGTTTCAAGCGGGATTTTGTAGAAAGATTCGCAGGAATCCACCTGTTGCGACCACGCAGCTCGTTCAGCGGCGTTGGGCCGGGCGAAAGGCAGGGAATTTAATGAAGTGGCGCTTGGCCGAGGGTGGCGGGGGGTTAAACGTCGAGCGTCAAAGGGAACGGGCAACAATTACCCGGAGGAAGCGATCGTAAAACCGATCCGCTCGGTGCTCATTTACGACTGCACCTTTCGAGCCTCTAAGTGGGGGCTGCGCGTGAAAAACGAGACTCGAGCCCTCGATCCTGTTAGTCGGTTCAAGTTCGGCCGGGCAGGACTGGCGCCGACGATAAATCGCGCGGGTGACACGCCGAGCCGATTTTTCGCCTGCCTCCGGCAAACGTGTCGCGCGCGTTTCATTTCCCGCGAGTCCGTCCTCCGTCGCCTGCCTCGGCGACGATGACGAGAGTCGTAACGCGAAGTGTTGTCGCAGTGAGTGCCGAAGCCCGTAATACTTTTTGCGAGGTAACGCTCGAATATAACGCAATCCTTTACGGGTAACGGGTCGTTGCAACGGAATTCCTTTCCAATAATAATCCCATCGAACTGTCGTGGGACGTGATTACGCGGCTTATAAATAGCCGGTTAATTGGCGCGATCGAAAGCTGCAATTATCACGCGCGCGATCATTTTGCATCGAATTAATTATCGGGCCTTGCCTCTTGTCTTCTAACGAGGGAAGATCTCCAAGCCGGAAATTCTAAAAATTATCAAGCTTTCGAGATATGTGGAGGATATATAGGTATTTATTAAACAAATTTTTGGCTGCCCACACCGACTTTAAGAGGGTGAAATTGACCCATGAAAATCTGACTATTTTCCGATTTTGTGTTATAACTCGCGAACTGTAAGAGATAGAAAAAAGGTTTTAAGGCAAAAGTTACTTCTTTTAATTGAGACTATTATTTGGTAACTTATAGTTCTTATAGTTCGCGAGTTGTAACAGAAAATTAACTGGATTTTCAAAGATCAATTTCAACCCTTAGAGTGAATTTTGACAGCAAAAAAGTGCGTGATAAATAACAATATATCCTCTACTAGTGGTGGAGAACTATCGATGGTACTTACGATAGTTATCGATGGTTCTCACTATCGAAATTTGTAATAATATTACAAATTAAATTTGGGATTTTGAATTATTTTTTAATTGACTAACCAACGATTTTCAATACCGATAATTACCGATAGTGAAAATAAGCCATCTATAGTTTTCGATAGTGAGAACCATCGATAGTTCTCCACCACTATCCTCTACATATCCCCAGTTTCATAATTTTTTAAATTTCCGAGTAGGGGATCTCCCTCTCCTCCACGATCCCCTTTCCGTCGGATTAACGTATCGATCTGATTTCAGATTGTCTCATATCCCTTGATATCTCGATTGAGTGTAGCTGATCGCTTACCCGGTATACCGGGTGTACTTTATTTTCTTCAAAAAGGCGTCATCGAACTCGATTAGAAATTCCTTCTTTTGGCAGATGTCCCCTCTGCACAACGACTGACTCACGTTCATGAATATTCTTAATAACCTTAATCGAGCTTCATGGTCGTAATGAATGTACGCGATTCACGGTCTTCCGTAGACGCGTCCCCTCGCTTCTTCGCGTTGTTGGGAGGAGGTAGCGCCAATTTATCCCCGTGTTAATTACTAGTGATCCCCGAAGCTTAATTTCAAAGCTCCGTTATTTTGCGCGACTGGTACAAGAACAACAGTTACAAGTAGCCATGAGTTTGAGACGCTGAATGTTTCTGCAGAACACGATGACGAATTGGAGCAGGACGCTGGTCGTGGGCATCATCGGAATCTTCTTTCTGGCGGTAACGAGGAGATACACGGAGGCCTGCAACGAGGTGATCTGCGCCAGCGTGGTGAGCAAGTGCATGCTTACTCAGAGCTGCAAGTGCGACCTGGTCACCTGTACCTGCTGCAAGGAGTGCTTCTCCTGCTTGAGCTACCTCTACGATGAGTGCTGCTCGTGCGTAGGTAAGCCTCTCGCGTTCCTCCGGTACCCTCGCAAGCACACTGTCTCGTATTTATCACCTCTCTCGCCTGATTGCCCGCAGACCTCTGCCCCAAGCCAAACATCACGGACAACCCACTGAGTAAAAAGTCCCACGTGGAGGACTTCAGCGAGCCAATGCCGGGCCTGTTCCAAGCGCTTACCGCGGAGCCAGATCCGCTCGAGCGCTGGCTGACGTTCACGTTCCCGGTGGACTTCGACATGTCCCTGTTCACGCCGAAGCACGAGAAGGAGATCAAGTACCACATGCGTGAGTATCGCGGCTCCGGTGATTCCTCTCTTGCTAGAGCTGTTCGCCTCATCGAGGACCGATGCGTTGCTTCAGAGACCACCGAGGAGGAGGTGCACCTGCTGAAGCCGAACGTGATGACGGTGAACTGTACCGTTGCGTTCATGGCCCAGTGTAACTCGTGGAACAAGTGCCGGGCTTCTTGCCAGAGCATGGGCGCCACCAGCTACAGATGGTTCCACGACGGTTGCTGCGAGTGCATAGGGGACACGTGCATCAACTACGGCATCAACGAGTCCAGATGCATACACTGCCCGCTGGACAAGGAGGAGGACGAGCTGAAGGACCAGTACGACGACTACGGTCAGGACGAGGACGATCTAGCGGACGACGAGATCGATTAAACTCACCGCGACCTCCCCTTCGGTAACGTTCGCGCTCCTCCAAGCGAGAAATTTACTGTGCTTGCGCTGGCGGTTGCGTGCATTCCCGGTGGCGAGACTCTCGCGCGGCGAACCACGAACTCGCGACGCTCTCGTCGAGGGTACGCGATACAAAGTGATATGGGACTCGTGGACAGCACCCTTGAAAAGGGACTCGCTCGTTAGGGGTGTAATTTAATTAACGACGGTGAAGGGTGGCTTAAAGCCATCGGATGTCGGCGCGTTTAATGGCATCATCGTCTGTAACTGTAATTATTGGACGTAACGAATGATTCGACCACTCAGGCGCGTTTTAAACTGACTGGTCGCGGCGTGGCTGTAGCGGCGTAGCGCGTAAAGGTCATCGCTCGGTTTTTATATGTTAATTATGTATTTAAGTAGCCCTGTAGTGTGGAAGGTTTTATTATTTTTCTGTGCCATATGAATAAAACTTGTACATGTATCGTTTCATTCTCGAACCGATTCACGCGCACTCTGCTCGCTGACCGTATCGCGTGAACGGCGAGCGTTGTCCGTATTCCTCTAACGCCTATAATCCTGCCGCGCGACGATTAACATTCCAAGGGCACCGGCGTGTACATTCAAGCGATATTAAAGCGATAATTAGAGGAGCATGGACACTATGGATTATTGTTGGTGTAAATACGGATAGTCGGGTCGTGGGAATTATAATTTATATGATATGTTTTAATACTGTACTTGGTCAGACCAATGCACAATATCGGGATGATACGATGGATCGAATAGCGGAACCTACGAAATTTCCAACTCGCGCGGTTACATGTAAATAACGATATGCACGGATACTTAAGATCGCAGATTCTATTAAAGCTTCGAAAGAGATCGCGGACAATAGTTCGTGGGGTGCCGAAATTCCACTGAAAACGTAAACGACGAGCTACTCTCCCGTGAGGATGATCGACAGACTAGAGAATGGAAACGGGATCGACGTTGAATATTCGTGACTCAATTACCGGAATTAATAAAAGACGAACTGTATAACGAATTTTCCTAAGTAACTCCATTTCGCGGCACGTCTCATCCTGCGAATGATTATGTACCGATGTGTCGCACGATATATAAACACACTCATTCAACTCTACTTTGTTATATTGACCATCGAACGCCGCGTTTCACGCGCACGTTCAACGATCCCATACATTTAATTCGTACACGCGCTACGAGCGCGCGTCGCTGTGCCACGCTTATAAATATCGCGTGCGGAACGATTTTGATCGCTCTCGTAAACGAAGAGCGCGCGCCCGGAGGAAAGCATAAATTTTGGCCCGCAAATGCTGAATATTTACACAGGCGGGTGTTCGTCCTGTGCTTCGTTGCTCTCCGGTAATTTAATAAAAGGCATATCGTTGCCGCTCCACATCGAATATAACTGAGATCTCGCGCATTCCTGGAATTATTTCAGTTATTAATGAACAGTGTACGCTCGACGGAAACTGAGAGAAATATTTGATAACGTTAACGATAATTATTCTAGAGTGTAATCACGCATTACCCCGCCACCAGCGCTCTCCGATCCCGAACGACTGTGGGCTGATATGCACGAGTCTGTTGAAGAGCTGCTCTTACGAGACGGTAATACATCCATGGTACCTAACAGACAAAATCAATCGTAATCACGCGATCGCCTTTGAACATTGTCTTCAACGCTCACCGTGTTCGACATCTCTGTGATCGCTATGCGAATGAATACTATCTTTGCTGTCTCCGTGACTACCACTGGTTCCGCTTTGCTCTACCGAAAACACAGCAATTTAATTACTCGCAAGAAACATCGACGGAAGCAAGCTTCGACAAGTACGAAATCGTACCTGAATCCCTGTGCTCCCCGCTGTGCGCACTTTGGTCGCTCTCGCGGTGCCCCGATTGGTCGGAATGATCGCTCGAGTGAGAATCATGGGGCCAACACCTCGAGGAGCCCACTTTACGAGATCCCGGCCAAATCGTCGGGTCGTAGCTTGACTCGAAATTGCACGTTGTTAAAGTAACACCCGGAATATGCTGACTGGTGTAAGCCGACAGTTGGTTCAAAGGTCTAACTCCTATGTAGATGAACGAACGAGTAACACATTACTGTAATAAACGCTGGCAATAACATTTACTCTTTCCTTCCCCCGTACCTGGTTTGTACGACAGGAGCTGGATCGCCTCCTGCAGGCCATCCTGGCTAGCCATGGCACAACTTTTCCATATCGTGTCGGGCGTAGTGGATCTGCTTCTGTCTTGAAGAGGCACCCTTAATCGCGACCGAACGTCCTGTCGTGGCCAGTCGGTGATGTTTCTACAGTCCCACGGCATGGACCATCTTCTCATCGTGTTATCCGACACTTCGCCAGACATTTCTGCAGCTGCTGTTTCCGACCACCTCCTCTGAACCTGTGAAAACAGTTACGCGATCGCAGAGAATTAACAACAGGAGTTAGTCACTCGAATCGTAACGATTACCTGCAGAGGAAATAAAGGATACGGTAAGGGTGATCTGTGACAATTTTGGACCGCTTGTTGTATCGACGACGAAGACACTGGTGGCGGCGAACTATACAGTCTCTCGAAACACTGTTGAAGAGACGCAATATCGCATTTGGCAGTACCACCCTGAGAACAAGAGCACTCGGCCATTCCACCTGAAAGATTCGTTTACAAAATCACAACCAAGGAAAACGCACAGCGACCGTCAAGAGCGCCAAATGTAATCTCTCACCTAAACATTCGCAACAAGCAACGCAGAACTGATATTGTAGATTTATGAAAGTTAATAGATTATCTCTAAGTATATCCTGGAACAATAAAGTTTAATGTAAAGAACACGAAGCACGGTTGTATTTGAAACTAAAGCGAAGCAATTATGTACATGTTTCTCCCCTTCGTTCTCTCGATTCTCGTGGTCTCTTAACGCTGAGATAACGTGATTCTTTACGGTGTTACTTGCTATGTACGTCGTTCTGGTGAGCTCTTCCCATCCAGCGAGGCACTGCCCCGTTAATCGGCATTGCACCGATGTGTCGTGAGCGGACAGGAGAGTCTGCAACGACTGGGCCAACTTTGTGCCGGCTGTGCATAGGCCATTGAGCGTCTGCGTTAGAAGAAAGTAGTTTACTCTTACGTCGTTTAGCGCTAGAGTTAACCAGGAGCGCACGAACCTGTAAGTACACTAGCCAATTACCAAGACACTCGTTCACCTCCAACTGAACTTTAGATACTTGATTGTCATTGGACTTTGGTTCCGTTCCGCCTTCTGCCATATTTACATTCTCTTGGCTGTTTAATCGTGCGGCGAGTTTAGTCACCTAACGATAGGAGAAAGCGCACACTTATGCTGTCATGTCTGTTGCTGAGGAGTAGTGTAAAAGATTTATTAGAGCGATCACGTAAGCGACACCCAAGGCGTAATTAACAGGAAACAAGGTAGAGTAGTAAAGAATACAATGGTGTTGTAATAATCTCTTTTATTACGGAGACTTCCGACGTTCCGAAGCAGGAAAGTTTTTTTTAACAGAGAGCATCGCAAATCGGCCACTTACATGTCTTATCTTTATTCGGCGTGTACTCCGCGAGAAATTAGCGTAAGAAATGGGAATCACAGATCCCGCGTTTCAGTCGGCGTACAGCCACCGGCACCATCGTAACCCGGCTCGGGCATACCTCACCACTCCGATCTGACCATGCAAAAACCGAAACGAATCCCGTGTACGCGGTTACGCTCATCTGTGGTTGTAATCTTTCAGCAGGACATTTAATACGAAATTTCTTGACCAGATGCCGCCATTTGTACCCGTTCCGTGCGAAGAGAGGAGCAAAACCTCTGAAACCCAGCGAACCCAGTGACGCGCAACCTGTGCGGTGGAAGGCTTGAGCTTTCGAAGCGTTCATATGCTTGTTCCATCGTTGATATTGTTATATACTTTGCTTGAGTAATATATTTCTCCATGGAAGTAACAGAATGGATTATTAAGTTCTTTAAATATGAGGCAGCAAAGTATTTCAGGATACTGTAGGTGGAATTCCATGATCTGCGTGAATTGCAGCTGAATAGACGTGTGTATTACTTGTAGTTTTCGATTGCTGGTGATTGTCAGCAGGTGGGAAATGTAGTTGGCGCAGAACGGTTCGGTTATGATCGTCGTGTTAACTGGAGAGATTTTTGGGCACCACTGTTCTAGACCAAACTTGGCCCAAGTTGGCTCGAGCAGACAGCACCGTGCCGTTAGTACACTTTCTACATTCTACGATTTACACGATGTTACTTTTTCGTTCTTCTACTTGTGATATGAAAAGGTAGATCGTATGTGACGATGAAAGTTGCAACGTGCAGATATTTCTTTCTATTGGTGTGACGTCGAAGGACTTCGATAGTAGCAACGACTGGACGAAGAAAGAATTGTTTGGAAATGGGAACTTGATTCAGAAGTTTTTGTAGAATGTACTTTCCAATCAATGACAATAATTCAATTATGATAATATGGCGACACTTGTAAGTTTCAATGACATTCCGGAAGGAAAGTGGACAGATGGTTAAAAAGAAACTATAGTTTTTTTAATTTAATTCCCATCTGTTACGATACCTACTAGTTTTACTAATCGGCTTTGTTCGAAATTTAGATTCTGATTTTATAAAAAAAAAATTGTTTTTAGTCAGAGTATTACTATAAATTGCTATAACCCTAATTCACATCTGCGCGTGAAATGGAAGGCTTTCGTCGAATGGCCCGTTTAGCACGAACGGAGCGTCCTTAGTCATTCCTCCGCTTTTAATCGAACCGATGACGCGTCCACGTGAACCCTTAAACCCGATTGCTCATCTTCCCGCTGTTCAGGAGAATCGTCGTGTCTTTCGTTCGTTCGAGAAATCGAAAGAAGACACGAGGTTCGCCGAGGTGAAAGGGGCCCGAGTGCGGCGCGGCGACGAAGAGCGGAGATAAGAGGGAAAAGGACGGGGCGAAAGCAGCGTGGAAAGAAGGTGGCCGAGGGTGAGAGAAGGAGCGCGACGGGGAAAGTTGAAAAGAGAAGCACGAGCCCTCGTGCACGCGGGGGACAGAGCGTGACTCAGGTGGGGAGAGCGATGTGGTAAGAGATAGAAGGGAGGAGCTTAACGGTAAAGTCGGTGTAACCTTATAGCAGTGTTTTTCAACCTTTTTTTCCCCCTACTATCACCCCGACATTCGGATATCCTTTTGCGGTGTCTGCCTCTCCGCACAGACAGGGTGCCCCTCGACGCGTGGTTCGGCAGCGAACAAGGAAAACAATGAAGGAAGTCCATATAAACGCGTGTCTGAATCCACACTGTTTAGGACTGGCGAGTTCCCTCTATACCGACTATGGGCAAATAATTGCTCTCTGGTTGAGTACACTGCTTACACTGACGAAGTCTAGGCATTGTCTGCATTTGGACCGTCATTTAGCGCCGTCGAGATGTTTCCCTAATTCGCAGGGCAGACTCGCTGGCAGACGATACGGTATTTAGATTTCCAGCGTATCAAGTAATCTGTGAGAAAGCTGCTCTCGAAGAAAGCAATCCAGCAATTGTTGGAACAAGAATCCACGCGACTCCGAAAAAGTGACTTCCGATATACATTTGTATGTTTACTTTCTACATTGTTGAGAAACATTATGCGCGCGGAGAGTGGGGAGCGGGAAGGGAGGGAGCATGGGAGAAAAGCGGAACATCTAGACGCGGATTATGCCGCAAATAATAATCCACGAATCCGTGGAAGTAAGTAAGCGAGACGCTGGCTCTGCGGACGGCGCTAATGAGGAGGAAAATGCGCTTTCAGCGTGTTCCTTTTTAAATCGCGCCACGGGTAAGAATGGAAGGAAAGAGAGAGGTAGAGAGCTGGCGGCCGGGGAGCAGGTGTTCGCGTCAATTTCGAGTGGCAGTCGGCGATCAACGGCGGCAGTTTGGAAGCGGGAACCATTTCGCTGTCACTGACCACGGCCGGTGGATTTTTGAAAGGAACGAGCCGGCAGGACGCGGCCGAATGACGTACGTTTCGAGTGTTTCGACCGTTGGCGGAGCCGTGCCAGTCGAGCAGCAGCACACGCGCTCAGTTCCACCATTGCGATTTTGGCGGAACGATATGCCGGAGCATCGCAATTTCATGTAATTCACGACGTCCCCGTGTCATGTTTGTACGCACCAGTTGCGCACAAGGAAGCAATTACCGTTGCTAAATCAATCGTTACCCGCTAATGCACAACTGCTGTAAATGTGGCCGAGTAAAAGTTCCCCTGGCCACTTGATCGTATGCTAGCTGACTTACCTTGGAAATGCTACGGATACTTATGCGCACGCAAGTGTACCGTGCGGTAGAAATGCAGCGTATTCCTGTACAGGTAGGCAATCTTCTCGATCTCGGAGCGCGACATTGGACAACGGAGACGGAGCTGGTAGACGCAATTTTCACTGGAGAGTGCGTAATACGATCGGTTGAGGTTTGGGGAGTACGATAAGAGCCAGAAATATGATAAAAGGCACCCTTTTTGTGTAAGGGTACGTTTATGTTAGAGCGGTGATAAAATACGATGATTTGTATTTCTCTGATCCCGTGTAACGGAAATCTAATAAATACTTCGCGTATTAATTTCTGAATATCTATCGTTAATAAGGTCATTATATATCAATCAGATTGGCGATAATAGCGAAGATGAAGAAATATTTCTTTCTCGACGCTTTTATCGTAGCGTTGCTCTGCTCGCTACTCCACTGTAAACACTTCCATTAGAAAACAATATTATAATGTATTTCGACGCTTCGCTCTTATCGTCGCTCTGATCGTTTATCGCAGCTCCAACATAAACGTACCTTTAGGAAAAGTTTTCTAGGAGCATCGAGGACGCTGCTGAAGATTCAAGCCTCGATGCGGCTTTTCCGCCGCTCTGGGCAAAAATGATTTTTGCCGCGCTTTATATTTAATTAAATATGAATAATTATTTTAAAATATAATTTTTGGCAGTGAGTGCAATTTTTTGGAAACAAAAACCCTTTGTTTCATAAAAAATTAATATTCATAAATGAACAGTAACAAAACAAAATAAAATGTGTGTAATATCTATTTTTTTACGTCTTTCTCAATTTTTATTTTTTTATTGGTCTTTATAGATTTCAATTTACTCTTTCTACCAATTTTGCCGCCCCAAAATTTGGTACTCTGGGCAGTTGCGCTGCTGCTATCCTCTAGATCGCGACCCGTGAAGATCGATAGTGAAGAATTCAATTCTATAATTGCAAAATTAATACTAGTAAGCTTCAAAATTAAAAAAAAAATTATCAGAGAATGCTCCACGTGCTAATAGAAATACTAGGTATAGTACCTACCTATAAAATTCGATTCTTAGCACTTACAGTGATTTCCACAAGGACTCTTGAATTCTTGAAAACCCGGACACCTGTCTTCTTAATTTTGCGAATCCATACCGATCAACGAAAATCGCCAAGAACGGCTAGCATCCTGTTTCGCTACGAAAGAGGAAAAAGTAAGACAAAGCGAGGTGGCGCTCGGTATTCTTCTGGTGCGATGATCAAAGACGAAAAGTCGAGAGGAGCGTAGTGGAGCGTAGGTTCCCCCGTCCTAGCCGGTTGGATGCACGGTACATGCAGCACGGTGTACCGTACTTTCATAATGTCGAAGGAGTACAGGAGACCCGGGGCCCCGTGGCACTCGACGGGCGGCTAGTGAAGGGAACGGATCGTCATACTCGGTCGACACTCGAGCGGCCAACGAAAATTTTGCCGTCTGCGAGTCGCGCTTAACGGTCTCCGCCAGTCGAACTGAATTTCCCGCGGCCCGAGAGTTACAGTGCCTTCCAAGAATATTTCCAGGGGCTCGCATGGGCACCGACGCTGAGGATCATGACGCATCGGGGAGGACCATACCGGTCGGCCACAAAACAACGTGAATAGATCCACACAGTGCTAAAAATCGAATGGATTTAACGAACCAGTTAGTGGACGATCGTTCGTTGCCTGGATCGCATACGGTAGCCAAAAACTTGCTCAGTGAACGGTGAAGAAGCTTCACCTTCGACGTGAGTGTATCCGATCGCTCACAGGACTCTCGCGTGAATACTTGGAATCGGATCGAAGAGCGAGCACGATTACGCGGCCGACAGCAAGTTTTCGCCGGTGCCGCGCGTCGAACAAAGAAACTTCTCGTGAAAGTTGCCGAGGTGCGCGATAAAGAGTGTTCTCCGGTGGCGGGTACGTGCCCGTGGATGATCGCGGTGCAGAGCCAGTGCGTCTTCGATGTGATTCCCGCCTTCCGTCTCGAGGACCGCAAAACCACACACCGAGGATGAGGCGAGAGATTCTCCTATCCCTTTTGGGGATCCTCGTCGTGGGCGCAGAAGGCACGTATCCATAACGTTAACAGCGCGTTAACAGCGCTATTAATCGGCCGCCCAACGATTGCCCAACACGTCTCGAGTCCACGCTTCGCTCGCCGCTCGTTTCGAACGGCGCAAAGCCACTTGAACAACGCGTTGGTATTCGACACTTCGAATTTTTGGATAAAGCGCCTTCTCTCAGAATCCCTGCTAGGGGAAAGTGGGGTAAAACGGAACGGGTGGGTAAAACGGAACACCATCATGTTTCTGTTAGGTAAGAGCTGCGAATGAGTTGGTACCGCAGGGATCTATAGTCTATCATAAAATGCTATGAGGACCCTTTGGTTCCATGTGACGCGGTACCAACTCATTCGCAGCTCTTATCTAACAGAAACATTGGTGTTCCGTTTTACCCACCCGGTCCGTTTTACCCCACTTTCCCCTACTCGAGAGGATTTTCTACTCTCTCCGTCGAATATTTCTTCGATTTTGCTAAGCATAAAGCCGGATTCAGCGCGCACGGCTGATCCTCCGGTGTCCAAGTCCGTTGAACCGCGTGATCGAGGCCGCGACACATCGAACCAACGCGCGGATTAGACCCATTTGAAATTCGAAGTCCAACGGTCGTTCGTTGTTTTCCATCTGTTGTTGGCCTGTTCCCGGGCACTAAGGAAACTCACACAGCCGCAGAAAACAGGTACCGCCCACTCGGTTCTCGTCCATGCGAATTTTTCTGGTGTCTCGAGGTCACCCGGTGTATCCGCTTCGAATGAGACCCGCAGGTTCCCCTCGCTTTGTGTTCTCTTTCCCCCGAAACCTTGCGGATTCCACACGAATCTCTCAATGCTCCATCGCCCGCTTTCCGCCCGCGATCAAAAGCCAGCGACGACAGTTATTTTCGTTCAAGGATAGTCAATGGTAAAAGGTAAAAGTAATACGTGATCGTTCCGCGGCTGCCCTGTGACCGAACGGCAGCCACGCTTCGGGGAACCAACGGGCCATTTAAAGGTATTCGTGGAGCGTGCAAGCAGGAAATAGGGTGGATTCGCGTTCGCCTTTCCTGGCAGTCGTGCAGTAGGCTAATCGCGCTGATCCAATTTCGCATTTTCCTCGGGGAATGTTTCCTCGCCGCTTCAACCGCGATTTGAATAAAACTGGTCGAGCGGCATGGGGAACAGGACTCGGCATCGGGGCAGTCAGTCGAGGCGAGTTCTGCCTTTTGTAACTCTTATTCGCCTAGTTGACCTACATGAGACACCTTGGTAGCGCGAACGCTGTTTTCCTGCGCGCGTGCATTAACGGCCGCACATAATATTACCTTGCACGATGCTCCGGCGGAATACGTTCACGGTGTAAGTGCCATTAACGATGCAAGAAGCGATCACTTTCTTGGGCGAAGTCGTTTTATGGCTTTTTTTTTCCGCTGACGTTTCGCTGCGCCACGTGTCCAAGGTATACACTTTCGATTCGGGGCTATGCGCCGAGGAATTAAACGCGGGGCATTAATAAAAATCTGCTGAATATAGTGCGGCGCTTTACGTCACCGACGCGCAAACCGCAGACCTTTCCGTGGCAAGTAACGCTCGCTTGAACTTTCATTTGTACCCAGCAAAAACGCGTAGGAAGGACATATCTTTGGCGCAAGGATAATTGTAGCTGGGAAATAACACCTTCGTCGATGGTAATTATCGGGGGGATAGTATTTAAGTTGCTTTCTACCGGGGTAGCTGCGAACGAACCAGACATAGTTTGCGGGGAAGGTCAGGCACTTGTTGAGGCATCTACAGTCTACAGTGTGCTAGGCGTCTGTCTCTGACCAGCATAGTGTGCCATTTCTTCTGGTTCGTGACACGTCGAATATTATTTGAATGTAAATGTGTCTTCGGAAGTTCTGAAATGTTCGATGTTAATGAATTTAACAGGCTTCTACCGTTACTCGTAGGAATTTAGCTCTTCAGGAGTCGTGACGTTCAGAATCCCTTGAGATTTATGTTGGCACTTAAGGTACTCGAGATTTTTGGACTTTATCGGGAATTCTTATTAGTTAATGATTTTCAAAGCGATAGGGATTTCTCGTCGTACCCCTTGAAGCCAGTTATCTTCGAGGGATTCCAGTTTAATGACATAACCTGCGAGAACTGTTTCCACGGTTAACGCATAAATGGTCCGCGGAATGATCGCTGGCGAGAGCGATCGTAAATACAAGGCGTGTTCGAAGCTTAGACACAAACCTAACCTAAATAGCAATAGAGTTCATAAAGAGAAATCCTTGAAATATTTAATTCTTGAGGTCATAAATTGGCAGTCCTTGGTGCCATTACAAGGTGTGCCATAAAACTGATTGATGAATGCCATTAGCATTTCTACTGTCTTGCTATTTTGATTTAAGCAGAAACACTTGTAGGCGTGTAAAGGGTGCCCCGAGGTTATCAGCTCTGTACTATTCCACAAATTTTGTTAAAATATTGATATCTCCAAAATGATGATCTGTTGGGTCTACGTTGACCGAATGCTTCGTCAAACATGACACTTCTGCGCACCTCTGTGGCTCGATCCAGGAAAGTGTAACAAACTACAGAACAACTGAAAGGCAACGGAACACTTTCCTTTGCTTCATGAATTCCGCTACACGATTCTGAAACACCACGTCGAAGTAAGGTGTGTTCGGTTCACACGGTTCTGACCGATCCAATTGCAGAGACTGGCAGACTGCTGGCGATAGGAGGATAGGGTAATAGGTCGATCCGCGAGCTGGCCAGAGCGTAACGTGTCCAAGCTCTCGTTAAGGTGGGGAAGTAAAAGCGCCTTCGAGATTCTAGGCGAACGCTTTTCTTTCGTTCCCGCGAAAGAGGAAGCATGTCGAACGGCACAGCGCGGCGCGGCGTACTGCAGCTCGGGACTCACGTTTCCATCGAGCTGAGCTGGGACAGTCGTAACATTTAGCCTGGCGGCTGGCTAGCTGACTATAAACACATTCCCAACCCGAAACTTCTGACTTTAATGAAAGAAGCAGAAGGACCATTCTTTTCTGCGGAAATTCACATTGAAGAAATTATCCTTTGAAATCAGCAATATAACTTTATTTTTCTTTTGGTAGCGTGATAGAGCATAAAAAACTGAACAATTTTTATATTTAAAGTTTTCTTCCATCTCACACCGTTACAAAGTTATAGCTACTTAAAAAAATAAGAAAAAACGCGATTATTTTGAGGGCTGATTTCACCCCCTTTAGAGTAAATTTTTGCAGGAAAGAAAAATTTCTCCTTGTTAACTCCAACGTGCTATACATTCACACGAAGTTTCATTAAAATTAGAATATTCAGGTTGGGTGTGTTGCCTTGTGAGTTTTCGAGGTGGGCGAAACTCGCGATAACCTATGCCTCGATAGACACAGCCAGCGATTGGGTGGGGCAGCCATCGGGCTTGCACGCTCGGCGCAGGCCGCGCAGGTGAAATTTCGAGCGAGAGCACGCCGCGCTTCCGTCGCGCCATCAGCATGCACAAGTGTGGCCGCCCGCGTATTTTGGTCGCGGACGCGACTCCACGTCGATTACACAATCGAGAGGCAATTTCGCTGGAACGTTGGAGCGAATTTCACGAGGTTTCGCGGGAACGAGGATTCTCGTTTGCCGACGCGCTGCAAGGTGTCGCAAGTGATCGCCGATCGCCGCGACACACGCGCCGCTGGTACTCTCACGTTTCGCCTGCACGCACAATGGATTAGGAAACTCGCGAAAGAAACCGTCGGCCGTTGGCCGCCGATACGACCGATCGTTCCTCTCGATAATACCGTTCGACTTGAAATTGGAGGCCTAAGTGGCACGAGTGCCGAGGCGGCAGAGCGCACCGGCACCGTCTGTCGCTTCCAGTCGATTCCTGTTCGTAGAACCGAATAACCACGTTAACCGGTTCCCCGATGCCCTACTGGTATATGCGCGCGAGGCCGACAGGCGGCAGTAAAATTCCCTCTCGGTATGCCCCGTTTACGTAAACGCGATAACACGTAATATCCGTCGTTACGATTACATCCTCGGGCCTTTCTTTCCCGATCGAGCCGGAATTCTCGCGACGGTGTCGAGATCGCCGAGGGAAAACACGCGTTATCGATCCTCCCGCGTCCGTAACCGGCAACTTCGGTACAGAAGTACGAATCTCGTGGACGGGATCTCGTGTGTCGCTGCGATCGATTAAACGGAAAGAAACGCCGCGGAGCTCCGGCGAGAAAAAAAAAGTCGAACCGAATCTGTCTTTCAATAGCGCCGGCTATATATCCTTGACGATCGATCTCTCTTTTTTTTTTCGCGAGATAGATCGCAGGTAGACACGCCCACTTTCCAACTTCCTGACAATCGCTTTTGTACGTGCAATAATACACCGGTCGGCTCGGGCCGTGCGGCGAGGACGCGTGCGTGTGTCCGTGCTCCCCCCAGAGGTGCATGCACACCGGCACAATTATTGCAAAAGATTCGCGCGGAACGAACCATTCTATTTTCGATGCTACTGCTAATGCTACGGGCCATGCTGATCGAAAGCACAGCGGCGCGAGTTGGCTCGGAGATGAAACGCGTCCGAATAAAATACTTACACCGCTGGGCGATAAATCAGGGACGAGCAACGATGTCGCTTTTATCGTGCCGCAGAGGAGAATTGTGCTGTGATGGAACGGCCTATGAACGCGTAAAGAGAGAAAATGTGAAAATCGTATTAGGCGAGATAAGAGAGTAACTAGCATGGTTAAAGCCTAACTCTAACAAAAAAAGTGAGTGGCAAGGTAAATGGCCGCATTAATGGGTATCTGAGAATGTAATCGTTTGAGAAGAATTATCTCTTATTATCGCTGCGTATGGAACATTAATATGATGTATGAATTATTGGGAATTCAGTCGACTTTTCAAGTTTCAAAGTAAATGTTACTTTATTCAATGGAAATGTTTATCTTACGGATGGAATGCTGACGTATAAATAAATAAAAAATGTGAAAGCTTCGTTTAGAGATAAGTAACTAAAATGATAGAATAGAGTTAGGAGATATTATACCTGTTTGCAAAAAGGAAAGAAGAAAGTCGTGTGGTTTAGAAGAATGTCGAGCTATTCGAGGGAAGATAAAGGAAAATGGCGATAAACCAAGAACTGTACCGTGACACGCTTCACCGGTAGTAGTCCCGATCCGAAGTAGCTCCATGTCGTACCGTTATTTCGGCTTTAAAGTTTTGTAACCGCGTGACCCAGACCCACGAGGCGATCAACGAATGCCAAAGAGTTGAGGCTAAACTAGCTGCGCACGCACACGCACGCATATGCAGGCACGTAGACGATTAACCACGGAATTCTTGCCCTCTTCGTTTCCTTGAGTTCTAGATCCATGGAGGCCGACTGCCTACTGTCGCCTCCATTCACGGAACCTATCTAACTTTCAGCGGATCTTTGAAATAAAGGCAAAATTTGATATAAAGATGATTAAAAATTCGGCACGTTTACCGAGTCGAATGTTTGTATTACTTACGAGCGATCACTAAACGTTCCTCGATTTTCGAGGCGTGATTTACTGAGGAGAGAGTACACATTGTTAAATAAGTGGAGGATTCAACGCACCGTTATCGTTAGCCGATTTTACTTATGAGTAATTGAAGAGTTTAGCTTTCAAGCACGGTGAAATGGTATTAATTATGCAGAGAACGATCCGCGGAAGAATCGCTTGAACGCACCTTAATGGCCGGTGCGTTTCGAACGGAAATAATCGCGGACGGTACCACGCGCGAACGCGTATGTACTCGGTTTAATTAACTCGTTCGCACGAAACGGTAACTCGGTGTCCCACGAGAAACGGGGCCTTCCCGGGACTTGCAGCCGCCTAGAGAGACAACGGAGGCTTTCACCCTGCGACTCAATGCGTGCAGACTCTCGCATTTAAATTAGCAGAGCTCTCGTGGCTGGTGGAGTCGATAGGATTAGCGGCGCGCGAAGTCGAGGGGAATAACAAACGTAGATGGTAGAGATCGAGAAGACGGAGGAGATCGCCGATACGACAATCAAAGGACATCTACGCCATCTAAGCAGCGGCCTTGAACACTTCGCCGGAAACGTTGTTCCACAGAGTCGCGCGACTGCGCACATCTAATAGCCTCTGAGATTCCATCACATGCCTAAGTACTCTCCACAGGTTTCACGAGCCACAACTTTATCATCGTTGCCTACTTCCATCCTGATGGACGTCCTTGCGTCCCAACCGGCGAAAGACTTCACTTGACACGGAAGGTTGTTCAATGATCGACCGTCTCGTCGATCGTCTCGAACTCTTGACTATAGATATAGGCTGGGACTTAGGTAAGGGAAACGTTGGATTGGAGGGGAAAAGGCAGAGGTTCAGTACGGTCGCGTCGGTTAGCTTCGGTTGCACTCGTGTCGACTCGTTATTAACGGCTGTGATCAGAACATAACCACTGAGTTACCCGAGTTTTCTTACTCGCCTCCTTACCATGAATTTTATCACCCCCTCAGCTTACTCTCCGTTTATATACCTACGTCTGTCTGAATCGAATAGACCAAGTCTTTTTTGCCATAAATTGTCCACTGGTTCTGGAGAATAGTGTGCACTTCGAAGATATGCAAAGTAACAGACGTTTGCAGCGTGCACAGTCGATGTGGTCCCTAGGGAAAGAAGAGTCGAATGTTCGCGTGTCGATATCCACAGGAAATGTGAGAAAGAAAAGGCTGATATCTTTTTGCGGTTGCAAAGAGGCCCGACTGCGGCCGTTTCTACGCTCTCGCGAAGATAGCCTACGTCTGCGAGGAATTACAGGCGCACGTGCTCGAATATGCTCGTCGATTTCCATCGCCTTCCAACCGCCTGGCTTTTCACTCGCAGAAAAAAAATCTCTCAAGCTGCATACACGGTCTTGTCGATACTCGTTCCGCGGCTGTGGAGCTGTCCATAACTTCACGGCTTTACGACCATCCCATTCTCGACCCACTAATGTTCATCCTTTTGAGGACGATAGAAAATCCGACACGTACAACTAATTTCCCGACTCGCAGAATTCGAATAATGGAATACGCGTGGGACTTTATCCAAGGTTTTCTCTTCGCCCCGCGTCGCGGCTATTGTCTGATTTACTTTCGAACCGGCCTATGGACGAAAGCCTTACAAGCTCGATCGTTATATGGAAAACCAGCTGCGCCCTTGACACCTCCCTTCTTCTCAACAAGGACGTAGTTACGTAACGAAAGTTAAGGGATAATTTGAATGAGAAAACGCGTTAATTGCGGCGCATTTAGGAATGCCACTATTCATAGTATCTAAACAACGACTGAACGTAAACCGTAGACGTTCAGCCTTGCTTCTCGGATTTAGGTAATTCCCCGAAGCTTGCTACAGACATAATTGCCGACACGGTAATTTTAGTCCGCGTTTCTGCGAACTCGGTGGTGGTCGTTAAAGTTTTTCGCCGACCAAACATTCGACGGCTAGGTTCCTTCTTTAATTTGCGGGACGGAAAGGTCGCGGGCCTATTCCTGGAGCGGCATTAAGGTCTATCCGTTCTAGAAAATATGCTGTTAGTCGCAAATGACAGCTCGCAGAATTGAAACTCCAGTTTTAATGATTTGCAACGGTAAAGCGAATTCCTCGGTAGACGTTCAATGTACCATCGAGATACCACAGCTTCGAGTGATTCAGCGGTTAATGAGTTTGTACTTTTTCGAAGAACCACTGTCCCCGGCGTCACGACTGAGCAATTTTCTTGAATGCAGGATTGAAGTGCGGTCATCCGGCGGTGCCGATGAACGCCAAGGTGTCGTTGTCCACCGAATCCTTAGAGACTGGCGCTCTGGCGACCTACACGTGCGACGTCGGATACGAATTGTTCGGGTGAGTCTAATTAGTACCTCAAACATATTCACACTTCGCGGAACGTTGAGCGCTACCGTTGAATAATTTAAGTTGAAAGTAAAATAAATGATTTTACGCGATGATACGCGAAGCGGCCAACCAATACTAACACTGAACAATTACCATACGCTTCCACGCCTAAGCGCATAAAAAAAACATTAAATCTCATTCCTATATACAGGGTGTTTAAAAAACGAGGGACACTTTTCTATAATCGGTTCTACTCACTAAAATAATTATAAAAATTGTAATACGTGTATATTCGACAAGCTTAATTTTGAAATTATAAACATTTTTATATTCTGTAAAATACAGGTGCGTTCGCCAGTTGACCTAACATTCTACAGAAGCAGCAATGGCACCTTCGTATCCTATCCTTCCCGCCTTAAAAAACACAAAGGCGAAATGATAATCAAAATATCGATCGGCGGAAACATAGCTGCGGTTCTTCAACTGCCACTACTTGTATAGAATTTAAGCCAAATGACGGACACGCCTATCAGCCGGGTTGCCATTTAATAGGCGTTCCGGGCCCGTTTTTGCTGGAATATAAAAATTCTTGCAACTGCAAAACTAAGCATTATCGGACATATGCGTGTACGAACGTTTTTTTTATTATTTTCGAGAGTGGAACTAATCCTAAGAGAATGTCCCACATTTTTATTAACACGCTGTATATCGCAAACTTTACGTCCCACGAGCAGATTTATCCCCCATTACCGTGTGTACATAGAAACACGCAGGATACTAGCCAATAGCACGAGCTTATTACGAACTTTCTCCGTTTTTTGCGATTCGTACGGTTGACGATATCTGCTCGCGTGCCCACGTTCCGCGCATCGTTTACGACCGGCCTAAGAATTTCGATCATTTCATCCGACAATTGCTTGTGTAGCAGCGGCAGCCTGACGTGCAACGCCCGAGGGAAATGGCAAGGAGACCTACCGTTCTGCGGTGAGTAGTCCGTCGCTGACGGAATTGAGGGGCCCAGTGGAAAATGGGCACATGCCACTGTTTTATGATTTTAGACGAAAAATTATTTTATTAGGTGGGAGTGGCATGGGCCCCTTTTCTACTACGCATCTCAATTGTAAACTGATTAAAGGTCTGCTCACACATATCAGTTCCACTACGGTTCAGTGCCGTCAGTGTCAGTGGCCCTTCGTGTCACTGCCAGTAACTGACACGGACAAATGCCATCTTCCGCATTCGAAAATAGAGGAAGGATATTTTTTACTGATATCTACCGATTAGTTGAACCGATATGTGTGAATCCGCCTTAATTGTTCCACCGATGCGTTCGATCGCTCGTCTTCCTTGACAACGAGATCGCTCGCGAGCTTTCTCTTCGATGCTCGCTCAGAGTCTCTCTCGATGGGACTGCTGCACTCGCCGACCGACGAAATTCAACTCTTTCCTCTTAAAATGCAACGCCGGCCGATAGAAAGCGATTTTGCTCGGCGCCGTTGAAGCAACCGCGCTGAAATACGCCGACCCCTGCTCCCGATATTGGTCTCACGTTTTTTATCGTTCCTTGCGACGAACGTTTCACTTTTACCTGGCAAAATTGGTCGGAGACGGTCGCCGAAAGAAAGTTTCGGCCGGGGCGTTACGCAATCGGGATTCGTTCGGCGACAGTCGCCTCGGCGCGCCGAGCGGAAATCGTTTGAAGACCACGGTGGGGGGACACAAGTCACATTTTCCGCATTTTATAGGGGAGCAATTTTCAAGATCGAAATACCTAGTCTGAACCAATTTCATATTGCCAAGTCTGTTTTTATTTGGTTTTGAGTTTAAATATGTGTGATTGTCATTAAAATTTATTTTTGCTCTGTTTTTTTTTCACGAAACTTCGTGGATTTATCAGCTGCTTCCCCTGTTAATATTTATTTTTTTAAGTAGTCACTTCTTAGGTTGCGCTTAAATTGTTATTTTACTTCTTGAGCAGAGGTTCAAGATTAAGGGTGGTAATTTTTACACGGTTTTTTAACTTCAACGTGACGTTAAGGGGTTAACTTGATTCAAACCTTTCCATAGCACAATATTTAATTTCAAGCTTTTCGTGGACTTAACAAATTATTCCCCTGTCTCACTTGGACTTATGTGATTTCCCGGTACAGCTATTTTTAAAAAGTTTAAATATATCTTTGAACTTGGAAGGTTGTTCCCTTTTTCAGCTATGTCACATTATACTCCGCTTTAAGGGCCCACAATGAGAAAGTCAAGAAAAATGTTATTCCCCCGTGGTTTTCATTTTGAGTGACCTGTCGCCGAGAATGCGGAAAATCGTGGAAGCCGGAAGATTCCGAAACGTAGGCACTCGCAACCCGGTGAAACCGGCTGCGACGCCAGATAATCGTTTCTCTCTATTACTAAACGCATCCTGCCGTTAATGGCCGTTTTGTTACTCGGTCGTGGCTAACAGCACCTTTCTTCGGCGTTCCAAACAATTTGCCGCGCGCCAGTTTTTCATTGGAGCCGCACGTGCCTCGTCGCGGCGATCCTCTTCTCCGTGCTCCTCTCAGCCGTCACGCGGCGTTGTTAAATGTCTAATGCAACAGGTACGAACGTTGCTTTTCGCAAACCGACGAACCAGTCGACCACTGTGCGAGGAGGAGACGCCAGCCACGGGAACGACGGCGACTCTAGCACGGAGCACGACGGGAAACGGTGCACGGAGACGCAGAGCGAGCCCAGCCCCTGGTGGAAGGTCGACCTACTAAAATCGTACTCGGTGAAGGTCGTCCGAGTAACGACCAGAGGTTGCTGCGGTAAATTCTCTATTTTGTAGTCCGGAATTTCCGATGGACAGGTGGGGTGACCTGGAGTCGATGGAAAGCTTCCCTTCTTAAGCTTCTCTACTTTCTCTTCTTGAACTTCAGAAGGAAGTGCCATCGACGTAGCGTTAATTCAGGCAACCCACTTGAAACTTAAGCTGAGCTATGCTAAGTTTTAAAAAATTAACTTCAATACATCTTTAAGCTGAGGATCCACGTGGAAATTAAACTAAGCTATGTTATGCTGTATTAAGTTTTAAAAAATTTGCTTCACTACATTTTCAAGGAACCGCTCCCACCAAAAGCTAAGCTACGCTGTGCTATGTTTTTCTTTCAGAAACTAAGTTAGAGATAATATTCCCTCGCAAGCGATTATCCGGAAACTTAGCTGCGACGAGCTATCTTAGCTTCCGCAAAAGCATAGCAAGGATTAATAGCTTAGCTTTTGGTGGGAACGGTTCCATAAGAATGTAGTTAAGCTAATTTTTTCTAACTTACAATTGAGGCAGTCAGAACAACAACGGACTATCTCACATTTTTTTTTAAATTGAATTAGTAGCAATAACGTATTCCAATAGGCTTTACTATCCATATAAAATGGGAAAAAAAATTTTTAATGTGGGTTGGTCCGTTGTTGCTCTGAGGCAACATGTATTGAGGCAGTCAGAACAACAACGGACTAACTCACTTTTTTTTTTAAATTGAATTAGTAGCAATAACGTATTCCAATAGGCTTTACTAACCATATAAAATAGGGAAAAAAAAAATTTTAATGTGGGTTGGTCCGTTGTTGCTCTGACTGCCTCGATTAGCATAGCATAGTGTAGGATATCATAGCATAGCATAGCTTAACTGAGCTTCCAGGACTTAACTTCCGCAGCTGCTTAACCCTCGTGTCGCATTGAAATTGGAAAAGTTCTCTCTCGACAGGCCATCAGCCCCTCCAGGACATCGAGATACGCGTTGGCAACAGCAGCGCGGAATTGCAACGAAACCCTCTGTGCGCCTGGTTCCCCGGCACGATCGGTGAGCACTCGGGGAGTTATTCAAACGCAATCGTTCGAGTGAGTGTAACGAACAATTTTATTGCAGAGGAGGGAATCACGAAGACCTTCGTGTGCGCCAGGGCTCTGATCGGGCAGTACGTGTACCTGCAACTGGTCGGTGTGGAGGGCAGCTTGAGCCTCTGCGAGGTGGAAGTGTTCGCCGTGGACGGTAAGTGGAAAGTTCAAGAGCGCGAACGATCGCTGGCAGCCTGTCAAACAAAATTCCTGTAGAAAAGTTCTACCCGATTTTCCGCAGAGTTCTCGACGGACAGGTGCGCCACTGCTGGCACTCCGGCTGACGCCGATCTGGCTGCCTTCAACTCCACCTGCTACGAGTTCGTGGTGAAAAAAGGGGGCTCGTTTTTGGAAGCCAGGAATTACTGTCGGACTAGAGGCGGTGACCTCGTTCATGGATTCAAGGTCCTAACAAATGCTCTTCCTTTTTTTATGGCTGTAAAGTAACTGAATCCTTTGAGTTCTGTGACAGTACTCGGCCTAAGTAGAGCAGCAATTTTTAGGAATCGGCAAATTTTGGGGAGCATCAAATTATGGGGAGCGGCAATTTTTAGGGGGCATCAAATTTTGGGGAGCGGCAAATTTTGGGGGCATCAAATTTTGGGGGCATCAAATTTTGGGGAGCGGTCAGTTTTGAGGAGCGATACATTTTGGGGAGCGGTCAATTTTGGGAAACTAAAAATTTTGGGGAGCGGTCAATTTTGGGAAACTAAAAATTTTGGGGAGCGGTCAATTTTGGGAAACTAAAAATTTTGGGGAGCGGTCAATTTTGGGAAACTAAAAATTTTGGGGAGCGGTCAATTTTGGGAAACTAAAAATTTTGGGGAGCGGTCAATTTTGGGAAACTAAAAATTTTGGAAAGCATCAAATTTTGAGGAGCGTCCAATTTTGGCGAGCGGTCAATTCTGGGAAGCTACAAATTTCGGGAAGCAGCAAATTTTGGAGTTCGGAAAATTGTGTGGGGCGACAAATTTTGAGCGAAAGAAAATAGAAAAGTTTAAAACACAGAGGCTTGCGTCAACTTTAAAAACAATTCAATTCCTTTCATATAGTGAATTAGCAATAACTCACATGTGAGTTGCCATATTGAATTAATTTTGAAATTCTCTCGACCCTTTTAAATTAAAATATTTGATAATATTTTGGAGAAAAGGTGGCTCACGTTTCTGAGCCTGGGGGCGCCAAATCCCCAAATTCGCCCCTGTGTCTCAAAATTAACAAAATAACTCAGTCTCAAGGCTTATTTTCGTGTGATAAAATTCGGTACCCAAAGCGTCTTCAACCAGAGTGATAAGTAATTGTTGATGAGTATGCATTTGTAACTTTAACTTTTATTTACCTTGCTCCGCAGGGCGCGTCGTCGATATACATACTGAACAATCTCGAAAGGCGAAAGGAGAAGTTAAAAACGCAGCTGGTTTGGATAGGCGCGCAGAAGGAGCCGCTGATAACAGCGCGGACGTGGCGATGGGTGGACGGTGAGTGCTCGAAGACTCGATTTCGTCGATTTTCGCGGCCGTAGTTCTCCATTATTCATCGACTGCGGCCGAAACCCCGTTCTCCTCTTCTCACGATTAAATTTATCGTCGGCGTTCATGGGAACCGGGGTTGGGCAACGTCGCTTCAGATTCACCGTACCCAGCCAATCAATTTGCCCGGCAATTACGCGGTAATTATAGTTCCGTTTCTGCCGTCCGAATTCGTTAGGATGGAGATTCGCGTGCCCCCGTCGAACTTGCCGCCGAAGATCGACCCGAAGCGGCGGACCGTCGGCGCAATCGCACGCGCTAATAAATAGAACGTGAAAGTTACCCGCCGTGAGGAAATCAACGGGAAGTTACACCCGCGAGCGTCTGCTCGAACGTATAATCTCGGTTAATTGTTTGTTGCGTCTGGATCGAGCAGACGGAGAGATTATGCGTTAAACGACGAGACTCCTACCCGGTTCCTCCAGTTCTCGCGATGATGGGAAGGCTAGACAAGAAGGAATTGAAATGGTTGCGATACAGCGCGAAATGAAACGCTCTGCCCTCGATTGTTTTAGGAGAGGTTGTGCAGAAACCTTCCTGGGGAAAGGATCAGCCGAATAATTATAACGGCGAGCAGAATTGCGTGGTGCTGGACGGTGGGCGCAGTTGGCTCTGGAATGACGTCGGTTGCAACCTTGATTACTTGCATTGGATATGCCAGAGCAGTGAGTGTCCAACGCGACAAGTTCGTTCGGCTTCGGTACACAGAGTGTGCCATTATTGGCGGGGCGTTGCTTTATGTTTGATATCGAAATTGGATACTTGTATGTATAAAGAAAAGTTGCGTCCATCTTTGTTTAGAGGCCCACTCCTATCGCTTCTTTCAACACGGATCAGGATTTGTATTTTTAATTAAACAGTCACGGTTATTTTAAGCTTATCAATCGGCGAAACTCGTTCTAGTCACGCTCCAACTGTCCCGCCGATTAGGGAACACCTGAACAGAGCACGAAGTAGTGTTTTCACTTCTTTAAAACACTTGCTAGGGCCACCAAGCTGCGGCAGCCCGGAGAAGTCAGAGAACACGACGATAGCGGGGGCGAAGAGGACCATTGGCTCGACGGTGGATTACGTTTGCCCGGACGGACACATGCTAATCGGCTCGAAGAGCAGGACGTGCGAGCCGAGCGGATTTTGGAGCGGCGGGGCGCCCACGTGCAAATGTAAGCTTAATCGAGCGCGTCGATACGCGAGTCGAATAATTGTAAGGATAACGAGGGTGCAGCTGGGGATTCGTAGTCGTCGCGCGTATCAGCATCGTCACTTTTCGAATGTCCCCCAGTCGTGGACTGCGGCCCCCTGCCGGAACTGGAGAACGGGACGATCACGCTGGTCGACAAAAGGACGACGCACGGCGCGCTGGCCGATTACGCCTGCAAGGAGAATTACACGCTGCTCGGCGACGCCAGGCGTAGATGCGGCGACGGTGGCATTTGGAGCGGCCACCAACCTCAGTGTTTATGTATGAGAGATATCTGATGATGACGACGCGACGCGTCCGGGAAACCAATTAACAATTTGTCGTTTTCCAGTCGATTGGTGTCCAGAACCACCGCGAATCAACGGCGGAGTTGTGACGATCACCGGAAGGAGAGCGGGCTCCACTGCCACGTATTCCTGCCAAAACGGATTCATTTTGTTCGGGGATAATGTAAGAGGCTTGAAAAGTATAGTGAACTCTCGTTATGGGCTCGGCGCAAGCGTTAAGCGTTCGTCGCTATCCCCACCGCTTTTTGAAATTCTTGGGGAGAATGCATGGTTCTTTGCTTGCTTCGTCTTTCCCGCGCCTACGCTTTGTGTTCCTGTGGCGCCATCTGCGGCTCGGAATCGTGGACACTACGCGTTAAGCGCTCGCTGCCAACCCCGAGCCTATAACGAGGGTCTACTGTAATTCTGTTCCTCGCATTCCTTGTGTCTTGTCTCTCGTGCGTATAATTCGATCGCAAATTCCGTTACGTCTCCTTGCGCAAGCTGTTTATTTAAACAATCGCCGTAGGAATAGCATAAGAAATAACGTTAACGCGTGTAATCGATTTGGAAAGGTTCTTACGTGCGACATCGGCGGCGAGTGGTCGGGCAAGGCGCCCCAGTGCCGGTTCGTGGACTGCGGGGCACCGGCCCAAATCGAATTCGGCTCCGTGTCGTTAATTAACGGCACCACCACGGTTAAGAGCTTGGCGGTGTACGCGTGCCTGGAGGATTACTGGCTGGTCGGCGAAGCGAGGCAGGAATGCGGCAAGGAGGGGAAGTGGAGCCACGACACGCCGTCCTGCGAGCGTAAGAAGCGTTTCAATTTAAATTCGATGGCGAAACGGGTGGGAAATCGAGCGAGCAAATGAAAAGTCACGGTTTCGAAAACTTTCGAGCGCAGTGATCCAGTGCGAGGAGCCCGAAGTGCCAGCCGGAAGTTACGTCGTCGGTTACGATCTGAACGTTCACAGCGCCATCGACTACCACTGCGAGGCGGGCTATCTGCTCCAGGGGGAAGCGAGGCACACCTGCGGCAAAGACGGAGAATGGTCCGGCGAAGTACCAACTTGCGAGTGTAAGTTCGTTCGTTGCACAGTCCCCCTCATCGAAATTTCATAAAATGTAGGGTATCCTTTCTGACGCGACCACCATGCATGCCTCTTCCGTTCCTGGCGACAGGAAACTAGCTTCTCTAAATATTTTTTCGTGAGCTCCAAGATATCCACGGTTCTTCTCTGTCCCACAGACGTCGACTGCGGGAAAGTCCTGCCGGTGTTGAACGGAGCGGTGGAATACGCGAATGGAACGACTCACCTCGGAAGTGAGATAACTTACAGCTGCACAAGGAACTACAGGCTGAATGGTGTGTCTAGGAGATACTGCTTAGACAATGGCCAATGGAGCGACGCGACACCCAAGTGCGAAGGTATACACACAGGCCGCACAGTGTTGCATCACTGGTTCACGTAACAGCGACAGCGGTAATAAAACTTTCATCGCAGAGATCCGTTGCCCGGAGCCGGTTTACGCTGATCACGGGATCCTCTCGGTGACGGGGAACGACCGGATGTACGGGAGAACGCTGATTCGCACCGGAACCCCGGAGAACTCGAATACCGGCGCCACTTCGTACAAGATAGCTGCGCTGGCGAAGTACCGGTGCGAGAGAGGGTACAAGGTGATCGGAGACCCACTGTCCACCTGCGAGGACAACGGAAAGTGGAGCGGCGAGGTGCCACGATGCGTGTGTAAGGAAACCGGAGAGCTGTGCTGCTCGAATTCCTCGACGAATAGATAATAAATTCATATGATTCCTTCAGACGTCGACTGCGGCAAGCCGGAGCAAATTCAACACGGACGATACACGCTGACGTCGAACGCCACTTATTACGGGGCAGCTGCGCTGTACGAGTGCGATGGTAACTTTGAACTGGATGGATTTGCGAGGAGGCTGTGCCTGGAAAATGGCACCTGGAGCAGCGACACCCCTGTTTGCAAGGGTAATTCTCTCTATGAGACTTCTTCATCGTTTATGTCCCACGTTCTACTACATCTCTACTACATGAATCCTTACCGAACGCAGAAATCAGGTGCAAGAATCCTAAGAAGGAGGGTGTGCTGTCCACGCAAGTCTCGACTCACAGCGTGGGTGGAGTGGCGCACTACAGCTGTCCACGCGGGTACTACATGGAAGGGAACGAAACCAGAGTGTGTCTGCAGAACGGGTCCTGGAGCGGAAGCATGCCCGCTTGTTTCTGTAAATACCCCGCCTTTGGTTTCTTTTTAATGAATGCGGAACCATTGCTTGGAACTATTGCCTCGTTCACATTATCAAGGTTACTGATTTCAAGCGACTTTAAGTCAGTAAGCTTGACGAATGTGAACGAGTACTTCGCTTGAAACTTGAAAGAAAGTTAACAGGATATTTCAAGTCACGTGAACGAGGCATTTAGCGGCCTCGTAGCACATCCGTATGATAATTGAAATTCACGATTGCAGCCGTCGAGTGTAAACACCCGGGGCCCATAGAGAATGGGAGAGTGATAGTGGTGAACGGAACCACAACGTACGGCGGGACCGCGGAGTATCATTGCTTGCCGCAGTTCGAGAGAGTCGGGCCGTTTCTGAGAAAGTGCTTGGATATCGGATCGTGGAGCGGCGACGAACCCAAGTGCGAGTGTAAGTGGGCATTTTAAAGTATCATGAGCGAAAGCCTCGCGAGACATGGATGTTTCCATCTGCATTTCATTGCATTAATTACAATCGCGTTGCCCAACAGTTATGCCGAACGAAGTAGCGGAAGCGCAAGGCGTGGGGACCAGCGTTGGCATCGCGGCTGGAGTCATCATATTTATCTTAATTATCCTTGGACTCGTCTATCTAAGACTGTACGTACATTTGCGACCATATTTCTGAACAGTCGTTTGTTTTGAATTGAAACTGGACACCGATGCAATTATTCTTGTAGGAGGAAAGCTACGCCAGTGAAGAACACGGAGAACGTTCAAGCGGCCGAAAGAAAAGAGGATCAGAACGCTGCGGTGATGTCTTACGCCACGCTCAACGATGGAACGCCCAACACTATGTACGAGAATGTTCCTGAAGACGGGCTCTACGACAGCCCTTACAGCCTAAATGGCAGCACTTATGGGTAAGGTAAAGATAAGGGGGCATTCTACAGCCTCGGCCGAAAATTCGGCCACTTTTCGCTGATGGTTTTTGTAACGAAATAAACTTTTCGGCCGAGATTGTAGAATGTCCCCTGAAAATAAATTTGCCGTTCCCCGCAACGCTGGGAAACAAACTTAACGAGTGTCTTTCGTTGCTAAAGGTACGGCACCAACGTGAGGCGACACTACGGCAGATCGGGGCACTACGAAGCGGAGCCAGTGTCAAACAGAAATGGCATCACTATCAACGGGGTGTCGGTGCGATAGTCGAGGATTGAAACGTTAGAGTAGAGTTGTCTCCTAAAATCAGGTATTATTTATGTACAGGATAGGACAGTGGGAGGATACCGGAACATTGTTGTCTTTATTTATGTTATTACGTTCGGCGCATCGCCGATTTATGTGTAAATAAGCAAAGGGGAGAAACGCGACGATTGTACGCGCGGAAAGAATTCGCGCCGAGAGTTTCTACGCCAATGGCACACGCGCATTCAACTAACGAAGGATTACCGACACTCCAACTCATACCCGCGTTCGACATTATTCGAGATTTTCCAAGCTCGTGTATCATTATGTATATAGAGTGCTCCCGTAATTTAGAATTATGATTTTGTAAATCCCAAGTGACGCACTTGTAACATAAATTCGTACGATCATTGGTTACGTAAATAAAGAAGCCAATGCACTTGTTTTATTTTATATTCTTTTATATTTCTCACAGAGTCCAATATGTCCTTTCATTTTTTTTTATGTCCGATACAAATTAAAGGATGTCTTGCTGTAATTGTGATTGCAAGGTCGCGTGAAGGCTGTTATAGGCCCTTGAATTGATAAATATGGCCTCGAGACATCTGTCTATTTTTTACGATACGTATTCAGTTGAAAGGATTTTTTTTTATCAACGATATCGAAAGGATCAAGGACGGTCGTGTTAAATGAGAAACCCTGTGTCGCTGGCCCTCCCGCAGCCTTATAAGGCAATGATTTCTCTGTCAACAACTTGCTCCAACTATGGTACAATGACGTGTCCTTTTCTGAGTGAATCGGCACATTTTCGTAATGGAAAGCGTGATTAAAATTCCTGTATACATCAGTAAATGATACACTAATCGTTGCAAATAATTTAAATAGTTGAAAGCCTATATAGAACGGCACCGTCAGTGCAGCGATTGCACGGCGCATCTTAAAACCGAAATTTGCTATTCGAATTTAAAATTCAAACTCTCCAGTTGAGTTCGATCAGACTCGAAAATCGAATGAAAGAATCGATAAGCGTAAATCGAACGTCATTTTTTTTCTGCTTTGTCGCGATGTGGCCTAATTTTTTGGTACGTCTAGAAAAGGCTCGTGCAATGGATAGGCCAGAGGTTCTCAACTTTCTGCGCGCCGACCGCTTTCCAAAATTAAATTCGTCGCCTCCTTCTGTAACTCGACTCTGCATTGAAATTCGAGATCGTGAACTTTGCAGTAGAAAAATTTGAAGCCATTCCAATCTTTACTATATATCTATCAGTATCATTCGTTTATAGTATCGTATTCTACAAGCACAGAAGTATAAGTGCAATAAAAATAAATCTGTTCATGTACCTTTGAATGGCTCGAAGTAATTCATCGACCCCCGAATGAGTTAGTTAACCTCATGGGGTCGCTAGCAGTCGAGTTGAGAGCCCCTGCGTGAAATGATACTACAGCAGATGGCGCTACTTGTCCGGGTGTGGTGAATAACCATACAGTGACGCGTAACGTGAGTCACAGTGGTGCTCGAGTCTCTGTGCTGTTCTGTGTCTCGTAGATTTTTCACGTTAAGGAGCTGATACTAACCAGGTTGGTAGAAATTCGTCCGTTTATCTCAACACACCCGCATGATGCATTTAAGTTCTTAATTGGTGCGTACAGAGGTGACCTGAGAAACGTGAAATATTTGACAGGAGTTGCCTTGCTTGCTGGGACGGCCATTGTTATTGTACCGTCGCTTCGAGCGATGTGCATACTGCATACTTTCTTTCGTTACTTTCATATTAGCTTAGTACACGTTTCTTCGCGTTTCCGTTACTTTCGTTAGTTGGACTATATGATTTCGTGGTTTCACAAGGGTGCAGAGTTCTTCGAAGAAAAAAGTTGTCGGTAGTCAAATATAGCCTGTACCAATATAGCCAACCGAAAGTTCTGAGACAAAGGGCTATGAAGTAAAATTAGAATGTGAAATTTTCCAGCAGGATTTGGCCAAATAGAACCGGGGGAACCCCATTGTAAATTCCCAGAATTCTGTGCTCTCTGTTACATAGAGAGTACTTATGTGCAACGCCCCGAACAAATAGCACGGTTTTTAACGCTCCACTTTTTATGCTGAAATTGATAAATGAAATTCAGTCGTAAACGCAGAAATACACGGATGAACATTCTTTTAAAGACGCCGCTCGGCGTAGAGTGTAACGTCCTCTTTATCGAACTGTCTAAAATAGACGATCTTATTTTTATCCAGATTTGATTACGTTGCAATTTCCGAGTGAATTTTTATAAAAATAAAACTGTGTAATACTGCTAATATCAGATAGATACACGCGAGTGATATTTTCAATCTCTCACTGTTATATATTTCCTTTGTAAATAAATTCTGATAAAATTCATCTAACCTCCAGCATTACATATTTATCAGCTTTCGTTTAATATCGGAAATCAGAACGCCCCAAGAAGCTAAGAAAATCGTGAAAAAATGCAGAGCAAAGATCAAAAGCATCGCCAACCGGGAAACAGAAAAAGCCGGTGAACTATCTTTATTTATAATTCCAGGGATACCAACATGTCTTCCCGCAAAACGGCCGGACGTCGTGCGACGACAAAGAAGCGCGCGCAGCGCGCCACCTCGAACGTCTTCGCGATGTTCGATCAAGCTCAAATCGCCGAATTCAAAGAAGCTTTCAATATGATCGATCAGAATCACGACGGTTTCATAGACAAGGAGGATCTTCACGACATGCTCGCCTCTTTAGGTAAGGTATCGCGAGTCATTCATTGGATTCAATATCACTCATGTTAAATCGCTTCTATTATAAAAATCACTTTGACTCTTTAGGCAAAAATCCCACCGAAGACTACCTGGAGGGTATGATGAACGAAGCACCTGGGCCAATCAACTTTACAATGTTCTTGACATTGTTCGGCGAAAGGCTTCAAGGTACAGATCCAGAGGATGTGATCAAAAACGCCTTTGGCTGTTTCGACGAAGAGAATTCTGGGCATATAAACGAGGAACGCCTTCGCGAGTTACTTACCACAATGGGAGACAGGTAAATTTACACAAAATCCAGAGATATAGTGATATATTTAAAGGGAGTAAGAATAAAACTTATTTTTTGCTTTTCTGCGTTTGAAGATTCACGGACGACGACGTGGACGAAATGTATCGCGAGGCACCTATCAAAGGGGCGATGTTCGATTACATAGAATTCACGCGAATTTTGAAGCACGGAGCTAAAGACAAGGACGAGCAGTGAGCGAGCGTGTAATCAGCCCGCACTTCGTGTTTGTGTGATCGAGCGTGCAACGCGCTTTTATATGGTTGCAGTTGTAAAGTGTGAAATATTTACTTGTATTTTGTACCATCCTCTATTAATGAGAATAACTGAAAACCTAGGATTTATATCATTTGCCGGAAGAAACTGCCTTATCTCCGAGACCTACAGGCTCTCGAATCATTTATAAGTATTTACAGTATTTATTTGAACGCGTCAACACATACTCGTACAGAATACACGCGGAAGAGAACGCAACGAAGGAAATTCATCCGTACATCTTGCCCCGAGTTACAATCATTGTGAAATTGATAAAACAGATATGTAATGTATATTATATGCTACATTAACATGTAGTTGTTGAAGAGTTCGCATTTATATTTTAATATAATAATGTATCTTGAACACACGATTTTTTGTCTTTACATCCATTCAGTCCAACTTTTCGTAATACCTCCGAAAGTTTGTCGAGTCAAAGAAGCTTGCAGATGTGTCTTAAAATGGTTAAATTGTTCGTAAAAAAGATATAAAAAAATTCGTCTACCGAGCTATAAAACATTGACTATTTTTAAATCAGTATGCGCATATATTTGAATAAGTGGAGTCGATACAAGGAATATAAAAGTTCAATCGATAAGTCGATATATTTGAAATTTTCTGTCAGAGAAAAGAATGCCATTTCCTTAAAAAAATATAGAAAAGTAAAGAATAACATCACTATTACTAAAAATCTCGTTAATCATTTGAAAATTATTTCACGAACAAAGCGCAATAGATATTAAAAAGCAAACTTATCACGGAATAAAGCAACGTTCCGTACAATAATGTTTCGAAAATGGCCCGGTCCGTCCGACAGAGCCACGATCGTTCCGCGCCTGCGCGTTAGCGTTTCAGTGCACACTACGCACGGGATAAAGTCCTCCCGAAGCCGCAGTATCATTTCCACTGGTGGCAGAGTGGGGTGCGTTTCGTGTGCGTTGGTCCCGTCGCTCCTACCGCTGTCGGTAGCTTTCCCTGTCGCGTCCTTTCGCTCGGTGGTTGTTTCGCCCGGAGTGGACACATCAGCGACGGAGAATCGCCCATCGAATACGCGCGGCCCGCGTTGCCCCAGGGAGCATCGGCTCTGGCCGATCCCCTCTAACTGACGATCGCCCGATCGCGAATGTCGCTCGATGATCCACCGCGGTTCCCCAGACGCGGTGTGTTTACCAAAGTTGGTGGATGTTACCGTGTGCAGAGTGAGTCACGGTGCCTTCGGCGGTATCAGTGAATTGCCTCGAGGCTAGGGCAGAAGAGAATGAGACGCGTGACAGAGTCCGAGGCAGAAGCTGCCAGCCGCGAATTGGGTTACGTCCCGTTCGCCTGGCAACGATATATGACGCAACGGCCACCCTCCGCGAGTACCAACGATCCTCGTGATCTTTACTTGCCGCTTTAACTGGCCACAGGCAGGAACACTGTTGGAGTCGCGTGCCGAGTCAAGTGAAGCGAACAGCCAGGCGAAAAGGGAAGTGTCGAGGTTGCGTTCCATGCGACCAGCAGCTATCCCCGCCCCGTCCTCGTTCTCGCGTCCACTCGATTGCGCAGCCAGTTTTGGAGGTTAGCCGATCGCGATTGAGAAACTCCAACGAAAGCGACACCCACCGAGCTGAGCCGGATCAGCTGTTCCCCAGGACGACCTTTCGACCACTACCCCTGGTGAGTCTATACTCTCTGCGCTTAGACCTGTAGTTCTTACGTCCGAGCTATTTATTGCGACAGTAGTTCCTACAATTGACCTTAAAGCCAGCGAAGCTAGGGGCACGTTCCCGACTCGATTTCAAATCAATTCCGAGGCGAATCTACTCCATTCAATAAGCCCGACGTAGGCACATACATATGTAGGTGCTTTCCGTGTTTCCTGGTAGTCGAGAAATTTACATACCACGTAAACTCTCGCGAAACTTTTACCAAACGAGCTAGGTGCTTCGAGTGGAGTAATATTAGAATTGTAAATTATCAACTTTAGACATTTCGAGTGGTATATTCCGACGTTAAAGCGAGCGTGAATTCTGATAGTATCGTGCGACGAAGCATAGACAGTTAACGATATATCGCGGTGAAGGTATACAGCACGTGATCGTGGATGACAGCGTTGTCAAACGGAGCAACATGCTGTCTTCGCGCGACCTGGCATGAGAGGCTCGTCTATTGCGCTGCGATTTTCCAGACGATAATCGCTAAAGGACGACATATTGAACAGTGTCCGTTCATAACTCAAGGCGTCGGAGACCATACTCTAATTGAAAAACTAAATTTATTAGTCGTAGTTGATGTGGTCGCTACTTTCTGAAAACAGTGACAGAATGGAATGCGTCGTATTTTTATTTTTTTCGTAATTGAAGTGTTATAATTCTTCGGTTAAAGTGTCCAATGGTTTTCGATCATAAACTTTCCCCCACTATTTGAGTCGATTCGTTCTTCGGATTGAAATATATCGCAGCTTCTAGAAAACTGACAATCGCGAAGCGGCCGATGCGTTTCACCGAGTGGCGCGTAAAATGGTAACCGTGCAGGTTGCGTATGCACGACGTAATGCGATCCAACGCTCGAACCGGTCGTATCGCTTTGATATTGCATAACTTGCTCGCGCGGCTATGGAGGAATATTAAACGCAACAGTGTAACGAGGATCCTCGGAGCCAAAAGAACGTAATTTGTTTGCTAGCGTCACGAACTTCATTACGAAGCCACTTTACCGCTCTCGTTTATTTTCTATAATTCGTCGTCGAAACTTTAAAAGGTCACGCTCGACTACTCTCCCCCGTCTAATTGAGAAATTAAGCGCTAATTTGCTGCCGGAGAAGCTTCGCCAGCGATACCCCCGCAGTGATAGTTTCCACAGGAAACTGAAGCGGAATAGTGACATTTCATCGATCGCCCATTGTCGAGCGAACTTACCGTTACATATTTTTCAACTGTCTTATAAGCAGGCTCTAGATCTCTCGATTGTGCTTTTTTATCGCTGATAAATGCGAAGCGTGATTCACTGTCCGAGCTTATAGGTTTTCGTGCGGTTTTTGAGCGGCACTGCCTGCAAACCGGCTTTCGGTGGGAACGCGTAGAGGTGGAAGCGGTATTACTAGGCTAATTACATCCGAGTCAGGGACGACTCTAATGCGCGGCCATGTTTTCAAACAGGTTGCTCCAGATACCGCTAGGTAATACGTTAAATCTGTTAAGCGATTTCTGTGCCCCGCGAATCCTCGTTTCTTCGTGGTGCCACGTTGTTGCCTTTCGCGCGAGGCGCCTAATGCGGACACCACCTGCCGGTGGCGAGTAATGCCTTTATAAAATTATCACCTCGTTGCGTAACGTTGGTCGAGGCCTGATCGACCGTCGCCTAAGTTTCTGCGGATTCATTCGAAATCCATCTGTGCTCCATATCGAAAGAGAGCAGACAAATGAGTGGAGGCAGGGGGGGGGGGGTTTGATCGACTTCAAACAGGAGGGGGTTTTATGTATATAGATTCGACCCCCCCGTATTTTTTTTTATGTTTGTCCCTGCATAACTCCTCAGCATATGCACCGATTTTGGTGATCTTTTTTTTATTCGAAAGAGGCCGATACCGCGGTGGTCCCATCCTACACTGAATCAATATTGGCCCAAAATTTTGCCACTTCTGGTTAATAATAAAGACTATTGTCACCTAATTATTTTTATTTTATACCGATTTTAAATATATATAAGACTAAAAAGTTAAAAATAAGAAAATTAAAACCGACTTAAAAAAAATAAAATTGCACTAAGAAAAAAATAATTTTTCCCCTTATTTCGTCTACGACTAACATATTTTTAAAATCGGTGCCTCATCATTTGCACTGAGTAAATCTGCCGGTCACCTAAAAAATATGAGAGTCGTAGATTAAATAAGGGAAAAAAATATTGTTTACTTTTTAGTTCAATTTTATTTTTTTGAAGTCGATTTTAATTTTTTTTTAATAAATAGAAAGCAGTGGATTCTGGACTGGGCAATAAGAAAAAAATCCATACGAACGTATGTCCAATATGACCTCCTTTCCGAGTTAATAGCCTTTCTTCTGTTTCGCCGACTACATGTTTGCTTATCTTCAAAAGGAAGTCTTCGAAATGACTGCCTGCGGGTTAAGTACAAGCCCGAGCATATTTGCCCGCGCAATCTCGAGTATGCTGGAAAACGTTTGGTGTGATGCGGATCTAGTTGCGAATTCGAGGAGTAGGTACGTTGATGCGCTTCAGTGTTCCGAAGGAACGTTGCGTGCCTCGTGGATAATAATCAAGAGAATTCAACTGGCTGGTCGAGGGGGGAGGGGGGAGCAATTGGTCTTCTAATACACACGACCCTTAATCTCTGAGAACATCATCCAATAACTCTTGCGAGTGATTTCGCGCAGCATTGCCGATAGATTGATCCGGTTATTATTGTAGATAATAAGTAAAAGGTCTTATTGAACTGTTAACAATAATTCTTGCCTGCACGTTAATATCAAATTGCTAGCGCTGCCTCGAATAAACAATAACGTTGCAGCATAAAGAAGACCATCACTCGGAAACGGGGCCATATCGGTCACACAATTTACTTACATGAACATATTTTCCTGCTTTTTCGTTCCCATCGAGATTTCTGGAGATACATTTATTAGAATTGTTAGGAAGAAACTTTTCTCCGCCGATAGGTTGTAATCGGTTAACGAATATGAACTACTCAAATATAGTGTAAAATAATTATCTAAAATATTATAAATCTTTACTACCTCTTTGAGAGAAAATTTCAAATATAATACGTACCGTTTTGTAATCAAATAATGAAAATTACTAATTTATCCGGAGGTTATATTTGGGTATCATCTAGTTTTCAGCTACAAATTTACAGGGAAGTAGATAATAATATTTACTCAGAAAAAATTAATAGAAAAGTGTTATTCACATAACGAGTTTATTTTCTAAAAATACACAATTCTGCCGTTTAAATCGTTTTTCTAGGTCCAATAGTTCGTGAGATATTCCATGAAATATATATTCTTCCCGCCAACTTTGAGGGCTGCTGTCTTTTCACCCTTCCAATATTGACAATTTCACATTAGCCTATAAAAAAAATACACGTCAGACACTTTACTGAGAATTACTTTCCTCGTAAGTTTCGTGAAAATCTGCGATTTTCACTTCGCAATGTTTCATTCTATGAAACACCCCTTGCAAGTGATATTTGGATACTCGCAGCCACAACAGTTGATAAGGCCTGGCCGTATAGTCTGACCTACCAAGGCTCCGTTCAGGTGCAGCACGCGTCGTGCTTGGAAACCTTACGCCGATAGTAGTCACGTTTCCCTACAGAGTATTGACGGAACGTTTATCGCAAACACGAGTGCAGCTAAGCTACTCGAACGCGAACACCATCGCGAGGCGTTAGAACCCGTCGTTCCCATTCGGTTGGTCCAACTTGCTCCCTGCACAGTCGCGATCCTAGCCGTGCGGGATTCTGCTCCTTTGTAGTCTGGAAATCAAGGATTAGAAACGTGACGCGTATTGGGACGCACACAATAAGTAGATTGGTCATGTAAAGGTGGGTTTCCACTTGTTACGTATCCTCGCATCGTATCGCCGTTGCGTGTCATCTTGTGATACGATACGGTGTGTGAGTTTTTCTGGTATCATCGCTGATGATGTTGCGTATCTTTGCATCAAATGTGGGTACGCGACCGTGCAACGCGGCCCGTTCACATTGATACGCGATGGCGGTACGATACGAGAATATGTAATAAGTGGATACCCAGCTTCAACAACACCAGGTCAACAACATTTTCGATATTTTTGCGAATTTTGGTCACAAATTTTCAGGAAAGATTCGTGACATATCAAACACTGAAAATATGGATTTTTTTTTATCTTTTTGGCATATCTCGGTATATGCTCCCCTGAAATGTTTAAAAAATAGTCGTAGAAAATAAAAATGACACTTTTTGACAAATTACAATTTTTTTCGCCTTCATAAATCCCCGAAAATAAAACTCACAATTTGTTTGTCTTTATAAATCCCCGAAAATAAAAATTACAATTTTTTTCGCCGTCATAAATAAAAAGTGTTCGGCAATAAACTTTCAAAATTTGGAAAAAAAATATTTTTTATAGCTTTCGACTAAGTTCTTGTAACAAACGATACAAAACAGAAATTTCAATTACCTATTCGTAATATAAGTGAATTCCTTTAATTCCTCCGCGAGTGCGTTGAAATAGTCAGTTATTACAGCTCTTCCCTCATCTTCTGCCTAGTCATTCACGTGATTGTACAGAACTCTAAATTAAGTTCTATTAATATAGCATTAGTCGTCCCCTTTTTTGTTTTCGTATCTATTTCCATCTGTATTTTACATATTTTCTCCAATGCGATTTTCTCCCGTGAACAAACAAGTAAATAAATAAAAACATCTATGTAAGAAAACGGAAAGTCGACGTGCAGGCCTGCAGGCAACATCGACCGGAGGAAAGTCGCCGCGCGATAGTCGCGTGCTGCTCGCGCGAATGGGATTTGCCGAGTGCGAGCGACAGTGCGCGGACCACTGTGCCACGTGAACAAACAACCAGAACCCCTGTTCGAGCGTCCTCGTCCGATCGAGGCCCGTCCGTTCTCCTCGCCGATCTCTGCTGAATGAGTCCCGCGGTCGAGCATTTCATCGAACCGATCTGCCGAGCCGATCAGTCGCCACGACGTATAATTATGTTATCTGCGAAAGTACGATCCGCAGACTCGCGTATTAAATCGTGGCCAAGAGCCGACACGGCCTCTCAGCCGCTAAAATTATCGCGAATACGATGCCGAGCATAATAACCGCTCGCTCGTCGCATTGGAGGGAAAAGAAATTCGCGTTAACGTCACGTGGAATCGTTAGCTAGACGTGGCTGCTTCGTTTAGAGATTCAGAGTCTGTGTTACGACGGTAAATGGTTGAAAGTATGCTTCTTTGGAGAGGCCGCGCGTCGTTATGCTTCCTTTGTGCTACGACCTATTCGTTACCCGACTTCATTAGAATCTCAATTACGCGGCTTGTCGATTGGCGCGATAATACCGGCTGAAACGTATTCTTGTAAAAGTGAAGCGACATTTTTTCAAGGACAGCCTATATCCCTGGCACGACATCGCTTGACATTTCTCTACTTGGCTTGGAGCAGAGAAATGTCGCGATTGTTAGTACGTCTGGTTGAATTGAGGCGAGAATAAACGATCGGTTTCTGTGACGGCTTCTCATGGCTGGGGAAAATAGATATTTGGCATAGATAAATAAAAATAAATATCTTGGAATGATACGGGATTTGAGAAATACAATTTTCTTCGACATAGTAGTTGCATGAAGAAATAATATTTGGAATATATTTTTTAACGCTAACTCATACGAATATTATTGTGAAATTAGTGTCTCGTTTAAATATAATAGAATAGTATGATTTGAAATAATAATATTTCAGTGTAAGGGAATAGTATTTGAAATAATATTTTAAACAACACCGAGTATTTCAAGTAATGGTGGACTGACTGACAACGCCGAAAATGTGTGTAAACATACATAACTGCGTTCAGAAATACTTGCAAGAAATATTTATATAATCTTAAGAAGGTTGCGAGCAACAGGATCTGTTTGGTTTTGAAATTTGTATCTTCTATTTCCTATATTTGAATCCGATTGTAAATAGTAAATTGTGTTTGGCCATGATTTAAACATTTAATGAAATTGTATTTTCAAATAGTAGTTGATTTTAGCATTAAAGGAAATAGTATTTTCGAACAGTATTTTATTTAAGCATTAAAAGAAATTGCATTTTTAAACAGTATTTTATTTAAGCATTAAATGAAGGAGTATTTGCTTATGAAAATATTTCAGTTTTTAGTATTTCTTCTCAAACTATTTCAAATTTTCGTCAGCCCTGTACCTCCTACGCCAGTCGAGTGGAATATATTTGCATCGTTTTAACAAACAAGTGAACAATCTGTGCGTTTTATCATTCATGTCACGAAACGTACGATAGGAATTTGAAGCGGAGCGTTAATACCAAATTTTTAGAGAAAAGAAAAATTCAAAGCTCACATCAATTTTTCTTGCACCAACAAACAAAATTTCGTACACAAAATTGCCTAAATTTAAAAAAATTCATAATTCATATACTTCTCTGTTTCCTGCTACCGATTCATTAACAGTAACCATGCTTAAACCAGCGCATTAACAGGTATCAATTTTTTAGAGAAATCAAAGATCCAAAATTCACACCAATTGGACACCAACTGCCAGAACCTCATAAAAATACATAACTCCTCCACTGCTCCGTTTCCTGTCACCAATTCGGTGCGAGCTCCATCGTAATGTCCACCATTTTCCCAAGCGTCTTGTCATCTCCCTCATAAATTCGCAGTTTCATCCCTACCACGGGCGTTCGTAGAAGGGAGGTGGCAAAGGGAGCAGTTTCCCTCCTGGCTTTTGTGAAAAGATGGCTTTTTTCTAAAAACTGCACATTATCAAGTCAATCCTAGAAAACCGAATATTTTTAAATTTCTGTTTTAAA
The DNA here is from genome assembly GCA_960531205.1 of Andrena bicolor. Classification (NCBI taxonomy): domain Eukaryota; kingdom Metazoa; phylum Arthropoda; class Insecta; order Hymenoptera; family Andrenidae; genus Andrena; species Andrena bicolor. Next base: position 13,885,881 of record OY482665.1, read on the forward strand.
TTTTTAATGAAAATGACACTACAAAATAGATTACAAACGACAAAAGTATTTCGGCGTGTTTCATGATCGATTCGTCGATATCATCACCAGGGTTGTTTTTTCATTCCTATATTTCTATTTACTGTCACCCCCCAAAAAAAAAATTCGGACGCCCTTGGTCCCCACTACCTGAACCGATGATTCTAACAAAGCCGTCTATCCCACCTCGTTAAGAGGAGCTCGCAAAAAAAGCGCGTGTTCCTTCGAAAGAATTAAAGCCCGGCTAATTCGATGCCCGGTATGCGCGATGTGGGTACATCTTTCTCCAAAGCTCGTTGGACGGCACGCGTCTAGCCGTAATTCAACCCCGAGCCAAAATATCCGGGTCAGCCGTCCTAGAGAGCGAGTGGGTTAAAGTTTGGTGTGTCACGAGGCCGTCTAGACGACATTAGGCGAACGCGAAAGATCTCGCAGCCCGTCGAGGAGCTGACCCCTCCGCTATTGCGGGGGTGTATCTAGCCCGAGCCCTCGTTCCCCGCGAAACGAGGGCTGCCGTAGCTGAACGGCAATAAAATGTCGTGAGTTAGGTTGGGGGTGCCCTCCGTTTCGATAACGAAAGCGGCTCGCGACGCCGGGGGATGGGAGAAGCCTGGCTCGGGCAGGATGAACCACAGCGGTTCCAGCGGGGTTGGGTATCGAGGCGCGCAGGCGTCGTATCGATCTCTTCCTTCGCCTTTGCCTTTGCCTTTGCTCTTGCCGTGCGTGTGCACGCGAAACAGCCAGTCGACCGTCCTACGACCATGCCCTCTCCTGCCTAGGGACGGTCACTATCGCGGGGGATGCAACGCGCCAGCCTCGAGAAAATAGCGAGCGCGAGGGGCTGCTCGAGGCAACGGAGCTACGTACATGGTTACTGCAACGATTCACCCTCCGATCTCGCCATTCTTTCAGTCTCGGGTTTAAAAGATAGATAGAGCCAGGAAGGCAGAGTTAGAAGGGACTGGCTCGTCGACAGGGAAGGTTACTGGGTTTTGAGTAGTGGTGGAGAACTATCGATGGTACTTACGATAGTTATCGATGGTTCTCACTATCGAAATTTGTAATATTACAAATTAAATTTGGGATTCAGAATTTTTGAATTGACTAACCTACGATTTTCAATACAGATAATTATCGATAGTGAAAATTAGTGGTGGAGAACTATCGATGGTACTTACGATAGTTATCGATGGTTCTCACTATCGAAATTTGTAATAATATTACGAATTAAATTAAATTTGGGATTCTGAATTTCAGCTGTTATTATTTTTTAATTGACTAACCTATCGATAATTATCGATAGTGAGAACCATCGATAACTATCGTAAGTACCATCGATAGTTCTCCACCACTAGTTTGGAGCTTCGAGCTGGTGAACCACATGGTCGATTCCACTCCCTCTTGCTACTGTGCATGGGCGGTTCCGCATTGCTTATTTGTCGCTGGAGATTTATTCTCCTTCGCCATTTATCACGATTCTCCCAACGGCATTGTCAGCCCCTAGATGACTTCTCACCCTAGTTCGCGCAATACTTACTCAGCTTCTACCAATGGGGGGGTTCCGATTAATAGTGCCTCAGACTGCCGAGAGTCTGGCGCGCCTTTTCGTAAACATGCGCCGCCACTGCTTCGGGAACTTGTTGTTCGATTGCCGATTTCACGCTTCCTTCGAACAGCCTTCCTATATTTTGACACGCCGTGGGTTAGTTGAGGGGTTGCATACACCTAGGACCGTGAGAACCGGGGACTTTTTATGAATTTTTGTTTACCTATAAATAATTCAGTTAAACAAAAATCGCAATATACACTTGAAAGCTTGTACTTTCAAGAATACTTCCGGAAAAAATAATAATAGTTCATCTTGTTGGTCGTTTAACTGCTGTTGAACAAAGCAAGGTCGTCACGAAAGGGGTTGTGCGGTACCAAAAATATTTCCTCCGTGTGTCATCTAAAAAAAAAGCAAATACGTCCCTTAAAATACTAAAAGAAACTATGAAACCCCTTAAGGGGTTACATATCTACTAGATTATTAGATTATAGTCTTAAGAATATTCTTGCAAAATTTTATTCCAATCGCTCCCCTAATCTCTGAGATATTTTCGGTAGCACAAATGCTGTAACTATAAAGAGACCATTCCTTAATCTATCAAATTTCTTTTTGGCGAGAATACAGCTTAATTTATACAGAAGAAGGTGTACATCTTGATTTTTAAATATAACGTTTCTTTACATGAAAGAAAAAAATCATACAAATTACCCTATTTTTGGACCTATCAAGGGTATGTAACCCTTTAATATCCGCGCAATACTGATTGACGAGTAAATCCTAAAGGACCCATCATCGCAGCGTCTCTAGCACCGCCAATTTGTTAAAAAAAATGAACAAAAATTTTCTTTTTAATCTTCAAGAGTTGTATAATAAATTCCATTAATCAGATTTTCTATTGAGTTCATCATTGAAAAGAAACAAATTGCTAAAAAAAACCTATGACTTTTATGCGTCCAAGGTGGAAACTACCCTTAAATCACGCTAAAGGCTCACTAAAGATCTTTTTCCAGCTCGTTAGCCGAGTGATTCGGCCGCGAGCCGTGCCACACCTGTTAGGCCGGATCGAACGTCGGTTTTCGAGGGCGCAGTGACAATGAAATTCGATAGTCTCGGATAACCAATCCCGCGTTGGATCGCTCGGTTCACGGGTCAGCGGTGTGGCGACAATGCCTGAAAGCTGGACAGGGATGGTCTGCTAGCTGGCGGTTGGAGGGAGGCAGAGGGAAGAAGGGTTAGGTCTCGGTAGGAAAGTGTGGCGATCTTTGTGTTTTAAGTGCTTGAAATTCAATGCATCCTGCCGGGCCTGTCTCTCTTTCTCTCGCCACGGGGACCCGCGGGTTGTGTCGTTGCCCCTGTTGCACGCCCCGACCGACGGTTTACCTACGTGCAACCCGATCGACCGACCTGCTCCGCTCGCTACTCTTCATTAACTCTCATTAACTGGTAATCTTGGCTTCGATACCGAGCCATTAGACGTCTCAGAGCCGAGCCGCTTTTAAGGGGCGTTCACCTTACCACGCGCAAGGAACCTTTCAGCGACCTGACGGATAGGTTTAGGCGACTAGGCGATACACGCTCCCTTTGAACTGCTCCCTCCGCTGTGTTTTCCTTCGCCAGCTTCCTGTGTTTAAACTCCACGCTCAAGGTATCCGCGGCGTCGAAGCGTCGGACCTGTAGGGTCCGTGCGTTTGGGACACGTCATCGCGGAAGACTTAATAGACGTGCTGTGAATACTGATGTAACACACGAGTGTCCTACAGAAGTTAACGCCGGGGATGGGGAACGACGTATGGTCGACTTGGACGCAGCCAACTGTTAGATGAGATTTTACGTGAGACAAGAATCTCAGCAACAATTAAATGTGAATAATGGAAATGGTCGCGAGAGATGAGATTTTTCTGATTGGAGTCTAATTTCGTGAAATTAGTGATTAAAAAATAATAAAATATTGAAGTAATTGTCTCATGTGAGACGATATTTTTGTCTCGTCGTGGATTTGCGCCTTTACACGATGATTTCGATGGGACTCTGTAGATTTGTAGAATAACGAAAAATATTTGACACGTATTTTTTGTGATCGATAATCAATTCATTTTGGAGGCGTGAAAAAAGTCCCTAAAGTCGGGGATCGAAAACATATTTTCTGGAATTTTTTAAAAACTGAGGCGGAGGGCAGGATTTGTCTTTTAAAAACTCACACTTAAAAAGAATTCTAATTCTTTCGTAATATTCTATAGGTAGTAATTTCAAGTTATTCGACCAAATAGTTTTCCAACCTTCAACTTTGAAAAGTATTTCACGGTCCAACCATGAATTTCCGCTGCTAAAAAGCAAGACATGTCTAATATTTTCCTGTGTCACAGTACCTACCTATATACAAAAACCAGTTTCGAATTCCAATATTTAAAAAAAAATAAAACGCTTTTCGAATTTTAACACAAAAAATAATCAAAACGGTAAAAAAATATTTAAACATATTTTAAAAAATGCAGGTTTTTAATATTTATGGCATTACAAAACTACCTAAAGTAAAATACACTCCATATACAACCAGATAAAAAAAAAATAACTAAAATCCGTACAAAATACAAATTTTAAATCTTCATTTTATTTAGTATTTTTCTCCAGGAAATATAGATTTGTGCAGATTCAATTAAAATCAAGTAAAAATGTTAACGTTTCTAATTAAATAATTAATTAACTTTTGCATATTAATTCTAGCATCTAAAACCCGTTTTTTAAATTAAAAAACCGTTTTCGAATTTCACAAATTTACCCCGCAAGAACAGTTTTCAATCCAAGTTCTTAAAAACCGCGAGATCGTAGTCTAGAATTGAGGATCAGAAGTATACGAAATGGACCGAAGTGCTCGACGAACTATACACACCCTTCCGAAGGCTTTCGAAGCAGCGTCGAAGCGATAGGAGAGAAAAAAAGGTTTGAAAAGATAGTAGTTAAAATGCCCGTATCTACGAGAGTACTACGAAATCGAGGGCTCGCGCGATGCCTGTTCGCGTTACATAGGAAGTTTTGTTTGTTATTTAATTAGCCGTGGCACGATTTAGTTCGCGGCGGGCTTCTGTTTCCTGTTCAAGCCCCGGCACGTCTGAATTAGAACGATGAACGGTTCGTCGCAACGGTCATTCCGAAACGCGATGGTAAGCCCGCGGAATTAGCGGGATGCGTGGTTGCGCGCAAAATTAGATTGAAAAGCGAGCAGAGCGGCGTGCACGCGGATGACGCGTTACATAAGCCCACGTAGACGGAAGCGCGAGCACGGGCGAGTAATCGCACGAGGCGATTTCGATGGCTCGATAATAAAAGAGAACAAAGGAACGTGGGGGAGAAAGGAGCGGAGGCACTCGAGGCGCACAGTAGCGTCGTTAAAGCCAAGTCGATGGAGCACGGTGGAAGGTACCCTCGTTAATAACTCGAGAGAGAGAGAGAGAGAGAGAGAGCGAAAGGGATGCAACGGCAAAGGGGTTGGACGGGGTGCAATTCGGAGGAACGTAAACAGAGAAGGGGGATAATAAAGTCTGTCGCGATCCGAGTGTCGATTTAGCTTGCGGAGTTCTTCTCGTGAACGCATATACGATATATACATATATATATATGTGCGTGTGTATACATATATCGAATTTTAAACGCGGGCGTCCATCATTCGCCAGGACGTTCTAATTCTGGCGACTGACTTAACTCCACGGCGATGTATGTTACATTGGTGTACCTACGTGGGTGCACGCTGTGTGTACCCATTTTGCGTCGTAACTCCGCTCCACCGTTTTCCTCGTAACGTCTGTATCGATCAAAATGTTTGCCCTTGGCGAGAAAGATCCGGCCGCGTACGTTGGATCGGTGCTCGCGCTGCACGCTTTTCCCGGTCACCGTCGAAACACGTCCGAGCATCAAGCGTCCTAAGCGTGAACCGTCGCGCCAGCGATCCACGCGGCTTTTTAAACGATTTTATTCAGCTTCCATCCTGTATTTGTGGGTTTGTATGCTTGCTTTGTTCAGACCTAGAAACTCAATTTTAAGACGCTTCCTCGAATTCAATAGGCTTGGAAGTACGTAGTTGTGAAAATACAATTTTTTTAAAAAAAAAATTAACCTCGGGGAGGTGAAAAAATTATATCACCTGTAATAAACACGCATTTAACCACTAATTCAATCAATTTAATCGACACGAAAGCAGCCTGTAACCACAATTCAAAACTTTTTGACACTAAAAAGTAAATAATACAAAATTTGAGTTAAATGATTTTATTTAATTTTATCAAAAATGCACTAAAAATTATAAATTATATTCAGAATCAAGTGTCGAAATGTGCGAAAAATAGCGGTGAAATTTCCTACCCCACGATTTTATTTAAATTATTTTGTAGTTTTTACTGCATTTTTGATGAATTAAATAAAATCGTTTAACTTAAAATTTCTGTAATTATTTACATTTTGATTAAAAATCTCGTGGCGGTCGAAATTGTGTTAGGTCGGTGCAAAAGTTACCCCGCTTTCTGTTAGGTGATATTAGGTGCACGGAAATGTTTTTTTTTTAAAGCATCTAGGTATTTGTTCTTTTCCCAGAAAAATGGCAATGGTCTTGATGAACTATTTTTTATGATACTGAAACGAACGATTCAAAGTTTTAGAAAATAATTGAAATCTGTTGGGAAAGGTCAGGCGACTCGGGGTGCTATGGTAAAATTATACTTTGTTTTTTATTAATCCCCTTTATTACTCTGCACTATTTCCAGATAATATTGGTACCATAGGTATTAGAGTGAAACGAAAAAATCAAATTTATGTGATTTCGTCTCACCCTAATAGTTACACACAAAATGCAAGCCGTATTTATTATACCCGACCTTAATCTAATACTAAAAAACTAAATAAATCTATATCTAACTTCCAACTATTTATAAATAATAACCTAAGTTAAAATGAACTCAAAATAGACATAAAGGTTACTAAAAATAAAAGAATTACTGCACCGTTATAAATATATCATACGACTCCCCATTTGCAAATTTCCCGAAAACGCCCCGAAATCGAATAGAAAGTGGTCTCGCGTGGGTTTTCGCGTGCCGCTGCTGCATCCCGAGTAGATATAGATAGAACTGTAGGTATGGGAAGCGCGCGGTACCGTACGCTTCCGCGACCGTAAATTAGGCGTAGCGAGAGGTGAATTAAATCGCTGGAGTAGTCACGCGAAATAGACTCGCAGCCGATCTCGGTAATCCGATCCACCGATAAGATTCATCCGCGCCGATAAGATCGCGCAGACCAGATCTCAATCGTTCGTGAAGACGGATCGGCCCGTTCCTCCTTCCCGTCGCTCGCGCGAAGCGAAACCGACGAACGCCGATGCGTCACGTTTCCAGGCACGGGAACCGCGTCGCCAGTGTTCCCCCATCCACTGAACTTTTTTTCCACGCGACCGGCCTCGAGTAGCTTCGATTTTTTTTCCCAGTCACGACCAGGGTCGCGTTGTCCAGGGTGTGCCGGGCAAAGGCCAGCGAAGGTGGCTCTGGTTTAACAAGGGCGGCACGTAGGATAGTCCGAGCGTCGAGGAAATTGTCTTGTCGCTTGGTACGCTGACCCACGTTGGCAGTCGGGTCGAAATAACTTTGCCCGCGCTGCTTCCTGGAAACGTCGAAATTCCCTTGCCGCGCGCAATACCGTCTTAACTAATTTCGCAGCTAATAGTTGGCATCGGTTTCTCCAACGCGCGCTCCTCCTTCCTAGTAGCTTCTAGGAATTGTTTCCGTCGTTCGATTAACTAAATTCGCGAAATTGTTGGCTGCGAACGTCACGATCGTTGCAGCGGTTAACTGTGATTCTTTTCTTTTATGTTTCCTTCGCTCCGTCGACAACTCGCTAAGCGATTGTCGGCCGCGCTCGTAATGCCGCTCGCTTTCCTCCCTTCGAGCGCAACCTGCAATTTGTTCGAGTCCATCATCGCTGCACCGTCATTACGCTCGCCGATCGTTTTTGCCAGCGTTTCTTTTTTCCAAGCTTTTCCCTCTGCCCTGACGGCGAGTTGTGAATGGGCTGCTCGTAGCCTTCGGCGCACGCGCTTGTGCCTTGTGCAATTATTCCGTTACGCGTCGCTATCACGGCCGCGCGCGATGACTCACGTAAGTTTACGCACCTCGCGAGCAACGTGCTGTGCTTACGCGTTCGTCGGCGTCGATATCGAATACGATTCACGTGCGACAGCTGTTATACGAGACGCGGGACACGATACGTTCGCAGTCTGTTTTACCGCTCTCGACACGATCGTGTAACGCCGTGTCCTTATTCCTCACGCGTCCCTCTAATTAATTAACCCTCGCGACGCGCCACGCTGGGGTTCCCGCTGCGTGATTTCCTCGCATTCTTACTGCGAGGGTTGGTTACGATACAACTGACTAAGTAGATATATTATTGCGATATTTGTGTTCTATGGATTTAAAGTAGGTGCTTGTTTTATTAATGCGGCTTTCTACTGTAATACGCACTTTTTTTTACATTAATTTTGGTGTTTTTTTTTTTATAAAGCAGTTATACAATTTTTTTTGTCAAAATTCGATTCATATATTGTAGGAATAGGTTTCGTATTTCCTCTATGTTCGGGAAACATGGAAAAAAGAAACACAAAAATCTCAGGTGGATGCGGGATTCGAACTCACGATCTTTGGTTTACTTTCTTTCTGCACTTTTCGGCAGCCGCTTTAACAATGTAGCCAAAGCCGATCCACCGCGATCTCTAATTCCAGACTCCTTCTTACCTGCGTTCTTGATCCCACAATATTTATCCATGTTTCAGTAATGTTTGCAAAATTTATTAGAGAGAAATAATTCAACTTTGTGGCAGTGCAAACGTTCGAATACATTTGCTAAAAAAAGTCTTCCCATGGTTAAATGATTCTTAATTAATCCGAGTTTAGCTATAGCCGGTATTAGAATTAATTCAAAATCGTGTTTTTTTCTCATTTTTTTAATCCGCGAAGAGTACGAAAAGCATGAAAAAGTCGATAATCAAAATTCAAAGTGCCCTTTTTTTATTTGTCGATTTTTCTTTCATTCTGGTGCAGGGATGGCCACATCGGGCCATTTGGGAGCAAGGCCTCCATGATGTTTACTTTAGCCGCGCGGAAGGGGCCTCGAAAGCCAATGATAACGTGGGCGCATCACGGATAGGGAAAACTCTAGTAGTGTGCGGTACAACCTCATGCCCGTAGGATAGGCTTGAATGACTGAGTATCTTGGGGGCCCCAGCGATCGTTGCCACTTGGGCTCCTAAGAGGGCCAGTTATTTCAGCCTAGGGGTACGGGCCTGCACCGCACGCTACTACTTACACTCTTACAGTTTTCCTATCCGTGATGCGCCCACGTTATCATTGGCTTTCGAGGCCCCTTCCGCGCGGCTAAAGTAAACATCATGGAGGCCTTGCTCCGAAATGGCCCGATGTGGCCATTCCTGTTCTGGTGTCTTAAGAACACGAGATAACTGATTATTCCTCAACGATAATCGAAATGTAGAAACTCTGCTCTACAAGAGGACTAAATCTCAATTCTGTACTCATCTAGGATTTCTTCTACGCCTCCTCCTCGACTAACTTTTTAACAATTTGAGCACCGCGTACCGTTATGACCTGTTTCCTCGTTCACATTTTTTAGAAAGCATCGAAAGCAGCATCCTGTTTCTCGCCACGTCAACGGCCCTTCCCAAAAGTAACATCCTACCCTTCCTTCCTCCAAATGTGCCATCAAAACCTGTCTCCTGACCCACCCTTCCCTTCTCCAATAGTATCTACTCGCGGGTCGTCCCCTTGTGTGATATTCCAGGTCAGCTTGAAATCAGTTATCAAAGCCTCGCCTCGCCTTCTTACATTTACAAGTATTACGAATTTCTGTTCCTTTTCCTTCCATTTTCACTTTCCACTTACATTCTGCGTAACATTTATTATTATTTACTATATATATATGTATATATTTACTACTAACACAATTATTATTATTATTATTAACATCTTCCCAATGCGAAAGTACTAAACTGTTGCCCCAGCGTCCCCAAACTTGAAGGGACATTTTTCCAAACCTTTGCTCCGCTAAAAGTGTTAAGGTAGTTCCTGAATAATCTACTATATTACAGAATTCTTTCAAATTTCGTACAAAACTAATTTGGAATACAAGAAACCCTTGTACAAAGTTTAAAATTGATTTACCGCATAGTTATCGAGAAATTGTTAATTAAAGTTGATGCATTTTAACACGGTGGCATGTGGCAAAGTCAAAAAAAGAGGGTTATAGTGTGAAGTGAATTCACTACGCTAACCAATTTAATATTCTATTTTTGTAGTACAATTATTTATGTCAACATCGAACTTTTTAAAATATATATACATGATGTTAAAAATTATTATTATTATTTCCATAGTATCATACTACTTTATATTTATCGTTTATTGCCCAACTCTACTTTGATTAACATAGTTGGTTAGGAACTACCCATTGAGCTTATTCTTATAGCTCAATGGAACTACCTTAAAACCGCGCGCATCGAAGTAACGCGTAAACGGTAACCAAAGCAACCGCTGATACTTTTCCTCAAACACTTAGCATTCTCACCCGAAGCACGCCAAGTTCACTCACCCTGCGGCATAGGTTCCCCCGGCTCTCGCACGCACCCCCGAAGGTTCGATCAGCGGACAGTAAGTTTCCCCGTTTATTCGCAAGAAGAGGATAAGACGGGACGCACTCGCTTCTGCGCGAAACTCCGCTAAGGGAAAAGGGGACGTCTAATCGAATAAGAGGCAGGTTTTTCGCGAGCTGCACGAAGGTTCGCGGCAGCTGGCAATGAGTTTATTGGATTACCTCACCGCGTGGCGCATCGCTGCAACTTGACCCGTCCAATTCCGACGGTTGACTCCGCTGCGCCTACGCTCCTCCGAAGTCGAGGATATTCGACGAGCCCGGTCGGCTCCGTAACACAGTTTATCCGCATTCCGAATTATATCTAGACCTCTCGAAACGCACGCGCCTCGCAAGTCGCGCCGCGAGCCTCCAAATCGATTCGCCACGCTCGGGGATCGAGATCCAGGGAAACTCGAATTCCTCCGAGCGGCGGGAAACACGGATACCAGCGGGAATAGAATTTTATCGGTTTCAAGCGCTCGAAGAATACCTACTGCTTTCACGCATGGCAGGGTAAGTGCACCTAATTTTGCCTACTCTAATTAAAATCGTTTTTAATTGAAGGGTAATCGAGATTCTTGCTTCTGGTTAGTCTCAGATAAAAAAGAAAATCTGTTTCGTGTACGATGAGTTGGCAGCGTTGAAATGTAAAGACTTTCTATCGCGAAGGCAGGCAAACAATAATCTGGACTGATATGAGAAATATTGATTGATTAGCTTTTAATTTAATTTTATTTTTGCATGTGTATTTATTATTTTTAATCATACCTATGAATATTTTGGAGGCTTTGCGCTAAACTTCTTTATTGGAATTAGGTTTAAAAAAGTGTTTAGTTAGAAAAATAGGGAATACAATTACGAAATATTGATATTATTAGGTACAGCAAATTGTGGGAACATTGATAGGGTTTTGGAATATTTTTTTATATAATATGAAAATTAAGATTTTTACATTTGTTTTATCCCTCATCCTTCCCTCAGTTTCCCAACTTAATTTGTCCCTTGGTGTCACATTGATAAAATAGTAAAAAATCAATACAATCAAGAGATAAATAGTCGACTTTCGAAATTCCTTTATTGAAAATAAATATCTGTATATTTTTCATACGATTGTTCACATCGTGCACAAATAATGTACCAATGTGCAGGGCATATTGCTTTTTTACATTTATTGCAACGTGCACTGTGTAAATTTGCGTTTGTGTCAAATTGACAGGATGGACGGATGAGGGTTAAGTATTCTATTATTACATTGAATATTTTGTAATTTATTGTACTATAGTGGTCAAAATGCATAAAATTGGTATCCTTTTCCTTATTAATTAGCTGCTAATATTACCCCGTGACTCGGAAAAAAAATTGGCACATTATGTAAATAATAGCACCAACAGCTAATGCTTTGCCAATTTGAACTTACATTGACACTTAAATATGTTTCTTTTCATGTCTTGAACATTCTTAATTCTTTTTTAATTAGCATTTTTAAAAGTGCTGTAGGTATATCTTATTATACAAACGAAGTTCAGTTCTGTAGCTTTGCAAATTTCGTGCCCCTATCTTAACAAAAAAATTGGAACCAATTAAATTGTTCAATCATGTCACTTTAATTAACTTTAATTACCTATCCCCAGCAAGTCTTCTCGCATTCATAGACTTTTCAAACTTCTCTTCTCCCAGTGTCACGTAAAATGGTCACGGATGAATGAATTTTCCCATTATCAAGATTTCCTGAAATACTTCTTCTAAGCTAGACGTTGCTCACGTGACGTGGCAACCATTGTACGTCTTCCTACACATGCTCGGCTACTAATTCAGTTCGCTACCGACACATGTCAGCACCCACTGAGATATTACTAGTGGCGATATTAGGTGCATTTACCCCAAGTCTGGAAGAAAGTTTCTGCATTCACGAAACTCTCAGTGCTCGCTATTCTCCGCTCCGAAATTGCTCCCTTTCTGCCATATCGATCGGATTCCCCCGACAACGCGGGAATACGTACCGACTCATTTCGCGTTTCGTTTGATCCTCCGCAAGGTGGGAACGAAAGATACGTCTAACGCACCTGCACAGACTTGTAATAACTTTTTCATAGCTGCCCCGCCGCTTCGTTCCTCCTCCATTCTTCCTCGCCAAGCTTGCCAAACAATTCCTTTCTATCCGAATGAAATGTATTTCACTTGTTAATCGTATTCCCGGGGATTACGGCGCGGGGGCGTCGCGCGGCAAAGAGATTGAAAAATCCGCGCCCTTTGTTCCCGGATGAATACATACCTGGAACGATCTCGGGCGGGCGAGACGAGCGCGGCAGGCGAGGGGGCGAGGGCGGGCGGGGGCGGTTGAATTCGCAACGGGACGAAATGTAACAAAACGCGACGCAGGCAGTCAGCCGTGGGAAAAAAGAAACGAGAGTCCGGGGCGGGCTTGATTGCGCGCACGAGGGTCAGCAAGAATGTCGCGTGCACGAGCCATTACGCCAGGCGTCCTGCGATACCTCCTCGCGATCTACGTGCTCCCCTTCGCACCTGCTTCTTTCCTCCCCTTCGTTCTGCCTCGCGGCACCTGCGAAAAAACCGGGCCGTGAATGCGAAACACGCGTGAAACGTTTCGCGCCGGCTAATCAATCCCCCGGCAAGCGGAAGCGAAGCGGAACGACCGGAGAGCCGCGATTGTTGGTCATTTCCTTTGCAACCAGAGATAAATGCGGTAATCTTTAGTTAAACGGTGTTGGGTCGGGGCGGGGAGAAGAATAATGTCGGTTTAATGTAAGATGCATGAAATAATTTAGTGGAGGAGGGGGGGTACAGTAGTGCAGTGGAAAATTCAGGATTTAATCTTGGCGAGCCGAGTATGAAGGGAGAAAAATATTTTTAATGCAAATTCAGTGGGTGTAGTGGTGGAGAACTATCGATGTTACTTACGATAGTTATCGATGGTTCTCAGTAATAATATTAGAAATTAAATTTGTGATTCTGAATTTGAGCTGTTATTATTTTTTAATTGACTAACCTACGATTTTCAATACCGATAGTGAAAATAAGCCATCTATAGTTTTCGATAGTGAGAACCATCGATAACTATCGAAAGTACCATCGATGGTTCTCCACCACTGTGGGTGATTATAAAAATTTATTTAAAAATAAAAACGAGGTTTCTTTTCTTTTTACAATGTCCCTTCTTTGTGCGCCACTGCAGTACCTAGTGTCTCCAATGAAGGACGGGGTTTCTAGTTGGAAATCATTTGATGAATAAAGTTAATTTTTCCTTCGACAATAATTTTTTTAATTTCTATTATTCGATAATTTTATTTAAATAAAGTGTTTGCCCATCTCTGAAATAAGTTGATTATGACAGAATTTAAAAAAAAAAGCGTGTGGGGTGAGTTTTGAAAAAATTAATTTCACACATTTAATGTATTCTTTAAACAAACGGAATTTTTTGAAATATGTTTGCACAGCTGCGTTCCTTACTAGAAAATACACAAGTTTGCCATTTACACTGTTCTCCTAGCTCCAGTAGTTTTCAAGATATTTGTGGGCAATTTTCACCACTTCGACACGAATGTCAGCTGATAAAAAGAGTACCTGTTAAATATTTTTGTGACAACTACTTTCCACCAAAATCGGCGATTGTTACTTCAATATGTCTTCTTGTCAGAATATCTTCTTTGCTCCCAAACCATCATCTTCTTTCGGACGAACCTGTAACCTGTAACCACCGCCATTATCCTTCTTCCCAAACAACTCAGTCACACTCGCCATCGAAAAACTCCCCCGCTGGTGTACTAACGTAGCGGGAAAACGAATCGATCTGTCCTGTGATTGTACTGGAATTCGATTCCGGTTCTTTCGCTTGCTGGACAATTACTCGAACCACTCGAACTATCCAGGTCGCCGACAAATTCTTTTCTCCCTAACAAGAACTTGGAAGTCTGATATTCGGAATGGCCGCCATCCACTCCGTCGGAAAAAAGCTCGTTCACTGTACATACATACATTCTTCCGTCTAATGAGAACTTGCGAAGCGAAGAAAAGGAACGAATCGAATATCCGCTGCGCCTCTTTATATACATACTACTACAGCGCTATCACGTTATAAGCCTTGTTTCGATAGAAGTACATTTCTATCCCCACTACTTCTTTTGTACTAACCACGCGGGAGCGACAAGTTGAGAGTGTGTGTGAGAGAACACGCGACAAGTAATTTACTGAAGAAAGACGGCAAAGAAGAAAGGCCAACGTAATCGCATTCCGTTTCGTTCGAGTTTAAAGTTCGGCCTGTCCCCAGAGTTTCGGACTTATAACGGGGCAAAACTTCTTTCTGTATTTCGTGAAGTATTCAGGTTATTTAGTACAAAGAAGCTTTTCTAGTAAATTGTTATGTAACACAAATTATTGAATGAAGTAGACTAAGCAGATAAAGGTAGCCGGTTACTCTTAAATAACAAATATAAAAAATTAAAAAATGTTTGAGAGAGTTACATTTACTATTCTCGTGGTAATGGAAAGTTGGGCGAAAGACGGCGATAATTTTTAATAAAAAATATATAAAAGATTCCTTCATTGGTAGATAAAAGCTTTCTACTCTCGTCCAGCCACTCTCCGAATCTGGTTAACTCTATTTTTTTATTTTTCCCTTGTTCTGCAACATCTTAGCTTTAACCTCCAAAAAGATTCACCCCTCTATCTTATTTCTATCAAAAGTTCTACAATTTTGACTCCAAAAAGTGCAGTTCGTTCCACTGTGCGGCTTTGGTGGAGTTGGTAAGGCGGCCGCCCAGTATTCAGAGGATCCCCAGAGTTCGCGGGTTCGAGTCCCGCCGCCCCGGGATTTTTTTCCGTGGCACCCGAAACACAAGAATTAAAAACCCTATTCCTACAGTTTCGTGCACTAAAAATCGACACCCAAATCCACACTCCGAGTTAAACCCGTCGAGAGCAACAGACGGCTGACAATGAGATGCCAAGAGAAGAAGAGAAGGTGGATCTAGGAAGCGAAGCAAAGTTGTCGTGTTTAATGGAATCGTGCACGTGGAGCAGAAAGTCTGGAGGGAGAGCTCTCGAACGAAGGCGAAGTGACGATACGAGGGTATATAACGAGGCTCGAGTTCTCTCGATCCTCGCAATACCAGTAGAAGAAGAAGAGGGGCGCGAGGGGGGCGAGACGTGTCCCCGTGGTCGGGCGCACATCTTCCTGGTTATAATGCCAGCGGACAACGTCGGGAAGCATAGACGTTTGCTGGCAGCCAACCAGCTGCCAGAACCCGTACGGGTTCATCCTGACGACGCGACCTCGCGACACGGTACAGTGCGCCGTGTAGTAGACGAGACGCTCTGCACGGGATATTTCACAATTGCTCGCTCGGTAACTCCGACCGGGAAGATTAATGTCTCGTGCACGAACGCTGAAAGTCGAGCGGGGGAAAAAAAAATACAGCGGCACGTCCAGCCGGCATGTTGACATTACGAATCCCCGCTGGATGTTTACGAGAACGGCAAGTCCCCGGCGTTGCGTAACAACTCTGTTAGGCCGCGATTAACCGTCTTAATTGGGGATAAGGGAGGCAGAGCGAACGGAGACACTCGTAGGCGGAACTTGGGGGGACGGAATCACCGGCAGCCTTCTTCTTTCATTCTGAAGCTGGGTTTACATTAGTCCAGTCGCTGGATCCAGTGAGTGGTTTGACTGGAAATCACGTCGACGTCTACATTATTCCAGTCGCTGGATCCAGCGAGTGGTTCGACTGGAATCAGGCGATATCTTGATTATTCCAGTCGTTTCTGAACCGTTGAAAGTGGTAGAGTGTAATAATAATAGATTCACGCAAAAGAAGGATAAAAAATACATAAAAGTAGCATCGAAAAGTAGACTTTCGATCCAGTCGAAATCTGCTGGAATGACAGCACTTTACTGGAATGAACACACTGTTTACATTATTCCAGTTCTAATCCAGCGCTGTACTGGATCACTGGACTGGACTAATGTAAACCCAGCTTGAGTGATAGCTCTTTGGTGTAGTAGCAATAATCACTTTATTGTAAGAAAAATTCAGAAGCAATTAAGCGATGAATGGGCGGGGTTCGGCACGGTTCTGCTGTTTTGAAAGGTAACTCTAGGGGCAAGACGATTGCTAAAGGATACGCGGAAGAATCTAGGACAAGAAGACTGAGAAGTACGAAAAGTTAAGGAATGTGGGCTAGAATAAAGGAGCGGGCAGCGGGTTTGAAAGAGGAGAGGGAGGACTATAGACGAACTTCTAGGGGAATGGAATTATTAAGGAGATTCACGGGAGGAGCACGCTGTAAATTTAACAGTAGGTACCTACGATGGATTGGCACGGACAAATCAAGACGCCTAGTAGATCGCGAGTTACTGGCATGGAGAGAATTTCTGCAGAGTTTCCTCTGACAAATGGTGTATCCAGTTTAACTGTTTTGTTGGCAATACAGCAGAGGTGGGGACCGCGAAGTGACGCTTTGATGTGGTCAAACTTATGGGTGTTATAGAAAAATATAGACGAAGTGAATTTTGAATACTTTGGACTATGGACGACATTCATATATACCTCACTTGAAGGATAAGGGGAAAAGCAGGGAATGTCACAAAACTGTTTTATCGAGAAAATTAAGTATTAATACTTTAGCCCACCAATAAAGAAGCAAGGTTGAATGAATTTAATTTTCTTATATAATTTTCTTCTTAAATAATAATTTCTTGTTTTATCTTGACGACCGAAGCTTGAAGCTTGTGGTTAGAGAAAGAGTGGGGGTATTCCGTATTTCCTGTTTTTCACCAGTACCTATCCCAAATATTTAACGTTATTTTACGGTGGTATTTGAATTTTATAACCCTTTGCGATTCGACAGTTCTGTGGTCCCAGTTGTCACCAACAAAATACGTCATACATCGTAGAATAACTAAAAATAAACATTCCCTGTTTTCCACCTTACCCTTCATATTGAGTACAGATGTAGAAAGAACTTAGAGGCAAGATTTAATGAGAAGGACGTTTACGTTAATCTTTTTTCGCCGCTTCTAACGCTGTAAGACTCTCCGTACGCGTCCAATTATTCCAAGACATTCCGCAGCGTGGAGAGGTTGGACGCCGCAGAATGTCGAGGCGTAAATTTCGCGTGGAAAATCGAGCCGCGTCTTTTGTCCCGCGTCACGCTCAATAGCGCCTCTGCCTCGCAACTCTGCGCTTCCGGGATCGTGGAAATCTCCGCGCGAAACAACCCCTCTTTGTCCTTCCCGTTCCGTAACGTAAACGCCGAGAACTGTGCCCTCCTTCTCGCGAGTACGGAATTAAATGAGAATCCCGCTGTGTCGCGTCGCCTGCCTTAACGAATCACTCTTTGTGCACATGCATTAGCGATCGTTTTCCCTCTTATTCGAGGGAGAAAGAAGGGTCCGCGAGTCCCACGGCGGCCGAGGGTGGCTCTGCCGTGTATCTCTCGGCAAAAGCGCGCTTATAAGCAGCGTTTACGCTTGCTTCCTGCATCCAGGCGGCTAATTCGTTCGACAGGAGACCACCTCTGAGGATTAATGTATTTAAATTTTTATCTTTCGCAAAGATTTGCAAGAATTTTTGGGGCCCCTTAAGTTTTCAAATAAGGGGCCGGCCTTAAATTTCTTAACTCCTCGCTCTCCAAATATAAGAATTCGTCAAATTTTTTATTCCAACCCATTTTACATTGCATTTCTTCAGTTATTAAAATTCTTTTAACAATTTATTTAATTCGTTTCGTGTGTGCGATGAAACATTGTTTTTTAGGCTACTTATATTGAAAATTAAATTAAAAAAATATTACTCTCAACCCTTGTAAGAAAACTTAAGAAATTCGCGATCCCCCCTCCCCCCCAAAAAATCTTAAGTAATTTAAAGACGGACCCTAATTTCGCGACTTTGAAGGCAGAAAAAATTGAACGTTGGCTTCGTGTTCCTATCATAACCTAACCTGTAAAGCCTGCAATTTCCTCTCTTTTAGTACGTTTTTCTTATCCGCTCTTTTATTTTTTTCGTGGAGATTTAAAACCACGCAGCGCCAAGTTGATAAACACGAACATTCCCGACAGCTGTTACGCGAGTTTAATCGAGGTTGCACTTCGTTCCAAGTCCTCTGAACAAGTGGCGTTTATGGAGAAGACTCCATTGCAGAAAGAACGGCTCTAAAATGGTTTGCTTTAAGAACGGCAATTTTGAAATCTCGAGCCACGTTCCGAGCGACCGTCCGCTTTCAATGAAGATGGATTGGAGGCCTTAATTCCGGAGGATCCTCGTCAAACACTCCGCGAATTTCTGATAAGATGCGCTGCTCACCGCGGACAATGGTGAATCATCCGAAGGCAATGGGGAAGCTTCGAGAAGGCTTTTTTAATAATCGAAGACGGCACGAAGTTATCGAGCGTAATATTCTGCGTTGGCTTGTAACGGCGAACGTGCTGGTTACATGGGTGGGCAGATACTTACGGTGGCGTAAGCGAGTGGAAACGCAAACGCGGACGCGGACGACCGATGCCTCGAGTCCCTCAGGGCGAGAAGAAAAAATCGGCCGAGTCAACCACGGAGAACGACATCGGATATCTAATTATCCGCGGACTCGTTTCTCCGGCCTGTGACTAGAATGAACTCTCGTTCACGCACCGTGCACACGTGTACAGGGTGTAGAAGAAGTAGTGCTCTCACGGACGAATCTGTGCATCTGGAGCGCTGGAGATTCATTGGAGGATTCTGTTACGTGACTTTTGTAAACTGTGAAGTAGGGTGGTCCTTATATGTATGGTAAAAAATCAAAGTTTTTAAAATTTTCTTCTGACCCTCTCAGAAGCTTCCAAATAGTTTAAAAGAATTTCGCCTAAAATTTTGTTAAAGTATGTTAAGGATTAAAGGTCGCTCAGTGGCATTGAAAATGTACATGGGAAATATAAACTTTATATATCAAAATATACAAATAAAAAACACGAGGATATTTTGTTTTGTCAAATAGAAGATTTTAAGAGGGTCGGACAATACAAATTTTTAAAGTTGAAATATAAGGACCACCCTATGGTACATGGGAAATATGAAGTCCTTGAGCGACCTTTATATATCAAAATATACAAATAAAAAACACGAGGATATTTTTTTTGGCAAACGGAAGATTTTAAGAGGGTCAGACAATACAAATTTTAAAGTTGAAAAATAAGGACCACCATACTGTGAAGCTCGAGATCAATTTCCTAATTTGAGAAGTTTAGTCGATAGGAGGATGCGAAGTTTCAAAGGAAAGCTCGCCGTTTCTTCGCGAAAGAGTGGGGAAACCCTTGGGTACTTGAAATGACGAACATGAGATTTTTTAAATTACTCATCTAAGTAGTTCTTTTCTTACACAAATTTCTTCTCGTTTCTAACCATTTAGCGCCGGCAGCTGAATCTCGTTGAAGGAAAAACATCCTGTCTTTTGATCGTTAAAAATGGTCTGAGTATTATATTTTATTTTTTAAAAAAATTTCGAAGCTTTTAAAATGCATAAAACGAACGAATACCACTTTCGTCAATGAATAAAATTACTCTAAAAAGGATTCCCTCATACCGGGAATGTATCACATATAACACATCCAGCTCTAAAGAGTTAATACTATTCTTTTTAATACGTTTTGGTCAGCAACCTCGAAATTAATTTGTAAAAAGTTTGTACATACCAATTAGAAAGCACGTAGTGCTTTCTCGGACCAAACATTTCCCCCACCATGCCTCCCGCTGTTCTACAGACCAATGCCGTCCGCGAGTCGAGGACAGCGTGGGGGGAGCGCTCCGCCCACGCCAGTTTCCCGCGACCCGATTGGTCGAAACTTTAACAGTCTCCTGTGACGAAACGGCTCATTTGCGACATATAGTTTCTTCTCAACTTTTCATCCCCTTTTTCGGTACAATACGCAGAAGTGAAATGGACCCTTCTTTTTCTTCAACCAATCTCTGCCCACCCAGGTAGAGTTCTACCCACTCCACGCGTTAAAACCGTGGCAATTACCTTCGTCACACCCTATACAGAAACGCGAGGCGCATATTCGCAGGGACATACGCAGATCCTGGGGACTTAGCGTGTCTCCGAGGATTCTTACGCGTACAGGGAGAAGCGTGCTCGTATTACGGTCCGTACGGTAGGTACTACAGTTACGTTAATCCCCGTGACAGGGACGTGTCGCGCGTAAAAAAAAGCAGAAACGAAGAAGTGGGAGACGCGAGCAAGTGGCCGAGCGACCAGGCCAGAAAGGAGGGACAGAAGCGAGAAGGAAAATGACGGACGGAAACTCTAACCGATTATTAGCCACTCTCCTATCGAAGGACAAACTTCCTGCGCTCGGTCAGCGTGCCTCCGCTAATTAGCAGCACAAGTGATCATCTTCGACGCGCCGTTCGCGATCGTCTCGCGCGCCACTCAGCCAGCACGCACGGACGGATGTTACCGGTCGAGTTCCGTTACTTTTCCCTCTTTCCGCAATCGCGATCTCGATCTCGTCGCGACGCGTCTATTTCCATCGCCAGGTTTTTCGATCTTCCGACGTGGTCGACCTCGATCCTAATACCGGCTTCAGGGGGAGATATACACTTAAAGAGGCCTAAAAACTGACGTTCTTTTAGAATTTTTTTTTTAAGAAAGTATTAACATTATTACACCCCACATTTTTTTTATTAATTAGGCCTCATACTTGGCTGGAGTTCTTCATTTTTGTGAATAGATATAACATTTTCTGCACTGCTTGGAAATAAACTTCGACTTGTAGAGATTGGAATTCTTCTAAATTCGAGTTGTAGCGGTGAAATATGCAAATTTAACATGCAAAATATAGTTCGAGTTAAGGAAGTTTTATTTCGAGTTGTAGAGGTGTTTACAGAAGGGTGGAAGGGAATGAAGAAAACTTTTGATTTATGGAGGTTTTCGAGTTATCCAGGTTCGACTGTATTGTGTAAAAGTTTAAGTCTCCACTATAAATATTGAAAGCCTCATTTTTTATGGGTTTCTTAGTTCAACAGTTATAAATTGCAAAAGGGCAACACTATATTTAAAAAAACTGTAAAATCCAGAATTTTGAAAATTATGAAAAATGCTCCGAGACAAGTCTGTATATTACTGAAGACTAGAAAATATCCAAGTTTCAGCAGAATCCGATATTTTACTTCAAAATGTGCCCGATTGGCGTGGGATGGTCCCTTAAGGTTGCTCAACGATTGAACCTTGAAGCAAGTAGAGGAAAGGGCGCTTGTTCTGAAAGGTGGAAAATGCGATCTTAATGAGTATCGTTTAGAGAACGGGATTAAATGAAAGTTGACTGGTCAAGAAAATAATTATAATCCTGGGGATAATAGGAGTAAGTGGAGTGGAACGACAGCGAGGATGGGACGAGGGCGAAGGAGATCAGAGCGCGAAGGTATGAAAGAGGGCGTAATTTCGCGTAGGAACAAAAGAAAATAAGACGCGGCTTGGAAATTTATCGTCGGCTTAAGAGGCAGCGGAAGATCTTTAGAGGCGCGGTTTTGAATTTACGACGAGTGAATCACGTTGGATGGTACATGGTTCCCACAAGTCGTGAGAATTATTCATTTCCCTGCCACGTTGCGGGCGAGCCTTGTGCTCGGCGTGGAACAACGTCGAAGCACTTTGTGCTCAGCAAAATCTGCTGAACGAAGGACTTCGAGAAAGGAGAAAGTACACAATTTTTGAGAACTTATCGGGATCGCGGTGCAACGCACGAGGGTGAAGGAAATTCAGTGCGTGAGTTCTGGATGGAACGAGTTTAAAAAACTTTTTAAAGTCAGGGAAGCATGTTTCTCTGGATTAAGGCTGCTCGTATAGGGGGAGTCACTTTAATTTACAAATGGATTTGTCGCGGAAAGTACATTGGATTGAAAGTAATAAGGATATTAGTCTTTGGGGAGGGTCTGGAGGACGCTGAGCGAGGATATGATTAGAACTTCTTGAAGGAGAATCGGTGGGTGGAAAGATGGACCGCGTGTCACGATTATGAATATAAAAGAAAGAGTGGAAGGTAGGGTAAAGGCACCAGTAGTGGACCATGTATCAGTAGTCGACCACTTTCAGAAAAACATGAAAAATAAGGTTTTTGGAAGTGACGATCTTTTGAACAAAGTGCAGCCCTCTAACTGCACTCTAACTGCACTTTGTTCAAAAGATCGTCACTTCCAAAAACCTTATTTTTCATGTTTTTTCTGAAAGTGGTCGACTACTGATACTACATGGTCGACTACTGGTGTCTTTACCCTATTAAAGAAAGTGATGTAAATTATAAATGATATAAGATATCAGAGACTTGTTGAAATCTTTCGGAAAGAGGATTTATATCTTAGTTTCCAAATATAGTAGTGTCTCAAAAAGAAGGACGGGGTTTCTGGCTCGAACGAAGGTAATTGCTATCCCCTCCACTTGTATTCTCGCCGCGACGAATGAGCAAGAAGGACACTCTCAATCAGTCCCCCTCTCTCATTCTACGCGATAAGGAAATAAAGGGAAGTCAAAGAGACTCCGTGTCTCGAAAGGAGGTGACGGTTCGGTCCCAAATAAATCTGCAAATCTACTCTGCTTTCTCTGATCACGCCCGGATGGAGACTTTCTTTGCGCCCCAAGCGAACTTGACAAATTATTATTATTATTAGTATATTATTCTTTAGTTTACAATGATAAGAAATTAATAAAACAGAAAAATTGTGCCCCTCATTTATAATACGTACATTAATTTCAGTTTTTTGATGACTTCACTCTGAATTTTTAGTCGTAGCTTAGAACATTTATTAGTATAACTCGCAATGCGGTATTTAATTTATTTTAGTCTAAAAAATGTCAACAATGAAAATACCATTTTGTGCCCTTTTTAATTTTCTAATTTACTCTGTATTAACGAGCCGAAACTGTCTACGATACACCTATGTATACAAGAAATTAAAGCACCATGCCTGCTTACGGTACCATCGACCCTTATTTTCCCGCTCGTTACTCCGTGAGCAGCTTGGAAGCAGCGAAGGTGCGGAACTGTTAGCGGCAGGAAGTCACGGTACCGGAAATCTCGTCCAATGTAACGTTACAACCTCGTGGCCGGAAATGAACATCTTGGAATTGCTCCGCCGCCGAACCACGATCGTTCAATCGAGTAATAAGAGGCGACGAAGAGCGACGAATAGCTGCACACGCTTTCCCGTTCGGCGACATTAAACCGCCTACTCCAAAACGCCACTACGAGCATTTTAACACTTTAATAGCGCGTATCCGTGACTTCGCGATTCTGATCGGTAACTTTCCGCGAGCCTAAGAATTCAACTCTATTTCATATTTATCACCGGCAAAACTATCCCACTCAAAGATTTATATTCTATTATAATAATAATAATAATAATAATAATAAATCGTCTATATTCACCACAAGTTACACGAATCAAGTGATGAGTGGGCGAGGTTCAGCATACCTGCTGTTTCGATGGTTTTCAAAAACCTGTGAATAGTTGTGAATTTTCAAAAAGATCCGCAAGGGTGCAAGTCTACTTTTAAGTGGACGGGTTTTCACGCTGATATTTTCTGGAAAGCCTCGAAAGTAGTGTCCGAGTGGCTCCGAGCGAAACTCTCAAGTAAAATTTGTTTGAAGACTGGAAAATCAAAAATTTTGCATCGACACACGTGGAGAAATCGTGGACATATCCCACTTAAAAGTCAGTAAAAAATGTTGACGTGGGAGTGATGAAAATTTTTTAATTTGGTCATAACTTTCTTTTGAAGGATGAAAAAACGAAAATGTTGGTTGGAAAAACGTGAACAAAGGAATGCCATCATTGTTTAATAAAAATTCGCATTTCGGAGTGCCAACTTCACGGACCTATTTAGATTTCTCAGCAGTCCCGTCAAATGTGGTAACTTTGACCACAAAATTAGATTTTACAGCAAATTCCTCCAACATCTCCTGTGTTACAGGTATTATTCTCAGGCAAACTGCATCTCGAAGTAGACAATTAAATCTATCCAGGTAATTTTCTCTGAGAATACCTGTAATGCTGGAGGAATTTATTTTAAAATCTAGTTTTGTTGTCAAAGTCACCGGCGCGGTGATAATTACCCGATTTGCCGGCACCAATCGCTCAGAGAGCCATGACCAACTTGAAAGAGGGGTGTTTCTCGAAACCTTGCGCCACTAATAAGCGTTCAGACGGACGTCGACCGCCGTTCCGCTTATTCTGCGATCGTTTGCTAAAAGAAACACACACATGCATATTTCTGTGTATGTATATTCGCGTAGGCATTTGAAACGAAAATCGATGGATTGGCGGCGACTCGGGTGACCGGTTCGGAAACTGTCGTGCATTTCTCGCATGACGGGGCACCCTAATTGCGGCACAGGCTCGTGGATCGAGCTCCGTTTTTGGCCACTCTTGACGGCTGACGATAGATCGCGCATACGTGTTTTGACGTGACCGTAAATATCGCGGGGGAGGTCGCTGAAAATTTCGCTGGGGACAGCACCCACCGTTTGCTGCACAGTTTCGTGGTGTCTGGCTGTTACGTAAGCCTCGCGTGTTCATCCCGAGTCGCCAACTAAATATTATGGTAATGCGATTCATAATCGATGGCCCGAACCAGCGCTGGGAAGAATTTCTGCAGGGCCTGGGAAACGATGGTCTCTTAAATCCTGCCTCGTCAACTTCTTTGTAACTGAGGGGTAGGTATTCCAATTAGCTAGGTCGTTTTGATAAATACACGAGGAGATACCCGTCTTTTTTTATCAAAGTTAGAATTTATAATAGCAAAAGTGAATGTAGAATTAATTGAAGGGTTATTATTACTTTTTAATTAAATATTTTTTAATAATTTTTTTAAATAAGGATTTGTGGTTACACTTTACCACTAGAGACTCCGTTAGAGTAGCAGTTCCTGAAGTAATGTTTTAAGTTTCGTAAAGATCCGTTAATATTTACTCAAGTTATCAATATTTACTTTATGATTAAAGAAATATTGGCTTTGGACGAAGAAAAATTGTTGGTTTATAATTTTTATCTTGAATGGTAATGATTGGATAAAAAAAATGTAAATAGAAAACTTGTGCATCATGGCGAGCTTTACAACACTGTATTTTTTAAAATTCAGTTTAACGCTTAATTTTCCAATATTTCTTAGCGTTTGGACAATACGTTCAGAGTTATCTCAGACGTTAAACTGAACAAGTTGGAAAATTAGCTAAAGATTTTCCACCCAAGCATTGAACTCCTGAATAGCACTCTTAACAATATAAACGCCACAGTAAACAATCAGTAGTCGACTCTAAAAAATCTTGAAGACGACATCATCGAAGAGGTCACCGAGAGAAACAGAAGAGCGCACAAACTCGGTTTTCTTCAACCTTGTGGAGAATATTTTCTGATGCATTTTGGCAAGAATAATGCTGGTGATAGGCCCGTTTGCGTGGCATTTAAATCTCCCAGCATTCCTCTAGCAATTCTACCGAATAAACGGAAGGATTTCCCAGGATTGTCTAAAATAATTCCAGCTAAAAACCGCCGTCTCTCCCATTAGTGTATTACCAGAACGTAAACGGTCCTCGAACCAAACTGCATGCACTGCTGCGCGAAATAGCCTTTTCTTTCAAATGAAAAATGCCGCAGAAAATTCGCCCGCGTACACAAGAAGCTGTCTATTATAATTTCAGTGATATCGAGCAAGGCCTTGCAACCTTTAGAAACTGCCAGCGATCGGGAGATAAGATTAACAGATAAGCGAAAACAATTGACTGATTACTACCCGAGAGTGCACAGAGGACGGTGGTTCATAGCTTGGAAAGGAAAATATTTTCCTGTTTATTCTGACGAGTTCTACGCGCGTCCAAAGTTCCCCGCGATTGTTGGCCGGCGGCCAGCAACATTCGAACAAAAGTTTCGGCAGAAGTGGGTAGAACGGCTCGGTCGCCGAGCGTTCTCCGCTCCCCTAAATCCTTCGAAACTTTCTTTTTTACGGGCACGTTCCAGAAATTCAGTGTTCATTTCCTCTGAACAGCCTGGCGAGCTCGTAGGAGCGAACTACAGTGACGTCAAAGCTGCGTTGAAGTGGTGGAACGCCTGTTTATAAAAACGGAGATAAAAACCGACGATAGCCGGCAGTCGACGATAATCCTTTGTTTTCACGCCACTCGTGGCGAACGGAAGCGAGTGAATCGCTCGCACAAACAGAACCGAGGATTGGCTTTGGCTCTGATCAATTTGGCGAACGAGTTGGGTGAGCAAATCGCGCGCTAGAAAACGAGGGAAAAATTGAATAAGGGAACTCGTGGGTAGGGTTGTTTTGAGGACAACGTGGTATTGGTTTCTGTTACTTGGATCGGAAAAGAAATATCGTGGAAAAGTATCGATATCTTTACGCATTGGTATCGAATAGATTATTGTTCTTCGCAAAAAAGGTACTTCTGCATTATCCATGGTGCCTCGATTCCTGCAATCATTTCCTTTTACACTGTCAACCACTCCAAAAGTACATAATAAGAATCAACAGAAACAGATTGTTGGACAATATATTTTCAACGGAAAAATATGTTTTATATTGGGATCTTTTAGGCGACGAGAGAATGTTTGTAGCTAATCTTGGTTTTCTTTAACTCATGAAAATTCATTGATACAAAAATTATATTTTATATTACTTCATGGAATGCATAAGAGGACAGGGCTGAAACGTTTATGTTAATTTCCGAGTGTCTTAAATAAATCAAGATTTAGAACTACTAATGTGTTTTAGTATATATCTATATATATGATTTATTTTCAGCCTCTACGGCCTTGAAAAGGACTTTAGTTTTACAATTACTCACTCATCCATCCATACATTCTAACATTCTTTCTATCTTATTACTGCAAATCTACTCGTCTTTTCTACAATTTTTCTTTTTAAACTTCTTTTCCATCTGTCTCAGCCACTCCACTACGCTTCCATTTACTGTCCCCTCTAAAATCCTTTCTATACTGAATCCTGGTCTCTCTGTTTTCGTGCAATCTTCAATACTAATGTGTTTTAGTATCCATTTTCTAATTTCCAATAGCTAAAGAAACCTGTTGTCCATTAGAAAAACCGCCGATCGTCACTTTCCCTTTCGGCCTCTAATTATTTTGACAATATTAACGAGTAAAGAAAAAATGAAAAAAATTACTTGTGACGCTTTCGATTCGATTCAAATACTTTTCTTTCGGAACCTCGCAAGAATCGATACTAAAAATACTGGGTATCAAATCAAAAGACATGTATTTTACTAATATCGAAACAACTCTACTCGTGGACGACTGGGAAGAAGAGCGAGCCGTCGCACAGTGGGGCAAAGTGACGAAGTTTGTGTCAAAATCAAAGAACTTTTGATAGAAATGAGATAGAGCGATAATTTTTTTTTTAATTAAAGCTGAAAGATTGCAGAATAAGGGAAAATTAAAGAAATTATGGTACCAACGTTTGTTAACTTTGAAAATCTGTGATAAACTTGAAATATTACAACAAAATTGTGATTTATCCAATACCATGTACGGTTAGATTTTTTTCTTGACATGTGGTACATCATTTCCTGTAGATTTTGTCACGCTGATTTCAAATCCGTTCGCAAAATTTGGCTACTACCTCAGGATTTTGGAAAAAATCGATTTCAAGGTTAATACAGATTTTCAAAGTTAACAAACGTTCGTACCATAATTTCTTTAATTTTCCCCTATTCTGCAATCTTTCAGCTTTAATTTAAAAAAAAATCATCGCTCTATCTCATTTCTATCAAAAGTTCTTTGATTTTGACACAAACTTCGTCACTTTGCCCCACTGTGCGTCGCTGCGTCGCGGAGACGGCGCTGCCCGTGAATAGCGGGCGATGCAAATTTATCAATTTGCCGCCCCGATGCGGCGAACTAGATTGAGTCGCAGTGTCGTCGTAATCGCGACGCGCGAACCAGTCGTACGACCGTCGTGCCCCTAATTGTTTGTATACGTACGGTCCACGGCTTTGCTTCCTCACTGGCTGACGTCAAGCCTCCATTCTGGTCGATTTCGCTCCATTCAAGACCCCCGTCGGCTCGAGAATTCGTCGAAGCCCAGGGTACCGAGTACCTCTGGCACACTGATTGGAAGCGACAAATGCTGCCGCGATTTTCGGGGGACATTCTTAACCCTTTGCACCTCGAGTGCGCCACTCAGACATGGGGAAGCTGAAATTAAATTTCATTGAACTTTGGGAGAATGTGGGTGTTGGTGAATCGTGGGGTTAAATGAATTTACTAGGGAGAGAGAGATTGAGATTTTAGATATAGTAATAGTGATTCTTTATTGCAGGAGACATTACTAAGGTAACAAGAAGATAAAAAATGACAAAATAGTACGTGTGAGAAAATTAGAAAGAGAAAGATAGAGTTGGAAATTATATAGGATTCAAAGCCATATGCGTGACGTTGAAAATAGAAAGAGTATGAGTTACTTACTAATTAAGTTAATTACTATTGTTGATACTTGGCAAAAAATAATGTCACATAATAATAACTTAACACAAATAATAACTCTAACTAATAACAATGAAACTCCACAAAATAATAATAATAATAATTTTACATGGTAGACTGTTGAATATTTATCCTCCAATGTTCTTTCCCCTACTTTCAAATAATTCAAGCTAAATACACTAATACTTTTATTATTATTATTATTATTATTATTATACTGTACCCCAAGTATCTACTTACCTGTCCAAAACTTATCATTACTGCGTTAAGGGTACTCTCCCCTCAAATCACTCCAGAAATAGGTCATTCTTAGGATTATATTTAAAAAAAAAAAGAAAAGAACGTCGATGATGTGTTACAAAAATTTATAAAATGAAACAATAAAATATCTGAAATATTTAAACCAGAAGGTCCCCTTGAGTTTTCTATATTTCCAATTTCCCACTAATTTGCGCATAGTTTAACGTTGCCAACTCTCCCGGACATAGTTCTCCGTTTCAAACTCCAGCGCATCGCATCCATTCACGTCGTTCTTGCCTTGTTCTTACCACAGTCTACTCTATTTTGTTACATAGTACAGCAATTAAGTGAACCTCCAGTGCCATTAATTACTGCGCCACTAAAGACCCAGGCGGTGGAATTATACCCGAGCGCGGTTCGTGTCGCGGGTCTCGGTAAAGCCGATGCGAGACAACGCGTTCTCCGGGGAGTCTTTCCGTCGAGTACCCGGGCTCCGTATCTCCGTGAATCTCGAGAGAGGGGAACTTGGGCAGAGACCGTCTAAGGGACCCCTTTTTTTCCCCCCCAAGTCGCGTCTCGGCCCCGCGGAAGGTTCCATTCGATGCCGACATTCGTCTGTCGGCGCACCCGCGCACTGTTCTAGGAG
Organism: Andrena bicolor; assembly: GCA_960531205.1. Lineage (NCBI taxonomy): Eukaryota > Metazoa > Arthropoda > Insecta > Hymenoptera > Andrenidae > Andrena > Andrena bicolor. The sequence goes on from OY482665.1 coordinate 13,915,492, forward strand.
TCATTGCCCCCGTCGGTGTCTATCCCGAGGTTCTCACGCGTTTCCATGCGGCCGGGCCGGGCCCGCCTGTACGTACGTGTTGGTCGTGTCACCTGTCTGCGAAAACAGGTGCCTATTCAAGCGGCGAGATCGCTTCCTCTCGGCCGTCCCGTGCCACGCCTGCCGGCGCGGCGCGACGGACGCGTTGCCCATTGAAAAAGAGCGGCTCGGGCCAAGCCCGGCCGGGGGTGAACGCAATCTACGGAGGGAGCATCTCGACTAATGGGCTTTTTAGAACAGCCCCGCGGTCCATTCTGCCCCACGATCCACCTGTTTTCTAATGCCACCCTCTTCGGGGTTGCGCGCTCGCCCAGGTTGCACCGCGAGCGACGCGTTATTCTAGGGGCTAAAAACACAGCGAAATTTGGGATTTTTTTTTAAGGAACTAGCGAATCGATTTATCTGAAATTTGGACCATGTGTCTGTGCATCTTTGAAGAAGTTGTAGGTTTTTTTTTATTCTTTTTTAGTGGGTGCAAAGCAAACGCGCGGCGCAGAAGTGCGCAAAGTGCTGAATTTATCATTTGTTAATGAAAAAGCAGAAAAAAAATACGGAAACGATGTTATTAGGTTACATCAATATTGAGAAGTAGGTAGAAGAATTTGCACTGGCAAGAAATTGTTAAACGACCTACGTATAGAAGACCCAGGGTGGTTTAAAACAATTTGTAGAATATCATCTGAAGATTTTGAATTTCTAATTTTATTTATTTATTTTACTTATTTCTTTGACATCGACGGATCAAAACGTCCTTTATTATGTAGCTATGGAACAGAAATGGGCTAAGAATTATTTGAAATAATAATTTCGTACCTACAAAAATTTTTATTTCAAATAATTCTCAGCCCATCCGTGTTATGAAATTAAGTAAATAAGAAAGACGGGGAAAGAGATGACAGAAAGCGGAGTATTACATTATACATATCGCAAGGTTAATATCGCACTTCATTTAAATGGATAAAAAGAGTTATTAAAGAAATGAAGAGTGTCGCAGAAACTATATTCACGTTTTGACAGAGATGATTAAAATTAATTTAATTGTACTAAAGTTCGCCGAACGCGCGCGATATTTTGCGCAACACGTTTGGCCCGGACCCGTGTTTATTTATTAGGACACACGACGTTCCTCGTTGAAGTACAAGCGAAAACAGGCACATGGAGATTTTAGCTCACGTCCTCACACGGAGTATCGCGTTTGTGTTGCAGGTAGCCCAAATGCCAGGCCGGCACGCGAGCCTTCTGAAAAGCACCGTCTCGAGAGCTCCTTGGTACCGGCGTAAGTATCCGAAGAACGAGAAATGGTATTCGGTTCCTTCGTTTCCTTCGTTTCCCGCGCGACTCTACGCGCATTCGCGCGCCGCCTCCGTCGTGCCACTCCGTTTCCCGATGTTTGCGTACCGAGGCTTGTTCGCGTAATTGGATCCACTCGAGGTATTGATTTTGGCGAAAGATCTGCCGCGCTAACTCTCCCGTTTCTATAACGAATTCGCCGGGCTGAAACCCGCTCAGCCATACGTAGTGTAATATGATCGTAAGTAATATGATCGTAAACATCTCTCGAGACACGGTTAACTGCGTTCTTTCCCGTGCAAACGTTCGCGTGGACATTAAAGTAGAAGAACTAGTTTTTCTTTTTGCACACGTACTGCTTATATGATTGTAGATAATTAAAGCAGTGGCGCACTCGGCATTTAATCTCGGGGGAGCGAAATTGAACGGAAGAAAATATTTCTGATACGAATTTAATAAAATTCATTAGGCGATTATGAAAATTTATTTAACGAACAAATCCTGTTTTATTTTTAAAAAGCTCCTTCTTTGGGGGTGCCAGTTAAACAAATAAATGTATTCAAAACACCTTTCAATTTTTGCCTGATTCACAGGGGTACCATTTATTTTTACGTCCAATACGTATTGCTTACGGTTAAAAGGAACGGAAAGCCTCGAGCGGGCGTTCAAAATACTCCCATATGAATCAACCTCGTCAAGAGCATCGGTGTTTATGCGTGCTGGGCCTGCGGCGCCTCGCATCGCCCGCGAAATATACCAAAGCCCTCGAGAGTGCATCGCGAAGCCTTGCCTCCAGCAAAGATCGAAAGCGGGGTACGCGATTCGCGAGTTGCACGTGGCTCGGGCGGGCGAAGTAAGCGAAACCGAGATAAACCGATTGGGTGTACAGGGTGCTTCAGGGAGATTGGTCTCGAAAATTTTCATGCTCACACGTGCAAGTCACTGACTATACATATTCGTTATTAAATACTAAATATAACTAAAGGAGGATCCCATTGCACGATCTCGATTTTGAAAAGTTTATCTTTTTTAAAAATGGCAATTACTCAAAGTCAAGCATGTGATTTCCGACCTAAGTTTTCACCTCCGTTTCGTAATAAACAATAAAACAAGACACTCGTCGAAAAATCGTCGGGAAAAATAATAGATTGTAGTCTTAAGTATATTCGTGCAAAATTTCATTCAAATCGGTTCAGTAATCTCTGAGATATTTACATGGTACCGCAAATATGAAGAGGTCTTGAGAGAAGGGGCTGTTATGGCATCGTTTCTTAAGATATCAATTTTTTTGTCTTGATTTTTAAATATAACGTTTTTTATATAAATAAAAAAATCATAGAAAAAACCCTGTCAAAGGTGTATGCAACCCTTAAACCACCACTACCCTCTTAGTGGCCATCATAAGTCGAAAAGGAAACGTGTCAAGTCACACGTATTTTCAAATTTTCATAGCAACCTGTTTGAAGCACCCTGTAGACTACTCTAGCCACCCGCGGGAGCGCGTTCCATCGCGAGCTGCCGTAATCGAACGACGAGAGCAGACGGGGGCGCGTGCGGAATTTGCGTGGCGACGCGCTCTGAGAAGTTCGGAGGGACATCACAGTAGAACAGACAAGCAGTGGTGGAGAACTATATCGATGGTACTTACGATAATTATCGATGGTTCTCACTATCGGAATTTGTAATGATATTACAAATTAAATTTGGAATTTTGAATTATTTTTTAATTGACTAACCTACGATTTTCAATACCGATAATTATCGGTAGTGAAAATTAGTGGTGGAGAACTATCGATGGTACTTACGATAATTATCGATGGTTCTCACTACCGAAATTTGAAATAATTTACAAATTAAATTTGTGATTTTGAATTATTTTTTAATTGACTAACGTACGATTTTCAATACCGATAATTATCGATAGTGAAAATAAGCCATCTATAGTGAGAACCATCGATAACTATCGTAAGTACCATCGATAGTTTTCCACCACTAAATTAAGCGTCCGATGCTGCCATTCCCCTAACCTTTGGGTCGGTTATGCGTCGCGAGTGTTGCGACGCTCAGCCGGACAGTCGCGACCAGCCGTTCTCTCGACAAACGTGCCAGACCGCCTTCCTTCCGCGTTCGATTCTTTCTCCCTCGGTTCTTTTTCCTCTCGCGAGCCCGCCTTTTTCTCGCTTCCCGCTCGAGCACGAATAATCGAGGGGACCGACAGCGGTATAAAAGAAAAATTTGGTTTAAGTTACTGGAGAACGCAGAAATAAGATTTCAGAAAATAAAGTTTCACTTATTTTTCAAAAAATAAAATTTCACCTATTCTCCACAAAATACAGTTTTACTTATTTTCTAATGAACAAAGTTTCACTTATTTTTCAAAAAAAAAAGTTTCACCAATTCTCCACAAAATACAGTTTTACTTATTTTCTAATGAACAAAGTTTCACATATTTTTAAAAAAAAAAGTTTCACCTATTCTCCACAAAATACAGTTTTACTATTTTCTAATCAAAAAAGTTCCACTTATTTTTAAAAAAAAAAAGTTTCACCTATTCTCCACAAAATACAGTTTTACTTATTTTCTAATGAACAAAGTTTCACATATTTTTCAATAAATAAATCGAACCTAATAGCACAAAGCCAAAGACTGCTATAATCCACTGATTCGGTGACTCGCGAAAGATGCCCGTTGAAAAAGCCGATACGAGGAACTGAACCGAGATATAGTCGGTGAGTCACGATACCCATCCTGCTCTCGTGGAACGGCTTTCGCAGTATCTTCTAGGCGCATCCTTTGAGCGCGAACGCGATCCAATGTGGTCGGGCGTGATCCAACGTCTTGGATTCCCGTCACGGTTCCCGCGATCCCCTCCGTCTTCCTTCCTCCGCGCCGCGATCTACACCTTTCCCTCTGCTGTATTAAGTTTATTGTCAGAATTCAATGGTCGGTGGCTGGCAGTCGCTCCTAAGCGTTCTTGCACCGATCTCTTACGTCGGACCAAAAGCGAACGTCTATCCACTCGTAGAAGTTTTTTCCCCAGTTGATCCGACGCCGATGAAATTTTGATTTAGCACCGACAATGGCGATCGAAGCGGGAACGTATCGTATCATTTGTACAGTTAGCCGGCGACGTCGATCCGTTAAGGTGGCCGTTCCAATGAGCGGCTGGCGACTGCGGCTGGCGACGCTCCCACTAGTGTAAGGGAGAAGTATGTATCTGTTTCTCCCTTGCACTAGTGGAAGCGTCTCCAGCCGCAGTCGCCAGCCGCTCATTGGAACGGCAGCCTTTACGGGAAAGAAAGCGTTTCACGGGGATCGTTGAAGCGTTAACAGATATTAACTTACGGCGCTTGGTGTAATTAGTTCCAATTGGTAATTCAAGCGCGACCTCTTTCCCGCTCGGCTCGAGACCAGACGGAGAGGATAGTAGAGAGAGAGAGAGAAGGAGAGAGAGAGAGAGAGAGAGAGAGAGAGAGAGACGCCGGGAGAGAGGGAGAGAGCGGACGGGCAAAAGTGCACGCGGACAGATTCGAAGCGCATCGATTTCTCCGCGCCGTGTCGGTGTTACGCGCGTTGCCCCGGCGATACTGTTTGTTTCTCGTTTCCGGCGCGAGAATCGGTTCACCTTCTTTTTTTCTCCCTCTGCGCAGGTGAACGGTGGAACGAAGACGATGCTGTCGTATATGCTGCCGACGGAAGAGAAGCCGCCACCGGGGGACTCGAATCAACCGAGCAACTATCGCGCTAGTAAGCCGCTGAAGAGTCCGCGGGAACGTCCTCCGCTAGCCGGCAAGCCGGGAATCGCGGTCTCGCCGAGGAATCACGCTGACGCGGCTAGAACGATGATCGTCTCGACGAAAATCGAGGAGCAGCCCGGCGAGCACCAGCATCCCCGCCAGCAGCACGAGCAACATCATCACGGGCCCAGCGAGAGCCCGAAGCACAACGGCAACGTGGTGAAAAAGTCGACGTTGCACACGTCCAAGGTCACCAAAGACGAGAGCCTGTACAGCATCAACAGCGACACCAGTACGGTCGGCAGCGATCGGAAGAACAAGCTCTTCAATGGGGCGAAGCACACTAGTCTAAAGAGGTGAGGTGAAAAAGCGCGGCGAGCACATTATCCGTGGTGGCTAGAGAACAGTGCCGGCGGTAGAGTTCAGGGGTCGTTCGAGACCACCTTTCTAATTTCGTTCGCGTCGGTCTTTAACCTTCTCCCCGCGCTGTATCAAACTCTCGCCCGCCGATTAACTCTCGCCGAGTCTTCGCTATTTCTGGCAATTTTCGATCGGACCGTAACTCCTCCACCTTCCCGAATCGTTCAACGTTTTATAGCCCCCTGGCGTCTAAACCGAAACGCGTCGAGGACGTGTTTCTGATTTCTGCCGTACCGATCGCGACACGACTCGCTCGACCACCCGTTGCACGCGCCGTCGCGTGGAAACGGCCGCGTCGCGCGAGCGTTCGACGCAAAACGCACCTGGCAGGGGCAAGAGTAGCGGTCGCGCGAGAGCACGCGGAAAGCGAGTCGTTCACTGTCAAGGTGGCACGTTTCGACGCATTTGCTCGGGTTAAAATTATCTGCCGCTTCGAAAAACACTCGCGGTGCTGTTCTTATTCCCGACGACGCCTCCCTCCGTCGTGCGGCTCGGTTACGATCGACGGCCGAAGTATAGTCGTCGCGGGCCCTGTTATTCGCGCGCGTTACCGCTGCCACGAGTTTCGACCGATGATTCATGCGCTAATACGTCTCATTGGGCAACGGTTTACAAAGGCGACCACGATCGAAGCCTCGACGCGATGGTGGACGTCCATACCGGTTTGCTAGCCGTCTTTCGCAGCACATCCCACTGAAACTCCCGTGACATTTACATGTTGGGTAGGTCACGGTCATACGATGCTCTTGCGGACCGTGCTCGAACAAAGCCCAACGTATGGGGAGCCCCCCCTTGTGGCTAGAAATACCAGTTCCGCAGCATTGTGTTTACTCGATTCTTTTCTTCGACCATCCTTTTTCTCTTACTTCGATCCAGAATTTGTGGCAACAAATGTGCTCGTTTGAAGATATTTATGGGTAATCGGTGTCATAAAATGGACACGTTGCAAGTATGTACATTTCGAGGTGCTATTGTTCCGAGTAAGTAATGGCAAACAGTTGTATAACCTTCGTTAAGAATGTATAGGGTGGTCTGTGTAACTACGAGTCCTGGAATATTTGTCTCAGCGGAAATTGTGTAATCGAGAAGGGTGACGTGTTATTCGAATTTCAAAGTCGATTCCACTTGCATTTTAGAGGGGAAAACAATTGTCCGAGTGTGAATTTATCTACATACGTAGAAATGGTGAAATCTTTAAGCGAGTTGCGAAATAAAATTCAACCATTCTGCGATGAAATATCGTCTTGACGAGGTTCCTTACACTCAATCTTCCCGATGAGGTGTTTGGAGAGATTGCCTGTGCTTATGGTGTGGACTAAACTCATCTTGTCGAAGTAACCGTAAAATCGATGAATTTACTCGAAGGTTGTCTGAAAGAGATATTACTCATGCGCGATAATACAGTGGGGGAAAGGAGGGAGGAACAAGTGGTCACGAACGAATCGGACGCATCTGGATCTGCGAATTTTTTTTCACCAAATTTTTTAATTTCTATGCACTCTACTTGATAAGAAGATAAAAAGTTCAAGGGAGTAACTGTTAACCTCTCGACTAACTAGATTCCCCAGAATTGCTTTTAGGCTGGAGTGCTTCCCAGGGCTGTTCCTGAGTTGTTGGCCACCCAGACGCAAAAACAACATTGCCGCCCTTATTAATTTAATTATGTTGTAGCCCTCGTGAAATTAGGAGCAGTGTTAAGTCATCATCTTGCCAATTTCGATTTTGTTTAAATAATATAGGGCTTTGAATTTTATAGATTTTTGCCTATTTCCGTGAAAATGGAAATTACTTATGAACTTTTATCCCGAAAACCAGTATTGGATAATTTAAAAAAAAAATTAAATAAGAAAATGTTTTCATAAACGTTTTGATTATTATTTTTATTAGTCAAAATTTTACATATAATACACGACCTGCGGATACTTCTAGTTTTGGCCGCTCCGGTGCGGGGGCACCTCCTGCACCCCGCCAGGAACGGTCCCGGGTGCTTCCTTACAAAAAAGTCGAATTGAATTTCTTTTACTAAATTTCAACCTTGACATCTATGACCACGGTTCTCACGCCGGGTATATTTGTCACTGGATCGAACGCAGTAATCGCAGGATATCTGTGGCGAACCACGTGACTCGATCGCATCTTCGCGTCGTAACACAGATAACCTGCCGAGTGCAGCTTTGTTGAGTAATTTCCCCACTACGCGGCAGCACCATACCGAGAATCACTCCAGTTCAGATCAGAACCCCGCCGTGTAAGAAATGGGGGGAAAAAGCGGAACGTATCCGTAGCCAGAAGATACCGATAAACTCCGAGAATCAAGATAAAAACAGGAGATTCTTTTAGAAGTTTCATTGAATTCCTGGGCGTTAGAAGACTCTTTATCTCTGGAATTTCACTTCGACTGTACGGATAAGCATTGAGGCTCATCGTCAATGAGCGTGAATTAGTGGTGGAGAACTATCGATGGTACTTACGATAGTTATCGATGGTTCTCACTATCGAAAACTATCGATGGCTTATTTTCACTATCGATAATTATCGATATTGAAAATCGTAGGCTAGTCAATTAAAAAATAATTCAAAATCCCAAATTTAATTTGTAATTTCATTACAAATTTCGATAGTGAGAACCATCGATAATTATCGTAAGTACCATCGATAATTCTCCACCACTAGCGTGAATCAGTTCCCCCCTCCCCCGACATTTTCGAAATGTCGATGCTCTCGCAAGCCACGCTGCATGTAAAGCAGGCGTGCCTCGGTATCAGTGATAGACTCGCAGTTTTAATCTCGACCGTGCTTGATCGCCGTAACCCGATACCTCGTTCGCGGGATTTCGATTTTGATATCGGACCGCCCGCTGCTGCGGTTACCGAGTGTCCGATTCGCTCGCTGCGAGCGCTGTCACGCGATAGGAAATTGAGGTTTACGGGAACTATTTTTTTCCCCTCCCCGCCTTTCCACACGGTTGACAATCATTTTTACGTCTACCGTTATCTCCTTACCGTACCGAATCTGCTGCGCGTGCGTTCTTCGTTACCAACGACTGCTCGGTAAAAACACGTTGACTCCTTTCTTCGATGACTCAGCGACCGTGTAAACAGAAAAAGATACTAATGTATTTATGCAAATGCTACAAGCCGGCTAACCGTAGATTGCGTTTGTGATGCCGCAGAGTCTCCTTTGGCTCGAGCAAAGGATCGATGGTGGAAACCCTAGTATACGAGACACCTGTGCAAGAGGAGCCGGAGATGAATCGTTTTTTGGATCACAACGGACGCTTACCCTCTCTGATCACGCCTGTACCTGATACCGAGTAAGTAAACAGTTTTTTCTTTCTCGCTCTCTGCTCGGTCGCCCAGTGCGTACGCGTCGGAATTTGTCGCCGCGTCATCTGGCGCGCTGTATGGGTACCCCGCTAGAACGTTTCCGAACGTTGCGTGCGCGTAACTGACGCGATTATACGTAAACTTGCGAACGTATAATCTTTCTAGACGGTACGAAGCTAATCGTTACAACAGGGGAATAATTTATATTCGTTTGCAACTCATAATATTCTTTCGCTGACAAAATTATTCCGCCTTTCCCCGATGAGATCACAGTCAGCCGTTACCGGAGCCGCAGTTTGGCGCTTTAAACACCTCCGCCTACGCACGCGCGCGGTTTTCCTAATAGACTTCTACTTATCGCCCGGTGCGATCATTATCACGTTTGATCCGGTTAAACGACGCGGCTCGTGCTCGGAATACTTAATGTCGTTGTTTTCGACAACGCCAATGTCACATGCAGGCTCAAGTTCCGTTAATGCAGGTGGACATATCTACGTGCAACTTTTTCCCCGCATTATTGCTTACGCCGCGTTACGAACCGCCCTCCCTTTCCAATCGATACACCGCGCACACAAATACGTTTCGAGGGAGCTGGCGGTGTATAGGGGGTTTTTTATATTTTAAGACGAAAAGTGGCACATTGACATAAAAGGTAGCCGTATTGACATCATTCTCGAGAAGGTTGGAAATACGCTCCATCAGCCGCGAGATAAGACATGATGTCATCCGAGGAATTTTTACACATCGGTGAATATGAATTTGTACGCGCGTGCCTCGCGATACGTCCGGCTATATTCCGCATACATTTCGCCGCGTACGTATGCAAATCGAATACGCCGTTACTTGTAATCTCATTCCTCTGGCATGTAAATTACTAACATGCTATATTAATTTTAACATAAAGAGAATAAATTTAAAAAAAAAACGCAAATAGTTCAAAAGGTACTTTAATGTGTCCCAAACGTTTGACACGTGTGACGACATAATTTCGAATTTTCTCGAAATTTTTAAAAAAGGCAAATGAACTATAAAATCCTTTCATCTTTGTAAACTCCGGGAAATGGTAAAATCTGCAAAATGTCAAAGTTTGGTGGAGTTGGGCGTTATCCAGATAAAACTTCTATCTAGGTAGAGGATCAAGGAGGATTTCTAATTAGAAAAAGTTTTGTTCGTTCCAAAGCCCCCCGGTGTATGGGGGAGGGCACGAGTGGCGTCGCGGTTTCTTAGACTTCTCGGTAGAGGGCGGCACTCTCGCGGTTAGTCTCGCGCGTCCTCGGTCCTGCCCGTTCAGTGTAGAACGTGACCAGGTGGAGCCAAGGGGAGGTCTATAAACGCAGGCGTGGTGCCGAGGATTTACGATCGATCTCGCGACTCCTACACCGAGCTTCGTTAGCCGGAGAAGCGGAGTTTCAGTTCGTGTCGTGCCCGGGCATCGGTCAACAGCCCCGTACGTGCGTTTTCGCGAGCAGTGTATACCGCGTTCGGGCTAGTGCGGCCGCCGCTTCGAACCCGGTGCGGGAAGTCGAGGGGAAAAGGACCGTGCATGCCAGGAGTAGACACAGGAGCCTCTCGTCGTTGTTCCCGAGCCACGGCCACGGGAAGCTGACGGATTCTCGTCTGTCAGGTACAGCTCTCTTTCACAATAGTCTCTTGGTAAACAGAAATTCGCGCGGCGATTCCGGTGCCAATTGTAACGCGACGAATCGGAGCCGGGATTACGCGGGCCCCGAATCGGTCCGAGCCGCGTTTCGAATAGCGGATCGAGTAGACTCGACCGCGATCTTCTCGACGTCCCTTCGCTTCTTGACTACTTTAAGCGGCACAATAGGGAGATTAGTCGTGTTGTGTTATCGCGTTCGTCTCCAACTGGTGCGCGTCGCGTGTATCGCGCTCGGCAAATCGATCCTCGTCGAAAGGTCTGTAAACGGGATGAACTAACGCAATAAAACGTGGTAGGTGGAGGATGAGAAACGTGTCGCCGTTACCCTCGGCGGGGGAGAGTTGCGGGGAGGAGGGGGGTAGAGTAAATGTAAAAGAACCCGAGTACTCTCGTTGGCCAGTTACCATGGCGACGAGCCATCTTGACACACTACGGGACCCTTTCTTTCCAACCTTTGGAGTTGCCTTTTGTTAAGCCGCCACCTACGCTCTACGGGCAGGTAACGCCGGTCGTTTTCACGTTAACACGGCGCTTCGGTTTTTATATTCCCCTCGCGTCGAGACTCGTTTTTCTCTCGTTCCTGGAGCGCCAAGAACGCTCGTCGGGGAAATTTTAATCTTAATTTCCTACAACGGGAAACACCCTTTTGGACGCGTGTTTGCGGAGGGAAAATAAAATGTAAAATTACGGGAATCATGAAGGAATTTAAAACGAGTCTTTTAAATTACATTTTCATATCCATCGCGAGTATAACTGAATATGTTTTACTTTTAATGGTATTGTAAGGACTCGTTGAGTAGCTTGAAAATTTAAAGGGAGTAAAACGATAAGATTCCACGAGTCTCTTTTCACGTATTATTAAAGATATTGGATATTATCTGGAGAAATTCGCTGTGATTCTTCGGAGCAACCGAGCTACGCGAATTAAAATATTTTTAAAGCATTATCGCCACTGAAAATGAAGAGTCGTCGATAGCTCTAGAAGATAGCGACGTGTTATCGATCCCCGGCTAGCTATCGTTATTTTTCTAACAACGTTCCTACGCTTTATCCATCTATCGAGAATCACGATTTCTGTCAAACCGCTTGCAATTTTCTTCTACATTAATTCAAAATTAATTCCATAAAAATTATGTATCTACTTAGCAATTACTACCCATTAAACTTTTTACAGTGAATGTTTGCGATCCCTATCGCTAGAATCTGTACCACTCCCAACAGCTTGCGGTGTAACTTGAATTTTTCACTTTCCATATTCACTTACATAGTTTCTACGTTAATACTTTAACAGTTACTATTTTCTCCTCTAGACTTTTCTTCCTTAATTACTTTCCCTTCAATTTATGCTTTTCTTTTGCATTTTCAATGAGAAATTCCGTGTAGCTCGGCGAATAAATATAAAAAACAAAAGAATCTGTCTAGGAAGCGCAATAGTTCTTACCATGTACATATATACAGCAGGGTGTTTCGTAATGCGTTCGAGGAATACGAAAATCACTGGACTCCAAGTTGTATAACAATCGAACGTTTCTTCGCGCGTTTCTTCTGCTCGCTTTCGTAACGATATAAATTCAACCACGATATCGAAGCTCGACGGTAGTCGGTCATGCGTGACCAGCGTGTCCGACGTGTACCTCTGCGTACACTATCGAAGACTCGCGTTTTCGAGCGTATCGCACCGAGAGATATTCCCGTCACAAATCGATTACAGTTTTTCTCCTTTGGAAACTGAACGGGCTCCGTTAACGCTTCGGCGGCTGTTGTCATGTACGCGTGACTTTAGTCTTTCTGCCACTATATCGCCTCACTGGGCTTATCTCGCGTTTATTTAGCTTTTCAAGCGATATCTGCCTTTATATGCCTTCGTAATCGTATTCCTTACAACTTCGTGTGCTTTCTTTTGCTCTACAAAAGTCGTCAATTTTCAAAGCTTCCTGCAAGTATCTCGATTCTACGAAATCCATAGAAATGCTACCTATTCTGTTTATTAACAGAAATATTTTATAACCAGAGATTGAATTGGAATATTTTAGATCCAGGAAAAGTCACACCTCGATTCTACAGCAGTAGTAATAATTCCTTTAACCGAGTGAATTGAGTAAATAGCTGCGGATCTGTTTCGCAAGCGTTCTATCTGGTTGATTTCGATTTTCCGTCGAAGATTGCCCAGAAGGCGGGCGTGGAGGGCGGAACAGCGTCGGTTTCCAGCGGTAAATTCCTTCCAGTTATGAGCGCAAATTGAAATGGCTCGTGTGGGAGTCAGCGTCGCGACACGAACACTCGCGTCGATCCCATTTAACATTTCGCACACTGGCCCGCGGCGGGTATGTACCACTGATCGGATACGCTGTATCGTTACATAAATTCCGGCGAGCGTAAGGAGTTAAAAATACATTGAAGCAGACGCGAGACGGGCGTGCTGCTCCAAAATGGAAAACGCCGCGCTGCGCCGTGAGTCGACCATTTTTGTCGCGCTACCGATCCGGAGCGTTTACAAAACAAGCTAATCGTCCTTGCTGGACCTCGTTTTTCCTACGTGCGCGATGCTCGACTTTCTAATCGTCGGTACAGTTTCTTTTCAATCTCTTCTCCGATATTCGACCACCCAGCCCTGCTTAATCTGTTGCGCGTTTCTAATCCCCAGCCGCTGGAACGATTTAAGCTGCTTTCTTGCATCTGCAACGCTTGAAGCTGAACATCGTTGAGCTCTTAACTGGTGCAGACGAGTTAACTCGTCGGTTCAAAATGCTTTATCACTGCGCGGGACGAGTTAACTCGTCACTTCAAAATACTTCTTCACTGGGCAAGACAAGTTACATCGTCATTTGAAAATGCTTCTTCGGGCACGACGAGTTAACTCGTCACTTCAAAATGCTTTTTCTGTGGGCAAGACGAGTTAACTCGTCATTTGCAAATGCTTCTTCGAGCACGACGAGTTAACTCGTCACTTCAAAATGCTTTTTCTGTGGGCAAGACGAGTTAACTCGTCATTTGAAAATGCTTCTTCTCGGGGCACGACGAGTTAACTCGTCATTTGAAAATGCTTCTTGTCGGGGCACGACGAGTTAACTCGTCAGTTGAAAATGCTTCTTCTCGGGGCACGACGAGTTAACTCGTCATTTGAAAATGCTTTTTCTGTGGGCAAGACGAGTTAACTCGTCATTTGAAAATGCTTTTTCTGTGGGCAAGACGAGTTAATTGGTCAATTTAAAATGCTTCTTCACTGGGCAGGACGAGTCAACTCGTCACTAATATTAAAAAAATTGCGCCCATTGCGAAAGAATGCAAATATCATTTGTTTCTTATTACCACTGCAGAGGCAGTATACCTTCTGATATTTCTTCAGGTGTAAGGCCTGCACTTTCGATTATTTTTCCTTGCATGTAGAACGTTCTATCTGTATTCTCTGTATGCACTGACCGTTCTCAGTCGAATCGAGGATAGCGCGCTCGACCTCGTGAGGTTGCAGACTCAATGGCGCCCACGTCCATATACGCCGGCCATCCGCCCCTTGCTCGTCGAATGATCGATGCTAATACTCTCGAGTATCTCTGCGACGTAGCAGGCGACGATCCTCTCGCGAAATTGGGTTAGAATTCCGTTGAAAGGGCTTTCGTAGTCACTACTACCAGCCAGGAACCATTGCTTCCTGCCTCACCCAACAAAACTCATTTCTTCTTCTTCACGTTCCGCTATATATTTTGCGATAACTTTCAATTCACACATACCCGATTTATTCTAACAGATTGAACATTAAATTTGCATTTACCGTTAATTCAGAAATATCGACCTGGTCAGTTTTACAAACAAGCCAACGATTTATTTTCTGTCTTGTACAAGCAAACAGCGTGGTATACCCAAAACTCTTTTAGTCGAGGTAACACATATAACGCGCGCAGAAAATCCCACAGATTGTTCCCCGTTGCAAGGCGTTGGAACGATCTCCGACGAAAGCGAGTAAATGGAGTAGTTGTCAAAGGTGCGCGTCTAGCAGCTATTAGCTCGCTCGACCGGCCGTGGAGCGGAGCATTTAGCGCGGCATTGCGCCGCTGCTGTGAACGCGAGGGGGAACGTTTCGGGGCGAATCGTCGGCGCGGATGATATCACGGGCTCAAGGTCTAAATTTTAAATCGTACACAGTAGGTGTTTAACTGCGCGATGACGTCAGACCGCGAGCTACCGCGACTCGAGCCTCGGTCGTGGGTGTCGGGGAACGAGGGGCCGAAGTATGGCGGCCGACAGAGACGCGTAAACACTGCCTCGTTGCATACACTTCGCGAATTCATGTGCTACACAGCCAACTTCTACTCGCGTGTGGTGCTATACAGGGTGTTACAAAAAAAAAAAAACAGTTGACTTTAGTGGCTTATAGCTGTCACCGAGGGGAGTAAAAAATGTTTAACCAACGTAGATAATGAAATGTAAAATCCAGAAACGAACAGCCTTTTATTTCAAGCGGAAGAAAGACGGAAAGTGAAAACAAACTTCTGCTTTACATCGACGGAATTAATTTTAAGGCCTGTGTTAATTAAACATCTTTTACTCCTCTCTGCGAATAAAGTCCCCAGAGTGTTGGTCCTTTTTTTAACACCCTGTGTTGATATAGCCTTGATAGTTAATCTAGAAAGTGTTAGTAAACGTGTCCTTCAGGATCGATTGTTCCCGAGTTGGAAAACATTTCTCTGTTGTCTTTCGCATTAGGGAAGGTTGAGAAGGATCGGTTGAAGGTCAAATGTGTCCATTAGTGGCCAAATGACCGTTATTGATGAAACCTATGTCTGTTTTCGAATGTATAACATGCTCGACAAAAGAACCTGTTGAGTTGTACGCGACGAAACGAAACGAAGGCGCCCCGAACACTTTCCCTGATGAGTAGAAACGTTTGTGCTTTATAATTTCGGCCTAATTGGTTTTGGAGCGTGGGTTTGCTAATAGTATTCTGTCTGCTTTGGTGATGGAGGCTATACATGTCCGAAGCTGAAGCTACAATTTCTCAGCACTCTGTATAAATTAATTCTACTATCTCGTGCTTCTTCTCCCTCGGTTTCACTGCCCGTCGAGCACCCACACATCGCGCGCGCGTGTCGCGAGCCGATTTCTCTGGCTTAAGGCGCGTAACACTCGTGCATTATCCTCGTAAGATCGATTTCTTCGTAACCGGCTGCATCGGGACGAAAAGTCGCGTGACCGTGGCACGGTGAAACCGGTTTCGAGCCAGACCTCGGCTTCGTTTCTATATCCTTTCGGTTTCTTTCGTTCTCGTTGCGTGAAACTGCCTTCCTACCACCCCCTTTTTTCATCTCTTCGCTCAGACGAAAGTCGCAGACGCGCGTAATAGGACGTCTCGCCGTGTCGTGGAACCACTCTTCGACGGCACCGCAAGTATACCAAGGATGGGGCCAAAAATAGTTATTCTTTTCTGAAGTAATGGAACGTCTTCGATAATGATATATATATATGTTGCCTTCGTTTTATTTTATCCTTCTAGCGTAGCGGCCACCTTGGTATATGTAGCCTGATTTTTATAAATATACCAAGCAGTAGTGGGGTTTCTGATGCGTATGCGTTAAAGAGGCTAATAAGAACTGTACTGAATTTTTCTTTGACACTAAAAGCAGTGCCTTTATTTTTCACCCTTTTTATCAGTTCAATGGCTTTTCTCTTCTTTTTTTCCCTTTCAGTCTTGGTCGAATGTTGCTCCAAGATAATTTTAGTTTAGTTTACCTATATGTAATCCCGCTTTTTGTAATATACCCGTTTAATAATAGTAATAATAATAATAAGAAAAAGAAGAAGAATTAGAATAATAATAACTGTATCTAATAATAATAATGATAATAATGAAACTCCACAAAATAATAATAATAATATTAAAGATTGAGCTGTTTAATATTTACACTGGAAAGTTTGTTCCCCCTACTTTCGAATAATTCAAGCTAAATACAATAATGCTGTACCCCAAGTAGTTACCTATTTGTAATTTATCTTCTCTGCGTTAAGCTGCACGCAGAACACTATACTAATGTAAGCATTAAGTGGACCACCCTGTAATTCCTTCATCCAGGTACACTATATCCTCGTCAGAAGAGCATCGATTCGATCGACCTTCCTCTATCGCATAAAAGAGGGCGTGTTGTTCGTGAGTACCTAATCCCAGTGATGTTAAGTACATGAATATCAGCGTTCGCTATTGTCATTTCGCTAGTAAAATTGAACGCTCGTCCCTCTCAATTGTACGGTCGCTGTTGCTGCTTTATCTTCCGAATCGACATTCAAGGGGCAACCAGTCAGCCTCGTCGTTTGATATTCACGTCCATCGGACGTACATATGCGCGGGTAACTTCACGCGCAATTAACCGCGCATTGATACGAGATACATTAGCGTACTGCTCTGCAAGCTTTATGTGCATCCGCTCGAAACAGGGTATCCACGCTAATTGTCCAGAAAGCAGCATTCGATTGGCGGAAAAAACACGTTACAAGTGGAAATGAGATCGTCCACGCATAAACTCTAGCTGAACACTTTGACGGCCGCACCTTTCGAACAAACTTACGGCCACTGCCAATCTTTTTCAAAATTTTATTTTTTTTTTGTTTATTACGAGTATTTTTGTGTACTCAAACTATCTGTTCTCTCTTCTAGGCTTCTCTTCTTAATTATATTTTGTATGGAAGGGTTTACTCAGCATATTGCAATCAGAATGTAAATCTTTAACTGGAATACTTTTATTACCGGTAATAAATATGAAATAAAATAGAATTCTTAGACCCATCTGACAGCGTCCATCAAAAAGTTAATAAAGCGTTTTTTTTTGCGCTGCAATATTTATTACTTGCGTTTAAAAGCGAATAACAGGTTCTCGCGTGATTAATAAAACATTCAGCCGTATTCTACTCGTCGGTACAAACGATGCTTGTAATTCTCGGAGGTGCAAACTTAAAAAGGTTTTTATCGCGCAAGACTTCGCCGTCGAAAAATATCGATTAAACGCTTTCCGTGGAAACCCGTGGGGCGCCCCTCGAAGGGAAAGAGGGTGACCGTTTGCGCCGCGGGGTGGTGGCAAACAACCATCGAACGAATGGGGTGACAATCTGTCTGCAGGCGAAATTCCCCGTTTCGCAAGGTCGCACCCCGCCACACCTGCTTATTTCTCTCTGAATAATACATTTCCATACTTCGACAGTCCTTTAGAAATACTCTGTCGATTGTCCAGCTGCTGTTACTTTTTCCACCGAGGTTAATATCCTTATTGTGCCGCGCCGATACGCCTCTATTACATCTGTGCTCGGTTATCGAGCATAATCTGGCAAATTGGCAAGTGTCAGCACACCCTTTGGCAGCGCGCCATTCGTGCAACACGTGAGGGCAGCGGAATAGTTGACGATAGTGGTGGAGAACTATCGATGGTACTTAGGATAGTTATCGATGGTTCTCACTATCGAAATTTGTAATAATATTACAAATTAAATTTGGGATTCTGAATTTCAGGTGTTATTATTTTTTAATTGACTAACCTACGATTTTCAATACCGATAATTACCGATAGTGAAAATAAGCCTTTATAGTTTTCGATAGTGAGAACCATCGATAACTATTGTAAAGCTGGGTTTACATTAGTCCAGTCCAGTGATCCAGTACAGCACTGGATTAGAACTGGAATAATGTAAACAGTGTGTTGATTCCAGTACAGTGCTGTCATTCCAGCAGATTTCGACTGGATCGAAAGTCTACTTTTCGATGCTACTTTTATGTTTTTTTATCCTTCTTTTGCGTGAATCCATTATTATTACAGTCTACCATTTTCAACGGTTCAGAAACGACTGGAATAATCAACACATCGACCGATTTCCAGTCGAACCACTCGCTGGATCCAGCGACTGGACTAATGTAAACCCAGCTTAAGTACCATCGATAGTTCTCCACCACTAGTTGACGAGTAGACTAACGTCACCGAAGAAGAAAGCTCGCCCTAATAAATCACCATTAGCTAATCACGTTTTCGTGCCAGCCGCGATGATAATCGATCCCACCGTTTTTCACGGCTTTTACGAATCGCTCGACATCTCTCTCTCTCCTGTTAGGCGGACTCCCGCGGAAATCCTCTTTAACGAAGATCCGAGTGGATTTCGTTAAGTGAATTTCTCCTACGCGAGTAATCCAGCTGATCCGCTTTCTATTTTACCTGCCGAGGAGATCAAAGCTCGCGTCTTTGTTTCGTTTAAGAAAGTTGATCCGATATTCTAGCGCGGTGTACGTACAGCGCGTGTCGTTTTAATTTCTGAACGCATTTCTCTTGGAAAGTACGTTGAATTGAGAAAACTTTGCGAACTTAAGGATTCGTTTGAAAAGAGTCATCTAGGTATTACCGTGCTTGGAACAAGTTAAGAATACCTGTCCTTGGGTTTTTCTATTCAGCCTGCCGTTCGAGATAAATGCGTCGCGGTTGTTTGAATATTTATAACGGTGTGGTACGCTTGGACAATATTTTCACGTGTTGCGTAACGTTTGTTTTTTACAGCGAAGGTAGGGAAATGGTACGCGTGTCGTTGCTAGGGCCACAACCTTCACCGACAACGCCCGGCGTATTTCAGGTGCAGCCTATCGCGATATCGAGGTCTACTCAGCCAATCGACATGGACACCGTATCGGCAGAACTCCTCACCACGCACACCGAACACACGGCGCCCGCCTATCACACGCAAATCAGGTAACAATTTTTACCATTTTTACCATTTTTACCATTTTTACCATTTTTACCATTTTTACCATTTTTATCATTTTTATCATTTCCGCCACTTCGCTCTTTAGTTTCTTCATTCATCTTCGCACAGCCCGCGATCTCATCAGTAGCATCGAGAAATTATCGATCGCCACGCTTTACCCTTGCTATCGCTCGGCTATCGATCTTATCTTGCGCGATTAGAGTGCATGGAGGCTCGAAGATTTCGATAGCAATTGTTAATGCGCGAGCTGTGCTTGAACTAGGTCGGCAATCTTTGCAGCCGTATTTTGCCCCCTCAAAGACCACTGTGGATGTGCAGAGTGTGAAAGAAAGGACGAGTTTTCGCTGCTCAGAGTTGGGCATTATTCAAATAAACAAATTATTCGTTTTTCGAGAATAACTTCGTTTTATTCGCAATTCTTATTCGAGATTTTTCGAATAAGAATTTATTTGAGAGGTAATTGAAACTTCTTGGTCTTTATTTCAAAGTTACATCTTTCCAATGGCGCATTCAGGATTTAATTTTGGGGAGAGTCGGGTTTGCACGGCTAAAAATATTTTTAATGCAAATTCGATAAAATCTATTGGGTGATTATTTAAAGAATAAAATCCAGTTTTCTTTTCTTTTGGGGGTGTCAGGGCCCCTTCCTCTGGCTGCGCCACTGCATCCTTTTATTTTTTAATAGAAAGTACCAAAATTGATATTTTTCAATTTTGCGCCATTTTGTTTAATGCATCGCCTACTTTGAAAACGCTCCGCGTTCACATTCTGCATCGATGAAACTGATAAAATTGCTGATAACGATCAGTTACTACAGCACGATTGCCGATTGAATTCTTTCGTGAATGAGCGCCGAGCAGCGGAGTCACAATCGAGCGTAATGATTTCAATTCCGAGTGATTAGAATCAACACCACCGAGTCCTCGGTTCTTCCTCGAAATATTGTGATCCACCGAGTTACGAGGAAACCTTGCCAACCGGAAAATTCTGATTTTCATAAAACTTCGCGTGAATGTAGAGCATATTTCAGTATGCAAGGGGCAATCTTCTTTTCCGCGGAAATTTACTCTGCAGGGGGTGAAATCAGCCCTTAAAGGCGTCGCGTTCTTTCTTCTTATTTTTTAATATAACTTTGCAACGGTGGAAGGTAGAACAAAAATTGAAATATAAGAATTGCTCAGTTTTGTATGCTCTATCACCTTGCAAAGAGAAAAATTAGGCACTAAGTAAACGTAGACTTACATTTTTATAGTTAATTATGACTGAATTAATTAACAACGGTGTGTCCAAGGCCCGATTCGCTATAATGAAGTTTTAATTTATTTTGATTTGAGAGGTTTAAACTGTCCAGAGCAGGAAAATTGGTAGAAAGGAAAAATTAAGATCAATAAAAAGGTGAAACTTTTTGAAAATACGGCAAAGTAGTTGGTAACACATTTTTTAATTTAGTATCAAACTTATAAACAGTTTTTAAATCACCCATATAATTACTATCACCTTAATAAAAAAGGTGCATACCTACATTAAAGATCTTGGATTTCTCCCCTTTTTTATATTTATTTTCTTTAACTCGTTAAATCCTTTTTTTTTTTGAGATTCAAAAAATAGGCACCTACGTCCTGCATATATATTTTACTTCGTCTTTTATAAATATCAAATTTTTTTATAAAACAGAAGGCTTTCGTTATTCAACAAATTCCTACAAAAAATCTTCACCCACTGTCAAAAATTATATTTTAAAATATTTATTTATAATTAAATACCTATAAGGGTTAGCAAAAAATCATTTCCACCGCCCAGAGCGGCAGAAGATCTAGATCGAGTCCTGGGTGCATCGATCATCGCGTGACAGAGATGCTGATTAAAAGCGAGCCCTCGATCATCGCGCTATCTCAGGCGAATGAGAGCCTCTGTCTTTCTTATAATTAGCTCCCTGCGCACAACACCGGCGAGCCCCGTGTTGCTCTTAATGGACCGGAAGTGACGTACCGTGGTCCCCCTCAGTCTCACCACTTTCCCCATCTTTCTTTCTCTCTCTCTTTATCTCTCGTTATCTCTCCCCCCTCCTCCCTCCGATCGGACACCACGCCACCAATTTATTCGCGATTCCCCGTGACAGTTACGCGCGCGCAGTTAGCAGCCCGATGCACATAAGGCCGGCGTACCGTGCACATAACCGTTACGCGTTCGCGCGCGTGCCTCGTGTGTCGCGACGCGATCGTTTTATGAATCATTCGCCGGCCGATCGTTTCCCGTCTCGCTCCGTGTCCGTTCCGCTCCCCTCGGCCCGTCTCGCGAGTATCGTTTTACCTCGCTGCTGTTCGCTTAGCCGCGCGATGGCAACCGTTGCGTATCACCCGGCCTGTTCCGCCTCGTTCCAGCGATGGGAAAAGAAGGGAATTTCCGGGCGGGACGGAGGATGCTAAACGAGGGCGAAAAAGGGGTAGGAATCGCGCCCGATCGATATCTCGGAGTGCAATGTCCCGCATGCCGCGCATAGGTATGTCGTACCTTAGCCTTACGTGTACCTTGTTTAGATGATAGAACGGTTTGTCTTTAAATAGACGCGACCCTCTTACGCAAGTCGCATGCACGGTTAATAGGTGTATCAAACGTTACGAAGGCATCACGGAGTTGCTGCCATGGGCTCCACGACCTATTCGGTAATCGCTGCCCGAGGCATCCTTGTTACCCCCTGTCCTCAAAGGTTTGGTTGGTCGTCAGTTGAGCGCGGAGTGGCTAGGGTAGGAATTGGACGAGGTTCGAGTAGGTTATTGGAAATTAATAATTTTTTAATGAAAATAAATAATTTTAATAATTGATAATTATTAATATTATTTTTATCTACATATATGTGTTTTCTGTTTATTTTGCGAAGCATTCAACTAAAAATGACAAGAATAAAATAGTTTATGTGTGTAATATTTATTATTATTATTAGTAGTATTATTATTATTAACGGGTATAACTCAATAATATTTATAATTAAAATTTGTAATATTTATTATTGTTAATTGTTAGAAAGAATGAATAATTATTATCTAATAATAATTTAGTAAATAATAATTTTAATTGTTTAATTGACGGAAATAAATTCCCCTTATGCAACGAAAAAATAGCATTAAAGCCTTCGAGTATAAAGCTTTGACATCGCAGATACATCTTTTTGGGTTCAATCTCGTGGTAGCGGGTATAAAATATTCCCGAAGAATAATGCCTCGTAATTTCCACAAAGCATTTTTTTCCTATTCGAGGGTTACGGTTCATGTATTTAATCATCCGCTCCACTTTTTGTTCTTTCTACTAACTAGTTTTCTTCTTTTTTCAATTATTTATGTCTCTACTTTATCTAATTCTATATTTGTAGGTACTATTTTTGTCGCTTTTCTTTCATTTCATTTCAATAGAGTCGTCTAATAAATACATAATATTCAGAAGCCAATACTTAGACTGGTTGGAGAAGAATTGTTTTTTTTTCGGGACTCGGCAATTTGCTTCGCGAATGAAGATCCCCACGCGGAATGACTGTCTCACGTTTCTTATCGCTCGACCATCACGCGGATAAGCAATGTTTGTCTTCCAATTCGCGCGCAATTAGCCACGAACGACCTTTTCATCGCAAGCGACTTACGTAACGCGACGTTCTGCGTATTAGCCGTGCAACGCTCGTGCGTGCGGCGTATGTGCGTACATACGTACACGTATATGAAAGGCAGAGCGCGAAACCATCGAGGAAGCATTCTGGGCCAGCCTTTGCGGGAGTACTCGTCCGATCGTCCCGCTGTTTCCTTTCCCATTGTCTGCCTTAGACCGCCGGTTACGTTGCTATCTGCGCCGACCACCGGTTACGTAATGCTCGGGTCCCGACTTCCACCGAAGATAAGCCAACTCTTCCCGCGGATCCGCGGATTCCCACGCTTCCCTTTCTCCGTCAATTAAGCGAGCACGTCGGATACGAAGCATCTAGATTCTAGTGCATCGGAACAGCGGGAGTGAGACGTCTTATTCGATTGTTTAGATTTGGAAAGTATCAATTATATCGCTTTGATTGCCACGACGACAGTCAGGTGTTCCAGGAATACCCTGCCATTCTTAATGAGGCGATCTTTGTGATTTTTTTTCGAAGAAATGGTTAAGTGGATCTGTTCGAAACTTTTAGGATATTTAATTGAAGATTTAAGGATGTCCAGAGAATTTTATTTTATGTATGATACCTAAGTCGTTTGTTGTTAACTGTGGAGGTATTTCTTGGCGTCGAAATCAGCGTGCAGTTTACCGGCCGTCGAACTCACGTGAAATAAAAAATATTCCTTATGAAATTGCGTGTCGGGTGAATGTGAATATGGGAAGAAAGATTCAAAATTCAGCAAATGACAGGGCTTTGAAGGAAAAGCTACGATTTTCACGACAGATTTTCGCATTTATTATGCTATGGAAGTAATTAGAATTAAAAGTATCTTCAAATATGTTGGTTGAACCGCAGGGACGAGTCATTCGGTTGAATAATTTTTTAGTTATGCTGCCCGCCGAGGACGCGGAGAAATACTTCCACAGTTTACGATAAACGAATTACTTTACAGATAACAAGATTTTCTCGACTTCCTTAGATGTTCACATCAATATCCTAAATTTTCAAAAAGATCCACTCGACTATTTCTTGGAATAAATTCACAAAGATCACCTCATTTTCGGAACATTTCGGATTTTTTTTGTTGCAAAAAACTGTTATTAATATTGGATTAGACTCTTTTGGAATAAAAGGAAGCATCTTCAAACTTGCAGAAAATAATTTTTTACGTCTATTCTTCTTATTATTTATTAACTCTTCGTTGAGACACCTCCTTTTTCGACCAACTTCGACAACCCTGGGTGGCTCACACCTAGAACAATTTTTGAACGACTACCATTTTCATCTAAAGAATGCAATCATTGTGAAAAAAATCATGGGTCAATTTCAAGGTCTCTAGAATTCATTCCAATAAACTTTTGATTGACATTTTATCACAGTTTTTGCAAAAAAAATCTAGATTACCATACGTCAAGAAAACGCGAAGAAAATCTTCAAAAAATTGTAACTTCGACAAATTTCAATATTACAAGCTAAAAATCTACAGAGTGATTATTGTGGATGCTCTATGGATAATGTTCTTGTCGTCAGTACCTCTTCTTATGAACTTCGAGGGTTGGTTTCACCCCCTAAGCATGCAAACAGATCAAAACACAACCACCTATTTCTTATTTAAATCCTCTAAAACATATCTAAAATCCAAAGGAATCGCAGACGGTCACCTAAAAACCTCTCCTTGTCACTAAACCAAAAATTAGAAGCACCGTCAGTGCACAGCGTTGCGATACTCCCAATTTCAAGCGAACCCTCGAGTGCACTTGCCACAGTAAATATAGCGGCATAAAAGCATATCTAGCTGCAAAAGTACCAGCACTCCCAAGTACCAGGACTCAACAACCCAGGGACACATTCAATATAACTTCTACAAACTGGTGCTTCAAACTCCGCGGCAGAGCACATTGGACAGTCCTACCCATAGCCATCCGCAAAGAACACGTCTAACAACCCTACCCGTGAATCGCCGTTACACCCGCTGCACCACGTACAACCTCTACACTAGAATCTGGACCGCTGTCCTGCAGCTCCTCGAGCCCTACACGTAATTAGGTCCAACGTCTACCCTCTGGGAGGCTGGAGGGCGACCGTTACGCGGTACCAGTGTCAGCGCGACGCTTAGAGTGGCACTAGCGCTCGTTGGTAGCGGAGTACCCGATGTACAAATAGCACATTGGCGATGGTACTATTAACAGTACCGCCACCACGAGGAGCACTAGGAAGGTACTAGAGGCGGTGGCAGAAGAGGAAGAGAGAGAGAGAGAGAAGGAGGAGAGGGAGAGAGACTGTGAGAATAGAGAAGCGAGGAGGAGGAAGAGGAGGGTCGATCGATATAGCGTGGGTGGATGTGCAGAGGTGCGGTAGGACAGCCGCCAGTTGTGCTGTCGGGCTGCATCAGCGAAGAACCGTGTTCTCGGCCTCCTCGCTGCGCCGTTGCTCCTCTTTGTCCGTCGCAGTGTGCCCGTGTGTTCCTCGCGTGCACCGGGATGCATCTACCGCACTTGGAGGCCTGGTGATAGCCGGATACGCGCTCGCTTCCTCGACGTTTCGCCCTCGTTGAACCTCCTCGGACGATGACGGTGGGATATATAAAAGAGACTGGCCACGGCAACCAGCCAGCCCTCGCGTTCCGGAACTGGCGCAATCGGTGGCTGGTCCTTGCACGCTGCGGGAGAACTATCCGGAGAACTTTCATCCTCCGGTTAATGTTAATCGAATCGCGTGACCGTTGAGAGGGTTAGGAGGTGTTCGCTGATCCATTTCTTGAGGATCAGTCTGGGGTCGCAGGTTTCGATGATCGAAGGGGACGGTTAGGCGTGGAAGTAATCCTAAATCCAAGGGGTTTCATTGAGGACTTAGGGCGACGCGTCTCAGGCTCTCGCAGAATATAAAAATAACAGAGCGACGCGGTGTATTAGAGTTAAAGGACGGAGGTTGGGGCGCAAGCTCTCCAGCGGCGAAAACGGAGCTCTGGCTTCTTGAAAATAGAATGCTCGCGGCATTCCGCGAGCACGCAGCGTAGCGACGCGCGTCTCGGCGGATACCAAAGATAGAAGCCACGGGGAAAAAAGTTCCCCGAGAACCATGACCTATCTCGAGCTGACTCGGCCGAGTCTACCTTAGAAAACCCTTGGCTAACTAACTTTCCCAATATTCCACCCAGTTTCCTCCGAGTCCGCAGCATTGTTTGCCTTGAAAAGCTACTTGCCCCGAAATTCCGGCCATTAAAATCTCATCCCTCCCGGGAATAAAGCGGAACGACTCGGCGTTGGAAACTCTGGACTGGAATTGGGAGCGTGTCACTCGTTGAGGAGGACGTTGACCCGCAATTTCGCGAAATAGACGCTGCAAATTGACCGGGGCAACCAGTCCGTGCTCGATGGTAATGTCAGCAGGTCGCCGCGGAGGAAATCAATTCGTACGACGGCGAACACACTGGCCTACATGCCGCGTGTCTGTTTATCGGCGGCCGATCGCCGGAGCTCGAGATCGCCGTCCACGTTCCTAGCGTGTACCCTCGCGATCTCTTCTCTGTTTCCTGGTCAGCGGGCACAGGCGACCACGCAGCCGCGGAAAGGGCAACCGCAGCCTTACGCGACGCGATGGCGCAATCTACGCAACCCCCTCTTGCTCCCCGGCAACATTTCTTCGTTTCGCGAAGGGAAACTTATTGTGGGTACAGAGAATGCGGCAGGGTTGTGGAAGAAGGGGTGGGGGGTGAACGAGGATTCTGCCATTCTGTGTAGTTCCTGGGTAGCAGATTGTTTTGGGGCTATGAATCTCTGGCACAACACATTTGGTGCCGGGTGCTGTTGCCATTAGGAATACTGCTTTCGGTACCATCCATGTGTAGTTCTTCTACTCGTAATGCTAGTTAGTATTATGGATAGAATATTTAAGGTTTTTGTATGAATAGGGTTGCCATATTTATCTCCATCAACAAACCGGGGCAGGTGTATAAAAAAGGAGAGGTTGAAATTTTTTTAAGAAAACTACTTTCCCTACTTAGTAGCGTAAAATATTAAAAAGAGATTCAATTACTTTATGATATTTTTATATAGGTACCTTCGTTCAATATTTATTCAAGATTCAGAAGCAAATATTTTTTCCGAATATAAGTACACGAAGTATTGCTTTTATATTAGGGTTTATTATAGTGGTTACAAAATGATATAAAAATATATCTAAGTAGTAGTCGAATAAAAAAAATTAAAAAATTAATTTCTTCTATTTTATGTGATTAATATAACCCATTGGAATAAATTATTGCTACTACCTCACTCAATTTCACAAAAAAATGTGGGTTAGTCCGTTTTTGCTTTCAATGCCTCGTAGTTATATGAAGTTAGTGGAAATATTCTTCTTCTTCTGCAAGACCATTACTTACGCTCGAAAGTTTCTAGTATTGTCCAAGTGGACAGTCCCCTTGTATCTAAGAACCGAATTTCTCTAATATCTACTTCGTGACAGACAGTACTTCGTACTTTGACTTCTTCAAAGCGTTCTTCGAGTATCTCCAAGATTCTCCAAGAGCCTTTTGTCATTACAGTGATTGAGGTTGCAATCGCACTAAGAGGAGCGGCCAGACGATAGATTAAACATGAATTCGTCGCGAGGAACGTGACTCGAGTGACTGTGACCGATCTAATTTCCCTAGAATCGCGTTCCGAGCCGCTGCAATCCGAGAGGCTCGTCTGTCTTATTTACCTAATCGCGAATTTGAGGGGCAGAGTAGCTCATTAAGTGAGCTTAATAGGCTTCACCTTGGTGCACCGTGGGTCACGGGGCTGGCGTGTATTTTAGTGCCGTGAGACCGATTGATGGGAAGTCTGTGAAGTTTTATCAAGGTGAAACCTATCGTCTGTCGGGTAACAGTTCCCAACATTCGCTGAATACGGAAAATCTAGCCGACGGAGATAAAGAACTCTTGGACTCTGGCGCTTAACACGTAGGTTCTTGCATCACGCGGCGTGCAAGAGCTGCTTTGTTAGATTACCTGTGACTAATCGACGGGATGTCTAGCGTAAAGTGGCGTACGCTGTTATGTCTGAAACTGTTAAATATAGCGACGGAATATTTGCCTACTATGCAACAGAATTTCGGCATTGTCCGAATATATTCTTAAACAAATAATTTCGAATAAGAATTGCGAATAAAATTAAGGTATTCGAGAATAACGACTAATTTTTTATTCGCATTGTTATTTGAATAACTTCATTTTATTCGCATTGTTATTTGAATAACTTCATTTTATTCGCATTGTTATTTGAATAACTTCATTTTATTCGCATTGTTATTTGAATAACTTCATTTTATTCGCATTGTTATTTGAATAACTTCATTTTATTCGCATTGTTATTTGAATAACTTCATTTTATTCGCATTGTTATTTGAATAACTTCATTTTATTCGCATTGTTATTTGAATAACTTCATTTTATTCGCATTGTTATTTGAATAACTTCATTTTATTCGCATTGTTATTTGAATAACTTCATTTTATTCGCATTGTTATTTGAATAACTTCATTTTATTCGCATTGTTATTTGAATAACTTCATTTTATTCGCATTGTTATTTGAATAACTTCATTTTATTCGCATTGTTATTTGAATAACTTCATTTTATTCGCATTGTTATTTGAATAACTTCATTTTATTCGCATTGTTATTTGAATAACTTCATTTTATTCGCATTGTTATTTGAATAACTTCATTTTATTCGCATTGTTATTTGAATAACTTCATTTTATTCGCATTGGTATTTGAATAACTTCATTTTATTCGCATTGTTATTTGAATAACTTCATTTTATTCGCATTGTTATTTGAATAACTTCATTTTATTTGAAATTTTTATTCGAATAATGTTCAACTCTACTATGCAACTCTCTTTCGTTACCTAAAATACCTACAAAGGAATTTTTAATATAATTATTAACAATGCAAGAACCTATACGTAATTTCGTTTACAAAGGTCAAGGGGACGCCATTTGCCCTCTACGAGCGAATTCAACGATATAGAAAAGTCAGCACGTAACGTCACATAAAGGGACCATGTGGTTGACCATAAAAACCGAAACAATTTCGTTACCCTCGATAGCTTCTGAGGCAGTTGCCTGTACGTACTACTTTACGTCCGACCCTCTACAATCTACATATACACTGCCGTACGTAAGAACTAGGACACCTAGTTTGTGTGGAAATATTGTGAAAAACGTGGCAAACTTATTAAAGAACTTTAACAAATTTTACTTTATTTAATTCTAGCTTAAAGTACTAAAACTTAAAATATCACAAAGTGTCGGGGAAAGAGATGGGGCAGTGGCGGATTTAAGGGAAAAGGCCCAGGTGGCAAACCTTCTGGAACACTCTATACACATAACAAAATTACAAATAAATTTACGCGCGTCTGGTGTGAAAATTATGGAAAACAAAAAAAAATGCAGTGTTTGGATAAAATTATAAAAATGGGGCCCTGGGGAGCTTTCTTCGGGGGTTCGCCACTGGGTGAGGGTGGAGTGTCCAGGTTTCATGGTAGCCTATATTTTTCGCAGGGACTTAGAGAGTAAGTATGCAAAATTTGGTTCAGATCGTTCCAAGGGTTTAGGAGTTAATAAGGAACATATAGACAGACATTGAGAATGTCACATTTTGTGCAAATACAGGGGTCGAATGAAACTGTTGAAATTTAGAATTAGTTATAAAATAACTTTAACTTTATGACTATCATCTTTTCTGTTCCGAGAGAACTGCTAGAAAATGCAGTGTATTAACTGAAATTATTCTTCCATACGTTTTTCTAAAAATAAGAAACTTTTATTCTCTTGAATTTAGAAAAAAATTCCAGTTAAACTGGAAGATTCATTCCGCTCTAAAAAAGTAGAATTGTGACAAACAGATTTCCTGAGAATCTTGTAGGCTAGATAGATCTGAAGTTGAAAGCTTAATCCCTGTGCTGAAAATAATCATAAAAATCACAATGTGCTTTCTCTTCTATATCCACCCTGCTTCCACTTCGTTAAATAATACAAACTAAAAAAATATTCCCCACGTTTATATTTCACCCTTAAATATCTGTTCAAAATAAAATAACTGTCAAAACTGAAGTCTTGCAACAGAGTGAAGCTGTTAATATACAAATTTAGCTTAAAACAAAAAGGAAATGATATAAAAGTTAAAAATTCGATAATTTAATAATAAATAGTTATTACTTTCATTTACAAAACTTAACAATTTTATTCGACCCCTGGTCCCCACTTACGTACGCATCATGTATACAGAGGACTAGCAGAAGAATCCTTGAATTGCCGCTGGAATGACGAGGAGATTCATTAGGCGCGAAAGAAAGGCGTATCTGACATGAGCGTAGGTGGAGGGACATTAAGGCCACAGGCATTAGATCGCGGTTGTACCACATTCAGCCCCCCGCAACTGTTGCCCGTTCTCGGTTAGAGAAACAATGATGACTCGTCTCGTTCGCTGAAATCAGAGGGCAGAGATGAGAGGTGTATACACGCATGTCAATGGCGAAAGAACGCGCAGCGTGCAGGTATTCCAGTGGGCCAGTGGCGTGGATAGCCGAGAGAGCGCCGCGTACAGCCAGCCGTGACCCATATACTCACCCCTCGTCGCGTCACCCTTGGGCCAACCCCCATCGCTGGGATCACCAGCGTACCGGGGCAGGCGAATACGAAGGCGAGGCAGGCTAAGCGCGTGCACAGTACTGCAAATATTTATTCCCTCGCTCTCAAGTTTCCATACGCGGCGCCCACAAATTTTACAGCAATATATTCATTGATAAAGTGACTCGTGTAAAAATTATTTCGGCCAAGATAGCGAGCCGCGGATTTTTGCAATAATATTTTGCTAGTAGATATTAATAATAAGAGAGGTGCGAGTGATAAACTACTTATTTGAGCGATGCAATAAATATTGCCAGTACAAAAGGTCACGTTACTCCTCGCTCCCTCGCGATGATAGCAACCGCAAACGTAGCGAGGTCGTGCCGCTCGTTAATCGGGAACTCGAAAATGTCACCGCTCGAAATAACGAATTCGCGAAAGAAATTACGCTCGGCCCTCGATCGCGTTACTGTCGGCTTCGTTACGCACGAAATGTCGTGTTTTGTTATTTCGATTGACATTCAGGGAGTCGCAACCTTTCCGATGTTTTATGGGGTTCAGCTTGATAGCAGCGGTGAACGCTGGTATCGAGCAGTTAACACTACTAATGGCTACTTTTCCTTGCTACCGAAAAATTCTAAAAAATACTTAGTAACTGTGAAACTGTAGTTTTGACGCTTCGTGAAATTGCTTCTTGAAAGTGATGGGTAGTGGATTTAAAGTAGAAGCTATTAGGTTGATAAGTTCTGACCGCTAATTCATTTACATTATGAGTTACTCAATTCAAATATTGCTGTCAATGTTGATTTCCTGGGCGTCCGGAAGGAACAAGGGGTGGGTATCCCTCTAGCTTGAGAAATAATCGCTAATTTTTTAAAAATAATTTTTACTAAATTTATTCTAAAAAAGTGAATAGTTTTAAATTTTTAATTCAATTGGCGTTACAAAATGGGTTCAAACGAGCGACATATCGTCGCATGTCAACTCGACTACTTCTCATACTTGCCCCCAACCCTGGAAAAAAGTCTCTGGACGCTCCTGGTTGATTTATATTGTCAACAACTTGAAAGAGCGCAGGAAAAATTGCAATATTAAAAAACCATCCCTTGTGAATCGAAAGGGTGTCTTGTACCTCCGCGGCAACGGGAGACAACACGTGGCGACAGCAAGCGAAAAAAAAATAACCGGAGCTGCATTGGAAACTTTTTTCCACTTTTTCTTCGATCGCTGGAAAACAGTTTAGACGAGAAAAACTTCAATAATTTCGAGACCATAAAAAGTGCAATAAGTTCTTCTCCTTTTTTCTCTATGCCACTCTCATTCTTCTCGTCATTCTCTCTGCTTTTCTCTCTCAGGTCAGGCCTAATAGCAGCTACGCTGAGCTTCGCCTATTTCACCACTCTTCTTTATTTTTTTGTACATTAATTTTTGTCTGTTACATTATCTTTTTTATTGGAGTAATAAAGACGTATTCTTATTACTATTAGATATTATTAAATTATGAATCCAAAAATGTTTATAAAAGTCACGTCGCAAGTACCGTCACAAAATTTATATTATTAATAAAGTTAATAATGATGGAGAAGACGTAGATACTTCATCGGACAGAACTTACGCAACAACCTAATATTTAAATTTTCCAGTGGCTCCATATTCACGAATTCTCTTCTCAAAAATCCATTAAGTTAATTTAACTTAATTTATTTCCTTGTGATGCAATTTTTCACACCGTTCCTTTACGATCCGAACCCGGTTCACATTGCGGAGGATTTTTTTTTATAGGAAGACATCGTTATATAATTATCTCGGAGCATCGAACTTGCCGTTATTTATAACGACAGGAAGCTAGATATATCGGCGACTGTTCCAGCCGATAGAACGCAATCGAGGGGATACGCGGGTATTTTTACGGGGGTTCGAATTAACCTCTGTTTTCCAACAGTCCCGTTACCGCGGCGAAACGGAATCGCTCGGGCAGATCGAGCGGACGGATAGCTTTGTTATCGCGTACACCGCTGAGAATCGACTCGCATGGAAGCCGTACGCCCAGTACCGGTTATAAACAGAATCAGATCGATGCAGCTCGCGTCCAGCCCCGTGCACAACAGTCCCGACTAATCGCGGACGAATGAAAATCTGTTGCTACCGCTCGATCTGTATCTACTATGTGTACTGAAAAGCTTTTACCTTCGATCCCCCGTGTGTTTCTTCGCCGTCAAACGTAGACGGCGTGAATTGTTGATCGCGAATCGATTAAACGTCTGGGGCCACGCTTTCTTTCGGATATCGGCAGGCGGGGAAGAAAGAACGAGCCACCTTGTCGATAACACGAAACCCGGAGACGATAGACAACACTGGGAATCGGAGTAAATGGGTCGAGGACTCGCTGGAAATAGGTCAGCTTCGACTGCCGCCGATCGATGAACGGCTTACGCGCTTCGTTATTATGCTCTGCTTTCTCTCTCTCTCTTTCTCTCTGTTTATGTATTTGCCATCGGGAACGAGAAATCACGCTTCGTTTCTGGACGCGCGGCCTTCTGCAGCGAGCAGAAGTAACGTTTTCTTCCTTCTCCTTGCTTCTCCTGCTTTTTAGGAGACCACGTCGTCATTAGGTTATTCTCGAGCTGTTCTTCGGTCACTTCCGTGTCAGCTCAATAGCTGTTCGAGGGTTGAAAAGATTGAGTTGGAGAAGTTGCCATTAATGGTCCTAACGAGGAAAGTTTTTCTTCTCTCACCTCACTGACGGACGGCTTAGTTGCTTACGAGTGCAGATTATTTGGTGAAATAGGGATGGGTTTGAACGTACCGCGAGTATTTTTGTTTGTGAGGCGGTGATAACTATGGAGTTTCATTGAAGGCTATCAATTCCTGAGAAATTGGCATCTGGAGATTACTTTCTGCCCTATGTAAAGTACAATTGTGGTAAAAAGAAAATTTAAAACTCATTTTCTTTCGTGTCTCCTTAACCAACTTAAGGGGCTAAACTACTTTGGACGGGTCAAGAAATATTGCCTCTTTGGGAATTTATTTCTGAGTGCCAATCACACTTTTTTCGATTAAAATTTTTTAATAAATTGCATCTTTGAATAATATATATAGTTTTCTTTAAACTATCTTAATTTCCTCACCGTTCACACTCTACACTTTCCTTTCACTACTATTGTAGATACCAAAGTTTCACGACGTTTCCAACCCTTCGCTAAGAACATCGAGAACAGTAGGGTTAGAACAGGGCGTGGTGACTCCCGTCTCGATAACTCCCCCTCGGCGGGAACCATTCTTCCTGCAGAGCCGGTAGCAATTCCACCGAGGAACTTCCAAAAATCGATACCCAGAAGACGTAATTCCACGGAAGGGATGTGTGTCGCTTACAAGGGATATTTGGTAACCCGAAAATTCAAAAAAATATGCAACTTTGCGTGCAAGTAGAGTAGTTCATCCGTAAAACAACCCTGTTTTTTGTTGCTGACATAGTGTGGTATTAGGGGGTGAAATCACCCCTTACGAAATTTTCTTTTTCGTGGAATGTCTCGAGAACGGTGAGAGCTATCAAAAAGAAGTTCAAACAATAGTCGCTTTTTATTTTTATATGTACAAACCTGCGTAAAAATAATTATCGAATTAAAGATTGATGGTGGGGGTAACTTGAGAAGTATAGATTTTTCGATAATTATTTTTACCCACTTTTGTAGATCTAAAAAAAAGATGCCCCTTCTCTTTCCACTATCCCTCACAGTTTTCGACATATCCCACAAAAAAGAAAATTCTAAATATTTTCAAGGTGTGATATCACCCCCTACAACCGTCCTATGGCACCATCAAAACCATGAACTACTCTACTTGTCCACAAAGCTGGACATTTTTCTGAATTTCCCTCGTTAGTATTCAGTCGCCCGACAGAGAGAAGCATCTCGATCGCGTGAATATGTAGCAGCCTGAAATAACGGATCGCGTGGTCGCCCCGCGAGAAACAAGCCTCGAAGGGGTGGGAGGGAGCGTAGCGCGGGAGAGGAAGAAAGACGGCAGGCGGTAGTTGCAAGGATCTCCCGCCACGATTCCGCTTAAAAATAAAGTCTTACGTTCGCGGGCGGAGATTCGGTTCGCGCGAAATTCACGAGGCGGGCTCTGCTCGGTGACAGGTCCGGGGCAATATTCCGGCCGGCAGGGCGAACGTCGAGAAGTGACGGGGGAGGTGGTTTTCGAAGAGACGGAAAATAGCGAGAATGGACAGTGGCGCGAGTGGATCCCGGCGTCGCTGAGTGCTACAGGGCGCGCCAAGTGTCGACCGGACTTCGAGGATCACCGCGAAGGATCGTTGTTGCGTCCGATGTTGTTATCGCCCGGTGTGGATTCGCGAGCGCGGGCACAATGACGACCACCCACGGAGGCCACGTGTATTACGTGATCAAGGTACCCAAGGACACCGACGGCAATGAAAGGTAACGATAATCGTCGCTTCGAGGAAGTCGTGTTCGTCTGGTTTTCTTTGAATCTGCTTCGGTCGCTCCGAGGACGAAAGGGGGCTTCGGGAGCACGCAACGAATTTATGTGCGCAGTTGGACAACGACGGCGACGTGCCCTTGTTTACTCGCCGCTCGTGACTTTGCAACGCCGAAGGACGGCGCGCGCTTTAGGCGAGCGTAGAGGTGAAGCGGAGCTCGCGGTGGCACGCGCCGGCCGATTCTTCGACTCGCGTGTTTTGTCTGGCGAGGGGTCGGCAACTCGAGAATTCAGAGAAATTTGAAATGTAGTAATAATGCTAATAAGGTACCATTCTTTGTTTCGGTAGTGGAACTTGTCCGAGGGGTGAAAACTCCCCCTAGGGGTGTGCTTATCTAGATCATTTGCAGCATAAATAATTGAATCGTAGAAACATGCATTCACACCTATCGTAGTGGAACATCTTTGACACTCTCTGTATGCGTGAGAACGTCAGCGCGTACGACTATGTACGTCGGTGACAGTTTAAAAATAAGTCAACGCAGTACAACGAATCGAAGCAACCATTTTATCCGAGTTCCGACGTTCCCCGTGAATCAGCCACATTCTCGGTTACTCCCACCCCTCAACGTTCGGTCCCCTGCTGGGATTGCGCCTCTCGGCGTTTCCGACGCGTTGCGAAGATTTTCCGCGCAATTTGTACTCGATACGAATCGAAGGATTCCGATATACATATGTATGTACCTACGAGGTACGACGATAACAACGCTGCGACGTGTAGTAGGCTGATTCTCCCTGGAAAATCAAATCGAAATGTAATAGCTTTTTTTATTGAAGTATCATTTTCGAATAATTATAATTCCCGACTACGCGCGCACTTGACCAAAGAAAATCGGTTCCAAATTTCCCTGTTTAATTAGTATCTATTCTTCAATATTTCAAAACCCAAGTTTGACGAATCTTTTGCATCTCACGTTTCGCATCTGAATTTCTTTTTTTTTTATTTATTTATTTCTTCAAATCATCCCCCCACTACATGTCCTACATTTTATGCAAAGCTTAACAATTTCTGTGTTTATGGTATATAACCTGGAAATAGTGCAGAGTAATAAAGATGATTAATAATAATAATTTCTTTTGATTGCTCTTGGAAGTTTGCGTGCCACGTCACAACCAAGCACTTGTGCGAAATGGAGCGTGTACCTATTCGAGGATTAGGTATATATCACTCATCGCCGCAGTAAATAGTAAATACATAGACACCGATTCACGATCAAAGACGCGATAAAGCCTCTGGATGGCCGCACAAATAACGCCGCGCGCTTCCTTTCGCGGACGTGGGACGGTTCCGTTTGTCGTCGACTGCTCCATTGTCGCGAACGACGTCGGAACTGCGGACGAACGCGGTGGAATGCGAACCACCGCGACGATTAATCGCGGCGGGGAAAGCGAGGGAAGCGGCCCACGGTTTCGCAATATCGAACATTATTAGTCCGTTTGGCCGTGGTCCAACGGTTCCGAGGAGCCTACCAACCGTTTCGCCTGGGCTTCACCGAGTAGCATATCCTCTTCCTCTTCGCTTGCCCCGTATCTTCCGGCCGACTGGTTTCGATCCCCCCTTTTCTTCTACCGATTATGTAGCTCCCTCGTTTACCTCGAAATACCTACAGCCACTCTGAAGCGACCAGCGCCTCTGCAAATAATACACGCACACTTGGAAAGTACGGAACACAATGCTTTGTATTCCATTCCTCAGATGGCGTATGGTGGAAATGTGCGGAGGACGCGTAGCCCCTCGAGTATATAACGAATTCGTCGCTCCCCAATTCCTTTGTTTGCTACGTGGTAAAAGTGTAGGAGCTTTGCGTTACACGGGTAAATGATAAATGGGAGATCAGAGGGGCGAAATATCGCGAGCTTGGTCTGATTCGTTGAATGGAACGATTGCGTGCTCGTTCGGTACACGTGCACCGTTAGGGAGCGGGAGGAAGATGAAGTGCAATTAGGTGCAATCCGATACCATGGCCAATGTCACGGTCGCCTGGTAGCGGCGATTATAATTCAGCCTGTTTCGTCGTAATATTTTAAGCGTGATGCAAGAAGAACGCTGGACGAAAACATACGTATAATTTCACTTTTATTCGAGCAATTAAGTCTGCTT
Source organism: Andrena bicolor (assembly GCA_960531205.1). Taxonomy (NCBI): domain Eukaryota; kingdom Metazoa; phylum Arthropoda; class Insecta; order Hymenoptera; family Andrenidae; genus Andrena; species Andrena bicolor. Next base: position 13,952,532 of record OY482665.1, read on the forward strand.
ATAGAGAACGATAGATAAAGAAGTCAGTGCTGCTTTGTAAACAGGAAATTGCATGTACAGGGTGATTCACAGAGAATGATCGATGGGTTCAAAAGAAGGGAGTGAGGTAACTTTGGGACCTCCTGTGACTCGCTACTAGTTTTTCAAAAGAAAGGGTCACGGAGGAAAATTTGTGAACATGCCTGAAGTACCAGTGGCGTAACGACAGAAGTGTATCGCGATACTTGGAGGTTAATTAACACGTGAAGCCCCGTGAGCCACTGTTGGCCTACGATACTTATGATTGGTGGAATTTTTATTAATAGTAAAGACGTATTTCTCAATTCAACGTGGATATCAAAATAGAATAAAAGTGAGCTGAAATTATGGGGAATATTACGCGTCTATTATTTTGTTTGTTTGTTTTGAGTTTTTTCCCTGTGTTTTACAGAAATGGCGTTTCAAGCATATTTGCTTCTATTGCCCAACGAACTATAAGTCCCTATTTTCCCTCCTCTCTCTCCCTTCGGGTCCCAGCAGCGAGCGGAGTACCGGGAGAAAAATGGTCACCCATCTTTCCCCAGTACCCTCCCCGTGATGCTTAACTTCGGTGATCTATACCTAATTGGATACCGTGATTTAGCTTTCTCGTCAATTTTGTTTTTCTCTAATGTAACTAAAGGGTGCCCACCCTTTTAATGATAATAATAATTTTTGTAATCCCACGCAAAGTCTGATAAACGCGTTAAACCACACAATTATACATCATATATATTTCCCTCGCGATCTCTGTCCGAAACGCTGTTCATCCCCCACTCGCTCGCTAAATTCATTTGACTCCGTGATTGAGCGCAAAGAGTGGGGTCGGATCGATTTTAAGGAAGCGAAGGTTTAAAGTTTAAAGGGACGAATTAATTTGCAGCACCGACAGCGGCTGGGACAATCCGTTCAGACCGGACGGAGACCTATCGAGGGAGGCCGACGAGATAGTGGAATTGATAAAAGGCGGGAAGCCCATCACGCCGACCCCCGGGCAAACCGCCCCTCCGTTGCCAGGATGCGACACGGCGGCCAGCAACGCGCAGACCACCGTAGACCACGACTCCAGCTCCAGCCCCCTGCTCAAGTCCTCCGCAAACGCGACGAATCGACACGCGAGCTCGTCGCCGAAGCTCGGCCAGGAGAACGGCAATGCCCACGGTACCCCGATAAAAGCCGCCACCGCCAACAGTCAGCAGCCCGTCAACGATAAGGTACCATCCCCTTCCCTCTCTCTCTTGCCCCTTTCCCATAGCAGGAGTCGCGTCGAATCTCCTTGCGGATTAGACGGCTCGAAAACTGTACGGCGCCGTCCAGCGCCGGAGGCTTCTCGGCCGTGTGCTTTGCGGAGAGTGTTTCTCGCCGGGTCAAAGCACTCGTGCGCGCATCTTGAAAAATCTGCGAGTCACCGGGAACGTTAACGAGGGGGCTCGTGGTGAATTGCATGCCGAGGGGAATTGGAGTATAGATTTGCCTTGAAAGACGGCGGTACTTGATTGCTTTAGCGCGGAGAATGAGAGAGACCGAGTGTCCCCGATCGTGAATAGCTAGTCTCTCGTTCGCTGCGGCGAGAGCAGAGGAAGTGGAGGGGATAGCGCTCGCCTTAGTTCGAAGCCGGGAGCCTCAGCTTAGTTCGAGGCGCTCGAGACACTACTGTAATTATTTCCTTGTGAGCCGGAAGACTGTTTGTTGATAAAAAAAACGAGCTCACTAGAGTGGTGGTCAAAAGAAAGATTAAATATATAGGCTTATCCCCCAATCTGTGGGACATAAATTTTGAGATATAATTCTTTCTACAGAAGCTCCTTTATTTCTGTCTATTTATTTATTCGCGGGATATCCCATTAAGAATTACACAGAGTAGAACAAAATTATATAGGAATACGTAAAGCCTAGTAGTAAGTTAGTTTTTAGTTCTTCTCACGTTACTATAATGTTCCAAAAGGCTTATATCAGTTTATATAATAATAATAATAGTATCAGGTTATATATTTTAATTTTTTTGTTTTTATTATTGTAATTATTATCCCTTTTACGTGAAAAGATGTTATGCTTTTTTTACTGTTAAGAAATTCTTGAGAAGCCTAAAATATTATTTCTTGCATCCAGGGCCCTTTATATAGAATGTCGACCCGGGGAACTAGTAATTTTAAACCTGTAAATCTGCAACGAAAGAGAGCAATGTTTTCATTTCTATAGTTGTCGACAGTTTAAACTTTATTTTGACCGCCATTGCGAAGCGACTCGTAGCAACGAATACCCAGTAAACAGAATGGTGTTAAATCTGCGCAGGTTGCCGTGGCGTCGAGAACAGCGACCGTGGAAGTGGCCAGAATGACGGCGCAGGGACCAGGCGACGCTTCGCAGGTCGAACACGTCACCCTGAAGAAGAAGCCTACATGCAAATGTTGTGTTCTGCAGTAATAGAGATAGAGAGGAGTAAAGTAAACAACGGATGTCTCAGCCGCACCCGGGCGATCGGCGGGTCGCCGAGGACGCGTCGCGACGCTCCCGTCGACGGCGGGTTCTCGGTCCGCGTTCCCCCCGAAAGGCGGTCGCCACGTGACGACCAGCGCCGCTGGAAGAGAACCGACGAAGAGGATCCCCTACTCTACTCCGAAGAACCAGTTCCCTAGGGGAAACCATGGAACTACGGCGAAGAACGCGAACGCGCGCGTCAGAGGACAGTAATCGCGGGCGCGTGCCGCGTTCTCTCGCGACCGAAACAAGAAGTTCGATTTCCCTGCAGGCGGAGACGAGGTCCCGTCGAGCCCCGAGAGCCACTCGGGAGGGGGTTTAGCGATCGAAACGAATCGACGCGACCGAAGGAAGAGATACCTGAACGCGCGTAAAGCACCGAGCCTCTTGATATAGCCTTCTTTGAGAGACAGTGGGGGGAGTGTCCATAAAGTAATAGACTATGAAAGGAGAGAATTAAAATATATATATATATATATAAATATATATACATAAAACTATATTGTAGATACAGAAATGGTAGTTGTATAGCTTATATGCTTTTACTATTGTGGTTAATTACTGTCAAAACTATCGTGATTCCGAGAATGTGTAAAGGGCGCGGGATCGCGCGCGCCAACGATGGCGACGAGACGCGAGCGTGAATCCGAGTCGGATGTTTTATCAACTTTCACCGAGTTCACGGGACGATCTATTATACTTCGTTGGACATCGATATATAACACTGTATTATAGGTTCATAGATTCTCGTTTTTACTAAAACTCGAGCCTCTTCTACGGGCAACTTTTACGGCAGATTTTTTAACGTCGCGTAGAGCGTGCGCCAATCAAAAAAAAGGTACTACGATCGTGAGACGGCGATTCGGCGAGAGAGGCGGAGAATTATAAAAAAGAAAAGAGACGAAATTGGCGTATTTTTTCTTCTCGCGAACGAGACGGTGTTATCCGCTCGCAATCGCTTTACTTCGACACGGACCCAATCTCGGTACCGTTATTTTCTACGCCTCGCATCGATGAGAAATACAAAACTTGTAACACGAGAGGAGGAGGAAGCAGAAGATTAAAAAAAAAAAAAAAACAGGGCGGAGAACGTTGTAGTGGCGCGAGCTGGCGCTCGGCAGTCGAACCGCGCGAGTAACTATTCAGGATCGTCGCGTGGAACGTGTAAATACCGCGATATTTTTTGAAACGTGCGATTGTCGGCGATCCCCGGCGGGGCGCGTTGCGCGCGTCGCGCGGAGGTTGCGAGCGAGATTGCTGCCAGTGCACAAAGTGAACAAGAGAGAGATGTAGCTCGTAAGAATCGACGCGCGAACGATCGTTTTCTAATTTCGAATTATTTATTGTTTTTATCGAGAACGTTATTTCGTTTCTACGTGTACTTTCGCAGCTTTTTAACCCGTTTTTATTCTATTTAACTGTACGTACGCGCGCCTGTACGCGCCACGATGGATCCTTTCGAATTGCCGCGCTGTTTACAGAGAAATGCGAGCGTAAAAGCGCGGAGTTTGGTGTTCGTCGAACGGGGGGGAGACCGTTGATCGGTACCACCGCGCGTAATTATGTAAGAAAGTTTGAATCGCGTTTTTCCCGCCGCACGAGATTGATTGCTCGCCGGAACCGTGGAGTGCACGCGAAGGGGAAGGAGAATCCTCGGGCGTTTGCGTCGAGCGGTGCTTGGTTCCGCGTTTGCTGGCTGTACGCGTGCGTGTGTGTGTGTGTCTGCCTGCTTTGTGCGCGTGTGCTTGTCCCCCGCGAGTGTGGCTGCGTGGTTCCGCGAGTGCATGTATTTTTTAATACACATATCCGCGTATTTTTCCTAGATCGCCGGAGAAAAAAAAAAGATATTTATGAGAGGCTGCGGCGACTGTGGAGGGGAGGAGCGATGATCGAGGAAGAGGCAACAGCGACTCGGAGAAGAATATATAAGATTTCCTTTATTTTCGATTCATTGTACGCAGCCGCGATGTATGTACGGTACGGAGTGTAATATAAAGTTGTAAGTAATAGGAGAGATCCTGAATAATTTACTCGCGTCCTCGCAAGTCACGGGAGGAAGGCGGTGGGCCCTTTGTACAGTATGTAAATGGTCCGCGCACGCACTACACACATACACGGACACACGTACACGCGAGGGACACGGAGAACTGGGAGAAACATTGTTTGTTCAACTGTTTCGCGAATTCCATTTCGCTTGGTATTTCCTGAGAAAGTAATAATAAAAAGACCTGTGGAAATCTGTGGATATTCAAATCTGCGATGTTTAAGTTATCGAGAGATTTCGCGTGGCAGTGGCGTTTCATTTCAGGTGGGCCGGGGACCGTTTTCGTCCTGAGAAATAAGTCTTTTGCTGACTGATAGGAAGAACTGCAGCTGCACGAGAATGCGAAGGCCTAATTCTCGTTTAATCGAATCGGAATGCACGTAAGCTCTAAATGAATACTCAGGTTGTTGAAAAAAGGTGAGATCAATTCAATTTTTCAGAGCCTGTAATACCTACTGAGAAAAGCAGAAATTTCTGTATGTGCATGGCCCTGGAATTTGAATCTACTTCTTTCAGTAGAACTCTCAGGATTTAATTTTGGGGGGAGAGGCGAGGTGATCGGATAAAATTATTTTTAATGCAAATTCAATAAAATTCATTAGGGGATTATGAATTTAAAAATATTCTCTTTTTTAGTATAAACTTAATAAAAATCAGTTTTGAAAAATAAGAGATTTTTTCTTAAAAGCCGGGGGGGGGGGACAACTGCCTCTTTTGCATCCCCCTCCGGACGCCCATGTGGATCCCTCGGCGTTCGGTATAGATGGATCATGTAATGAAGCATTCGACTGGGTATTGGGAAATAGCGTTTAACAAACTCGATGCATCTGTGGTTCTTTCTTTCGCAACACCTGTCGATATATCGAGCAGTTGTCCTTTAAAGGTTACCCTGAGCAACACTCGCTGAAAGCAGAAGCTTATTCACGCCATTGAAATTGAAGTTCTTTAGGCTTCGTTGCGCATTGTCTCTCTACCCATTCGAAAATATCGTGGCGTGTAATAATCACTTATGCCTGTCGTCGTTCAAGGATCAAAACAAAGTTATCCTGCCACTTTGTGAAATGTCCAATCAGCTCGCGTCGAAACTGACGAAGGGGAAATAAATGATTACGTGCACCGATGTTTCAGTGTCTAAAAGCCTTCTCGCACCTTATCGAGTACCTATTTATACTATTTATTACTTCACGAAAATTTTAATTATAATTTTTTGCCACTTCTGTATTTTTTAAAATTCTATTTATTTCTTATGAAAATTAAATCATATCCTTATAGTCGTGGGTGGGCCCCCTTTGTCTCCTGGCAACCAATATTTTTAGACCTAGTCCGTCACTGATGACTACCCTCGGTAACTTGGGTCCAAAAGGACCCAGCACCACTGAGTTTAAAATCTACGCTCCGAAGGAACATATACATACTCACGTGTTACTGAACAAACACACTCACTAGCGAATGAATGCTGGGAAATACTACTGCACGCGAGTCCCAAGCGTTTTATGGTTACTATTTATTTCTTACTTTGTTTACGGCTTACGTAGTGGCAGCCGTAACGAACTTGGGAGAATCTTGGTCAACGACGCGTCCTCGAAAAGTCAGGTGTAAATCACGACAGATAAGTCGCGCGCGCGCGCGCGCGTATCAGTCCCATGCGATAACACGCTGGGGTCAGTCGCCGCTGAGGATGCACGCGCGCGGATTTTTCCCTCGCGGGACGACTCGGTCCTTTCTCTCTTCTGCGTCTCGGGGAACACGATGTGGACGGCCGATTATGAAATCGTTACATCGCTCGAACGATCGGTATATCGTGCATCGTCGCGCGCGACAAACAGAGACACTGCACTCTGTCGACGTCGCAGCAGCTGAAAGACGTATAATGAAGTCGTAAATCGAGCGAGACAGCAGCAGGGTGCGCGATTGAGAAAATAGGGACTTGTTAACCCTTTTCGTGCTGGGGCCTGAATCGCGATAACTAAAATAAAAGTAATAATGAAACGTCTTTATTGCGCTAAAATTAAGCGCATTTTGTTGGTGGTAACTACAGTATTCTTGAAACACAAAGGATTGCAAAGTAGAAATATCCATATAGGAGAAAATTAAAGTTTTGGTGTCCTAGTTAAAAACAAGGAACGGTTACCCCCAGTTTTGCACTCTATGTGCTATATAATTTCAAAATCTACTATTTTTCCCTTTCTCGTTTTCTTGCATGTATTAGTTTTTTATCTTTTTCTTATTTTCTTAATGTATACAAGTGCATTACAGAATTAGTATTATTATTATTATAAGACAAGGAAATGTCTCCACTAATCCTACTTGCACTATTTCCAATTAGTGCAAGCTTGTATTACATCAGGAGCCCTTAAGACTGCTATGAGGTTCGTTATTTCCCCCCCTACCTCTCAAATAATGTACAAAACGATGCTGTAGAGGCAAATCTCAGCTTGCAATTAGCTGGTTTAAGCCTGACCTGTAGATTATCCGCGTCCCTTACTTTAGGTTGGTCTAGAAGCTCCCAAGTTTCTCGTGAGTTCAGTAACCACGACAAGGATGCCAGTTTCCACGCCACTTGAGCACAGAAGTTAACTACATGACTCCCACCTGAGCTACCTTGTCCCAAATCCTAAAGAGGCACTTTTGGGCAAAGATCAGTGCTCTTCGATCGACCCTTGACCGCTTGCCAAACATCGTCTCGGGGGGATGATTACCCTTTGTCTCCTCGACACCCCGTTTGTCTGTACTTACCTATATCGATGGATGCAGAGGTTTTCAGTAAACTACTCGGCAGAACGATAGCTGACGATAGCCTTATTTGTGATTTCCTCGGAGAATTCGAAGACGTGCTAAGGAAAAAGTACTGAAGACACGTGGCGCCAGTAGCGGTCGATGCTAGAACTTCGTTCGTACTTCGGCTCCGTATGTGTTCCAGTCTGTTCGATCCTGAATCGTGATCGATCGAGAACGGAACGAAAGGGATCGTTGATCGGCTACCGGGCACGGAATGCGATGGGTTCGGTGCGAAAGGACGGAATAAAAGGGTAAAATGTCAGCGCGACTCTGTTCTACCTACGAAAGAGCAAACGCATCCCATTAACAGTTCAGAGATCGCATTGTTTAGCCTGTGTGCCCTTAAACGAGAGAAATCTCATCCATCGTAACGACGTTGGCCTTTGAATCGCGTGCCAAACGGATGGCGATAAATCCAGCCGTCCCCATGGCTGGGAGAAAATAGTCGCGAACGAATCTCCTACTTGGCAATTCATCGAATACGTCCAACACACGATATCCACTGAGATACGCAACGATAAGTCCGAGGTGCAACACGCCGCGCAGTTCTTCGCGTCTTCCGTGGGTATTTCCACCTCCTGTCGCGATTATATCGAATTAAGACGCGCGCTTGTTCCTGCGAACACCATTTGCCAACACGATGTAACATTCACAAAAAATTGTCAGCTCTTAGATCGTGAGAATTTAGAACGCTAATTGCGAAGGAAGTTTTTCACTCGCTGATCTCTGCACCCCAAGAGATGCTCTTTCGATTCGAATTCGTTGATCAGGAGAAATTAGATCTTAGAGAAAACATTTTTGGTTAAATTATTTGCGAGAGATATGAAGTCGATGGCAGAGCCACTAACGAGGAACACTATCTAGGTGTCCGACGCTGAGTTTTACTCCTGTAAAGCACAAATCTAAGACACCTGTTTTTTATTTTTGCCTGATATCACATTTTAAAGAGTGAAACATCCCTCAAAGTTCGAAAGTCGTTATATAAATATATAATGCTAGATAAAAGCTTATGTAATTAGGAAAGAAAGCTTGCATAATGGAGCTATCATTAGATAATACCGTGTATTATTTATCAGCTTCATCTCATTTAAAAGAAAATGGAAAGCTGTGCCGTGTCCACCCCTTTACGCTTTCAGGTTTTGCTAGTCCCTCACTATTCCGGTTGCCATTTTTGCGACTGTTACCCCATAGATCGCTTTGTAACATCCGTTTCTTCTAAAATACACGTAATTTCTTGGGCATTAGGTCTTTAAGTGGCAGAACACTTTATTCGGAAAATGTCACCCTTAAAATTGAGATTGGCCAGAATTTCTGTGCTCAACCACGCGTTTCAAAGAGATAAAAATGAACTTAGAAGTCCTAAGGCTTGCGCCTGCTATCATTTAAACCCATCAACCTCATTTTAAAGGCATCTTCATCCACAAGGTGCTCGTAAAGATCGTGACCTCCCCTCGTGAAATGTAAATCGAACATTCAGAAACTTATCTCCAATGGAAGAGCATTAAGATTCTGTTGCAACGAAGCACTCTTCTTAGGCATTTGATATTTCTTTGTCTGGCAACTGCACTGCATGTTCGAACACAAAAATCCAGAAGTCTGAAACCTATCTGCACCGTAGGAGAACTCGAAGGAGTTTACGACCTCTATGAATCGCTAAAGGACAGTCTAAAAATCCTTGCCATGGAAAATACGTCGAATGAAGCCTGCGCTTTTAATACTAACTATTACTGCTACTTCAAAGAAATTCGCAAAGAATCAAGGATCGAAAAGCAGAAACATGATACCTCCAACGTCCATAAATGATTCACCAGAGAGGAATGCATACATCTCTTACACAATGTTTTAAGAATATGATCGTCACCTTCGTCGATTCTGAAAGCAGAAAATCGAAGTTTTCACAATTGCGAGAGTGTAGTACATACTCTTCAACTACCATTCACAGAGTCAACGACTCAGCCAGAGAATTAAATCATGAACAACATAATAGGATACCATTACCAGCATTCAATAAGAATTAGATTTAAGCGTCCTGATCGCAGTGCATCGTTTCCACACTCTAACACTACGCGGCTATCGCTTTCCTGATCCCATTGAGAAGATGATGGAAAAGAACGAGAGCTAGGGGAGCGTCCGTTCGATCCCCCGCGAGGATCGCGATCGCGAGGTCGCATCAGAGGGGGGAAAAAACCGTCGTCCTTCCATATAGCGGCCAGTACCGGGTATATAAAAGCTGGCGGAGCGAATGAGCGCAGATGTTCGCAGCTTCTGAAATCCATCGAGTGTCTTCGCGAGTGGTAGAGTCGCGCGTGTGTCTCGAGGGATGCCATTTCGAGCGTCGTCGGTGTGATCGATCCTCTGGCGACGATGACCTCTCGCGATATTGTGCCCCGACCGCTGGTACGTTTCAGTCAAGACGACTGTGGATAGCTAGCTGGCCGCCTCGACGAGCCTCTTGCGATTGACACGGCAGTGCGTCGATACGGCGGCTCTTGCGACTCGCTTTGCCTCGCGGACGAAGGAGGATGTTACGCGGCGACTAGCGCGACAGCGTCCCACAGACGTTTACCCGAGGTGATTTCGAGTGTTCGCCTCGGGAGGATCAATAAAGTAGAAAGTGCCCTTTCGATGCGAACGCACCAGCCAGCGTGACGACGCGTTGTAACGCGGAAAGATTGCACGATCCCTGGCAATTGAATGGTGCGTTCGCGTACTCGCATCGGTCAAGAGGTCAACCGAGCGTCGAACAAACACCACCTCGGGCGAACAGTCCCTTCTTTCGCGTCGGAGGGAACAGTTCTCGGAAAGATCCGCTATTACGAGATTCTTTCAGAACTAAGCGCGAGAACTTAACTGGGGAATCGGATAGACTTGTGCAGTAACCGTCGAGTGGTCGCGGTTGGAGCATCTTTGTTGGTTTTAAACCAGCAGGATTATTTAGTATAGCAGATACTATTCTTTCCTTTCTGCCTTGCAGTTTTATAAGTTCCGCAGAAAAATAAATTATCTGCAAACCTCCTTTAGGAAAGTGTTCCATCTTTGATTTCATAAGTCAAAAGATACTCTTCAGTATCGTTTACTATACTCCTCTCCGCGACTCCTCCAGGGTTAAGACTTCTTTTATCTCTTCTTCTAACTTCCATTACGCAGTTATGACTTCACCTGCAGCTCTAAAACTCCCTGTCTATACCCTATCATTTTAATACTCGTCTCGTTAACGAAGGGAGTATCAAAAGGCCGAACTTTATCTGCCACGACCGTGTTACACCTTCCTGGCAGTTCGCCACTAGCCATTCGCTGGGGATCCATTTACCAAGTTTGGACGCTTTCCCAGTAGCTTGTACGTAACGATGAACCCAATCTTTCTGCAATCTTTTCTATAACGGTAACACTTTGACCCCCTCCCCCCCCCCCCAAAGTTACGCCAGTACACGCCTAAAATTATATGGTTCGATTAAAGTTTGCTCCAGTCTTCTAGTAATTGAATTAAAAAAGAAACAGAAATTGAAGGTTTTACTCACGTGTGACGCGTTGTAGAATGGTAATTCTGCATAATGGCCGTTTTAATCTCGGTTCGTCTGGGAGGTCGCAGTCACTTTTACCTGAATTTCCGGACAGGCTAAGCTGGAGATAGATTTACAATTTCAGTATAAAGAAAGTTAATTATTTATCATGACCAGATGTTACCTTGACGATGGTTTCGCGGCCCCTTTCCCCAGATCTTTTGGCTGGTGATTCTCTACGCGAGCCATTGCATCGGCGATAAGTTGTCGGCCGACCAGAAGGCGCCTGCGTTCGCCCGCGGTTCCGGTGGATTGATCCTGAACACGCCGTACGAGGACAACAAGGCCAGAAACCGGCCGATCTCGGCGCCAGCCGCGCAGAACGCGCCGGACGGGGTGCAGAGGGAGGAGACGGAGATGCTGAAGGAGGTGGACGGTGAGCTGGTGCGGACCGTGAAAGGAAGCTTCTCCTACAATAGCCCCGAGGGTCTTCCCATAGCGGTGAAGTGAGATCCCCGACTGTTTCTTTCTTATCCGTGCTCCGTCGGAGACGTTGCTACACGGCTTACTTCTCTACCACGAACACTACACGAGTTAACGTCCCCTTCAAGGTACGAGGCGGACGAGAACGGGAACAGAGCCAGTTTCAAGTTTGGCACCGCTGCTGGAGGGGCCGGATCGGGATCCACGGGTCGTCCGTCGGGGCCGAAGGGAGATGGCAACCGCGGTGGTAAAACTGATCAAGGCTCGAAGGGATCGAAGAACGGGGGCAAGAGCTCGTACTTGCCGCCGAAAGACGTCGACAGGAGCTACCTTCCGCCGCAATAGGACCATTGCTTTGTCTCTCGATCGAAGTACAGCGGACCTTCGATGCTAGGACATTCCGGGAAAGCTGCTTGTTCGCTGAGCTCGCAATAAAGGGTATTCAGGGCCGAAGGAACATAGTGGCATCGTGAAAATAGTAGAGGGTGAAGACAGCGTTAAGTCTTGGCAATCAACAGCCCACAGATATATTGCTGTATAAACTTCGGGCACTGTATTTGTCACAATTTAACTCGCAAAAGATTGCCAAGTATGATAAGAACCTAAGCGCGTTAAGGTGGACCTTGCAGCGCATTGGAGAACATATTTCACGATTTACATTCTTAAAATTATTTTGCACATTCCATAGAAACGTCTTAAATGCTTCACTATATTCTTTCCACCCGAAATAACCAACCGATGGAAGAAATACAGCGAATTCTTTCTTGAATATGAATCCAACGAATAGTCTTCCACTGTTTCTTCTGTGGTAATTGTATTTAGAAGTTACGCATGTGCCTGGCCAATAATTCACTGTATCTCTTCTACCGTCTTCTCGTGATCCCTTAACACCGAGATTGATAGCGCGACCATCCATCCTACTCGCGAACGCTGTACACTTTCCTTCTCCCGCTTCGCGCACCGGGTCAAGGCACGCGACGCGGTGTAAACTACCGTTCTTCTGTCGGAAAGAAATTTACAGCGTGCAAGTAATCGCGCCAGAAAATGCCTAGCTAACTTATTAACGAACGCATCGACGCATTGACTTTTACAGTAAGAAATAAAGTATACTTTTCCACAAACCCTCGTATTAATTTGGCAGTCTTGTCGAACAATCACCGTCGTGTTATTCGACTTAAGTACACCGCTGAAGAGAAGGCACTACGCAATTCTCGTCAGCGTTTCCGATTACAAAAATGTTTATTTCTGTGAAATTTAATATATTTTACAAATAAACCAACGCAACGGTCGCCGCTTGAAATGTTTGGCAAATATCACGATTTCGTTAACGTTCATCTCTCGGAACCGCGGTAGGTGGTATAGCCGAACGGGCTCAACAACACTGGTATGTGATAATGGCCAGCGGGATTCTTCACATCGAAAACAATCTCGATAAATGGGTACATTGTTTCTATTCTCCTCAACGTGAAGTACTTGTCAACGTCGAAATGAATCTTGTAACGTCCAGCCGTGAAATTCACTTTCATGTTGTCCACTAAGTCTACGCATCGACCATTCGGACTCGTGTTACTGGAAAGATGAAAACACAATTTTATGTTTGCCATAGTAGAACCAATAAAGCAGAGTTCGGCGTTATTTGAATAAACTTTTACGAATGAGTTCTGCTTCGAATAATATTCGAATAAAATGAAGTTATTAATAAGAAGAATTATTCTTCGTTGAGCTCTCGCAAATAACAAATAAATCCTTACTCGATTAAATCTAGATCGCACAACGCTACAGATTTATGCATTATTCAATAATTTTTCCTCGAACAAAATCGTTATTCGTTATTCGAAATAAAATTTGCCCAACTCTGCAATAAAAGAAATGTCCCCGTTTTCTTTTCCTCCGACATGTTCGATAACGAGGCCATCTACCACATTTATCGATCAAATGGAGAAACAGGCTGAAATTATACCTTTCGTTTAAGAAAGTCCATCGACCGTCCATTAATTTGTAAAGACTGACTTGCAATCCTCCGACCGGTAAGCCTTTGCTCGTATCCACGACGTGAGTAGAAATGCGAGGCTTCTTAATCGTGGGGTACTTAACTGACTTTAAAAGCACATGCTGAAACGAACGTGTAGCTCAACAACCACTTCAACAAATCACTCGAACATACTTATAAAGAGAAATGCTGCGATTAACGTACTTTCTTCGGGGTTTGATAGCTGGTGCTAGGAACAGCTGCTTGATCCTTATTTATCGGAGCGCCTTTCGCGGCGTCGTCCGCTTGATTAGCAGCGACCGGAGGCTTCTTATCGGCCACTGCCACGGTAGGCAGTTTGCCCTTTAATTTACTCAGGACGTACTGAGTGCCAGGTTGGAATGTGCCACCTGTTAATGTCAGACTTTTGCCACCCAATGTTAAAGTAATCGTTTTACTTTGTCCGGGTGTAATGGGGATCGTGTTTACGGGTTGAAGCACGCCGATCGTGTTAGATGCGGGTGCGACCGAGGAATTCAATTGATAAGCCGAACCTAAAATTGGCAACGGGCATGCCACCATTATTCCCGGGTCTCCCTGTTGCTTACATTCGCTTTGCTGAAATATTATTAACTACAATGTAAAATGATACATTTAATCGGTTCAGAGTGTATTATCTTACTGCGTGTAATATCTACCAATACTTTCGTGGACTTTCTATCTGATTTACTCTCGCCTCGCCGAATCGCTCTTCCATTCTCGCGCGACTCTTTCTGGGACTCCTTATTAGAATCCTCCGTATTGGGGACAAGAGACATCACTTGTATCTCTGGATGACTGTGATCCTCAGACTCCACCACCATCTCCATCTGCACAGCTCCCTGATTATCTGCTTCCTCTAAATATTCGCTCTGCATATGGTCCATCGCTCCGGTCAAAGTATCTTCCTCCTAAAAACTCCAGCCATTAACGTTAAAAATTCCTATTGCGGAAATTCGCAGGCCACGTCGAAGAACTTACCACCCTCTCTATTTTGATCTTTTTTATAGACTGTTTAACGTCTTCGTCGTCTACAGGCATTTGTAAACTCCTCATCTCCTCTTCCTCGTACTCGTCATCCTCTTCGTCATCCTCCTCTTCCTCGTCTTCGTCTTCCTCCTCAACTTCTCCGTCAAGCTCGTCGGACGGGACTTTGATTTGCGTGTAATCCAGCTCGTCGTCCGTTTCCAATCTTTCAACGACATATTCCACTTCCTCCTCGTTCTCCTCCACCTCTGTCTGCACGTGCTCGACAGTCTGACGGAGAAATGACATCGTTCTTAAAAACTTTAAATGAGGCGATACAGAAGAATTCATGGGAATGAAACGCGCAAACCTCGATTTCCTCGATCTCTTCTATCTCTATATCCTGCTTGCAATTTACATTCCGCGCGGCAGCTTTCTTCTTTTCCTCCGCTTCGTGCAACAAAGCCGCGCGTTGGTGCTTCATCGTACAGGTGTGTTTCAGTAAAGAAAGTCTGTGCGCGTGTAGGTTCTTCTTGCAATACAGGCAGTAGGCGCGTGTTGGCTGAAACGGGACAGACGTCAACCATCCTGTAAAAAGATTGCATGAGATAACACCGTCTCTGGTGGACGAGTTTCCAAAACTCGCCAATAACGAACACGTTAAAATGGATACAAATCGTTCGATGCAACAAGACAATATCTCTTCAGCCCTTTTGGCGTAATAGTTCGTCGAAAGAAGATTCTTTGTTACACCAACCTTTGGCGCGGTGTTTCTTAGATTCCGACGCCGAACTTACGAACTTCATTCGGAGTCTTTTCCACGAATAGTTACGAGAATGAATTGCTCAGCAGGAAATAGTCGCTGTATACATCGACGTGGAAGGAGCCGCGGAAGTGTGTTTACATTACTTCTACTCTGACTCCCGAGGAACACATGGCACGACTTTTAATTCGCGTTATTTGATTTCGATCGGACTCGCAGGTTCCATCTACGCGCGAGGGCTGTACCCGGTGTATATTATCTCGCGGGAGCATCTGACGCGTTGCGTTACCTGTATCCATTTCAACCACATTACGAGCGCAGTGCCGCTCGAATACCTCGCGTATCCCTGAGCCGGTGTTTCGTTATTTGCAATTTCGCGCGCGCGCCATTCCCGCCTGCCTGCAGCAATCGCGGCACAATATCCCGGCATTCCAGGCTTGCTGAGCAACATTTTCCTGGGCAAACTTACTAGAGAGGGGGAACACCTATAGGATGGATGGTAAGTGTGCGTGACGCCGCGGCCAACCAGCGTCCGCAACATATTTCCCGGCGACGCTGGTTGGCCGTGGCGTCGATTCGTCTCCAATCGCGAAGTCTCAACACACATTACCACGCAATACTGTAGGTGTCCCTCTCACTAATAAGTTTGCAAAAGAAAATGTTGCTTAGCAAGCCTGCGGCATTCCACTAAATACGTTTCGATCGTATGGTGATATCCACTCGAAGAACCATAGAATTACCCAGCATTCCCATTACTGGTAACTTATTAACTCTAGTAATATGGTTAGATATGTAACACTGGGTAATGTCATACACCGAACGTGACGGATCGGTCGTGCAACTTTCCACGTAGAGAATGTAGTGACGTTCGGTTAAAAGGAGTACGGTTAACTGTTCGGGGGCCCGTCGCATCGGAGTTGCGGGCAGATCTGTATAGAATAGTCGCGTCGAGGTAACGGGTACGAGGCGATGGCATTGGGACTCGGGGGAAAGACGGACACAGCAGCCAAAGGAATATCGGGCGTGATGGGAGGCGTTCGAAACATTGGAATATGTCGGTGGATCGTCGAGTAAACGACGAGAGGGAGAGAGAGGTGGACGTAGCGCGGGAGACGTTCCCTCTAAAAATAATTTACTGGCCGTTGCGGAGCGAAAGCGTGATTACTTAAGGCCGTGACGAGGCAGCACGGAATCAGCAGCGTATACGCGGGGTATCCAGCGTGGCACCGATGCGACGTGAACGACGCGCTGCAATGTCGCGAGTCATAACGTTCTCTAACGTGTTCTCGTGGACAGCGACGGACTGTAACCGGGTAGTACCTTTAAAGTCGGGCATCTGTTCCCATTCTTTGCGATACCGCTGCGTGTAGACACGCGTCTTAGCATGGCTGATTTTCCCGGTCGGAGTGAGACGCTGGCCCGTGGGTGTCAGCAGATTAGCGTGCAATACTGTTTCGCCGCCCGTGATCATCGTTGGCTGCATTTTTTCCTCCATTACTTGCGAACCTGGGGCCGATTCGAAATCGCCCGGATCTCAAAATACCCAAAATCGTAACACGAAATCACTAAATAGTTTTTTCCACGACGAAAGGGGGAGGGGGCACTCGGCGAGCCCCGAGATCCTCGCCTAGCCTAGTACCGAAGTTAACTCCCTAGCAATGGCGGACACTACAACGTTGCGACGGTGTGCGGCCCCCCTCTGCTCCTCGCGACCGAGCTGCCGCAACTTTTACACTAACGTACCAACTGCACCCGCGCCCTGCCTCCTGTCCACTAAAATTTCTTCCTTTTCTTTTTCTGTAGAACTTGCATATCGTAAATAATAACCTTGCGACAAATATTGAAACTTTTTTTCTTCGCATATATTATGAAATTTTTAGATTCGCGGAGGTGAAAGACGAAAGCGATAATTTTTACGATCGCAACTGTAAAATTATGTAGTATCCGTTTTACTTCGTCGAGAAGTAATCTAGATGTCTAGAAGTTATCTAGATTTTTGAATACATGAATTATTCAGTATATCGTTTTTAAAATCGATTGGGAATATGTTTATTTTGTTGGGTGTGGTTTTTACCGATTGCATAATCAGGAAACGAACACTTATCGCTCCTCTATGTAACATTGCTCTTCGTTTTCTACGTACGACACTGCTCTGCTATAGGATATACGTAATAATTGGTCAAATCGATATGCGCGCGCATGCAAACGGATATTCCATATTAGGCGGGAAAGGCGTTAATTGGTTGTATCCAGAAAATGTACGGAATACTTTGTTTTTAATGGTGCACGTAAAATATTTATTACACGTTTGTTACGTAAATTGCATATTTAAAAATCGTGTACCACTGAGGTAAGTAATCCCCGATTTTGTGTGGAAGATTTGGAACGCCATCTAGGCGGCCCTGGATTAATGAATCAATAGTAGCGCTCCCTTTACAAAAGAAGAGTAAATTAAGAATATCCAAACTAATGGAAGCCTTCGAAATAATTTGAATTAAGAAACATAACAATTTCCAAAAAATGCAGATAACTTTGCGTATGCCTTTCGATATAATTACCTCATTTCTTCATATTGGTTGATGCTCGAAGACTAATAAAACAGAAAAATCATAAAACATTCCTATATTTGTCTCCCTATCCTACTCCCGTATTAATTCCCAAGAAAAATGTATCCCAGGGGATTGTTAGTATAAGAATACACGAATTCAATAATTATTCAATGTTTAAGCACCGATAACTAAACAAATTTGATACCCTTTCTCGTCTTAGATGATCCTTGTTTATCGTGCATTAAATTTCTTGCAAATTAATACTTCGCAAAAATGTTTTGTCACTGTATAAAAATCGTAACAAATTATTCTTTCTAGATTTTCTATGGGGAAGAATATTTGCCTGCATGCAGTCGAATTCATTAAACAGTGACAGACTCAATGTCACTAGTTGGCTAAACAATTGTATTATCAAATTAAATCTACCCAACGCGTGATAACAATTTAGTTTCTATTTTTTTATAAACATCCTGACAGATTTATTTACATTTTAGTGCATACAGACTAATATTTAACGCGAGTATAGAACGTTGTGGAGTTATAATACAGCATCTATGCGGACGCTAAATAGGTTGCGTCGCGTATGAACACAACGGAGAACGCAAGGTTTCAACAATACACGAACGGGACAATAGAAGAATTCGTTTCAAGTCAAAGAAAAACATCTCAAGAATGCAATACGCGTAATCGACTGTTCTTTTCTACACCCGCGACTTCGAGAAACAGAGACGCCGACCAAACACCGCGTAAACATGTACGGAGTAAATGGAATAAGGCAATTATTCATTTAAGTTCGCTACTTAGCATCTGATTAAACACTTTCAGTGTTTAACGTTTGAGAGAACGTAATGCAATTTATATAGATAAATGCAAAGAGCATCGATTGTCTCTTACGGTTAAAGAGGTATGTTTGACGAATCAAGATTCTTCCAAAAAGTTTCTGTTTTGAACAATGAAACAAGCAAAATATAGAGTCGAAGCTTTCATTATACCTGTTCGCAAGAAATGTTTTACTTCCTCTGCTTCGACGGAGCCGGACGATGTGAAACTGAAATTGGAGAATGTAGATGATAGAACTGTAAACATCGAAAACGAATCGAGCTGTATACAGAGCGATGAAGATATTTCACTGGTCAGCGAGGACGAGAGTACGCAGAATTTCAAAAACTACATTGCCCTTGAGAAGCTCGAATCGAGTCTCTCAGACGCGAACGGAGTAAACGAAAATAACTCTGTTAATTTTTATTCCTCTCTTGTTATCCCTGAAACACGGTACGAGGTATTATACGACATAGACACTGCAAGCTTCTCCGCGAATGAATTTAACGAGGATCACAGGTTGTCGACGATCGATGAGAAGAATGAAGACTCCGAAGACAAGCTTACGGATCTCTGTTATCACGGATGCGAGAACGGATGCTCTGCGACTGTGCCGATGCCGCAGGAAGTTAGCGAAGAGGTGTTTAAGAGGAATTGGTTACAGAAGTTGAAAGATATAAAGCGAAGGGAGGAGGTATTGAGAAGCAAGGAAATGAAGTTTCAACATCGCGAGAGAGCGTTGGCGCAGAAAGAAAGAGAAGTGAAAGCTTTGGAGCGGCTGTTAAGAGACAAATTGAGGCAAACGGATTCACATCCGAAGGAAAGTAAACATGTACAAGATTTATTGAATGTACATAATTCGCAGAAAAATACTTTCGAACCTTCGACTAACGGCGATCTTAAGGAAGCTCAGAAACACTTCAATACGAATGTTTCTGCGAGGGAAGTAAATAATACAGAGGCGAACAAATTAAGTTCGTGCGCACAGAGCGTTAAAATGCAAGACGCGTCCAGTAATCAAGCTGGGCAGGTAGATAAGCGTGTAGATAATGTAGACACAGTGGAGAAAGATTCGCAAGAGAAAACAAGCACCGGTAGCTCCTCCTGTTCTTCCGATAATAGCCTATTCGAAGGGAAAAGGTCGAAGAGACTGTCGACTATAAGAAGCTCCATGACTTTGAAATCATCTGGTTGCAAATCTGCTCACAGCAGAATGAGGAAACCTAACAAAATATATTACGAAGATTTGGATACCACATTATCCGCCGATATAGGAGACTCCTCCTTCGTTCAAACTTCCCAGAAATTTAATCCTGAGTTATACAAGAAACCCTTTGCATTTACGAGATCAGCCAGCGAGCGGCGCGGAAAATCTGCGAACTGTGGAGCCGACGCAATTCCTGAGATTCCAAACGTGGCCAATCCTAAACAAGCGTTTCAAGTACCCAGCAAAATTGAGCAGGATAAAGTATTAAAAAGAGTGACTCAGAATATTTCTGTCTCGCAAGATAAAAGCACAAAATTTCAAAACTATGGTCTCATCGACACCGGAGATATTAAAAACAAGGCGGACGGAATAGAAAACGAGGGGAAGTATTCGTATCTGAATTTAGAAACGAGTAACAGCCTGCGCTCGCACGAGAAATTGATTAAAGGCTCGAAGGATAGGCCGCTGTCCTGGAACGAGGAGACGAACGAGTGGTTGCAGAAGAAACGAAAGGCTTACAACATGACGATGATGAGAGCGTTGCCAGAAGATGCGGAGAATAAAGAGAACCTCAAGTGCGATGCCAAAACTAATAAGTCTGAGAGAGTGATAAACAAGAAGGATATAAAAAGTAGAATACTTACCATATTTCGTTGACGCAGCAACGACAATATGGCAATGAAATAGCGTAATCGAATTATTGTAATTATACGCGATAGTAAATTGCTAAATGAAAACTATGTTTGTATCGAAACTCCTGTAATGTATTTGTACAAATAAGATTATATTTTATATGCTATTATTAAACTATGCTCGTCGAGCGACCAGAATGTTCGACTGGCGTAAAGTAATCCCAATCTCGGTGGCTCTTGAAAATCAACGTTCAGAAGTTTATTCTTTGATGTTAGTTACATATGCGCATAACATTATAGCGAACTAATAAATCGATGAATATACAGATGCGAGATGGAATTACGACCAGCTCGGTGCTTCTCCAGGCTTCAATTCCCTTTTAAACAATGCAGATTTGTCTCGGAAGCGTGTCATTCTAGACGTTTCTAAGTGATCCATGTACCAACCGAGCGATATACTAATCGACATGATAACAGTGAAACCTATATACGCTTGTTTAAGCGACGGCTTCGGAACGGTCATTTTAAACGTGTAACTGCAACTCTTTCTGCTTCGCTAGTTCCTTTTTCCACAATCGTGTGTGATTCCAATCCGCATAAATGCAAGCTGTGGTCACACCGGGGAAGAAGCAGACTGCCCAGTATCGTCCGATCCAACGTACGATTTTTTCTCTACCCATCAAACTGAAAGAGAAAATACGTTTAATCGCAATCATTTGCCTGCAAACTGTAGCTGTGCACTAGATTACGATTAATTTTTATATAATGTTATTTTACATAATACATACACTGTGTGATTATGTCCGAACAAAAAACAAAAACCGTTAGACGAGTGAGTACTCTATAAAGAATTTACTTTTAAAAGAAACAGAAGTAAGTCGGTCGTAGAATTGAACAAAAATTACGAAGAACCGAATGGTTATGATTCGAGGGAGAAACGAAATTAGTTGGAGGATGTGTGCGTAAATAGATCAATAGTTATGTCACAACGCTAAATAAATCAATATGAAGAAATTGGAGGGAATGTTGAATACTACGTAATAAACGTTGAACAGATTTAACGATTACGAACCTGTATTTCCCACTAGAAAACCTACCGCGCAACGAAGCTGCACGCCACTGTGTGACGTAATCGTAGAGTATGATCCACTGTAAGTATATATACAGGGTGTTACGCTACTTATAGTCAATAATCTAGGGGGTGATTATACGGGGGAAAATAAGACGAAAATCAAGAGTGACGAAATTGTGGTGAAGGCTTCGTTTTCGAGAAAATTGACTTTGAATTTTAACTACGCGCGCACCGACGGCGCCTGAAATTCAAAGTCAATTTTCTCGAAAACGAAGTATTTACTAGAATTTTGTTACTCTTGATTTTCGTCTCATTTTCGGCTGTATAATCACTCTCTAAAGTATTAACTATATAGGTAGAGTAACACCCTGTATAAACAGTCATTAAGCACCCGAATGAAAACTTCTTTTTTCTATATTCTTTCCAAATAGAATGATTTATTTTGAATAGACCATACATTATTGTATTTACATCCAAGTTTTTCATCTAAAGTTAGGGACTAATATATATATATACAGTTTGTCTTCAACTAAACACCTTGATAAAAAATCAATCACTATTTATAATTTGATTGATAAAGTTAGTCATCGATTTCTAACAGAAAATATGTATTAATGTATAATTGATTAAATGTATAGTTGACGAGCAGACTCCTGAAAATCCACAGGATAATTTGAAAATACGATAGGTAGGTGGCCGAACTTCACGAGTCTGTTCTACTCACCTTAACGATTGAAAGTCATCGTATTCGTAATTTCGTTTGGAACTCGCAGATTAGCGTTACGCATTCAAATTATAATTCCTTCATTCATTCGATTCAAACAGCACGACACGTTAGAATCATTCGCGTTACAGTTAAATAATAGTGAAATTGAGAATTATCCGTTTCCGTTGATCTTAGTTTCAACCGCGATATAATAACGTCTAGCGTTTTTTTTTTATAAAAATTAAGGCCTCTAAATAATTAATAAGCTCATGCTTCTTGAATTTTAAACACTGCTTGTATTTAATACTTATGTACAATATTTTGTGTACGGTACTATGAACATATTACTATAGCAGAAACATTTACGGCAAACGAAAATTACTTGAACAATCGGGGAACTTAATCGACGAAACTAGCGTTTTAAAAAAACTATACACGTATTAACCAAAGCATACACCACATTAAGTTCGGAACCCTGCAATTTAATACTATAATCCTTTCATTATTTTTGGAAGATCACTTTGAAAGACTATTAACGTCATTTACTCTCGTAGAATTTTCCTTAATGGAATGCAAATAAATTCATTGAAATACTTTGATTACATTACGACGTGTGTACACATTGGCTGAATATTATCATCAACATAATAAAAATACATGATTCTTCTTTCTTGTTTGCATCGCGTCGTTGCACGAGGATGCATTTAATATTTAATGAAACAATAGGCACTGCACGTAAGTACCTTTGCCTTATCGAGCGAAGAAGCAAAAGCACCAAGTTCTTCGCGAAACGTCATTATTTACGGTGATTCTTCTTTAAGGAGCCTCGTATCGATATCATTTAAAACATTATAATATATATATGTATATATATAACGGTATGTAATACTTTTGTGAAACCAGGTATCGAGGGACCGAGCGATTGCTCGATCAGCCTCGGGCATCTATCGTCTCTGTGACTGTACAAATCGTACCTTGTCTAGTTCATCGTGCAATATGCCAAACAATACGCAACAGAAAGAATTCGTGACGGTTGGATCTTTATATTGGTTATCATACAAATGAGAATTTAATGAAACTCTTCGTAACGATGCCGATCGAGAATTATCTGGAGAAATTGCATTTCACGCGGGGATGTAGCTGTAATCGAGGCGTTGGCGATCTGAGAACGTACGCATGTACATCGAGTAATACACTAAACATAGTTGAGCGTCGATTAGATTTCTTTCCCCACTTATCATTCCGCATTTATACCCTGCTCTAAGGTGGTAGTTACCCAGCCGCCAACGCGATGAAGCACAATTAATGTAATCTAATGAAAATATAGGGACGTAATATATACTCTGATCGTTCGTACAAATTTATACTGATATGATTTTCTTTGTTCTATTGCAATGCCGTACTTAAGAAATAGCGTTTCATTTGGCATCCGTTGGCGGCAACACAGCTTCCGATGACGTGTTCTCTAAACTACAGGACATCTTGTAATCGCTCGGGGATTTCTCGTTTTGTACCGTAACAGTGGCAGCCTCCGTGTTCATCGCGCTCTCTTCGCAAGCGGTTTCCCTGTAGCACACGACGTTTATTAGAAATCCTTCGTTGAATTATTCTGCTGTTAAATTAGAATGCTCTTTAGTTACCTGGTATATAAAACTTCACTCGGACAACTGGGGCTCGCGGTTTTATCAACAGTACAGGCGGAATACAAACAATCGTCGGTGGTTTTCTGATCTATATCAGCTTCTATGTGCGAAGCACTGTCATCGGGACCTTCGATTTTCACATCGCCTGCTCCAATAGCGTCCACAGCTGTTTTACTTCCGGCCGCGGTTTCCGTTTTATTCGGATCAGACGCCGCGTCCGGCGTCTCTTTTTTCATCTCATCGCGCAGCTTGTTATCTATTATCACAGTCGGCGACGTGCTGTTCACGCTGGGGGTGTTTTCGAAATTATCAAAATTCGCCCAATCAACATTTTCAACTACTGGCGGTACAGTTACACTGTCCCATGGATTCACTTCGGGGAGCTTGGGCCCGGTGGACAATGGTTCGGTCGTATCCCAAGCTAATGTAACAGATAATAATATCGGTAAAAAGAGACTCGATGTATGTCGTGCAAGAGAAGCCGAATTATAGTTGAATTAATAAAACCTTCGTCATCTTCATCGGACGAATTGGAATCGTTGTGGGGCTGTTTTGCGGGCCAGTCTTGTTTATCCACGACGGTCTGGAAAGTAAGCTCACCCTCGTCGCCCCATTCCACTCCAGCGCTGCAATCTTCCAAGCCAGCCTTTTGTTTCTCCTGGCATATCTGTAAATAAGCATTATTTTGAAAACACGAAATGTAATCAATTCATTCCGGACATAGAATCGTTATCGACAAGCGGCCGTACCTTGTTGAACATGTCTTCCTTTTCTTCGTGATCTTCTTCACTGAGAGTAAAGGCCAACGTTGTTAATTGGTCAACCGAGTTACTATAATAGCATTTTTTGTAAAGAGAAAAGAATTTTCGGAAATACCATACTACGTTACATTCTTCTACTCTGGCTACTTTCCCTTCAACTGTTTGTTACTCGAAGCTCTAACGTTCTCTATGCACTTATACGCGTATAATGTGGATGCGAAATTGGATGGCATTAGTAATAAATTATTCGGAAACGCGTGCACTGTGTTTACTTACTGAAGATCACCTTCGCTGTTGAATTTATTGTCGTAAAATCCAAAGCTCTCGATCAATTGCGGCGCCATGTGCTGTCCCAGGTAGTTGGTGTAAAACTATTCGCGTTGAAGAAATTTATTTAAAATAATACCGTATAGAGATTCAAGGGAATTATACTTTCTACGATATTTTTTCTCGACTAACTTGCTCGACTCGTTGAACTTGAAGGAATTCTTCCTGAGGATTACTGTACTCATCTGGACTTTCTCTGGTATTGTTCATGTTTGGCCGGATCTTGCCACTCTGAAAATTCATGTGACGAATGTAACTCGAACAATGTTACAAAATCGCAAGTATGCGAAAACTCGAACACACCAAGAGAATTTGATGAGTCTTATTAATCGTTGCCAATTCATTATCCACAAGCTCGTCCCATTTAGTGAGACACTCGGGTGATAAATTGTCTTTCAAAAATTTATCTAGATTCCCGCTCTTTTTACATTGATTCACAATGTTATTCGCGATATTTATCAAATGACCCATGTATCCCTGTCTGACTCCACTTCCTGTGTTTCTAGAATATAACAATATATTTAGCAACTTCTGGCGTTTTCCTACGAAAATATTAATCTTCCATTACTGTTCAACGTACTGTTTATTATCGTTTTTATCCCACGCTTCTAAAATTCGATCTATTAATCTGCACTTGACAAATATCTGAAAATTCGGGTCGATTAGTCAAATGCTGTTTCTTTCTACACTCGAAAAGTGTTCGATCTCGTTGACGTGATACTTACATTATCATAAATAATGTCATTTGTATACTTAAAATCACAATTAATAGCTAAAGCCAGGCACGATTGTACTTGAGTATGTAGGAAGTTGTTCCATGTGTATTTAAAAAATAAGTCCTTGAAAAGTATAAAACATTTTTAAATGCTACGATTCAGTAACTTGTTTAAACAGCACAGATTTTACTTACCAGTAGCGTTTGGAATGTTCCTAATTCTACTAAGGTCTCGAAAATCTTTACATTCTCCGTTGACATCAATGCTGTAAATAACTTTGCAACATGTATGCGTGTATTTCCTAACGGACAATCTAATGTACCAGTAGTTGTTTTGACCGGAGGTTTCTAGAACATAAAAACGCGTTTCAGAAAAATCGAATTCGAGCAAAAGAGACTCAACTTTTTTACTTCGTAACTTAAATATTAAGTATAACGATCGTTTCTTCAAGAAATATATGTCTAATGCTTACATAAGGTGGATCTAGTAAGAGCTTGTGAAGTTGCTCCAAATAAGGCAGAGTTGCGTTCGAAATTTGTAGAGGCTGCTCGTCGTCCGTGGGCTCTTCTCCAATACTGCTATCATCTCCCTCGTTTAAAACACTAGAATTACAAATATTACTTCCGCTAGCGCGAGTACTTCCTCCGAAAGAATCAAGATCCATTTAAATTAATTAACATTCTTACTTGTTAGCTTTTTGGCCTAATAGTTTAAGAAGTACCTGAATTCCTCCAACGATACTACTCTCTAATTTTTCTCCAGTTAGGATAGTCTCTAGCAACAGAGTCACCGTGTCTGCTCTGTAAAAGAGAAAGCGTAATTTACTTTAGAGGCAAAAATTGCGATTAGTTTATCGTGAAAGTAGCAATTGCTTAATACAGGCTCGTTCGGTTTTAGATTCTCTTCTATACATACGATTCAAGAGTATTTAAAATAGGATCTGGATCAGTGCGTTTCGTGGATGTACGCTGATTCTCTCTCGTAACAGTTATCATGTCGCAAAGTAATTGCGCAGTATTTGCGTGCTTACTTGGTTCGGAATTAGAAGACAGTAACTTTACCAATCGTTGCACCAACTGTTGACTATCTAACCACTGTTAAAACAAATATATACATCATGTTTCGTGAGGAGCAATATAATCAAGCTTAATACTCGAACGATCACGCCAGGATTTATTATAAAACTGGATATTGCGTTTTTAATTCTAAAATCTTAGCTTCTTACGCTTAAAATATTCTGCCGCATTTCGGTGCCTTCCACCTGAGTAACGAGTTTCAATATTAAATCCATGATCGCAGATGTTTCTAAGTGTTTCAAAAGTAGATCGACGCACGTCTCGCGGCTTTTTAGAAATTCTATCACCTGTAAGCAAGAGAACTGATACGAATACCAGTTCTGATGGAAGGAAGGAAAGTGTAGGAAACAAGGAGCAAGGAAGAAGAGATATTTATCGTTTAATACTTGCGATATAATCGTATTTCAATTAATTAATATTACTAACTACTTTACGCTTTGCATCGAATTTAATAAAATTGTCGCAATGGCAAATATTCACCTGATCTGTTTTGCGAGCAACAAGCACTCCGATCGTTTTACTAAAAAATGATGCCAGCAGAGGATTTAACGGCTGATCCGTATCGATGAAGGAGTAAAGTTTTGCCAAAAGAACTTCGTCGGCTGAAAAATTAATCGGGTTTAATCTACTTATGAAAAATTATACTCCTACAAATTCAGTCTACCAAGACACACGATCGCCCACTCAATGTACCTGCCAGTTTCTCGTTTAAAGTTGGCAAATCGCAAGTTAACAGCTCGCACGCCACGTTCGGGTATTTGTAACGCCAACGCTCCTCTATGTCCGTCGGTGGTTCTTTAGTCGTCAGCGTTACTAACTCCTCCATTACATCTGATCTCGTCAGACTGCAAGCAATATTGTAACAACGTTACCTAGCATCTCTACGACTTACGTTACGATCTTACTTACTATTCGAGCAGTTTTTTATTCTGGATTTTACATTCTTGTAAAATATCCTCTTCATCCATTAATTCGTATAACGTAACATCCTAAAATTACAAGCAGAATTGAATTTTCATCTGAATCGAATAATTACTGATTTATGTCTAACGAAGTATACAAGATTTAGGTTACTGGGAAACATCTCGTAGTAAACTACTTTTTACGCAGCTTACAACGTAGCATTCAAGCGTGACGTTAATCCAAATAAACTTGTCGGCGAGGATAGAAAAGCTTTTCAAACATTAGAAGTTACAATTAGAAAGTACCGAGGCTCGGCCATTTAATTAAAACAGTGCGAGTCTTTAACCATGACCCTGCATTGTTCGTTTTATGCGTGTTTTATCGTGATATTAAAAATTCATTATTTTCGGATATTTTCGAACAACTTTGCGGGAAGTTGAGAAAATCTTTGGTAACAAAGAAAAGTGGACCTATGGGAAGGTAGGGATTTGTGTGCCATAAAAAAATAATACACATAATTCAGACACGGGGAGAAACATTGTTGCAAGGTATGAGAAAGAAACGCGACGGTTTATTCCGAGCTGGATCGAGAATGAGCTGGTAAAATTTCCAAAGTGGCAATTAAGAGAGATAACAGTTTTGTGTCCGTTCCATAGAGGAATGATATTCGTACCTGCTTATTGAGCAATGCCTCGATGTGAGGCGATGACACGTAATTATTCGCCCAGAACATGATGCGACCGAGTATCTCGCCTTGCTCAACCACGATACGATTAATCGGATGCGAAAATAATCACAACATTGAAGTGGTAGCCACTAAAAAAATAACGTAATGCTTCGCGAGAGAGAGAGCCAACTAACATTGCATGGACACGTATTAGAACGGGTGACGACGCCACGAATAATTGCAGCGACGGTTGTCGCCGCCAGAACTAAAGTCACAAACAAAACCTTTTTTTTTTTATTTGCGCAAAGCCTAGAGCAGGGCTATATAGTTTCGAAAAATGTTCGCTTTTCCACCTGAAAGCGGAAGCTCCCGACGATTGTTTTAACTTTGACGTTTGCTGCGGAAGCGATGCTTCGCAATCGACTTTCGACCGTGCGAGTGCACCTTATTTCAGAATATTCACATCACAATTTAATCTCATCGGCATTACGGAATCAAGATTACCGTCCCGAGCCTGTCGGACCTTCCCGTGCATTCCCCACTAGCGAGAAAGTATCGCTTGTGATGTTGCCGCACTTCTTTCCGATCGAGTAATTGCAACTTTTATATTATTATCTACTTAAGTCGAATTTCAAACCCCACAGGTGCAATGTGATAAATACAGTGTAATTTCTAATGCAATTATATTGCACCGTTATGGTAATTATTGTACTACTTGTTCAGCTTCAGTGGGAAGCTTTCGGTTTCTTGTGAAAAACGTTACAATTTATTATGCGACGATGTTCATCAGTAATCGTAAATAATTTATAAAGTAAGTTATTAAATTTATTGAAAGATGTACAAATTTGTTTGTCGTTATTTCGCATTCCGAGGTCTTAGGTATCTCACAGAATGTGTGAAATTCATTTTACAATCACCTTCGGTAATAATGTTGGTAATTTAATACTTTCGATAGTATTTAAAAAATTTATTCAGGTTATGTACCAGGAAACGGTATAGCCATCTAGCAGTGACACCTGTGAACCAAAGCGTTCTATTCTACGTGTGTGAGCACAGACGAGGTATAAATATAGTAATATCTTGTGGGCAGTGGGAGTTGTGTCACACGAACTGTAATATCGACTTTGTGAAAATTCAATGGTTCTGTAGCGCACTCTGCGTAAAATAGCGGTGACTCTGGAAACTATATTCAACTCAATTATAAAAGTCGGTAAAGTTATGAAAGATGAAAGTGCTCTTTTCTTTTTCAGACTATATTCCTGGAATAGTCCCACGCTATACTTATACAATTCCCACACGATTTCTCCGCTATTCCTTATAATCAGATCCGACTAGTTGCGTGTGCAACGTGCGCGATACACACAGGCGTGGCAAGAGAAAAAGCGCCTAAAATATCTCGAAAACTATGAGATAAATTTTTAAATTAAAGATGAGTGGCTTATGTTATGATGCTACAAATATGATTTATACACGTCCCTCGATGTATTGCCGTGACCCGGAATGAAATTTCTTCAACTTTGACCAATTGGATGCTATCATGTGGCACTCGTCGACCAATTGGATGCTATCATGTGCCACATATCTGCCAGATAACTCTAACTGGAAGATATCTGGAGGTGAAGAAATCGGCCGTTAATGGGCTACAGCCCAGGGCCGCCCGTGATCCAAGGGCGCTTAAGAATCAAATATGTTGAAATGCTTTTTTCTCTTCAATTTTAGAGGCAAAAATTTCTATTCTTTTTGTTCGTGTTTACCTTGGTGGAGACCCGGGATTGTAATGTACAGGATGTACTGCCTTGCACCGATTGCAAAGAAATTGCAACCTTGAAAGCTAGGGCGCCAAAATTTTTTAGACAAGGACGCTCAAATTTTTTAAGACGGCCCTGCAAGCACGAGGAGACGCGCACCAACGCGCACAACACATTGCAGACAACACGTGTCGCGCAATGAATAATCAATCAAAATACGTCGAAGAAATTGCTTCGAGATCAGAATAATTAAACAATAAATACGGGCTTACAATCCGATGACTGTGAATAGTACATACCCATAAGTGTCAAGTACCTGTACAACCATATTATTTGAGAAGCAAAACACGAAATTGCAATAAAGACTTCAGATTTCCCACTTTTCTTTTACCAACTTTCGTAATACATCGTAGATATCACTGTAATATTTATAATCCGATATTTAATCAAAGGGACATAGCATGAGGAAGAAATATATTACGTTATGACCTCACGTTTTCAATTATAAGAACCTTAGTGACCAGTTCTTATATATATACATATTGTAAAATGCTTTTTAATTTATTTAAACGTGTTTGCGCTCGGAAAAGAAGGCAACTGTTCGGAAGCTTCATCAACAAATATTGTTTTCATGCGGAGAGCAGAGAATCCAAACATCCTCTTTCTGTTTCTCACTTAAAGCTTTTACTCAAACAACGATCTTTACCCATAATAGACGGGTATACTTGTATCGTAACGGATTGCCCTTTATGCAACAGCGTGACGAAGGAATCAAAGCTTTACGTGAATAAAACAACAGGTAGATGCGATGCTTAAATTATAATATAGTTTCTTATTAAATTGTAATCGATCGTTGTAATGGGTTGCAAAATTACTTGCAGGATTCTTTATGTGCAATAAATGTAAATGTAATGGATCGTGGGACGTACTAGAGAAATTATTATCGCTAGAGAAATCGAATGAGAAGCTCAAGGAACTCGATATGCTGAGAGCGAATTTACAGTCGGAAGAAGATTTCAGTCAAATATGGAACGACCTGAAGCATAGTTGCCAAAGCATCAAAGATTTATCGATGGAAGAGTACAAAACCATCGTGAAAAAATTTTCGCTACCGGTAAAGAAGGGTGGAAGCGGATTAAATTAATCAGGATAAAATTCTAAGATGTGATATTCTTCGCAGGACGTTTCGCAAGAGGATATGCAGCAATTAAACTGTATCTACGAAAAGACGTCGAACGTATTATATTTCCCGTTAATAGGCTTAAACAATTCTATCGCTGGATATAAATCGCTTACGATCGATTCAAAGGAAGACCAAACAGTTCCTGCATCTGGGGTTAGTGGTTGCATTAAATACAAACAATGGCACAGTAAAAGCGATAACGCTGCTGTGATTGTAGGAATGGTACACGATCTTCTAGCAATGGTGTCGCGGAAGTCGGCGAACACCGTTATCTGCCTTCCGTACAATTTGCAAAATCTACCCCAACAGTTATTACCGTATATGGAGTCTTTCAAGAGATTAGTTTTGTGGTTCGGAAACGACGAGACAAGTTGGTATACTGCTAGGCAATTCGCCAAAAAATTGAATGAAAAACGGTGTTCTTTTGTGAGACCAACAGATCTACAACCGCGACCGAAATTGGCCGTCGATATGGGCTACGATCTGAAAGGCATCGTTCAGAATGCCCAGCCCGCGTGGCACAAGAGTATAACTACGTTTCACGAGCTCAGGGAGGAGGTGTTGAGCGATTTGCAAAATATAGACAAAGTTCAAGGTGTGAAATGGAGGAGATACCCAGCTCTGAATCGTATATTAAAGGGCCACAGAAGGGGGGAGTTCACTGTATTAACGGGGCCGACAGGTAGCTGAAATGTAATGCTGTATCGAAGGATAGAATTGCCGACGCGAGATTTCTCAGTATCGATTGTTTTCCCCAGGATGCGGTAAAACAACTTTTATAAGCGAATATTCATTAGATTTAGCGATGCAAGGTATCAACACTCTGTGGGGTAGCTTTGAAATAAGAAACGCGCGACTGGCGAGAACGATGCTGCAACAAATGGTGGGGATACCTTTAGACGAACATCTCGAGAAATTTAATTCGTACGCGGATGCTTTTGAGAAGTTGCCGATTTATTTCATGACGTTTCACGGCCAGCAGAGCATCAAAATAGTGATGGAGGTAGGTACGCGGATAATTGATATTATTTCGTTCTAATCGAGAGTACAGCAACGGTGGATCTCTGTTGCAGGCAGTCGAGCACGCGACGTACATTCATGACATAGCTCATGTAATAATCGACAACGTTCAATTCATGATGGGAATGTCGGACGATTCGAGGCACTTGGACAGGTATAGAAACGTTAACTGCCGAGAATTTTAGCATAGAATAACATCGACGTGTTGCAGATTTTGGAAGCAAGACGACATCATAGCGAGATTTAGAAATTTCGCTACTAAATACAACTGCCACGTGACCGCGATAATACATCCGAGGAAGGAACGCATCGAAGAGGAGTTAACGACTTCGTCGATCTTTGGGAGCGCCAAAGCGAGTCAAGAGGCAGATAACGTACTCATTATTCAAGATAAAAGACTGAGCAGTGTTCGGGGCAAGAAGTATTTGCAAGTATGCAAAGCAGAAAGTGCTATCGATTTATCGGGAAACGGCGCGTAGAATCGGTTATTCAGAAGTCCTGTACTTTTCAGGTGGCCAAGAACAGATACAGCGGGGATTTAGGTATCATGCTGTTGGAGTTTGATAAGTCCAGTCTCAGTTATTCCCCGAAATTGAAAACGAAACAAGAAGACAAAAGGAAAACCTCTGCGAAAAAAGAAACGGAAGAACAAAGTAAGAAAGAGACGAATACGTAGCAGAATAATTCGCAAATATATAGAGAATGAATGTTATTTTGTTTCGCATTTCATTGCCAGTTTCATATGTATATTGCATTTATTGTTACATTGTACGACCGTGAGTAAAAGGAACGAAATTGATTCGATTGAAATAAATTTTGCAAGATAAAAGAAGACCAAGTTTTTACATTATTTGAATCTTTTCATTATCACGAGACTAAATAATAATAATATTATATCGACGCCATGAATGTCGTTACAACGGCAGTGTGTTACTTTACCGACAGCAAGAGTTTGTAACGTGGGTGGTATGATTTTATCATAAAAAACGAGGTAATGAACGACGAAGATAAGAATGAATTCGTGTACTCGCCGTTTTTAAAAATTTAATATCTCCCTTACATTTTCGGTGCGAATTGAGTAATTCTAGCTAAACACCGAATAAAGAACGGAGGAAATTGGAAAGGAGCAGATTTAAGAGATGAAATTGAAAGA
Organism: Andrena bicolor; assembly: GCA_960531205.1. Lineage (NCBI taxonomy): Eukaryota > Metazoa > Arthropoda > Insecta > Hymenoptera > Andrenidae > Andrena > Andrena bicolor. The sequence goes on from OY482665.1 coordinate 13,985,752, forward strand.
GATTGTTTTCGTCTCTCTGGCACTTGTCATTTCGTTATCGGCAACTGGCGGCGAAGACTCGAAGAAACCAACGGTGTTAATAACGATTTTGGTACGAAATAAAGCACACACATTGCCATACTTCTTCGCCTACTTGGAGCAATTAAACTATCCGAAAGAACGAATACATCTATGGTAAGTCTACCTAGCGTAACCTCACTTTTCCACCGAAACTGTTCGAACAGAATTATAATAAGTTCAGCTTAGATTCAAATCTTACGGACGTATACTGTTCTCCATTAATAAAAATAACAAAACTACAGAGCACATACAATAAAAATTAATAATTCTTATTTTCGGTGACAGATTTGCGAAAAAGATTCCATTAAAGTTTCCTGAAATATATTGCATTCCCTGAATAATAAGATCGAAGATTTCACATCCTCTACCATTATACCGTTAATTTTATCGAATATACGTACTTTTTAATTACACAATGTACGTAACATGCCGACAAATTTATAATTGCCCCTCTCGCGCTAAAAATTCGTTGCGATGTTCTACCGCGAATGCGCGAACGTTGAACGTTGAAAATCTACCTTTCCACTATCATTTTTTAACAATCATTTCGGTTGAAAGAGAAGAACAAATAATTGACGAATATGTGATTATTTACAACTTACATACGCTCCTTCTTTTAAAAGGATACAGAGTGACAACAACATCGATAAATCGATCAATATATTGACCACATGGCTGAGGAGTAACGGCAACGAGTATCATGGCGTCGAAGCAAATTTCGATGAGAAATCCCACGGATTCGAGAGCGAGAATGGAATCGCCGAGTGGTCGACCCAGAGATTTCTGCACGTGATAAATTTACGCGAGAAAGCGCTCAACGCCGGGAGGAATATGTGGGCAGACTTCGTCTGGGTAAAACCTTGATTTTTTTTCCTTTCCTCAGACTTCCGGTATCGGAGAATTTAAACTCCCGCCAAGTCTTTTTTGAAAAGCAAGCGTCCTATTCGAAGAGAAGAACGTTGATCATTTTGCATGCTTACAATTTCAGATGCTTGACGCGGACGTTTTCCTGACGAATCCGAGCACCCTCGACGAATTGGTTTCGAAAAATCTGACCGTAGTTGCGCCGCTATTGAAATCGGACGGCCTGTATAGCAATTTCTGGGCCGGAATGACCAGCGACTATTACTATTTCAGAACAGAAAAGTACGAGCCGATTTTGTTTCGCGAAGAAACAGGATGCTTTCAAGTGCCTATGATTCATAGCGCGGTTCTAATTGATTTGAGGAAATACGCCTCGGATCGCTTGACTTACGATCCGACTAATTTGAATCTATACGACGGCCCTACCGACGATATTATTACCTTTGCGATCGGTGCTAAGAAATCTGGTAAGCGCTGGGCGGTAAAGTTCCTATTGTAATTTTTTAAGCTTCGAATTCTTATTTAATGAGTTGCTCACCGGTGTTTTGATTTACCACAGCCGTACCCATGTATGTTTGCAACGAGAATGTCTACGGATTCGTGATGGTTCCGCTAGAGATAGATGAAACAGTGGCGGAAGATCTGCATCGCTTGACCAATATCAAGACGGAGATATTATGTAAGTAAAACAAATGCATATAAGCTCGTTATTGAACTTGAAACTTTTACTCTTTTAGCGGACACTAATTATCTTCCGGTGTCGAAGGGTCTCGAGGAATTCGTGCAATATCCTGCCGAGGATAGCCTGCAGGTGGATAATATTTATATGATAAACCTTTTAAGAAGACCCGAGAGACGCGATAGAATGTATAGACTTTTTAAGGAACTCGGTATTCGAGTGGAAACCGTGGATGCCGTTGACGGTAGGTAAGTGGAAATAAATAAATTTCACGTGTGTGTACTCTAACACTTATTTAACATTAGAATAAAAGAATTAAAACCGACTTGAAAAAATAGAAATGCGCTAAAAAGTAAAAACTAATTTTCTTCCTTATTTAATTTACGACTCTCAATTTTTTTATGTCGGCGTTTTTTAAAAAATAATTTGTTTAAAAAATCGTTACGTGTGACGGGAACTACACTCGTGTAGTTTATAAAAAAGGATTTAAATTTTATTTCAAAGCCACCGTTCCAAAGTTACCTATAAAATCTCTCGGTTTCTATCGATCATGACTGAGATTGTATTGTATTTGTTTATTTAGGACATTAAACCAATCTGTTCTGGAAGATCTGGGGATAGAAATGTTGCCGGAGTATGCGGACCCTTATCACAAACGGTAAGTACGGTAGAATGGGAACGATAGCGATTTAAAGAAATGATAATAAGAAGACATTTTCGCAGGCTAATGACTATGGGAGAAATCGGTTGTTTCTTAAGTCATTATACTATCTGGAACAAGGTAATCACGAAACTAGTCAAACGATATACACCGCGAAATTATAAACTATACTAAATAGTTGGGAAATTAATAGGTAATAGACGATGGTTTCGACAGTGTTATAATATTAGAAGACGATGTTCGCTTTGAACCGTTTTTCCGGCAGAAATTAAATTACATTTTAAAAGAGCTCGAGATCCTTCAAGTCGAATGGGATTTGGTGTAAGTGTTCGATGTCTAACAAGTCTTGCATAATCAAATGAATTTGATGGTCAAATCTGATTGAACATGAAAATCTAATGCCGTAATAGCTATCTGGGAAGGAAGAGATTGGTGGAAAATGCTGAGTCTTGGGTCGCTGGATCAAAATACTTGGTGCATGCGGCCTACAGTTACTGGACGTTGGGGTACATTTTATCAGCGGAAGGCGCAAGGAAACTCGTAAATGCAATGCCGTTGAAAAAATTAGTACCCGTCGACGAATATCTTCCTATATTGTCAGATGCTCATCCTAGGTAAAAAAGAAGCTCGATAACTCTGTGTTATAGAAATATATGAAAAATCTTATCCTAACGTTTTTTTTTACATAGGGAGGCATGGAAATCATACTATCCAAAACGAGATTTAATAATACTCTCTGCGAATCCATTGTTAATTCATCCAATGCATTATACCGGTGAACAAGGGTACATCAGCGATACGGAGAACTCTACGATCGTATTCGACGATGATGATGTAAATAAAGGAAATAAGCGGGAAGAGCTATGAGTGCCATAAAAATCGTATATACATAAGCGTTTTCCAAAAACTAGATATTAAGGGATTTTATAAACGAAGCTATCGTGTGAAAAAGTTTCGGTTTAGACCATGACTGGAAGGTCACTGCCATCTATCTTTAAATTATAAGAATACCAATCGTGTAGGAAATAACGTGGATGTATAAATGAAAGATATTTTGCATATTTTCTTACTATTTGCTTTTGTAATTATACATATATAAATAAATGTTACAATATATTGTATGTGCTTGCATAAGTATGTGTGTTTTATTATTGCGATAAAGAAACAAATGCGTGCTGAAGAAGGCAATCTGTAGAACTACAAATTTATTTGTAGTTTATGAATATTGTTTATATTATTATTAGTATTATAGTCGCATTAGTATGATTTTTCATTTTTGCATGGTTGATATTGATCGATTGAAATTCCCGCATTTATAAGAATTTGTTTCTCGAAAACGAAAGGGAGTTGCGCTTTCCTTCTTTCTGCCCAGGTGGTCCCCACTATATTACATTCAGAACATTAAATAATATTTCTTTTTCTTTTCTCCTTCTGGTGCGCAAACATTCTGGGATCTCTCTAATTAAGCGCAATCTGAGCCTCCGATGTTAAAACTTTAAACATTTATTCAAAATTTACTCGTTCTCTCCAGGGGATCGCCATTCGCCAGTAATCACACAAACCGTCGAGTACCCTAGTTCTGATAGCGCAAGCGGCAACCTGCACTCAGTGCGCACAGAATCAGGGTTCGTGGGAAATGTTTTGGTGGTCAAACTATTCCGCGAAGGGGGAATAACCAATCAATGCCAAGGTGGGAAACGAAACGGCGCCACCGTCGAGCCAAACGCCGCGGAATCGGTTGTCGACGCAGATTGGCTGCGGCTCACTTGCATTAGGGGTAGTTGGAACGATATTTTTGAGCCCGGTGTACTTATTCCGACTTGGTGAACTTTCCCAAATATCAGTGACAACTGTCATCTCATCCAAATACATTTAATACCTACCAATTGAAAACAACTCAAATCCATAAAAAATTTCACTTTAAATAATTTCTTTTATGTTATAATACTTTATTTAGACTTTGATAAAATAGATTTATTTGATGACCTTGGTTATGTTAAAGTTACGTTATTTACGTGATTAAATGTAATTTACACGTAACGTAAATAACTTACTTTTCTAGGGATTTACCCACCACTGCAGTGTAAAGTGTCGTAAAGTTCGCGTATTGAGCGTACGGTCTGAAGTGTTCTTCTGCTTTATGATAAAGCTTTTATCGCTATAAGCAAGGTGTGGTTTACTGCAAATTGCAACTGGCAAGTAATAACTCTCGAAGTCTGGGTTAAAGTGTACGCTGTTAGGATAAATCTGTAAGTCGACGGAGACGAAGAGGACACGATGAGCCGCCTTCCCACCTGTGTAATCGATGTAGGCACAGGGTAAGAAGATTTCGGCTTTAAGAATTATTTAATCCCGGCGGAGAAATAGATAGGCTAGGACGTGACTAATTTATGACACATGACATTTTATGCGTCAGATAGGCACTCCGAATTTCTCATATTTATTCAATATTTTTCGCTACAGTTTCATTATTTTCTTATGTTCCATTGTTGTTGTGTAAACAATAAATCTTTACGCTTCTATATTCGCGAAAGAATAATTCTAGTCGTATAAAAATTAATAAATTAAACTTTTTTGACTCAATTCTACTTAAAATTACTCCTCACACTTATACTTAATCTATATTACATTTCTCCTTCTAACTTTTTACATTTCCTTCCTCCACCCTCGCCACCTTCTCTCGCATACTATTTTCCACCTTTCATGCCTCCTTTTTCTTTCCCTACGCATCGTTTTCACTCGCCATTGCCTTATTCTATATTAACGTTATCTATATCCAACTTCCTTAACTCCCCACATTCATCCTTTCCTTCCCATAGTATTATATTCATATAAATATTTAACACCATCCCATTAGAGCGAACGAGTCATTATTTCTTACTTTTCTATTAGAAGAACAAAGTACAATCGCTTGCATTTTTATAGCTACACGAAACTGGGTTTCGCTGGGAATAAGGACCCGCAGCTTATGATACCATCCGCGATCGCTATTAAAGAAACAGCAAAAGTCGGAGATACCAACACCAGAAGAATCACGAAAGGTGTCGAAGATTTAGATGCTTACATCGGCGATGAGGCGTTCGATGCTACTGGATATTCCGTAAAAGTATATATCGCCGAACAGCGATGTACGAAATGGCATTGCTTAAACATATATTACACTTTCTAAAGTGTTCTGTAATTCCGATTTCTGTTTAGTATCCAGTTAGGCACGGGCTAGTAGAAGACTGGGATTTAATGGAGAAATTCCTCCAGCAATGCATTTTCAAATACCTCAGGGCAGAGCCCGAAGATCATTACTTTTTACTAACGGAACCGCCGTTAAACACGCCTGAGAATCGAGAGTACACGGCGGAGATAATGTTCGAATCGTTTAACGTACCGGGCCTTTATATAGCCGTACAAGCTGTGCTGGCGTTAGCTGCCTCTTGGGCAGCTAAAAACGTCGAGGATAGAACGCTAACGGGTGTTGTCGTCGACAGCGGAGATGGAGTAACACACGTGATTCCAGTTGTAAGTACAATGAAATAGAAAAGAAACTTTATCATATTGAACCGGTTCGCTTTGTCATCTAGGCGGAAGGATGTGTCATTGGAAGCTGCATAAAACACATCCCCATCGCTGGACGCGACATTACTTATTTTATACAAAGTCTGTTGAGAGAGCGTGAAATTGGAATACCACCGGAACAGTCGTTGGAAACGGCCAAAGCGATAAAGGAAAAGTATTGCTACATATGTCCCGACATTGCGAGGGAATTCGCTAAATACGACAGTGATCCTACTAAAATAAAGAAATACAAAGGCGTGAACAGTATTACCAAGCAACCTTTCGTCGTAGACGTTGGGTACGAAAAGTTTCTTGGACCGGAGATATTCTTCCACCCCGAAGTATGTCCGTTTAAATTGAAGCTTATAGAAACAGAATTCTGCCCTTATGCTCGCTCAATCGTCTTATGCATTTCGTTGTGTCTCTTAGTTCTCTAATCCAGACTTCACGACACCGTTAAACGAGATCGTCGATGATATGATACAAAATTGCCCGATAGACGTTAGGAGGCCACTGTACAGTAACATCGTGCTGTCGGGTGGCTCAACGATGTTCAAGGACTTTGGTAGACGATTGCAACGCGATATAAAGCGAATCGTCGATGCTCGGCTTAAATTTAGTGAAACGTTAAGCGGAAGTCATATTACGGTGAGGTGTACTTTATTATCGCATGCTTTAAGGCCGAAGCGAAGTTTTCGTCGAGAATATTTTCGGGTCGCAGCAGTTCTGTTATATGAGCGATGCGTGACGACGAATTTGTTATAGACGGAATATTCCTAATACAAGGAATTTTGTGTTATTGAAGTAAAAGCACCAAACTCTCTTCTTGCGCGGAGATTCAAACGGTAGATGTTTGTATCAATAATATTCCGTCTATAACAAATTCGTCGCCACGCATCGCTCATATAACGGAACAGCTGCGACCCGAAAATATTCTCGACGAAAACTTCGCACAGCCTGACTTCTGATTTCTGAAATTCATGAAATGTTAAAGAGTCGACTGACCGCAATTGTGCTTTATTCTTATTTTAGCCGAAGCCTATAGACGTTCATGTTATATCGCATCACAAACAACGCTGGGCGGTATGGTACGGCGGTGCGTTATTAGCGAGTGATCCCGAATTTTACAGAGTTTGCCACACGAAAAAAGCTTATCAGGAATACGGCCCTGGAATTTGCCGTTACAACCCCGTGTTTCACAGTATACTGTAAAGTAAATGCAACTGTAATAAACAGAACATTTATACGGACCGATGGTCAAAATTCAACGTCATTCGCGACTGTGAACGATTTATTTAATTTAAAACTTTCTCCGTCACTTCCGGTGATGTTAAATTCGATAATATGGAATGGGTGTTTCTACTACCAAAGTAACTAATAATTAAAACAGTTACAGGAAAACGCTCAGTATTATGCTAGCATACGCACACGACACATGTTTACGTACTCATTGATTATCACATTAATATGTAAGAACAGTTGTTCGCAATTAATAAAGCTACAGGGAAGATTCATTGAAACTATGACGGCGAGAACAATTGCATACATATAACGCAACGCAGTTGTATAGATTTGTACATAAAACAATTCTATTGGAAAAAATAATCATTGTTTTTTAACGAACAATCTTCACGGAATGATTTTCCTTCTCCTGCGCAAGATACTAGCATTTTAACGGCGAAGGTAATTTAAGGCCAACATCTGTGTAGAATTTTTTAAACAATAGTTTATTTATTATTGCAAATATACCTTTTTACGTATTTACAACTTCTTAACGAGCAAAATAGGATACGACTGCTTAAAAAGTTCCATGAACACTATAACAGTGATGATTCATCGTAACAAGATTGTACAAACAAATATTGCACAACCTTATACTTGTATGTATATCTATAAAGGGTGCTCGCGTTATTACTACCCAGCATTTTTCTCCTACAAAGCAAGCATATTAAAACAATCGGATGCGAAAAAGTTTCATCGTTCGTTATAAGCAACGCGATTAGTCGTATGAATTTTTTGTTGGTCAAATGTCCGAAGCATTTCATTCATTCCTGATCTCATGTAACTTCGAACCTCACTGTACCTTAGATCGTTGAATTATTCGTCTCCACGGTCGTCTTGATACGACAGAAAAAAAATATAATTTCTATTTAAGAAATTAAACTATTAAAATGTTAAAAAAAATTGATAGAATCCTCGTCGCGTAGAAAATGTGGCCAGACTTTTTTCTTCTTTCATTTCTTTTCATACACTTGTCATCGTGCGAGAAAAACGCCGGGCAGTGATAACACGAACGCCTCGTATTATGTTGAATACAACTAAGCTATGTAAAGTTTCAAAGGCTCCATTATCTAAAAGAAGAGAAAGAGCGACGGAACCCATAAGTTTACGCTTTACGGTGTCCACTCTTAAGTATTCGATAAATATTATATTACTTAATACGAAATGTACATACATTATCCTCATAAAACTTTGAAAAATATGTATACATGTATATTAATTCCCATGATCATTATTACATTGACAGTAAAATTTTCGTATCTTAAGTCGATTTGTTATCCTATAGTCGTAACGGCACTTTACCTTAAGTATGTTCGTTGTTTTCATGACTAAAAAAATTTTACAATGTAATTCCTCGGAATAAGTACATTCCTTTTAGTTTCAAAGTCTTCGAATTAGTATTATATTACGTGTATACTTACAGTAAATTCACATCTTCATGGACAACGACTGCAACTTCTCCATTAAAGTCCGGGAGCAAAGACGAGAAGACAAGAGACAAAAGGTTGAAATACAATCTGTTTGGTCTTGTGTTCGTTGTACGTCTTTTGTAAATATCAATACTATCCACGGGTGGTAGAGGATCATGCGAGAGCACTGACCCAACATTCTGTATCTACGAACAATTTAAAAGCATACATAAATATTACAGAAATATGTATGCGCGCACATACATTTAACGTACCAAACGACAGTATGCATAAAGTTTTACATACTTCTTGAACGTTCACAGTAACATCTTTTATGTCAGAGAGTATAATATGCCTCAGAATGTTCCTTGGCAGTTTCCCCTGATATCGTTTACTCCGCTTCACTTCGCAATACTTAACGTAATCGTCTTTAGAGTCGACGCGAGTTAACACGACGTGCACGTTTTCTTGTAACCACGGTAGAAGATCTGCCTCCTTCCATAAGCAGAAGCTACGCGCCACATACAAGTTTTGTAATTTCTCTAGCGCCGGTGGCGTCGAAACTGCTGCTTTACTGTTGAAGAAATCGTGGCTCTGTACCTGGAAAATTATTCTCTGTATCGATCGAACTCTAGATTTGCAGTAAACTTTCATTTTCATTATTATTCCGAATATGATTAAAAGTACCTGCTCGTCGGTTTTTATACCACATTTATCTAGCAAAGCCGTCAACACGCCCGGGAACATTATTAAAGCATTTTGTAAAAGTTCACTGGCAGCCGTTCGGTCGCCCGAATGGAAATGGGCCAGCGCTAAGCTGTACGCTATATTTGGCAGCTGCGTTAAATTTCTTGTACTGTCCCAGAGATTGCAAAATTCTATAAACCATTCGTATTCTCTCGCCCTTAAAGCATAAAGATCGAGACAGAGGACCGCGGCTAAAGGATCGCCTTCCGGATCAAGTGACAAAAGCAGTTTACAAAATTCCAAGCTTGTTCTGAAACGCAACACTTTGTAAGGAATTTCAAAGATAAACAGTACATAAGTACAACGACAAAAGAGTTTCATAAGTTTACGTTTACCTATAACACGCACGTCCGCCAACGAAGGTAAGATGTTTGAACAACGTGATGAATAGCGCGCGATTCTGTTGCTTTCTATAATCCAGTCTACAGAGAGCAGTCGTGACGTTAAACAATGGATGGAAAGCGCATTCCAAGCAATACAGCGCTCGTTCTGTAAACTCCGCAGCCATTGCTAGATCCTCGCTGAGTTTACATAGTTCGGCTAATTGCAACGAAGCGTCCACGTGATAAGAGTGCGCGTTGATTACGTTCTGAAACAGAACGTTGCTAGTTAAACTTCTCCAGACTTACGAGTTCCTCTCGTAATGCACAAATCAGAACGTACAACGATACTTTCGGGATTTGAACTTTCAACGGCCTTCAAGAATTTTAATTGAACTTGTCTGTACGAAGGGCTGTGATCGTACATAAAGTATTGGACGTTAGACGTCGACTCTATGGTGTGGTCCAAAGACATCGAAAGACCGGACTTATTGATCGGCAGCCAAGTGTCCCTAGGAGACACTAGCCAGGTTTTCTTTAAATGACCAGAACGACCCCTATTTCTTCTGTTGCTGTTAAGGCGAACCATTAGCCACACGGAATTTAAATATAGCCCTTATTTCCTACGCCATTACGTCAAATAAATTACATGTACATACTTTTGTTCGGCTTGTATCGTCTTACTACCAAATATCTTCTTCAGTTCATTGTAAGGATTTAAGTGTTTGTGCTGCACCAACAGAACGTCTTCTTTCGACTTCTGCTCCACCCATTGAACGCCATTTGTGCTTTGGGAACTACAACCCGCGAGAGGTTCTCCGAGTAATCTGTTCACTTCCCTGACCGTTCTTTCAATTTCATCTACGTCTTCAGGTTCTTTAGACTCGACGCTTGGCGGAAGCTTGGAAGCTTCTACCTTCTTTCGTTTCTTCTTCCTCTTCTTGCGTTTGGCCTCGTCCGTGCAACTCTCTTCGACGACCTGCTGCTCTTCGTGCTCTGTTTCTTCGACTTCAGAATTCTCATTCAACTGCGAGCGAGAAATTTATTTGCGTGCGGTACGTACGTATATATATATGTATGATAGGTGAAAGAGGATTAAATATTCGAAGAGCTAAAGAGAAATCTTTGACGACATCTTTTAAATTTCAGAAACTTATGTTAGAGGATGTTGTTGAGAAGAAGGTTGTAATATTAAATAATTTGGAACTTACCAGATCGAATACATTAAATGTCTTGGATTTTACAGCACCGATTATGGAATTCTCCACCTCACTCTCGTTTTCGCTATCTTTCTCGATTAAAACATCACCTCCGTACACTTTTTTCATATACCGTGTGGACATTTTAGGTGAAATTAACGTTTAATCGAGAGGAGGAGAAGTGGACAGAAAGCAGGCTGGAATCGCGTAACAAGTTATACAATCAATTTAAGAATGACAAGTCTCGGCCGTTGGCTCGCTTCGATTCCCGATTCCCACGGACTCCCGTTAAAATCCAAATGGTTCGCCACTTGTCAATTTCTTTGATCGCGAATACATTGTAAAAGCATGATTGAGCATGGTTACTGTAGGTTGTAGATGCGCAGAGCAATCACATACCCATCATGATGTATGCAAGAATCACATAACCCTAATTTCTCTCGAAACATTCTCGGGTGTTTCTTAATTCACTGTTCTTAAAGACTCTCGTTGTCTGTTGTATATTTTGATAGAATGTAATCGTTCGTCATCTATTTAAATATAACATTGAACGAACATACTACTAGATTTACTTGATTTGAATATCCCGCTCGCATTGCAACCGGAGTGTATTTCGGCATTTATACTACACGGTCGTTGCACCGGAAGCTTAAAGACCGGAAGTGAAAGAATTCTAGGGAATTCGCTGCACCCCAATTTAAATGCCAAGGTCAATTAAGGACTTTAAAGGTTCCGTCCGGGGTGTCATCTCTTAGGGCGAATTCCACTTACGCCCAAATCGCCCGTGATTTTCATTAAGCTCGGTTTTCCTGTACGCGACTAAAGGCAACGTCAAGAGTTTCAAAGTCGATTTTCTCGAAAAGGAAGCGCGATATGAAAAAAAGTTACTCTTTCTTTTCGATTTATAACAAGTAAATAAGTCGAGAAAAAAGAATAAAATTTTTTGTTATTGCGCTTCGTTTTCGAGAAAATCGTCTTTGAAATTCTTGCCGGTCCGTCCAATCGCGTAGGGGAAAACCTAGCTTAATGAAAATCACGGGCGATTTGGGCGTAAGTGGAATTCGCCCTTATTATACCTTGTGCTCTTTGCAACTTGCAACCCTTTGCTAAAATCGTGTCAAGTTCTGCCAACAGACTTATGGTTTTTAAAGTTGTTCAATTGACAGACAGTAAATTCGAAAGTGCTATTCGTGTTCGTTTCGTATTGGTGTTCGTATATGCCACGTGCGTTTACTAGCTGCTGAACGTTCTCGTTCTTCATCTATAGTAGCGGCTAAAACTTCCCATCATTCCAATCCGTTCAGATTGAACAATATTTCATCACTCGGTTAACTAATATCACCTTTACTCGAGTTTACGATAACATGTTTTTCACCAGCAGGTGACGCCAGGAAGAATCGGAAGTGATCGGAAGATTCAGAATCGCCAAGTGTTAGCGAAAAGTCTTCCATATTCCACGGTCTCATTATTTAATTAATCGTAAGATTTCTACAGCATCGAAATGAATTTGAAGAGCGTTAAGAATAGACTAAAAGATGAAACGTTGGATCTTAGTTTATGCGACCTGAAGGAAGTGCCTGTTCGCGATATCGTACGTCAAAACATATTAATATTTACTGTTGAACACTTTTATAAATTGCTTCGATTATCCTAGCTTGTATTACGAATATCACTGACCTATCCTAATTTCTATTGGCGACATATGTGCATTAAATTCAAATAACAGAATCCGTTTTACTTCTTCCAGGCAGCTGTGAAGAAAGCAACGCATTTGGATTTATCGAGTAATTTATTAACTTCTTTGCCTGTGAGTACTCGGCTTCCCCTGCTATTATTTTATATCTATTTCTACCGCAACTTCTTCGTAAATAATAATTATATTTTAGATTACTTTTGTCAGCCTGAAACAAATCAGTAAGCTAGATCTCAGTAGGAACATGTTAACGGAGATTCCTGAAAATTTTGGAGAACTGAGACAATTGAAGCATTTGGATCTCTACGCGAACCAGGCACGTCAGATCTGTGCTTTATCGTAACTTCCGATAGCTCCGAATCTACGCCTAAACCACTCGATTAAAATAAAGAGAATTCTTTTGTAGATTAGCAGGTTGCCCCTCAGTTTAAGCGAATTAAAGAACTTAAGGTGGTTGGATTTGAAGGAGAATCCGCTAACACCAGCCGTGGCCAGCGTAGCCGGCCCTTGCAGTAATTTAAGCGAGTGTCAAGCGTGCGCTCGCAATATCGTCAACTATCTATCGCGCGTGAAGATCACTATCGAAGAAGAGAAATTACGGAGATTAAACATCGCCACGAGTAATAACAAGAACACTGAATCCTCCAACGTCTCCTCGCGTTTTATACGTCGATAACAATCTTACTTTTAGCGGAGGCGGAAGCAGATGCCGCGCTGGCCAAAAAGGGGGGAAAGAAGAAGAAGAGGAAAAAGCAAATCGAGAAGGATAGTAAACAGAGTTTGGACAAAAATGGAGGTAGCCTGCCGAGCGAGGTGAATAGAAACGAAGTGGAAACACCGATATCGGTGCAGAATCATAAATACTCCAGTAAGGAATCTAAAGGTAAGACGCTTTGAACGTATCGCATTGCCACGATTCTTCTCTCGCATTAATTTAATTGATTAATTGGGATTGTAACGTGCCAGTTGCAGGCAACGCGTGTTGGTCCCTTGTGTCCATGGTTCTATGGGTTTTTCTTCTGAGTCTAGCGCTCACGTTAATCATCGTGATTCTGCCGATGTATTCGAAAGAGTCCGATGTATTCATGAATTACGTAGAGACAAACACGGGTGTCCCTCTGAAGGCGTTTCAGAAGCACAGCGTCGATACATTCCAGTCTTCCGTATGGATCGCAACCGCGTGGATGAAGAACGTCTCTGATAATCTGTATCACGCTTACGAGAAGAACTTCAAAACGAATGGGAACGTCGCTAGCGAATAGTTAGATCAGGCGAATATTATTTATATAAATCGGAGTACATACTCTTGGGCGCGTTATAATCGGATGACGTATGAAATTTGTCCACGTTGAAGCGTGACGCGAGATTTTCGCGTTCGTTAGTAAACAGAATCTTGCGCGAGCGCAATTTTATACTTAAAACGTAATGTATTGTTACACGTATCGTAGGTAATTATTTATTCTACGAAATGAATAATTCTTACAAAACGCTAAGCATTCTCATGCAATACAAATCTGTTTACCGTAATAACTAATTGTAAGTATCAAAGATAATTATTTATTTTACGAAATGAATAATTATTACACACGCTAAGCATTTCTATGCAATCATATTAACTAATCTACTGTCTTTGGTCTGTAAATATCATTTTATCGAAAATATTTATCATTGTTTATTGTTATTACGCATCGTTGGTCACGTTCGTTTTACTTAGCAACATCGACGGCGCTATCTTGACGGACGCTTTGCCGAAAGAGTTTTCCATCTTGTTGATCAACTTTTGAAACGTATTCATTCGCATCAAACCCTGCTGCTCCTTAAAATCGCCCGCCTCCTCGAACCCGCGAGCAAACCGAGTCCGCGACCTCTTCTCCGAGCCAGCTTGGTTCCTCGTTGCATCCTCGCTGTCTCTTTTACCAGAAACCTCGTTCTGTCGCGCGGTAAAGTCGGCGAGTATAGCGATATCGTCGTACAATTCCTCTTGCTGGTCGGCAATTACATATTTACGAGGCTGATTCGATTCACTGCGCGGTGTTTGATAGTGTTCGTTATCCTGAAGCGATTGCTGCAAATAGTCGGTGTTTTCGCACATTACTAAGGTATCGGCGTCCACTCGACCAGAGCCTGGAACGTAATTAAGCTTCCTCCGGCTTCCCTGTAAATTCGTTAGAGCGTATTATTATAAGTTTAGTAATAGAAAAACGTTGGTTGATAAAGAAATAAGCTCATCTCACTTCATTTAATTTGCACGCATCCTCGTCTTGATACTTTTCTCGACAGGTGCTGACGTCATCGTACAATTCTTGCTGCTCGATCGCATCGGTGGCAATCGTCGGGGGTTTCACGTAGATCGGTCTGGGCGGAGGCGGACAGGTGTATGTCGATTCTTCCACTTCGAAATTTTGTTTAGCTTCTTGAGCGGACATCATATAGGTCACGTTCTGGAAAGTTGCCGGTTCTTGGACGCTCGCGGACGAAGCCGCTGCAACTGTGCGCTTCATCTTCTTCTCCATTTTCTGCGGAGAATCCTTTCTGCTTCTCACTCTGTCCAGGAACGATTTCTTTTGCGGCGACTTTACCGGCTCCTCCGTTTTCACACTTTTCTCCGTTTTGTCCGATTTCACATTTTTCTCCGTTTTCACACCTTTCTCCGGTTTGTCCGTTTTCACACTTTTCTCCGTTTCTCCCGTCTTCTCCGCTCCAAGGCTCTTGGCCGATTTCACGTTCGAAAGCAAACTCTAGGTAGAAAAAGTTATAGAACCAGATTAAAGCGTTTGAAAATTGAGAAAAAAAACCGGGATAATACAGTTACCTCAACATTGTCGTAGGATACAAGTTTGTCTTGTTCATCGGCGATCGCGATTTTATTGGTCTTCAGTGCGGCCATCGAAGTGGCATCGTCATAAATCATTTGATTTTGCGAATCGGTCGATCTCCTCGTAGTGGACTCGGAATTCCTCTTGCTTCTCTTCTCCTTTGGCTTCTCTTCGGACTTGCTCGCGGCTTTAGCTCTCGCGCCAACATCGTCGTACGTTACGAGTTCCTCTGAACGATTATCAGGGGACTTAGGCTTAAAGGTTTTGTCAACGTTCCCGTAGCAGTGCATCGACTCTTTCACGTCTTCGATTCTGTGATAAATATCTTCTTCCTCCTCGTCGGGGCATTGGTAAGAAGAGGACGAACTGTGGACCGGTAAGGAGGGTAATCTGCGCGGGATACGAGCTGGCAACGGAGGAGGGGGTGAATTGGCGATTTCTGGGGACGGGGATGGGGACGCCTCGATCGGAGACAAAGTGACTGTTTTTTCTTCATCGCTGTTAGTAACGTTGGCCACGATTAAAGAATCTTCGAGAGCCGCCTTATCGGCAAGCAGAGAACTTACATCTTGATATTGTTCTTCTTCGATATTCGAATCTTTTCGGGACTCGGATTGCGGGGCATCGCTTTCAAGGGCTACGGCAACCAAAGTTGCCTTTGGATGCTCGTTATTCTTATTCTTTTTCTCGTCGCTCAACTCGCAAATCTTCATTACCCACTGCTCCATTTCCTGCGGAGTCGTGGCGACAAACTGAAACATCGATCGAGGTCGGTAATCGTTTCTTCTTTTTTTCACTTGTACGGGAAGAATTGCCCCGAAGCGGGGGTTACCTGAAAGGTTCTGCTGCCGGGACAAAAGATCTCGAAGGCGGACTCACTTTTCCGTTGATCTCGGGCAATAGCGTTCGGCGCGGCCCGAGCCATGTAATCGCGAATCGGGAGAATTGTTGACGGACGGTTGTCACGATTACTTCCGTAGATCAGCAAATGTCGCCCTACCAAACCTACGAGGTTCGCTAAGAGATAATTGCTCGTCCATCTGAGGGATTAGGGTAAATTCGAGAAGAAGCACGATGGAATCGTACTTACCAACCCAGCACAGTCGGTATTGCTCGAAAACGAACAGCTTTTTTCCTTCCTTCCTGTAAAGGGGGCCGCACTTCTGGCACGTGTTCTTGGTTTGCGCCGCTGACAAACTCGCGTAAATGTCCGTTAATATATGGTCCAATTGCTCCTGCTTCTCTGAGTGTTGGCTGGTTTCGGGATTCGCCGCGGATAAATTGTCACTGGTCGTCGATCCAACGGTTTGGAAGGCCTCGTAATAATCTTGCTGTTGCTTCTGCGGCGAATTATTCTCCACATTCACGTATTCCTCGGAATCGGCTTCCGCTTTCGAAGCAGCTAGCAAACCCTTCGGCCCAGCTGCGCTCATCTGCAAGTAGGGCTCCGGCGACGCTGACCTTCTCTCCACCCTCCTCTCCGCCATGGACATGGTCAAAGTATCTTTTGATCGTACCAGCAAGTTGTCTCGAATACTCTCCAAGGCGGTCGGAAGCTTCACCTCCCGCAGACATTCTAAAAACTGCACTACTTCTACGGACAAACGCATTCCTCGGTTCACTCCTATCTTATCGAGATCCGGAGAAAATAACACTGGGGTCGTTTCACGAGTGATGCTTCGTACTTTGCTTAGAAAGGAACATATCGAAGTGACAAATGCCGACTTTGGTAGAAAGTAGTCTTCTGTTATCAAGGTAAAAGAAGAAATTATTTAGAAAGAAAATTATATAATAAAATTAGGATATTCTTCCGAATGGCTCCAATGGCCGATCGACACGAGGTTTGAGGAGAGGGTTGGGAGGGGGTGTAGAGCCTAAATCTAATATTGTAGCTTCAGGTATTTATTAGTTTCCGAAATATTAATAAAAAATTGTTAATTTTTTTACAAATTATTTTTTTGAACTGCATACACGTTGCCCTAACGGAGGTCCATCCTACATTACCTCCGCATGTCCGTCAGGCGCCTAAAAGGCATTCGTGTTTAGCTGAAATTCAAAGCTAATTTTCTCAAAAGCGATGCGCAATATTAAAAATTGTATTCTATATATTCTATATCCCGCACTAATCTAGTCCCAACCAATACTAATATCCGGAACAACCTGGAAAATGGAATGCGTTGTGTCGGAATAAGTCAACAGAAATACTAACTTTTTTTTATTAATATTTTGAAAACAAATAAATTCTCGACGCAACAATTTTAGATTTAGGGTCCACACCCCCCCCCCCCCCCCCCCTCAAACCTCATGTCGATGAGCCACTGGGCCCATTCGGAAGTATAGCCAAAAATTAAATTCATTGAACCTTGTTTCTTTACTAATGGACTAGAGTATTAAAACTTAATTTTTTCCATAAAGCTGTTTTGTGACATTCCCTGTTTTCCCCTACCCCTCGTGAAACGACCTCGATTACCTAAACCTCCCCTGTCCGCGACGAAAGAAAAGTTGGAGAGCAGACTTACCTCGAAGTATAACAGTGGGTTCACCGTCCAGACCCATTGCCGCGCTCAATTGCCGTTTCTTAATTCTTTTTGATTATTCACCGACGCGGTTTCACGCGCCTCGGCACGATGCCACTTGACTTCTCGCGTCCACGCTGACGTGTGTTTATTAGGCAACGTAAGAATCGGAATCCTTATGTGCCAACAATAACGAAGCAACGGTCGTTATAATTTCCTGCAACTTTTCATCGTTCAAGGAGAAATTTAACAGGATGCGGCAATAGATGCAATGCGGCAGATAAGAGTGCTTCCTGTCGAGCATGGTTTCAGAGATATGAAAAGAAAATCAGTGGAACAGACAACGGATGACAAAGTTCTTTAACGAATTAATGCCGCGCCTAGTCTCCTCGTAATACCTTCATTAACGACGGCCTCAGCATCTTTTGCACTGACGCATCAGGTTTTTATCGATTTGATAGAATCAAGACGCACGTCAACTAGTGTTTGCCTTGTCCGTATCAACCGATATCCGTATCGACATTTAATCGACGCCAAAGGCACAGCACGAGCCTCGGTGGTTGTATTTTAAAAGAAATTAATTCCCACTCGCCGTTTGGTATGTCGTTCGACGACGCGTGTCCCCGAGATTTCCATCAGTTTTAACATCCGATCGAAAAGCAACGCTGTCGAAGGAAAAATTCACGAACTTCGAGTAATCTGCTAACGGATTAGATTCTGTCGTTAGCAACGCTTGATCCTCCAGGTGTAACGCGAAAGCGTTCGCAGCGTTTTTCTTAAACACCACCGGTCCCGACTTAATCGTAAATTTCGAAGGGCATCGCACTCACCGTTTGCCAACGATCGCTGAAATATTATTAGCCTCGCGTTACCGATCACATTACTTTCGATGCTGGCGATATCTTTCACCGTGGCCGGCAGCGGGAGACCACGCTGGAGAAACTCGCGTAAAAATGGTCCGATATTATCTCGTTAAGATTGCAGAAGGAAAGCTGCACGTGGGAGCAGCCGAGGGCGTTGCGGCCGACTCCCGCAAAGACACTGCGTCTCTAAGTCTCTGTCCTCTGACGCTGTCGTTTACACTGACGATGACGCTGACGCTATTGCTCCTCGCTGGAATCTTTCGGGCCGCCTTGTCCCTCGCTGCCCCGACGAGCAGCTCACTCACTCCTTTCGATCGTTCTCTCCTGCGCTAATCTACCAGCCTCGTCACGTTCGCGGCATCCTCCTCCTCCGGCGTTGTGCTCTCTTCCTCGCGAACCACGCAGCGACGTTTTAATTGATCATTCCAATTGACAGAGACTGAAACGTCCGAGAAACAAACAACCGCTCGCATTCCAAAGTTTGTCGCCCGTTTCTCCGTGAACGTTGGTCGATTTCGATGTCCCTGGACGGGTGATCAACCTAATTACTTCTTCGTCGTGAAACACACTCGGGCTGCAAATTTATAGATCTTTCATATCAGCGTCGGGGGATCCCGTCGCGTTCAGTGCTTGCTGTAGAACGGTGTACATAGCGTTTTCTACGCGTGTAGAATACGAACGCAGGATTAAAGGAAAGATGCGTCACGATTTATAGGTTATCGGAAATCCGCGGGCGCTTCGAATGAATTCAGAACGAAGCTGACATATGTGTTTCGTTTATTAGAAAGGCGAAGGAAATTTAGCAACACTACAGCGTTTGCTTGGAATTTATCCTGTCGTCTTAATTTACATTGAAACCCTACGTCTCCCAGCGACAATTGATAGTGACGATTGTAAGTGAATCATAGTGTTATCATTCGTTTTTAAATATTCATCTAAATGTTGAGACGCGACGCGGTGCTCGAAAATGCTTCGACTAAAAATCGTCCAAAAAATAGATTATTTACAAAAGAGCAATCATCACCTATTTCGATGACCTTGAGATATGTTGTCAAAGTTAACATTCTGAACAACTTTTTTCCCATACATGTAACCGTCGCTCGGCTTTAGTTTTCGAGATATTTGCAAAAAGCTGTGTGTGAAATTTGCAAACTTTTGAGAGATTTAAGATAAAAAAATGTGTGAATCTCCCAAAACACTAAACTATGTTTTGTTAGTGCTGTTTTCGGGGTTGAAATCACTCCTTGAAAAAAACGTAGTTTTCTTTATCGTGGAATATCTCGAGAACGGTGAGAGATTTCGAAAAGAAGTTTAAACAAAAGTTGCATCTTTTTTATATATCTCCCAAACTGCATAAAAACAATTCTCGAAAAATCCACACTCACCGCGATAAAAGTTACGCTTACGCCCGTTTGCATCTACTTTATTTCAGATTTCTTACGGTCGGAGATGTGAACACTATTAAAACCTAGACAGTAGATGTTTTGTAAATGTCATTGCGCGCCGTACTGGGCGAATGGTTCGTGATAACTTCCGGATGATATGCGGAAGAAAGCCGAGCGTGCTCGATGGAACCACCTGGACGAAGGATCCGCGACGGCCTATAAGATTTCGATACCTCCTGTCGCGTGTACGTCTCCAGTCGCTGAAACTGTTGCCCGTCGTCGTCGTTCTCCAGCGGAATAGGTCGCAACGCTCGCGCCAGAATCGGCGACCTCAGCACCGTGCTTGGTGGGACAACATCTTTCCATCCGTGGCTATAGGTATATATTCTCAACAATTTCACTTCTTCCTATGTCGTTTCTATCGCGCGCTGGCGAGCTTCTTTGCCTCGAAAGCCAGAGCGAGAGAGAGAGGAGAGAGAGAAGGCACTCGGGAATGCGGGAAAATGGAAAGAATTTATAGTGCCTCTCCGAGATATAGTGACTTAGGTGTGAAGGCCCTAAGGCCCTAAGGCCCCAGTTTTGTCCTGGTCTTCTCTAAACGTGCCCCCTACTACCTCTTGCAGGACTGTGTTTAGAGAAGACCAGGACAAAATCGGGGCCCTAAGGCCCTAAGGCCCCAGTTTTGTCCTGGTCTTCTCTAAACGTGCCCCCTACTACCTCTTGCAGGACTGTGTTTAGAGAAGACCAGGACAAAACTGGAGCCTTAGGGCCTTAGGGCCCCGATTTTGTCCTGGTCTTCTCTAAATACAGTCCTACAAGAGGTAGTAGGGGGGCACGTTTAGCCAGTACCCAGCAGGGTGTCGGATAAGACCCCGCTAAGGGACTTCACACCTAAGTCACTATATCTCGGAGAGGCACTATACACTTGGTTACCGTGTCACAGGGTGTTGGGTGGTGTGCAAGTTAGCCAGCAGCAGGGACGAGCTTTCTTCTGGCCTCGACGCTGTTCGTAGCGCGAGCGCATCGCCGTCAGATCGACCGGGAGAGATCTTGGTCGAGTAGAACGAGTAGATCGCTCGCAAACGGAAGTCCTGCTTTAACGTATTCCGCAAAAGAATCATCGCGTCAAGTACAATCGATTCATGACAATTACCTGCCTTTTTCTGCGACGCTGCCGTGCGCACGGCTGCGCTCAAACGGTTCACGCTCTCTTTCTGGCTCTCCCGCTTGTCCGAGTTCTCCCCCGCGTGGAAACTTCGTGATACCTAGGCGCGTAATCAGCGCATCGTTAGGTTTAACGCGAAGGGAACAGTGCGAGGCAGTTGGTTGAGAAAATTGGGCGTTTGGTAAGGTCTCGTTCCCGAGGTTCGGAGAGACGAGATTCCGTAGATATGATGAGATCCAGGAATGTTGAAGAGGTTTAAGGATTTTTAACGTTTAACCGAGCCTCGGAGGCGAACGCTTTTGCTCGCGGCTCTGCGACGATTGTCAAGCTTGACGGAGAGTCGCAGCGATAGGACTTTCCACGGATACAGAAATTTGCAAGGTCGCAGATATACGCGTGACGGCCGATATCTCGATGACGACGCGGACGACGCCTCGGGCGTGGCTGCGTCTGTCCAGGAGTGACAACCGTTCTCCCCTCTGTAGTTCCGTACCTGGGACTCAAACTTATCTTCCCTCCAACCACTGCGACGTTTATGCCGAGGGCAAACTTGATTCTCTTTCGTGGCCCTCGTCAGCGAGGAGTGCGTATGTGCCATTAGTCGCTCAATCTCGATCTGTCGAAAAGAACAGAGCATTGTAATATCTACTAATGTGCTTAGTGCCTTTGAATACATAAAAAGGAAGCTATAATTTTATTTAAAGACTACAAGGAAAGAATATAGATAAGGAAATAGTAACTTTCAGAAATCATGCATATACGTCATTTTATGGATGTAAAACTTCTGTCCGCAATTATACATATAAATTATAATCGTGGGAATAAATTTAAGGTGTGTTTTTAGACACCATACTAAAACGAAAAGCGTTTAAAGATATCCCTAAATGCAGGCAATCCGCGTGCACCGCTGCACGCGGAGCAGAGCCACTGTCGCTCGGTGTCACCTCAGAGAAGCTACGACGAAATTTACCGACAATCGGTATGGCCACACGATTCTGCGACACCAAAATTAAAGGGTTGCATACTTACCTACGCAGTGCACGCGGATTGCCTGCTTTTAGGGTATATCTTTAAACGCATGGAGACGTACGAGAGTACAGAGATTTTGATGCCCCGGTGCTAGCACAAGGCACGTGCTGGGCGAAGATTAACTTACAATGAAACAGAACTCTGAAGTATTAGCGAGAGGAAGAAGATAAACGAGGGAAATGAAACGAACCTTGCAGGATTTCGGTCGTTTACGACGGTCGACTTGCGGGGCCCGTTGAAACGGCCGATCAGAGAGGAGCGGCTCTCGTTTCGTCTGTTGTGGTTCATCGAGGTCGCCGAACAATCCCTTGGATTCCGCCACCTTGATCATAAACAGCGAGTCGAATTGCATCATCTCCTTCCTTCTTATCACCGCGAGGAAGCAGCCTGGATCTAGCGTCCGCCTGGCATTTTCTCCGTAAATTACGTCAATGCTGTCCACTTGGAAAAGATCGCTGTCCAGAACCTTCGACGCGTTGAGCAGGCAACTGTTTAATTGAATTGAATGAAAAATGCTATGCGAGAAATCTTACGGTAAGATTCGAGGAAGATGCCAACGATCGATTATCTTCTCCGGATTCATGCCTTTTCGCCGGTTTAATCGACTTTGACGGTTCCTTTCCCTCCTTCGGTATCTTCTTCTTTGACTGTAAAAAGGAAGACTGGTAAAAATGAAAAGGAAGGAGGAATCGGCGACGAAAAGTTTGACAAAGCGCCGTACCGGATGATCGCGCAAATATTTCTCCATGGCCATTCGATTAGCGTAATCGACCACCTTTCGAACCATTTCTGTCGTTTCCGCGGGCAAGAGCGTGTGCGCCTCGTATATGAGAAACTGGACGTTCGGTCTGGTTAGAGCGTATTTTAGGGTGGCCATCTGATCGGCTAACAGAACTCGTAGCTGTTCGATCTCACGATCACTGTGACGGTGGTGATCGTGGTCATCGTTGGTGGTCCAGCAGTTTGTCAGCGACTCGAGAAGATCTACGTCGCCTCCGCGAGCTACGGCGAGATCGACGATGTCACGGACGCCAGTGTAGCTGCACGGTGGTATCGCCAGGACCACGGTTGCTCTATCCAACTCCGCTGTGGCTGGAGGCGATACGTACCTAAATAAGGAAACGCGATATTTGGATCAGATGGTTGAATTCGTTGCGCGGATCAACGCGCGAACGCTAAAGAGGAGAAATAGTCCAGTGAAATTGGATGGAAATATTGGCCAATCTGCGGAATAATTCCCAGTAAGCTACATTTTTGTAGGGGCCTTTATTTCGTCGTTTTAAAGAATGTCGAAAGTCCACATCGATGTGATCGCCGCTAAAAAATTGATAGCTAGGATCAAAGGTAATAGAAAACAGTTTTTTTTTGCGAATACCTCGTTATCCAGCAGTTTTACGACAAAAATAGTTATTATGAAATTTGTAGCTTGGAAAGTTGTTCACAAAAAAGGTTCTATGTGTTTTTGTCGTAGGAGTAACTATTTCGTTGTATGGTGGCTTACAAAATTTTCCGATTTTTCGTTATTACTCGCGAACTGTAAGAGATCGAAAAAAAGTTTTCAGGAAAAAAAAGTTTTTTTAATTGGGAGTATCATTTGGTAACTTACAGTTCTTTCAGTTCTTATAGTTCGCGAGTTATAACACAAAATCAATTTTAATTTCAATCACAATTTCTCGTAATTTCACTGGACTAAAAAGATACTGCGACGATACTTTTCGGAAAATACGCGACACCGTTGCAGCGTAACGCCAAGATCCTTGAGATATGTCTCGTACTCGCAACGACGATCGCCAGCCCCGAATGCTAAAAGCCTGCCGGCGCCCTCGATGTTGTCCAAAAGTTGGGCTAAATATCCCGTGTGTCGAGGGGCAAGAGCATGCGTGAGAACGACCGGGCCGCAGAGACGACCCACGCGGATTGCCTGTGCCAGTGCAGCCGCCCCCAGGCACAGTGATCTCTCCTGAGTCGATTAAACAAACGAATTACAAACTGAGGACTTTGCAGCAAGAGGGGCACAGCCCCATCTTTACTGACGTCGAGTAAATTAGGAACTAATGTTTATAAAATTATCGAATTGATAAGTTTTTATTTCTCTTTTTGGCGAAAAATATTCTATAATAAAAATATTAATATTACTATTTTTATTTCTATTAATAAAAATATTAATATTACTATTTTTATTTCTATTAATAAAAATATTAATATTACTATCTTCATTTCTATTAATAAAAATATTAATATTACTATTTTTATTTCTATTAATAAAAATATTAATATTACTATCTTCATTTCTATTAATAAAAATATTAATATTACTATTTTTATTTCTATTAATAAAAATATTAATATTACTATCTTTATTTCTATTAATATTTCAGAATTTCGTAGGTACCAACATTACACGACATAACTCAAAAATTGTCAAAAATGGAGCCGCACCCTTCTAGCTTCAAGGTCCTCAATTACGAATTAATATTAACCGCCGGTACTCATTCGTTCGGTTAATCGTCAAACAACGTAAACTTCATTCAATTCGGGTGACTACCTACTAAAAATATGAAACGATGATCGCGAACCAGAGTGGAAACGGCCAATAGTTGCCGCGCCCTCTCGTGCAAGTTAACCACCATGGGGCAAATCGGATCGAACGCGTAATCGGTCTCCTCGAGCTCTACCGCTTCTTCGTTCTGGCAGAACACCATCCTCAGCTTGGCCATTTCCTCCAGGAATTCTTGTCTGCTGACGAACTTGTTAGCATTCACCCACCCGGTGGCGATCACGGCTCCCTCTTCCCAAGCGATGCCTCCGATGATACGCAACCGAGGCGACAACAGCTCGTCTTCGCTCGTTTTCGGGTATCCCAGAATTACCGGATATTATCGTTACAGCAGCCATCTCTCTGCTTACCACTCTACTTAAATCTACTAAATCGGAACTAGCTCCGAACGAAAGCGAAAGCTATTCACCCAGATTGAGAGCCGAGCCATGGATGCGGAGGCGAGAGATGCTCGCGGCTAGGTGCGTCTTCGCCTCCAGAAGAGCGTTCTCGATGTCCATCAATCCGGCAGCCTAGGAAAAATCAAAAGAATGAAGGAAGAAGAGAAGAAGAAAAGAAGAGCTTACGTGAAAAATTTTCTCCCGCTCTTCGACCGCGTCCACCTCGCCGCGCCTCAAGAATTTCCTCCCTTGCATATCGTACAGCAACAGCCAAACGATCTTCTCCCGATCTTTCAGCGCGCTGTTGCGGCCCCAAAACCCTACGTCCTTCAGTGCCCGACCAAAGATCTTTTTATCTAGAGGAAGTAAAAAACAGAAAATGTTAGAAAGAACAGAAACTATATATACATTCTCATCCTGGAAAGCTAGGAGCGCGAGCTTACACCTGAACACATCGTAAACGAGCCCAAACACTCGACGCATCTCAGCTTCGTCGGAATAGGTAGGGGAAGCTGAGACTCTTCCAAGAACTTTAGCCGCCAAAGGGATATCGTTGACGCGCCAACCTGGCTCGACGCAAGCTTCCGTCATCGAGCCTGCGATACCGTAAACGCTCGGTAACGATCCGCTTGATCCTTCCGTCCGACTCTCTCTCTCTTTCGCCTTCAACGGATATTCACGAAACTCTGGTTCCCAGTTCCAGCTGCGTCTCTTCAACTCCGCCTTCGACTCTCTCTCCTTTTCCTTTTCCCTTTCCACCTCCTTCTCCTTCTCCGCCGCGAATTCCGCTTCCAGTCCAGCCTCGGCAGCCCTTCGATTTCATCACTTCTTAGCTTTTCAATACTCGTCCTCGATCGATCTGTTTCTTACTTACTCCTCCATTATTTCTATAACCTTTATTCGCGCGTGCAACGATATCCACGATACCGATTGGCACGGTAAAACTACGATACAGCGAGAAAGCAGAATTCCAAGCTTCAACGGGAAGTTACGAGACGAAGAATACGCGTAACCTCTCGCTGTTTTACGTTAGACTGGTATACGCATTCGCGAGTGCAAGGGAGAGGAAAATCAGATGCAAGGACTCGATTATTTCTTCTCTTTAACTTGAAATTCCAAAAAGTCCACAGAACAGGGAATCACGGGATATCGATATTACTCGACATTTTCAGAGCTGCGTTAATAAAGTACGAAGCGAATGGTATTCGAGTCGTCGATATGCATAAATACAGACGTGCAGGAGAATTATTTCAACAAACAGAGTATGCAGTGGAAACAACAGAGCGAAGGAAAAAATTAGCGATTCGTGATTGGTTGCTGCGAATTTTCCAGCGAATAACCTTTTCGTTCCAAGTTCCGCGTTGCATTCCCTTTGCAACTCGACCAATCGGTAGTAGACTCGGTGTCGCCAATCTTCGCTGCTCGGTAGAACCAAATCCGCCAGTTGATCGTCCCGCTGCTCGTCGCGAACTTGCTCGCAGATTAATGTGTATCTCGCTAAAATCGTACGAAGAATCTTCGCGTATCCAGTGAACGTGATTCTTCGTTTCTGAACAGGGACGATGCTGCTTCTCCACCTTGCTCCTGATGGCGTTTCCGATAACGCATCATCGTCGTCGTCGTCGTCTTCGTTTTCGTTTTCGTAGCGTAAACACCTCATTGTCATTGGAAATAATTTGTCCTTTCAACGATATTACGCTTTGTTGATTAGAAAGAATATTTATTTAATCATGTAAATAGATCAGAAATGCGATGTAACCTACGTGTAATGACTTACCGACGGTGGCAAATGCGAAGAGAAGCTAAAACTGTCCCGCGTATTTCAGAGGCTTTGGCCTGTGTCAGTAGCCCCTGTGTTGCTAGTACTTATGCCACTCTGGCGGCAACTCTGTCGCTTTAAAAGGGCCGAAAGACGACAACATGATTGGGTTGCTACGCCTACGGTAAGGTAAGTACCGTCGCGTCGCAACATCGCGTGTTCCGGCAACATCTTCGGTGAAATCGCGTCCAACTATCTGTACATCCGCGAACAAAAGGTATGACCGCGATCTGTCGACCTTCTCCTTCGCGATCTTTCCTTTACTAACCTATTTCCTGTCATCGTGCCTCGTGACATTTATTCGCATTTATTCGCCGCATTCGGCATTATACACCGCGGATGGACAGAATGGGTCCGCATATCACCGCGCAGACGATAAATCTCGAGATGTCGCGTGCATCCTCGCGAAATTTCATGCATGTCCATCGTTAAACGCTGTCGATCATGCCCGATAACAGTAACAACATGCACATGTATTTCATACTCCTGCAATACTGTATCAAAGATTAATAGTAAACACTGTTATGGGAGTTAAGTTACGTTCTATTAACCTTGCAGTGCACGCGTGGGGCCTGACAGGCCCAAGTGAGTAGTTCTCATGATATTGAAATAGATGCGGATAACGATGACTCGTAGTGTTAAAGAGATATTTGTTCAGTATTTGTCAGTAGCGGATTTAACAGGGCGGCCGATGAACAGTTGCCGCATGGGTCCCTGCCCAGAAGGACCCCTTGGGCCTCATGCTTAAAAAAAACATGGTTTTATCTAAACTATATTTTTTTCGGTACTACTACACTGAGCCCGTTTTTAGTAAACTACCTTTTCATTTTCCCGAAAAAATGGGCCCCTCGGAACGTTTTCTACCTGGGCCGTTTTTCTTAAATCCGCCACTGATATTTGTGCAGTTTAAAATATTATTTTTCTTAAAATATCCATGCATTCCTAGATTTGGAGATATGGGCCTGTGAGGCCCAACGTGTGCAATAGTGTAATTTTAATTTACGTGTGCACTGTAACTTCGATAACTCGGAGATCCAAATAAATGTTGTAGTAAAGAATTTCGTCTATAAAAATCTACGTTTGTGATTCTGGTATTGCCCTGGTATCTCCGAAATATTTTGAATTCACAAAATGTTCGAGACTAATTGTTAATTCCTAGCATGGGCGATAGCTATTGTACCTACACAGTGTGCTCGATATGATAGAAACATCGCTTGCAATGGACCACAATTACATTCACGATTCTGTGAAAGATGTTGAGAGGTACATATGCAGTGGCAGATTTAAGCAAAAAGGCCCAGATGGCTAACGTTCTGGGGGGCCCATGTTTCGAGAAAATGATGAGATCATTTTCTAAAAACCGACTAAGTTTAGTAGTGCAGAAAAAATATAGAGTTCGGATAAAATCATAATTTTTTTGAAGATGGTCTGGGTTTGATAGGGGACCAGACGGTAGTTTCTCATCGGCCGCGCGTTAAATCCGCCATTGTACCTATGGTACGTACGTTAAGGCTAACAATAAAAAGAGAAATAGAGTAGGGTAATATCCAGAAAATTGGTAGGGACCTACAAATGTATAAACACTATAAACGATACTCCGCTCTCCCCAGCTCCCGCATATTCCGTCAACAGGAAGGAAAGCTTTCGTTATGTAAATTATCGTGCGCTCTGTACAGTACTTATGTAACTCGTCCAGCGTTGCCGAAACTATTAGAGCAATTCCGTATCGTTTCCGTTTCGCAGGACTAGTCTCATTCGAATAACGATCCACATAATGACAAACAAATTGTCCGTGTCTTCGTTGAGTTAAACGTTTACGAATCGAATCATAATTCGAAATCGATCGTGACTGACTTGCATGAACAAAACTACGGCGGAAAGGATTTGTCTGGCAAACAGAAATTATCCCACAGCTCCAAATGTTATACGATATATTTGAAAATAAAAATTTCATCTTTACAAAATTTAAAATTCTGGCAGTTGGTTTAAATAACAATGTTGGAAGTATTAGATTGTTTGAGAAACGTGAGTGTTAAAACGCATCGCAATATGTATAGATTTCGCCTTCTTTCTGCAACTCCTCATCCACCTGATCTTCCTTCTGCAACCCTCGTTCATTCCGCCTAGCTATCATGGCTATCATCCCTGCCTCCATGCAGAAAAAACATACTCTTTGGTTAGTACATGAGTAACGTCATTAATCGTAAATATTAATTGCTCGTGTCTTCGATAAATTTCTTTCCTCAGTTGATGCCTTTGTACTTGGTGAATAAATTGTACAACACCCGTAGAGTGGACTTAAGATCCAAATTCACGATATCTGTAAACAAGGGCAGAATCATACTTAATAGCACAAACACGTTCACTCTCGAAAATTACTTCGACCACTTACCTTCCGGCCGAGCTTTGGGTTTCGGCAGTCCAATATCTTGCATAATGTCAAACGCGAACGAAACGTTGTGTACCATCTGATCGTGCGTCTTAGGCGTCAAATGAAAGCTACCTAAAGGCACGAAGAACCCTTCGAGAAGTCCAAGTAAAAGCGTTAGGAATACTCCGTCGTGAAACTGCGAATCCAAGTCTGTCACCTCCAGGTGCACTTTACTCAGGTGTTTATTCACAAAAGTGATCAATGACTGCGAAAAAACAACGTTGTAAGTTCGACGATCGCTTAACGGGTTTCTTCTTTCTACGCTGAATGAAGTCTCACTTTCTTAACTACAGCCAATTTATCAGGTGGATGGTCGAATAGAGCGTCGAATGCATCGCGCTCGCATCGCATTCCCAAATCGTCGTACGTCGACGTGATTTCTTCCCTAACCGTTCTGTGTATCAATTGGCCGTCCTTTTTGCGCACCACTACAACTTGCGCGGCCACTCTTTCCGGTAATCTGACGGGCGCGCGGAACTGCCTCGCTAGACCGACCAACAAGTGTAAAATGGCAACG
This sequence comes from Andrena bicolor, assembly GCA_960531205.1. Taxonomy (NCBI): domain Eukaryota; kingdom Metazoa; phylum Arthropoda; class Insecta; order Hymenoptera; family Andrenidae; genus Andrena; species Andrena bicolor. Next base: position 14,015,692 of record OY482665.1, read on the forward strand.
ATATCCTTAGAATGAATAGATTCTACGCTCCACTTGTATGGAGGGTAACGACCCAGCACACGGTTAGCAGTTGATAGAACGACTGCCAATTTCTGTTTCTGGCCTTCCTCCGATTGAGTCACTTCAGGAACGTCCAGCTTATCTCCGGTCAACTTTTCTAAAATTAGTAACGTAACGTGTCTCCTGAGCTCAAATACATTACACGTGCAAACGAAATGGTTCTCCCGACGAGTTTGAAAATTTTAGCATACCTAAAAGCTTCTGTAGTACCTGCCCGTCGTAAAGATCTTCCGCGATGTCTTTCACGATGATACGTTGATCGGCTAATACGTCGTTGATCCATTCTATTAGGACGAATACGAGCTCTTTGAGCTTGGAATCCTCTAAAGATCTAGGCTCGATCATGGAACGTTCCTCGTTCTCATCTAACGCATATTCCTCTGGGGGCATTTCTGGATTAGCCGCGTATCCTGGGGAGTCGATTGCATATTTTCCCTCTTCCTGCACTTCTTGCACTAGAGCCAAACAAATTCGCGGCGTTATTTAGAATCAGCTATATAGATGCATAATGGAATGTGTAAAAGAGAATTTTGGATACTGCAAATCGACTATTTTTATTTTCCGTTCGATTATCGAGCTGTAAAGGAAAATTTTAAGAAGCATACCACTCTTACCATATAAGGAAGTACATTCCTTAGATGGGATAGGGAACAGGCGTGAGCAAGGTTATGTTTAGCGATGTTATGCTGAACGCAATGTGGTACCTTCTTTAATTCGCTTCTTCCGACCCAAGGTCCCGATTTTATCCCAGAAACTCTCTTCCTTCTCATCCTTCTTCGCCGAAATAGGCGGTCGCGGAGACTTCGGACGAGGAGACGCCATTATTTTACGTGTTTTACGGGTCTACGCTACGGAATCAACCGCAACGGAGAGAACGTCATCTCTGAAAATATAAACTTTCGACCTGATTCAATAGGAACGTGACTACGTGACAGTGAATCTGCATTATACATACATTTCGAGCCTTTTTCGCCGTTAATATTAAAGTCTGCTTCTTTGCTGCTGAAAACTTATTCATCTTAAATTGTTGATCAAGTAAATTCTATACCATTGTTATGACTCCTTTGGGACTTTCACACTTGCAAAGTGTTTTGTGATAAATGTATTAGCGATTTTGTTTTAAAAGGAGTACAAACTGAATACGAATGTAAAAAGAAATGTTATAACCATCAGGAACAAACATGCAACGACATATTAAATTAATTCTTCCCAAATTTTAAATTTCCCCTGATTTCAGCGTTGCCAGAAAAAAATTCCCTCCAACGTCACATTACCCCCGCTTGCACTCTACACCTATCACCTACCTCACTTGCATCACGTGACTTGAATTACATTCCCCACTACCATTCGCTTTTTTCCTTTTTCCCTCGAACTTGACAACGTTGCCCGTTTCATTAAATGTACATTTTTATCCCCACTAAGTACTTCTTTTGTATTTTAGTTATCGCGGCCAGTGCGAGAGAATAGAGACTGCGAATAAGAGAAAGAAGTCACGCGACAAGTAAAAAATTATTACTGAAAGAAGACGACAAAGAAGAAAGGTGTTTAAGTTTTCAAGTTCGGTTTGTCCTCCGAGCATCGGACTTATAACGAGACAAAATTGTAACTGGAAGTGAAAAAGTAAGGAAGAAGCCTGCAGCGCCTACAGTAAGAGACAGTCAGTGATTGACCCGGCTGCTTCTCCCACCAGGCGTCCTTATATGTTACAGTCAAGTAAATAATTTCCTGTAAATTTCCTCTTGAATTGTTGAGCTTCCATAAATTGATCGAACTATGTAATATCGTAAAAAAAGGAAGTGTCACAGCAATGAAAGATAATTATTAGCTACAGAATCTATCTCTTCACTGTTCTTCAGAGACTATTCTTTACAGAAAATCGTTTATGTTCAATAAACACTCAATACAAAAAAGTTCAATAAACTCAAAAATACATCATCGTCATACCTACTATATGAATGGTTTTTAATGTACAATCGCAAGAAACGCACGGAACCGGACCGACAAAGTGTTTACCATTACGATAAATTACACACACTGTAGGAAGTGTTTTGAGGTTATATTTAAAAAGTGTATCAACCAACTCCAAAATGTTATCGTTAATACGACGTTGCGAAGTCAGCACCATTCAAACAGCTTCAAAATTCCTTAAACCATCGTCGTCGTTTTGCACAGCACCAAATTCTAGTAACGAAGGTACCAAAACATTTCTCATTTCACCGATAACCTAAAAAATTTCGCCTACAACTTTTCTAATACATTATTCTTATAAATAACGTACTCGTATTTGTTTTCGTGAAAATGGAGATCACTGTTCACGCGACTTCATACTGTCTTAATCTTGTCAATTTCCACGTCTTTATGTTGCTTTGCTTTTATAGAATTTCGAGTATTGGAATTAATACCAAAGAGAAACGTAAATCTCAGGAGGAAGAAACCACTACATCTAATTCCTAAGCAAGCACCCAAAGCCGACGTAATGCCGGTGGATCAGAATTGGCAGGCGATTTGGCCTACCGCACGTACGTTTCATCCTCACACTGTACCGCTGCCTGTGCGTCAAGGGTACAAACATAATAAACACCCGCATCCAGACAAGTACGCGAACGCGGAACTGATGAAAATTCCAAATTTCTTACACCTCACTCCACCCGCGGTTAAAGCGCACTGCGAGGCGTTGAAAAAATTCTGCACGAAATGGCCAGAGGGTTTAGAAACGGATGAAGATTGCGAGAAGCATTTTCCTGTGGAGATAATTACTTCGGATTATTGTTATTCCTCTCCCACCATAAGAGAACCTCTCGCCAGAATAGTCAGCCTAAGGGTGAAGGTGTCCTCTTTGCATTTAGACACTCACGCCAAAGACAAATTGCTCCGATTAGTGGGTGATAGATATAATCCTGAGACAGACATAGTGACGGTAGTCGCGGACAAGTGTCCGACTAAAAAACAGAATTTAGATTATGTGAACTATCTTCTTACAGCTCTGTATCACGTATCCTGGGTAAGTCGTCGGCTAATTTCTTAACGATTTTTGGTGAAATTTAAAGGCTCAAGATCTATAGGAATAATGTTGCGCGTGATTTTAGCGCGTCGAACCATGGGAAGCCGAGAAATGTGAGGTGGACATGGAATACTACGATTGGGACAAAAGCGTCAGTCGGAAAAGTTTAGTGACTGTGCACTGCTGGCCGAATATCCCCACCGACACCAATTACGAACATATACCATCTGCAACGGAATACAAGATCGCTGTTTCCGATCTAATAAACAATGGGGAAGATAGCTTTTCCATCAACAAATACAAACAGGCTGTTAAGAATGTGTTGCACCTGAAATACGCTGAGAACGCGAAATAAATGGAAATAAGAATGTTACAATTGTTTTGGCGTAGTCCTCAGTTTAATTGTTACAAACCAGTCGCACGTAAAAAAGACATAGTTTTCCTATTATGACAATAAATTTAATAATTGTGCTCGAAAAGGGAGTACCAAACATGAATTCTTGTTTTCTCGTCGTCGAGTTACATGTCGATTCATCGTTCACTAATCGAGTATTTTAAACGTTATACAACGTAAATAGTTAAAGTCGCGAAGTAGCTTACAAACAACAACGGATGTTTCGCTTAATATTTATTAATTATATTATAGGTTAAATTATAATATAGACAATTTCCAAGCTCAGCCGGCACTGTCGCTATTGTCAATATTGTCGAGCGCAGATTGAAAATATAGCGCGCGAATACTTTCTGTGTTCGTTACAGAGGAAGCTTCCAATTTTATGGGCACTTTATTTCAGAAGAGCGAACAAGGAATACTCTGTGACGAACGACTAGTTACTAGAGCGTGTAATGGGAGAAGAACTGCATCCCGAAGGCTATAAATGCCCCGGCATTGCGAAAGGAAAGCATTAGGAGAACTATTCGTTACGTAGAATGGATATTAGTACATAAATCGGCGGATAGATTCTTTAAATTTGAAACGGGCGAGTATTTCACGATTAAATCTGTGACGTTAAACATTCTCGCTTACATCGCATCGAGTATCTTCCACGGGAAGAATGTTTAAAGTCTTGGTGATGGTTGAATTATTCGGTGGCATTCTATGCCGTGTCTCGACGGATGCTTCTTACGTGGAAAATAATTTAGAACTTGATAAATCGCACACCATTGTTCCGAGGACTGTACGTAAAAATCTATGTAATAATTCAATGTTCTGAGAAAGTTATGCAATCACGCTCGCTACGAAGAATGGTATTTTTATTTTTCTTTCTGCGAGCAGGCCCCAGGATATAGGAAAACACCGACGGGCCTTCAGAGAAGTTACTATAGTGAATACGGAACAGCAGTAAGTCCCACATATTATCCGTAAGTATGCTTGTAAAAAGGAGAACATTATAAATTACGTGCATATTAATTAGTCGATCCTACTTATGCACGATGTAATATTTTTCAGAGCAATCGATCCTTTAAGCGTGCTAGCGTCGCTCGCTTTCTTAGCATTCTTAATCCAATCGTTTGCATCGATGTTTGATCGTTCAAGATCAATCGCGCCGACAACGGTCTCTGCTAGGCATTTTATGGAACTGAAAATGTTGGCACTCAGTACACAAGTACTTCGCGCTTTGGAAAAATACGTGAGTAAATGAGGCGGAAATTGACAATTGCTTCGAAATAAACTTCTTGGTTACTGACATTGGCAAACATTGAAATGCTAATGTTTCTGCGTCATCTTAATTTTAGGAAGAAAATCGTAATGGGAGGTTGATCGCAAATACAAAACGTAAGGTAGTGTAACTACTTAAAGAACGTATAATAATAACAATGTAAGTATAATGTAAGTGGAATTCGCCCGTACTTGAATGATTGTATCGTATAATATTAAACGCGCAATATGTCTACTCCCAATGTTCCAAGCAGTAGCAAATACAAATTTCTCCACAAAAATTGTTTTAGCTTGGAAAAGGTTTTTATTCGTCATACATGAAATATAGTCACAGACATTGATTACAAACATTAACTTCATTGTTCTGAGCTTAGAGGTAGAGTTCAGAAAAAATTAATTTGATCCACAGTGTTGTGCTTCGAGTTTATCACCGATATTTGCAATAATAATTTCTAGCCAGGGTAAATCATCAATCATCGGAAACGTATTTTATGTTTGTAAAAAGGAAAAATTTAAAAAAACCAAAGGGAAAATGAGCTTGAAGTGTCTACAAATAATGACTGAAGAAACGTTAATTACCATGTAGTATTTGCTTTGAAACTAAACAACTTTCTTGCATAGTTGATAGCCTCAGAAATGCCTGAACGTGTACATATGAACTAGAAATACCGTATATTTAGCTATATATTTCGCTGTAAATCTACAAAATATACATTGGACGTACGAAGAGTAAGAAAATATGTTGCTACTGCTATACCTATCGAAGTAAATGTGAATTACATATGTATTATCCGACTGTAAGGCCGAATATATTAATATTGAACACTTGATGTGTTTTCCGATTATACTGCACTACAGCATGCAATATCAAGTATATTATACCAGCCTAAATACCTAAATTCAAACAGAATATCTTCTATCGTCTTTACCCATTTCGTAGTCAGTCTTTGAAATAATCCTTTAAAATGCCGTTAATCGGTCGCGCAGTGGAAACCACGAAAATTTTTAGCAAAGAAGCGTACTTAATGATTAGCATATCATTTCTCAACCTTCGCTTAAATAATATATAATATTTTTCCGACATTTTTCCATTATTATTAGCTTTAACATTACTTTTACAAAATAATTTCTATACAAGTACGAAATTCTGCGACGTCATCCCATACTAACAATTTTCGCGCTTTTATACTAACACACGTTTAACCAGTTCTCTATTCATCTTTCTACTGGCTGAAACGTAATTAGTTACCTATTATTTCTTATGGCTCAATACGCTACCAATCGCTATAACTATCTCTATCGCTACCATGGCACTCAAGACGACTGCGGACCCGGAAACAATCTGTAACGATAATTTTTAATTATCAGAAGAGTGCATTACATACGTTTGTGTATCAAAATGTAGCATTCACTCTTTGATCTCGCAAGGTCTAATAAATATTCTTTCCTCGAAAGATCGCATATTAGAGTGTTGCGTATCGATAGTCTATTATACCCAGTTACGTAATTTATAAAAACTAATTCGACACATTATACTTTCCATATGTATACTTTTTTTCTGTATTTCTGTAGAAACGTGACTGTGTCATACTTACTTTGGTTTACCATTTGGCTTCTGGTATGGATGCGTCGTCATCAACCCACGCCTTTCCTTCCCTCTAACTACTTTCAGGGCTCCGCTTGATGTATTTGTATCATTCTCTTTTTTAAGTTTGTCCGCCTTCAATTTATTTAATATAGCTATACTTTTAGCGCTCATTACCACGTGTGATCTTTGCACCTGCTTATTTTCCTTCCCCTTCGTCGCTACTCCATCCATCAGACCTTTATCTTTCGGGGATATCTTCCTAGCCTGTTTCACAGGTGTCTTCGATAAGTTTACAGAATTCTTGTCCAAAAGGACACGCTTTTTTGGTCTTTCCTGCGTGCTGCTTCCATTACACTTCCCCTCTATATTCTCCTGCCTTTCTTTCGTATCATTATTCAAAGTCAAGTCTGTAACATCTTGCAACGTAACAGTTATGTTACTTGCATCCGAATTAGAATGTTTATCAAAGGTTGAATTTAAAGAGTCTTTGGCACAGTTATCTTGATTCTGGTTATCCGACGGGTGCAGTGCGAATATCGGTACCTTGTTATTGAGCGGATCTGACAAATGAGGCACGCTGAGGCAAGTCAAGCTATAAAAGTGTTCTTCGTGATCGATCGTTTCCGAGTCTGACCATTTGATATTTCTCACACCTTCCAGCAACTTAATCAGTTGCTTAAACTCTTCTTTCATCGTGTCCGTCATTGTTCCGTAGCCTCGCATCATGTTATAATAATTTTGTAACGTCGTGCTCATCACCTTAATCATCGAACAGTGGGAGCGCATTTCACATTGTTGAAGATTAGTAACTTTCTTCACATGCTCGTACTGCATCTGCGATCTAGCCTTTTCTATTTCATAAGTTTGTAACGCGACTACGTTGTCCAGCTTGTCCAGCCCCTTCGACTTTGCTTCGTCGTTCAACTTCCGCAATTCCGTTTCCACCGCACACAATTCTCTCCATTCGGCCTCCATCTGCATTCGCAACGAATCTCTTTGCCGCTCGAAGTAATGCAGGGATTTATTAACGCGCGACTTACCACTAGCATTCTGTTCGTCAGACGTTAAGGCATCAACAGCTGCCGTTAAGTTATGCAATCTCTCGTCCGCTGCCTTTTTATACTGAATTCTGCAGCACAATATTTTATCAGCGCTCTCTAACGATAGAATCTTTTCGTTCAGAACCCTCTTCTTGCAAAGTAGTTCTTTCAATTTATTGGCGATCATCGGCGAGCACTTATCCACTTTCTCGCTAGCTTTCGGTTGCCTGGGCTCCGACGGCGACTGCGTCGACCCATTCTCCGATACCAGCAGCTTCTGTTTCAAAAAATTTATCTCCTTCTTTTGCTCCTCCACCATTTTTATGTACGCAGTTATGTGCATCTCGCAGGATACGATATTTTTCTTTATGTGACTCTTGATTTTCTTCGCTCTGTCCGCGTATCTTAAAGTGTTGTAGGTATCTTCGAAACTAACCCTGGATGGTGCGATGTTAGCTATCATAATTGTCTGGCAATTTCCACCCAACGAGTCTTTTAACAGACGTGTCAATTTAGAATCTCTGTACGTTATATGCTTCGCGCCGTCGGCCAGATTATTAATGCAATTCCCAAGAGCCAGTAAAGATTTATTAATGTTGGCGCCTTCTTTGAACCTCGCACCTTTAGATCCTGTGGCAGACGCTCTCTCGGATCCGGCCAAGTCGATCATAGATAATTTGACCTGGCGCATTTGACCGTCTAATTTAGTGGTAATGTTTATATAGACCTGAAAGACGGCATGGCTCCTGCTGCTCTCTTCGTTCGCATCGGTGGGATGCTGCGTACGATTTTTGTTACCCTTCGCCAGTAGCGTTAATAATTCTTCCGCGCTCTGAATGCTAATTATTTTAAGACCCGCAACGATTACCCCGCATCTACCGTCGTCTCTTAAATGTAAAGGGCCAGATGTATGCAAAAGATCCTGCACGTTCTCGTTGTAAACTTCTAAATAGGTTACGCCCAAATTAAAGTCGCGCAGTTCGCCCTGCTTCTCGATTTGGGAGAATAATTCTGCGACTGTCCGATACGTGATACCAGGATCTTCGTTACTGCCCAGCATCGTGTGAGTTTTGCCAGCGCCTGTTGCCCCGTACGCAAATACAGAACAGTTGTAGCCGTCCAAAAGACTAGAGATTAACTCTTTGGTACTTCCGCCGAATACGTCGCTATTAGTAGATGGCATGTCAAATACTCTGTCAAAAATGAACTGTAGTTCTTTGTTCTGCTTTTTGAGTATGTCACGTCCCTTCTGTGCGACGCCGTGGTAATAGAAAGGATTCTCCTCCTCTTTCGGATCGAAAATCAGCATTTTGTCGTCGACCACTTTTATGACAGCTCTGGCATTGCTCTGGAGTTCACGTTCATTCTGCGGTCGAACTCTCACGATCACTTTGATGCTAGTCTGCGAGCCAGAATCAGTTCGTACCGATGAACCTGTGCTTCCGCTCGTGCTCGGTTTCGTCCCATTGCTCGAAAGTCGTTTCTTCATCAGCTTCTTACCTTTGTTGGGCGAAAATGCTTTCGCCAAATCTCTCTTATTAAATACCATAGCAAACTTTATTCATTTAGATTTAGATCGAAGCGCCCGTCACTGACCGTTGACGGTTGACGGCAAGCAAAGCTTTCAACCGCTTTGAAATTCAAATCGGCGTGCATGAAATTGTCTTCGATGGCAGGGCGGCCAACACTGGACATATTTTAACGATCGAAATTCCTATGCTCGAAATACATGTGTGCGAAATGGTGAATTAAAAGGGATCTAAGTACCCTTTGCCGATAGAAAAACTTATATTCTTTACAGTTAAATTCCTAACAAAACAGAAAAGAAACGGAAACTTACGCCTACTATGTAAATAAACAAATTATTAATGCATCCACACAGTTACTTTGGAACTCGTGCCTTTAGTTATTTTCATTTATTAAGATTCAGCATTTTATAAACTCATTGTATTTGTATTTGTATTCTTTATTTACCTCGAGCTTACAGTTATTGAACAGTTCGTAGTTCATCGTAGTTGCAAACTCATTTGACGGCCGAATTTGTGCAAACCCGTAGAAATCTTACGGTGCTGTAGCGACCTCTACATGGAGATGCTCCTGTTTCAATGGCGCACGAAAGCGCGCTCTTTTCAATTTACGCTCAACTCATCAACACTTGTCATTTACGTGATCGAGTCACTGACCAAAGAGGATAATAAATTGTAATATTTGTAAATTATTGACTGTAGAGGATAAAGGAAACACTGTAGGAAATGTATATTTTGATAATTTATTTTTGTTACCTTTTTATTTCATTTTATTATGTGGGATGATAGAGCTATTGGTGAACCATCCACTTTGTAATTCAAACGGTAACGCGCCATGGTAATACCCCTGAGGTGGTGAGGGAATTTACCGAACCACAAAAAATTGTTGTATTTATATATTATTTTGTGCAATAAATTCGACAAGAAGTTTAAACAGTCTTAACCAAAGCGGCGAAAAGTACGAGAGAGTAAGGAATAGTTTATCACATACGATTCCTATGTACAAAAGTATTTACATTTCCTTACAGTCAACGCGATACATTGTTCTCTTAATTGCGCCAGCCTAACGCGACGCAATAGTGTACACATTAATACATTAATTTAAGTCCTTGTTAAGAAAACATTGTAAGTGCCAAAATTAAAACAAAAAAATTATCGGAGAAGGTTCTACGTGCCAATGGTAATACTGCAGTATAGAATTTCATTTTTGGCACTAACAGTATTCTCTACAAGGACTCTTCAGTTATACTCGAAGCAGAAAATATTGCAAGAATCATATACAATTATATACACTCATTATGCGTTAACTTAACCGCCCTATTTGAGGGACAGAGAGAGTGTGCTTACGAGTGGCTCCCTCTGTCTTTCAAACTTAGTGGTGAGGGTAGAGTAGCGTGGTGTGGTGTAGGGTTGCCGATTCTTGCCGAAAAATATCGATTTTTCAAATCGATTCGAATCGCAACATGAAAAATCGATTCAAGAAAAAATCGGCTTGTAAAGAATCGATCTTCAAGAAATCGATTCAACTTTATGCCTAGATAGCACAGGACGTTTTAAAAACGTCCATTTTACGTCCATTTTACGTCTGAACGTCCACGGCTTGATTTGTGAAAATGGACGTCCTTAAAACGTTTCCTGGACCTTTTCTGGACGTTTTTAAGACGTCCCGAACGTCTGACCTGGACGTTTTAAAAACGTTTTTAAAACGTCTTTGTGCTATCTGGGTAGGTATAAATAATAAAAAATCGGAACACGATTTCTGGTCCCCGAGGATCGATTCCATGGAATCGAGCTACACTGAAAAATCGATTCAAAAAATCGAAAATCGCGGGGCAAAAGATCGATCTGTCGATTAATCGATCTCAGATCGGCAACCCTAGTGTGGTGTGGGTAAACGCCCAGCGGCGTAGAGCAACGAATATTCTCTGCCTCGTCGCGACACAGGAATCGTAATGAAGTACGAAACAATTGTAATCAACGAATCGGACAGTGAAATGTACAACGCGATGTCGGGACAATGCTTTGTTACAATAAATTAATACTCGATATCGTTCTTAAACTACGCTAACCTTAGATTCTTATTCTATTATCGCAATATTATACACAGCCATGGAAGACCGCGATAGATCCAGCTCCACTTACACGACTCAATTGATTAACGTTATCTTTCCGTTGCAGGCGAAGTTACTTGATCATTTTCAACGAGCAAATCGCCAGCTGACTGTCAGGCGCCTGTCCGAAGGGTTTCGTACCATTAGGGGCGACGTACTTGTTCACTTGGTAAGTCAGCATTGTTTCGTATCCGAACACGTCCATTCCGAGTTGCTGTAACGTAAACAGTAAGATAAAGAAATCAGCTTTAGTTCCCTGTTTCCGAATATGGAGGAAAATTGTAACGGGGATAAAATTAATGAAATCTCAGTGAAACCGATGGAGTCTTATGGTAACTTTGGTGCGTTTAGCTACTTCCATTGGTGGGAATTTAAAAATGGCAATTTGAGAGTCCTTATCTCGGGACTGGTAATTCGGACATATTTACTTGTCGGGACCAGTTCGACTAGTTCTGTTTCCCAGCAACGATATTCACTTAATTTCGCGCTGCGCGGTTCTGGGGGGGATTGGAAAGCTCGGGGACGTTCGACATAACACTAACAATAAGCGTAGCAGTAAAGACTCAGCTGCTGTTCCCCGAGTTGTCCAATTTTCATACCCTATTCGCGAGGAGATCGCGCGAATGGAACAGTTCTCACTTCGTAACGACCTCGTTAAAAAAGTTTCTACGGTGCATTTTCTTGAGAATTGCGAGATTAATCGAATCTCCGGCGCTGCCGCGAATGGTAGATGAATAACGATGATTGCGTTTGGTGTGGAAGGCTTGGGTGAGGGGATCGTTACCTGGGTGAGGGGGCTGGTGTTCGTGGTGAAGATCCCAGCGTACTCTTTCCTCTTAGCCAGCTGCAGACAGTACACCTCCATCTCCTTCATCATGATCACGTTCTCGGCTGGGTTCAGATCGCTGCTGGTGGACATCATGAAATTGTGCACGATCTGGCCCTTTCCCTTCGGCAGCTTTCGCTCTCTGATAGGCGCCTCCAAGAACTCGAGGAAGTCGAACACGATCGTCAGTTTCGAGTCGAGTATCAGCTCAGGCTCGTCCCACAGGTCGAAGTTCAGGCCCACCCCGATCGTTCGACCGTCCCGCGCTGACTTCACCGCGAAGCTCAAGTTCTTCTCGACTAGAGGCCCCCAGAGGATTTCCATCATCAAACGATAATCGTCCTTCTCTATGCCTGGCATCAGCCATTGCTCCAAGTCTGCCTTGCTGTAGAAGCTCTCCGTTATAATCCTGTAAAAAGAAATAATTTATTTCTCTGTTCCATTCATTCATTCCTCATTTGGGGTATTAAACGTAACCTTAAAGAGAAAGGATAGAAATCGAATTTCGTTCTCAAATTCTCAGAATCGAAACTCTCCGTCGCGCTTTCTCCTTTAGTGTTCGTATTATTCTGAATTTCAAATTTTGAACAGAGTTATGGATGCTCGTACTTTCGAGGTGGGGCGAATCACGGGCGGTCGCCATTTTGGAATATTAGTTCTAATGGTTTAGAAGCTTGTTTACTTGAATCAGCAAATTATACGTACTCTATCACGTCCCTTTTGTGGGAATCGTTCAGCATCTCAAAGATGTGCTCCTCCTCGTTCAAGTCCTTCTCCAGGAGCACCTCGTCCGTGCTGATCCTCATTCGGCCGAGCACCTCCGCCAAGTTCTTCGTGGTGATGAATTCCGTGATGCCTATCTCGTAGCCCTGGTCCCGTAGCTTCGTCACGGTGTAGATGGAGTTCAACGAGTTCCCGCCCAGCTCGTAGAAATTCGAATCGAGCGACACGATCGCACGCCTACCGCGGCCTATCACAGACGCCACCGTTGGGAACAGCACTTTCGCTTTTTCCAGCTCCTCCGCCGGCACGTTAGAGTAATCGCAGTTCATGTACAGATCGTTCTCTGCGGGAAAGAATAACAAAATGAATCACTGCAATTCTCCTCGCGATTAAACACGAATTTCGGATTGTAAAATTGATGGTTAATTTCGTCGTTGGTGTACTGAGTAACAGTGAGGTTTGTAGGAGGAGTTAAGAGGAGGAGAAAAGCTTTTGAGTCACCCAGTATGGAATCGATTGGCAGAGATTCCCACTTGGTTAAGCGTTCACTGTAATACCGTACCGCTGTTGAGATTCGAGGACTGGTACTGCTTCAGCAGAGCCTGGCGATCCGTCTTCCCGTTCGTTAACAGCGGTATGTTGTCCACGACGACAACTTGTGGCAACATGTACGGGGGTATGGTGGCTTGCAGGAACCCCTCGATCTTCTGGCCGCAGGTGGACGAACCGTTTGTGGTAGTGACGAAGGCGATTAACGTCTGAAACATTGTCATTGGAGCTGTAAAGCTAAATGATAGAATCACTGTAACAAAATCTTTAGAGCCATTATAAAAACTACAGATATGAATTTTGGAGTGAAGTCAGAAAAAGAGTATTTAGGAAAAAGGGCAAGAAATGGTATTTGAATGGAGGGGTGGGGGTGATTTATCTCGGCTTGACTATAACTTATACTCGAATCCATGCATTTAACAGTTTAACATACAGTAGAACTAATTTGTAAAAATATTCTCGTGCATCTTCGGCCTATTATCCCTCCAAAAATAATACACCCACCACATTATATAAACTCACATTCAGTCTCCTAATCACCCCTCAACATTCCTCCACACGGACCACGCCCATGGGCGTTCAACTAGCACGCCCAACGAATACAAATAGCTCGTCTCCGCACACAGTATACCGCTCAACATTTCAATCTCATTTTAAACAACTCTGAACGAACAGAACCATACCTGAGACAATTCTCCCGGCTTGTAGCAAAGAACCACCACCTTGTCCACCCCAGGTGCTCTCGAAACCGCTTTCTCCACCTCCGTGAGATCCACTCGGTGTCCCCGGACTTTGATCTGCGAATCCACTCGCCCCTCGTAGACAACCACCCCCTTGGATATCCTCGCGTAGTCGCCGGTGCGATAGATCTTGGAGTACTCTATTAAAAGCAACATAAACAGGCATTAATAGGTAACAACAGATTCGAATCTCGGTGTTGCACAACGATCGCGATAGCACGCGCTAAAAGCGATCCGCGACGGCACTGTCTGCCCCTCTCCTTTTGTTCCCGCGCGCGCGATTCATTCATACCTCGCTATTAATCACGCGCCGTATAATCAGACGCGTCGAGGATAAATTTTCATCGTGATCTACGGGCGATTATCGCGCTCGAGTAAGCGAGAGAGCCGGATGAAAAACGCGGGATTTCCACTGCTCGCGTGAATTATTCCCAGGTGGGACAGGGTCGGTCGGCCGCGGACGTTACATTCTTAACGAGATTACGCGCCGGTCGACTCCTTTTATGGCGCTGCCAGGGTAAAAGATCCCCATTTAATCGCGCGATAATGCACGCCCGCGGCTTCTTCTCGGCGATGGTGATCGCGAGGAAACCGTTGCTAGTCCACGAGCAGCATATCCTGGTGGAATTGGCAGGTCGTATGGCGTGGCTAGGTGGAAGACTTTCGCATCGTCGTCGAGGGATTTCCTTTTTTTTTATAGTGATTTTGGGGTAGAGGGAAGGGTTCGTGAGGGGTGAGAAGTTAAAGTTAATGTGTGAAGCATTCCACACTTGAGATTTTGCTGTGTGTGGAATTCCACATTCGGGAGACATTTTGCTTTTTGTTTGCGTACTACTGTGTTTTTTATTAAATTGGCGTTATAAAATGTGTTAAAAAAAGTAAATTGTCAACTATCAACATGACCGTTTCTCAAAGTTGCCCTCGTTTGTACTACCCCTCGTACCTCAACTGCACACTCGGGAAAAATTTGCTCCACCGACCTTGGAGGGAGTACCTCTGAATTACAAGTTTGCAGACCTAATCTAAATTTAACCTGTTAACCGACGAAGACAAGTGAACTTGTCATTTCAAAATGCTTCTTCACGACGAGTTAACTCGTTTACTGTCGTTGATCACTACCCAGCTAGGGAGCAGTTTCTAATCGAATGTTTCGATCAGAAAATATACCCTTATGAAATACGGATTCATTTGTGGTAAGTCAGGGAAGCTTTCAGTGCTTCCAAAATGCTGACTCAAAATTCATTATAATTCCCTGAGCGTAATGGTATTTACATTTTCGGTCAACGACCATTCGATCTAAGCAATTATAGTTGTACGTAGATAAAGTGACCTTTGTATAATTGGAATGGAGATTAGCAGGTGCTGTGCGTACCTGGATCGATTGCATGGGGGTTGTCGAGGAATTTGCGAGAGTCGTTGTCGCGGACGTATCCAGCTGCGAGGTTCCTTCCAGCCACTATTAGCTCGCCGACCTCTCCTTGCGGGACCAGTCTCATTTCCTTGCTCACGATGTACACGATACAATTGTCCAGCGGCTTTCCTGTAACCAGGAAGCATTCGCGTTAAAATAGGCGCAGACTTTCGCGTGAAAAACTCTCACATAAATTCCTTATACAACAATATTTATCCCTCCCTATTTATACTTGTATTTCAAATATAAAATGCCCAATTCAATTTCCAACAGAAGATACCATCTTCTTATCCACCGCCAGCGCAAAGACATTAAATTTAAACATTAGCAACGATAGAACAGGTGTACGGAGCAATAGCGAAGTCTTCAGTGCGCATGCTCAGAAAGAGGAGGCGGGGCAGTGGGCGTGGCCTCGCCCCTCCACTTCGCACAGCGAACACTGTGACGTACACGGTCCGCTCTCGAGTTACTATCAGGGCCCGAGCAAAAATTACTTTTACCACCCTTTCTAATAAGTTATAAATAATTATTTTTGAATATAATTTTCCACAGCGAGTGAAATTTTTTTTAGGTATTTGTTGAATACCAAAAGCCTAACCTACTTCTTTATCGTTTTTCAAAAAGTTTTACTCTTTTATTGGTTTTTATCGATTTTAATATTCTCTTTGTCCCAATGTTGCTCCTCCCCCCAGATCAGGCCTTGATTACTATTATATACTATTAAATTTCTCGTAATCAAAGATCTCTAATTCCCTCTATGAATTTCTCCAACAAACCTCACCACAATATCTACCTACAACGTGGTTTCCATATGAATTCCTGAGATTATACTGGCAGTAGAATCAACCAAGTGCAACTTAAATTTCAACCACCCGATCTTAAACACACGTCCTTTACCTATAGGGACCTTCTCCGTCGACTGCAGCTGGTTTCGATTGTTCAAGAGATGATAGGTAACGTCACCCATCACTTCCGTGCTCCCATAGAAATTCGCCAGGATCTTGTCGCCGTTGTCGAAAGTAGCGAAGAACTGCTCGGCCAGTGAAAGTGGCAATGTCTCGCCGGAGCATATCCAAAGTTTCAGTGAACGTAGTACGTTCTCCTTGTCCTGGAATTGAAATTGAATATGGTTGATGGGCAGATTGCTGGCTGGCGTGATTATACGCGCTCGACGGAGGGAATTAAGTCGCTATTAAAGGGAGATATATAATGATACAGTTCGCAATTCCCGGGTTTAATTGAAACGCTTGAATGCCGGGGTTGCATGACCCGAGCGTGCGGCTTAGGGAAACACGCTATAATGTTGCTGGAACGCTTCTAATTGAACTGTTTGGGTCAGTGGGTATTGTGACACAATGGCGTAATTACTTGCGTGTAATAACCGGTGTGGTACTTACGCGTAGACCGAGGTACATGAGCATGGAGTGCAGCAGAGAGGGAACCAGCACCAGTCGCTGGATCTGAAACGGACAAGTGTGGTGGCATTCAGCTGGAAAATTGACAGAGTTTTGTGAAGGGAAATAGTTTCGACATAAATGATATAGGCATGAGTAATGGTATTTCAGTGGAAACTGTTGGGAATTGGACTCTCCAAATTGGGGTGTGGCCAGTTGGAGGTAAACAGAATGGCAGTGGTGTTTTTTTTTTGCAATCTTATTAACATTATGCAATCGAGAGTTTTTCTTTGTGTTCATTGAAAATTAGTTGCTTCCTTATTTACCTAAAACTGAATTGCTCTACCACATTTCCTCCAAGTACCGACTCAAACAATATCTCTCCTTATCATTCCCTCACCTTGTGCTTCTCCAACACCTGCATGAATCTCTCCGGGTCCCTGGTCACTTGTTTCGCAACGATCACCAGGGTGCGCCCCTGCAGCAGAGGTCCCCAAATCTCGGACACGCTGTCGACAAACGTCAGGGACGTCTTGAACACGCATCGCTCCTCATTCGCCGCGTAGGGCAACTCCCTCCACTGCCACTGCAGTCGGTTCAACACGGCGGCGTGTGGCAAAAGCACTCCTTCGGGTAGCAAGAACACGCAATAAGGAAAATACATTTTACATACGAGAATGGAATCGATTAAAAGGGGAGAACAGATCGACTCTTATTTGGCGTCTTTACCTTTCGGCGTACCAGTGCTCCCGGAAGTGTACAGCACGATCGCCGGTTGCTCAGGGTCTTGCTCCTGCTTCGAGTCGTCCTTTTCCACGTGACGGAGCCTCGCCACCAGTTGCTCGTAGGTGATCGTCACTGTCCCCTCGTAGATCGTTGGATCCGCTGGAACATTTAGAAATGAATCGCTGAGAACATTCCTTTTTTCTTGTCCCACTTCCCGCTTCGATCGTCTGTCATTGATCGCGCGCTTAATTTTTATTAGCCTGCGTGACTTCCCTAAACCAATATCGAGAACGCAGTATATTATGTAGCAACGGATTGGTGGATGTACAGGGTGTTCCATTTAGTGTTGCTACTGTTACGAAAATTTAGAATAGTGTTTTTCTAAAATGCAAATGCTGTACAATTTACAAATGCTTTACGCAAAAATTAGTCAAAATTGTGGAATGACTTTTCTCATCGGGACTCTGTATTCGAGAAAATGGATTCTCAAAATCCCTGAAATGTGCATACAATTGATTAAAAATTGGTTCCATTTAAAAATCGATTTTCTCAAAAATACAACCACCTTTGTAGAAAAGTTATTCTACAGTTTTGACTCTTTTTTGGACAAGCATCCGTTCAACTCGCCATGGTTTCATACTTTCTCCTGTATTCTATTCAAATTTTAGCCATGTGTATGCGTACTGAACAAGTTCTTCGACTTATTTTTGTGCGAGGAATCATATCCTTTCCGATAGTACCACGATCTTGGAACCGCCCTGTATAACAGCCGCCAATTAAACGCCTCGCGAACTTCAGGAAATCATTCCTGTCAGACAGCAAAAAACGCGAATCGGTTCTTCGGTCGGCCTTTAAATCACCGCGGCGATTTGCGTAGGCGCCAAGGTCCTTCCGGTTACCGATCGAAGAAAGAATCGAGCTACACATTCAAAGGTGAAGGCGAACGAGGTCTGGTTTGATTGTACTTTCTTCTTCTCTTTCTCTTTTCCACCCGATTTTTTTCACCATCCTTGCTCAAACGACCAGCCTCGATACTCTTCCGATCGTTTTTAAAACCTTCTTGGCCAAGCAGCGCCGCGAAATCGCAATGAAGACAGTAATATAATCAGTCAGCTTTGAATATGTATGAAGCTATCGTTACTCTCGACACGATAAATAATTAAACTAATTGGTATCTATGCGTCTCGCTTGGTTGCCTAGGAAAATTATGTAGATTGAGTTTGAAGTCTGCTTTGTAGGGTGTTTCGAGGATCACTAATTATTATTATTATTATTTCGACTTTATTACTCGTTAAACAGAATTATAATAATTAGGGGACCGCGTGAAATTTTGTGTATCATTTTTAATAAAACTTTGCGTATAGATGGGGAGCTGAAAAATATTTGAGCCGTGTTTAAATTTCTGTTTACATACTGAACAGTTTATGAGATATTTAATTATAAAGGTGGTGTCCGATTAGTTATCACTGTCAGTGGCTAAGATTTAGAAGTTGATTGAAGTTAGCCGATAGAACAGTGAAATTTCGTAACTCTGGGATAGTAAAACTGGAGATATTAGTGATTTCTTGATTTTGTTTATAGGCTTCATTTGAATAATATACTATAAAGAGTGAAAAAATCTGGTCACATTTTTTTTGTACTTCTTTGAGCTCAATTTGCAACGGAAGAATTCTTCTATAATTTCCATATCGCAAAAGCAACGATAGATTCTTGAAGAAAAATGGCAAACTTCGGTGGTTTATATTTTCGAAACAAATTCAAAACCAGCAAAATGATGACTTAAACCCCCTAATTTCGCATGGACTACATCATATCGCGTGGAAATACCGAGGAGTGAGCGCGCAGGAGAAAAGGAGAATGGAAAAATCGTTTACCTCCTTCCTCTATCAGCACCATGAAAGGTTTCGCCTCTTGCAGAACGTGTTTCACCCTGGACATCGGGAACTCGACGTCCAGGGGCAAGTAGGCCATTCCAGCTTTCATTATAGCCAGCAGCACGGTCGGCAGCCGATGGGACGGTTTCATGCACACGGCCACCAGGTTCTGCGACGCGTTTTCAGGCTTCTCGAATCCCCTCAGAACGCGGGCCATCCGGTCGGTCAGGTCGTTCAGTTCTGCGTACGTGAGCGTGCACTCCTCGCCATTATCTAAAAAACAAACGCAGATGAAAGGAAAACTGGAAAATAGGACAGGAAACGTGTAACCCAGCCTGAGAATGGAGAGGAAGAACAAGAGTTTCAGAACTCGCAACGCAAACCGCGTGCTGAGAAGAAAGAGGAGTTGAAGAAAAATGAAAAAAAAAAAAAAATCTTGGGAACTTGTGATGCCATTTTGTGCTCCAACAAGGAAAAGGATGGCAAAGAGGGAAGGCTTGACGGTAAAAAATGCCACACATTTTGTTATCGTTCGTTAGGAGCAGGTCGAGAAAAGGAGGAGCAGAGAAACAGGAAGACATGCTTTGGAACGTGTAGCACACGGCCGATGTCAATCGATTTCCTCGCGTTTTTCTTGCGCGTCGAGGTATGCTGTGTTCCTCCTTTTTTTTGCTCCTCTTTTCCCGCCTCTCCCTAATAACTTCAATGACGATACCTTCGTAGTAGATCGCCAGCTGACTGGAATAATTCGCCGCTGCCTCTCTGAATAATTTATGAAGCAGATCCTTCTCCTTGCTGCCGTCCAACTGTCGGCCTTTTAGCACGGACTGCTGTAGAATGGTACCCATCTGTTGGTTGATAATTTTCCAGCTTCAATCTCTGGTCGCTTGCAATTAGACGCGTACCACCGACTTTTGATCGGTGCACTGTTTAATGAATACTGTGGGATTGTATGGGTGTGTGTACTTGTTGATTGCTCGTCGATTTCAGTTGCAATTGACACAGGGGAAGAAGCGACAGACGGTTCTTTTGACAAAATGTTTCATTCCATTAAACTTAAGGGTAGGTGTAATGATATATCACTGTACTTGATTTACGCTGCGTTGGATCCGAAATTTAATTAGTAGGGGAGACTGAGATTGATGGACCGAATTATCAGTGTTTGATATTTAATCAATTATGCGGGCGAAATATCATTATAGCGGTTATTATGTTTGGCTATCTGATTATATGATTAAAGTCGACTTAAGAGGGAAGTTCGGCAACTCGAAAATTAAAAAAAAAATATGAAACTTTGCAGAGGTGTGGCTTAAGTGGTGCTACTAACGTAACTATTTTTTTATTCAGCGATAAAACGGTCCTAATGGGGAAAACACACCCTCAAAGAAATTGTGAGTTTTCGTGTTATCGGGAATATCTACGAAACTGTAAAAGGTATCGAAAGAAAGTTCAATTCAAAGTTTTATGACTTTCGATATCCTACAATATGGTGATTAAGACTTTTCGAAAAATGGGTTAAATTTAAAAAATCGGTTTTAGATACCAGAATTAATATGTAAATATTAATGAATTATTTAATTAAAAACTGTATCATTTAGGCTTGAAGTCGCCTCGGGCACAAGGATATTATAGTAAAAGTTTACTGTAAAATTAATCTTCATGAGTTCATACTTGCTAAAGAAAAATCCTAAATGAAATATGCATCTCTAATTTATATTTTGTACGGCTTTCAGTTATTTTAGACTCTTTTAATTTGGCTTTGTATGAAGTATATTTTATTTTTGTAGTTCCATAAATACTAAATGAACTGAAAAATTTTAAAGTACAAATATTCTTTTCTGTTTTAATTATATATTTTTTTGTCAAAATTCGAGAACCGGTTTTTTTAAATACTAGAATTCGAAAATCGGTTTTTGTGTAAAGCTAAATGTAGATAACAAAAGTCTACGATGTTCATTAATCCTAATTACTTCTATACACACGCACAGTATTGAAAATGAATCGAGACAGAATATTATTATTATTATTCCTGAAAGATGCGCGTCTTTTGCGTGACAGATCGACAACGGAAGAAACGAATCGTGATTTACGAGCGAGTTTCAGTCCCAGACGATAAATTGAGCGCTCTATGTGCCGACGGCGAATAACTTTTAGACGTCTGTTCAATTAGTGGGAGATTGATGGCGGTTTTCTATGCAAACACCTCGATGCTTGGCGACGCGTTGAACAATACACGAGGGGATTCTGAGGCTGACTCGAGGAGATTCATTCATTCATTCACCGTGCGAAGGGAAAGGTGGGGACCCTGGTAGGCCTTTGTTCCCCTCTGTAGTTCCTTTTCAGAGATATAGTGGCTAATCTGACGCATTAAAGTAGTCTTCTTCAGGGTACAAACTACCAAACTTATTCATTACATCAGTACTCATTAACCTTTGATACCTTAGACTCATCTTGAGCATCAAACTCCACGTGCCACTTGTTATTAATATTATTTCTTCAAGAACATGCGGATGTCAGAGGACAACATAAATAATTCAAAAGCTTTCTCGAGGTGTATACGAATGAAATTATGGGTAAAAATGAGTCCTTTGTTCAACGCGTGGTCAAACTATACTTCGTTGAAGGGTTCAAGTGCTGCAATTATGTAGTCTTATTTTTAGTAAATTTTTTCACCCACGACTATTAATTTTCAAAAATTATGCTGAATATTTCCCTGGACCTTTGCCTTGTGGGAAAGAAACCCGAGGGTACCGACTTCGCTCTCTGCTGTTTTTACAACATCATTTAACGACGTGCGTTACGAAATATAGAACGTTTCATTTCTCTTACGATAAATCGCACGTTTGGTCCTTCGCCTCGAAAATTAACATATTAGACTGCTTCGCCACGAAGAATAACACATTTTGCGGCGAATGCTAGCATATTATACTGTTTCGCCACGAAGAATGGCACATTTTGTATTTTGCGGCGAAAACTAACACATTATCTTGTTTCATTGGTCTCATTGAGACTTAGAGCATATAAACATGGAGGTCTCATTGAGACTTAGAGCATGTAGACATGGAGGTCTCATTGAGACTTAGAGCATATAAACATGGAGGTCTCATTGAGACTTAGAGCATATAAACATGGAGGTCTCATTGAGACTTATAGACACGGAGCTCTCATTGAGACTTGGAGCATATAAACATGGAGGTCTCATTCAGACTTAGAGCATATAAACATGGAGGTCTCATTGAGACTTCGAGCATATAAACATGGAGGTCTTATTGAGACTTCGAGCATATAGACATGGAGGTCTCATTGAGACTTCGAGCATATAAACATGGAGGTCTCATTGAGACTTGGAGCATATAGACATGGAGGTCTCATTGAGACTTGGAGCATATAGACATGGAGGTCTCATTGAGACTTGTAGCATATAGACATGGAGGTCTCATTCATATTTGCTTCTTTTCGTCGCTACAAATGGTAGGCTCGTGCTACTTTTCGTGATAACTTACTCAAACGTGCTACTCTTCGTAACGCACGTCGAGTATATATTTGCAAGGCACGTAGTTCGCGATGCATGCAGTTTACAAAACACGTAGTTTGTAAAGTCTTTGCAAGGCCGGCTCTTGTCTGTGGGGAACGTGTACACGGAACATAATCTCATCCATACACACCTCGAACTAATGTTTCTTGAATTGCATAACAGTATAAAAAGTTAACTGTGCTTGTTAATCGTATTCGACGATCTACGATTGACTGTTGTTTACGGCAATTAGGAAAACAAAAGTCGAATTTGTATGAAAGAATTATAAAAAAGGGTCCATAGTTTTCCTAAGGAAATCTTCTAAAGGGACATGCTGCATGCTGGTTTTCAGTCTATGAAAAATCGTTGGACATTTTCCACCATGAATGTCAGTATTTTGATTGCATCTTTTTGAACAATATTTTGACTCGATAGTAGGTGCTTGAACGCGTTTAGTAGGAAGGTCTGGTGGGAAAACGGTCGGAGGGCAATATAAAAGAAGAAAAGAAGAAAGGGAAAGTTGCGTGGAGAAAACTACACCCTTTGACTCGAGACGTGACAGCGCGGGCCGCCTATTCAAATGGGAATTGGCGGTAGGAAATTATGAATGCACGGTGCATTTGCGTAACGGCGTCTATTTTGTAACTGTTACAAAGAAGTGAAAAGTTCCCCCGTTCGCTCGATGAAAGTATTTCCGCGAAGCGAACGCACCCGTGCCCATTCGCCTTTTCACGAATCGTTGGCAAATCTAGCAAATCTATTCCATTGCACGCAACAATAGTTACCAAATTTTTTAGTTGAAAAGTGGGGGTTGTTAATACACAAAGATTAATGTTATATATTTTTTGGTTGGTTAATTAATATATTAAAATTTATGCATCTTTCTCTATTTTTTTTTTTTTTATAGACTCTTAAGGCATTGTACTAAAGGTACGTAATAACCCTGAAAGTTTGGAAAAGATCGGCTGAACAGTTTCTTAGGAAAAATTCCCAAGAATCACCTTATTCCTAGCGTCCTAAATAAGGCTCCCCCCTTAAGTAATACACTCATAGGGTATTGAATTATTCAGTTTCATAAAAATGTCCATCGAACCGTTAGTCGCCAGGAATAAGGATATTTATTTGACATATGAGCAGAATAAAGATAAAATACTTGCAGCCTTACCTGCGAATTCAATGGAATGCTAATCATTCAAACGAGAAACAACTTGCACTATATATCAATCAAATAACAGTTTGAGGTTAATGTGAAAGGAAACGAAAGGTAAGCCTTTTTACATTATGATATGAGACTATTCGAATGCAGTTTTGCAATAACTGATTAGATTAAGAAACCACAAGTTTAACCATCTTGCCTTTTAAAATACATGACAAGCGCCAATTATCCAAATGTATTATCTTCAGAATTACTTTTCATGTTAATATTTCAAAATAAATCCTGTTTTCACCAATCTCCAACTTGTATCTTACATTTCTATCAGCAACAAATCAAACACCGTCTGAGATATTCAATATCAGAAGGTTCAACTTTCAAAAATACATAAGGATTATAAATAAGCACAGAAGACCAACTGCATATCTAAAAACTTGTACGCAACTCAGCGTTCCCCTTTCCCCGCGTGACGCGTGACGCTCACATCTCAGATCGAACCCAATTCCCATCAATCATCAGTCCCCTTTTCAGCTCCTATCACCACCAATCAAACAACACCCCCCATCCACAACACACAAAAATTCCCAAGAGTCACTACAGCACCAGCTCAAGGTTTCAATTCCCTCAGCACCAAACAATTACCAAACCCCCCACCCTGGTAACACAAACAGAATCTCAAAAACTCCATTCAATCTCCCATAAACCCTACAACCCATTGAATCTAAGGGAACGTCACTCGTACAACTTAAGTTTCTTTAACAACGTCCCAACTCTCCCAACCACCGCGAGACGAGTTCAATATACCTGGTCGTTCGATATTAGCACGTTGAACTGGCACGTTTTTCGTTCACTCACATTCACTGGAAAGTGCACCGTCAGAAACAAGAATACTTCACGAGGTTACTGCACTTGTTGCTCTACGTCATTTCTGAGGCCAGTAGTGTAGTAATAATAGCGAATAATAAGGGAAGGATGTTGTGACACGAAATTGTTGGCACCGCCAAGTCAAATCACCGTGGATGGTACATTACTGGCATGAAGAGAAGTGTTTCTGTATAACGGTTCCCTCGGATAAATGGGTGTCTTCACCTTAAGTGCTTTATGAAGAATGCAGCAGAGGTCAAGGATCCACCGCTGCTTGGTTGTAAGCCAGCAGAACGACGCGGTGACAGTGACGTTGTCGAACTCATGGGCATTGTAGGATGAATGAAAACACGAATTTTGAATACGTTGGAATATGGACGAAAGTCGAGATGAGAGGCGTAGATTATACACATCGGTATAATTATAAAGTGAAATTAGTAGTTGACCACAATTTTGTCGACTATCTGAATTAACGATTACAGAAAATAATGTGTAATCAATTACACAATTATATTTTAATCGTAATTTGTAATTTGCAATTAGATTATGTTTTGCAAAACTGTGGTTGGTAGAACACAATGCGGATACAAGAAATGAGGCATTGAGAGTAGGCCTGGGACTATTTGTCGAATTTTCCGGTATTCGAATATTCGAATACTTCAGTTGTTCAATTATTTGGCGAATATAATTCGAATATTTCAGTAGTATGGTGTGAATTATAAATCAACTTCTTTCGGTTCATTTTTTTACAAGCTTTTATTTAGTTTCAGTTGTGAGTTTGTTAGTTTGTCAGGGTGAAATCTTGTAAATTAATTTTGATTCTCTTCAACATATCCGATCGACTTGAAACTTTGCACACATACATACATAGATCCGATGGCAATACAATATTTTCACTAAAAAGTATGAGACAAAAATTTATAGTAAATATTTTTTTTAAATAACAAGCTGTTATTAAAATCTACTAAAAAAGGGATCAATAATTTTGATACCGGTCTTCATGACTAAAGGGACATTCCATGGGAACTTGGACAGATTTCGGAGTAAGTTTTCGTACATTGCTGAAATTTGAATATATTGTAGTCTTTAGTGATATTTAAATGTACCTCAAAGAATTTTTCAAAATTTTGAAAAATGTTGATTTTACAGCTGTTTGAAGTTAAGTGTTAACTTTTTTTCAATACATTATAGCTATGGAAGTAGTAAACGGATGGGGATGAGTTTTATGGTCCTTATAGAGAAGACATTGAAGTTTTCAGAAAAAATTATTTCAGTTTCAAAAAAAAAAAAAGAAAATTTGAACCATTTTTGTGCAATTATTTTATACAAATGCAGGTTTTTAACATCGGGCGCGATTTGAAAAATGTGAAAAAGGAGAATGTAGTTTTATTCTTTCCCTTTATGGACAAATTTTGAAAAAATGGACATTTTAAAATTGGCCCTGTAAAAATTGCCGAAAGTTGAAGCTGCGTCGAGGCGCACTGCAGCGGCGGGCGCGTCGACGTCGGTAGCCTGGACGACTCCAGCGGGCGAACGTGCATTATCGGTATTCGAATAGTATTTGAATACTTAAATATTCGAATATTAACATTCGAATACTCAAATATTCCAAGTTTATTCGCAGCATTCGAATACTTATAAAATATTCGAATATTAAATTATTCCAATAATCCCAGCTCTAATTGAGAGGAAAAACGGTCTAACCCACTTTGAAAAAAAACTTAATTTTTCCTATTTTGTATGATTCCTACAGCCAATTGGAATACATTATTGCTACCAACTTTTTTCTAAAAAAATGTGGGTTAGTCCGTTTTTGCTCCCAATGCCTCAAAGATAGGTACTTAACAAGTCTAAAAGCCTAAGGGTTTATTTATCGTGAGCGTTTTAAGAAAAATTCCAAGTCCAAGACGGTGATCAGCGGCGACCACCATAGCTGTCAACGTGTTAACAATCACTCTCGTCACAAGATAGTAAGATACAACAGTAATATGCTTAACACTTTGCCATCCGCTGTCACGTGATTTCGCAATTTCTATTGTAGGTACCTAATAAGTACCTAGATACTATTTTCCGTTAGCCTAAGAAATCAATTCGATTTCATATTTGCCACCAATAAACCCATAGCCTTAAAAGATTTCCCTCCCATTTATATGTTTTAAACAACCACTGAATACTTGAGAAATTGGAAAAAGTAATCGTCAAAGTGTTAAGTTTGCAAGTCCAAGGGTATATTTATCCCAATCGTTTAAAAAAAATTCCAAGTCCAAGACGCTGACCATTGACGACCACACTGTCACTTCTACATATTTATTCGTGACGCGTGAACAATGCTCTCATCCCATCCAACATCATTTCGCCACGAAGCAAGATACACTCGTCCAACTTTCATCCGCTCACCTTAGAAACAGCCTTTCACCGGCCAGGTCCTCTTATCCTCGACGCTTAATCAGCTCGACGTACCTCCTCCTATTCTTTCCGAAACCGTCGGTCCTATCGAAGTGCGAGTTTCGTATCGAGCCAACGAGTCTCACTCGGTCGCTTCCCAACTTTCACCAGTTTTCGTTACGGCGCAACCGTGCCAGCCAGATTCTTCTCTCCGCGGTGGGTTTTTCCTTCGCGGTCTCCTTCGACACGAGTTTCGTCAACCGATCACGGACCACTGAGTCGCTCTTTCTTTACTCGACGGCTGCCCGTCGTTGATTTCGATGTACCAATTCCGCCCTCCCCCCTATTCCTTCAATTTTCCACTTGTCACTTCCGAGGTCCCTGCAGCGGCCGTTCGCGTCCCGCAGCTGGCTGCGCCTCAACAGTTTCTTCCGCGTTTTGTTCGACGGAGGTGTCGCTTGACGAGCACAGCGCTACCTTGGTCCTCGATGATTTTTGGAAATTTTTCTTTGCATCAGTTCTCGGGACGATTGTGGAGTTTTTCGGAGATTGGTTCCGTGGCGTTCGCGACGTTGAAGGAAGGGACGCAACACGATGACCTTCAACGTTTGGTCATCACCGGCCCGATTACTCTGTGAGAATGTCTCCTCCTGTTGACGTAGCATGTGCTTTTATATGGAACCGGTTACGAGGGCCCTGAATTGTTGTTCGTTGTCCCCCATCCTGCCACCACCATCTCTTGCATCTTTTGTGCAGCCGCTGAGGCACGGGCTGGCCCCTTCGATGGCGTGCATCCACGCACCGGTGTATGCTACTTCCTCTATAGCTGCCGTCGTCTCTCCTCGGCTCCTTCTCTCGCGTTCGCGTCGCCCTGCCGGTGGCTTCGTAGCTTCTTCGCTGGCTTCATTGCTGCGGAGGTGCTGCAGCTAACCCCTTGCGGCACGAGCTGCTCGTTTCTTCATTCAGCGGAGAACCGAGTCTCATTTTTCGCGGGCTGGAAATTTCATACACGAGAATTGTAGGATCATTTTATTATACGAAAGTGAAGTGCCAAATATTTCTAGTGATGACGATGGTAACTTCGAAGTGATTTACACTAAATGTACTACGACCGGTCCAGTGACCGGTTTTGAAATTTTATTGAAAATTAATTTCTTTCGTCCATTTGACTTTATGACAATTTTTATATTATCCGTTTAATTAATATTTCTTTTTTTTTTATCGTTCCTTCTGTTTCATTTTTCGAGGAGAAACGTGTGTAGCCTGCCTTGTCTACCGCAACCGGTCATTTCACCGGTCGATAAATTAACGCCCTTTTATAAAATCGCTTATCAGAAGACAGTATCATTTTGAGAGTCTCAGGAATAACATGGATGTGAACAAATGTTATTATACTCAGTATTTAGTTTTGTATGTTATTTGTACTGTTTTATTGTATTTCTGAATTTTATCCCAAAATGTGTAACGTTGTGCAGCGAAAAAGATTATAAAATAAATAACATAGATAAATGAAGTGTTCCGAAATCAGTGAAGGGCTAAATTGTGAACCTGGGAAAAAAATCATTATTATTTTTGTTAGAAATAAAAATGAAAATATATAATTGTTTTATTACTATCTCAAAGTTCTTTTGTGCATTCTTTCCCATCTTAAATTAACCATCACCTATATCCAATTTGCAAAAGTATGACTTTTATTTCCTAATCGGTCATCTGACCGGTTACGGTAAGAATCTGTGTATAAAGTGTCAATACGTTTAATGTAAAAAAGAAAAGGTTCACTGCTTTGGAGTTCATTGCTGACAACGAATAAAATTTATATCTGTTTTTTTTAATTTTCCTTATTTGATTGTTGCTTTTGTGCAAATGTGCGAAGTAAATATTTTTACAACATACACGGGATTTTCCCCTACGTATTTTTCTTGTGACCTGGCATTCTCAATATTGTGTAAAAAACACGCAGTGTGATTGTTTCTTCGATTTTGGAATTATTCACACGTTCATTGGCACGCGATTGCCCTATGCTTTTTGTTCCCTCGCGTTTATTCGTATGTGTATCATCAGAAGAAGAATGTTTTGTTGTTTAGGGACAGTAATATAAATATTGTGCCATCGGTGTGTTTATATACTTCCAGACACGCTTTCTAAATACAGATCGATAAAACGTTGCATTTTAAATATCCTACTCGAAATATTTATTGTATCACTCTCGAATTTACGAAACACGCATAATATTCAGAGAAATATAATTGATAAAATGATTCGTATCCAACTTATTTTGGCAAAGGTAGCGAGCTCCACATTGTTTCAATAATATTTTCTTGGCACTAATAATAACAGAGGTATTATTATATAATATTATCTACGTTTTTTTCATAAAATTAAAAAAATGTTAAATTTTCTGCATGAAAAATGCTGCACGAACTTATGGGGTGACCCAAAATTTCAGAAATTTGAAAACGCGAGTGTTTGTTTATGACAATGGCTCAAAGTAAAAATTCTAGGTCTTAAGATTTTTTTTAAGAAACTGGCGATTCGATTCATTTGAAATTTGGACCATATTTTTATTTGTCTTTGAAGAAATCGTAGCTTTTTTTTTATTATGTTTTAATAATGAATACAGAAGTTAAGCATGATTGACCAACACGCCGCGCAAAATTCGTCATCCGCTGGTGAACACGATATTTATATTCCAGGTAAACTGGAATAGAAAAATGAAACCACGTTTTACTTTATACATATGTAGCTTCAATTTAGTGAACCATGGACGAGTTTCTATCATTTATAAAACTAATTCTACAAAACGAAAGCAGCTGAATTTATGAGCAAAAATCGAACATTCGTTTCGAAATGCTGTCATTCTGCTAATTTTTATTGCTACGGGACCTCTGTGGTTTCAACCATAACGAAAACATAATTAAGGAAAAAAAACCTTAGTTTTTCCATTTTGGATGACTAGAACAGTTCCCACACCAACGTCCGTGCGAAAAAATTTTTTTTTGACGAATATATGCGACAAAAAGGATCAAAAAAATTCCGAGCATTACTTCAAACATACCTTAATATGCAGGCAAAACGTCAGATAGTGTAGACTTGTAGTCTTTGTTAAATGATTTCCCGAAGATGGCGTTGAAAAACGGGCAGGTACACTAGAATACCCCCTTAAGCGTGCGGAAGTTCAGATTATCGAGACTCCACTGCTCATTACATTATTAGGTACACGGTTAATCCCGAGGCTGTTTCTTTTGTTGCATTCCTATCATGCTACCTTTTCTGACTACATATGTAAATATATACACCTTCGATTGCACTTCCTCGCGTTCACTTCAAAGAGCAGACATACTTTTAATATATTTCTTTTGCAAGGGAGTCACTTTGAGTAAAATATAAATTAATATATTTATTTGTTAAGGAAGTAACTTCGTGTAAAATATAATTTCATATATTTATTTGTTAAGGAAGTAACTTCGTGTAAAATATAATTTCATACATTTATTTGTTAAGGAAGTAACTTCCTGCAAAATATAATTTCATATATTTATTTGTTAAGGAAGTAACTTCGTGTAAAATATAATTTCATATATTTATTTGTAAAGGAAGTAACTTCGTGTAAAATATAATTTCATATATTTGTTTGTTAAGGAAGTAACTTCGCGTAAAATATAATTTCATATATTTATTTGTTAAGGAAGTAACTTCGTGTAAAATATAATTTCATATATTTGTTTGTTAAGGAAGTAACTTCGCGTAAAATATAATTTCATATATTTATTTGTTAAGGAAGTAACTTCGTGTAAAATATAATTTCATATATTTATTTGTTAAGGAAGTAACTTCCTGCAAAATATAATTTCATATATTTATTTGTTAAGGAAGTAACTTCGTGTAAAATATAATTTCATATATTTATTTGTTAAGGAAGTAACTTCGTGTAAAATATAATTTCATATATTTATTTCGCAAGGAACTAACACTGTGTGAATTACAATTTAATTATATTTTTCTTGCGAGAAGATAACTTTGAGTAAAATATAATTCAATTATATTTCTTTCGCAAGTAAGAAACTTTAAGCAACACAATAGACCCTCGCGATGCAAGCGGAACAAAGGGAAACAGGGTAGCGTGAGAATATACTGTGTAAAATATAATTTCGTTAATTTTCTTCGAATTTTCTTCTGCGATCGGGACGTTGGAACCAATTTACAGTCGGAGCGTTCAAGTTCATCCAATTTATGGGTTGAGATAATCCTTGAATTACAGCTAATCGCCAACCTCCGCGCGATTCCACGGTAAATGAATATCGAAACGACCTTACGGGAATCAGTGGATCGTAAAACGATTTCGCGTTAACTTTCCCATTAACAACAGCCACCGCCGTGTCCATTTACCGCGGTTTACGTCGTATTACAAAGTGATCGGCCGCCAGCACCGTGGATATCACTTTGTTACGGTAAATCGCGATTCTAGCGGATCCAAGGGGATCCGGGGCGGTTAAATTATTAAATATTGCTTCTTGCGTAACTTCAAGGCGAAATGATACGGCGTACACACGCACAACATTGTTAACGTTCTGCAGCCATTATCTTGTGATTCATTATTTCATTATTCAAGAGTCGCGACCGTTAAACGTGCGTCTCTAATCGGGATTCACATAAACGCGACGCTAAGTGATTTTGAATGAGATTTTCTACATATGTCTTGATCGAAGATGTTGCGCTCGTCTTCCTCCTGGATTTCGATTTCCTCGTTGTTCAGTCGATGTTTCTGAAAGAATTACTTCTTGCGATGTTTCCTTGAGGCTAGACGTTTCGAATTGTGCAACGATGGTGAAAGGGTTGGGTAAACTTCGGCTTTTGGCGTTATTGCTGTTTTAGCAAAAAAATGAAAATGACACATTTTTAATTGATTAAAATTAAGAAAGAAAGAAATTGGAATAAGTATAATTTCTAATATTATTAATGATATGGGAATAAAAAGTCATATATTTAGATATGTTAAGGTTTATTTGTTTATTTCTTCTTTTATTCTCTTCATTATTGTTATTATTATTTTTTTCTTTTCGTGATTTCGTTCTGTGAAAAGGTGTTTGCTTTTTTATCGTTGAGAAATTGCTTGGTGTCCAAAATATTTCTTGTGGGAAGGAAAGTAGTATCCTGATTCCAGATTTGACGAGGTCTGGAGGTTTTATTGAGATTTGCAAATCAGTTGATGGTATTTTCTTTGGGGAGGATGCAGAATGTTTGTAAACAGGTTGGGAAGCTGGAGTAGAGTGTTTGATAAAAGTGGATCGAATTTAACGAGAGGCGATGTGAATCTATTAGAATTTATTTAGTCCTTCAGTTGTTATAAGAGGAAAACCTATTGTGTTATATAAGTAATGTAGTCAATGTAGTCACTGAAGAAGTACAGGATTACAAATTGTTGTATTCTTATCAGCATGGATGGATTTGAATTGCATCAAGTCACTTCGAATTTGTTCGAAGAACGAATTGCCTGAGATCGATGGAGATCAATTCAGGCATCGAGAGCAAAAACGGACTAACTCACATTTTTTTTGCTAAATTGAATTAGTAGCAATAATATATTCCAATAGGCTGTATCTACTAATCCTATAAAAAGGAAAAATTAACTCTTTTCAATGTGGGTTATTCCATTTTAGCTCACAATTGATTAACGTGCGAATAATTGGATTAATTCGAATCCAATTTAATCGAATTACTGGAGTTTGAATCAATTCGTGTTGAATTATATTACGAAATCAAATCCGATTGAATCAGTTTGAATCGATGTGTATCTGAAGCTACTTAGTTGAATCAATCCGAATCGATTCGGATCAACACAAGTTGCAACCAAAGCAAGTCGATCCATATCAATTTGAATAAATTTTAACCAAATTCGAATGACCCAAATCAATTTGAATAAATTCGAAATTAGCCGATCTATTCGATCCAAATCGAAGCAAGCCAATTCGAATTCCACTGAATTGAATCTAATCAAGCCAAAATGGTAAACATCATCAACACCTGTCGTCCTATTCTCTATCGAACGATCCACGAGCATTTTTACTGTTTTATATGACGTAGCCCTGCGTATGACGCGAAAATCTGCACGCCAAGTTCGTCTAACTGAAAACACACTCGTCAGCCGACAATTTGCCTGGAAGTTCCAGATTCAACGGTGGGGAAGTCATCATTTTACCGCTCCGCATACGCGGTCCCGTTTCATGAAACTTTCATGATATATCGCCCAGGTTAATTGCATTGTCACACCTCGCTCCACGTTTTTCCGACTCGATTGTAGGCTCGGGGATTCTGAGAAGGGAAAGAATGAACCATGGAACTCGCTTCTAGATCCGAGGTGCCCGAGAAACGCGTCATCGCTCCATAAACTGTACATCATCTGGGAAAATACCATTTACTATTCGTCTTCCGGTAGATTATAGTTCTGCGAACTAAACCGCAGAATTTGAACTAGATTTCCAAGAAGAATCCTTCCACATACAGAAAATCCCAAGCTATTTCATAACATTCAAATTTCCTACAATTTCGCCATCCAATTTCCTTTCAAGCAGATTTATCTTTTTAATTAAAAAATCTAAAATTGAAACGCAGAATTTGAACTACATCTCTTCGAAGAATACTTCGACCTACAGAATATTCCAAGCTATTTCATAAAATTCCAATTTCCTTCCCACCAGAATTATCTTTTTAATTAAAAAAATCAAAATTGCTTGAAATCCCATCAGTGCTTTTTCAATCGCGAATTACAAAATTCAAAGGATCTTCGAAGTATCTTAATCCGCCACTTCAAACTTACTCAAATCCTCTTCATCCTCGCCATTTTGTAGCAAACATACGCTCACTGCCCGTTTTCCTAAAATTCTCAAATTTTTATTCATCGAGCCTCGAAGATCCTTTACGAGTACATTTCCACCCACGATAAACGCAAACCAGAGAGACAGAACGAAACGGAAACAGTAGGAGGGATAGAAAAGAAATCTGCTTAAAAAATAAAGAAGAATCGATCCGGAGCGTGGTGCCGGGAGGGAAACGGTGCGCGTTCGCGTTACTCGGCGACGAGGGGCCTCACGGACGAATGTTTATCAATTCAAGGTTGCAACGCGTACGGTTGATCGAGCATAGCTTCCATTAATCCGATTCAAATTCTGTAACACGGTTGACGTAGTGGTGTGAGTTATGCCTATCGGGGCTCAATCAAGTTACTAAGTAGTCAGAGCCTTCGCCTGAGTAACGGTGGATAATTGGGTTAATCATTAACCGCGGTGGCTCGTCCATACGTTAATTGCGATTTCTTTCACGATACTCCTCCTCCTCGTTCGTTTATCCCCCCCACCCCTCCGTGCCGTTGTCGTCGGACGCTTTGCGAGTTACGTCACGCGCCGCGGATGAGCTTCGATCCGAACAGTTATCCGGTTCGGCGTGTCATCATCTCTCGTCGCCGTCACTGTCGTCATCGCGGCGTCGATCGGCTTAACGATTGACGCAGATCGTCACTGTACTTCTGCTTTATTCCGATTTCGAGGAAGGCAAGGCTCATAGGCGAGGAATCGACAAGGAAAGTCGCTAGATTTTCCCACGTTTCCAAAAGTTCAGGGCGGTTCACGACGTTTCTGGGAAGCGGCGATCTATCGTTAGTAAGGCCGCATGAATAAAAGGAAACTGGAATTCTGTGACGAGGTGTTGCGGTCGTTATGTTTCCATGCCGCGTTGCGCAGGTCACTAATTGCGCGCGACGGAACGATAATTTCCTTATCTAAGGACAGAGATATACTTTGTTCCTTTTTCGTGTGGCTTCGCGGTCGCGTTTGTTGCTGGCGCGTAGCAATTTTGGAATCGATTCGATCAGAGTGATTGGGGGATCGCATCCGTGGATGGCCCGTTCTTCGGAGGAACGTCGCGGGAGATCAACTTTTATTGGACGTGGAGGATTACGATGCGTTAGGTGTTCGGTATTACCTGGTTTCTCCTTGAATTGGAAAATATGACTGTCATGTTTGAATGACAAATGATAGGGTAAATCAATCATGTAGATGGGCGTTCCGTGTTTATTTTTTGCAACACTTGTTAGTTAGTAGTCACTTCCTGCAGCACTGCGCCGGAACTGGTAGAATGTTGAACAGAATATTATAAACTGCATAGTAGAAAGTAGTATGAATGAGTGGAAACAAGTAGAAACAAGTAGAAACTAGTAGAAACTAGTAGAAACTAGTAGATACGAGTAGAAACTAGTAGAAACTAGTAGATACGAGTAGAAACTAGTAGAAGGGAATAGAAAGTTGTATACATTAGTAGACCTGGGTAGAAAGTAGAATAATCTAGCCGAAACTAGTAAAAATTAGTAGAAACGAGTAGAAACAAGTAGAAATCAGTAGAAAGTAATATAAATTAGTAGAAACGAGTAGAAAATAGAATATTCCAATAGAGACTTGTATGAATTAGAGGAAACGAATAAAAGTAAGTAGAAACTAGTATAAACGAGTAGCAAGTAGTATAAATTAGTAGAAACGAGTAGAAAATAGAATATTCTAATAGAGACTTGTATGAATTAGGGGAAACGAATAAAAGTAAGTAGAAACTAGTATAAACGAGTAGCAAGTAGTATAAATTAGTAGAAACGAGTAGAAAATAGAATATTCTAATAGAAACTAGTATGAATTAGGGGAAACGAGTAAAAGTAAGTAGAAACTACTATAAACGAGTAGCAAGTAGTATAAATTAGTATAAACGAGTAGCAAGTAGTATAAATCAGTAGAAACGAGTAGATAGTAGTGTATATTACTAGGCATCACTATACATAGTAGTATAGATGAGTAGAAACTGGTATATAGGCGTGAATACATGTTACTAGAAAGTAGTAAAACCTACCATAATGTAGAGTAAACTAGTAGAGATTAGTCTACTCAGTAAAATTAACAAAGGTAGTGCAATTCGTATTATTTATACCTACTTTAAGTAGAAATTAATACAAATTTTGGAACCGGCAGACCCAGCGCAGCTGCACTCAATGCAAAATTAATGAACTAAGTAGTGGGGTCGATAGGAACTATGGTATTTTTAGAACTAGAAATAGTACGATTGACGCAACTAATAGAAGTAAGAAGACAAGTCTGAGGTCAGCTTTTTTTGAGCACTTTACTCCTTCAGTGTAATTATTTCCAAGTAACGGCAATACACCAAACGATATACAATGTGCATATTATGTACATAAGTGTACGTGTTCATTGTAGGAATGGATCGAGATGTTCCAGCGTAATGCAACAGGTTTCCCTGTCACTGTAATGTACAAAAATCTAGCGATGCATGGAAACATGATGCATTACCACTGTAAATTTTTACAGAAACAGTTCTGCGGGGTTGTTAAATACCATCTTCTTGCAAACTTCGCGTCTAAAGCAAACCTTCATTTCCTATAAAGTGGACCCCTGAAACTGATTGACGGCGCGGAATATAGAAAAAATATGTATACATGACAGTCTTATGCATGTAATTAATGTCTACAAAATATTACACAACGTCCAATCTGCATCGGGTTTCATACACTTGCATGAACACGTTCCCCTCTGTACCTCGACGGTATTGACACTCATGAGTGCTCGCTTCCCGTATATGCGAGATATGTAAAATAAAGCTTCTACATACATCGTTTATGTAACCTTTACGAACTTGGCTCGACCACTGCCATGCAAGTCGTGGCCCCAGAACACGTTCGGTGCCACGTGGGCCATCGATATCTATCTTCACTGACCCCCCCATTCAAACGAAAAAGGCGTATTTCAATTCAGTGGTGGAATCAAAATATAGCAAATGAAGCTGAAATTATAAAGAACATAAGAGAACTACTATTTATCTGTAATTCGTTATCACAGTCTACTTTTATACTGCACTAAGAGAGTAGTTTCAAAATAAATTTAAGAGAGACAAACAAGGGTGTAATCGTGTATAGTTATTTTCACTGTAAATCCAACGAAAGTGCAGCTTTATACGTAACCTTTTTCTTCTAATGTTTAATTAATTTTTTATACACAATTACAGAGCAAAATTTTGAATAAGAAAAATTCATCTAACTTTAAAGTGCCCTAAATTACTTCTTCTTTTGAAGTTTAAAAAATTGCCCGGGAGACTATAATCGTAATATTATTTTACAGGAATCTCATTTTATTTTTCAGATCCGTTGATGCTTAAAGAAGATATCATACCCACCCCGAAGGGGCATATTTTCTGCAGTGGTCCAAAAAAACCTCAAAATCATGAATAATTTAATAGAGTAATTATCGTAAATAATATTTTTCTTACGCTTTGTGGACTAATAAATAATGTGTAATAAGTATTTTTTTTTATTTCTTTAAATAAAACCCATAAAAAATTTCTAAAATCATTCATTTTCGCCAGGGTTCAACGTATGTAACTCCTGACGAATGACGCACGTTTCTATGTAAGTAAAAATCATTTTTCATTTCTATATTTTCCATCCGAGTCTAACGCGTACTTATTTACATAAACAGTATCGATCTAGATACAATTCGCCACATTAAAATCGTTTCGGCAATCAGACCGTGTCATTTTCTAGTGCTGTGACATTTTCTACTTCGGCTTCTGTTGTCGCGGAGCACCGTGCTCGCCTCTTTCCGTATCGCCGCGGTTGGTGATAAAAATGGGGTAATCCCCACGGTCTGATCGACACTTTCCTCTTACTCTCGCGGGACGTATTCTCCGTTTACGTCACTCATGACTTTCTCGGGTTCCAGGGGTCGTTGCCTGTCCACTTAGCGAATGAATCGTCGATAGAAATATCCCGTGTATTCCTCGAAAAAAAAAAAACGGGAAACAACGCGTCTGCGAGGAAGTGTAATTTCCTTGTGTGCAAGTCACTCACTCTCATTGTTCGAAACTCGAGCTCCTATTTCCATCAGTAATCTGAATATGCCAGAAGCTATTCACATGGAGATGCAGTTAGCACTGGTGAATTTACTTCTTTGTAGCGTGAACGTAGTTTCAAATATGCAAATTTCCGTGGTCTTAAAGTAGGTATTCTTTAATATATAGATATTGTTATCAGAAAATAATTATTGACAGGAATATGTATGTGGAATTGTTGGGAGTGAAGGGGCCTTCCTAGTATGACGGTTGAAAATAAAAAAAATTCGGGAAATAAAAATAGATGCTCCTATTTCGTTATAAATAGATATTTTTACTAATAATTTTTTTATAAGCTTCAAAGGTAATAGAGTAAAGCAGTAGTAAAGTTCTAAGTTTTTTGTACTATTATTAAATTAGAATAATATTGTGAAATACCTATTTTTAATGTGTTTTCTTTACCTTATTAAATTGACTACAGATTTTTTGAATATTATAAAAGGGGTTAAAAACGATTGGGAACCACTGGAATAAAATTTCAAACTTGCAAAATGATACGTGCAATACTCGTTTCTTTTTTTAATATCCGAAAAGTTAAGTTTTTGCAGCCGTCACACTCGGAGGCCCCTGCAATGGCCAGTTTCAGTAGATTCAGATTCCCTGGTCAGACAGCGAGTATAAAGGACACTACTACTTAAAAGTTTCCGGAGAACTCAAGAATGTTAAGAACGGGACTCAAAATACAATATCGAAACCTTTATTGTACATACATCTTCCACTAATACATGCGTGAATAAAAAGTATCACAATAATATAATAAAATGTATGTAAATCAAGTCTAAAACTGAACTTCTCAGGGCTCTTCCCTTTTATATTTCTTTCATCAATTTCTCAATTTTTATCTTGATCCTCGATTTTTTACTTAACACATAACAAGCTACTGTTTCCTCCGGAAAAAGAATATTCAATTCTTTACACCATTTCGTTACAAAATTCCCCCTCTAATACACAACTGCATTCCCATCAAGCCTTTCAATTTTCAACGAACATTATTTCCCTCGCACAATATTTGCATTACAGCAACTCGAACATCCTCCTTACCCAAGCTTACAAACAACCGCTTATGTATTTCCACCGTGAGGCATTAATCCCCATTAAGGATCACAAACACCACAGACACCCGCCGTGTCACACATTATCAGAAATAATTTACTGCCCTACCCATTGTCTCCGAAGCCAGGTTCCCTGTCTCGCAATCCTCTCGTTTTGTCTCGTGGACGGCAAGCGATGATCGTCGCTCGAGTATTTTGCGTGTTACGTAACCTTGATTGAACGTCTGATTGGGTCAAGTGGCGGGAACAATAGTCAGTGTATGCCGTCCCTCTCCCCCCTCGCCGCGCATAACCCTGTTTTACAATCTTAATTCATCACATCCGCGGCAACTTTAGCCCCGTTGCGTGCCCGTGCATTCTCAGCGCGCGCCGGAAGTGTCACTTTGACGACTCGTTCCGCGATCGATCGTCGCCGAAATTGAAAAAAGAAACATCACCCCTCGAGGTCGATTCCATCGACCGCGTCTTCCTGCATCCGTTCACCATTATAATCGGTCAATTACTCCTTTCCGTCATTATTATTTATCCCCGGTTAAAGGCTGCAATCTTCTTTCTCCGTTTCCACGATGCAATTTTGTCTCCGATGAAAACTATTTGTACTCGGCTTGTCGATCTCTGCTGTTTGTGATCCTTTCGCTAGTTTCTACTCGGGACTTTTTCTGCGGTGGGGAAGGAGAGCGTGGTTCGACGGTAATTGCGTAATTTTGTTTAGCAGAGGGAAGGAGGAGAGTGAAGACTGAGGAAACGATGTCTTTCCTGAAATAATGGAAAAGCAGAGGGAAAGCTGAGGAAATTTAGAAATTTTCTCTTCTTTATCTCTGTAATGCAAATAAAGGTAAACTCTTCCCTTAAATATAAGGGTAGGGGAGAAATATTTGGAGTATTATTATTTATTATTTTAAACAATACGGCGATGCTCTGATGGCACGAAACTCAAAAAATCTACTTCCAATCTCAACTTCCACTTCAATTAAGCTTCTCTACGTCGCAAGATCTCAAAAATTTCAATTATTAATTCCATTTAAAATCTACGAGTCTACCTTTCACTTTCTATATCTGAACCCTTCCCACTGAACTTCTCCATAGTTCTCCATAGTCAAATTAACAATACAATCTACAGTGGAAATATTTAGCGTCTCGGCACTACCATCCCGCCATAATCGTGAATTATTCAGAATCGATGTCGCGAGGGCGTTGAAACCTCGATTTCGATCCCACCTCGTGTAAATCCTTTGAATACCATCGATTATTGGACCCCACGGAATTTATCCGCCCCAATTGCCGTCGCCACTATCACAAGCTTGTACTTCGTCTGGACAGACTTTATTGAATCCATTACTGAATAACTGTCGTACATCTGAGCACCGTGTACACTTAACACTTACTTAAGCATAACTCACTTATACAAGCAAAATTCACGCAAATACAGCACATTTGTTTTTTTTAACATTTCTGGTCGCCAACGAGTTGAAAAGGGAAATCCTCGCCTCTGTACAGTTACGTGACGTTTCTTATTACAAATTTCTTGGGGACAGTCGACTCCTTCTAATCGCGTCATTGAGAAGACCGCTCGAAGCTATCTGGCTGTACAATACGAATCGCTCTTTCCTTTAATCTCGCGGCGAAACATTAATCTTGAAATGTGTGATACCTATCTATGTACAGAACCGTAGATTATCGCGGCAGGTGTGGAACGTGTCGGTTTCGATTTTCATCTCGAGATCGCGAGAATCGATCGGGGGAAGGTGGAAAGCAACGCTTAGTATTTACATCTCGTTAAAGATACGCATCTGTGTCTCGCAAACCCTGGCGATTTCTCGATCACGAGTTATTGCGAAAAAGATGGCCGATTAGGTGGAAATTAGACGTGTCGTGTTCCCGCGAATTGGATACATGATCGTACATCTGTTCGAATCGAGTGGAGGGAGATAGAAATGGGGTGGGTATTTAAATAAGGAGCTGAATGGACCCGGGCCGATTCGAACTGCAGTGAAATTGCACTGAAACGGTTTAAATCGAATGAACTGAATTTAAATCGATACAGGGACGTGGATACTCCGAATCTGTGTGAGTTGAATTGAACCAAGCCAGTGCAAAGGGGAAGAAATTTCTTCGAAATTTAGGGAAAGCGATTTAATGTGAATTATGTAAATTACTCAAATTGAACGCAACTTAAATGAAAACGAGTTCAATTGAAAATTGTATCGAACCGATGGGAACTGAACAGGATTAATCTAGGTAAATCACGCTAATTGGGACGTAATCGGATTGAAGCGTTCGTGTCGAAGCGGACCTAATGAAGCAGCTTCACTCGCGTTCAAGCGCGTTCGAATCATCTCGATCAGGAGTTATTCCCGTGACCGTTAGTCCCGCAGAGTTAGGCTCGGTTAATTGTCGATATTGCCATCTTTTTTTTTTACGTCACTTCAAACGCTCTTCTCGGAGATGGTGCTCCTGATGCTTCTGTTGCTGTCCCTCCTCTGCAAGGTGCGCGCGTGTCTCTGGGTGCGCACAGGTGTCTCTCTGTCGCTGCCCACTCTCCTCAGGCTGGTGTCCCTCTCGATGCGAGCGTTCTTGGGCGGCGTCGGGCCGCGGATGTTCGTGTAGACCACGTAGACGGCTAGAATGCCCACCACGAACATTGCCACGCCGACTCCGCTCACCGTGCCGACCTGAAGTTTGTTGTTGGTCA
Organism: Andrena bicolor; assembly: GCA_960531205.1. Taxonomy (NCBI): domain Eukaryota; kingdom Metazoa; phylum Arthropoda; class Insecta; order Hymenoptera; family Andrenidae; genus Andrena; species Andrena bicolor. Next base: position 14,057,513 of record OY482665.1, read on the forward strand.
GTTTACGTGGGAAGTAGTGGGGTTTATACAAAATCCGACTTCTGAAAAAACCGGTTTCCGAATTCTACTATTCCCCCAAAACTGGTTATACCGGTTTTCAAATTTTTACAAAAAAATTATAATTAATATAGTAAATACATATTTGTACTTTCAGTTTCTTTAATATTATGGAATTAAAAAAATATAACTAAATAAAATATACTTTGTCTATACAAAACTAAATAAATAAAAAAAAGAAATAGAATAACTAAAATCTGTACAATTTTTTAGTTCATTTAATATTTATGGATTTACAAAAATGTAGCTGAATCGAATAGACTGCATTCAACACCAAATTAAAAAAAAAAAAAATAACTAAAATCCGCACAAAATATAAATCTTTTAAAAGGTGGTACGAAATTCTTCTCCTAAAATCTTTATTCCACTTACTATTTTATTCTGAAAATTTGAACTCATGCAGATTAGTTTTACAGTAAACTATCACCTACTAAAATATGCTTGTGTCCCAGACGATTTTATGTTAACGTTTTTAATAAAATAATTAATTCATTTCTCCATATTAATTCTGGTATATAAAACCGGGTTTTAAAAACCGACAAACCCCAGGAAGTGGCTCGTTCAATTGTTTTACAGAGATTATTGAGGGTAGAATCGAGAACCTTGGAAAAAGAATCTACATCGTTTGCTGCACGTTTGATGCAAATAAAAGCAAGAGGCGTACATATTTAAATGTCCTTTTCTTTTATACTGCATTTCATATAAGAGCATATCGACGCCCCTACCGATTTGCGACCGATCTGCGCAGCTCCCACGGAGCTGACACACGCGATTGGTCGTAGCACTTTCCCTGCCGGTTTCCTACAGTGTATCCCTAACGCAGTGTAGTCATATAAGGGAGTTCTTCTGAGGCAGTCATTTATGCCGATAACAAAATTATTTCTCCCCTTCTTAGTACACTTTAATAAAAGCTTATTTTTAAAGAAAAAATTTTGCTATAAATTATTTTATACGTTTTAATGAAAATATTATATTGCCATCGGTGTGCAAAGTTCCAAGTCAACCGGATACGTGGAAGCGGGTTCAAATTAGCTTACAAAATTTCACCCTCCTAATAAACTAACTAACGAGCTCACCTGTGTAGCTAAATAAACAATAAAAGCTTGTAATGATAAAACAGGGGACTAACCATGGTCCACCACTCAGTGTTGTCCATTTCTGACACCAGAACCTGCGCGTCGTCGTCGTCCTCTTTATGCAGCATCTTAATCTCCTTGGGCGTGGTGGCGCAGCCAGTTCGCGTACCCTTTTCCTTAGTGATCAGCTTCTTGAACATATTCGGCATGTCGTCCCCGTCATCGTCGTTTCCATCGTCATCGTCATCGTCCTTGTCGTCGTCGTCATCGTCATCGTCGTCCGTAGAGTCCTCATCCCCCCAGTGCAGCTTCGCTTTGTTCTTCTGGACGGCCACTGTGCCTATCGCCTGCAGCTCGGCGGCCTTTACTTTCATCGACAGATCGAGGGACATCGGCGTCGACTGCGAGTCCTTTACGTAATCCGCTAGGACGTTCGACAGGACGTTGTTCCAGTCGACAGCGTTCACTTGGCTCTTGCACTTCTTCTTCTTGCTGCTCACACAAATTACCATGACAAACTGACCTATCCCGAGTTTTCATTTGAAAGCAACGAAACAGTGAGAATTCATGTCGCGCCGGACGCGCTAATTGATTCTATTAATTGTATCGGCGAACAAAGCGATTCAATCGTTGGCATCGACTACGGGTTCGATTGCTATGGCGCTCTTCGATTAAGGGGGAGCCTTATTTAGGACGCTAGGAATAAGGTGATTCTTGGGAATTTTTTTCTAAGATACTGGTGTTCGGATCTTTTCCAAACTTTCAGGGTATCTTAGATCACATTCGAACTATAAAAATTAATTTTTACGGTACAAAGCGATCGGTAGAAATGGAGATATGTGAACACGTTCGTTAGGACTCGCGCGCCGGAGTTGCAAATTTGAGATTGTAATGGTGGTCTCAATTCTTTCGTGAAATTAAAAAACTAAGGATTTTCTTATTTCTGGTATAATTACATTGTCGATGAACCTAACAATAAAAAAAAAGTTAAAATTTGGCAAATTGGTGGGACTTGAAAGAAAAAGTTGGGATTCTGCCCCAAAATATTTCGTACTATTTATGGAGAAAGAGTTGTTCAATTCAATTTATTTATCAATGTCTTAGGTTCATCGACAATGTAATTATACTAGAAATAAGAAAATCCTTGGATTTTTTATTTCTGGGAACGAACGTCTTCCTATATCTTCATTTCTACCGAACACTTTGTAACGCAAAAATTAATTTTTATTGTTTGAGTGTGAGCTAAAATATTCTGAAAGATTGGAAACGATCCGCCAAACAGTTTCTTAGAAAAAAATTCCCAAGGATCACCTTATTCCTAGCGTCATAAATAGGGCTCCCACCTTAACCTAATTGCTTCCCGTTTGTTGCCGCTTCGACCGCCTTGGTATTCCAACAGGACTACAGAGAAACCTCGCACCGCGATGATGTCGAAACGTGGGAAATGTTTGAAAACGCCGGGTTAATCGGCTGCGTATCAATTTAGTTCTCTTTTGCAACTACGTTATTCGCAACTCTCGCAATCGAGCAGCTTTTGCTTTCCAAGGAGTTAGCAAGCCGATGCTTGTATCGTGATGCAAACCTGGGGTCATTTCAATTAGCGGGCCTGAAAGTTCGTTGCTGCAACGTTTTACGGGTTGCGATGATTTAATGTAGTGATTAAACAGTTATGCTCACCACAACGTGTCCAACGCTTTCGCGTAGACCTTTATGGCGTCCTCGAGCCACCTGACTTCCCGCAGGTCCTCAGCATCGTATTTTCCGCTGTCCTTGCTGGACCACCATTTTGATTTCTCCACTCTCGCCTCCAAGCCCGCGAACTCGTTCCTGCCGCAAACCAATCGCTGATCAGGCTCCGGGGAATTATTCTCGCGTGGGATACCGTTTCGATAAGCGGACAGATAGGTACAGCGTTGCAAATGGAAACTTAATGGCACAGAAGGGGAAACGGAGAAGTTGAAATGGAGTCTGCATGAGAAATTCAGAAGAGGGGTGGGAAATAAAGATGTTCTTGATGGGTTGATAGCGATGCTTCGATACTAGATCACCTGACTGACCCCCAAACTTGTCAGTGACGGGTTTCTATTTGATGCATGCGCGTTGGAGATATTAGTATTGATTAGGGATATTCTCCATCGATTTTGTTCCATTTTGAACTGGTGAGTTTTGACAACCCTTAATGTATATAAGTCAAAATTGATTTGTGTAATAAAAAAAAATTGGTATGCCTTCTGCAACCTTTTAATAAAAGCTACAAAGCTTTTTGGCTATTCTAAAGTTTCCAGTTATCTGCAGTCTGGTTTGTAGGGAATATCGTAATATTTCTGATAAGATGATTAACTTTGATGTTATCGAAAAGAGAAACATCTAATTAGTCGGGTGGTGGTAATCGAATGAAGCGATTTGTAATACAAAATGCGTTTCGCTAAGACAATCGCAAAAGACGTCCCAACGATTTGCAATTGTAACGGCGGTTAATGGGATGACGGTATGGCAGGTATGTGCTAATGAACTCGGTTATCGCGTGTGTCTTTTGCATGCGTAAACGATATTTCTATTACGATCGATAGCACACAACAGCTAATTGCACGATTATATCTGTTTTCATGAATAATAATCGTTTTGCTTAATGACCATGTTGAATTTAAACGCGCGGATGTGTACAAACACGCGAATGCAAATGTTACAATTTTTTTCTTCTTCTTTTTTTAGAACGTGTCTGGTTTCCAATCGTTAATATACTTCCAACTGTTCGTTAATACGTGATCGGAGTAAAAACATTGACAGCGTAGGTATCGCGCAGTATTACGTTCTTTTTTAACGGTAAATATTCAACACTCCCACCTGCTAATAATATGTTCGCAGTTCGCCTTGGTGGATCTAATTTATTATGTTCTCGATTAACTAGATTTGAATGTGGAGGACGTATTATTACGTCCTTTCAAAATTGAAGGAAATGACGTCCTGGTACGCTATGTCCGTAATAGAAATTGGTAGATCGAATGCAGGTGCGACCAATCGACGTTGACAGGGCATGACGTAATATTACGTCGTTTCCAAATTTGATAAATCGGCAGTACCACGTACTCATACTCCCCCTTTGTGGAGTGAATTGTATTCTGTTCTGGGTTAGCTAGGTTTGAATGTGGCGGACGTATTATTACGTCCTTTCAAAATTGAAGGAAATGACGTCCTGGTACGCTATGTCCATAATAGAAATTGGTAGATCGAATGCAGGTGAGATAAATCGACGTTGACAGGGCATGACGTAATATTACGTCGTTTCCAAATTTGATAAATCAGCACTCCCACGTACTCACACTCTCCCTTTGTGGAGCGCATTCAATTATGTTCTCGATTAATTCGATTTGAATGTGAAGGACGTATTATTACGTCCTTTCAAAATTGAAGGAAATGACGTCCTGGTACGCTATGTTCATAATAGAAACTGGTAGATCGAATGCTGGTGAGGCCAATCCACGTTAACAGGGCATGACGTAATATTACGTCGTTTCCAAATTTGATAAATCAGCACTCCCACGTACTCACACTCCCCCTTTGTGGAGCGCATTCTATTATGTTCTCGATTAACTCGATTTGAATGTGGAGGACGTATTATTACGTCCTTTCAAAATTGAACGAAATGACGCCCTGATACGCTATGTTCATAATAGAAACTGGTAGATCGAATTCTGGTAGAATGATTCCACGTTAACAGGGCATGACGTAATATTACGTCGTTTCCAAATTTTAAAAGTCAGCAGTCCCACGTACTAACATATTCACAGTCGAACTTATTAGATCGAATTTTACTGACATAAGTTAAAGAATCACGTAATATTACGATCTTTTAAATTACACGCAACAACACATCGACGTACTAATACGTTCACATTCGTCGACTGAGTATCACGTAGGACTATGTTCTTTCCAAATTGCAGTTATAAAACATCAGCATACTAATACGTTCCTAATCAGCTACCCTCGATTAACTAGTACTACTAGGTCCTAGTACCTACCTAATAAAATCTCAGGCCAGTTAACATTGATAGTGAATCTCGTACATAGTACTGCGTGTTTAAAATAGTTACAATAGTTGCTATCTGATTAAAACGTTTATAACCAGTTATAACGTATTACTAAGTGGCTCGGGACGGCTTGTGCCGTCATGCGAACAGATCGCGTCTCATTAGGCTCTAATAATTAATCATACAATGACACAGAAATCATACGGCTCGATTGAATTCCAATAAATCATACGTTACTTTGTTGCGGCCGGGAAAGACAGCTGGCACCAGTCCAGCTGACTTTTCGAATTCAGCTTTTCCTTAATTATTTTACGTGCCGTCGCGTTTGCAGTTGCTCACTTCTGCGCCTACGGCTACGGCAATCGTTGCGGAACGCGTCAGACCAGCTAATTGCATTTTTGTTGCTGCGTCGCATTGCGTAGTTCTGCCTGTTTCGTTACGCTTTGAGTAATTGATAAAGCCGAATAACAAATAGCCAACTAAGTAGTCGTGTTCGAACGCTTTGTAACTTTTTCACACCCGCCCCGAACGTGGCATTTTAACAAATATTAGGAATTTACAAAGGTTTCCGTTGTTTTGTAACTTTTATTTATTTGGCACACAGAATTGGTACAATATTTTTTGTTGCAAATATTTTCCCTCGCTTTCTACAACATTCTTCCAACTCTCGGGCCAAAGATGGATTCCTTGTCGAAAGAATTCCTCACTTTTGGAGGTGATCCAAACTTCGGAGGCGACGGAAACTTTTGCGAAACCCTAATATTACACTCTTTGCTAACTTTCTTTGCATTTCAAGCACTTCATCATTTCTGCGCATAAACATTGTATTATCTAAGAACTTGGGTTATTTAATTTCTTATTTCTTATGTTCTTAAAATCGAATATTACTTTCTATTCAAAGTAGCACTTCCTACCTATTCAAAATTCACTTCTTATCCAAAATAGTAATTCCAAAGGGAGAAAGTTGAGTCTTTCAGATCCACGACGCACGCACTTCTACGCAAAACTAACCAGAACGTAATAATTTCTAGCATACCGTAAACTGGAGGAACATTAGCAGTTAATATCTATTAAAGAAGGAAAAGAACAAATATTTTATGCACCCCCACATTTGCAGTACAATCACAAAACAATAAAGGCAAATATAAAAATGTTAATTTTCTAAAAACTAAGCAAAATGTTCTAAAAACATGCCAATGTTCCCCCACTTTGGGGTAGCTATACGTTTAGACTAATTTCTAAATATTTACGGACATATTTATAGGTAAATATCCTCCAACACATTTAATTATATGTAGTAGGGTGGTGCTTATTTCCTCAAAACCATTTTTTGAATTTTTTAACAAGGCACCGTGCTAATGTGTTCATCCTTATGAGTAAGTAATACGATATTTATTTGATTTTTTCAGTTACTTATTGAGGGTTGCAACCAGGCATTGAATTTTGTGTTTTTAAGAGAAAAATGCAATTTTCTTTTCCACGTATTATATTGTTTAAACACATTTACTAAACACTGGAATATTATTACAAAGTAAATAAGTGAAAATAGCCAATTCATATTTATAAAAGTCTAGTAGTAATGGCTATTAGCCAGAACTGGTAAGGCGGGTTGCCATGCAATATTCCAAAGGAGAATTCTTCACATAATGACGCCAGGCAATCCGACTCTCAGGCACACAGAGGACCCGGTGTACGAATTCGTGTTAAGTAAAAAATACAATTTCATTTAAAATATTAATAGCCGGATAGTAACCTCCAAAACATTATGAAATGTAATGAAATTTTATCCAGGCCCCTTTTTCACGTATGCAATATTTGAAAAATTGGATTTTAAGCACCAACCTAATATGTAGGTAAATAAAATATTTGAATTATATTGAATAAATATTTCCATTACAGTAGGTACCTTCGTTCCATAATGATTAGGCAGGTGATTAGAGTCTAATCACTGCCGAAATTCTTCACGAGTCTACACATCACCCTAAGATTTTCCAGAATATTTTCAATTTCCCCCGGTTGCCAATAATTCACAACATTAATCCTACATTTCTCACCGTGGATATTGTTTCCCTCAGACTACATTACTTATAAATTCAAAATGATCACCGCTCGTCACGCTCTCTTTATTCTGATTTCCTACAATCGATCCGTTCCACACAAAGAGCCCAGATTTTTAGCATAGAATAATAAGTAATGGCCTAGATCGATATCTCAAATCGCGGCCCCGAAAGGAGCGCCGATCTCTGTCGCAACCTTGCGTCACTTTCAGTTTTCGCGATATGGAAAAAAAACGGAGCAATCTCGACTGTATTACAGCCGAGCAGGAAACCACTGACTCACCAGCCCCGTCTACAACCAATTTTTCCCCTCCCCTGCATCATCCTGAAAGTGGAACTTCCAATTAGTTGCACATCGATATTTATGACCGCGATTGTTTTGCGACCGCGAGCTCGTTGAAGTTTACACAACACCTGGAGCGTTTTTCTATTTTGCATTCGCCGTGAGTCACGCGTCGGTCGAGCAGATAGGTGTCTAATTGTCGCGAGGATGGCGGGGGAGGCTGAGAAAGAGGCATTGTATCGCTAGACGAGAGTTGCGCAACAATCCTCTGTACGGGATTACTCGAGCACCGTTATTGATCGAGAGGATCGAGCGATGATTCCTTTCGGATTCATTCGATCAGTATTTCTCAACTTGGCTCGCGGAAAATGGTGTTTGAGTGGTTGCTGGGATTTAGGAGTTCTTTAACCCTCTAGTGCATAGTGATTTTTAATTCAGTTGGAAAAATTAGTTTACTCTCATTTGAGGATGAAAATACCGAATCCGATGTCAGTTTTCAATTTGGAGGAAATAATAATAATAATAATAATATTTTTTGCAAAAATGCACTTCAAACTAGATTTTTGTCAAATTGAAGACTCAGATTGACATATTTCTTAGACGAATATGTGCGCTGTGGCACTATTTTTGGGCTGGCAAATGAGAATTCCCAACCCCTGGACTAAACAGTTAGAATGGGGGACTATCGCCCCTACCAGAATTATGATAAAATATTTTTTTTTAAACTTTCACAGACCTTTGAAATTGAAAAAATGTGCGAAACTTAATTTTCAAACCGCCGCCATTTGCTTAATTTTCAATATTTTTGTATATCATTCTGGTGCCGAATATACCCAAAGGCATACAAATAAAGAATCTCTTTACATTTTTGGTTTCAGATCATGCAGTGACTCCATGTATTTTTTTCCCATTATTTATAGTTTAAAGCAGTCAACTGCGTTTGATTTTCATATTTCTCTATTAAAAAAGTTTGCAGACATAATTTAAATATCAATAAGTATGTAGCAATAAATTGAATAATAATAAAATTTATGGGTTCTTTGTAAAAAAAATTTCGAAATAACGCGACGAAAACTCTTCGTCTGACCATACACATTTAAACTCCTAATTGGAGAAGTCAACTCAAGTATTATTTTTAATAGACACTAGTAAACTTTCCTTTCTTTCCTAGTTCCTTAAAGTTAAAGAAGCCCCTGAAAATAAATATTTTCCTTCCCACATCGAGATAAGAGTCTACTCACATTACTCCTTTAGATCCCAAATTCAAGAAATCGTCGATTCAAAGTAACATTTTTAATACATACCACTGAAACTTTCCTTTCTTTCCCACTTTTGCTGTTAATAAATACAGAGATCTCGGAAAGAAAAATGTTCTTCCCATATTGAAATGAGAGTACGTATTCTAAAACTTCGCTTCGAAATCCCTTTGACTCACAATGACCATTTCCTGACTATTCAGATTCCTATAGGTGTCCAATTTGAGAGACTATTAATTCCAATCGAAGTACATTTCCACTATCTACACTTCTCCTTCCCCACACAGACACCTTTCACCCCCCATAAATTCCTACGTAATCTTCCCTTCTCCAGGCCTCCCCCGCCAATAATTGCAATCGTAATTGACCGATTGCAGGGTCTCCCATTGTCTGTGGGATAAGCCCCAAAAGTAAAAGCCCCAAGATTGACGTGGTCGACGATTGCCACTCAGGATTCCCAGGAGTCGCTTGTCGGGCTTAATCGAACGACAAGGGCTCGGAATCTTGGCATTTAAGGGCCCAACACAAGAACGACAGCGATTTTTCTAGACATTCTAACGATTCGATGATGTCTACGTGGACCTAAAGGGCGGTTCATAGTTGACGGGGGTTGAATTGTAAGACTGAAAGGGTATCAACCCCTAAGTGACTTTCAACCATCTTGGTATCGTCAAACGGTGGTGCGCTCTGCAAGCGAGTTTAAATATTACACCAAATTACATTGCAAATGCTGTTACAAATACTTTTTTGAATTTACGAAATAGAACTGAGCGCGTAGAGACGAACTCCACTGTGTAATAAATTAATTTCAAATGTGCGACATTCAAGTGTGCAGTTTTAAAATTGACCACGGTATGGTGTTAATACAGCCGAATTAAGGGCCTTTAGAGGCCCTAAACACTTAAAATATTTTGAGGACCTTATACAGGGTGATCACTTCAACCCAATGTAGGATTTCTTAAGCATTTCCCATAATTTGACATAAAGTGTTTCCAACAAAAGTTAGATTTTAAAATTCAGAGAATTTTTCTTATTGGTTAATCCAGCACTGATGGCGTAGATTGCAGTATTAGTTGACAATACAGAGATCGATTTGGATGAATTTTTTTATATTAACCGTCGAGGAGTCAAAAGAATCAGAAGACTGCCGTCTGCAATGATTAATTACGAAACACAGAATATATTTCTATAATTTAAGACATCCTTAATACAATGTCGAAAGTCCCATTAAATTATATGTAGTAGTTTTCCTCCGAAGTAAGAGTTGTAGAATATTCAATGTTAATGTAATTTACCATTAACCCTTTAGCGCCGGCACCTAGATCCCGTCAAATAAAAAATATCCCCTTTTTTAATCGTTAAAAATGGTCTGAATTTATATACTTTTCCCTATTTTTTCACAATTTAAATTGCATAAAACAAATGAATACAGGGTTCAGGTAGATCCATCTCTCCCCACTGAATAAAACTACTCCAAACATTCACTAATCCGATGGAAACAGCGAATTGCGAGAGCAAACTGCGAAACAGCAAAAAAAGTATCATATATTATACGCCCAGCGCTGAAGGGTTAAAGAGAAACTGGACCTTAAATTATTTTGCAAGGAGGACCCATTTGTCTTTCACTAAATTCAATTCAATATCTTTCCCTCACGCTCCTCCTCGGTACTTAACACACACCCTCCCCCTTCCCCCGTTCTTAATCTAGTTCATGCACCGTCCTTTAGGTCCATCGTTCTCTAGACCACGACTTCTGTCCTGGCCGGGTGTCCTTCGAGTTGCAGGCGTTCGGAGGCAGCAGGGTATGAAACAAGAATGGCAAGGGGCGATAAAAACCGGGTGCACAAGAAACGGTAAGCAGTGTCGCGGGTTTTTGCGTTATCGGGGATCAGATCGCTTGTGAGAATGGTGCATCGCTGGCTCGATTTCACGACAAAAATCGTTACACGCGCGAACCACTAATGCGCTATTAGCATTTCTAACTGTATGTAATTAATTCGATGGTCACGATCTATTAAAGCTGCTTGCACGAGGCTCGAGCTTGCAGTCTATTTTATATATATATATGTAAGTATTTTTTTACGGTCTTCTTTCTAGAATAGTTCATTTTTTTTACGAAGATTTATGTGGTTAGTTTTTTGACGAGTTGTTAATTTGAGAACACTGATTGATATAAATTACCTTTTTGGGTGAGTGCTTTGGCTTTGTGAAATGTATGACGGTTGAATTGAATTTTGAGGAATCTTGTGTGACGTTTTTTAAAGTCCAAGGATTGCAGGATGATAATTTTGGGAGATTGAGGGGTGTAATTACGTTCGATGATCTAACATTATTATTTTCGTCGTATTTCGTGGAATTGGGCTCACTTTCGTACAGGTTGTGCCCGTGGCTTTTGAGATGCATGTATTTTATTTAAGTAGCAGGATTTGACATTTAGGTCCAGTTTGAGTTTAAGATTCCGATAAAAAGAACTGACAAGGAGAGTATTTTAGGTGTCCGCCTCCGATCATTTTGATTTTTGGATATGTTATAGAGGACCGAAAAATAAGAAATACGTGTTTTTTTATTTTTCCCCGTTTTCATATTTGGGGGGTGAAAACTGCGTTCAAAGTTAGGGTTGAAAAATCATTTTTGTGGAATATCTCGAGAACTATTAGAGACAGGGAAATAGTGTCAATGGACGAATTTTGTGTCTTTGAATGCGAAATATGACTGACTCACCAGATTTTCAAAAAGTCCACAAAAATGATTTTTCAACCCTAACTTTGAACGCAGCTTTCACCCCCCAAATATGAAAACGGGGAAAAATAAAAAAACACGTATTTCTTATTTTTCGGTCCTCTATAACATATCCAAAAATCAAAATCATCGGAGGCGGACACTTAAAATACTCTCCTTGTGAGTAGAGGCTTCAATATCTTACCTGGCGTCTTCCAGGAGGAGGATATTGTTCGTCGAGTTGACGTGGTTCAAGTGTTCCTCGAGTCGTCCTTCGCTGACGACCAGAACGGTTGAATTTATTGGTTTGCCGAAGAACCCCTCCTCGGGTTTGCCGATATGCACGATGTGCGTCGTCAGATCTGGGAACGAAGGGCGAACGAGATAATCGAGTCCCTCACTAGCGATTCTAATCTACTTCGGTCTGTTTCAATAGAAACTCCAATTCCTACACAAAAACTCGTGTTGACCTCGGAACATTATTTCCTCGCGAAATCTACAACTAACTCCAATCAGTTTCTCTTCCCCCCTTTTGCTATTTTTAAACACACATTAATAACGTTGATCTGATATTCAGGTTTAGCATTCGAACATGAATATTCCAACGATCGTGTCGTTACGTATCTCGTAAAATGTGACTCGTTATCCAAGACTGCACATAAATTAATAAATAAACTATAAATATACCGAGCGACAGTGAAGTTTCAACGCGATAAAACGAGTATTCGTGACAGTGACTGGAAACGAACGGATCTCTGGGAGGTTTCAAACCTCCCGCCTTCGAACCATCTGTCAAGCGTCCAATCCATCTCATTGTTATCCCCACAGGATTCGCGCTACGAAGTACAGGTGGGGGACGCCCCGCCCACTTCCAACTCGCGCCGGCGCATGCGCACTGCAGATCTCACTGTTGCTCGGTGTACCGGCAGACTTGTCTTCAAGAACAAGAAGCAACTAATGGCCAGGGACGGACTTGGAGAGTTGGCGCCCCTAAACTAACTAGCGTTTGCCACTCTTTCTGTGAACTATTATCAAATATTGCAATTGGAAAGAGTTGAGGCTATTTTAAAATTAATTCAGTGGGATAACTCATGTGTGAGTTATTGCTAATTTGTTAGATGAAAGAAAAGTGAACTGCTTTTGAAGTTATTCTTCAATTTCTGTCGCCTCACATTTGCCACCCCAGGCTGCAGCCTACTCAGCCTGTATACAAGTCCGCCCCTGCTAATGGCAGTCGATAAAGCAGTCAAAGTACCGTCTTCGTCGTCATCGTGGACCAAAACACAGAGACCCTTCTCAATAGCCGCCATCGTTAGCTTTTTGGCGATGTTTTGCGCGTCGTCCTCGCCCTCCTCGTCGGCGTCCACCACCAGCGTGAAGGACTTCCACTTCAGTTCCTCGATCACTTTTAACAGCCCCTGAAAAAGGAAACCAGTGTCGTCTTAACGGAGCCAATTTTGAACGAGTGGCTTTACTTTTTTTTTAGGTGTCAACAATGTCCTTCAGCCAGATTTCGGGATTAACTAAATTAAAAATTATTTAAATAACAGTAACGTTTATGATTAAATAAAAGTTACTTTAACTTTGGATTATTTGACGAATAAAATTAGTTTTTTTATTCGACGAATAATGTGAATTTTTTTATTCGACGAATAATGTGAATTTTTTTATTTGACGAGACTTTTAACGTCAGCGTTGAATAAATTTTTTGATTTCAACTTTTACTTTAGCTTTAACTTTAACTTGGATTTTATTCGACGTCAAATAATTTAATTTCTGTCGGAATAATATTCGTCGAATAATTTTTATAATTTTTATTCGTTGTTCGAAATTTTATTTAAATAAAAAATTTGCCCATCTCTGTTTCGAGCATCCAAGTTACTGAATGCGTTTCTTTTTTTTAACTTTATTATAAAGGAACGTAATAGCGAGTAGATATTTGGCGCCTCAGTTTTCGTAGTATTGAGATTTTGGAGGTTGATATTTGGAGGTGAATGGTTACCTGAATCAGATAAGAATCGGATTCCTTGGCGAGGTGATGCAGGTACGGAGAGTCCGATTCCCGTCTGATAATATGTGGCACTTTCAGAACTGACGTGATCTTCTGTACGGCTTCCGCATTTGCCGCAGTATCTGGGCCGATAATTCCTGCAGAACGAGCACGATTCGATAGAGAGAGGAAAATATACGTGTAGAATTTTTGTCAGGGGGCTGTTACATAATCGAATAAACGAAGGAAATTTGAATATTGGATTGACTTATGGAAGCCAAGTCAATGAATAAAATTTCTTAAGTATTTTTTAAAATTCCTAGACAAGTAAGAAGATATTCAACTACTAACTCCAAAGTGGGACACTAAATAATACACTCTTAATTCATAAATAGCAAACTAGATTAGAATCTCCAAGCTAATTCATAAAAAAATTAGTACAATTTAGAACCTTTAGCATGAAGGGCAAGTCTTCAACGATCACTTCTGTGAAACCACATTCTATACGTGCCACACGCGATATGTAGAACACAATAAAATTATTTTAAAAATTCTCTGCTCATGAAAATCAGCCCCTTTCGGGTGTCTCAACTCTGTCCTACGCCATTGCACTCTTATGAATTTGATTTAAGGGGCAATACCACGATGATAGGCCAAAAATGGTAGGATCACTTTGAAGGTGATTTTGAAAAAACACATGAACTTTATAAAAAATGTAACATAAAATCCTTGTGATATGTAAAAAAAAATTTACTCGCATAGTATCGCAATTTTTTATTAAACGAATCTGAAAACAAAATTTGTTCCATTTTATATATATATTAAGGACTTTATGTTACATATTTAATAAAGTTCATGAATTTCTTTAAAATCGCCTCCAAAATTTCCACTGAAGCCTTCAATTACTTATTCTCCATCTGCAATTTTCTTTTCAAGATTCATACTTTCCAGATTCAAGTCTTAGGCCCCTTTCACACTTTCATGGCTGTCAACTAACATTTCAGATTCATTCCCACATTTTCTACTTTCCTCTATGCTTTTTTTAAACCAGCACTATATCCACAAAATGAATACATCAGAAACATCAGCGGTGGAATTATGGCCCACCGAAGTGTCCCGTGCGAAAAGGCCTTTCCCCTGCCGAACGTTTCGCATATTTCAAGGAGTCGGCAATAAGATCAAAGGAAGCCACGAGTCGCGACAATTTGTCAGCTCCAGCCTCGAGGGAGCTGCGAGGCGTTCGGTGTCTCTATTCCCTGGCTTCCTCCTTGCCTGAGAAAATCCCGTGATCGATGTTCAAAGTTGCTTAGCAAACGTTTACCTAAGTAGTAAGGCGGCTGCAAACAGTTCGTGTCCGCCCCGATGAGAGCCTTCATCGCCGCTTTCAGAGAGCCCGCTATGCTGCCGCACGTGTCCACCACAGTCAATTCTGCAAAACGTACAAAGGATCGTGACCATCTACTGCATGTCCTCATGCTGTTAAACCTTAAAAAGGACATTGCCGTTCCAGTGCGGTTCATTAAATTTAACGGAGCCACGAGGCGTGCGAATCGTCGCGAGCAGGTGTCGCGTGGCGTCTCTTTTATTACGATTTTCCATATAATAAAAAAAAAGAAAAAAGAAGAAATGGAAAGGCTAAAAGTCATAGAAGTCTATCTCTTCATTTGAGAATTTTACAAAATAGAAAGTGTTCTTCGAAGTTTGATATTATTTTCATTGCAATTTCCCACGCGAAGGGGTAAGAATTAAAGGCTTTTAAATATTTAATATCCATTTGTTATTATTTTTATTGTAATTTTCCACGCGAAGGGGTAAAAATTAGGGGCTTCAAAATATTTAAATATCCATTTGATATTATTTTCATTGCAATTTTCCACGCGAAGGGGTAAAATTAGAGGCTTCTAAATATTTAAATATCCATTTGTTATTATTTTTATTGTAATTTTCCACGCGAAGGGGTAAAAATTAGGGGCTTCGAAATATTTAAATAACCAATTGATATTATTTTCATTGCAATTTTCCACGCGAAGGGGTAAAAATTAGGGGCTTCTAAATATTTAAATATCCAATTGATATTATTTTCATTGCAATGTTCCACGCGAAGGGGTAAAAATTAGGGGCTTCTAAATATTTAAATATCCAATTGATATTATTTTCATTGCAATTTTCCACGCGAAGGGGTGAAAATTAGAGGCTTCTAAATATTTAAATTTCACAAAAGAATTGCTGTGATTTTCTTAAAAATTCTCCACACGACAAAAGGAAGTGGAAAGGTGAAAGAATCTGAATTATACCGATATCATATCCAGCAGACTTGTTATTGTGCACTTCAGCTAGCAGCCTGGCGGCTTCGTAGAGCAGTACGCCTCTGGCGGACAGCTTCCTGCAGGAGGGATCGTCGTGGATGCTCGTGAGCAGCGAGATCTGCGCGTGACTTCCGCATTCGGTGCGGCCGCCGCAGGTGCACGCGCATATTATACAGAAAAAGACCAGAAACGCTCTTAGGTTGCCCATCGTAGGAAACCGATCGCCTCCGGACCTCCTGCCTATCCTCTCGCCTCTTCCCTATTCCGCGCCACCGAGGTCTCTACCTTTTGCTCCTCCCTTCTGCCTCCAAACACTGGCTTCCTCGTTCTCTCCGCTGCCTCTCGATTCATGAAACCGTCGCGTCGCAACGGCCTCCTCGCGGCCACCTCGACGGCACCGAGTGGGTCAACGCACGCCGACAGCCGAAGCGGAGCACCCAGCTGCCCTCGCAACCCCTGTCGATCACCTTCCACCTTTCTCCTAATTCCCTCTCCACCCTCTTCTTTCACTCAACTAACTCACTGGACAGAGGGGAACGCGGTTGTCGCGACGCGTCTAGCTCTCCTACGTGGCGGGGGGACACGAATCGTCCGGGCAAACGCGTCGTGGAAACCGCGGTTGGTCTCCGTGGCCTGTTCGTCGGGTGTTTCGCCTCGCACTGCGGACCTTGGTATTGAAAAGCGGATGCTTTATAAGGAAGCCAATGCGACATGTATTATGCGAATTTCTAGGGTTTTAGGCCTGATCGACCGAGCGTCAGGCGTTCTCAAGGCGACCTTGTTGCGTCCCCCTCGCGAGTACGTACGCTGGGTTGTCTTCCTCGGGGCTGTAATCGGTGTTTACAGCTGGCGCGATCGGGTCGCCGATGTTACAGAAATCGGGGCTGGTTTTGATCGGCTGGAGAAAACGTTGGAGGCTTGTGGAGGGGGTGAATGCTGGAGGAGAATTTGTTCTAGGGGTGTCTGACGGATAGGGGGTGGAAGAATATTGAATTCGATCTGTGGGGGTTCGGAGGTGGTGGGAAAAACGGGGATGTGCGATGGTAATAGATAGTGGTTCCTCGAGGTTGAATTTTCGTAACGTGAGAACCACTCTTAATCGAACGGTAATCTCGTTAGCATCGCAAGTATTGGCCGCGAGACGGTAAATCCTTGTTGCACAACCCTACCTTTGCATAACTGCACGATGACTGATTAAACGCGGCTGGAAAAAGCGACGGTTTCGACGGGGAACGATCGCCGACGGTGGATCCTGTCGATTCGGCCTGCAACCGCGCGATCTGTGTATCATTGAAATCATACTTGCAAAACGCAGCTGCTCGGATATCGTAAATCGCCGCTCGGCTGTCGTGCGATCGTTGCACAGCTGCAACATTGAGAGGCGAGAAAAATTCGCCCGGCGACGGACGGGGAAGTCGCGTCGCGTTTCCGCCATATCGCAACTAATAGGAACGGTTTCATCAGATACAGAGCGATTTTTATGTGGACAAGGTAGCACTTGCTTTTTTTTCTTTCATTTGCGCGGTTTTTTTCTTCGTACCTGCGTTGTTGACAGGAATTTTCTGAGGTGTTGTGGGTTTGGAATGCTCTTAGAGGTTCGGAGCTGAGGTAAAGTTTCATTTGGACCTAACTCGAATTTAATTTGAACCGTATTTGACGGAAACCTTGAGCCACAAATTTGACGTAAAGCTAAATTGAGATTAACACATTTCAGTTTTGCTTAACCCTTCGTGGTCACACGGGGTGTATTGTACCCCAAGAGCAATTTTTTATTTGAAATGCCGCACCTTTACATCTTCCAAAGGGGATTTATCGCAAAAAAAAAAATAAAAAAAAAATTAAAAAATCTGTATTTTACCACAACGATGGAAAATCGCTCATTTTCAACTACAAATTTTAGCATTTCAAAATTTATATTTCTAGAAAAAGATTATTAGACCATGACTGTATAAGTATTACGAATGTAAAATTATCACTGAATAGTTAAAAGGTTCAGAAATACGAAAATGGTAACTCAAAAAATGACGCTGGGGTACAGTGAACCCCGTGTGACCAACTTGTGATTATAAGAAGGTGTGACCACGAAGGGTTAAACTTGACTTAAAGCGAATGTGTCCAAGTCGAATTGAAATTTAATCGAATTCCAAATTAAATTTAACACGCCTAAATCAAATTTACTTTAAGCCCAAATTTGAGATAAACCTAATTTGAGTGTAACACATTTAAGTTTAGCTCAAATTTAATTTAAAGCGAATGTGTTCAAGTCGCATTCAAATTTAATCGAATTCCACCTCAAATTTAACACGCCTAAATCAAATTTACTTTAAGACCAAATTTGAGATAAACCTAATTTGAGTGTAACACATTTAAGTTTAGCTCAAATTTAATTTAAAGCGAACTTAGATCAACCAAAAACTGACACCTAACATTGCCAACAATTTTTAATCCTCATAAGCAAAAAGATTCACTTATTATACCAAAGAAATAAGTTTTAGAGTACCTACTCGTCACATTTTACAAAATACAGGATCCCAGGTCGATTTGTTAAATGCTGAACATGTTCTTGGGATTTCGGAATCCCTGGTAACGATCGTGTCGCGTGCTAGAAGGCAAGTATTAAGGGATGCCGCTGTAATACCACGGGAAAATGACTACTTATGTTTCACCTTGAATGCTTTCTCGCAGCCCCCTATAATGCGCGCTTACGAGCCGTGCTTCTTAAATGAAATCCCGCAGGAACAAGTGTGTTTATTTATTTACGTAAGACAATGTTGCCTCTGCAAAGTTGACGCAGCAATCGTCACTCTTTGGTTAACGAAAGGCAAATAGACTCGGCGACGTTGTTGCAAATGTTTGCGGTGTGATAAGCTCGCCGATGTTGGGCTTCAAGGTGCTACGTAGGATGTTGCAACAAAGGTAGCAAAATTGAGCGAAGTATTAAAAATATTTGAGCCATTACAATTTTTTGATTTTAAAAAGGAGAAAGTGTATTTTTATATACTGATTGATATTAAGACGAAGGGTTGAGTAAGTGAAGAGATTTGAGGGAGGAATTTGAAAATTGTTAATGCTAATTTGTACATAGTGCAACATGGAGCAACATTTAGGATTTTTAAATTTTTTTTAGAAGAGGAATATATATTTTCTTGTTTTGATTGATGTTAAGGGAAAGGGTTAAGTTAATAAATGGATTTACAGGAAAAAGATTTGAAAATTTTTAAACAATTTATTCATTGGTTTTGAGCATCGCACAGAAGCCACTTCCATTGAAGCAACGATGCAGGTGGCAGTAGAAATCAGTCAAGTATTCAACCACGACTCGATCGGAAAGTCCTCGTTAGCTGGCGCCACTGGTTACTATGCAAACAGTTATTTAATTGCATTGTTATTTTGTAATTAATTTTTGGAACACTCAGTCTGTGTAAAATGTATACATAAACTGTGTACATTTTCATGGAGCTGTACCTAATTGAATTTATATCCAACGAAATTTCTGTCGAATATTTTCACCGCTATATTTCATGACGCTGATAAATAAAATAAGAATTTCTCATAAACTCTGTCGCCTGAAATTACAATTACCAACTTCACCAAACATTACAGCACGAAATTAATTCTCCACTACTGACCAACGCAATTAATACTTTTACAAAAATAAAAACTCCTCGATTGAAGTAAAAATTTACAGTGACACTTTAAAATTACAGAATATTCACTTAAGACACAAAAATTCAATGAAAACGACCAAGCAACAGTGAAGAACGTGGTTTTTTCCCCTTCGAAGTTCAAAAATGGTTTCAAATAGTTTCTCAGACCTAGTTTTATCAATTTTTTATTAAACCATCGTTATTGCACGAAATGCATCGGAAGAGAGGCGAATAAGTCCATGGTCGTAGCGAATCATTTTGCTTTGAAGCTGATTGAATGGAAATTATTGAAATGGGAGAGAAAAATGGCGAATGGGGGAGGCAGAGCTGATGTATTTGCGTCACGGCGAGCATTACTTAGGTTGGCCTGGGACCAACAATAACAGTGAGAATTTTAAAAGCAAGACACCGGTCTTTCCTCGAATCCTGAGCATCTTCTCGGTGTTCACGAGGTGTGGACGACCGTTGTCTGTTTATCCACGTATCTGTCTGACAGTCTGTAAATCCTTCAGCGACTCCACGACTTTATTTCGCGGCTCGCTGCATCAGAGTTACGAAATTTATGAGCATAAACGACAGTGGTGGTTGCGTTTCAAACGGGAACTATGCAGTTAAACTATTTCAGTCAACCCGCCGTTTGAAAATTTCTTTGACCTCGGCAAGACGAGTTAACTCGTCACTTGAAAGTTTCCACTAATTAGGCAAGACGAGTTGACTCGTCATTTATAAATTCCTATATGTTGGGTCAGACGAGTTAACTCGTCATTTATAAATTCCTATACGGTGGGCAAGACGAGTTAACTCGTCATTTATAAATTCCTATACGGTGGGCAAGACGAGTTAACTCGTCATTTATAAATTCCTATACGGTGGGCAAGACGAGTTAACTCGTCATTTGAAAATTTCCACGAATTACGCAAGACAAGTTTACTCGTCATTTGAAAATTTCCACGAGTTAGGTAAGACGAGATAACTCGTCATTTTTAAACTCCTGTACGTTGTGCTCGTCATTTATAAATTCCTATACGGTGGGCAAGACGAGTTAACTCGTCATTTATAAATTCCTATACGGTGGGCAAGACGAGTTAACTCGTCATTTATAAATTCCTATACGTTGGGCAAGACGAGTTAACTCGTCATTTATAAATTCCTATACGTTGGGCAAGACGAGTTAACACGTCATTTATAAATTCCTATACGTTCTGCACGTCGAGTTAACTCGTCGTTTCAAGAATTTACCTTAAAGAAATAACTTGACTCGTATAAAGAAAGCATACAGCATTCCAAAGCCATTTTTAGTCGACAAATAATCCAGTTAGCGTATTAAACTCTCTATCGTTTTCGCAATCTCCATTTGTATTATTGGCTTAGCGCGCTCTTATAGCCAACAGATGACAATTAATTGTATGTGAACCCTCTTTTAATTAACTCTTTCCACGCTCACCCTACTTTCCTCACGACCCAAGCTCCCTCGCCTCGGCTACCAGCAAATCTGCTTACCCGAAACAACGTTCGGAATTCGTTTTTGGAAGTTGATTGCCTCGCGGCAGCCGTAACATTGTTTCGTTCGCTGAACCGCCCGTAATTGCACACAGACCGCGTGGAGTCCAGTTTCAGTCAATTATGCCCCGTGTAATCGAATTCTTGCGAATATCAGCGGATATCTTCCAGGTCAAAAAGAAAGAAGGCCAGGATAAGCCAATTTTTTTTGCAATATAGCTTCTGATTACTTCCTCATCTTTGGCCTGAGCTTTTAATTCGTACTGGCATCGATGATTCGCATTATGCCTTTTCAAATTGTGAATATCTACCAATTCTTAAATTTAACAACTCAAGATTCTTAAAACAGTATACAAACGTGGAGAGTATAAAAGCTGATAAATAGTAGAGTTTGAAAAAACATTCGAGTGTTTCAAATTCGTGGAATCGTTGACCACGGTCTCTGAAATTTGTGAGATTGTCAAGATTTTGCAGGCCTGCGAGTGCTCCCAGGGAACTCGAAAAGTTACCAGAGGGAAACTCCAAAAATATACGATAAATTTCTTCCACCACGTTGTTTGTCTTTCGTTGGCGTTCGACGGGCCAAGAAAAACAATATTCGCGCCCTTTTTCCGTTATTCGGATAAATCACGCGGCACAGCGTCGCTCGTAAATCAGGTCGTCGATTTTTTGAACGCCAGCTAGAAAAACAGGATTCGGAGCGATAGTCAGCCTTAAGGACGTTGACAGTGAACGACAGGTCTCTACTGGTGTCAAGATGCGCGACGTTCTCTATTTTTTGCGCTCTGGAACGGAATTTAGTTAGCCTAGCTCAGGTTTTGGTGAACTATAGAGCCAATCGTTTCGACTCTGTGATTTCACATTGACAGACCCCTGTGAATCACTTCACAACTGGATCACATATGTTTCTATATAAAGAATTCTTATCACTTTCAGTAAAAAATTAAACACTTTGCATTTCAAGAGTGTCCTACATATATAACTAATTTAAATTAACTTTTCGTGCTCATCTGATGAAACCTTGTAGAACTGGAAAAGTTTGTAATTTTATGACCGAATGAATTACTGGAGACGAAGTTTGCTCTACGGTTTTATTTTATGATTTAGAGATCTGTAGTTATTAAAAGTTTCAAATGGTGTGCCTCAAACGCGTGATTTTGAACTTGCAAATCCACGATGAGACAAAAATATGAGACGAGGAGACTTTAATCTCATGAGACAAGTATTTCATTATTTTTTTAATTATTTTGTGTTTAGTTTCATGAAATTATTTATGTTTAGTTGTTGCTGAGATTTTTGTCACATGATAGAAAAGTCTCATGCAAAATCTCATCCTGGATTCGCACCTTTCGAGTTGTATTTTATCACAATGCTGGAAGTGCGATTTGGGTCACGAATTTCAAAGTTCCATTCAATTTCGTTCGAGAAAAATCGTGCTGTTGCGTCACTGCATCTACGATGATCGAGGTGCAGGCTCCACTTGTCAGCTGGACGAGTCCAAGCTGTTGCAAATTACCTTCGACCTACCGCAGCATGAAGACCTCCGTTTGTCTTTCAACCGACTACTTAGTGGAGAAATTTTAATTGCTACTTTACGATTTTTGGAAAAACTTAATTTAGACCTGACCCACGCCAGGGGGCTGTTCTAGAAATTGTAACTAAGAATCGGAAATTATTTAAACAAAAGAGTTGCTCTAGATATTTTATTGAAGTATTGACAATGTTCACAAAAATTGAAATTCTTGTCCGCTTGTTACTATTGCGAGGCGATTTTCTTTTTCTGATTGAGAGAGGTTCGAAAAATCTAATTAAAATTTCCTCGCTGTTGCCTCGTTTCTCTTATATTTATTTAGTTAATTTTATATCCAGTTGAAGCTGTTCAGCAAACCAGTCGGCATTTCGACGCGAACATTTTTATCCCGTCGTTATAATATTACTGTTTTGAATCTATCAGTGGGATTTGAAACTTAAAGACGCTTAATAAATTATAATTTGAAGGCACTCGTTATTCGTACTTTGAAAAAAATTTAAATTAGTTAGATTGGCATAAATTAAACTGATTGAAGTGAGATGAGTTTTTCTTTTCATTAGTGAAGAAGCTCGAATTTGCGTTTTAAATTGCTGATTCCTTGAGTTTCTGCGTCTTACGTTTCCATTTATTTCTTTTTGCCTAGATTTACAACGTGACTTAAATTAGCTACATTTTTGTCTCTTGTTTAAAAGTGAGACGGGGAATAATACTTAGACGTTACAGAATCGATGATAAAACTGAGACAGTCTACAATTTCGTTCCCCCCTCTATGGAATTCGATAGACTTGATACCTGATCTGTAATGGCACGACATAAGCGCCGTCAAATTCGTGACATTCGAGAAAGTGGACGTCCAACTTGTTAGAAGCGATACGTACATACCCTTGTACCGTCGACCTCGATATAGTTCACCGTCGCATCGGGAAGGATCGATAGGGAAGACAATGGAAGCGTAATATCTGATAGAAGTGATCCGGAATTGGTCAGATCTCCGGGCTCCGAAGTCCCTGGGCTCGCCAAGCTCAAGAGCTTCTTGAGGTCCCAGAGGTCCCCAAGCTCAAGGGGTCCTTAAGGCCCCAGAGGTCCCTAAGTTCAAGGGGTCCTTGAGGTCCCAGAGATCCCCAAACTCAAAGGGTTCTTGAGGTCTCAGAGGTCCCCAAGATCAAAGGGTCCTTGAGGTCCCAGAGGTCCCCAAGCTCAAGAGCTTCTTGAGGTCTCAGAGGTCCCCAAGCTCAAGAGCTTCTTGAGGTTCCAGAGGTCCCCAAGCTCAAGAGCTTCTTGAGGTCCCAGAGGTCCCCAAGCTCAAGGAGTCTTTAAGGTCCCAGAGGTCCCCAAGCTCAAGGAATCTTTGAGGTCCCAGAGGTCCCCAAGTTCAAGAGCTTCTTGAGGTCCCAGAGGTCCCCAAGCTCAAGAGCTTCTTGAGGTCCCAGAGGTCCCCAAGCTCAAGGAGTCTTTGAGGTCCCAGAGGTCCCCAAGCTCAAGGGATATTTGAGGTCCTAGAGGTCCCCAAGTTCAAGAGCTTCTTGAGGTCCCAGAGGTCCCCAAGTTCAAGAGCTTCTTGAGGTCCCAGAGGTCCCCAAGTTCAAGAGCTTCTTGAGGTCCCAGAGGTCCCCAAGTTCAAGAGCTTCTTGAGGTCCCAGAGGTCCCCAAGTTCAAGAGCTTTTTGAGGTCCCAGAGGTCCCCAAGTTCAAGAGCTTCTTGAGGTCCCAGAGGTCCCCAAGTTCAAGAGCTTCTTGAGGTCCCAGAGGTCCCCAAGTTCAAGAGCTTCTTGAGGTCCCAGAGGTCCCCAATCTCAAGAGGTCCCTGAAGTCTAGGGGTCCTTGGGATTCCAGAGGTTCTAAATTCTCGAGATCCTTGAGGTCCTAAAGATCCCAAGAGCCTTGGAATGCTTGGGGTTCTTGGGATCTTTGGGGTCTGTGAAGTCTTTGAAATCCTAGAGGTCTCAGGGGTGTTTAGGACCTAAGCGCAGATCAAATGGTACCTCTGTCAGATCTCACACGTCTCAGATAAAATCTACCTCGGTCAACAGCTCGGTCTACCGAGCCTCGCTAATCAGATGGTGATTTCATCGATCCTGTATATCCCAGGCTCAACTCTATCCCCTTCTGTGCTCACTAAAGCCTTCTGTATTGGATCCGTTGAAGCGCGTGTTTCGCGTCTCTTCGCTCACTCTCGAACCGAGAAGCCTGGCTAGTTCCAAATTTCTCCCGGGAATCAGAACTCGATCCTCATTGCACGACCTACTTAGCAACAGTTCGCCACTGGCACCTTTTCTTCCCAGCGTATCGGCAAACAATTTTCTCCTGCATCCCCATCTCCTCTGCAGGAGCTAGTGCTCTGCAGTAATCTCTTATCTTCAGAATCCTCTTTTCACCTTTATGTTCCAGCACCCCCTCCAGCTATTATGCATAGATGCTGCCAGCTATGACACACTTGGACATTGTTTCACTCCGAACTGCTCACAAAGGAAGTTCACGAAATTCCTGTTATCGACTCGCCTCAAAAATTTTCCACACACTCCACGTCCTGCACAACAGTTCCGCAAACTCAAAGGATTCACAATTCTAAATTTGACTAGAAAATCGAAATCGTATATCCGTCTATTACAAATTTAGAAAATGCAAATTCAATTGAAATATAAACTGAACTCAGATCACTTAACTCAAACTCACTGCCACTGAAACTTAATTATTATTTGATTCCTTCCCATGCATGAGGATTTAGTAAAGATAAAACTTTGAACATGTTATTCTCGCGAAATTTCAAGTATTCCATCATAAACTTTTGATATGCATATTATTATACACGGTGTGTAATAATTATATGCAAAATTGGAGTCTAATGGATGACTCAAACTTCATACTTCTCTAAAGATGAATTGTCCTCACTCCACCATTACGTATCCTCTATTCAGAGCCATCAATGGAACACTACTTTCGAACTTTCTACCTTCGACGTGTCACACACTCGCCTCCCCGCTTTGTGCACTGTACATTCAATGGAAGTATGAAATCGGGGCAAAGAAGGATTACCTGACCGGCAGCGGAAGAAATGATTCCTTCTGGAATCTGGAGTTCCGGAATCTGTAAAGAAGTTTGGTGACCCAAGGTGGCGGGAGACGCTACAGTGGGTAATTGAATTGATCCAGTTCGAGGGGATCCAGGGGGCGATAGATCCTGAGGTGGCGATGCCTAGTGGATTGTATAGAGGGGAACTGTGTGATAGAATTTCCAAAAGATCAATTGATTTTGCTAGCAGACACGGCGAATGTAGAGCCTCTGGAGACGCGCGAGCCAAGTATCGCAATAATCAAGGGTGGAGGCGAAGTTTACTTATTTACTTCACTTCGGCAGCTGTAAACCAGAGTCCAGACCCGAGTTAAAGGTGCTGGTAATAAGCACACACGATGCCAAGAATATCTGGAACCCCGAACAGCGAAGTGCCACTTTGCAAATCGATGCTATTTCAATCTTTGGGGGACCGTGGTAGCTAATCGTGGATTAGATCTATAAAATCTCTTTTCTCTTTGTGTTTGTGTATTTACGGTTGCCTTAATTGTTAAAAGTAATTTACTACAGGGCTCGATCTCGGAGGGTGCAAGCAGGGAAACTGGCCAGAGAAGCAAAATTGGTAGGAAGAGAAAATTAAAAGCAATAAAAAAGTAATACTTTTTAAAAAGTGTTAAAAAGGTAGGTAATATATGCTTGAATTTAGTACCAAACTTTTTATTTGTTTTTAAATCACCCATGAGAGTAGAAGTTTCTTTAAAGTTGAAAATGTTTTTAAAACTTTTTTAGGCACTTGTGATTTTTTGTTCACGTTGTTGTTTAATTGTTCTTATATTTAAAAAATAGGTACCTTCTTCCTACCATGTATTTTATTTTCTTTTGTTATGAATATTTAATATTTTATAAAATAAAATGCTTTTGATATTCATCAAATACTTCCACTTACTGTAAAAAATTATATTTTAAAGTAATCGTTTATAATTAAATATAAAGGGCAACAAAAATCATTTTTGGCTTTGGTGTCAGATTAATATACAAGATGTTTCCTAACATTTGAGAGGAATACTGTAAAGTTCTACTCTATTTTATTACATCCTCAGGCATAATTGGTATAGAATCTCTATTGTATGTGTTAAGTGCAACTTCTTTCGGGGTTGGGGGAGCAATTTTCTTCCCCCCCCCCATCCCCTAGTTTCCTAATTGCAGTTGCCACCCTCCACTTCAGTGTATAGCACTTGAATTATTTCTACAAGCTCGCCCTCCAATTTTTCCTCCTTTCCCTCCAACAATACCCTCAACGACTTAAACACTCCCTCCTCCATCGCCTCCAGTGCCTCCAAAATGACTTCCAAGGGGCCTCCGCCACCTGCACGGACAACAGAAAATCGGGATTCTTCCCCGTCGACCCGAGCCACCATTTCAGTCAATGCTCCTCCGAACAATGGAGAACAGTTTCGCGGAGTGGGTTTCGGCGTAACGGTGCCGTAATAGGACGCGAATCGAGTGTTGATCGCGGGTAACTGGAGAGAGAAATCGATGGGAAACGGGCGGCCGTTGGAACGATGCTAATGATATCTGGCGGCACGGAAGTCGCCGGGGATCGTCGTCTGAGGAAAGTCCGTGTCGGGTTCCGTCTCTCCCCGCTGGCATAAATTTTCAACGAGCCGCACTTTCAATGGCATTAGCCTGCATTCATACTTGCGCGGCTCTGTTGACAGAGCCATTTATATCCCGTGTACGGCGCAAATGAATCGGTAGCTTCAGTTTCTCCGAACGTGCCGCATCCACCTCTTCGACTCACGTCGCCGGCCCGGTGAATACGGAATTATTGACGGGGGATCCGTGCAAACGAACCGGGGAAGATGAATTAATATAGCGAGCCGCCTGGGCCGTGCTTCAAAGGGCCGACGTGTGATATGAATCCACGTTGCGCGAATTACGGGCGTGCAGCGCCGATCGAGGGGAGAATCGAAGGCTTTAAGGGGTTATACCTTAATAAGTCAGGCGGCCGAAAAGAGGCGAATGTTTGTGAATTTTTTTGGGAAAAACGGTAGCATATTTTTTTGCAGAACTTTTTGCACTGAAGAGAGCAACATTTAAAGAACATTTGGTAATTTTTTTGTAAAAAAATATTCACATTTATAATAAAGTAGCGACCCACATGCAGAAAGCTTTTTTGAAAATTTGATTTTGCGGTGAGTACTGCCATTCGGAAGCGGATTAGCTAAAATCAAAAAACCAAAAGGATTTCGTTAGTGTATTGATGTCGGATTCTTTTTTCTCGTGATTTTTACACGAAAAAATCAGGATTTCAATTTAAATAGCCGTCAGTTTGTTTTAAATTAATATTTCGGAAATTCCCTCCGTTAATCGGAGAATAGATTAATATCCTAACGAAATCTTTTTTGTTTTTTGATTTTAGACAATCTGGTTTTGAATGGCAGTGCTCAATGTAGAATCAAATTTTTAAAAAGACTTCTTGGATGTGGGTTGTTAATTTATTATAAACGTATATATTTTTCTACGAAAAAATTAACAAACGTTCTTCAAATGTTGCTCTTTTAAATGCAAAAAGTTGTGTAAAAATATATGCTACCGTTTTTCCAAAAAAAAAATCACAAACATTCCCCTCTTTTTGGTCGTCTGACTAGACTAGGTATATCCCCCTTAAGCGTGTGGATCCGTTAGGGGTTGACAGCCCCAAATTAACCACTACTTATGCCCATAATAATAATAATAATAATAATAATAAGTCTTTATTCTAATATTATAATAACACAAAATTTCAATCACGATCTTCGTAGCTCCCGATGAAGTATCACGAAAATCCTATTCGCGACTGACGGCACTATAAACGAATCTTTTCACCCTCACGGTCACCAAACTTCGACTGCAAAGTTGCAGAGCGAACACTCGCCGCGTGCCAGGGAATTTAATTTCGCCCCACGCGTGACAATAACGCCGTATATTTTCCGATGCTACACGCCTGTTTCACTTTCACGCGGAGGGGCGTTTCATTAAGCGACAGGATTCTCATAAACGAAGAAAACGAGAGTTATAAGAAAGCATTCGCGCGGACTGT
The DNA here is from genome assembly GCA_960531205.1 of Andrena bicolor. Classification (NCBI taxonomy): domain Eukaryota; kingdom Metazoa; phylum Arthropoda; class Insecta; order Hymenoptera; family Andrenidae; genus Andrena; species Andrena bicolor. Next base: position 14,086,052 of record OY482665.1, read on the forward strand.
GACATTGAGGGTGTTGCTAGCTTATTTCTTGTGAAATGCAGAATTAAAAAAAATTGAGAATATGTACTCAAATTGGCGCATTTTTACGAAATTATTTACCTTCGAGGAATTAACTTGATTAAATTTCGATTTGAAGGTGAATTTAATTTTTTTCAAATGGCAACTTATGTTTTTTTAAATGCGTAAGTTTGTGGGCTATTTTTTACGAGTAGAATGGCCAGTGGCGGATTTAAGAAAAAAGGCCCGGCTGGGAAAAGTTTCTGAGGGCCTATTTTTTCGGGAAAATGAAGACCGCCCTGTTAAATCCGCCACTGAGATTAGCCACACGGATTTGAGTTCGTATCAAGGTTGTAATTAAACAGTGCAAGCTATGGAGTAGCAAAAAATTATTTTTCAGTCTGCTTTATCGACTCTAACTCGCTTTACCACATTAGACAGACGAGTAGAAAGATGCAGTGGGTGGTCAGACGCGTGTCATTAGCGGTATGTACACCGAATTACGGAGTAGTGAAATCTATAGTACACTCCGCATGCTCAAATAGAAGAAACTTACAGTTAGAATTACAGCTAGACGGAAAAGTAATGTATCTAAATACAAAGTAGATTTCACTACTGTACGGTATTTGCGAAATAAATGGTTGCAAACTTTTTTTCAACTGAAATGATTTTTATTGCGTACTCTTATATCTCTACTATAAGTTCCACTAAAAGGTCATTTTTAGCAGTTTGTTATTTCAATAGTTATAATTTATTGAGAAAAAGGTCAACACTATATTTCAAAGAACTGTAAAATCCACAATTTTTTAAATTTTGAATAATCCTTCGACACACGTTTATGTAACACTAAAGTTTACAGCATACCCAAGTTTCAGCGAAATCCGAGATTATAGAATGGCCCTATAATACAGGAAAGAGACAATCAATGATTTAAAAATAAACAAAGAAACTCTTTGCATTTAAAAACGCTATTCTAATGAGGGTTGCATAATTCTCACCGCACTGTCAAAATGGTCTAAAGTCGAAGACGACGAAGAATCTGTATTACACTATCATCATCAAATATTATTTAAAATTTTCAATTAAAAAATTGCTGTTTTTTAACAAGAATTGTACGATTAACAATTTCCAGATATAACCTCGTACAAACCTAGATATTCAAGAACGGATTTTATCGCTTTAATAAATCAAAACACTCTCACCGCGACCGATAAAAGAATCTTAATCAAACACGGATGCAAGCTAACACGATTAAAGGAGCCTCCGAAGTGATTTCTCGCGAGGCCTCGTTCGATCACTCCCGCCGATGGGAGGACGCTTAATGAGCACCTTGGAGGAGGCGCAGTGAATTTTTAGTATGCTCATAATTACGTTGAAAGCCCGCATCACGGGGACCTTATTAGCCGGAGGACAGTGAATTAATGCCGAGGGGGGAGGAGGGGGACATTTTCTCCCGTAAGAACCACCCTGCCCCGTCTCTCACTCTTTCCCGCGATAAAGTCGGATTACGTTGGATGCAGGCGGACAATGGATGGGAGCCATTACGGACCAACTCGGCAACGTTTAGAGAGAATGGACGCGGTGATCTTTCCCCCATAACCCTATATCCCTAGGAACACGTTGTCGCGTCCCCTTCTCGAATTCTCTGCCTCAAGCCCGCCCGACAAATTAATAAAGTGGACCTTCGAACTTTGCCTGCGAGACGGAAGTGGGTCAGAGAAATATATATATGTGGAAACGGGGGGGTAGGAAACGGAAAATACAGCGCGGCGACAGAGGAGCCGCGGTTTGAATATATCGCCTCCACTTCGAATTGAAATGTTCGCTGTAAAAAATATCTCCCCCGGAACAGAAGCATCGAAGTGTCGCCGTTGGAGCGATACGGACGGTGCGCCGAACGCGGTCGGACGCGTAATTCGGGGGTCTGGGGGGAAAATGGTAAATGAAATTTGGAGGAGAGCCGGGTAAACAGTGGTTGGAGAGGTTCCAGCGTCTGAATGGCAGAAGTGACAGAAGGTTTCCGGGTCGATTGACCGAATAGAGCGAATTGTGAGAGCCGAAGGGAATGCGCCTGGATTCCTAATACGGCATTCCGTTTAATGCGGCGCGGCCATCTTCCATTGTGGACCCTCGCCGCCGCGTGATCCAGGTAAAATTGCGCGCCGGACGCTGAGGAGACGCTCGTTTCGAAATGTTGGAGGAACGAGGCTCCGGGGAGGTGGGACTTCGGTGCGTTTCGATCGATGACGAATAGTTAATGATGGAAACTCGAAATGGCGGGTTATGAAATTGTTGTGTGTGTTGCAAGTGAGCTGTGGTGGGATGGAATTGGAAGTTGGAGGCTCGTGGATGCGGTATGGATTCTAAATGTCTGATTCCTGAATTAAATTGCCTATTTTGGTGATATCTCTATTGGTTTGAAGGAGTAGTGACGATGAAGTAGTGAGGAAGAATTAGTGAAGAAGAATTATATAGTGAATAAGAACTAGCAAAGAAGAACTAGTGAAAATGAACTAGCGAAGAAGACCTAGTGAAGAAGAACTGATGAAGAAGAACTACGTATGTAGTGAAGAAGCAGTGAAGAAGAACTACGTATGTAGTGAAGAAGCAGTGAAGAAGAACTAGTGAAGAACTACTAGAGAAGAATTAGTGAAGATGAACTAGTGATGATGTATTAGTGAAAAAGAACTGGTGAAGAAGAAGTAGTGAAGAAGCACACGTGAAGAAAAAGTAGTGAAGAAGACTTAGTGAAGAAGTATTACTAGAGAACAACTAGTGAAGAAGAACTGTTGGAGATGAACTACTGAAGAAGAACTGTTGGAGATGAACTAGTGAAGAAGAACTGGTGAAGAAGAAGTAATCAAGTATAAGTAGTGAAGAAGAACTAGTGAAGAAGAACTGGCGAAGAAGAAGTACTGAAGAAGACCTAGTGACGAAAAACTAGTGAAGAAGAACTAGTGAAGAAGAACTGGTGAAGAAGAACTAGTGAAGAAGAACTGGTGAAGAAGAAGTAATCAAGTATAAGTAGTGAAGAAGAACTGGCGAAGAAGAAGTACTGAAGAAGACCTAGTGAAGAAAAACTAGTGAAGAAGAACTAGTGAAGAAGAACTGGTGAAGAAGAACTGGTGAAGAAGAAGTAGTGAAGAAGAAGTAGTGAAAAAGAACTAGTGACGAAGAACTATTAGAGAAGAACTAGAGAAGAAAAAGAACTAGTGCAGATGAACTAGTGAAGAAGAACTAGTGAAGAAGTACTAGTGAAGAAAAACTAGTGAAGAAGAACTAGTGAAGAAGAACTGGTGAAGAAGAAGTAGTGAAGAAGAAGTAGTGAAAAAGAACTAGTGAAGAAGAACTATTAGAGAAGAACTAAAGAAGAAGAAGAACTAGTGAAGAAAAACTAGTGAAGAAGAACTGGTAAAAAAGAAGTACTGAAGAAGAACTAGTGACGAAGAACTGGTAAAGAAGAACTCGAACTTACATGTCCGTGTGAATGTGTCCCCAATCCCTACACAGAAATATCACTAACACTTAGTTCTCAAGTAAATCAAGAATCAAGTCTGCAGCGTGCAGCGAAAGCCAGTCTAACGATAACTCCCCAAGTGTATCTGTACCTGTAATGAAATTTTGCCAGTTTGAAGTACTCGTTAAGCCTACTAAAATGACTTATGAACTCCTTTTTTGAATATAAATGAACAAATCGTAAGACGTTAGTATCCCAAATATTACTAAACAAAAAAAAGAAGAAATTAGTCGAATCTTCTACTAAAAAAACAAGTAACAATTTCCAGTAATTTTACCGAATTTAAGAATTCTTCCATCTCCGTTGCAGAACAATGGTAACGATCGTTTCTGAAATTCGTTTAAGGGATCTGCTATAGATACCTCATAGAAGAAAAAAACAGAATAGAGGCTCTAAATCCCACAGAAAAAGTTATTGTCTGTCTATTTCGATAAGAGTGATTGCCCAGGCGAAGCGCAAAGCGGGATGAAATTTAAAACAAATTCTTCCCCTTCATCTCCTTTTCTCAATCGGACTTACTAGAGGACCTATCAGGAATGGCCGGAGTCAAACTTCCAGCGTCCAATCTTTTCCGCCATTTCGGTATAATCCGCGAAACTTTTCCAATTGTGCCCACGCGCCGTACATAAACACTGTGTATTAAATTCTTTCTCCTATCTGCGAGTCTCCGATATCGAAAGCACACAGTCATTCTATCTATTGAGCTCCGGAGTGTCTAGAGCGAGCAAGACTTATCGCTGCAGAATTTTAAGCCTGCGGAATTGCAAGCTTAAAACTCGACAAAAAATTAGATTGCAGTTTTCAGTTCTAAGAAACTGTTATTTGTGATAAACTCGTCACCGGTGACCCAGGCGACACGAAACACGTTAAAACAAGAAATTATATATTCAGTCGCAGTGTATCATGCGCTGCACACTTGCGGGTAGCTTCGCAAATAATTTTGCACATGGAGGGCCATTAACAGTGGCGTCAATGATTCATTACCGTTTTTTTGAATAGCTATTGTGTGCCGCGTCCAGTAAATCGTAATGCAAAAAGCGTGAATTGCTTCTGCGTGAAAAGGGGAGGTGCGATTTTATAAGTGGGTCACGTAGTTTCCCCCCAAAAAACGACAACGAACGCAACACTGCAATACTTTATTTCCATCTATAACCCTGGAATCCATTAATAGCATCATTAAAAACACAAGCAAGCACCGAGGCCGCATTCGAATCCTTAAATTTCAACATCAAACGAAATCATCGATCAATCGAACAATACTAAATCTCGTTCCCTCATCCGCAACCTCCTTCACGGCAGAACCGCGCACTTACGAGCAAAGCTACGCGAACGTGACCGCCGTCGATGGATCTCGGGGGAGCAGCCATCAAATTACGAAATAACGCCGGCGAGCGAAAGAGGAATAAACGAGGGACTGCATTTTTCAATTAGCGAGGCATACAGCTTTCTTTGGCGCGGCCGAACGTCACAACACACCGCGCAAAAAATTACATTAACGTTGCGTTATCAGGAGCACGCGTGCGATGGGATCGAAGGAGGAAAGAAGAAGGGAACGGTGGGCGCATGCGCGAGCGAGGGCGGCGCGTTCGAGCATCGTGGCGGGCCCGAGCGGTGTTCATTCAGTTCGCCGGCACTATTTGCTCGTCGCGGTGATCGTCCTTCGAGCGGAACACTCTCTCGCGAAACCGTCCCGTCACGTGTCAGCCGCGACGCGCCGATATTCCCGCGTTCCGCGATTCCCAGTGCCGATCTTACCGCGATCGCGACCTTTCGAAACGAATGAACGTGATCGAAATCGTCGAGCGATCCCGAAGTGCGTGAAAAGTGTCGCGTACTACACGCGATCGCCCGAGAGACATTCTCTCGCGCGGAAACGTACGAGCGCGCCCGAAGCGCGACGAAAGTTACGAGGCGATGCGCTCGCGAACTGACAGCTTCGGCTAACGAGACGCGACAGGTTATGTCGCGTGCCGGCGGTGTATCGCCTTTCTCGTCCCACGGGGACCGCGTGCTCATTGTTACCGGGGAACAATACGAGAGGCAAGTGAATGGAAAAGCCGGCGAAGAATTCCCGCGACAGCTCGCGGGAATAATGAAGGAAACGAAGCGATAGATCGCTTCTGGGGCTCGATTGCTCTCGTTTTCGTCGTGTTGCTCGGAGAAATGCCGCGGAAGGAGCTGAAAGGAATAACGGCGGAACGCCGGCGAGTGGAAAAAAGTATATACGGGCGGTAAACGAGGGTAATATTGAAGCACGATACGCGACGCGAGGCGTTCAGTGTCGGCGTATTACTTGTGTATCGCGCGGGTAAAGGAAATTCAGTGGGAAATCGTTTGCAAGCGTTCGTTAAAGGCGCTGGAGGAATAATGTGGGATGGGGATTGATTCAGTCGAGGTTATTTACGGGTTTAATTGTGAAGTGGGGACGGAAAGGGTCGTGGAATAAAATTGAGATAGGGTGTCGAGAGGAGTGTAATTAAGCGGGACAATTACTGTCGAGGAAATTACGCACGGAGGTATGTAAGCATTTCGGCAATCGGCGTGTTTGCGGAACCGGAAGGCAGGGTTCGTCGATACCACGATAGACAGGACGGATTTCGGAATCGATTTGAGGTCTCGTTGATCCTTCGATACTCGTCGCTCTAATTGTTTCACGCGTGCAAAGTTGTAGTAATGAAAAATCGCTAATCGGTTGCACGTTTATCTATTTTTTCGGTTAGGTGTCTATGTTGTCGGGTAGTGAATATTTTCTTTTTGCTCGAAAGTCGCAATAGGTTGTTTCGTAGAAAATTTTTATAATTGAGAGATAACACTATCAATCGCAGATATAATTTATTTATTTAGAATTCCATATATTTTCTTACAAAGAGGTCGATGATCAAGTTCGTTGCGAAAAGATTATCGAAATTAAAGTAATCGTTAAAAGGTCGTGCGAATGATCACTGAAGGCGGACGCGAAATCAGTATATATTTCGAAAAATGATAATTGCTAACGCCGATGCGGTTGGGGTAGGTCGGTTCGCGGGAGTAAGTCATAGCTCATTGAGACCTACGATCAAGCGGAACGAAGCTGAATTAGATTCCGAATAGATTTCGATATCGCTCGAGTTAATTGGTGTTAAGTGACCGTGCCAAGGTAAATACTTGAGGTGCCGCGTCCCACATATGTGCAGCGTTAAACGAGCAATAAACATAACGAAGCCGTAGTACAAAGGAAACGGGTCAAAAATATTTGTCTCCCGTTGAGAAAACGCATTTCCCCATTTCTATCACCTTTCCTACTGGTTACCTCTCAATTTCCACCCTTAAATCCATTTTCATTAATTACAAAATACACTGCCATTCATAAATATTAAGACACCTGTTATATTTACATAAAACGTGACGTTTCGTACAGACAGAATACTTTTCACTGCTTTCGATTTAAAATACAAAACAAAGTAAAATTAGTTAAAATTCTTGCATAAAGCAACGTTATTGCACAATTATTGAAGAGTCCTTCTAGAAAACACTGTGACTGTCAAAAATCAAATTCTATACTACAGTATAACCATAGAAACGTAGAATATTTTTTGATACTTACAGTTTTTTCTACAAGAATTCAAATTATTACGCACAGTGTAGATATCTTAAATTTATAAACGGCATTGTATATTTCCCGCTCAAAGCTTCAATTAATTAAATCCAATTCGTTTAAAAAAAAAAACAGAGAAACGAATCCCCAAAGTGTCCTCAACGTTGGTTAAAAATCCGCGAAGCGTGGAAGAAAAACGGCCCTGCTTCGGCCGTGGCAGCGACAAGGGGCCGAATTGATCGAACCCGAATCGGCCAATTCGAACAAATCAGCGAACGAGGCGGAGTGACGGACGTACACGGAACCGTTTCGAGCGAGCGTCATTAATCGCCCGGCGTTCGTACACAACCTACGATAGAACACTTCGTGAACCGTCGGGTCTCCGTGGAAGGTGAGAAGGCCACGGTGGTAGGAGCCTATAATGTCACATAACACCGTGGCGTTAAAGGGAGCCAGGCAGCTGAAGGTGACTTCATCCGACGCGACCGGCCAGGCGTTCCTTTTACGATCCCCGATGGATTTTCTCCGCTCGCTCTCGCGTACCTCGCGACGGCACTGTGTCGTCGTGTGCGACGCGTCGCCGCGCGTTCGCGTCGGCTTGAACGTCAAGTTGCCTACGTAAAGGGGGTTGGCCGGAGCGTGATGCGACACACCATAAACTTGGGCGATCGGCGAATACGCCAGTTGGCCGGCGGGTGCCCGCGGATCGAGGGGCGCGGTAGGGCGCCCGTAGTGTTCCACGCGAGCCGCGAACAGGGCCGCGTAACCGTTGGCTACAGCGAGGATTGGCAGTTGATGGTGCGGCGGAGTCACGGGGACGCGCTACGCGGCGAAGTGCACGCTTGAAGAAAAAAAACACAAACAAACGTTGGGCCGGCGAACAGCGGGCACGAAAATGTTGTCCACGGTGTCCAGTGTCGCGTTGGAATTGAACTCGTCGTACTACGCTACGGTGTTCGGCAGCGATGACCATGATGGATTGTCGGGTACGCTTTGCGCGATGGTAGTCTTGAGTTTGGTAGTTGTGTTGTGGTCGGTTGTTTGGGACGAGGCGTAGGTACGGGGGTAAGGTAAAATGGTACACTGGGCTCGTTCGATTGTGGCAGCGTGACTTATAGGCACTTTGATTAATGGCCCTCAGGGGTGGCCTTTTTCTTCGGGAACATTTGTACAATATGTCCGGAACATGGCTCAGGGCACCGCTGTGTTGTAGGGTTTATTGTAGAATACTTTTGTTTCGTGAGGACCATGCACGTGGAATAAGGAAAATGGAATTAATTAAATTTAGGGGGTCCTTCCGGTTAGACGGGTTGAAAAATTGATTTTTTAAACCATTTTTCGAAAGTAAATATCCTCGAGAATGTACATTTTCATGGAAAAATTCCGATTATTTTAGCTTGTGTTGAAGCATTTTTTAGGGAACGTAGAAGCTCAGTGTCTATAGATCAAAGTTTTGAAGGCATTTTTCTCAAAACGTTATTCTTTCTCATTTTGAAGATAAAATCTCAAAATCTATTGGACCGATTGCTTTATAAATTTTACTGCTTATTCTGCACACGTATGACTCTCGCAGGGACTACAACCAAGTATTTTCATTGAGTCCAACCTACTTTTAAAATTGAAGATAGCAACAGAAAGAAGCCAAAAATCATTTTTTTGCAATTTGGCCGCCATTTTAATAATTTTGAAGATAAGTCACTAATTATAGTCCGAGCGATAGCGACAGTCATACTGATCAAGAATCTGTTTGGATTTCTGGATTCAGATAAAACAGCTGAAATCGCCTCCAAGAACGAGGCATGAATTTTTAAACATGTCATCAAGACCGCTGTCAAAAGCATTTTAAAAGCAATAATTTTAATACTTTCATATTTTTTATTTACTGCAGAAATGTAGTTTAATAAATAGAAAAACTTTTATTCCATTACTATAATTACTTTCATCGCAATAAATTCCTGAAAATCATTGAATTTATGAGCGCGCTAACCGGAATGACCCCTTAATTTCTGTAGAAGCACATCTCGCGTATTAACGTATTAAATTATTGGCTAATGGTGCTGGGGTGTTTTTGGACCCAAGCGTAATGTTACCGAGTGTAATTGCATAACGAGGAAAATTTTAGAAATTTATAAAATTACTTTTCTACTGCTATAAGAAAAAGAAAGTTAATTAAAATAGTTAGGTATGGGTCCAAACTGACCCAGGTACCCACTTCCGGCTATTCACCATAATGGCGAGGGTTCAATCATAATAATTCATTTCCTCATGAAGTAGAAGTTTTCTAGATGGAAACTCGAAATGTTCGCGAAATAAAAGGGTCTACCGTTTAAAGTAGGCCACTAATCCTCGTGCAAATATGTCGGGACGGCTAGAATCGAGTGAGCTGACTGTACAGTCGGGTTATTTGATTGTGGATACTCCGATACAAATGCACGGTGGAGGGTGGACCACTTCGCGTGATTGGTAGTGGTTTTGTGACGGTTTTTACAATAATTCGTGAATATAGGCGTGAGTATGGCTTTGCAGTAACACCATACCTACTCACAGAATATTGTGGAAGAGTTGGCGAAATGGATACCATCAGTGTGAAGTTGGGCCACTCTCCGTCGCGATTGCAATACTTGTGGCATTTCGGAGATTATTTTAAATGCCTGTAGAATATATTTTAATGTAATTATAATAATAATGGATTTCATTGCTTTATTGATGTAGAAGCATTATGAACGCAGTATGTATCTGTGAAAGCGTGAAATTTGTAAAATTTGGAATTCTCGAGATATTGACCCGAATACATAATAAATCGAACCTGCAAATTCAAAAAATTCTGAAACTTTGTGAATATGTAGGGGATTTCCTCCTCATTACAACGCAATTTTTTTGCTGCCCAAATTCACTCGAAGGGGATGAAATTAACCCCTGAAAATTCGACTATTTTCCGATTTTGTGTTATAACTCGCGAGCTGTAAGAGATAGAAAAAAAGTTTCAAGACAAGAGTTATTTCTTTTAATTAGATCTATCATTTGGTTAAAAAATAATCTACAGTTCACGAGTTACAACACAAAATCGGAAAATTGCCGAATTTTCAGTGGTCAATTCCACCCCCTTAGACTAAATTTAGGCACCAAAAAAAATGCGTTGTAATCAGGAGAAAATCCCATACATATTCACAAGGTTTCAGAATTTTTTGAATTCCCGGGTTCGGGATCTTCCCTTGTTAGTGCACAAATATTGTTTGTCCACTTTTAGGGTTTTCGAAAAAAGCCGGTTTAAACATGCAATGGTGCATAAAATTGAGGGTCTTACAATGAAGAAAACTATTATGTTTTCACAAGTTTATGAAGTATATATAAATGTGATTTTTATACAGCATAAAGAAGCAGTCAACAACTATTTGTTGCATATAAAAACTCAAATTTCACAAATAGTGGACATACAAAATTTCTACACTAAGGCATCGACATTTTAACCGAGACAAGTGACGAGGTTTTAAAATAAGTTTGACGCGAAGGGTATACCTACTCATGTTTCAGTGATCGAGTCCGAAAATGCGACGGCATATGCAGACCTGTATATGCTGCCTGGTTACATTCGCATGACGTCCATGGTTGTCTGTATAATAGTGATGGTCCTTGGAATAATAGGAAATCTTATGGTAAGTCGATTTCGCAGCGATATAACGAATATGATTACCTATAATGTTATGCAAGGGCGTTGCTTTATGATGATCAGTTGCAAACAAAAACATTGCTTTTAATTAAATGATGTGTATACATCGCGATGTGAATTTGCATGATTAATTGAAGAACGTAATACTACGTAGTTAATACTTTAAGCAATAATTTAATATTTTTAATGTTACATTGGCCACCTTTAAATATCCTTTGTGGATTTTGGTCCGCAGTAACGTCTCTGTACACTTCTGTTAATTCTAATTTTAATTTTAGTGTTATTAGTTTATTAGTTCTATTATTTTATTGTTTGTTTATTTTTGTACTGGCTTTTCTTCTATTTTCTTTTCTTTTCTTTCACACTATTTCTTTGTTAGCTTTATTAATTTGTTTTTTGTAAACTAAAGTGTCTTTTCTCGTGGAATATATAATAATAATAATATAGCATGCTACAAAATGCATTCAATTCTACTTGAAGAAATAACGCGCTGTTACATGGTCAATAGGATGTTCACCTTTCGTTCAAACGTAGTATTACGTGATTAATCAAATCGTTACTGTGTGCTAAGAATATAGTATTACGTGGTTAATGATATCACCACAACTCGGTAATATGAGGCATTGAGAATAAAATCGGACTAACCCACATTTTTTTGCGGAATTCAGTTAGTAGTGGTAATTTAACCCAACAGGCTGTTCTTATCATATAAAATGGGAAAAATTAATTTTTCAATTTAAAACTACGTGCCTTAATAAAACCACTTGTTGCATTGAAATTTTTTGGTGACATCTGTCTGCAAATTATTATAATTAAAATTAAATGGAAAGTTAATTATTTCGTTAGTAGGAAGCGTTTGAAATAGTATTTATCACAAGCTAAAAATTATTACTGCTCTGGCAGCAATGCCTGAAGAACAAAATATTGTTGAAACACTATTTTTTGGACGGCCTATTTCTTCGTTTACCGAGTACTAAGGATAGTCCGTTGTTGCTCTCAATGCCTCACATGTAAGACTACATGGTTACCGATCTAGCCACGATTCCTTAACCCTCGGTTCTCACAGTGTGCCAAAATGACTCACAATTTTGACTTTGAGGTAAAATACTTTCGAAGCATCATTGAAAATGGTATTGCTGCTTAAACACGATAACACTTCAAAATTTTAAATATCAATTTTGAACGACGAATATACATATATTCTACAATGTTCAAACTCTATCACAGAATTTTTGCGACTTAATTTAACAAATAGTCTTTAAATAGCAGCTAATTAAAAATTGGCTTGTTTCGAATCGACTACGTTCGCAAAAATGGGTGTAACACCTAACTAGTGGTGGAGAACTATCGATGGTACTTACGATAGTTATCGATGGTTTTCACTATCGAAAACTATAGATGGCTTATTCTCACTATCGATAATTATCGGTATTGAAAATCGTTAAAAAATAATAACAGCTGAAATTCAGAATCCCAAATTTAATTTGTAATATTATTACAAATTTCGATAGTGAGAACCATCGATAACTATCGTAAGTACCATCGATAGTTCTCCACCACTACACCTAACCCTCGGATTAAAACGTAGTACATACTACGTGGTCAACGAAACCTCCACGGTTCATTGAAACGCAGAACTACGTAGTCAGCTGACTCCACACAGTTCGCTAAGAACGTAGCACTACGTGTTCATCAAATTCCCTGCGAGTTTTAAAAGCACGCAGCACCACATTAATTAGCAAATTTACACTCCGCAATCTTTCCCCCGTTTCTATTCATCTTCATTGAAAAAGCACACCCGTCGGTCTCCCTGAAATCCAACATTCTTCGTGACCCGGCAAAACCCGTGCGCTACATCAGCAGCTTCTTCCATTCGCAGGTGCCGTTAGTCGTGTTCCGCGGCAAGGACATGCGGAACAGCACGAACATCTTCCTGGTGAACCTGAGCGTGGCCGACCTCTGCGTCCTCCTCTTCTGCACGCCCACGGTCCTCGTCGAGGTCAACTCCGGTCCGCAGATCTGGCCACTCGGCGAGCACATGTGTAAGTCATGCTCTTCGTACCTATTATTACACGCGGCCCGATTCGGGACGTTAACGCCCGCGCCGCCATTCCATCATCCCAACCGCGTCATCGTGCAACGAGCACGCATCAGAGAAGCGACTGATCGGATTCCCTGGATCGGGATTCCAACTCGGATCTCCGGCTTTCCAACCGACTACTCTAATCATTAACCCTTCGTGGTCACGTCTTTCATTAATCACAAATTGGTCACATTGGGTTCGCTGCACTCTAGCGTCATTTTTGAGTTACCATTTTCGTAATTTTGAATCTTTTAATTTTTCGGTGGTAATCGTACATTCGTAATGCTCTAATAGACTTTTTCTGTAAATGTAAATTTTGATAACGGTGAAATTTTTATTTAAGAAAATAAGTTGTGAAGGAATGGGAATTTTTGGTAAGATTCATCAAATTCTTAAATTTGAATATTAAGTTCTAAAAAAGAGCGATTTTCCACGGTTATAGAAAACTTGAAAAAAGAAATTGTATATATTATTCAGCGCTGTCGCTATCTTTATCGAAAAATTTTAATCGAAAAAGGTTTTTTGTTACTTAGAAATAAATTCCCCAAGATGCGGTATTTCTTAACCCAGCCAAGGTGGTCTAACTCTTTAAGGGGGGATTCTTGTGTAACAGCCGCGGTAATTTTTTTTTTAAGAAATTATTGTTAATCCAATTTTTTATTTTTTTTTTCTTTAAAGTGGATCAATCTCAGCGTAAAGTATCTAATTTTAAAAAAAATATTTTCTGCAAGTTTAAAGATGCCTCCTTATATCCCAAAAGAGTTTAATGCAATATACCCAACAGTTTTTTAAAAGAAAAATTGTAAATATCAGTTATTTAGAGGGCTGTTAGACTAGAATCCTCCCTTAAGAGGATAGTGGAATATTTCAGTTTCAGAAAATCGGTTATTTTTTCACTGATTTTGAAAGTTTTATCCTTTATGAACATTTAAAAAAAAAATTCATAACGAAATTCAAATAATTGTAGAAATTATAACAGCGAACGTAATTGAGTGCATCGTTGAGTAACGGCCTCGCAGAGCAGTATTGGCATAGGGGATTTAATTTTGAAGCTGTTTTTCCCGAAACACAATTTTCAAACACGGTGTACATCATAACTCTTGAACCAATGCATATTTTCGCTTGAAACTTTTATTGGACGTGTAGAATTCCGTTCTCTGCAGAGTGGAATTCGCGCATCAACATTGGATGTTTGTGAAACATTTTATACCTAATTAAAGGCGATATTTTTCCGTGAAAATTAATTCGTGTATAACTTCCACAATTTTTGTTCAAATCCATCGGCAAATTTCCACTCTGTAGATTTCCGTGTATAAAGTACTCACCCCAAAGCATTTTGTTTTCAAATGATTGGCTCACCTGAATCGATGCACACCACTTGCAGTGGCGTGCCGTGCGGGGCTATATTCAACGATTAATAACTTCGACAATTTTATACATTCCGACGATTTTTTGGGGGGTAATTACTCGCAAAGGTGTGCACAATAGATTGTGAAAAGCACGACTGTAACGATTACTCTGTATTAAATTAATTTAGCGTCAAATAAACTAACGATTTCACTTATCCAAAAGTCCACAACCCCCTCGAGGGGGTAGGTTACCCTCGATAGCCCTAAAACAGGCTTTTTTTCAAACGCAAATTGCAATGTGATAAATAACAAGTAAAGGAAACGTTTTCTTCTAGTTCCAATCGTCATTAAATTTTCATCCAAATCGTTGGAGCGGTTTCCGAGATTTTTACTCACAACTTTGATATACATAGACATATTTAGACTTTTCTTCTTTTGCGTTAAAGCTCATAGAATAACGATTAAAACTAAAAACAAAAACGTTGTTTCTACTGTTATTTATCACTTTATAATTTGCGTTTGAAAAAAGGCCTATTTTAGGGCTATCGAGGGTGACCTACCCCCTCAAGCTGTACAGAGAAGACGCCGAGACTCTTTTCTCCTATTCAGGTCTATCGCGATCAGACGTCGATCTCGCACGCTCGAAAGTCACGTCGCTGACACCACACGTTATTGCAAGATTTCTCTATCCCCGTCATTTTAAGCCGGTGCACGTGAAATATTCGTCGAAACACGCCCCGCGCTCGCTCGCGCCGTCGGGCTTGTTTATTTGAGGAGCGTTCTGAATAACGAACTCTCCGAAAGAGCTCCACGCGGGGAGCAGCCTTTGATACCCTCCCCTGTTTGCAGTCCCTCCCCGCGGCGCGTCACACAAATGCTACTATGCAGGCGCCCCCCGAGGGGGTGGATGCCCCGGCACGCCGGGTATTCAAGCTTTTATTGAAGCTTCAGTATTATTCAGAAAAATGAGAGGCAGCCTCGCATCCCCCTTCCACGGTCCATGGGTAAAGACGCACCTGTAGCCTGTTTAATATTCACGATTCATAATACGAGTTGTGTCGCGATCGCTCGGCCGGGGATCATTCGGATAGATAGCGCAGTTTGTACGCGAGCGGCGGCGGGGCGCGTGCTGGGGGATCTCTGGGAAATCGGTGCTGGACGGGAACGAGTGGCCGTCCGCTGGCAAATTAATTTCCTCCCGGCGAAACACTCCGCTCGTCTCCATTAACCGTTCGAGTCGGCTTCGTATTCCATTCGGGCGGACGGGGGAATCCCACGCAACCTTTAATTTCCATCGGCTTAAGGCGGGTTCACGCGTACCAACTAATAGTTACTAGGTTCTCAATAAACGTTACTCTTTTTATAAAATAATAATTCGTTGGCAAGGAAGAATTAATTGAGAAGGCAAAGTATTTTTGTACACGGTTGCATATCAATTTCTTATTTAATAAATATTAAAAATTTTTACTATAACAAACAAATCCGTGAGGTTAGCGTCAGTGGTAAAGAATATTTTACCACTTTATTTCCCCCGTTTTGCAATGAAGCAGTTCACAAATGTCGAAGAGACAACAAATCCACCGATAGTGGCGCCACTGAATCGTCACGGAACGAATACGTGTGGACCCGCCTTTAGACCGCGCGACGGAATCCCACGCAACCTTTAATTTCCATCGCATTAAGGCGGGTTCACGCGTACCAACTAATAGTTACTAGGTTCTTAATAAACGTTACTCTTTTTATAAAATAATAATTCGTTGGCAAGGAAGAATTAATTGAGAAGGCAAAGTATTTTTGTACACGGTTGCATATCAGTTTCTTATTTAATAAATATTAAAATATTAAAAATTGTTACTATAACAAACAAATCCGTGAGGTTAGCGTCAGTGGTAAAGAATATTTTACCACTTTATTTCCCCCGTTTTGCAATGAAGCAGTTCACAAATGTCGAAGAGACAACAAATCCACCGATAGTGGCGCCACTGAATCGTCACGGAACGGATACGTGTGGACCCGCCTTTAGACCGCGCGACGGTCCTCCGCCGGACGCTGCACCGGGGAAGTGTAACTGCTCGAAAACATTTGGCCGTTTGGAAGCGAATGAGAAAATTGCATTCCCACTTGATATGGTAATATTGTTAACAGCAGGGATAAAGGGAAGGGCGAATATCGTTCTGCTCTTTCTGGGTATATCGCGTGGGTTGGGAGGGTCGAAGGGGGAGATTTAAACGAGGCAGAGCCGCTCGCGTTATCGAGTGCGCCTTTTCTAATTTAATTAGGCGAGCTTTCGTTGCGCCTGGAGAATTTGAAATGGTGATAGTAGTGGACTCGAAGTAGTTGTTGGTACGTGCTTACATATTTATTTGTTTATGAATCGTCTTCTAAATAGGGGAAGTGCTCCCCCTTACTGTAGGGTATTTGATATTATTAGATGAAGCTTTAGCATTCTTTTTTTTTAGGAAATTGTTCCTTTGTGGTGTAAAGTTTATTTTCAATTTCACTTGATTCTGGGGGTGAAATTTGTTTTTTGTCAAAATAGACGAAATAGACTTATAAGTTCTCCAACGAATTTCTATGCTGTGTACACCGGCTTTTATTCAAGAGATGACTTTTTAATCATGACAAACACGGAACGAGTCGCAACGCGCCGTTTCTATTCCAGCTCGGCGAAGAAGTAGCCTCGGAAATTGAATTATCGCTGCCATTTGTTACAAAAACTGCAATTACTTCTAGTCGTTCGTCTTCGACCCGCCGTTTGTACAGGGTGTTTCGTAATAAATGGTACAACCGAAATGATACTTCTGGGTGGAAACAATAACTGGGAAATATGGAGTGAAAGTTTCAACCATGAATGGTAACAAAAATCAGATATTTCCATTGGAAGGAATCGTATCTTAAAATGTATGTGTTAGTACTTAAACTTTTGTTCGAATGTTCTCCCGTTCGAATGCTTTTTTCTAAATTTTACACCAAGTTTATTTGCAATCAATCTTCGATTTAAAGGAAATTTTTAAATTTTCGTACAGGCTCAGATAAAAAAAAATTAAAAAGACGACCTTCACTATTTTCTTCGCTGTTCCGAAAATTTGCAACTTGTTTCCAAAACGACGAAACACGTCACCTAGTAAACTAATCCTTCTAGTTACTAAAAAAAACTAAAGTCGTTTGGATCAATTTTAAAAAAGTTATTCCGTTTTAAAGTATTGTCCTTTCTATAACAATCGAAATGAATACCATTCAGACTACATTAGAATAAAATTCACATTCCAAGCGTTAACATTTTATACCCAGTACCTATTTATATAACGCCATCAAAGAGGAAACATGTAATATCAACTATTCCGATATTAACAAGAATATACAAAGTTACAAAATCTATAATAATAAATTCATATTACTTTTCATTTTTAATATTCTTACTCAATTTTATTACATTTTTAATTTCTTATCAAAACGATAACATCTCCCTATTAATTCGGATAGAGTCTCTGCCATATAAAGTTACTTATTCAGACACGTAAAAATTCGAGTTTCAAACTTTCTTTCGCCACAGTAGGTCCTCCACAAAATCCCCGTACAAGGCACTAAAACAAGCTGATGAATCTCGCGAAATGATGGCAGGGGAACGTACCTACCAGCGTCTTCGACGTACCCTCGTGATTTCGAGTCTGCTGTGCGCGAAACGTTGCGCGCCTCGAGTAGCAAAAGTCGAGTCCCTCCCGCGCGACTAAACGCAGCTTTTATCTAGAGTGCACGTTCCAGGAACCGCCGCGGACTTCCCTCGAATGTACAAAAAGTGTCTGACCCCGTTCCGAGCGCGTTTTTCGTGGAAATCACGAGTTATCGCGCGAGCGTGGCCACTGGGCGCGTCCCGCCAACGTCTCCGGTTTTTTGAAACTTTGATAACGAAAGTTGCGGTGTGTTATGGGACGCGGGACTCTGTATGCTGGAAGGGAGTGCGGGATAACTCCGCTGTACATGTAAATGTCGAGGAAAATTGTATACGAAGAATTCCATTTTGTGGTCGAATACTTAGTTTGTTATTCCTGGGACGTTGTTGGAACTTATGAGAGACCATTGGTGGAACATTCCCCTGAGAATACTTTTACGTTTTACTAGCAAAATACCTGTGCTTCGCTGTGGTATAAATTAGTCTTTCTAAAATTAATTTTACAAGTAACTGGAGCTCTCTCTTTCTCTCTGCATCTGGGTTTTGGAACGATTTTTTTTTTTTTTTAATCTGGTTTTCGAATTTTACAAATTTGTAAAAAAAATGGTTTTTGAAAACCAACAAACCCTAATGTTAGTTAAGTGTTGGAGCACTTGAATGTTTGTTAGTTTGAGGATCATTTTACCCGAGAATTGAAAATTCACTCTGAAAGAATTAACTGTAGTGATTTGCTACACGTCTTTCCCTTAATTGAGGGAAGTAGAATGGTGTACAGAGAATGGAGAGGAGTTTAGCTTCCTTTCAGCTTTATCCCCAAGGAAATTGTATCAAATGGTTATACGTTGATTAGGATTGTTCAGGTGAAGTTCCTTGGAGTGCAAGATGAAAATGGGGATTAACTGAAGGTTTTGCGGTATCTTGAGGGAACCATAAGTCTCTCATCCACTAAAAATAGCAGGGCACTATGGAAATAATAGTAAAACTCTTAGATCCCCTTTTTCACCCCTATCCCCAACAAAATTATTCCAAACAGTTTCTCAGTTTCAAATTAAATTCCTAGTTTAAGAAAAATAGATATGAACTAAAACCTCTTCAACACCTTAAGTCTTAAGTGATCCCCAAATTCACTCTATCCACCAAGAATGCAATATTCTTAACCCTTCGTTGACACTCTGGGTGTGAGCCACCCATGAACTGATTTTGACACTCTGTACCTTCCATATGCAAAATAAGTACCTCTTTCCAAAGCTGACTTACAAACTATTTTTTCCTCAAAATATTATATCCGAATAACCACTCAGTAGATTTTTAACTTCTAATTCTGAAATTTATAAAAGTTACAAGCTTTTGAACATTTCCTTCGTGTTTTCTGGACATATGGGGTAATCTAGATTTTTTTTGCAAAAACTGTGGTAAAATGTCAATCAAAAAACTATTGGAATACATTCTAGAGACCCTGAAATTGACCCATGATTTTTTTCATAACAATTGGATTCTTTACACGAGAGTGGCAGACGTTAAAAAATTGTTCTGGCTGTGAGCCACCCAGGTGTGTGAAACTTGATCGAAAAAGGAGCTGTGTCAACGAAGGGTTAAAGCAAAAACGAAGCTTTTAAGCTTTCACTAAAATTGCTAACAATAATTACTATTTCAATAAAACTGTTTCTTTCAAACCAATCATCGACTCCCTTTGAGATATCAGACTCCAAACAGAATTCAACGTTCCATGGAAAACCACGATCGACTTCACCTTCATCGAAACACGTTGCAATGGTATCTTCAACTCGTTGGAAAATTCCCATAAATGCAACGAGCTCCTGCGGCAGCCAACCACCCAGAACCCGCCCGCCCTGTTAATTCATTAACGCATCTGATCACGCGAAGAGCACACTGCGAGATAAAGGGAAGCTAGGATTTTTAAGTCCCCCCGTAGGTAGTCGCGGTTAATTACGGTGGAGTGGCAACGCTTACCTCGCTCTGCATGGGAATCCCACCTTTCCCTGTACTCCGCAGCATTAAAGCCCCCATCAGCTAATGCGCGCTGAGGATACCTAGCCCCGCGGAACCGCAATCACCGAGATTTCTCGCAGAACAAAGCGCGTCGCCGGCGAAATTCCCAGATAAAGATGAAACCTTCCGCGGCGTTCGTCGATCACGAAATACGCGGCCGTTACTATTTTTAGCAACCGCGGAAGCTGTTGCCACTTGAGATTTATTCGGTGTAACTACCAATCGATTGCAAACCCCCTGTACCGCGAAATACGTTGGCGTCGTTATTTTTAGCGAGCACGGAATCCCTCGCAACGGAGTGAATTAATTGTAGCGGGCAGTTCGAGCTGTACTGCTTCGTTGCGAAATAGGGTAAGTTGGCAGGAATTGCCTGGCTGGGCTCGAGTCAGAACTCTTTCCCCAGCTTCCCTTCGAACGGCTTAAAGGATAAAAGACGGTGGAGATTTAAGATATTCATGGACTCTTTGGTCAACGGGGACAACCACCAGCGGCTCTGGAAAACTGCTAGAGGTTTTCGTTACATCATTCAGGGTTTTCCAGGCAACCCCTTCGGTGGTACGAGCGTTAGAACGGGTTCCATGCTTCTTGTATCGGTATCGTGAGGAACAACAGTTTCTAATGTGTTGCGCAACGGACAAGTTTCGAACAGGGTTTCGTGTGGATCTTCCCGACAGTTTCTATCAAATTAGTGCTGCACGGGGGGTTGTTCGGTGGAGATAGTTAGCTATTTGGGATCTGCTTTAAAAATCTGTAACTTGGTTTGCTCCTCGACATAAGCTTCCTAAATAGTAACTTTTTTTATAAACGATAGTAGACACTTGTTTTATTGATCTATCAGGTGTCTTATCCCTATGACTTAAGATGATTTCCTCTACGAAATAAAAATTAAGGGCCCATTCTACTTTGCCGGTCGAAACAGGGGTCTATTTTCATGATTCTTTTTTTAAACAAATGTGCGGATTATAATGGTCTCTTTTTTTAATGTTTCTTATTCCTTGCTGTGTGGAGTTGTATTTTTCATGTTTCCAAAATATAATTACAAATGTGTGAATTTATGACAGGATCTTGTCAGCTAGCATCCAACACCGGAAGCGATCGAAACATAAAAAATAAAAAATTCTTATGTCAACTTAAAGAAAAACAGATGTTCTTCAATTTAGTTTACGGTTTTTATCATACTTTAATTTATTCAATTTTTGCAAACCTCCAAAACCGACCGGTTCCTGGGAACACAAAAAAAATTCTTTATAAAGCCGTAATTTTCTTATTTACTAAAATTATTCAAAAATTGAATGTATCTCATCTCAATTAAACTTAAAGAGCCCTTTTACCCTGTCTTCACCACTGGTCAGTAAACCGGCAGAAGTAGCCCCTTATCACAATCCCACACAACACCACAGATCCCCAGTTACCAATCTACAATGATCAGTTACAGTCTGGAAACACCCCCAAGGAACACCCAAACAAGATTTCCCTAGATCCACCTGTCCTCCTCTCCGCGCGGTTACTCATTGGAAAGCCCTCGTGCCGCGTAATCGTGAATCCTCGGCGGCGAGATCGCTTTCTCGGTGATGAACGAGCCTTCAACGTTAGAACGCGTCCCCGGGGATCGTGTCGAGGGTCTTAAGGAGATTCGAGGCTGAAATGAACGGGTAAGGGACGCGCTCAGTCTCCTGCAATCTTTATCCCACCTTGGTAACTGATCATGTGAAGATTCTCCCGGTTGCGCGCAGCAGATGCGAGCCACCGCGACGGGAGCTGAAATTTTGGTCCCGCGCACAGGATTAATTAACGCCTCCGGCCGAGGATCCTCTAGGTCGGGCCCTAGACGCTCGTTTCACCCGTTACGCAAGCACTTTTAAGCGGGCAAGAGCCTTGTTCTAGGGAAATTCAGCCACGAGCGTGATGCCTGTCGTATAAAATGGACAGCCTCTTTGTTTTGATGTCACGGAGTAATGGAACATTAGTATTTGATATAATGTCTGATACAAAGTGCGAGGAAAGTATTGGGAAACCAAGTGGAGGCGTGGCTTAGATTGCAGCGCTGTGGTGGCAAGTTGGCGAACTATTGCAAGTAGGGCCCGCCCGGGTCCCACCAAACATACCGAATAAGTATTTATTAATCGAAGAAGTTAGAAAATTTAGTGTTCAAAAAAATTTAAAAACACTTGTTTTTCACAAAATGTCTATATAATACTGATGATCGTATGGACTTCGACGGGTTTCGACCTACTCACAGTAGTTTAATTTTCTGTCACTAGTTGGCGTAGCGAAATTCTTGGTTTCCCAATAGGATAGGTGTTTTGAGGAATAGTGAAGCCTCCAGTGCGCATGCTCAGTGAGCAGGGACGGGTTAAGATTTTTGGGGCCCGGGGTTATGAAACCTTCGAGGGCCCCATTGGTTGAAAAGGAGAGGGAGTAGGGATTTGTAATAAAATATAATATTTAATACAAATAAGTAATATTAAGAGACAAACATTTGAAGGATATTTCAAAATAAACTTTTAGTGCGATTACTAATTATTTCAAAAGGGAAGCGGTAAATAAAATTTCATTCAATTATTTGTTTTTACATAAATTGAAGACCCTGGGAAGCGGGGACCAAGGCTGCAGCCTCCCCTAGACACCCCTAGAAGTTCGACCAATTGTCTAACTTCTCTACCTTTGGCAGAACTAATTTACTCCACTTACTAGTTTTTAATATTAATTTAAGTTCACTTTACTCTTTGCGCGAGAAGTTTCATGGGTACATAAATCACAATTTATTTCCACAATCTTTCGAACATTTTTCAGAATTCCATATACCATCGTAGAGATTCTCCACTGTGATTTATCTCCAGTGCCCTCTCGCTTTCGCTTACTTCTCCTTAGTCTCTCTTCCTCCCGACGTTTCGAGCTTCTCAAGCAACAAGCACCAACTTTGATAAATACACACGCTCCTCGTTTACCATGTATCTTTGATTTTATTTCTTCGAGGCAACGATTGTTTCTCTTCGACCCTACTGTTTCCCTGTTCCTCCTCATCCAGATCTCTGTAAAACAAACGGCAGGCTCGAAGGTCACACGTTATTCAGCTTATCTTCTGTCTCTGTTACATTTTCATTGTAGAACCTTGTGGTAGGCTCAGTCTCAATAGTAGAATAGTCTACTTAATTCAGGTTGAATCGCAAGGGAAAATTAGGGATATTTTCATGACTTTGGCGAGGGTCGTGGAACTGTTGAAGGGTAGAATTTTTACGGTTCTATTCTGGGCCTGCTAGTGGGACTCACTAATACTTAATGAATTAATGACGTCATTACATATCACATACTGTATACAAGTGGGGGTGGAGGACTCTGAAGAAAGTGAGAGAGTGGGAGAGACAAGTAGACGTCACTCAAGTCACGTGAGGTAGGTGTACAGTGGTAGTGGGGAGTAATGTGACGTCATAGTATTTCCCTCGGAGGAAATTTCTCCTGGCAACACTGCGGGGATGTTAGGAGGTAGCACGAAACTGGTATATATAGAAATCCGTAGTTGAGGAACAACTAGCGAGAAAGCGGCATCGGTCGAATGCCATCTGGTGGAGGAGTCAGAAGTATCGCTACAACGACTACATATTGAATTTAGTCACATTGATTACTTGAAGTAGAAATTACTATATCATCTAAAACATGGTACAACCAACAACCACCTGATTCCAAATGATATATTAATTATTTACATAAAGGCAGTCCTAACCGATTTCCATGACCTCAGAATAAACTTTTTTCTACACTTGTTATCATTACTCGCCTTTAGTTTCCGAAATATTCGCACAAAATATTGACCCAAAGCAACTACCGAACACACTTTTTGCAAACATCTCGAAATCCAAAGCCGATCGATGGTAACATGCACAGGAAAAAATTATTTAGAAGGTTAACTTTGACAACATGTTTCAAGATCATCGAAATCAGTGAGGGACTGCAATAATTACTGATATTATTTCACAAATCCTGGGTTCTCAGCAGTGACCGGAGCAAGATAATTTCCGATTACAAAACGAAATCGAAAACGTAGAGTAAACTTATCTCGAGCCTAACCCACCTTCACCTTGTCTCATCTCCATAAAGAGCTGATTTACCCACTGCCATTTACTGCACACGTTTGCTCCGTTTCTCTCAAGGCTGTTTGCCCCAAAATTCTTCGACCTCTTCCTCGGATCGCTTCTCTTATTTCACGTCGCCGCACAGTAGCGTTTCCTCGGTACCAGGGGAAATCCCTGGCGCGATTGGACAAATGCACGGTGATGGAATCGAGCGACGAACAGTGAACATCGCGAGAGGTCGTATATGCAAAGGGGCGGAGCTCTCTTTTGGGGAATGGGCGATGGGGAATAGGGTGTCTGGGTTTTATGAGACGCGCACGGTCCCCTTTAAGCCGATGTCCTCCCCCTCGTCCACGGTATAACTCTCCCTTGCATTCTTCGCGTTCCGTTTCGGCATCGAAAACTATATAGTTTAGCGGGCACGTTCCCGCTAATCGAGTCATCTGTATTCCAGCATTTCCAGCGTTTCCTTGGAACGTGTCTCTTCTTCCTATTCTGACTCCCGCCACATCGCTGTTAACGATCAAATTTGAATAGGAGAATTTAAGGCGGCCCATCTGTTCTCGGTTCTTTTATATCCCATCGTTCCTCCTGCGCAGATTGTTACGTTCTCGTGACAAATACATTTACAGTACTTCTTCTTGGATCCATATACTCAGTGGGGGATTTAACGGGGGATCGATGAGTAGTTGCCACCTGGGCCCTTGCCAAGAAGCTCCTTTCCCAAGACTCCAGCTTCCCCCCAAAATTATGATTTTATCAAAACACTATAGGTATTTTTTTGTTTCGTTTAATTTTCATACCACACACACGTTTTATTTGTAATTCAGGTATATACACAGGGTGTCCCAGAATGTTTGCCACCTGGAGCTTTTTCCTTAAATCCACCACTGCCTATATTACCAACAGTTTTCAGAATAATCTAACCTAAATTAAAAGGTACTGGGTGGATTTATCAAATTATTCCCTCGTTTCACTTGAACCTATCACGTGAATTTCCTGTATACCTATTTTGAAGAGGCTTGTATCTTTTCTACTATCTCCCTCTCACCCGCCAGATGGCAAATAAATCAGAAAACCAACGAAAATGGACTTAGCTACCCCTACTTATTTCCCCCCTGCGGTCCCGAAATGGAAACCCGCAACCGCGCTGAACAAAGAGCAGAGAAATTAACGTTCAATGAGAAGGGACAACGAGATTTGTCTGCGCGACACGAAATTACACTTCCGATCCCCTGGGAACAGCTGTCGTCCCGTCGGGCAAAGCTTTTCCTCCGATGGATCGACAGCCTGACGACATAATCGCGATTCCAGTCGTTAGCGGAGTTGCTCGTAAAAGAAACAAACAGCAGATGCCGCTAACAAGGCGCGAAACGTTCGGGGGGTAGAAATAAACTGGGAGCGTAATGACTGACGGTAGCATTTTATCGCGCGCCTCGGATAAGTGCGCCCAGAGGATACGTCGATCGAGGCACGCCGCGCTGTGGGCTCGGTTTTATTTTTGAAACAAGTTCGCACCTTCCCCCGTTCGTCACCGGTGATGCAACAGAGTTCACCGATTCAGCCTTAACGGTTCATAAATTAGGATATCCGAGGGAGTTTCTCCTGACGCGTCTAAAAATATAGTCGCTTTCTTGGTCTATGCACCGACGGAAATCCACCACTTCCTTTTCAATAGGGTTTATACAGAAACCGATTTTTGAAAAAAAAAAAACAGTTTTCGAATTCCAGGATTTCAAAAAACTGGTTAAACTGGTTATCGATTCTTTTAAAAAAAATTGTAATTCAAACGGTAAAACATATTTATACTTATTTTAAAAATTTTCAGTTTTTTTTTTAATATTTATAGAATTACAAAAATATAAGAAAATAAAATATACAATATGTATACAAAACCAAATAAACAAAAAGAAAACTAAAATCCGTACAAAATATAAATTATATATCTTTATTTCATTTAGTATTTTTTGGGGGGAAGTATGAACTCATGAAAAATTAGTTTTGCAGTAAACTTTTACTACCATATGTTTGTGTTCCCGGCAATTTCAAGTTAAAATATTAACGTTTTTAATTAAATAATTAAATCACTTTTGCATATTAATTCTAGTATCTAAAATTGTATTTTTAACGGTTTTCGAATTATACAAATTTATTTTAAAAAAAAAACAGTTTTTGAAAACCGACAGACCCTCCCTTTCATCCTTTTACGCTTGGATCGAATCGTGTTCTGATGAAATGTAGCTTTATACGTGCTCAATTGAAAATCGAAGGTATCGAAAGGCATTAAGTGTGAAAGTATTGCTTTATATATGATCGTGGCAGCTTCGAAATGGGAAATTGGATTTGGATCTTGCGTCCGGTTTTGTATATTTATACTACATTGTTATTTGCTCATTTGAGGAGTTGAGATTATCTTGCAACAGCTCTGAGAGCTAAAATAAATTATCCTAGAATTTACAATGTTTACCATCGTATTCAGCCTGAAACTTACACTCTTTTCCACTGAAAAAATAAATTCTGTTTTTATTTGGAACTTACATCGTTTACTATTTCAGCTCCTCATTTACAGAGTTACTGGGTTTTCAACTCCGCAGTGGTAGCTTATCGAGAGCCAAGCTTCTTAGACTTCTATTATTGGGATTTCAAATGGAAAGAAAATAATCGCCAGCTCCCTTTACTTCTCTCATTCTTCGACTCTATTTCGGCTCCCCTTTCATCGTCTTCACTTTCAACCAGGAAGGTTTTATCGATAAATCATTCGTAGCGTTCAGATTCGTTTAATCGTAGACGAGCGCCCAGTATTTTCATCGGTCGAGCGCGTCCAACAGTTTCAGTAGAATATGTCGAGGCTCTGTCAGACAAAACCTCGCTCCTCGCTCAGCGTTAGGTGCCTACAAGAAAAATTAAACGCGACAGCGCATTGAAACGAGTTATTTTCCGCATTCGATAACTCCCCTCATTATTTATTCCATTAACGATGTTCCCGTTTTTTTAACGAACCTCTCGATTGCCAGCAGACAGCAATTACTATGGGCTGTTTGCCTTTCATTTTCTCGGCCGCAATTTGCCGGACGGGACACTCTGGATTGCTCGAAGTCACGATGCACGGGTGTTTCTCTACTCCACTTTTCGGCGAACTTCGTCGCGGTGTAAACAAACGAAACGGGAGAGATGCGTTTGGAAGTGGGAAAAGAAAACGTGATGACCATCTTGGAAGCTGTTTGCAGCGCAAACAACTCTACTTGCGCCTTAACGTCGCCCCTTTGACTTGTGTTCGTTTTGTCGTTTGGACAGAAACTGTTTTGCTTCTTAATATGGGTATACGGGGCAGTGTTGACGGTTTTGGGGGTGGCGAGACGAGGGTGGGGAGAGGAAAGAGTTTATGGGAGACATTTGGTTTGTCCCACCGTGGGATCGCGACTATTAGTGCTCGCCAGCGCCACCAGAGGTCTCATCTTCCAAACTATTTCTCGCAAGTCATGAGTTCCGGGCTCGTTCGTATATATACAAGTTCCAAGCTTAATCCTCTCGAAAGTTATCCTCCTTCATCGTTCCTCCACGGCGGTTCCCCGTACGTTATACTAAGAGAGAGACGTTACTAACAATAAGTACTTTACTACAATTAGTAGAAGTGGCTTTGTGGTGTCTCTCAAAGCAAGATAAAGACAGACTATGCCAAACCTTTACAAATCTAGTTTTCGTCGAGCATAATACGCATTTTGAAGACCTCATTACTGATTGGTATAATTATAACAAAAACATAAGGTGGGGGGTATGGTTGTTGGTGGTTCATTTAAATGAACAAAGGAGGTAGGTGTTTAAGGATCTGCAAAAATTAATTAATAATAATATTAGCAAATAATTTGAGGTCACTGTGAAATTTCCTTCTCCAAATTAAAAAGCAACCTTCTAGTGGATCAACCTGAGATTATGAAAGTAATGATGTGGTTTGTTAATTAATTATACCGTGGGTATTAGGTACTGGTAGAACACTCTAATTATCAAAACATATACCCATTTTTACTTTCTGATGAAAAAGCATAAAAAATACTATTCTACATATTAATAAGTAACACACACTAATTGTAACAAATAACACGAGAATTAAAGAACTTGTACTCTTTCAAATTAATTAAGATTCTTTACTATAATTGAACAAAAACTTTGAATTCAGTTTCTGAAGAATCAAATATATTAATTAACTGTGTTTTATCATATTAATAAGTAACACACACTAATTGTAACAAATAACACGAGAAATAAAGAACTTGTACTCTTTCAAATTAATTAAGATTCTTCACAATAATTGAACAAAAACATTAAATTCAGTTTCTGAAGAATCAAACATATTGATTACCTGTGTTTTATCAGTAAACCCGCGGTAAATTAATTATGTTCGCAATAATTAATTAATTTGTAATTTCATTGAGTACCCACAGCTTCTATTTACATTCACAATCAGAGCTGACTGTTTCCATTACGAAGCATAATCATCGTTTTCATTAGAGACACCAGGAAATAAAGTTACACCCACGTATCATCATAAACGTCAGAATCACGAAGGATTTTGACCAAGTCGTTGGGCATCTAAAAATATACCATTCCGAAAGCTAAATCTGTACGAGGGAAGAAAAAAGGACGCGACCAGGGTAACCGATCCGTGATCTCCCCGGGGTATTCCGAGGGGGATGCGTCTAATTTTTCATCCCGCCCTATTTCGAAGCATCTCGATATCTGTGACGAGAAGATACCACCCTTACGGAATTTCAATCCTTCGCGGTAAGCCCCTGGCTACCGTTGACCCGCGTGCGTAGCACCGCGTGGAACGAGTTACGAGGAAATTTACGACCGCGCGGTGGGGCTGATTCCACGGGGGTGGCGTGACGCGGGTGTTGCCACCCCTTGGACGAAATCTGTACGGCCACACGTGCTCCCTTCCGACCCTCCGGCAACCATGAATGAACCAGTGAATGAATCCCGCGCCACCATCATTTCACGACCGTTCAATATTGTTGTGCTCCGTCACATATTGTGTTGCAGCGCACAAAAGGGTTGGTAAAATGGGTCAGAAGTAATATGACTGGTGCTTTTTTTAGCGAAAGTGTTTCCTTCCCAAATACATTAGCTGTGGGGGGTGTTTGTTGAGGATTGGGGCTTTCGGAAGTCAGAGGGATAGAGTTCTTGGAATGGTCAACAGATAGTAGAGGATATTGGTGAGTTAAGGGTTAATCGTGTGCTTCGGGATTAAAATTGAGAATTTGCAGAAAGTGGAGGTGTGATTAGAGTAGTTTTTAAGAAGTTTGATTTGAGGATTGAGTTGGTTTTTTGAGTGCAAGCTAGGATAGTAAGTGTTACTCTACTTACAATTAGTTTCACTCTAGTACCGTCAAGGACCCAGTTCCTGATCACTTAAGATGCAAAGGGAGCAGTTTCTGATCAACCTACAAAATTTTACTATGAGCTATCAAATGTTTGCGTATAAATTTAAAAATACTTCATAATTATTTAATAATTTTTTGGAATAAATTTGTATCGTGATAAACTTATTATTTTGTATTTATATACTAAACTGATCAGGAATTGGGTTCTGTTCAGGAACTGGGTCCTTGACGGTACTACGTTTCGTGATCCACTATCTATTTTCACCAACTTAACCTGTTCACCTATTCACAAATGTACAAATCATCAATGTCTGAAATATTGTAGTTGAATTTCAAGGGATCAATCGTGGACCCATGACAGTCAGCCTGTTATAATTGTCATGTCACGTAGCAGAAACGAAATTGATACGAGAAACGACATAACATATTTTGAATCCTATTGTCAGCTGCCATCGCGAACGATTGTCAATACTCGTTACTCTCGTGCCGGCAAATGAGTTTCACTGAATTACAGAGAATCGTCTCATTTTTTATCCGGATTAATACAATTCGCTCGTCGTGTTTATTCCCCATGTGAACATCCCTCCGATTTTGTTATTATACGCACTGAAATTATGATATTTCGGTGATACGAACGAATTCCACGATACACCGAGCGCAAGGTTTCTGGGGCGCAATGTTAAGTCGCCGGAAAATGAAGTGGAGTTTTTTCGTTAAATGAAATATTCGTCTCGTGCAAAGTTCCGGTTTTTTTTTTTTTTTCAAACAGTTATAATTTTTCGTGGAGTTTCGCTGCTTCACTTCAACTTGGATAAATAATCAGTTGCAAAGAAGATTATATTATTTAGTTGTGAAATTCGTTGCGCTCCAAATGCGACGCAAGATAACTGAAATGATACGCAGTAAAAAGTAGAACTTACGTTAATGAATTTCCGCTCTTTCTTGCTAGTCTGCTTTCCCAAAATATTTGAAAAATCACCGAAACAAAAGTTGGGCATTATCCGAATGATCTCGAATATGAATTGCGAATAAAATGAAATTATTCGAGAATAACGAATAATTTTTTGTTCGAACAAATTTTTATAATTTATATTTTCATATTTTAAATTTTTTATAATTTATTCAAGGATTATTCGAATCAAACTTTATTCACTGCTGGACAAAATTAAAACGTCGCTATAATTTGCAAAAAAATTTGGTCATTTTCAAAAAAATTAAAAAAAAAAGTCTTTTAACGCTTGAAGTTTCTAGTTTTTGAATCAAGGACTCCATTTTTACCCCTCCTTATAATACTATTTTATCAACACGAAGTTCAGAAAACGAAGCTTCAGAAATTTCTATTTAATTTAAACATACGCACGAGCCAAAAAAAAATTCCAAGCTAAATCCAATGGAGAGTTTTTGCAGAGCAACTGTCTGACTTTTTTCTCTCAACTCCACCCACTATATGTAACTCATTATTCTTCTCATCAGCCTCAACATTGCACAACATAAATCTAAATTTCAAAACGCGACGTTAGCTTCGCGAGCGTCCTGTCGCTTTGCAATTACACCTAGAAGTGCTTTCGTCCCTCGAGTCGCGAGATCAACTTACATCGTCGAAACATTTCTTCCGCTCTCGACCGGAACCGCGCACACGTTCCTCCCATTCCCTTCGCTCGAGGCGTTCAAAGCTCTCGAAACGGCGTCGAAAGGTTTCCCAATTAAAATTACCCGCTGGATTTCGGGTCTAGCGGGCGAGGAAATTTCGAATTTAATCAGAAGCGCGGCGCAGGAGCGTTGCAGTTGTATCGGGGCATCGATTCTCCTCGAGAACTTTGCCCATTTCAAGCTAAAGGAGGGTAGACCCGCTCCGGAACTGGAACTTGACAATGAACTAATTCGTCCCGATTGCCCTGGCGACGCTGCACCGCGAGTCGATCGCTTAGCTGAGTAAATTCTTGGCCGCGGCCCGGAATTGCGTCCGGGCGAGTTGAAAGGAACGGCTGGAATCGAATTAGAAGTCGCGTTTAGATAGAAAATTGCTGTTTCCCTTGGGTAATCGAACGGGAACGCGGATATCGCCGTCCACTCTTCGGTGTTGTCATTGATAATACACGCTGCTATTGCTTCGCGAGCTAGAGCATCGCTAAGTGCGTCCAAAACCTTTCTCTCCCTTTTGTCCGTGGGTCACTGTCGATTCTTATTCCGCCAGGATTGCTTCTCTCTCTTGCGCAGCCTGTAGATCGACCGGCGTAATGCATCGTCGATCGGTGCTCCGTTTTCGGGATACGAAAATAACCTGCGCCGAGCTGATCATGTTCCATGGAGCTCTGGAGTTGTGCGTGCGCGGGATTCGAATTTAGTGATGGATGATTTTGATGGGGAAAGTTCTTGTCGGTGGACGGATGGAAATTTAAATTTTTTTTAGGATGGGATGTTACTAGTTAGATGGAAAATCGATTGTAATAATGAGGATTCTCTCAGTTGAGTTTTGGTGTTGGAAACACTCCCTATATGAGGAGGAAAGTGTAAAGCCCTAGGTTTCGATAGGCTACTCAATTGCAGAAGGGAATACAGAGCAGGAATGAAGTCTACAATGCGAATGCTCAAAGAGAAAATGGAAAATTGGGTGGAGCTTCTACCTCGTCCCATTTACATCATTAATTCTTTAGGGATAGTGATTAAATTGGAGGGTATGGAACGATCTAGTATCGAAGCATTGAGTTTGACTTTCAAACAAAGATCTCTCACACGTCCCTTGAAGATAGTGAGAATAGATTTAAGGTTTAGTGAACGATCTAGTTTCGAAGCATTGCTATAGTCAATGAGAAACTTTTCATACACCTTTTTTTTCCACACACCGATGGGAAATACTGACTAAATTGGAGGGGTACCAAACGATCTAGTTTCGAAGCATTGATATTGCCAATCAAAAAACTTTCAGCTAGGAGTTAGTGACTATATAGATTGAAGGTTTAGTGAACGATCTAGTATCGAAGCATTGCTATAGTCAATCAAAAAAATTTCACACACATACTCCCCTTGGAGCTACTGACTACATAGCTTGAAGGTTTAGTGAACGATCTAGTATCGAAGCATTGCTATAGTCAATCAAAAAACTTTTATACACCTTTTTTTTTCCACACATACTCCCCTTGGAGCTAGTGACTACATAGATTGAAGGTTTAGAGAACGATCTAGTATCGAAGCATTGCTATAGTCAATCAAAAAAATTTCACACACCCTTCTCTAATCCACACATACTCCCCTTGGAGCTAGTGACTACATAGCTTGAAGGTTGAGAGAACGATCTAGTATCGAAGCATTGCTATAGTCAATCAAAAAACTTTCACACACCCCTTGGAAATCCTAATAACATAGGAGGTTTATGGAAAGATCTAGTATCGAAGCATTGCTATAGTCAATCAAAAAAAATTCACACACCCTTCTCTTTCCCACACATACTCCCCTTGGAGCTAGTGACTACATAGATTGAAGGTTTAGTGAACGATCTAGTATCGAAGCATTGCTATAGTCAATCAAAAACCCTTCGCACACCCTTCTCTTTCCCACAAACTCCTTGGACATAGTACCTGCATAGATTGAAGACTTACCGAACGATCTAGTATCGAAGCATTGCTATAGTCAATCAAAAAATTTTCATACACCCCTTGTAAATCCTAACAATATAGGAGGTTTATCGAAAAATCTAGTATCGAAGCATTGCTATAGTCAATCAAAAACTTTTATACAGCCTTCACTCTCCCACAAACTCCTTGGACATAGTGTCTGCGTAGATTGAAGATTTACCGAACGATCTAGTATCGAAGCATTGCTATAGTCAATCAAAAACCCTCCGCACACCCTTCTCTTCCCCACCCTCTCTCCTTAGCCCCTCCCACAAAGCTCATCTTCACTCGTTGCACCAATACGCAATTTACTTAAGAGGTCCCGAAACCAGGGGAGCAGATTTCCAGCAAAAGTTGCGTCCGCCCAAAAGAGCAGCACCGCATCGCCTTCCCCCCCTTTGAACAGGTTTTGGACGTTCGCCAGTATCCATTACCGTCCTCGTTGCGCTTAACGCGATTCCCCGGAATTCTGTTCCCCCATTTTTTTTTTCCCTCCCCCGGACTGCAGCAGGAGGGGTGTGGCGGTCTTAATGTATTCGCGCGAGTTCACGGTGGCGCGTTCGTTTCGCCATTTTCAGCGCCCTAGTAAATCATTCTTAATATTTCGTTCTGTTTGCCGCGAGAGGGGCGGCGACAAATCTTCCCGGCGACAGCTCAGCTCCTCGAGTCGAGCCGCAGCGCGCGATTTATCGTCCCGTTTAAATTAACCCTTTCCGCCGCAACATCCAAACGCTTAGCGTACACGGCGTGCGGAAATCCTCCGCCCCTATCAATTCAGCACACACATTGGACTCCCATCGGCGTTCTCCGCACAGGCTCGTGTATCCCCGTGATACTTAAACACTCACGAGTAAGCCAGCAGTATCTCCACACGATCCCCAACACTTTCCATGTTATTACTAACGAAAACATCGCGACAAGCAGACGAACAAGCCAGCTGGTCGACGAGACCGACGAGAGAGAAGCTCGACGCGAAAAACAGTAATTTAGTAGGTCAGAATTTTTTTTTCTTTTCTTTTTTTTTGGGGGGCAGAACGCCAGGGCTTGGTGATTTGTTACGGAGGTGAAGGCTTTACCGTGGGAAACGCTGATGCCCGCGGATTTTCCGCTCTGCGTGAGCGTTGATGGCGTCGCGGCGGCGTTAAATCGGGCCCGTGTAAAGTCGAAGGGAAACAAACGGCTGACAACGGGGATAAACGCGAGGATATTGCTCGTTGTGCAACGTAATATCTATATCCCCCCGTTAGCCTAGGCGACTATCGGCTCGCGCAAATCCATCCTCGAACTTTAATGACGTCCCGTTGTATATCATTGGCGACATTAACTGGGCCATTCGTTGAGCGATGACGGCATCGGGGCTATTGTATTGAGTCACACGCATCCTCCGTTGTTTTGCAATATCGGGGGATTCGCCTACATAGAAACTGCCGGCTGAAGGCTGGATTGTTAACGATGTCTTATTATATTAATGATGCCTCGTGACGCGGACTGTTAATGGCGTTGCAGGGGAATCGATTCGCTCGCTCGCCTCGATGAATGATCGCTCTTCTGTCACGTGGCTGAACTTAACTACTCACGGGCTTAAGGCAAACTTTTTTGCATGGGAACGAATTTGTTACATACGATGGGCAGAGATCCATAATGCCAGTTATTTTAAAAAAAAAATGAAAATGTCGTTAAGTAAAAATTCATTTTTTATTTAAATGGATTAAGTCTCAAAGAAATTTATCAAAAATGAAATGATTAAAAGACACTAATTTTTAATTGTTCTGATTACAAGTAACCATTATGAATGTTAATTTTTTTAGCTACCAGTAACCATTATCGATGACGGGAATTTAATTTTCGTTACCAGAAACCAATATCGAAGACCTGAATTTTATTTTGGGTACCGATAATCATTATCGACGGGAAGAAAATTTTCTACTTAGACTCGATTATTGTCAATTATTATTATTAACATTACAGATAATTAGTATTCATTGACAACATTAAAAAAAAATTAAGTATAAAACTTATATGTTTTATTAAGCCAAAAAAAACGAAATGAAAATATATGAAACAAAGAATAGCATAAAAGATATTGTACTAGAATTTACCGTTTTTTTTATTAATAAAATATATAAGTTTTGTAATTAATTTTTATTCATGTCGCAAATGAATATTAATTATGAGTAATATTAATAAAAATAATTGACAATGATCGAATGTAACCAAAAAGATTTTTCGCTGTAGATAATGGTTATCAGTAACCAAAATAAAATTCGGGTCATTGATAATGATCACTGGAGGCCCCAACAAAATGTTAATCATCTATAATGGTTATTCGAAACCAAAATCATTTAATTAAAGATTTCAACTCTTACACCATAACTTTTTAAAATTTGTCTTATAATAGTTATAATATCTGACGCTGGAATATATTATAAAATCAATAGTTATGACCTAAATGAAGGTAGAAATGGGTTTTGGGATCCCTGGAATTTAAAAATGAGTTTGGGGTTATAATAGGCGAGAGTAGCACTCCATCAAAGTTCACTTGAATCCTCTTTTTCTTCGTTAGTGTCTTTTATTATCGTTGAATTTTAAGTCAGACAAATTGAAAGTGGTGTAAGTTCTAATTACAAAAAGTGTCGGGTTTCTCAAGATATTTGAAACGGGTTCCACAGATTAATACTAAGAAAGAAATACTAGCAAAAATTGTCACGTAACTTGTATTTAAATTAAGCTATCAAAATAAATAATTCTCGGTTATTAGATTATTTTTTAAAGGCAGTTCTGGCTAATCTTATGTTACCTCCAGCGATGAAGTAACCCTCGAGATTATTCTCGAACGATCTTTCCACAAATATCACCCCTCACTCGCGGAAAGACCGTCGTTTTTCTGTTCCTCGGGCGTCAAGTGAAAGTGTCCCGTTCTGTGGCAGACGCGTTTCCAAGGATCCACGTTTACAAGTATATACAGCGAAAGCTAACCCAAATAGATAATGAAGAGACAAAAGCGGGCTCTATCACCTCTGTTGCACGGCCACGTCGCCACCAACCCCTTGGTTCGGAGATAACGGCCTGAATTTAATGAAAGCGAGACGCAATCGAAGTCGCGTGGAACTCGTTTCCGCTAAAGCCACTTGTGCGCGCTTATCGGCGCGAGTCCCGCGTTTGGAGCGTTCGAAATAGCTCGATTGATAAAAGAATGACTTCGCTTGAAGCTCTTAGGTGGAACGATACTGATTCTCTGTTTCTAGGAAATCGTAACTGTCGATATCAATGGAAAAGAGTGTTTGCAAAGCGGATAGAGAATAGTGAGAAAAAAGTATTAATACTAACAATAAGTGGAAAACAATTTTTGCTTAGCAATTTCGATGAGGTTTACGTAGATTATAATTCTCGAAAAAATATTTGGCACATATTTTTTTATAGGCAAACGTCCATATTTACGGGGTGATTTCAGCCCTCAATTTTAGGGGTGAGAAACACGTTTGCCCCAATATTTCGAAGACTATGACTGTGCACTATAGAGAAAAATCTTTTAGACGAAAATTATTTGTTTTCTTATAACAAATTCAGTAATACGTCAATTTGTTTAATAAATATACTAAAAAGTAATATTATTCACTAAATTTGATTACGTGGTTATATTTGTTATAAAAAAAATACGTTATTTTCGTCTAAAGGAGTTCTCTCCATAGTGCATAGTTTCCGAGACATTGGAGCAAAGTGTTTTTCACCCCCTAAATATTTTCATTTGCAGATAAAAAAAAACGTGTCAAATATTTTT
The DNA here is from genome assembly GCA_960531205.1 of Andrena bicolor. NCBI lineage: Eukaryota > Metazoa > Arthropoda > Insecta > Hymenoptera > Andrenidae > Andrena > Andrena bicolor. The sequence continues at coordinate 14,122,759 of OY482665.1, forward strand.
CGACAACTATAATCTATGTAACTATCATCGAAATCGGCGTGAAACAGTTGAGTGATTTATCTTGGTAGTACTAATTATTTAGTTGATCTGTTCCTGAATATAGTGCTACATGTTCTAAATTACTTTACTAATAACCGTAGCACTATTCAGTTAATTGGGGTCAATCTTACCACTGAGAAACAAAACAATAGTATTTCTACCGCAAATGAGCATTATCCCAGAAGACTGTGCTACTATTTGTTCCCAAGTTCATCAAAGAAACACTTAATCCTGCGTGTCCTAACATTCACTACCACCCCGCCTACAATCGCCATAACAAAAGCTTAGTACCACGTGTCCCATAACTTCCGCAAACTTCCCGCCAGCGATACCAGACCTAACCCACTCCCCCACACACACAACGTCTAAAAGTTGTAAATCCCTCGTACTCTAATCGTAGATCACGCCGAAATTCTCCCCCATTTTCCAACGCTCTAGTTCCCATAAGAAACCCTAACCCCTTACACAGCTTCCCTCGCTGCACCGTCGACAAGCTTGCCGCGCTTAAAGTGGTCCGAGCATTAAATCCTCCTCGTAGGTCAAGCTTTTACTTTCGCAACTCGGCAGAAGTCCACATCTGCTCGAATCCCCGTTTTAAGAACGTTAATGGGCTACGTATGACATTGTAATCTGTACTACCTTCCAGGATCACTAATATAAGAGGAGGAGCTTTCGAAAAATTCCTCAAATTCAACTTCGAGAACTTTGAGTAAATTAGAAAAAACTGTTCATAAAAGTATTGCTTTGATAAATTTTTATTTCTATTTTTGGCGAGAAAATATTAATATTAATGCACAGAAGTTGACGACCCGAAGCCTTTATTAATATTAATATTCTTGTATTAATATTCTTATATTAATATTAATATTCCTGTATTAATATTCTTGTATTAATATTCTTATATTAATATTAATATTCTTGTATTAATATTCTTGTATTAATATTCTTGTATTAATAATCTTATATTAATATTAATATTCTTGTATTAATATTCTTATATTAATATTAATATTCTTGTATTAATATTCTTATATTAATATTAATATTCTTGTATTAATATTAATATTTTCATTTTTTTATTTGCAATGAATCGCTCATTTGTTATCGGATTTGCATCAAAAGTTCACCAAAAAGTGTAGAATATTTTAACATACGTATATCACAAGTCGTAACTCAAAAACTGTGAAAAATGGAGCTGCACCCCTTTGCTGCAGGGTCCTGAATTTATAAACAGTGGTCTCACAGCAGCCCTCGCTTTTACTCTTCTTTTTCTACTTCGCACTGTGAGAACATGTATCATTCTAGCAGAAGTAATAAATACGTAATAATAATAATACTCCTCCAATAGTAGCCCGCATCGAACGAAATCCGTACAGCGCGACTAATTTATTCGCGCAAGTTCCTGCACCGCTGGAAACTTGCCGCCAAGATATCGAAACTTGCTGTCCCATACCTGGCGGGCTTGTTACGCGTGTTTACCATATTTATCGGTGCGGTGGTCGTTGAATATATTAAGATAATCAGACCGTGGATACACAAAGGTTCCATCGGGATTCCCTCGGTGTGGCAATCGCTGCCGATGGCACACAGCCAGAATGAACTTTCGTAATTGAACTTACGAGGGGCGCGCACAGTGAGATAGACGCAAATTTTGACGAACCTTCACATGCTGCATCTATGTCGCAAATAATTTCAGACGAGTCAGAACGTTTATTCGAATGATGGACTTAATAATGGAAATATTTTCATGTAAACTGTTAAACATATCATTGTATACTTATAAGACTAAAAAAACTAAATGTACCTTACAAGTGCATTGTGGAGCATTTGGTAAGTCGCTAGACTGACGTTCCCATGGTCGTGAGTTCGATCCCCGTTATACCTAAAAGATGTTTTTTTCCCCACTTTCTTTCTACTTTCCTCTGTATCGATGGTTATTGCTAGATCCTGCTTTATTGTTAAGCTGCGCACAAAGCGCAACGAGACGTTCCATTAAATTCTCGCTATTGCTGTATCGTAAAAGCATCTCAGAACTATAGGAGAGATTATTCTCCAAAGAGTCTTCGTAAGAGGGGAAAATAAGCGTTGCTGGGCAGTTGGGTTTTCAACGAGATGAAATTGCGTTTCGTGGAAAGGCGAGTCCGCAAATGCACAATTTAATTGAGGCAACGTGCGTGCATATGGTCATATGTGGGCCAACCGGTTTGTTTGACTTTGCAAGCTGCTTCTAACATTTCGTTATTATTCGCCGATCAAACGCTTTTAGGCCAGTTTTGAATAGAGTCGTAGACTCCGAAACCCTCTGCGCCAGATTGGCTTTGTTATTTATGTGGGGTACGAAAGGTGCCTGGCAGTTTTATCTGAGGCGGTACGGAAGTAACCTACTTTGTTCTTATCGAACAGTGGGGACAGTCTCAGTTTAGGAGAAATGGTGAAGGCGTTTCTGTTAGAGATGGGTGGACGTGAATTTGACTTTTTGGAGGTTTCTTTTTTTAATTTTTGCGTGAGAATGCTTATGGTTGGATTTATATAGTTAACTACACTGAGTCCTCTGGTGGGGTAACTTGGATTTGCGTGGTTTAAAAGGATTCGTTTCAATTTTAAACTTCAATTATATGGGGAAAAGTTTCATTGCACTTGTTACAGAATACTATGGATAAGGTTCATAATACACTTCAATGATATGATTAATGTATGTGGTGGGGATAACGAGAAGAATTTTATTTTTAATTATTTAAAGAATAAATTAATTTATTGGGAGGATATTTAAATTTATTTAACTTTAAAAAATTTATCCAATTATTTTTGTATAAAAATTTATGATGGGGATAGTACCAATTGTAATATTCGAAACAGTGAACTGTAATAGTGGGGGTGGCCAAAAGTCATGTTAGAAGTAGTCTAAGATCTAATAAAATCTAATAATAGAGATCACCAACAGTGTAACAGTAGCAACAGTATAACGTCTAATCGAAATGTTCCTTAATCTACCTTCGTAAACCAGTCGATTTACTTTCGACTGCACTACCGCAACAGTGCCAGCCTAGAAAAGCTACATTACATATTTCATCCTTGACACGGTCCAAGTTATCGTTCATTTCGTGCATGGGATTTATGATCCGCAGAACTACTCGTATATTTCGGCCCCAGTGTTCGTTCGATTCACCGGTATTGACGGCCTGTGGTTGGTAGCCGCAAAATATCGTGTATGCTCGCCGTGCATGTCGGCCAAGCTGACGATGCCACGATTTACGATGCCAGCGACTTACCTTACACGACGAACCAACGGGGATACGTTAGCACGGTGATGTAACCGCGGAATCTTTTCCCGATTAAAGCCCCGATAAATACTAATCTCGGGGCGAGCTGTCCCGGGCCCCGTTTCAGCCGGTTAAATGAAATTTATGGGCGAACGTTTCACGGCGATTGCGATTGTATTCATCGGGGATCAAACGAGTTTAGGGGTCCGATTGGATTCTAAACCGTGGGGGTGGTCCGTGGGGCACAGAATTGAATGTGGAAATCGGTTGAAAATGATAGGAACTCGGAGTTCCAGGTTTTGCAGCTTTGCAGTGTAGTTCTGATTTATGTGAAACAGAATTTTGTACTAGAAAGAACTGTCGAACTTTGGAATTCTAGAATTCGTAGACTGGAATTTGGAACTTTAGAATTCTAGAATTCGAGACTGGAATTTTGGAACTTTTGAATTCTAGAATTCGTAGACTGGAATTTTGGAACTTAAGAATTCTAGAATTCGTAGACTGGAATTTCGGAACTTTAGAATTCTAGAATTCGAGACTGGAATTTTGGAAATTTGGAATTCTAGAATTCGTAGACTGGAATTTTGGAACTTTAGAATTCTAGAATTCTTAGACTGGAATTTTGGAACTTTAGAATTCTGGAATTCGTAGACTAGAATTTTGGAACTTTAGAATTCTGGAACTCGTAGACTGGAATTTTGGAACTTTAGAATTCTAGAATTCGTATTCTGGAATTTTGGAACTTTAGAATTCTAGAATTCTGAGACTGGAATTTTGGAATTTTAGAATTCTAGAATCCTTAGACTGGAATTTTGGAACTTTAGAATTCTAGAATTCTGAGACTGGAATTTGGATACTTTAGAACTTTAGAATTCTTACACTTTGGAACTCTAGAACTTGAGAACTCTAAAACTCTGTCATCCTAAAATTCCGGAACTCCACAACTTTAGAATTCTCGCAGCTCAAAAATAAATAGTAAATACCTCTAAGATTCTCAGCTCCCCCACAACATAGACCTTTACAATCCCAGAGTACATCTTCGACTTCCCATATCTGCAAATTACTTACAACAACTGCAAATAAATTCTTTCCAGAACGATGCTATCCCATTACCCGCTGAAACGAAAGACGAGCAACGCTCCAAACGACAAATTCGAAACATTCTCTCAATTCACCTCCAGCCAAATGATCTCTTTATGCCAATTCCCATTCATCCGGAATCATTGCTCGGCACTCGTAACAATACTCGAAATTCGTCCATGGGCTCGTCGCAGGAAAAACAACAGAAAAACGCGCACACGTTCCCAGAGGACAGTCTATACCGAGGAATTTTCCATTTCAATGCAAAGTACAAAGTCGTGGCCCATTTTTCCGTAAAGGATCGTTCTGTACGAAATTGTTTCCCATGTCAGACAACAGGTACCTACAATTTGTTTGCCTTGTTTCACGCCCTCTTCGCTTTGTTCCTATTCGCTCCAGTTATTTACGAGCGGGAGCAATTTGAAATACAGTTCCCGCGGAAACCCTTCTGTCTTCATCGATCATCCCCGAATGATCGAAGAGTCAAACCGATCTCCTTTCCTTTCTGTAACCTCGCGGCTACTCCTGTGTCGCAGAAGTAACCCCGTTGTAAAATTGGCTTCGAGAAAGTCCCTTCTTCCTTCTGCTTGTTCCGCAACTTTCCGTGGTAACGAATTCCAAGCTGAAAGAAAAATGATGTATCTGTGAAATCCTGTTTCCTCATTTCTCGAGAAAGCTTCGGAAGTTTTAGCTTCGAGCACTTCAACTTGAAAGAGTTTTTCTCTGCAAGGAAAAATGGGGAAGGAATTGTGCAAGGATCTTTCAATATATTCAATTTTGCGTGAGGATTTTTTTAGAGAAGATTACAGATCTTAAAGTGTTAACTGAAGATTCCTCCATATTGAATATCTAAAATTTATTAATTCCTCAAGAAAATTTCAAAATGTCACTCGAAAACGTTTACTACAAAGAATTAAATTAATTCGGCTGTAATAGTTATTAAAAACGCAATTTTTAATATGTAGAACACATTTTTTATCGTAAAGCCACTTAATTATTACGTTAATAAAGACTTAGAAGTAATTCTAGTGAGCAAAACTAAAATAACTACTTAGGGAATGTTTTTATTTCTCAACTTTTTCCCAGTTTGTCCCCCAATAAGTGGAAAAAAGAAGCTGGAAAAGGAGATTAATGTAACCACGACTGAAGTAATTCAAGAGTTTTCTAAAAGAGAAAAGAATACTGAATTTCATTATATAAATAAATTTTCATAATCACCTAATGGATTTCATTGAATTTTCATTAAAAATATTTTTATCCATTCAACTCGGCTCCTCCCAAGATTAAATCCTCAGTGCGCCACAGCTGTTAATTTATATTTCCATTTTCCCCACAGTTCCCTTAGCTTCTCCCTCATTTTTGCCCACCACCAACACGAAACAGCCGCACAACTTTTAACGAGTAGCTACCTACATATTCGTCGTTGCGGTTACATGATAACAAGCATCGTGAGTGACAGCAAGGGTGGCCTAGCAGAATAAAAGGGACGAAGGACGTCGTTCCCTTCGTATTCACGGAAATTGTAAATATAATCGTAATTGCATTATGGAGTGCAGTTGTCAACGAGGGAAAATGCAACTTGACGTGGTTGAGTTCTCGAATTTAACGAACGCGCACAATTCCGAGCTAGCTGTTCTCAATTGCATCCCCGGCGAAGGGCTTTGTGAAAGGCGAGCAAATATTTCTGGACGAACTTCCCTCGAAGGAGGGAAGAAGTAAATAGGAAAACGATTATACGTCGGACTACATTAAATTCCTGTAGAACAAGCTGAGGATATTGAATTTTCATTGCTCTGCTATTTCGTTGCAACGAAATTAATTAAAATCGAGGGTTGTGGGGAAACCATCCCTTAAAATGGCTAGTTTTGCAGGATATAGTTTACTGGTTATGAATATCGAAGATCGATGTTTGGTTAAAAGCCTCGTCAGGCTATTTTTCATTCGGTATTAACAAATACAGAATTATTGCAGACTGTCCAGACTGGTTAATTCGCTGTCAATTAGGTAATTTGCTTTGATGGGTATTTGTCGCAAATCAAAGTGGTTTGGCTCGTTTTGTGCCGCTAATTGTTTGTATGCAATTATTCCGTGCTAATTAATCACGTATACCTGCACTCTGCACGGCTCGACGTTTCATGGATGGGTGGTTTACGTTTATTCGAACAATTCCCTCCTCTGCTACCACTTTTCCTTCTTCTATAAGATTTATAGAACTTACTGTGCGGGGTGTTAGAAAAGTGATGATCACTGCTTCCAAGGGTGAATCTACAATTCTGGATCGGTGGAGATTTGTAAAAAATCTTGCTGCAAAATTGTTTATAATATTGAAAATTAATGTTAATTTTTTGCAAGAAATATAAAAAGTGTGTTAAGCTTCTTTATCGACTTGTTGCAAATTTATTACTTGATTCCGGAATTATTCAAATAAATTTTTAAAGTTATTCGAAAATAAAGAATAATTTTTATTCGAAAACAATTTTTAAAAAGTAGTTATATCTTCTCAATTTGGTTCTATGAATTTTCAAATATACCTAGTTGACCATCTTAACTAAAATAAGTCGGATACTAATCATTTTAGAAAATTATGCTACCTACGTAAATTCGAGCGATGCAATAAATATTCCCACTTCTGTATTTTGCCACATTTCTGATAAAAGTAGAACAAACGTACTCTTGCACAGTTCAAATAATTATTTTGTGCCTATCCTCGCCTGAAAAATCGTCGAAACAACGCGTCCAGGGTGCCTCGCCAGCTAAGGATTAAAGGATTAAACGTAGGAGGCGTCAGAATACTGTGTACAGCGATCCTGGTGAAACCTGACTATGAATTAAGGATCTGTTCGCCATTCAGTTAGTTCAGTGTACGACCTGACACGTTCGCATAGTCATTCCGCCGACGAAGGCGGTAACGGGACCGGAAGCGGATGTGTTTGCGCTCAGGAAACACGTAAATCTCGTATCGGTGCTTTGTGGACACACCTGGATCACGCTAGTTTTGCCTTGCCAATAAAAATACTGTCGACGGGAAAAATGGAATAGATAACATCGAGAGGAATATAAAAAAATAGGAAAACATATGGAGGTACGGGGAAATGAATTGATGAAATATCTGACGAATATTAAAAGTTTTTGGATTCACCTTTTGGGTATTATCTATGTATATAAAAGAAGACGTCCTGACTGACTGACTCATCAACGCCCAGCTCAAACCGTTTAACCTAGGAACGTGAAATTTGAAAGGTACATTGTTTTCATGACGTAGACGCCCACTAGGGAAGGATTTTCGAAAATTCCGTCCCCCAGGGGGGTGAAAGGGGGTAAAATGTACTTTCTCGGATCCCTTAATATCTCTTAAGCCCGATTAGATATCAACTTGATTATTACATACAAAGGTTTCTCATGCAAATCCCTAAAAATCAATTTCAGGATTTTGCCCTAATCCACCCCTAATGGAGTGAAAAGGGGTAAACTGTGTTTTTATGAAGTCCTTAATATCTGTTAGCCCCGAAGCGAATCGCAGGGAATTTTGCTAGTGGACGGATATATAGGTTTAGTCTGTGCGTTGAACGCCCATAGGCGTTCCGTGTGTATGGTTTACAAGTATCACTACAGCAATTCCGCACGTGGCGTAGGGGTTTGAATCGTCAGTATCCAAATGCTTAACGAAAGGCAACTATATTTCTCTTTGTTCTCGAATGTACTTCTCATATCCTTTCGACTCAAGAACGCGAGGAGAAATAGATACCAGACGTTATTATCGATTTCAGTGGCATAGCGAAGCTTTCCATTCCATTGTCAAGACTCTGCAAACCTTCGAAACATCGAATTCCAAATTGAACCTGTCGCACGGTAGTTGCATTCTTTTTCCGCACCGATAACGATTCGCATATGGAAATTGTGCCGGAGGGGGTTGGAGTATCCTCGGGGACGCCGCGGCTTGTCGAAAAACGTTTCCACCGGCGTGCAAGTTTCGAAATGTCTCGTTACGGTGGCTACGAGTACCGAACGGTCGAAGGAATAACCGTGCCGTTGAAAATGCCACCGTGGAAATGGGAAGGAAACGCTCGACGGCGTTCTCATTTTCTACTTTGACGGGGAAACTGTTTCTGTGGTGTAAAATGAAGTCAAGGTGCTAAGGATTGGTTTAACTTAATAGATTAGTTTAACGCGGGAGTGTACGCAAAATATAAGACACGTTGGCAAGAATATCCTTACATATTCTGTTGCGTGACGTTCTTCAGGAAATTAGTAATTTGCCCTAATTACATAAAAACTATTAGCCCTCAATAATCTAAAACTAAGTTGGTTTGAAGATTTTAAAGGTTAATAAAAAGTAGCTTTATTTCTATTGGATACCTATATTCTACTTTTTGTTATTGTTTTATAATATTTTTAATGGTTTATTTAACAGTGAGTAGTGTGATGTGACGAAATAAATGCAACCCTGTAATAATTGACGAGGAACACATTTAGTAGTCTGCAGCCCAGGGATATTCCTTTGCAACGACTTGAACAGGCGCCAGGTTAGGGAAGAATGCTTCCCTCGAAGCGTCGTACCTTCGAATTTCCAATAGCTCCGATACCCCAGAACAAACATCCAGCGAACGAGCTGCAAACATGAAAGGATATCAAAAAGACGCAATCAGTTTTCCAATCACTACTCCGCGAGTCCCAAAGGCGACGGATCATTTTTTCCCGACTCAGATTTCCGCGCGGAAATATCGAACGAGTTTTCTTTGAACGTTCGCAGAGCGACGGAATTTAAATGCAAATTTCAACATCGCCACATCCTCTGGATAAAGCATCCGCGCGAAAGTTCCTTCGAAGGGTCGTCGCTGGAAACTAATGACCCTTAGTTGGTTGGGGGACCGCGATTGGGGACTTACACAAACAAATGCCTAAACACCAACATATACATACATAAATGTCCGTTAAACGAAGGTTACTTTACAAAAATTACTTAAAAAAAAAGGAAATATAAAAGGAATTGCTTCTAATTATTCTAGACTAGGGAAGCACAGTTATTTTTCTTCTTAGTATTCGAATATAATATTCGGCATTCAGCGAACGTGGAATGTGTGGACTAAGGTCGGGGCCAGATATATTGGCCGGTGAATTCGTTTTCGCAGCTAACGCACACCTATTCTGATGTATGTATTTCTACGCTAAGAACTCGGTTTCGCCTACACGTTAAGAGCTTGGCGTTATCCCCACCACTTCTGGTGCACTCTTTTTCTGGCAAGGCGAGAGCGAGTCAGAAAACGTTGAGAATAGAAGAATACTCCTCACGAAACTCACCGGCCAATATATCTGGCCCCGACCTTAGTGGTGGAGAACTATCGATGGTATTTACGATAGTTATCGATGGTTCTCACTATCGACATTTGTAATAATATTACAAATTAAATTTGGGATTCTGAATTTCAGCTGTTATTATTTTTTAATTGACTAACCTACGATTTTCAATACCGATAACTATCGATAGTAAAAATTAGTGGTGGAGACCTATCGATGGTACTTACGATAGTTATCGATGGTTCTCCCTATCGACATTTGTAATAATATTACAAATTAAATTTGGGATTCTGAATTTCAGCTGTTATTATTTTTTAATTGATTAACCTACGATTTTCAATACCGATAATTATCGATAGTGAAAATAAGCCATCTATAGTTATCGATGGTTCACACTATCGAAATTTGTAATAATATTACAAATTAAATTTGGGATTCTGAATGTCAGCTGTTATTATTTTTTAACGATTTTCAATACCGATAATTATCAATAGTGAAAATAAGCCATCTATAGTTTTCGATAGTGAGAACCATCGATACTTACTTACTTACTTCGATAGTTCTCCATCACCAGTGTGGACCCGCCTTAACGCCTGGTAACCCATTAACAAACTCCACAGTGGAAAATCCTTTTTCCCAAGTACAGACCAGCGAGTACCCACACAGAGGTCCTGCCAGTCCCCTCCGATTAACGCGGAACCCCGCGTCAAGGAGCGACCCGGGAGTAGAGGACGAGTCCTAATTTAATGAAGGATCGTCCGCCCGGTCCTTTTTACCGCGCTCTCGGCCAAGGCTAGGGTGCAAGGTGTACGAGGAGGAAGGATAACACACACACGGCTACGCAGACTGGCTCGAGGCGCTGGACGTCGTGGGCAAGGTTGATGGGGGCCCTGGAACGAGTAGCTGAACTTCGACCACCCGCCAGGAATTACCGTTGCTCTTAGAGCCTGTATACCGCGGCGTAGCATTTAATGCTACGCCCGTCGTAACACCTTCTTGTCCTGCCGGTTTCCATCCAATTCTCTTTAACCTCCGCGGCAGGAAATACGATGGAAAAGGCGCCGCGCCTCCGCCAGCTCCTCCACCCTCTCCCTTCCCCACGGTTCGCCAGACCTAGACAGATCCGAAGGCGGACCCTAGCGATCTTGACACCGTTGCCTGGTCGAGCGTGCTGAACGTGACACCGTTCGGATAACCGTGGCGTGATATCGCAGGTTCTTTTCGTTGCTGAGAGCTTTACTTTTACTATTTGCATGCGCGGGGGTTGTGAATAGGTGGATGATGAACGAGGCGGTGTTAAGTTAGTGATGAGTTTTAAATGTGAGTGGTAGGGGGAGGTTAGGTTACTGGTAGCTTTTGTTCGTCGGTGAAGGGAGTTTTTGATGAGGGTCCTGTTAGGAGGGTTGTATGTTCAAGAGTTTGTTTAAATTTTAACACTTTGAGTGGCGTGGGTTTTGAGAAATCCTCTTTTAGCTGATCAGTTTAGTGGCGGTGACACGGACAAGCGTGAACTGCTCCATTGCAAAACGGGGAAACGATATTTTTTAGCAGTGCCACTGATGCTACTGAACCGTCGCTGAACTGAATAGAGTAACCACCCTGAAGAATAAATTTTTTTACTACCTGTAATAATTTATTTACAATCCGGAAAAAATGTGTGAAATGCAGATAATATGTAGCTATTTTCCCTCTTTTGTTTCATTTTTTTATCTTAAATAGTAATCGAGAAAAAAAATGTTATAGTTTAAGGGCTTTTACCTCCATATTATCCTTAACAGAATGGTGTCTTAGGTGAGGAGTATCAGTTCAAATTAAAATATATTATTCTAACACTTAAAGCGTTTATGACATAATTTACATTTTTTTATTCATTAAGAATTTTTCTTTTTATTTCTTAACACTTACATCGTTTACTATTTCAGTTCTTGAATTGTATCTATTCATGACTGAACCAGAAATGTCGACAAATTCTGCCTCGTTTATGGCCCATTTACGCCCACACGCTCCTGCTAAAAGAAAACCATAATTCGCAGCAGAATTTCCCGACAAACAATTCCGATGGGGACGGCGATAAGCAAAAATACGGGGATCCTCTTAAGCTACGCCTGTCTTATCTTCCTAGGGCCGAACTAACCAGAATTCTTCTCGTTAACGGGGACTGATAAGAACATCATTGGGGAGGCTCTAGGAAAGGGGAGCTACGGTTGCAAACTTGAACAAATCGCGATCGTATTATTGCTACTGGATAAAATACGACTCCCTAAAACGTCCAGTTTCAGGGTTCGAAAAAATTCTGCCACCAGACTCTGTCATACAGATCAAGTATGTAACTTTATTAATCGCATTCAAATTGAAGGAATTGAACAATAGCTAGGTATAAAAAATTTTCTCAAAAAACATAGCAATTTTTACAATTAATTATCCATTTTCGTTCATGTAGATATACCTGTGAGTTACTCTGTGTGTAGATATCGATTCTGTAGAAGAAAACTTTGTGTCTAAAAGAGGAATTTAAATTTCAAAAAGAAACTCCATTTTTCCACAAATTTTTAAGCAATGAGTCATATACATTTAATACATAATTATGTCTGGCGTGCACTGACTAATTGTGGAGTCTGAATGAAATCTGTGACCCAAACATTGCCCACAATCCTTGTCGGACATTGCTAGCCCGCATCTTCTTGCAACAGCGCTCACTCGTCACGAGAGCCTCGAGCTTCAGGATTAACCCCGAGCTTATTTTTGAGCAAGTCCATTCGCAAAAATTCCACGAGCATCCGCCCGTGACGGTAGCCGCCTCTCTTGGAGGAAACTTGTGGAATTTGAAACAGTTACGTTCGAGTTGCTCGCAATTAAATGGCGGCTGGATGTAATTGGACAGCGTTTTTGTGCCGCCCGCCGTTCGTTTAAGGCAGAATATTTTCGTGGGCAGGAACTTTAATTGGAATTGTTAGATTCAGAAAATTAATGTACCTGGATTGCTTTTTATAGTATTCTTCTGATTTATAGTATTTCCAAATGTATTTACGTCCTTTACCTTAACTTATTCCTACTCCACTGTATCATGTGTTTCCTGTACCTATTCTAGCCTTACCTACTGCCTCCATCCCCTCCCTTCTACCTCCCCTCCAATTGCTCCGCCCATTCCCCTCTCGCCCTTCTGTGTCACAATATTTCTCCTCATTCTCCTTCGTGTACCTTCTTCCGCTAATACTTTCCTTTCTTCATCTCATTCCCTCACCTAAATCTTGCCATCCCCATTATTCGTTTCACCTAACAATTTAATTTATTTAGGTACCTATATCAATAACCCCATCATCTTCACTTCCTTAACCCTCTCATATTTGTCTCGCAATATTTCGAATTTTCACTTTCTTACACTTACTTGTGCATCCCCCTTTTCTAGCTACTCCCCTTCCCTCCTCTTCCTTCCCCTCCTCTGCACTCCCTTCCCCTCCCCTCCACTCCCTTCCCCTTCCCTCCTCTTCCTTCCCCTCCCATCCCCACCCCGCCCCTCTATCGAGAAATTAATATCAGTCTCTTGATTTTAATCTACAAACCGGCATCAAATTGGAAGTATGTATACGCTTCGATAATAAACGTGCCGCCAAATATTCCGTTTATCACGGACGAGCGGCTACGATCGTTTCAATTAATTACTAATGAAGACAGGACGCAAGTGACGCGTGAACGAGTTATTCGATGCCCAACGAGTCTAGTAATTAATCAGTCAGTTGTTTCAGTTCATTTGCACGACCGCCGTTATTTGTTAACTGCAAACAGGCGATGACAGGTTGGATACGTTGCGTAACGTTGGTTTATTCAATAATCGCGAGTGTAAATCACCGTTATTTATACCTCAGTTGCAGTCTCGACGGCAGATCAATCGTTCGGAGGAGAGAAGCGAAGTTTACACGCGCACGTCAACGAGCCACCCACGTTTCTCAACGTTTCCCGCGCATCGCCAGCTTTGTAACGAGCTCCGAACCTTCAAGGAGGCTTCGTCTCCCTTTATCCAGTTTGCGTTACCGTAATCTTGTTCGCTGTTTGAAGTAAACTCGCGGAACGGCTCCGCCTCGACTGCGGAACGAATTTTACGCGGGCATGCGCGTATGTAGGGTATAAATTATGCCCGCTGTGAATGTTGCTGCGAGGAACAAAACGAAATTGTTTTTTAATCGAGTTCTCTGGGTAGACTTCAAAGTCACTTCTATTTCCTTCGAACGGAAGTATACATTTTTACCAGTATATTCTGGTTTCTATTTATAATAATATATCACTTGTTCACTCTCAAATAAAAATATAATTCCATGTGCAGTACATTTTTCATAAGTTCGTTGCTTTCACTTTCGTTTTGTAATAAAACATGTTAAGTTCATGTGAAACTAGCGATTGAAGCTTAACGTTTGTAGGAAATACGCTTGCAGCACTTTTCCAACTCCATCAGCTCCTTCGTTACAGTTTGACCAAAAGAAAGTGGTCTCTCACAGCCACTAGAGAGCGTCTCTTCCCCCACCACGCCGCCCGGCCACGCCCCCAGTCCCCCACCGCTCTAAATCCCCACCTCTCCCACTCACCGTAACGAGATCTGCACCACATGATTTTGCTCCGACTGTACTGCTATCAAGAATGAAGCGGCTGATGGAATAAGAAGGCAGAGCAGTGAGACGTTCAAACACCGACCGCCAGGCAATGTAGCGGAACTAAAAGAATGCAATATCACGAGCTAACCGACGTACCTACTTATAGAATTTCATATCGCCGATGAAAAGGATCCTTTTGCCATCCAATATTCTACGACGCCCCAGGCCCTATCAGCATACCGAAGACCGCCCTGCATCGTGATATCGGGGCCGAGTTAAGGTATGACTTCCTGTTCAGGAGTCTTGCATAGGAAATCTCCCGCGAGGGCGGTGTTTCATTGATAAAAGCCTGTCGAACATAATGTACATCACCGATCGCGAAAGCTGGCGCCGGAGATAATCGATTGTGGAAATAATATTCCGCGTGGCTGGCCACCGACAGGCGAAATCGCCTGGAATATGTACGCTTAGCGCCCTCGAGTGGCAAGCTTAAGCCACGATCGCACGGGAATAAATCGTGGGAGGTGGAAGGCACTTAGAGATGGTAGAACAAGTTGATTTTTGAAGGTGGGATGCATCGAAGAAATTTGTGTTGATTCCTGTATGTTTAGCGTGCAACACAGGTGACACTTAAGCCACGATCCCACGTGAATAAGTCGTGGGACGTGAAGAAGTTAGAAAAGTTCGGTGTTTAAAGTTCTGATGCGTTGACGAAACGTGTTACGGTATGTTCTCTCGTGTAGGATACAGGAGGCTTAAGCCCCGTTCCCACGTGTCCAACGCAATGCAAGAAATATACTAGAAGTTATTTTCCCAAAGCAAAGGGCACTGAGGATTTCTAAGGTCTCACGCGTTCAATATGTTACTTAAAATACACTTAAAGCTGCATTCCCACGTGTAAAAAAAAAACAAGTATTCTTGAATCCCTTCAGATACTCTCAGCTTTCAAGAGTGGCCGTTATCGAAGGGGTGCTTCAAATTTATTTTACTGTACACGTGGAAAAGTGGCTTAAGCCACCTTTTAGTTGCTCTTTCCTTTCGAAAACCTGCCATCTGTAATCGCTTCAGGTGTTTTCACTCTGACACATTCCACGCGTGGGAACGTGGCTTTACGTCCACTCAAATACGAGAAACTTCCACGACCAATTTATTACGCGGTCAGATACAAGTTGATCAGGTGTCGAACGTAAGCACCAACGATCGTTTCCGCGGCGGTACCGCCGAGTAACGCAATCCCGGCGATTTATTGGAATCGAATGTCGCCGTCGATTTACGTCACTGAGGAGAGGATAGTTATTTCGAAGTCTGCGGAGCTTCGAGTTTCAAGTTATTAGCCATCAGCCCGTCGGAGGAGCTCCCACGATGTCTCTCTGTTGGATTATTGTTCTCAGACACTTTACGACTCTCGTTTTTACTGTCGCGCTGATTTGTCCCCGTCGAAAAAAAACCGTCGCTCGTGAAACCTCGGGACCCTTTTATACCCTCCAGTGACATTCTGGGGCGCCCACGGCTCCTACATAATTTTTCCATATCGACTTTTGTCGCCGAGCAAATGGTATCTCAGATTTCATCCATTCCACTTGTGTCTTTTATTCCTCAAGGAGGGTTGTAAAATTATGAAACTGAATAGTGTCTCTCTACTTCTCTTCTATTCTCAAACACAGTGCTCTTCTTCTCTCTTGAAGCAGGCCGAAGTGTTTTCACCCTTTCTTAAACCACCCCCAAATTTCCAGTCTAAAACAGTATTTTTCCACTGTGTTTATTTACTTCGTGCATTCTATTTCGCGAATAGTCTCCTTTTTTCTAATTACCCCTACATTTTCACTTTGAAACATTACCCCTCCCCCTACACCTTTCTTTACACTCTACATTTCTATTTTGAAACACAAACTTCCTCCCCTTCTCCGAGCAAGGATGACCTTCCAATCGAGCGCATGACGGATGCGGGGTCTATTTTGACCCATAAAGTAGTTTCATTCCTGCACATCCTACAAAGTAACCTTCGTATCAGATTGTGGCTTTCTATGATCTAAATCGTTCCTGTTCTTCACGAACTAGTACCGACAGTTTGGGTGGAGGAAAGTTTCGAAAAATGCCCCCAAGTCGGTCAGGCCTTCCCGACCGATCACCTCTGCGGGGAAAGTTTTGTATACCACGTAGAAAGCGAACTCCTTTCCCGGTTTCTCTTCAAAGTGGACATCCAGGGACTCTGGAATAATACTTTCTACAAAATATTAAAGTCGAAACACACCGAGATCGTGCACAGGATGAAATCACACACGCTGACGCCAGTCGAGGTGCTGATAGATTATACTTAACACCTGTTAGGGGGAGTTGGGCACTTTGATTCAAGGAGCACGATGTGACATTAATATTATCTTGATATGTAGAAGTAGTTAAAAGTTCAAAACATGATCACAAGATACCCTGCAAGGTATCATCTTATGGATAGATGTTTTGAACTTCTGTTTCCAGATATCAAGATAACATTAATGTTACGTTGAGCCCCAACTCCCCTACCTAAAAAATCTCACCACCCAGCGAGAAAACTACCTTCTACCCAAACTAATATAACAAATCACCCAATCACCACAGAACCTTCCTACAGTGCCAACAATCTATGTACCTCGCAAGTGCGGAATGAAAGCCAAGGAGCAGCGCGAATTGTGGCATTTTGTCGCTGATCCAGGACACGTTCCAGCGAGAGACAGAGAGAAACGGCCTTCTTCTCCCTCCGTCTAGCGACACGTGTTCCGGGAAGGTCCGGTTAAGTAGCCACGCGAGCTGAATGCCCAATGGAATCCGTGAAACGACCGTAACGCCCGCGAAGTCGAGGCGCCAGGAGGTTCCCTTCGGCGGAGGCAACAAGTGACCGGGAGGCCAGGGAGACTGGGTCTCTGGCAGATCGCAGGGAGATTACGTGCAACTTGTTCGCTCCACTTTTTGATTTCCGTGGAGAAAACGCTGGACGAGGGCAACCGCTGCGATTGTTGCGCGTCGCCAGTGTTTACAGCCGCGACAGAAAACATGGGGAGCCAGGAATTTGGGGAACAAATGTTCCTGGAGCTTTCGGGTGGATTAATGGCGCCCCGTGCCTGATAACTCTCCGCGGTTTATGTTCTTGGGCCACCGAGTTTTTAGTGCCGCTATTATTGGACCATTTCTTCTAATTCCCTCGTCTAAAGTTGGACCCAGCTGGGCCGCGCACCGTGGTCGTTTCGAGGGCGTCTTTGAATTGACTCTTTTTTTGCTGGGCAAGGGACTAATTGGGAATGGAAAGTGGGAGACGGTGTAGGTATAGGGTTTCTGGGGGTTCGTTGGTTAGGCTTTGCTGGAATTTGGGTTTGCACTGTATTTTCACTTGGGAAGGTGTTCAAGATGCTTTGGGAGAACTTGAAAAGTGATGAAAGTATTATTTATTTGAAAAGTACAGTTGTTTGGGTGAAAGATATTATTTATTTGAAATGTACGATAGTTTGGATGAAAGAATTATTTAATTGAAAAGTACGGTTGTTCGTTGAGTGAAAGCTTCATGAAAGTGGTAAATGTGACATGAATTTTTTATTATTTATTATTCAAGCTTTTAGCTATATAAAAATAGGGTACATAAAATATAAAAATAGGGTAGGGATATGACAATCAGGTCCTCGAAGTTCTAATTTTCATGAGGCAGGGTAACTTCCACGGTGTTCACCGAAAAAAAAGTCACGTGAGCTTAATCGAGAAGAGTGGGACGCAGAATTACTTCGTCGATCCAGGGATCGAAGTAAATGGAGGAGTGGTATGTACAAGGAAAATAATAGTGTCCAGGGCGTCGTGCCAGTTTATTGCGTCACCCTGATCGCCGGGCAAGCTTCCTTTCGGGAATCGTAAATCTTGAACCGTAAATCTGCTCCTCCTCCCCGCTGCAACAGGGAATTAACCCTCGAAGCTCTTAAGACGCTCGATACATTCTTTGATAACGAAAGTTGCGGAGCTGTTTCAAATACCCAGAATTGAAAAGTTAAGGGGTGTCTCGTGGAGAGTTATATAAGTACTCTTTAATCATTTAACCCTGCAACGACTTATGGAGTGCCCAACGACTACAGTATTTCAATGCTTCTTATAAGTTATTTTTATGCTGACTAATTTGGAACCAGTGGTATTCGGAGCAATGTCACTGAGGGTACGAAATCCTGAATCTGTCCTTCATCCCCTATTACACAGCACTTATTTAGTCATATTAAATAACTAAGGGCTCTGAAGTAGTGGTATCCAAAAAATGTACTGAATACATGCCAGAGTTTTTAACTTCCTGACAAGACACTCAAGGGAGTTACCAATTTTACACTCTGTTACTTTTTCTGTTATGGTGCTAAATCTCTGCAAAACACTATGCAAATGACACGAAATAGGGGATAAATTTTGTGTTGAGAAAATAAATAAACGGTTCCTTCAAGAAAAAATAGAAGCTCTATATGAAAATGAAAATTTAAGGGTGATTCATGAAAGGAAAGCAACATTATGTTTTAGAATAGAAATGTACAGGTTAGAAAAGAAAGGGACACTATGTTTTAGAATTGAAATGAAGAAATTACTGGAGGAAGGAGAGAAATAGTTTATTTCAGTGATAAACTATAGAATTAGTTTTTCATCCCCTGTTACAGAGTTACACTTAATGGATCACATTCTTACATTCCCAAGGTTTTAAAATACAAATATCCAAAAAATACAGTGAATACAAACCTTTTCTCTTTACTTATTAACAAAACAAGGGTCGCACCAATTTTACCCCTGCTACTTTATACTTTAAATCCACTTAATTCAACACTGATGAAATTCAAATCCCTGACGAGACCCAACTTTCAGACAGTGCACCACGTTTGTGTCAGAAACGACTCAGACACCCTCCACCGAAGGTTAAATGATCCCAGAAGTCGAGAGTGACAAATTACTCCAGAGTTAAAGAAGTATAAAGAAAAAGGGAGAAATTCGATTGAAAGTATAAAAAGTTAAGTGGATAGTCGATATCGAAGAATAAGATAAAAACCAATGTTGCAAGAAAAACACATTGTTCTCGTTGCATTCTGGGTTACGTCAGCCGAATAGTTCGCAATGAAAATTTAATTAAACCTCGCGTTTAAACTTAACGTTTAAACGTTTGCACACCTTTCCAGGGAACGCTGCGGAATTTATTTATTTACCCGTTCGCCGTAGCGCGTAAATATCAGCAACAAATAAAAAAACGGTCAAGTGGGACTAGCTTTAAATGAGATTTTAAAATATTCTGGTACCCGTACACGGTATTTGAAAATTTTTCCGATGCCAGTTATTCATTTCATAATTCGCCCCTTTGATTCCAGGCAAAGCTGTCCCGTTTGTGGAGTTGACGGTGGCACACGCTTCGGTTCTCACGATTCTGGGAATCAGCTTCGAACGGTACTACGCAATCTGCAAGCCTCTGCGAGCAGGGTAAGTCAGAAAATAATAAAAAATTAGGAAAAATATGTGTATTAGTTGTTTGTGTGTAAAGAAATGCACAAGGCTTCTCCGGTTATTTGATTCTCTAATTCCTCGACTCCAACGCGAGCAACTTACTTAAAAGGTGCCCCACGTTTTCCTTTCTTCCTCGAAGCCACGCGCACTGTTCACCACATTTTGATTGGCAATCAATGTCGTCCGCGCGTGACACGTCGCCATTCCCCTTGTCAGCCGCGAGTTCGGCTCATCTCAATCGTTTTGCCTTGATTTCACCGCATTTGTTGGACAGCCGAGCGGCCCTATCGTCGCTCTGCTCCGCCAGTATCGCCGCTGGAACGATTTGTATTAGATTCGTGTGCCGCGGCATCGATCCCGGATGTCAGTCACGATCCCGCGAAACGTTACACGATTTCTATTCGTTTCTTTCGTTTTACTTCTCTCTTCCAGATACGTGTGCACGAAGGCCAAGGCGACGCTCTTCTGCCTTCTGGCGTGGGTGATGGCGGCCATCTGCACGAGGTGAGAAACATTCCGGGGGAGAATGAAAAGTATGGAAACGTCCTCTCGTTACAATGGTACCCCGCAGAGTCTCTGCTTTCCCCCTTCCAGCTGACGCTTGCCACGCTTTTTTCGTTCGCTTCTTTTGCCACCCTCTTTCAACGACGCTCCTCGCTCTTTATTCCCCTCCCCTTCTTCGGTGTCGCTCGCTTCTCGCTTCCACAAAAAAAACGCGCGAAAAAGCCACTTTTGTTGAAGGGGCGCGACGTATTCCCCCTTTGGGGTTTTTGGTCGAATTTGAGTTCAATGGTTTGTCGAGTTCTTATTGCAAGTTCCACGTTTTTAGATTCATGGCGGGATTTGAAAGTCCCCTTTTCTCTATTTTTTGGTGGAATTTGGAAGATTCATTTTTTCAGTTTTTTGGTATGGAGTTTTGAAGTTATTTGGAAGTTCCACTTTTCAGTTTTTTTGGTGGGATTTCGGAGTCTTTTGGAAGTTACCCTTTTTTAATTTTATTTTGGTGGTATTTGGAAGTTCGATTTTTTCAGTTTTTTATGGGATTTGAAAATTTTCTGGAAGTTCCATTTTTTATGGGTCTTATGTTAGACGTTTTTGGGAAGTTCCATTTTTCAGTCTTTTGGTGGAATTTGGTGGTTTTCTTTAGAATTTCCATCTTTTCAGTTTTTTGGTGGGATTTGGCAGTCTTTTTTTAATGTTTATTTGTAAGTTCTGTTTTTTTTTGGTCCTCTCATTTTCATGAGTTACTATGTTGTTTGCCTAATTAAGACTTTTATAGAAAATTAGCTGTGGTTTCAGAGCCTCTGCTTTATGTTCGATTAATTTTTTAATGGATTTGCAGTAGAAGTAGATTGATGTACCAACCTATCAATCGTTTCAAGAAATTTTGTAAGGTTCTTCTTGGTAAAGGTTGTTTGGAGTCTGCTTCAATGTTTTTATTTGTTGAAAGTCTAGCGTGCGTTATTTTTTGGTTGCGGGCTGAGGGTTCGAAATTCATTTACGTATCGGCGTGTCAATATTTTATCCCGCGGAAACTAGAGATATATTGCCGGTGTGTATTTCGTTCCAGTCGGAACGGCAACTCTGTATTTTATCAGAAATCACGATGAATGTGTTGTTATAAAGGAATTTCTGCTACCTTTTTATTTTTGTTAACGATAGAATGCACCCGCGCTATTTTTATGGAAATGCGCGAGTTTTTACAATAGGAATCGTGTACACCGCCTGTTGATACGAATCTGGAACATTTACCTCTGACATTGATGTGTTATTGAAACGCGTATGAATTTTAGGGCCGTTAAAAATGAAAATAAAAGCAGTAAACCAACTAAATTTACGAAAGCTTGTCCCTTTCCAGGCTCTAGTATTCCAGTAAAAAAAAAATGGAGGCAGTTAATAACCATCTTTATGAGAAATCATGATCTCCCATTTTTTATATAATTTATCGAATACTGTGCATGAGAAATGGAACGTCGAATTCAAAATTGAATTAGGTATATTCTAACACAAACTCGTGCAAACATTTTTCACTCGTTCACTCCTTGACAGCTTAAATATTGAAGGGATTCTTTAAATAATCCTCAACTTTTGCTAAAAAGAAAAAAACAGAAGTAGCAACTTCTCTCTTGACTTCGTTTTTCATTTTTCCACCCTTTGAAGGTTTAAGTATGCAGAGGATTAGTTAAATAATCCTCGAGTTTGATTAAAAAAAAGTGTTACAAAAGTATGCACAAGTAAAGTGGCTGCAGAAGAGTTCCATTTCGCCGTTTCTTTTGAAGGGACGCGGGAAGATTGCAATTTTGCGGGCGTTGAATAAGAATGAAGAACAAATGGAAGTTGAAAGGCAGCTGTTCCACGCAATTACAGTATATCGCGCAGATCTAGCTGAACTATCGCAATCTTTGGCCATGTGTTGCCACGACGGTCGTTGCACACGCGAACAATGGATTCCCCTCTGCGACAGTGGCGACGAAGTTTGCTGGGGAAAGTCGATGCAGTTTTGATCGATGATAAAGGATTACTGTCACCTCAGAAACTTTAATGGGTCGTGAGACATTTTTGGGAAATTTGCAGCTTCTGAAAAATGTTGGAAGGGGGATTAAGGGAGGTATGAATGTTGGAAGGAATGGGGACACGGTTATAGACCGATAAAAATTAAAATTTTGTGATTGAGTTTTATAATTAATATGTTTTCAAACTCTCTTTTTTTTTTAATTTAACGATTGTAGCTGTTGTCTACTGTCACGTCTGCTCTATTATTCTTTGCAAATTCGAGTACTCGGTGAAGCCCTTTCCACACGAGACGATTTTGTATTTCAAGATTAGTATTTTGATTGCGGATTTCTTTTCATTTTTTTAAATTAATACTATCTTCAAGGAATAAACATTTCCTGAATGTCGGACTCGAACCACAGAAGTGTCTCGTGTGAAATGGACTTATCAATTATTCTTATCAATTATTCAATTACTGAACTTTCCATTTTCGAGATTAAGGTCGTTAGTTGTACCCCACGTGCGGGAATCCTTTTGTTACATTTGTGTCCCATATCCAACGAACGCCTACAGAGCGTTCCACGCACGGGGTACTCCGATTGACCAAACCAAAAAATTAATTTCCAGTATCACAACCTGTACCAATCTTTCGGAGTGCCGTAATGGTTCCTATTTGCTTTTTAAGTAGTTTTCCGATTTGCTTATTAGAAAAAAAGCTGTTTTTAATTTAAAGATTGGTAGCGGAAATGGGCCCTAGGCGAAGTCACTTACTCGTCCCTTGTGGTCGTAGGGCGTTTATTATTAAGAGCCAGTTTCCGGAAGAGCGACGATGCTAATAAAACGACGGATGCTCTCGTGGAATTACATCAGTATTCTCATGAATAAGCCTCCTCTCTGATGCAGCTATCTCTTCTGGAACATTAAGTGGAGTCGTCACACACGGCCACTTTGTGTAATTAAATGTATCGACAGGGAACAAACGAGCAGCGATCGAACGTCAACTATATCTGTGCTTAAAAAAGGGGAATTTCATATAAATCTAAGTTTAAGTTGACCATTTCAAGCAAGTCACAAGACTCACCAGTGATCATCTTATTAAAAAGAGATGGCGCCACTTGCCATGGGTTCAAACATAACCTCCTTGCCACAAAAAAATATTTTAATACGCCTGGAGAAATATTAAGTCACAAAACTACGAGAAGGAGATATTAGTCTCGCCAGTTTCAAATGAACCCAGTTAACCCTTCGATTACTGAGGTTGAAATTTTTTACACACGTCGTGTGCGGAAATTCTTGAGTCTCATTTGTTCACAGTATTCAATGAACGCCTATGAGCGTTCCCCGCACGCGTTGACTGAATACATCTGTAGTGGGGGTAGCTACTCAAAGACCTTAAGCAGCCAACATCTTACAAACCTGACTATAGCGAGTCAGAAATCAACGTTTTTGCTATTCGAACACTTTTCCCCTCCCACACCTTCTCTTCACGTTCCACTATATCATGCTCCATTGAAAAGTGAGGAGCAAACTGCATGGAATTCGCAGGACCAGCAAACAGGTGCAAAGTTAGTGATAATAAAGCAACTTCTAGGACCTTCACACCTCGACCACTGGCTCGTAAAGCTTTCCGCCAGCTGCTCCTAAAAAGTAACGACGTTTCAAGCGTTCGTACCATAAACCGAGGCTTCAGGAACACCCCGGAAACTGGTGCTGAGGGTTTTCGGAACTGGAAGGCGGGGGAAAATTAAATCGAGGGAGCGGAACACGCTTCCTCGGTTGGAATCAAATATTGGTGGGTCGACTGGCCTTTATCAACGATCCGTTTGAAACATAGCGGGCGGTCCACGTCTGGGGACAAAAGGATTCGATTTTTAGGTCGTAAAGCCCACGCGGCTAGCCGCCCTCCCTCTTTCACGTGCGAGTGCGCCTGAATCACGGCGACCCTGCATGCCAGGGGTTCTTAACTCGGGGTTCACATATACGTAAGGCGTTTAGGATAGATTTCGGGGATCTGTGAACTTAAAGATTACAGACATAGTCAGGTTTCCAAAAAATATCTCTAAGTGGAAGGATGGAATTGTTGGGGAATAATGAGAACTAGTTTCGGGGTTTGTTGGGTGATCTAATATGGAGGCATTCTGTCCATACTGCTTAGTACACAGATGCAGCCTTATTTTCAGTATCTTGTCATTGATATTTAGCATTTTCTTCAATTAGGAATGAATGGGAGTGCGAAATGGTAATGAGGTTTAAAGAAGAAATTAAGAGAAGAGGGTAAGAAAGGAAGAAGGTTTTTTATTCCAAATTCGATCTTTGATGGACTCAAATTTGGTTCATCTCGATTTTGGCAAAATTCAAGCTGTGGGACCCCTTTGTGCAACCACTTTTCCATCCTTTCTTGTACAGCTAAAATAGTTTATCTTTAAAGCGCCCGAAGGTTTTACCAAACTACCAAAGGGATCCATGACGCGGAAAAGGTTAAGAACCCCTGGTGCATGGCGCTATCTCGAGTCGTCTACGGAGGTTGGTGTCGTGAAGGGAGTATTACCCGTGAACCACTTCCGGAAAAAACGCCTTACACGCCGATTACGTTTTTCCCCGTGTCGTAGATCAACGAGCGCGGTTGCCAGGTTCAAAGACGGCGGTATGTGACCAGCCAAGTGAATTTATGGTTGCTGAAGAGTAGACGAGAGGCAGATCGGTTTTTTGAGGGAAAAAGAGAGGAAGAAAGAAGTAAACGTAGCGAAAGAACTGTTGGATCTCCTGGCCAAGGACCAGACCCTAAAAAAGCTCGATGAATCCTGAGGGTTGGGTGGAATCTACGATCCAGGGAAATTTAAATTGTTTCCTTGACGATGTAGTGGTGGGAAGAAAAGAAGTAATTTCGTAGATGAAATAGTTTCGCTTGGGAAATGAGGTATGGGGAAAGTGTAGATAAAGGAAAGGAGAATAGGATGGATGCAAAGGCGTCTAGGGGAGGGTGGAAGAATATTTTTAAGGGGGAGGAAGGTGTAACAGGAACGTTATTAAACTTGCATAGGGGGTCCTTATAGATATTGCGGTTTTTGTTGGATTAGGTATTTTATCAGGAACTAAGGTCGAAGCCAGATATATTGTCCGGTGAATTCAAGTTGTCCGAGAAATCAACCACCACCACCTGAGGATCGTGGATTTGTCAATTGGAGTTGCGTGGCCCCCGAAAGGTAAGATGGGGTAACGGGAACGCTGCTCGGCTCCGCCTGAACGTAACCTTGTGGCTGCTATTTATTCTTAGCGTAATAGTGTGCGTTACGAAGCTATGCGTAGACCTATACGAGATGAAGCTATGGAGAAAGAATCAATGTTCTGACCAACAAAGCTCCAGAATTTTTTCGGTGCTAGCGCACACCTATTCCGATGTATGTATTTCTACGCTAAGAGCTCGGTTTGGCCTACACGCTAGAAGCTTGGCACCATCCCCACCACTTCTGGCTCACTCTTGTTCTGCGAAGGCGAGAGCGAAATTAAACGAGAGCGAGTCAGAAAACGTTGAGAAAAGGAACACCTAGGCAGGCAAACAGTTTGGTGGGAGAATACCCCTCACGAAACTCACCGGCTAATATATCGGGCTTCGACCTTAGTATCATGCTACCTCTCGTAATACCATACTCTCATACCTCTACTAGTAGCACTCTACTACTGATATTTCTACTATTAACCCCACCACTCTACTGCTAATATCTCCTTTACTATCACTCCAAGTCTCACATCTCTCCCAGTGTCGCCTCATCCCTCATATCCACTAGTACAACTCTACCCCTCGCATCTCCACCACTATCGCTATCACTCTGCTTTTGACATCATTACTAGCACCACTCGTTATATAAACACCCCATATACATACGTCTACTGCTCCTGGAAAAGACCCTCTGCAAAAACGTGGTCCCTGATTCTCGGCGGAACGACGTTATTGATGGGGACAGAATACATAATCCGGACCCGCGGAATCCATAGATTAAGGGATTCAAGAAGGATCCGTGACGAGCGTGGTCTTGAAAAAATCTCATGCTCGTTCTCCGCTAGAAGAACGAATCTTTAATCCTCTAATGAGAGAACAGAAAAATCTAAAAAATCAAGCCCACGTTTCCCTTTTCCTTCGTACAAAGATTTAACGCCGTTCAAAGTACTGCATAAATCCAGTGGATAATCGAACGAAATTTTCTCTCATATTACCATTATTATTTTCTAAAAACGTCACCGGTTGAATCACTTCAAACTGTAAATCCTACTTACTCGCAACAAAGAAGAATATGCTTTGCTTGCCTGAACGATAAGCCACGTGTAGATATTAGAAAATTTCGTGGAAGCCAAGATCAAGGGCTAAAATTGCATGATATTGGTTGAGTTCCTTTGTCAATCCCAAGCGCACTGATCAAACAAGAGAGTATTCTTCAAAAAACACGTGCACCATGCAAGCTTTTCGAGTTACAAAGCAGATCCAGGAGATCCTCAGTCTTCAGTGCAGTATTGTAATATCTTCTCGTTAAGGTTGACCCTTGCTTCGTTTTTAACGAAGCCTTCTCAGGCAAGCAGCTCGAAAGGTCCTCGCTGGAAGTCCAAGGAGGCTCCCATTACTACGGCTTGCTCCCCGAGGACTTTATTTATCCTGGATGGACGAGCTGCAAGGCTTCTGTTCTTTGTGACAACGATATCCCAGAGATGGAGATCTCCCTTCTTCGTCGACCATTTGTTTGATTAATTGCCGGAACTTCTACTGAACTCTGCTCCGTGGCGAAGACTCTGGGAAGTCGTAGCTCAGGTCTACTAAGTTCGTTCTGGCGATAGCGAATTACGTGATTCACGAGCAGCCCTTTGAACTTTCTCTGCTGGCGCGCTTTCGGCGTGTAATAAAAGCGTAAAGTATAATTGTCGTGTAGTAGGGTGGTCATGTGGGCAGTCACTTCAGTTTGGAACGTTTGAAATTGGAATTTAGGGGTGTAACGTGATGGGGGTAAGGAAATATAATGAAATAATAAGGTGACATAAGTTTTAAGAAAGAAGGATATGTAATTTAGATACGAGTCAAAGATAAGACCTTCTATATAGTGCTAAAAGGGTGGAACTAGTTCTCCAAGATGGTTGGGAAACACTGCTTCACTTGTACACAAGACCTTCAGTTTCAAGTTTCAGTTTTAGTTCTCTAAATACAAATTCAGAAAAAGAAGACACATGGTTCTAAAGATTCACTTGCAGAGGATATCAGGTCTCCATAAAATCCCTTGAACTCTAAAAAGGAAAACACTTCTACAAATCCTTGTTTAAATATTTCTTCACCATAATGAAATTCAGAATAAGAAGAGTGTAGCCTATAATTTTACAATTAGGCGCCAAGAAGCTAAGTAGGTCCAAAGGTGGAGATCGGAGAAAGAAATCGTCGCAGCTGAATCGCTGAATAAGCAACTGTATCCCTGTTTATTAGACGCCGAAGCAAGATGAATGCCCGTGGTCGTATAATTTCGGGAAAGCCTTCTCGATGGAATTTCGAGCGTTCGTAGTGACACAATACGATTGATGGATCACTACTTCATCCAACAGCGTCTGATCTACGAGGTAATTTTACTACCCGCCCATCGACAGAATGACGTGTGACCGCTTCGAACTCCAGTGGATTGCTTCTTTCGCCAATTTCGAACAGTCTGCTCGACTTTGGTAGTAAACGTGTCTCTCAAGCTGCAACAGCGTTAAGTAGGACGTGCAACACGCTCGAAGTTACTTATTCAAAGAATCTGCCATTTTGGCTTCGAGACACGCTGAATTTTAAAATTGACCTTACCTGGTGGCTTTATTAAACTTCATGAGGGTAGTAGAGGGTAGTAGAATTTGGAAAATTAAATGGAGTAGTGGTTTTGAAATTATTTTGTTACTAGCTTTACTACTTCAATAAAGCTTCTGGGCATTATTGCATTCCATATTAGGTTTAAGTAATCAATACTGGACGCTCCATTTTTAAATTATTTAGTGGGAGTAGAATTGTTTACTGAATGAGTAGATTCCTACTAAAGACTACAAGTTTCTTAAAAAAAAACAATCCTGTAATAATGAAAGTACAAAAAATCTCCACATGTTATAGTTCTATTTTCTCGTTTCAAGAACATCGAACATTGTTGGTTCTACAAGATACTCCCTCGAAAACCTCTTTACGAGAACCGTCGTAATCCTTCATTCTACAAGCTGAGAATCGTAACAAATCCAGCGGACGCGTCCTTCCCTTTTTGTCGCCAGAAGGAAAAACCTCGACCCTCGCAGTTATCGATAATTGCGTTACACACTGGGGGGAGGAAACTCGATATCACGGTGTCGTTTTCCGTGCGAATTTTGGACCCAAGCCAACCCTCTAAAAAAAAAGAGGAAAGAAAGAGGATATCCAGTAACAATACGTGGGAAAGGCACAGCCTGATAACGTGCTATCCTCGTCCGAAGATGCTAAAAGCCACTCCACCTTGGAAAATGATACCAGTGATTACTGTAATCACTGTACTTTCTCACTTTCTCGGGTGAAAAGTGAAAGCCCGCTAGATTCCCACGGAGAAACGTCCCCAAACGAAAAATTCTGATTTTAATAAAACTTCGTGTGAATGTAAAGTATATTGGAGTACAAAAAGAGCAATTTTTCTTACAAAAATTCACTCCGAATGGGTGAAATCAACCCTTACAGTTATAGTGATTTTTCGTTTTTTAATAAAACTCTATTTTTCGTTTGGTTGCATGATAGAACATAAGAAACTGAACAATTTTTATATTCATTCTATCTAGCACGGTCAATCTTTCAAATAAAAAATCACTGAAGACTTGAAGAAACCAGAGACGTGTTTTGTAATGTAAATATAACATTTTTGGAACCACAGGCGAATTACTCAAGGGACCACAGATGTGTGACAAGCTACTTTAATCTCGCCTGGATCCATTTGGACCCGTAGTACAAATTCTACACTCATTTTAAATAGCTTTCTGTTTCATTTTATTAAAGTACTTTATTCTCCCTTCGACTCCTAAAGCTTTCTCTATTACTGTTTATCATTAAGCTCAGCGGCGTCACGCTTGGGCCTACTAAGGGTTAAAAGCAGGATATAACAATAATAGACTTCATTACACCAATTCATATTATCATGTCTGTGGTATAAAAGTGGGCCCAACTTGGCTATCATCAGTCCCAATCAGTACAATACAAATCTCTTAAAAGTCCTATAATATTACATTCGATTTGCTTGTAAATTCTCTGCATCCTCGAGTCTCTTGTCTTCGAACGCCAAACTCTCATCAACACGCTCAGCTTCGCCAAGCTTGAGGGGCAACTCGTTCGTCCCGCCGGTTGATGGGTCCGGAAACCGCTTTAGCGTCACCAACGAAGCTCCGTTCCAAATCACACCAAGTCCGTCCCGCTTGGAGCGAAAGGCAGCTTCGCCAGTCGCGGTCATCATCGGTGGTGAACTCCTACCTTCCTCCAGAGAGCTCGCAGCAGCCCGTAGTCCAATGGCGTGTACCGATTGATTGCAGTCCCATTATCTGGGTCTCCCAGTACCGGGAAGTGGTCGTGAAGGCGAGCAGGGGCGATCAGGATGCGAGGAGCTCGATCCCCGTCTGCCTGACCATGGCGGATACCACACCGCCGGTGGTGTTCTTCTTGCTTCTGGTCGTATTCTTCTATCTCGTGCCGCTACTGATCCTCCTGGTCCTCTACGCGTTCATCATCCGCCACCTGATGCCCGACACCAGCAACACCAGCGATACCTACCACGCCAGGGCCAAGAGGCACGTGATCACGATGCTGCTCTCGGTCGTGTTCAGCTTCTTCGTCTGCCTGTCGCCGTACAGGATCCTGGTCTTCTACATAATCGTGGCCCCAGCCGAGCAGATCGCGGCGATCGACCGCGACACGTTCTTCGTCCTCCTCAACCTCAGCAGGATCCTATTCTACCTCCACAGCGCTCTGGACCCCGTGCTCTACAACCTGATGAGCAGCAAGTTCCGCAAGGGCTTCGCGGGGCTGTGCAGAGCGACGGGTTGCCGCCTCGGAGTCTCGAGGAGAAGCAACGCCGCTGTGCCCAGGCGAACGGACACCACTGAGCAGGAGGAGAACTTCCTGTGATCAGTACTGGTCGCGGGAAGGATCATTCCGACGAATTCGCAGAATGTTCTGTTTTACCGACTGCTGGTTTTCGTGGAGTTTCGCGATCGTTCCTTGGGGTACCGTTAGGTTAGTGAGTGTAGTTGGGCGATGGGGGAAGATTACAGGAACGATGAACCTCTCGCGAGGAAAAGTGAGAAGTTTCTTAAACTAGCAAAAGCAGGGATGTTTCGTTGAAACGAGGTTCTTCCGGAACCCCCCTTTCTCGATATCGCTTCACCCCGCGATGCGCCGCGCGAGCTCAGAATCCAGCTCAGCCAGCACTCCCCCCTCTGTCCACAGCCCCATCCTCCTGATGGTGAAGTACGAGATGGAGGAGAACGAGGACGGTAGCTACATCCCCACCTGCGGCACCGTCGCTAACACCTCCTGGCGGATCACCTTCTTCTTCACGACGATCGTCGTCTTCTTCGTAGCGCCGCTGCTGATACTAGTGGTCCTCTACACGGTGATCGCCCTCCACCTGATGGCGAACCCGACGATAAGCCGCGGACCCTCCAACAACTTGCTCAAGTACCGGAAGCAGGTGATGCTGATGCTTGGGACCGTGGTGCTTTGCTTCTTCCTCTGCCTGCTGCCGTTCAGGGCATTCACCCTCTGGATCCTTGTCGTCCCGCCGCGGATGATCATCAACCTCGGGATCGAGCGCTACTACACCCTCCTCTACTTCTGCCGCGTGATGCTCTACCTGAACTCGGCCATCAATCCCATCCTGTACAATCTCATGTCGACGAAGTTCCGGGAGGGGTTCCTCAGGCTGTGCGGACTTGGCCCGAACAGGCGGAAGAACAAGAAGACGTCGGATAGGACGGGCACCTACACCACCGGCTCTACAAACACCAGCAGCAACCACTCGGACTTCTGGAAGCGGCACAGCAGCAACAAGAGCAGCAACGCCAAGGCAACGTGCGGCAGCGCCACCTCCGTCGACGGCAAACAGACCAAGCTGCCGCTCCAAACGGCCATCGTGACCGCCAGTGCCGCCGGCAGGAAGCAGGAGAGTTACGTCTGAGAGGGCGGATAGAGGATGAGGATTCGAGACTGACTGTGATCAATGAACCATTCCGTTATTACGCGTAGAAAGTAGCGCGGCTGGAGTGTCGCTCGCACATGAATGCGGAGCGTATGCTGGGTTACTGTAGAGTGGTTCGAAGGTGGGGTGGAGTTTGTCGGGAGAAGGGATGGTATACGTAGATTGAAAGGCTTCTTATAGATACGTAGATCAATCAGAAGAAAAATGGCTTTGAACAAGGACTTAAGTGGATCACCATTTTTTCTCTGGCTCTCGATAGTTGTCCTACGGGGTTCACACGAGCTCGAGCACGGAGCTGTATAAGACTAACAGAAAGATGAACTGACTGTTTAGTCGAGGATACTGGTACACCATTTCTTCTTTACTATTAAAGAACCGCGTATATTGAAAGCTTGCTTCTCATAAATCAATTTAAAAGGAAGATACCTGGTACTATAAACAAGAACTCGGGTAAACCAACTTCGATTAGCCGTTCTACGGGGTCCACATGAGCTCGAGCACGGGTTGTGCAGAAGACTACGAGCGATGCTTTAGCGCCGCGCTACATGTAGGTAGATATTTCGGGATCTGTGATTAATTAAGTGAACGTTTACCGTGTAAGTATTATAGCAGCGTTCTTCGAGGGAGGATGTTGAGCCTGTATCCGTGGATGTGTGTCTCTAGCTCTAGGGGTTAACACTTGCATAACTCGTAGAAAGGGATGGGTTCTCGTTGCTTTATCCAACCAACGTTCATTACGCCATCGTCGACGAAGAAGAGTAGAAGTAACTTCAGCGTCTCTTGGCGTATGTGTAGAACAACGATGTGAACTTCGTGTACGAGTCTTTAGTTCCTATACGCTTTGTCGACGTAGCTGGACCGACTGTGGCGTGGTGCTCCCTCGTCCTTGATATTAATCAACCTTTTCTGTTACTGCATTTCAGGGATCCGAAACCTGTCGTTCCTCCGACAGTATTGACGGTAGAACGGAACGACAGAAGCAGGATGATGGTAAGAGGAGAGATTTCAGTTCCCGCGAACCATGTTGAGCTTGCATACACAATTCGTAGGTGTACCGAGCAATATTGAGGTTTCTGCGAGTGCAAAAGAGGGGGATAGGACATTAAGAAGTTAGTAGGTGATCTCCGGTTGCCAGTCAGATAATACCTCGATACTAGATCACCTACCAAACCTCGATTCTAGTCATCACTGTCCCCCACAGGATAAAAAAGGGCCACTCGCTATTCTTAGGTATATTTATAACCTAAAATTGTGCATTAGCGGCACCACAGCAGTAAACTGTGCACTGGGATCAGCTTTATATTTATAAATTGAAAGGAAGTCTGGTTCACACTTTGTGCTTCCTTTAACGAAGCGCGATAATCGCTATGATGCGTCAAAATTGTAACTAATTGTTTCTTCACTTTGTTTATGCTCCGAGGGTCCTGAAAGGATCAAGGAAAATGAAACAACTTTGTATTTATATTTCTCTTAACAATGTTGAACAAAGTATTACACGCAATGACAGTAGTAATATACTATTGTAACAAATAGTCGCGCCCATTGCACATGTTAACACTTTGAGTGGCCCAGGGTGCTGAAAAATGCCCCTTTCAGTCGATCAAGTCTTTCTAACAAGGCTACTTCAGTCGCCCTAAACAAACATTCGGAGATACTCCGACAATATTCGACGCTTTCCAGAAAATTGCAACGCGAAAAGGTCAGAAGATCTAGGTTAATACTGAAACTCGAACGTATTGCTAACAATTCTCTCGCGCGCGATACATTGCGTAATTCATTGGAAGGTAAACGAAGAAATTGAACGCTCTCCTCGCACTCAATTATGTCAGCTACTTGTAACAGGTGAACGTACTTCTTAAATGTTTACGTGTACCTTTCATTTTCGCGAAAGAACAGAAGTGTCGGGAAGAGTGGCGAAGCTAGTCTGGAAGCTTTAAATAGTTACTTAATTACCGTTGTAATAAAAGGTGTACAGATCACTATTTTTCTTACCGCGGGGAATTCGTTGTAAAACTTTATTGCTCATAACGTGGCAATAAACAGCGGTTTGCTTTAATTGTACATTAAAACATTCCAGTAGCTCTAACGGCGCAGCGTAGTAAGTGTATACAGCATTTCCTTACGCGAATCATTATTTCTCCGTATACTTCGCAAGAGATCTGTTCGATACAACTTAAGCGGTAGAATGGATCGTTGGAAAACCTTCGCGGGGCATAAAGCGGGCCTGATTCATCGAACAACGAGAGAATTGCGACGAATTGCGGCGGATCGTGTCGACGAACGATCGTGTACAGATATCTCGCGCGGCCGTACGAGAGGCCCATTCGTTCCTAATCGTTTGCTACATATTTATTTCCACTCGTTTAATAAATTACACCGTCGCGGAGTTTTACGGAATACCTATAAAGAGACACTTTATTTTATTATGCGAGATGTATGTTCCTGTAAATATTTTGTAAAATAAAACTGAGGTAACACATTAACGGCAGTTAGACTGTCAGCTTCTTGGTGGTAGAGAACGTTGTGCCAGTTCCGTGGCGGAATGCTACATCGGTATACAATCCGGAAGAAATTGATTGAACTTGATGCTACGTTTGACTAGCGGCTAAGGAAATAAAATTGTACTATGTCAACTAGACGAGCTACTCGGAACTATTTAATGCGAAGCCGATACTAGGGAAACGTTTCAACGCGCCTAACGTATCTATTCCAGGTCAAGGAACACGATATAATGGAATTCTGTGCGGCTGGTGTTGAGATCACTGCGACGCACCGGTCACGTTGTTGCCCTGCTTCACGAATATTATGTCGTGGGCTAATTTGTCGGACCTCACGACGAAAGAGTAAACGTAATAACCCTTCAATTCCATGAAGTCGATCAGATCTTTTCGACCATTCTCAACGTGGGAGAACTCCACCGAGAGTGTCTGAAACATTTTCACAATTTGACCTCCTCTCTTTAGCTACCAGTGACTTAATTGCAGCTCTATATCTCTAGTAATTACTATTTAACCCTTTGGATGCTATGTGCATACATGATACGGAGAACGCCCATCGGCGTTCAGCGACTATGGTTAACAGATAGGACTAGAGGAGTCCCGCACATGGCGTACGCTCTGTGGTCAAATGGTCAGCATTCAAAGGGGTAAACAATACAGAAATGTTTCGTCAATTTTTATTTTAGTGAATGTCCTGGAACTTACCACAATGTTTATCTCGTCGAAAGGAATAGTTTTCAACACTTTAAGCTCGTTGCCCTCGATGTCTAGGCTGAAGTAATCCACAGTGGTGACATTAAGCGCGTTCATCAGATGTATGAATGGAATGCACTGGACAAAGACGTGGGTGCCGCTATGAGCCACGTCGGGAGAATTCGGCAAATGAGTATCCGTGTCGTTGGGCTCGTGAAGCCGCCCCACGTTCCTCGCCATCAGGAAGTTACTCTGTAAATTGGAGGATCGTAAACTGTGTATACCACAGGGCGAAAGGTACGTATGGGGAACATGAAATACACAAGCTTATTTTATTGGATAGCTTCTTGTTTATGGGCGAACTGCGGAAAAGTTTCGTACCACCGTGGGATACGGTACAATACCGAGGCACGTGGGCGTCAGGTAAGCCCTCCTATTCTTCTGCAACATTTTGCTGAAGTTTAGAGGATCCGCCTCCACCAGCAGACCCTTCCAACCGCGGAACCTTTCCAGAACCAACGTATTACTCCGAGTCTCTCCATCGTAAGCACCGCACTCCACGAAAAATCCATTTTCCTGTATGCAGATAAGTAAAGTGGATGATACGATGATTTTAGTGGGTTACTACTACCTTTTCCCCTTCGATATCGACTTATATATAAATTTAAATATTCGTCGAAAAATTTATTTTCCTTGGAAAATTTAAGCTGGAGTATGTTTTCCATATGTTGAGAGGAAATAATGAGGAGAAAAATTATCTTCGCGGATGGAGGATTTGAACTTTGCTTCACTGGATTATGACGCAAGTACTTTTTTTTGTACAGATGTTTATTGACGGACGTACGGAAAAAAAATAAAGTATCTTCTTGTGGTAACAAAAACATTAGAAAATTAGCAATGGTTAATTACTAGGTGACTGTTTGTTCAGCCACTGACGGATACAGAGGGGGGGGGGGGGGGGAGAAATACTTACTTTAATTTGCAAAATACTTATTTTAACTTACCTAGCAATATGAGGGAAAATATGATAAATTAATACAAAAAAACACTGTTTCATTTAGCAGGAAAATATCGGAAAGGTCCCTGGTTCATTTATCAGACCTACGCCCTCCCCCCCACCCCTCAAGAAAAACTTGGATTCGGCTCTGAAAAAAAAACCTAAACCCGCCCCTGTGTTCAGAGCGTCTGAATCTTACAGTCAGTCTTTGGTAGATGTTGCTTATAAATTATTTCGTGTATCGTGAGTTGTGAGTCATCAGTAGACCACCTTACGTTTTCTTCTACTAAAATTTGGGGGAAAGATGTCCAAGTAAAAAAGCCCCTTGACGCAAGTACTCTACCAGCTGATCTATTTACGTCATTATGAAGTTCTTTCTTTTTAGTGGTATATACTCTCACCTTATCCTTGAGAGCTTCGCGAATAGCACTAGCTTGACCCATCGACGTATCTTCCTGGTCAGGATATTCAAGGTTATAGGGTTGGTTAGGATCGTGGTTCCAAATTATCCAATCGCGTCGAAGTTCATCCATGTAGCGATTCCACTCCGGGGAGCTCGCTGATAAGACTTTACCATTGTACCACCTGGCGCCTATGAAAATATCGATAGACGTGGCATGAAATCATAGATGAATGAAGCCGCGATGATGTTTTATTAGACACTCAGCATCCAGTGGCCTTAGCATGCGACATTAATAACGTGGTGTTAGAAAGTGAATGACGCTAGATAAATGTAGGCTGCAACATTAGCTTTAATTGAATTAGACCTTGCAAGTGATCGTCTTGCATAACTCCGTAAATCAAATTTTAATAGTATCTAATTGAAATAGAATAAAGCGATGTTCTAGATCAGCGTTCCCCAATTAAATTTTATCACGCAACACTTCCAAACTAACTGAAATTTGGTGGAACCAAATATTGCAGTCAGGTGCACGTTTCTCGCTGAATAATTTACACATTTTTTTAATATTGAAATTTTATTATATGTTCAATTTAATTCAGCTTGAATCCTAATTCAAGAGAAGCTAGAACTTTCGAATTCGAATTAGCTCGGTTCGATTCGTTAGCTCGAAATTACATCGCGACCTTAATCTTCCATTGCTATTACTTGCTTAAGAACTTCGTACTAAAGGAATTGATATCTTTCCTCGAATTCACTTAAGCTGCGTATACCGTCAACCCTCCATAAAACCTGGCGTGTTAATCTCGTATTATCGTTTGCCGCGTGACATCCATGGCACACACCCATTCCCTACGAACGTTCAACAGGTACAATTACATTTGCCAGGCGTCGCTGGAATTAACAGGTGTTCGCAACGGCAGGTATCGACACCCACGCAAACAAATTTCGATTGTCAAAGACTGTGATGTCCACGAGTGGGGCTCATTTAAAGGTCCCACAGACGTTCTGATTTTTCTTACGCTTCGTTGTACGATATAATTAATTAAAGATTATGCAAATCGCGTAGTGTTTAGTCTTGCTTTCATCGACAAATCTCATTAATATGTTAAAAATGTTTTCATGGCAATAAAACCAAAAACATCAGAAGTTTACATTCCAGTCCGTAGACTTTTTTCCAGGAGGGGGCAATTTTGGGGTGACGGTGATGAAAAATATGGTAATGATAAAACGAGTAGCCTGGTTGATTTTTTGAACTCATTTTGTAGTGCCAATTTAATTAAAAATTTAAATCCGAAATTTAGAATTATTCACTTTTTTAGTATAAACTTAATAAAGACCAGTTTTTAAAAATAAGCGATTTTTTTCTCAAAAGCCAGGGGGGTAACTGCCCCTTTTGCACCCCCCTCCGGACGCCAATGTCCAGTAGTGGCTCTTAAATTTAATGCCAGTCCTCGACTTTTTGTTTTGGAAGCGGCAGCTCGTAAAATTTCACTAGATAGTTCTAAGAAGCATCCCCTACTCTGAGGGGACAGACGTTATCTTATAACGAAAGGAAACCCTGTTCCGTATAACGAGACATTACTATGCTCCGCAAGAATAGAATGGCTGTATGGAAATCCTCTTTGGAAAGTGCTCTCTGAGATCGCTGTCCTACTTCTTAAAAAGATCAGCTGTTTGGTGAGGAGGAGATGACCTTTATTATACAAGCAGATGAGTAAGCCAGGTATGTACACTTGTTGTGCCTGACAGGTGGAAAGTGGACGATGCTGAGTCAGTTGTTTTGGACAGAGACGATACGCTTCCCTGTTTTCGAATGGAGCAGTTCACACTTGCCCGAGTCAGCAACAAAGAGACTATACCGACAATCACGGCAGTGTGCCGTCGTATGTGTGCAGAGACCTTTAAAAAGACATTTTCCAAAGCCTCGCGCCACACAAGCTGTAATAACCCTGTCTCCTTAAAAACCATAAATTACAACGTCTATCGCAAAATTATCGCGTAGGCACAAGTCGCTTCGACTGCCTTCTCAACTTATGCAAGAAATCGTACAAAAGATAGTAACATCTCCATCCCCCCTCCGCATTCCGTACGTAGCTTGTGCGTCCACGTGCGTGGTAACGAAGATGAAAATTTAAATACAAACTTTTATTAAAATGTACTAAAAAAAAGAAAATAATTTTGATACCGGCCGATATGACTGGCTTAGAAGAATTCCCACATATGACCAACAACAAAAACGTGGGACGTAAATATTGAAATGTCCTTTAATATAAATATTTACACCGGCATCCGCATCTCTTTGACAGGCTGTATAACCCTGTATAACCCTTTATCTGCTTCCCTGATTTCATAATCAGATCAGAGACATAAAAATATTGTATTGTCATCTGAACTACATATGTGTGCCAAATTTCAAATCGATCGGACATGTGGAAGTGGGTCAAAATTAGCTTACAAGATTTCATCTTCACAAACTAACTAACGGACAAACTCACAAGTGAAGCTAAATAAAAGCTTGTGAAATGGGAGGAGATGCCTAA
Source organism: Andrena bicolor (assembly GCA_960531205.1). Lineage (NCBI taxonomy): Eukaryota > Metazoa > Arthropoda > Insecta > Hymenoptera > Andrenidae > Andrena > Andrena bicolor. The sequence continues at coordinate 14,161,312 of OY482665.1, forward strand.
TTTCCCAAGCTAACCAAATTTGGACAGATCTTGGCCAAACAAAACGAGCAAACAAACTTCAAAGCTCATCCTGTTCGTCCTGTTCATCTTGTTCAACTTGTCAACTTATTCTAATAATGACGCCATTTCCCCTTTTTGCGTGTGTAGGTTAAGAACAAGCAGCACAGCGTGAAAGTAATAAACACAGGTGCATAAATACATGAATGCTAGAACTTCACAGTTAGCACACGTGCGCAACCACAAGCATAAATTTACTTGGACGTGTTACGTTAAACAGTATCGAAGGTTAGATAAGACGGGCTTGAATTATAGTACCGGGGCGTGCGCGTGTAAGCTCGCGTCACAACGTTGCATTACGGGAGTTGTAAACTCGCGGAAAATAACAGAACTGGCTTGTCTAAGAAACAAACGTCTAATATCGTTCAAGTGGAGGATTGACTGACTCAACGTATTTAACCACACCGATACGAATATTGAGAATATCGCTTAAATAAGGAATGCGGCAGGACTACAAAACCAGGAACAAAGAAATTATACCAATTCACAACGATAGCAATGGTTATACTGATTTCTGAATCACCGTGAACATGCATGAAACTACTGATTCCATCGTAAATGCAGAACGATCGATCGTCTGAACTCACCGTCGGTAAAGTTGTACCACTTGTTCAAAACTGTAACAGCATCGAAGGTCATATGTATAAGTAGAATGCTACAAATTTGTAATTTTTTCTAGTGACTTTCGCGTATCAGCTAGAACAGCGTCACATCTCTAAAAATCAATAGATACACTGCCTCACTATTGCGCAACCCCTATTTGAATTAATTAGAATATCAACGAATTCATACGTTCGCGAAACTTCGATACAATTCGGATTTGGAATAATTAACGTTAAGTTAGGGCACGTTTTCATTGGAGCTGCGATAAACAATCAGAGTAGAGATGAGAAAGAAACGTAGAAATAGATTCTATAGGTTTACAATAGGTTTACTGATAACCAACGATACAAACGTCGAGAACCAAATAGTACTTTTGCTTCGCTACTATCGCCGTTATCGTCGCTGATACATAACCTTCTTGACGACAAATATAGACAAATTAATAACTGACACTGCCCTATTATCACAGCTCCACTATAAATACACCAAAGAAAGTTATTTTAGAACAGCTTTTATCGCCGTCTGATCGACGCTCTTATAGCTTCTATCGTAACTCCAACATATGTAAACGTACCCTTACTCATCAATGCTCTGTCATCTCGATAATCTTCGGTAATATCGTCATTCCTCGTATACAAACATACCGTAGCCAATTTATCAGTAAAAAACGACACACCCGTTCCATTTTCCTTACCTCGCGCCGAGCAAACATTCAGAAATGTTCGAGCAATAACTTTCGATGCTTTCAAGCGTCGCGTGAACGTGTAAACACGCCGACGCCACTCGAGGTGCTAGTGTAATGAACTATGAAGTATATCATATCAACGAACGCTAATTATAAGATTAATCTGCGCGTGACAATGTCCCGGCCGATACAAAACTCAAGGGAATCTACGTACCGTCCCTATAAACGCTCTCCACCACGGTGTCCATGTACGTGTCGCGCGACGTCCCTCCGAGGAAACGAACGGGCGCGAACACTGATCGCCAGGCTATCAACAAAAATATAGCCACAAGGGCTAGGAAGGCAAGCAGCACGAACGATTTCCGGTGCCATAACGGATTGAAGGCGTGCACGTGGAAACGATGACAGCAGGGCTCGGTACCGGAGGCGCACATTTCTCGGCGGATTGCAAGGTAGCAACAGGTTGGAGGCTAGAATATACCTTGCGCGTGGTGACACAGGCGGGCCGATGGGGAAAAGTCGTAACCCACGAAACTTCGGCGACCGACTGAGCTTACCGCAACACCCAGTCATCGATTAGTATCCTTATCGCGTGCCACTCTAATAATCTGAATTATCCACCCATTAAGGTATTAAACCTCGACAGCACTTCCTTTATTTACATTCCTCGCGATTTCATGCATGTCCTCCTTTGATTAGTACGCTGAATTGCACGAGTGGCGGTGTTGCCGTAGAATTTAAGTTCATCCAAAGTTTGGCGAACTAGGTAGATGCCGATCGATCGTTTCACATCCAGCGCGGAAGTAATCAGGGGTACGATGCGCGAGCAACGAAGCCGATTTCCTTGCACTGCGAAGTCAATGTCAAGGTCAATGCGTGTAAACAACGCCACTGGGAATGGAAGTTGAATGGTGCACGTGGTGGCAGAGAGACGCGAGTCGCTCGTTCGTTTTGCACTTATCGCGGTGTCGAGAATACTGCCTCGCGATCGAAACGACTGACGAACACGCGGCTAAATTTAGGCGTAACGGCATCGCAGGTATAGACTCGCGCTTACGAAACGCCGAATGTTAGGAGGTCGGTTACCGGTCTCTCGAATTTCTGTGGACCGAGGCGAGCACTGGTCGGGAGGAAATTGGAAACTGCGTGCACGGGGCTAGCAACGATCGACGAAATTGGAGCATCGTTGGAGAGAGACACCAGCAGGCATAATGCTCGCGTAATGACGTCTCGCTGGCGCATGTTGGTCTCGTCGATTGGTCGCGCTCAATGCAGTATTTTGTTACATGGTGTTGGGTGTATGTGACGGAGATAGCGTGTAAGAGTGTGTGCGAAAAGTAAGACGGTGCTAGGCGAACACGTGCGTGACGCCCACGTGTGGGAGAGTATGTGTGAATATGAATATAGGAATTGGAGAACATGGTATACTTATTTAAATAGTTGAATATTTTGTCTAAACACGTGTGCGAATAAATGTAGCTTGCGTGATGGTTGGTACTAATTCCTTGAAGGTAATACATTCTTGCACTTCAAGAATGATTTATTATTGATAGTAGCAGGTGATAGGAAACGAATATGGATTTCAGTGTTATTGGCATCATAGAGTTCTACCATTATCGGCTAAACTAGTTTAGAATTCTACTGTTACCGACTAAAGTATCTTAGAGTTCTACTATTATCGACTAAACTAGCTTATCTTTCTACCATTATCGGCTAAACTAGCTCAGAGTTCTACTTTTATTGACTAAACTAGCTTAGAATTCTACTGTTATCGACACAAACTTTCTACTTTACCACCTGAGAACTGTGAATACGCATGATGTCGGTAAAGAAAAAACAGTCGGCCCTACAAAATCTGTTGAAATACCCTCTGGCGGCGAGTATGAAGTACCGCTACAGAGTATTGTTGCGACTCCCGTCTAACGGCATGTGGTGTGGGCTTCGAAGGCGCGAAGTTTGAATCGGATCACATGACTGTAATAGGAAAGGGAGACGAAGTGAAGTTCGCACAAGTCCGAGGTGTTTGAAAATAGTTAGAGATCCCTTAATGAAGGGCCTTCAGGATTATAAACTAATCGATACCCTCTTGGAAACGAATGTTTGAATAAATGAACTTCTCGTCTCTCCCTTCTCCTAGGTGTGTAATTCCAGCGCAATGTAGTTAAACGCTTGGTTTTATAAAAGTCGAAGACCGGAAGGAACCGGATCGACGAATAGGAATTAAGCTAATTAATTAGTAAATTTGCGATTGGCTCTTAGTAACTAAGACATCTTGTTATTAACAAAAAGGAAAACGCAAAGGACCCAGGAAAGCGGCACTTGATCCTAAAGAGCCTAACAGATCAGACGTATAATAACAGTTCTCAGAATTTATATTGTGCTTAAATCGTTTATTTTCTTCATTAAATATACAACCTTTTGTGTTTCCAATCATTTATTCAGTTCTTGTTCTTAGTTTCATTTTACCTACCACTTAAATTATCCGCGTCCAAGGAGCTGAACGCTTTAGCATTCCACGGGCGACGATCCCAGCCAAATTCCCCAGGAGAAATCCAGAAGACTGCTCTGGCCACGCAACAAATTGGTGACAGCGGTGGGATACTTCAAATTCGCCGGCTTGTGGACGTAGGATTCGAAGACAACCATCGGCCAATTCGTGCAGTCCCTCTTTCCTGGGTTTTTGGACGGTTTCCCCCGGAACATGGGTGAATGCCAGAGGGAAGTGACTTCGGACGACCGTACCAGTTTTACCTGAAGCCACATGCACTCAACCAGAGAACCTTCGCTGAGATCAACCAGGACAGCGGGGCGACATAGAACACTCATCTGCAATTGCGTGAGAGATTGAAGTTTAATCAAAATGCCCAATTTATGGTTCAATTGTTAAATTAGGATGCTGTAATTTATCGTTGCGTTGTGTTAGTTATTAGTTGATAAGATAGAGTTTCGTATCTACACTACGGAATATTGCGTAGAAATAAGAATTTATTAAAACGTAAAGGACGACGACCGCGATCATGTTGCTTACGGGGTTTTCGAAGTTGAGGATGTATATTTGCTGAAACGATTCAAATAGAGCGCCCTATTACGTTCTCATGATCTCGAACATTATGTATTTTGCCGACACAAATCAGTAACCCTATTGTTAATCCGCCCGAGTCAGAGGATCCTTTGCCCTGCCCAGCCACGGTTGTTGCTGCCAATTTAGGAATTCCCGGGGATGAGTCACAATTACGCGTGCTAAATCTTTTGCCGACACTACTGAGTACAACTGTCATTAATTTGCCCGAACTAAGTAGTGGGTCGCCATGCTCAAGTGTAGTTCCTGCACTAAAATCGTCGGAATTAGTAAATTTTATTCCTAAATCTTATCTCTCGTTAAAATTCGTGAGGGATTCAGTTCCAAGGTTTGATTGAGCCTGGAGAGTCCGACTCGTTAATCGAATTTCTTAAACAATGCAACTTAATTAACGTCAAGGTAAAGCCTGAAAAAAGGGGATTTTCGCACAGTCATTTAATGTCCATAGTTTGAATACTGAATTAATGAATTTACACTAGGGTAAAAATGAAACGGTAGAGGTTTTCGGAGCGCGAGTCAATGAAATGTTAAATAGTGTGTTAGAGACCGCCATGGACGCGTATAATTCGGAACAAGTAGCTGGTGTTAACGATTTATGAAGGAACTCGGCAACAATCAGTTTTATTAAAGGCCTTTGGAATGAAACCGCGCGATTCTACTTGAATAGACGGAAAGACAGCAAAATTTACCTGATCTCGAAACTGCTATTACCATTGTCAGGAAGATATAATCGGAGTTGGAGTTGGTTAATTATTCAAGGCCCCTTCATCTTCAAAATCTTTCCTCACAGATGTGAAGTATTTTGAACAGACTTAAAAACCATAAATCGCATACTAACTGTACTAAGACTGACTGTACAGACATCTCTTCTTCTAAGCGTCTGCAAAGGGTTGTCGTAGGCGCCAACGATTTGCCACTTGCGGATTCTGAAAAGTAGAGAATACAGACTGTAATAGAATATGGAAAATAATGGAAGGTAAGAGTTACCATCTTCCTTGCCCATGAAGCAAATATTAACGGTCCACCTGAGGTCTTCATTTAGATTGAGCTCTTTGAATGGCAGTTCAAATGACAGTGACGCTTACTTTATACCAGGAAAATTTCATTTTTCTTTGTGGTAGAAATACCTAGAAAGAGATTAAGAATGTAATGTTTGGAGGATCGTTCCCGGGGTCGTGTGGATGTGCCCCAGCCAGGCTGTCTGTTAGACATCAGAAAGGCCGACCTTGAAGGCATTCCGTCACAGAACGTGCTAGGGGCTGCCCACATACCTCAGGGCGCAGACTCGTTCCACCTGGAACATCGGATAGGCTTTAAGCACCCCGTCCAGGTCCACGACCTGCGGCCCGCGGCTTGTGTCTGGTTAGGGGCTGACGAGCCAAATTTAGAGGCTGAAATATGCCGGACTTTGTTTGTGACCAAGCGCGCAGATGATGGGACACGATCCTCCGTTGATGTGGCCTCGGGATATGGTGACCTAATTGAACAAAATAGTAATAGAGTCTTAATGACAAAGACAACCTCATTAACGCCAATCACCCATCACCCTTTTCCCCTTAATATTATTTACTCTAGGGATTACCTCCATATGTGCAAGGATAATTTTATTCGTTTTCTTTTTCCTCCTCTCCCTCAACTATGAAGTCATGTCAAGCCACTAAAGATTTGTTAATTTATAATGAATTTTCACTCGAAACAGATTGAATAATGTAACATCAATGTTATAGGAACAATGGTTTTTGTGAACATAAAATTTCTTACCTTCATCTTTTGTAAAGCCACGTCCAGCAGAATCAGTAAGCCAGGACCATCTTAAATCTTCGGTAATTTCCTCCAAACACCTTATACATACTTTGGATGTCCAAGTAGTCAGCATCTCTGAATATAATAATATCGAGCATGTTAGTTGGGATTTTGTGAAATGTCTTCTAAAACAAGAACTAAATATCTTAGAATATGCAATTACGGCTCATGCCAATGAAGTTATAGTTCAACTCACATCTAAGCTCCAATTCTTCCATAAAGAATTTTTATGAATTCACCATCGATGGTCATTAGGTATTCGTAAATTCTTCCACATGAATTTGTATTTGGCGTAAAGGCTATATTCCCCGGAAGTTGTTAAACAAATTCTATGAACGTTTGTTGATCATTTGGATGACTTATTTTTAAAGATAAACGCAACCCAGGCTGTGGCAGCGACAAATCTGAAAAAGGCAAAGTAGAAATGCAAATTGTATTATGGTAGAAGGGACAGATCTTATAAATTTTGTGTAAGAGATGATGTATATTTGTTCAGAGAACCAAAACATCTAAACTCGATTCTAGCTGGTTAGCACTTAACAAAATTGTTAGAATGTTTGATAATTTGAATGCAGAAATAGGCATAAGAGTTAATAAAATCAAAATAGTTCATGTGAAGAAATTAAAATTAACATGTGTAAGATTAGATTCCTTAAAGATACTCACCTTTATCATAGTACCGTTGTTGTATTTCTTTATTGTTTTAGTGTGTTACACCACCTTGGTATAAGTTAAGATCACTTTATTCCATTTGTTTGTGAACTCGATGCCACGTTAGTTTATCATTAAAATTTCATGTATTACCCAGAATAAATCTGGAGACGTCGTGTTTTGGAGACAAAATTGTAGCAAATTGTAACACAGTGAACATTCTGTAACGTCTCTCGAATCGCATTCTTCGCGGGAACCCGGGTGGACCGAGTAGCTCGGATACCGTGGGGGAGGCGAGGAGAGGAGGTGCAGGAAAGCTTCACTATAAGAAGTTTATTTATAGCTTAAATTAGGAATTAAAATCAAATTTGATAAACGTATCTTTGGAAAAGCTGTTTCCATTGGAAAACACCTTTTGTATAAGGAGGGAAGTGTTGCGACTCCCGTCTAACGGCATGTGGTGTGGGCTTCGAAGGCGCGAAGTTTGAATCGGATCACATGACTGTAATAGGAAAGGGAGACGAAGTGAAGTTCGCACAAGTCCGAGGTGTTTGAAAATAGTTAGAGATCCCTTAATGAAGGGCCTTCAGGATTATAAACTAATCGATACCCTCTTGGAAACGAATGTTTGAATAAATGAACTTCTCGTCTCTCCCTTCTCCTAGGTGTGTAATTCCAGCGCAATGTAGTTAAACGCTTGGTTTTATAAAAGTCGAAGACCGGAAGGAACCGGATCGACGAATAGGAATTAAGCTAATTAATTAGTAAATTTGCGATTGGCTCTTAGTAACTAAGACATCTTGTTATTAACAAAAAGGAAAACGCAAAGGACCCAGGAAAGCGGCACTTGATCCTAAAGAGCCTAACAGATCAGACGTATAATAACAGTTCTCAGAATTTATATTGTGCTTAAATCGTTTATTTTCTTCATTAAATATACAACCTTTTGTGTTTCCAATCATTTATTCAGTTCTTGTTCTTAGTTTCATTTTACCTACCACTTAAATTATCCGCGTCCAAGGAGCTGAACGCTTTAGCATTCCACGGGCGACGATCCCAGCCAAATTCCCCAGGAGAAATCCAGAAGACTGCTCTGGCCACGCAACAGTATTCGAATTAGTAATTTCCCCTAGACAGTACATATTAGTTTCTAGCGTTTTCTATAATCAGATAGCGTGCAACACGTGCGATTCGCCGAAACCACACATTTAGGTTAACCGAGATTTTGCTTATGCTTCTGTAGCTGCATTTGGTATCGATAATCTCCATTGAGTTGAATCAAAGTGGCGTAAAAGATGGTTGTGTTCACTTGTAATAACTGCGGCGAGTCGCTGCAGAAACCGAAGGTCGCGAAACATTACGAGTTTCAGTGTCGCACCGCACCGTTTGTATCTTGCGTCGACTGCTTCAAAGATTTCAGGTAGATACTCGTTGGAACGAGGTAAGTGTGACTTATATACTCGGCTAAACTATGTTACCTGTTATTTTAAGGGGAGAGGAATACGTAGCACATACAAAGTGCATAACCGAAGCTCAAAGATATGGAGGAAAGGACTACGTCTCGAAAGCTGGGGCGAATAAGGGTGAACGAAAGCAGCAGGAATGGCTGAACATAGTAAACAATATACTGAACAGTGAAACGAAACTCTCCAACCCGGAGCGAAACTTTCTGAAGACTTTGTCGAAGTTCGAGAATATTCCAAGGAAGAAGGCTAAATTTTTAAACTTTATTCGCAACGCTGTGCCCCAAAAAGCGAACACGGGTCTAGTCGATAGTGTTTGGAATATCATGGAAACTGCTTATAAAAAGAATGTAGAAAATACAACGGAGAAGCAACAGCAGGCAAATGGTAAATATAGTTCATTAAGAGTTTCCGACCGTAGAAGCAAAACATGGTATTTAAAATATTTCATGTCTCCTGTGTAACTAGGCAAGGTGGATCAGCAGCCGAAAGACGAGAAAGATGTAACTGAAAATCAGGAGAATAATGTCGTTGAGAATCAAAATAACGAGAACATATCCAAAGAAAATCAAAGCGAAGATCAACAAAATAAAAGTAATGAAACGCATGGTACTGATAAGAATACCAATAATAACGCTAGGAGGAAGAAAAAGAAGCTGAAGAAAAGGGGGATATCTGAAACAGTGGAGGGACAAACTGGAGAAGCAGTTTCGGAAAAGAAAAGCGAGAATGGTTCCATAGAAGAGCCAGTTCCTAAAAAGAAAAGTAAAAGTAACGTACTTTCCGAATCATTGAATACCCAGACTGACGATGTCGCGGAAAAGCCAACGTTCGACTGGAAAGCTACTATCTTGGAAGTAGTACAAAGTAAAGGAGAAATTTCCCTGAAGAAACTACAGAAGAAGGTCATATCACGATATATGACTTTCTGTTCGGACGCAGTGACGAATGAAAAGGCAACTGCTAAGTTCAACAAAAAGTTAAAGAAAGTGTCGAAGGTGGTAATATCCGAGGAAAAAGTAAAACTAGCTTAACTTTAAGTAGACACGAATCATCGAGTATTATTACTCCGATCTTTCGAGCAAAGTATAACGATCAGTGATTTTTATTTATCATGTATTTGTCATAGTAAAAAGTAAGAATCGATTTTCATTACACGTAGGAGTAAAGGCCGTCGCGCATTTTGGCGCAGCGCGTCAAAGCGAATCGCTGAAATTAATAATAATTAATTGTCGCTGCGCTTCGGTCATCGATTCTTCGTATCACCGCGTTTTCCCAAAATGCGCGACGGTCTTAAAGCTTCTAAGGTACCATTAAGTATAAAATATTTCCGGAGATTTATTTTTTTTTTTTTTTAACAAAAGATTTCGATAAAAATACAACGTCATTGAATCTGTGTAAGATAAGATTTATCTGTGAATACTTATAAAATGCAATGGCAACAAGAAATTGTGCAACGGTAATCGCTTAGCTACACTTATTTAGTACACTTGCTGTACAGAACACAATCGCCTAGGAACATTCAATGAAAACTGGAACTTCGTATAAAAACTTGTAAATAAAAGTTTTTAAACAATTTCTTAACTGTATCATGGTATCAAATCTCGACAATATGGAAGATACATTTGTTGCTCCCGCGGGAGGAATTATTCGGAGCGTACGATTTAAAAGCTTACAATCAGATTTGAGGACTCGTGTTAAATATTCGAAAACTTATCTAAATACCACGCGTGATTACTCATAGTGGCTAAAAGACCCCACGTAAGTACTTTCGAGTCGCTGGGACCGAAGCTCAACGACTGTTGGTCAAACAACTGCGTAACTGTGCCGCCAAGAGCAGCGAGGATCGCGGTGCCAGCGCAAATGTCCCATTTCTTGATCGCAGTCATGTGAACGTACGCAGTCGCATTTCCACTTACGACCTCTAGAAACTTGTAGCCTAAACGTTAAAGGCAAAACGAAATGTAGACTGGTAATTAAAAGGCTACGGCTTCCAGATAATAAATAATATTACCTGCTCCAGCTGCGGATATGATTTCAATATTCTCGCCGAAAGCAATTTTGGTAACATTGTGGACTTGGCCGGCGTGCGATCGCGACACGATTAAAACCGGTGTCCTGTCGTCTTCCAACTATTTTCAAAAACATCATTTAATGCACGCATTTGAATAATCTTTCGTTTCTGTTACCTTGGGTAGTGCTTGTAAATTTCGAGACACCGCATGATCGGTCCAAGTCCAAAACAGACTAGAGTTCTGTTTTGTTTCGAACGGCTTATATATAACACCTATCACGGGCTTTTCTTTAACGGCCACGCAGACCATTGTTGTAACATATTGCAACAAATTTTCTGGATCGATGGGAAGATTAATATGAGATGGATAAATGTTACTTTACGACGCCAATTGAGGGGTCATTCTACTTCGATCGGCCGAAAAATTTAGCTATTTAAAAAGATTTTTTTCTGAGTAAATACAACATATAATGAAATAAATCTTTTTTGGTATTTATTAAGCTTCTCTTATATTATACAAAAAAAAATTAAAAAAGAGTTTTTGCAATTTGTTTTAATTGTTTTTTACAGTGTCAATAAGGCACCTAAAAAAAAAAGTATGTTCACGGCGTGGGCGATTTACCGGCTCAGGCTTATCCGAAACAAAAAATTCCAAAAGATTCTTAATCTGTATGAGTGCCGCTATAGCTCCTAGCTTAAATAACAATTTTCGTTGAAAAGTAAGAAAATGGCGCCGCTTTGAAAAAAGAAAGTTTGACAAAACACCCAAAAGAATGTATTCTCGGGTGTTCCATGAGAAAAATCTCGGTTATTTCTCGACAAAAATTGTTAATTGAGCTATGGGCTATAGTGACACTCATACAGATTAAGAATCTTTTGGAATTTTCTGTTTCAGATAAGTCTGAGCTGGGAAATCACCTACACCGTGAACATACTTCTTTTTTTTAGTTGCAATATTGACACTGTAAAAAAACAATTAAAACAAATTGCAAAAATTCTTTAAAATTTTTTTGATATAATATAAGAGTAGCTTAATAAATACCAAAAAAGATTTATTTCTTTATATGCTGGTCTTATTGAGAAAAATATCTTTAAAAATAGCTTAATTTTTCGGCAATTCAAAGTAAAATCACCCCTCGATGAAGCGCTAAGCTCGCAAAATAAACGCACCTGTGAATTCCTTTGTCGCGTCGAGAGGGTCGATCCAAACCGTAATGTCATTCGCATTGACAATTTCATCCTTAATATTATAATCGATTAAGCTATTAATGGAGCCTTTTATATCTGACACTGTAACTTTATCACAGTTTTTCGAGGTTTCCTCGGATATAACATTTATACCGGGGAATGCCTCTATTAGAGAGTGGTACATCGCGCAGTGCGACCTGTAATCCGCCTCGGTTACCGGATCATTTACACCTGTTAAGTTGAAAGATAAACAGTTCAACAACAATACGATAATTATTATTACAGAAAGCAGCCAGTATGTTCCAATAAGAAAGACACACCAGTTTATTACCTTCTTTTGTTTTCCCTTTGCTCCCTATTTCAAACTTCACTTGATCGTGAACTGCTATCACTTCAGAACCTCCAATCTCAGCCGCCTTTATAGCAGCGGCAAGAAGTAACTTCAAAGAAACATCTCTGTCGCGTTCATTCGTATTTAAGGCTCGGCTTGTATAAAAGTATAACACACTGAACAATATTATGATTCCGCAGATAACGGTTCGCCTCACTCGTACGCTCATTCTGATAGTCATCTCAAAATACTACGATAAATTGCTCGAATTATTCTTATTGCCTTGACTTTCATCTATACACCGTGACATTTTAATTGCCGATGCGCGGCCATTTTTAATTCATTTGAATACTCCAATGACACGGGACTGCGCATTACTGAGATCCACTGGGATCCATTGACCGTGAAAGCGATGCAGTCGATTTGTTGAATTTTGTTTTTTTTTTTACTTCGAACGCACCAACAAAAACTTCTGTAAAACCACTTTCTCAATAAATCACTTTCGACGAAACGTTTCGAGCGTTACTCGTTTGTTTGGAGGCATTCTGTGATGTTGTTGAATAGGTTAGGCAAGTTTCGCTTGAGTTAGGTTAGTAACAAAGTGTAAGGTTACGAATATGGCATAACCTATTTATAAACATTACGCTCTGAAGATTTGGTGGAATTCAGTTTAGGCTGGGTCTACTGTACGTTATCTGAATCTATTTTCGTACTATTTTGCTACATCTTTGATTATACTAAATAATCAATTGAGTAAATTGAATAGCGATATTACAGGACGAATTTCACTTACACACAAATCGCCCGCGGTTTTCGTTTCCAAATTCATGAAAATCTCTTGAAATATGGAAAAGAAATCTGTGAAAGAACCATTACCGGAAAATACAGGTTTTCAAATATAAATTACGACTCGAAAACAGGAATATATAATTTACGATATTCATTTTATTACGAAAAACGGGAAATTCCTGCGCGGATGATTCGGGCGTAAGCAAAATCCCCACAAAAAAAAACTTCAAAAAGTAAAAAAATTATTCGGGCGTAAGTGAAATTCGTCTGCAATAATTCGGGTCCGTATCGTGATACTGCTAAAAATTTCGAGTATCTTTCATAAATTTACCGACTTAGAAAATACATACATCGATATTAGTGGCAGAAACAATGACATTCTATTTTACCCTGGTTCTATAAAAGGATGAATTTTATTGATCAATAATAATAATACAGGTCGATAATCCTAACAACATTGTGTGTTCCAGTTGCAAAAATTAAATGACGTTATTGCTATCAAGACGGTAATTGAAACTAAGCGGGATTATACATTCAGAATGTGCACGTTTACATATATATATATATTTATAAATATATATATTTAATTCGGATCGCGTAGTCGCTGGATTCGTTCGAAACTTCGAAACTCGCGGTTAGCATTTTTCATTTAAAAGTAACACAGTAAAAGATGAACATTAAATAAGCGGGGTAACAAGTGAGATAACATTATATATTTTTTGGTGTTACGCTATCAATAGTAGTTATTGCAATATATTAATCTGATATAATTTTACAGCGCATTTTCTACATATATAATGAAATGGGTTTCCATCATATATCGGTATCTTATGTGCACCTTTTTCTCCTGTGTTCATGTTTTGTAATCTATGCTTTTTTTTTTTCCTATTCAACTGCGGGATAATATATATCATTCTTAGTAACTTTATAATAATTTATAACTGGATAACTCACGCATTTTACATTGCCTCTTTATAGTAATAATAATAAGTACTATGCAGCCTTTGCTTTTTTTTTTGCTCTGTTTCTTTTTTCTCTTTCTAACTTATGCGCCTAATTTGTTTAATACGTGAGAAAGTTATTTCAGCGGTTTCATTTTGGAAATATTTAATAATCATTTTCAGACATAAAGGATGCCGTTCCACTTGGTCCAGCAATAACTGCACATCGACAAGTTGTTATTTTAGCAGCCGCCGTTACACACTGTCATCTGTTCGAAGATAATGGAAAAGAAACCTTGCAGCATTTATTACGAATGGAAGCACGCAAAGGACGAGACAAATACTCACCGTGATACCACCACTTTGTTTTCTTTGGATTCTTATTACACGTCTTCACGTAGAACGAATTGTCCGGTGGCCTCTTCTACGACAGAGCAACGATACTTTTTAAGTATTTCGTTAACGGACGAAGGGAATCTCTCTCTCTTACCTTTTCTTTACAACTGCTTAACATTGATACAATACTTAAACAAACGCTTTGCACACTCAGAGCTGGAGACCAATCATCAGTTAGAATAGATAGGCAGATATGACCGTTACTGTAAATGTGTGGATGAACTGGTATATTACCACCTATGAAAGTTACTTCTGGCGAATCAAACGGATATTTAGAGCTAAATTTAAATTGCAGCTGAAACCGTTCGCCTTCGTACAAAGTGCCCTTCGCACCCTCCATATGAACGATCCATTGCGTTAAATTTTGATCGGCGAGATCCGCGTCCACGCGCACTCCTGGTGGAGGCTCACGTATAAAGGACATCAACTCCTTCTGCAGCCGTCGCTGAAAGAATATGCGACGCGTTACAAAGCCCCATATGCGATCGAATCGCAGGAATCCTGTTCATTTATTTATACTCGAATTTACCTATCCCTCCTCGAGGAAATTTAAATTAACATTCGAGAATGATTTACCGCGCTGATCAGGAAAATTAATTTCAAGCGAAACTCGAGTAAAACAGCTTAATCCCCGTTTGAATAATGGACCGTCGCGATCGTAAGATCGTTAAGCCAGCACCTTCAACAACGAAGTATCGACTGGCTTCGACAAACCTTAACCAAAATCGATAAAATGTCCCTCGAACTGATAGAATCAATTAAAACGAGGCGACAATATTGATGAAATCGTAGGACTCGCCGTGAAAGCAAGGGGTAGCGCGTCTAATTTGACGTAAAACGTCATCGAAATTTTGACGAGTGGCACGCGGAAGGATTCTTTATTTTGACCGTGCAAAACGCCACGATCCCTCGCGCCGTCGAGTACGTTCGCTTCGAACGATCCCAGCGGAGGTTCCCGTCGCGCCGAGGATGCAAATACAGAGAGGGATTCGCGTGCATTAAAGGGGGTCCTGACATTAAACTTACCTTCGACGGGGACATTGCCGCCATTGTCGTTATGTTGCTCTCCATTGAAAAACATAACCGCTGCTCGTTGCAATTTACATGGATCACTCGTTTTGTTTGTTCCTCGGTTCAAGAATGTCAGGCGGTCGCGACGATGCAGTTTTGCATTCTTTTTTTTCTCTCTCCCCCTAAAAAGTTCGTGGCTATACTGTCCGCGTATAAAAACTAGCCGCACGCACCGATGGTCGCGAAGCGTCGTTGCCGTAGTGGGGACCCCAGCGTTAAATCAGTCAAACTTGACAGCCGTGCCCACGTAATGGGGCGAGTATACAACACACGATGGGCCACCCCTTCGCCGGCGCGGCTATTCTTACCTAACTTTCCACCTGACATCGTACGACTTCTCGAAATAGAGAATCTCTTCCCGTAATTAGTATTCTCAGCGCTGCCGCGGGAAATCTCGCGCGATCGTTCGGAGATCGTTGGATCGCGATTTCTACGGATTTATGGTTTTCTTTATGCGAAATAATAAAAGACAGCCGAACTTTGGACCTCGACAGAGCTTAAATTTGTATTCGCGCTACGTTCGTTCTACTCAAAGGTCAATTCTCAATGGACCGTGTTTACTGTATTATATTCGTGGCTTAGTAAAATATTCATCTTTTTTTGGTACGATGCGTTTAGAAATGGTATTGGTTATTCCTAAGGGGACCGGGAAATTTAATCGTATCGGGGGATTAAGGGCGAATTCCACTTACGCCCAAATCGCCCGTGGTTCTCGTTTCAAAATTTATGAAAATCTCCTGAAATATGGAAGAGAAATCCGTGGAAAAGGCATTATCGGAAAATACAGTTTTTTAAATATAAATTACGACTCGAAAACAAGATTTTATTACAAAAACGGAAAATTCCTACGGTCGCGGTCGTAAGTGGAATTCGCCCTAAGTTTTCCCCTTCTTTTCAGCTGGGACCTTCCCCTAGTCGCCTTCTTGTAGATTGTAGCCTGAGGTTCTCAATCTTCGCGATCTTCGTGTAAATTTAAATGGACACTCGAAGAAATAGAATTATCGAAGCGCATTTGAATAAAAATTATTATTTAATCTCAGAGAAATGAACACACGCTAACAAGTGGCCGGGGGTGGGGGTATTGCTCACGAGGGAGTTTAAATTTCCGCAGCTTCAAAACGATAAAATGAAAACACTGTATGTAGCATTTGAACTCACCGAAGCAATAGCCTCGTAATCTTGATTATCGCTGCCGAGATTAAATGGGCTGGAAATATGCACTTATCGATCAAGTCAAATAACCTTGTACAAACGAGCGATTACATTAGACAGCGATATACGTAGTATATGCTTAAAATTCCCACTGAATTTATCTCTCCTTCTGCTATTCAAATCCGAGCCACGAATTAGAGACCGTTAAACCATATGACGAAATATAATCACCTCGCAGCCGTTGATAACTGCCGTTCAACCTGCAGCCGTTGCAGTTTAGGGAAACGACCGCTTCTATTCGATGTTTAAACAACCAATCGAAAAATCGATTGCATCGCAGATGTTATTTCCCGTTAGCGTGCGTAACGCGCGTTGCAGAAATGACCGGGGAGTTGGAGCAGCACGCCGCGCTTAAAGTTATCTATGCAAAATAAATTCTTTGACCTGCTTTATTTAAAACGATTCTCTAGTCTGTTGTGCTACGATACTTACCACAGTAGCGCAGCTTGTGTATTAATTATTATCATTGTTTATAACGCCGCTACTCGCGGAATGACTCGAGAATTACATGCACATTTAGGTGATTATATTTCCGTAACACAGACAGTGCACGAAGTGGATGCACGGGGTCGAGTAATGGATCACTAGCGCCGTTACTTTCCAACACCGTAATAATTCTATTTGTGTACTGAAAGAACCATTCCCTTCCAGGGTCGATGTAAACCAGCAATAAATTATTCATGACTTCAGCGGAACATTTTATTAGTTTAATTACCGTGGCAAGTGCTAAGAAATTAGCTACAGCACTTGTCCTTTGCTTCATTCTGTATCATGGATTAATGCATCTTGTTTACGGTAACATATATATATATATATACACACATGTTTATAACCTGTTTCGACAGAGTAATATAGCTTCTTTTTCCTAGCGTTAGTAACGCCAAGCGAGTAATTTAATTCAGTTAATTTCTTCAGGTAGCGATTCTTGTAAGTGGTTGTTAACGGAAGGAAGATACAAAGGGGACAAAGAATGGCAGCCGTACGGGTGTATGATGCACTCTTACACACAAACGTAAGAATTTCAGTCTTGAAGTATTCGGGATGCTGTATAAAGAATACTGTCGCGCCGGGGTGTTTCCATCGCCGGCCACCCTGACGCAAAGGATAGTTAATAACACGCACACTTGTGCACGTTGCACAACTCCGCTGTATTTCCTTATACAAGACGATTGCAACGTAGACGGACACGTTCGGTCGCGATGGTGTATATTGGAAGACAGTCTTCTTGTCGGCCTCCCGATCGTTCTCTGGAAGAGAGTCGATCTTCTTTCCTCTTCGACTGCGAATACTAGCAAGCCATGCACTGGCCTATACTCGGTGCTCGCAACGATACTATATTTAAAGACTATTCTTTCGTACAGAGACAGTCGCAGATGCTTGAGATATCTAGCTTTCATGGGCCACCACAATCATTTCGTATTCATCGGTGATGCTAGGATCAGGCAGTTATATAAGTCCTTTATATCTCAATACATAGTGGACGGGAAAGCATCAGATCTGACGGACTTGCCGCAAAATTCGAATTTAAATTTCAACGATGCTCAACTTAAGTTAAAAGTCCAGTTCTTATGGAGACCTAAGTTGGATAATTCTATGATAGAAGACCTTAGAGGCTGGATGGTAACTCGCTCACACTTTGGACGTTCACGCTCAAAATTTAAACAAATATAATCTAGGTGTTAACGACTGTTTGATTTTTTAGAAAAGCGACGCTCCGAGCTTGATTATTGCGGGCAACGCAGCGACGACGATTCTTACGAACAATAACAGCGATACTCAACTGTATTCTGAGTATAGTATGGGATTAGTGAGACTCGTGCAACCAGTAGAATTTCTGGCTAAAAAAAACACGCGACTTCTATGGGTGTTGCAGGACCCCGTGTTGAAAGAAAGACTGCCGGCTCAGCTGGTGGGCATAGATAATAGGCAGATCAATTTGTGTAACAAAGCTGCGGCGAAGGTGAGCTTCCTTCGACTGTATCGAAGTCTCTGGTAGCATGGGTGTCCGGAGGGGGATGCAAAAGGGGCAGTTGCCCCCCTGGCTTTTGAGAAAAGATCACTTATTGTTAACACTTTACCAACCTGTAGCCTAATAGGCTTTTTGTCCCCGGCGCTTACCGATCATCACTCGGCTGCAAATATATCGCTGACACCGGTAAGCGTCGGGAATAAAAAACCGATTAATAGGCTACCGGTCGCTAAAGTGTTAGAAACCGATCTTTATTAAGTTTTTTATTTAATTGATTAAATTTTTAATTAAATTCGCACTACAAAGTGGGTTAAAGAAGTAAGAGGGGTATGTTTTTCTTTACCGTCATCCCAAAGTTGCTCCCCCCTCGGAAAAAAATCTCCGGACGCCCATGTCTGGTAGAAGAAAATGTTTATATATTAACGATTCGCAGGTACTCTCTCATAGCGATGCTCACATCTGGGAGAGCAGCAAGCTGGTCGGTGCAGGAGTGCTGGAACAAAGTCCGGATGGTTATTTAGCTAGCCCCCTATCGCTGCGACACAAAGTTCAGATACTTCTCAACACTTACTGCAACGATCACATGAATTTTGACGATGGCAGTTGTTGCAGCTATCCGGAGCCAGCAACGACACTGCAATTGCTAAGCTTGTCCGCCCTCGCTCTATGGTAATTGTTCGCATAGCGCTAAATCGTGCTCTAAGCATACAGTAAATGATAGTTCGTTACAGTATAATTATTGGCGGCGGACTGTGGCTGTACAGAAAGTTTTGCCACTATCGATCTGATATATCCTACTTGCGAGTCACCACTGTCGAAGTGGAGGACACGGAGGAAGCGAATACTTCCGAAGTTACGCTGAACGACCAACCCGAAGTACAAGATTTTTATACACTGATGACATCGTTGGCTCTCTTGTCCATTATTCTCGCGTACTTTTATTTATGCGACAGGTATATTCAAATTACTTTCATTTGACTAATGATATTGACCATTGTTACGGTATTGCCTTTGTGTTGCATTTAGAACAAATTTCTTCATGAAAGAGAACAAATACTATAGCGAGTTCAGCTTCTGGTTGCCGCTTGGGTATATATTGGCTCTTGGATTGTTTTTTACCGAAGACAGAGAAAGGGGGCCAAGAACTTTGAATCGGGAGCAAACGGATGAATGGAGGGGGCTGATGCAGGCGGTTGTGCTGATATATCATGTTACTGGAGCTAAGAATGTCTTGCCGATCTACATGTATTTAAGATTAATCAACTCTGCTTACTTATTCCTGTCGGGGTATGGACATTTTTGTTACTTCTGGCAGACGGGTGATGTTTCTCTAGTGAGGTTCGCTAGGGTACGTATTAGAAGACTATTAAAACAAATGAGATAATCTTGTAAATCTTGAATTTACGAGCTGATAAGGGAAGATCTCGAACACGAAAATTTAAAAAATTCTGAAACTTCGTGAATATGTACGGGATTTCCTCCTGATTACTCCTGAAATTCACTCTAAGGGGGTAGAATTGAATATTCGAACACTTTTAAGACTTCGAGTTACTTGGAGATAAATTTTCGAATTAATTTACTATATTCGAACAGATCTCCAACTTTCGAGATAAAAAATCTAATTACTCGAATTACTTTGAGTTACTAGCATCTTATATATTTCTTCTTCACAGTTGGATTAGTATTTGATAGTAAATACGTAAATATTCAAGTAACTCGAAGTCTTACGAGAACTCGAATATTCGACCCGTTTGAGTTTCTTAAGTAACTCTCATTTTCTTTCAACAATTCGTCGATTTCATGCAGCTCGGAAAATTCAATCGCTCGACTCTGCTCGACCGACCATTATTCGACTCAAAATTCGAATAATTCGAGTACTCGCACACCTCTAATCTACGAATTTCTTATTTTCAGGTAATGTTTAGACTGAACTTCCTAACAGTCTCCTTATGCCTCTGCATGAACAGGCCGTACCAATTCTACCATTTCGTTCCGTTGGTCTCGTTCTGGTTTTTAGTCATCTACTTCCTAGCATGGGTGCCGCCAAGAATATATTCTGGTAGCTTAACCGAGTATGGCCCGAGGGCTCTACTGTACCTTGCTCTGAAACTCTTAGGGCTCGTGTCGATGATTACTATATTATACATGTCGGAGGTATTAATTCATAACTTACGTAGCGTACAAACATTTACATTACAAAAACACATGCAGTGCGTGGTCATGCGATAGGTTTTCTTTGAAAAAGTATTCGTTACGAGGCCGTGGAAGGCACTGTTCGTCACGACCGACGACGACATACGCGAGTGGTGGTCGCGCTGGAGGGTGGACAGATACAGCGTGGCTTGGGGAGTCACTTTTGGAGCTGGCCTCGTAGCACTGCAGAGGATAGATCACATTCCGGGAACAGCATTCTCGTCTCTGCTGGCACTGGTCGCTTTAACAGCGTACACCACCTTCACTATACTCTGTCACTCGGTGTCGGAGTGCGAAGAGATCCATTCATACGTGGCTTTCATACCGGTAACGATCTGTATTTAGAGCTGTTCGGGTACTCGAATAAAGCGAGCCGAGCCGAGAACTCGTAAAATCTGGGCGGCCCGAGAAATCCGAGTAGTTCAAATTTGTTTCGGGCGGCTTGAAAAATCCGGGTAGTCCGAATCGTTTCGGGCCGCTCGGAAGAACCGGGTAGCCGGAATTGCTTCGGGCGGCTCGGTAGAAGGGATTAGGTCGAATTTTTTCGGGTCCCTCGAAAAATCCGAGCGTCTCGAATATGGTTCCAGCTGTCGAGACGTTCGAATTTTCCGAGGGACCCGAAAAAATTCGACCTAATCCCTTCTACCGAGCCGCCCGAAGCAATTCCGGCTACCCGGTTCTTCCGAGCGGCCCGGATTTTTCAAGCCGCCCGCAACAAATTCAAGCTTTTACGGGTAACCGACTCTCCTCGAAAACCGAGTCCTGGCTCGGACCGGAATTTCAAGCTGCTCAAGTAATCGAGTACCCAAACACCCCTGATCCGTATACTTCAATTTACTTTTTGGTCATTGCGCTCTAATTCGCTGTCTCTGCCTCCAGATTATAGGATACATAGCGCTCAGAAACGCATCATTGGCATTGCGTGGCAAACATTCGGCTCTCTTGGCTGGTTTAGGTCGAATCAGCTTAGAAACTCTAGTCGCACAAGGCCACATCTGGCTCGCAGCCGACTCGCATGGTGTGTTGGTGTTGTTACCTAGGTTTCCAGTATTAAATCTCTTAGTCACGTCGTTTATTTTTATATGCGCAAGTCATGAAGTGAGTACACCAATATCTTCTTCTCTCCGGTTCTCGTACGAGTTCTCGTAACTAAACAATGCTCGTTTTACTTTTTTCAGATACACAGATTGACCCAGGTTCTGGCGCCGTACGCTGTACCAAAAGATTGGAGACTGGTGGCTCGTAACTTGTTACTATTTATTGCAGTCCTTGTACCTATAGGTATTCACGACGGAATGTTTTAAGCGGACATTCGCGAGAGGACACTTTTTCGCATAAGTATGTAAATATATATTTTAAGCACACAAGTTTGTAATATTCTTTCATAAAACTTTCCTTACAAGAAAATATAACAAACTTACATACAAAATACTTGTCTCCACTATAAATTTCTATAACGAGAAAAATAATAAAAAAAGAAACAAAAACTTTCAGCTTGATTACTTTCGTACATGCCCATATATTATTTCTAAATTCATTTAGCGTATAAATACAATATTCACAATTCTAAGGCACGTAGACTGCATAAAATCGTTTCGTTTTTCATGTTAAAACGTGTTGCCCAGCCAGCAGGAACTATTATTTCACAATAGACAGTAAAGCTCTTCAATTTCCAACTATTCAATTTAACAATTCTACGACAGAACAGTCATCGTTAATGTTTGCTACCTTTCAAGCTTATCGGCTTGTCGTGTTTCACTTGACTGGTGTACACGTCGTAACCGAGGGATATTGTGTTATCGTAAAGGACTCTATATCTGTTCGGCAGGAAATAGAAGTTAAGAATTTGCGCCGGCGGCCAAACCACCCACTCTGCTATGTATAATCTGTGCGCTTTATTAGTGATCTCGCTTTTCAATTCGGACCAGCTACTGTTCTCTAAAATGGCCAACGATAAGAAGAACATCGTTATGCAAAGAGGGGAACAGATTAATTGATCTATGAACACTTTTTTTAATACGACGTTAACCGTACGACCCGGTAGCCTCGCGTCCAAGTACTTGTACCAATAGTGACATACTATACCAACAGCCATACCAGATGCAGCCATATTCCTAGTTCTATTTAAACTCCACTTATCCCACTCACCCTACAACGACAATCGTAACTAAAATCTACATCGGAAATCAGGAGAAAATGTAATTCTTACTCGGACTATTTAGTACCTTCAATATTTCGTAATGCTGTTCTAAGACATCACCCGCGCCGGAGAGAGAAATAGAGATTCCGACGTTCGTGTAGAGTAAATATTTAGGCGAAAATAATTGCTCTTTCACGGCGTGTATCCTATGAATAATCGAGCTCATATTCCTAGCAACGCTCATGATCTGAAAGAGATACCAATGTTTAGAATAATTTTGAGGTTAGAAAGCAGGCGACATAAACAAGTGGTTCCCATAACCTACAAAAAATGTATCACGTGAAATTAAAGCTATATATACTTTAATTCGGACAAACTGAGATCGAAAATGATGGACAAACTTACGTGTATAAATAAGAATGAAGGCAAATATAAATGTTTTCAAACGGAACTAAATATTTTCACTACATAACGAGTTCCCCGAGTGGGAGCAATTTTCGAAAAACTTCCACGATTTTAAAAGAAACATCTGGAGAGATCTCTGTGTTAGATAAATAGCTGCTGATTAGACTTAGCTTACAACTATTTTTGAAGGCGAGGTAGAAAGCCAAAATCGTTTTATAATACGAAATATTTTAGGACTTGGAATACCGTCATGCTTACGGCTATATTTTACGAGATAGTTCGTAATAGTTATAGAACATTAGTGCTTTAAATGGACAGATTTCTGAACTGCGCGTTTCTCTATTTTTATTTCTGAAAATCATTTTTTATGCAGGGTTTATTACAGGACATCGGAGGCATGATGGAGTTCTGCAGTGTCCTGTTGATAAGTTCCAGTAATTTTTGCTGGAGCTTCCATCCCCTGATAAGTTCCGAAAGGCCTGTTTTAGTTACAATTTTGTTTCCTCTAATGAATTCTTTACAATATTTTCCGTAAACAATTCCAGCTGTCCCTAATAATTCTTCGAACTCTATATTATTCATTTACGAACGAGCATCCCACTGTTTTCGCTTTATAACTATTACCTTATACCTCCCGTCACATTTTATACGTATTCAACAGCAACGAAGCCATTATTTACAATCTTTTATTTAATTATCCTATAATTACATTTGCCTAGGAAGTTTTCGCTCGTAATCTCGCTGACGCAGCGACGCAGAACGTCCATCGACCAATGATTTATCATTATCACAATCTAATCACTTAATCGAATAAACAAGATATATATAGAAAAACTCTTCACAACTAAGAAACCAATTATTACACATTTTATTCAGGATAATCTTGAAACATCAATTTTATCGTCTCACAGTATCCAATTCCACTTCCGTTTCTGCGGATTTTAAAAGGGCTCGTGATTGGTCATCCATTATTATCCCTTATTTCTGTTAAACCACCTTGCACCGAACATTCCAATTATCATCCCCTTCAAAACCTTAATTTATTCACGCATCGAAATTCCGTCACATCGAAGTTACACTGCAAGCACGATTATATACGCAGTAAACCGACCGCGGAAGTTTGAATCTCGCGCGCTTTAGTTGTTGTCAGGTTAACATCTGTTCTTTGATGCTTGGACTGCTTGGCGCCTAAACTGATAAAAAAGGCGGGACTTCGCGCGCGTTATCACCAGCAGTCATTAGCAGTGGTCGCCAGGACGAGCAGAAGTCCGTAAATAAGCTGCCTCGATTTTCAAAATTCTAACGGATTTCTGCGACGAGTACGTATATATCCGTATATAAAAACATGTCGCAGCCGTCGGTAACGGCGTACTTTAATACGCGCAAACGGCAAGCCACTGACGATATACGGGGCAAGTCGAAGGTTTTGCTCCTCGAGCGGGATCAGACGAGGTCGGTGAGTAGCCAGAAACGCAATCCTCCGAGTAAAGATAGCTCCGAGTCGCCAGGTTCGTTGACTCCAGTCCAGGAGGAAAAAACAATGGGGACAAGCCCGAAAGTTGTCCTGGTCCCAGGAGGCGGTCGCGCTTTAAAGCCGAACCCAGCTGTTCGCAACATTCAGTTCGACTCCCCCAAGAGCAACGTTCAGAAAACACCCAAAAGCAACACCAAAGCGAGGGTCACTCGCTCGCGAAAGTTGTCCGGGCAAGAGGGGCAGCCGGACATTCGGGACAGCTTCCAGAAGATCGCCGAGGACTTGGACGCTAAGCGAGTGCTTTTCGAGAAGAAGGGCACGCTCAGCCCGAAGAAGAAAGCTCCGGGAACGCCGAAGAAGAGAGATGCGGGAACGCCGAAGAAGAGAGATGCGCCTAACGAGAACCCAGCCACGAATCCGCCTAGCGATCAGTCTGCTGTTAATTGCACTACGCCGAAGAAAGGCTCGACCATGGAGAGACTGGCCAAGCAGGAGCTCTCGTTCAACGAAGTGAAAAATAGAATCACCAAGTCGTCCAGGCTTATGGAGCTGAAAGCGTCCATTTCGCGCTTTAAGAATTGCGAGCAAAGGTTGGAGAAAGTGCAGAAGCGAAGCGACGATAAGAAGATTCAGATACAGAAGTTCGAGAAGATTCAGCTTGAAATTCCAGTTAGGTAAGGTGCTTGCGGAAAGGCGATTTATGTTTCGTTGTGCTTGAATTAATGTACATGTCGTTCGTTGCAGTCCACAGAAGGCGTTTAAATCTCCGAGCAAAGCAGTGCTAAGCCCCGTCAAGAATAAGGACTTATTGGCAAGCAGTCCGCAAAGACGAATTCTGTTCGAGCCTAAGGAGAAAACTCCGAGCCCAGTGAAGGGTAGTCCGACCAAGGCGCCGGCTTATCAGCAATATTTATCGCTTGCCGAGAGTGGCACACCTGCTCTGCCATTGCCGTACCATTACAGATTCTTAGCAGAGGCATTCAGATGCGTGGACACGGTACTATATTATTAAAACATCCCTCTGTTCACAGTTAATTTATCCTGTATGTTGCTACTGTGTAATATGTAATTCGTTTCTCAGGTGTCTGCAATGCTGTTCAATCGCAAAGAAATAATAACTTTCAAGAAACTGAAGCCCGCGGTTCAGGAGTTATTGCGCAAGAATTTCACGCTGGAACACGTGGCGCAGATCAAGACTATGTTCCCAGACGCTTACACTTATCACCAGGAGAAACATCGAACATTTGGTTCTATGTCTAAGCAGGATAAATATGAGCTAGTGCTCACGCCCGTTGTTAAAGAGAAAGATGGTAGGACCACTCCAGACTCGGATGATGTTTTGAAAACGCAGTCGGAAGTTAGTATGGGACCGCGAGTATTGCTGGATAGACGAAGGATGTTTTACAATATCTTGCTTGGTAATACTCCGCTTTTATGGTAGATAGTATTGAAGATTTCGTTACTGCGTTGTATAATCGCTTGGTCTTTCAATACAGGTAAAGTGAAAGACGAACACGAGAAGTTTTTACTCGCTTTGGAAACACCGATGCGCGTGCCGAAAGAGAAGATACTGCGTTGGCATCCTGAATTTGACGTTGAAAGCTGCAAAGAAATTGAGCAAGCGGAGTTACCCCAGCCTCCTAATGTAGAGAAATTAACAACTGCGAAAGATGTGCTTGGTAAGAATCGGACGCGATGTAGTATCTCGTAGATATTTGAATAAGGTATAGATTACTGACGTTTACTATTCATTCAGACAAAGCGAAATCACTGTTCAGTTGTGGCACACGCATGGAGAAAGCGTTGCAACGGTTAGCTGAAACGAAAATGGCTTCGAATCCTGGTTCGCCACGGAAGAATGAGGACAATTCAACGCAGACTGAAGACGGCATGCGGAAAGTTAATATCACTGTCGTAGACACTCCGCCCGCCACACCCACCACGCAGAATAGTTATCTTAGTATGGCTTTCAAAGGTTTACCGAAGGCTCTGCTGGAGAAGGTAAATGCTTCCATGGGGTAGTTGTTGTTTTATTTTAGACTGTTTCCTAACAATATATCGTGCGTTAGGTTCGAGCTAGGCAAGCTGCGAAAGCGTTCGAAGCGATGACACGCACACCGAACGCCGACAAGGAGGCCGCGATGTACTCGAGACTACCGGAACTAGGCAAGATCCTACGGAATATCTTTGTGGCCGAGAAGAAGAGCGTTCTAACCATGGAGTTCGTGATCGGGAAGCTGGAGAACTCGTTCAGGGCGAAATTAATACCCGCGGAATTGGAGGAGCACGTACGTCTGTTGTGCAAATTGATGCCAGTGTGGACCAGTATTCATAACGTGCGGAAAGTGGATTATCTGAAGATGCAGAAAGACGTAGATCTTGGGAAAGTGGTGAGGAGATTAGAAGTTATGGCCAATAACAAAGTGACTTCGTCATGACACGGATTAACGAGCGATCCCCTCTTCCAAGCTTATGATTTATATATTGATTACTATATACACAATTAAATCATGATAACTTAATTTGTTTCCTCGAATTCTCGCGCCGCATTTGCGCTGATCGACTATACTATTATCCTTTTATGCTTTCAATGAATTTTCTTTGATAAACTAGTTTAGTCTGGATGCGTTGGCGGCCGATGTAGATTTAGTTTCTCTTACGTGGAGGATATCTCACTCGATGCACATCCGTAGTTATAAGTGACTTTGTATGTACTCGGCAATATTTCAGTTTACAGATAAGTTCTCGCACACTTGCAAGTACATTCGTATTATGTAAGGATAATACAATTTTCTACGGATACGCATTTAACGTACGAACTTTAATCTCCTATGAAATTGTATCCGATTGTATATGAATTACACTTAATGAACTGCCTAAAAAAAAAATGTTATACAAATATACTTCCAGTTTCATAAATCATCTTTGTTGTTATTCAGAGTTAATAGCTGGTAGAAGACAGTGGCGCAGTCGGGATTTAATCTTGGGGGAACCGAGTTGAATGGATAGAAATATTTTTAATGCAAAGTCAATAAAATTTAGTAGGTGATTATGAAAATTTATTTAATGAATCCAGTTTTCTTCTGTTTTTACGAAGCTTCTTCTTTGGGTGGTGCCAGGACCCCTTGGCCTCCCTCTTGGTGCGCCATTGGTAAAAGTATTAGTTACTGAAAATAGTAATATTAGGTAAAACTACTAGCTTTACTACTCGGCTTCGTCCGAAATTTAGATTTTGATTTTATAAAAAAAAATAATTTTTTGTGGAAATAGTCGCATTCATTTGGATTAGCTAGGCATAATGAGGTGGAACACATTTCGTGACCTCAAGGGCGTCCGCAGGCTTTTTTCCAGAGGAGGGAGCAACTTTGAGGTGACGGTGAAAAAATATAGTAATGAAAAAACGAGTAGCCCGCTTGATTTTTTGTACCCATTTTGTAGCGCCAATTTAATTAAAAATTTAAATTCGAAATTCCCTATTCACTTTTTTAGTATAAACTTAATAAAGATCAGTTTTTAAAAATAAGCGATCTTTTCTGAAAATCCAGGGGGGCATTTGCCCCTTTTGCACCCTCCTCCGGACGCTTCCTGCTTTATATATTAAGATACAGTTGGCGATCTGAATCATTTTAATTCAAATTTACGTAATATCAATTACTAAGTACCATCTGTTGATAATATTAATAACTACCTTACCGACAGTAAATTTACTGAACCTAAAATATTCTATTTGAGCTTACTGATGGTAAAGTAGAACAAGAAGCTGCATTATTTCCTAACCTCTATGAAATAGATGGTAGTTGTTACGGACCGTAAAAACAATTCACTTCTAAATATCCAATCTAGTATAAATAAATATAAAAATCATGTTTCTAACGAATACATTGCTGAAGAAAGTTAAGAGCAAGTAAGTACACGTAAATCTCTGTATAATTCACATTTGAATATAAAAGACAGGTTAGTTTGTATTAAGTGAAATGTTTTATTCAATCATGTTTTAGTTTAATTAATAATACTGATCAATTAATGTACTCTATTAAATACTCGGGCATTCACACGAATATAATTTGGAGTAATCAAGATATAATAATTGAGTATAACATTGTTTATTTACAGAAACGTTTTAGTGCTGTTAGAAAGCATAGTAAGTGGGCACAAGTACTTGGTAGTCAGGGAAAGGCTGGCTGATAAATTGGAAGTTGCGAAATTTGATCCTTACGGTAAGTCACTAATATAATCTGACTCTCATGTTACGTTTACAAAACATACATTTGTAACAAGAATACTTCAAAGCATTCAAATGTAATAATAAATACAACTAACTAGACTTCAAGAATCAGTTGCTATAAATTGGATAACACGAACCTTAATCTACAAAGAATCTTTTCCCAATTTCACGCTAGAAAAAAGAGAACATACACGACTCAAGCATTTACAGCTAGCGTGAACCTGATATAGTTCAGCTACAAGCCAGATTATATACTTTCAGTTCAAGCTATGGTGCTATACAGGGAAAGGAAGAAGATTCGGAGTATTTAAACCGAAGCTCGCAGATTATATTTCGTTACGACACCTTATGTCGATGGATATTTATAATTAAAATGTACAAATATGATAATAATAACTAGTAACTAAATCAGCGCGACTTCGCTTCTTCAATAGCATCCACAAGACCAAGAGAAAATTACTAACTTACCGACCGCCCGAACAAATAATTAAAAGAGAGAAAAAAGTGTAGAGTCTCGCGTCTACTAAATAGTTTCGAACAAAGGGGTCGACCGTCGTGCAAGAAACAATGAGATGTGATCGTAAATGGTTTTGAATGGCGTGCCCGGGATATCAGAGCGTCTTGCACGGGTGGCGCGGCTGGTCGCATGTATCGAAAGGAGCGAGACGAGTGGAGAAAGAGAAACGGAGGACCTCGAAATCGAGATTGGGGTAGGTTCTCTTTGATCTTTAACAAGGAACGCAAAGTTGTATTATTTCCACCTGAATTTCAAACGGTTTGAAATCCACGAGGCGTGAAACGCGCCTCTGTTCTCTTCCTCCGTCCCTCTCTATCGCTTACCCCTTCTCCGCGCGCTGTTTCTCTGTCGACCCCTACTCTCTCCGTCGTTCCTCGCTTTTCGACGGCGCGGGAGCAACTCGGGCGTCGTTTACTGATGTTGCCAATTCAATTTCTCCCCCGGCGGACTATTGTGGGCAGAAAAGGGGGTTGCAGTCGCGGAAGGGGTGCCCCCCCCCCACTTCTCTCTTTTAACCAACCGCCTCTGTCACTCGCGATTGTGCACGTGACAGCTCCTGACATCTGGACTTCGCGCGCCTTCTTTCTTCCTCTTCGAGGAAAACTTTCCCCCGTCTTCGTTACTGCTTCCTTCTTTCGATGGCTGAACGTCCTTTTCTCGCTTCGTTTGGAGACACTGGGCGCATACACCTCCGTTTTGCTTTTGTTTTATACAGGGTGGGGTATAATTGGTGGTAAATTTATTGATATACAGTGACCTTTTTCGATTTGGAAAACCTGAGAGGTTATGGGCATTTAAATCGGTCCATATGCTGTGCCAATGTATATAAAACTAAAAAGTTAAGAATAACAAATTAAAAAAAAATTAAAACCGACTTCAAAAAAATAAAAATGCACTAAAAAGTGAAATATAATTTTTTCCCTTATTTAATTTGCGACTCACCATTTGCACTGTGTAAATTTGGCGCTGATTTAAAAAATTGAGAGTCGTAGATTAAATAAGGGAACAAATTATTTTTCACTTTTTAGTGCACTTTTATTTTTTTGAAGTCGGTTTTAATTTGTTTTTAATTAAACTAAACCTTTGTTCGAAATGGAGTTATCCACAATATCGACTTATTTTAAGCTGTTCAATGACCCACTTCCAGGTTATACCATGAATGTTGGCCCACGCTATTTGGTACTCTGATGCGCTTAACTTATCAACCCCTTCGGTGCTACATGCATACGTACGTTCATTCAGTACACGCATTGTGTGCTGGAACCGCCCATGGGCGTTCAGCGACTATACTTCAGAGATGGGACTAAAGTCCTCCCGCACACGGCGTGCAAATTATCATCCCCCGTATCACCAGCGTCATTTCTCAACCACAAATACCCTTGTCTATTCAAAACTGATTAATGGAAAATTAACGCGTTTCGCCCCCGGTATTAATGCGTCTTAATAATAAACTCCCGCGACTCGTTCGCTCCCCCTCGCCCACTCAAATCCCCAGCGGAACATAAAACATAAAACAAACGGTCAGGTGGCAATTAAAGTGCCCCGAATCGGCGATCCGCGCGCGAGAAACTCCGGCTCCGGCTGGAAACTGCACAGTAGTTCCCCGCGGTCTGGGAACGGAGAAATCGCGAAACAAACGGAACCATCGGCGGAGCGGGCAGTTTTTCGCGGAACAATGGGTTTCGAAGCAGCGCGCAACAGCGAAATTGTTAAAACGTCCGTTGTTCACGGTCGACTCGGCCGAGCAGCCGGTAAAGGAGGAAACAGTAGGCAACGAGGAAGCTGCGGTTGGGGGGGGGGGGGGAGCCTAAGCTGAAAGAAGAGAGGAGAGGAAAAGCAAAACAGAAACGAAAGGACAGCAAAGGACGGGGATATGGAGTGAGATGGAGAGGGAACTGAGAAAGAGGCTCGTCTGGGCCTTGGCGCGTTTCAGTTGCCTCGCGTTCGAGGGCGTTTTTCGCCCGTGAGTTGTTCTTTGCTTATTACAGTGTGTGCACTGGGCTCGAGCTCGCTAAAGTGGTTTGCTGCTAATTAACTGCGTTATTTTTACAACTCTCTCTCGCTTCCATCCACCTCCCACGTCCCCCTCATCCCACTCTCCTTTCCCCGACTGTTCTCTCACATTTGCAATGGGGTTCAATAATTCCGCGGCCGCAACGCCCTCTCTCTCTTTTTCTTGTTCCCTCTGCGTTTTTTGTGTACATGTGCGTTTCACGCGTAGGTCTCTGCCGATTTGCGCAATTTCTATCGTAGGATGATGAGAAACGGGGAGGTGATCGGGTTTAACAAATTAATAGAGTTAATGAATTTGAAGTACCGAAGAAAATTGAAATTTTTACTTCGGCTGACTCTGGTTTATTTATTAATATATTTATATGGGGAACCACTTTTATGGCAAGGTAGTTACTAGGTTATGTACCAGCACCCCATTTTAAACGACGCATTTACGCACGGAATTCGAATAGTTATTAATTTTTATCATTTCATGTTCCCCGTGGTTTGCTAACTGCGCGAGCGTAAACATAAAATAAAACGCGCACGCTCCGCAGGGCATTTTTTGCTCGCACTTACCGCCTTTATACTTGTAGGGGTTTAATTTTACGAGCATACTCTCTGTGTATATTTGGTGGGCACATTCGCGGAAAAATTAACGAGGCGAATATCGGAAGGTTTTTTAACCGCGCCGTCCGAAATGGTTTTTCAACCCCGCTGCTGCTCGACCGTCATTTCGTAATGGTTATCGAAAAGCGAGTATCATTAACTATCGAAAAAGTGTGTGGGAAGGAGGAGGAATTAATACATCAAACTGAAATACATTTACTCCAGTATTTCCAACATGGACAACGTTCCATCCAAACCCAAACGTTTTTCCACCAAGAAATAGAATACCAATCGCACCAACTTCCCACGAGTTGGGGCAGAAACGCTCCAACGAAACAACAATGACTTTCGCGTCGAAATAATCCGCTGGCGAAAGAATGAATCACCAACTAGGTTAAAATAAAAACTCACTCGAACTCGGTGTACGTGTAGTCACCAGAGGAGAAATCAGAACGTACCACTCTCCACAAAATAAAAATACCAATGAACATAGGCACAGCAGAACCGTAACGTAATTAATTGGTTTTTGTTCTCGAGTGTCCGACGCAAGTCGACGTAGAATCGACGTATGTATTCGTATTTCATTAGCACTACGAGATATTCTTTTAACGAATTAACAAGAATGATTATAAAGGCGAAGTTTAGCGTACACGCGTCGTCGCAGGACAATAATTACTCTCGATGTGATACGAACGGGTAAAACAGAGACCACGTGATCCCGTGCACGCCTGTGAATTGGATCGATCATAGATCGCGCGACGTGTCAGGAGTATCGCTCGATTCCCCGATAGGTAGGCTGAGGAGATCATCGATCGGGAGATTACATCCGCGGGAGTGGGCTAAACGGTATCTGATGGGTATTCGAATCGAAATAACTTTAATATCTTAAATATCAGGGCCGTGAAACGGCTATTGGTTGCGGCTGCTGTTGGAGGTGGTGGGAGTTCGGCGGAGGAACGGGAGAGAGGTCGTTGTGTAGGTATCTCTCTGCCGGTAGTCGTGGCACCCTTCTTTTCTCCGGCCACGAAAAGGCTCTTGAAATAAATTGAAAATGGCTGGTATCGCCCTGCTCTCGGATAAGTGATACCTACATCACCTACACGCATACCGGCCGCCACAGAAATTCCACGGTATTCTTTCGCTGGTTTATTTCGTAACGCGCATACAAAAGCGACCCCGAACTTCTCTGAATAGCTGAACAATTAGAAGTGATGGCAAAACGTTATGCGAAGTCCCTTGAAAGTGATCACGGGTGTGTATATAGCGAGTGGACTAGATTGAAATTGAGAAATAAAAAGAGGGTTACGCTTATTACCACGTTAACTCCTATGGAGGTCGCCAGTGACCACAACCTCAAACTTATACATTCTGAGGCTAGAGATTGAGGTTAAAAGCACAAGTAGGTATTTTATACATTTTGTTTCTAGTTCATCGATAAAACCACCAAACATGTACAGGTACGTTTATTTATATGATCTGTAATGCTTTTGTTTTTTGCTATAATGTACATACATACACGAAGCCATGGGTTCTTTTCACAGCCTAGGGCCTTTTATTTTTTTCTTTCAATAAACAACAACAGAGCCTAGGGAACCCATGGGCTTTTCTGAGAGCTTAGGGCCTTTTATTTTTTCTTTCAATAAACAACAACAGAGCCTAGGGCCTTTCTTTCTCTCAACAAACAATAACTTCTTTAGAATCCTTACGATAAGTAAACCCTCAAACATGTAAACTTCTGAACCATATAACTGTCATTAATATACAGAAATAAGCACACGATTAAATCGTTTAAACATTCTTATTTCCGACGCTGCACATTTCAATGAACCTCAGTGAAGTAGTATCTCATATCCCACTAAAGACGACACAATAGCGAAGGAGTTCGTTACATGAACCCATTTGCGTGAAACGATATCGTGACAAGAGTGTATCACTCCGAGGAAACATTTATTCCGTCCCGTTGCTCGCGAGGCATCGTCGCAGCCAAATAAACCCGCATCGAAAACGTTTTCTTTTTGCCATTGAGCACGGCTAATCGGGAATTTGAATATCATCGATGCTTCTATTACGACAGATGGCCGGACTCATTATTCGGTGAAATCGAGCTCGTCGAAAATTTATGCACACCCTCGCGCTCCGCGACCGTAAAATCATTTCCAAAATTCACGGGTCGCCGTGGCCGGGCTAATTTTGCGCGGCGCGCTCGTGCACCGGTCGCATTCACGCGACGGTGAGCGCGCGCGCGCGCACTGCCACACAGAGAGAGGTGCGCGCGAGGGCACACGGAACGGGAAAGGTGTATTGAATCGACGAGTATCATGCAGTTGACAGCTAGAGCTAATTGAATCTTGACTCTATCTATCTGTCGACTCGAGCTGAGACTCGACTACCGCCGCCGCGGCGAATTGCATTTCCGTTCGACAGAATCGTTCGAGCGCCCCCGAGGATTCTATCTTCCCCCTTAATCCCCTTCGTTTTTTGTAATGTAGAAATATGCAAAACGCCCGGACCGCCCTGAAACTGTTCGGAGTTGAATCCATCTGTTTCTAAACCCTCTCGCGCCTGTCCAGGAACTTTCTCATGTGTTTAATCGGCGTTACGACGGGGCACTATATATTCTAACGATGCGTGGAACGTGTTTAACCTCTCTTTTAGCGCACATGGGTCCATTTTGACCCGTAGGTGCATTCATACTAATATTCATATCAAAACTAATTTGAAAACAAGCTTTCATGTTGGACTTCAATCTTGTTAATATTATAAAGCAGGATTTTTATGTTTGTGTTTGTCTGTCCCCTAAAAACTTTTGAACGGCAAACTCTGGTGCCGAGAAATGGGCCTGAGCCCATTATGCTTGGCTAATCCAGAAGAGGAAAAATAAATACGCAATGCTTCCGGTAACAACTTTAAACTTAAAGTTGTAGAAACACAAAGATAAATGAATTTTAGAGACAGATTTTGTCCATGAATATAATAAACCGAATAATAATTTATAATCTAATCCTCGTAACTCCTGGAGCATGCTTGCCCACGCTTCTCCGTAACGGTCCCGTAAAACGGGTCACCTGCTCGCAGGCGCTCGAGCTTCAATCGTCTACAAATAAGTAAAACTCGTTTCTGTCACCCAAAAATAATTTTGAGAATCAGCAACCCGATACCCTGTCTTCGTCCTCGTTTACTAACTCCCCTGCCGTTGTGGGTCAATATCGAACGCCGTTCAGCGTCAATATTACCTCCGTGCTATCCTCAACAAGAGAAAAAGGTCATTTTAATTAAAAGACTTCCGAGAAACCTGCTGCAGCTACAAAAGCTGGAATATTTTTCCTCGTAGAGACAGGCGAGGGTGTGCAGAGAGCGTGAAACGGCGATGTTTATAATTCAAAAGATACCCTTCACCCACTACTTCCCCTTCGTTCAACGTCCTCCTTCTGTTAACAGAATCTTCGAATCAACGGGAAGGCAATAAGGTACCCGTGTCCCCTTTTATCCTCCAGTTTTCCTGCTGTTTTTACTGTATTCTGCCCGGCGAGAGACACGATACAAAATGTTATACAGAGTGGAGAGTGGGTGGGGGGGGCGACGGCGGCCCCAGAGGATCCGCTTTATTGGGAAACGGAAATCTTCTTTTCAGCGTAAATTGAATGGAAGATTTCCGTGCACCGCGGCATTCAATTACGCGCCCGGGATCAATGGGGCCTCTCGATGAAATTTTAATTAGAAAAGAGCAAGAGCAAAGATGCAACAGAATGCTCGCGGATCAAAGGTGCGCCGGGAACTTTTAAACTTCCGCGTTCATAACAACGCTCGCAGTTTCGGATCGCGGGGCCGGAAATACTCGAAGGGGCGAGAAATGGAATAGAAATATTCTTGCGAAATGGCGCGCGGAGTGCAAAATTAACGCTGGTTTTTTTTTCTGCGCGGATCTGGTGAAACTTGTTCAGAGGAATTTAATGCTTTAGTGACTTTTTTTATCAGTGGAGACACGTGCTGATGATTGCTAAGGCTACAATAATAATAATAAGAGCAGTTCCAATTTAAAAATAAATTGTTTTGGAACACTATTCTTTGTATGTGACGTTTTCATTAAGTAAAATAAATAAAGAGGTAGTAATAGCGAGTATTTGGGATAGCTACTCCATAAAGGAAAAAGTAGAGAAAATTGATTAGTTCTGCACTTATTATGCGGTCAAGTAATTATTAAGTAAAAGTGTTGTGTCTCGATGAGGAAACAAGAGAAGGAGATATTTGCAAGTATTTTCGCAGGTTCAAGGAAATATTCAAAACTTCTAATTCTTGGAAGAAATATCTTCCAACGTCTCCAACTTGTGATTTATATTTGTAATATCCCAACCACCCATCTTTCGCATCATCAGTTACCTCCTACAATTTACTCATTCCTAGGCCCTAATAGAAAGCTACACACGTGACCTTAAAAACTGAATCCTACTCCATTAGTAACGTAGGTTTTCCTATTCGTGACTTAACGCAACATCAAGATTTTCAAAGTCAATTTTCTCGAAAACGAAGCGCGATATTAAAAAAACTTATTGTTTCTTTTCTACTTATAAGAAGTAAATAAATCGAGAAAAAGGAGTAAAATTTTTTGATATGGCCCTTCATTTTCGAGAAAATCGACTTTAAAATTTTCGATATTAAATCTCTTCCACTTCATGCACTCCAAATCTCCCACAACCAACAGATGCCTCCGAAATATCAGAAGTAGAGCTCTCAACTCTCCCATCTCGAAACAAGCAACCTAGAAACACCTGCACGAAATCCTATCTGCGGTTGAAAAGAAATCGTTAGAACTGGAGCACGACCGGGTGCGCTGCGATATCGAGGCGCCTCCGCGATCTCGCCCTCGCGATTCGATCCTCTCGTAAAGTGCCGTGGAGCCAGGATCACCGTGAGGCGATAAAGGCGTTGATGGGGGGCGCGAGGAGGAGGGAGGTAGGGAGTTAGTAGGAAGGGGGATCGGCGGTTCCCCGTCTAGGATTCTATAATCCGTACCATCTTTATCGTTAAATTCTGTACTCGTGGACCGATGCCTCGATTGCGCAATCAAGATGGCATCGAGAAAGGCATCTCTCGCCTTCGACTCAAACTACCAACAAGTATTTCAATATCCGCTCCAATATATTCCCATCGACCCTATAAACGTGTGTGCAGTTATATTGGATTCCCTTCCTCCGCGCCCACTCCTTCCCACCCCCTCCGACTCGCCCCCTCCCCCCTAACTTCTCCTCTTTCTCTCGCTCCACGGCTCCCTCCCGTTTCCGCCGCGGCTTTTTCCGCTCCCCCCTCCCCCCGGAGGGAGGGGTGTACGTGTGCGGGGCTCGACCAATCGGCCCCCGGGCACACCGACGCGGCGCGGGCACACGCGCGCCGACCACGGCGGAAACCACTTCGCGCGGGACGTGTGTGCATACCCACCCCGAAGGAAACCGCATTTAAACGTGTTTGGTAACCCTGTAAAAGATTCTCCGTCCCCGGCGTTCCTCGCGCGCGAAGAATGGGGCGGGCTCGGTGGGGGGGGGGGGGAGGAGGAGGGGTGGCGTGCTGGGGGATTCCATGGCTGGAGGGACACCGACCATAAGCGTTCCGTTGGATAACCGATGATCATTACGATCCTTTTAATTTCCCCGTTATTGGCGGCGCACGATCCTCCGGACCAAAGTGATCGTGGGTCTATATCGCTTGGGAGGAGGGGGGGTTGTTGGGCGAGGGGTGTTGCAGTCCCTGGGCTGTGCGAGGGACTGTATCTTTTGGGGTTCGAAGGGTGGTGGAGGTTTTGAGGTGGTTTGTTTGGTTATATTGTTCGTAATGGTGATTCTGAATTTTGTATAGGTGCGGTGAGGAATGGAGGGGTTTGTGGGAGGAGTTTAAGTGGGAGGCCTTTGAGGTTTGGTTACTTATAGTACGGCCCTGATAGTAGATCGCATCCCAACCCCGAATCTAGTTCGTTTTCTACCAAATCTGGATTTTATACACAGTATTAGTATTGTGATTAACAAAGAAATTCCGGTATCATGAAGATTCCCATTTTCTTGAAACTTAACCCGCTGGTTAAATGCCTCCCGGTACCTCGCTACACCTCCTTAAGATCCTCAAACTCTGAAACCCCAAAGTCTCCTTAATTCAAACCACCGCATCACCTAAATAATACGAATAAAACCATCATACACCCCAACACACCACCTGCACCCCTCAAACTCACTCTCCACCCGACCCCCAAACCCCGCGCTCTCCTCCCAAGACGAGCAAACAGGCCTTCTTCCCAGGTAATACCGAAGCAATGCACGTCAAACAACGAGGACTCATCCTCGGTCCGCACGACAAAAGCGTCGGCCGCGGTACAACGGCCGCGGATAATAATCTGGTAAATTCTTTCCAGATTAATTACCCGTTCGAGGCTCCAGATCCGAAAGATAGAGGCGGCGGCCCGTCAGATATGAAATAATTTACCGAGCCGCGGTTCTGGTCCCGCGCGACCACCTGGGCACACATTAAAATCGTGCAACCACGCCGCTCTGCTCATCTCTCGTCCACCCCTAGCTCTCTGTCCCTCGCGATCTAGCCTCTTTGTTGTCTCGTATGATCTATACACACGACCCCACCGCTTATTATACTAATATGTCCGTCGCGTGTTCATCGGCGGTGCATCAGGGCGCCGCTCCAAAGGGGTTTTCTCGTTCGAGTCTAATTGTTCGGGGGCCCGATCCTGGGCAAAGGAGCGGAGTGATAGGGCAACCGGGGCCTCGCTACTGGTTTTTCACCTCATTTCAAACGCTGCGATCGGAACGAGGCACCCCTTTCTTATCCGTGGATCTTTCGCGCACGGTTCGGTGACTCCTTCGGGCGGAGGACTCGAGGATGACCTCGTGGAAAACGCAGTGGCTGGGTTGGAGTCGGAGGTAGGAGGATACTTGAATCGGGGTGGAAGCGAGTGCTCGAAAGAGGTAACTTGAGGATGGACAAAGTGTATGTGCTTGGGAAGACATTTCAAGGTTGGAAAGTTGGATTTGGTTGGCTGGTTGATGGGTTTTAGGTGATGGAAAGAAAGAAGGATGGTTGTGGTGGGATTGAGACGAGTAACAGGGAAGAGGGATTATAGTGTAGAGTCTGTGGAATTGATATTAAGGTAATGGAGGTGTGAGAATTGATGGAGATGGGGTGGAGGTTGTTGGAGGTGGGAGTAAGGAAATTGGAATTGGGGGGATTGAAGAAGTAGAGGTGGTGGACCTTGAGGTGACAGATTTGGGATTAATGGAAGATAAGAGAATGGAATAGTTTAATTGGCAGAGCGGAATTAAGTAGAAGAATCGAGACCTGACGCCAACATCGTCGGAGAGGTTAACATAATTCCAAAACAATTACTAAATAATAAGAAGGATCGACACATAAAAAAAATTCTACAAGTTGAAAGCTGCCCCTTATATCCCAAAAGAGTTTAATGAAATATTAACAACAGTCTTTAAAAAAAAAATCCTAAACTTCGAGGGCTGTCACACGAGAATCCTCCCTTAATTTACCTACTGGAGGTTCTCCTCTCCAAAACCCATAAAAATTCACGAGGCACCATTGAACAATTCGCACAGTCACATAACAGAACTGACTCCTTCCACTAACCCAATCATGAAGAACCACCAATTTCCATCTCCAAAGTCGTCTCAACACCCCCGGCTTCATCCCACCTCGTTAAATCGAAGTTAAGGCCATGAGGCCCGAAATCCATCGGCTGGGAAAGAGCAAAGCAGAAGCTGCAGGGTGCACCAAGCGTCGAACACTCTTACAGGGATGATTCGAGCCTCGAGGATACATACAAGGGAAATAAAGACTTTCCCCGTGGGATAGAAGCGCCCGGCGTAGATGCTCCGCGTGGGGAGGGTGGAAAAAAAAAATGGTAACGGATAATCGAAAGTGGAAGAAGTGCCCGGAGCGTGGCTTTGCACGATCCCGTTCCGTGGTTATCGACGGAGAATGGACGCGTTGTACTGGATCGGCCGCACAATGAATCGAATCGGTGAAAGGGTTTTGCAATCGTACCCACGTACGCTATATCTGCGGGGGATACAGGTACGCTTAGGCCACGGTTCCTTTTATAAGTGCCATTATAAGTGCCATTTGAGCATGCCTACACCCGCTTTGTCCGCGAATTTCAAACTAGTCATTGTCCTCTCGTTATTGTTTGAAAGGACACGGGATGACAACCCCCGCCGTTTAAAAACCATCCCCCGCGTGCCTCGCCCCCTCCCGCGTCGGGGGAGGGCGACCGCGTCGATTTTTACGAGGTATTAACCGTTGAAACATTTTCTCGCGTCTGTTTATCTATTTCTCGTTTTTGGTCGGAGTAAAATTTGAAAATAGGAGTGTGGGCGAACTGCATGGGGCGCTTTTGCTTGGTTGTGCAAGATGCTGGCTGGATTTAATTTCGCGTGGGCCACAAACCTGGAAGTAAATATATTTAATGGTTTTGTTCGAAAAAATTCAAACAAAGTCAAGGTAGGAAGAACCCTTAAGTATCCTATTATATCATCGCATCTTTTGTGATTGTACTACAAGTCTAAAAATGCTTAAAAGTTTTGTGCTTTTCCTTCTTTAATACATATTCATCAACTGCCAATGTTCCCCCAGTTTGCGGTACCCAGAAGGGATACAGCGCGGTAATAAAACTTTGAGGTTTCGGAACAAGAGGTTCGGCATTTTTCTTGAGAAGCAAGGTTTCCAGGCCTCTTCTTCCAAAACCTCAACTTTCCTCTCGTGACAAGAGACTCTCGTAACTTTCACGATCTCGCTATTTCTCTTCTATAATAGCTACTGTATCTCCCCACGCGCCAACAACCGGCAGCCAACATCCAAGCAATACCTACTCGCAACTCTAACAGGGGTTAGGTTGCAAAACAGCAGGTATGCTGAACCTCGACCATTTATCACTTGATTCATGTAACTTGTGGTGAATATAGACGATTTATTATTATTATTATTATTATTATAAATAACAATCTTCGAACCCAGATCCCAAAGATCCACATCACCCAAATTCTCCAATGACAAATTCTGAAATCGCTGCGACATAATTACACGCAACATCCCCCCACTCTGCCCTCCCCCATGACCAGGATTACCACGAATCTCTGAAAGATCCATTCGATCCACCTGAGCGTCCCTTTAGACTCGAAAGCCCCGCGTCCGCGATCCAAATTACGTCTTGACGCGAAGCTGATTCGGTAGGGCCCTCCTCGACGACCACGGGACCAGCGGCCCTCCCCCCCCCCTCCTGCCATTTCCATTGTGCCCCACTCCAAGGATCCATCCGCGTATCCTTTCTCTGTCAATCAGAGCGACCGCGCACAATAGCCGCGGCGACACATTGTGTAATTCGAAATGAATGCAACGACGCAGGCCCCCGGCCCCGGGGGCATAATTGTTTCACGACAGGTCCGCGTATGTTCCGTGGGGTATTAAACGGAGGAGCGGGGCCACTGGCGGGCGGTGTGCTCCCCGATCGAACAATGGTGGCCGTGGTACCACGGCCGGGTATCTCGTTACACCGTAATCGAGGAATAATCGATCGCAAAGTTGTAGCACAAGGCAAATTGCTGGGCGTGGTGAGAACGATCCAGGAAACTCGAGAGGGCAAAAGACAAGGGGCGCGCGGAACGAGGAAATCCGAGATTTTTCTTCCTTTCCTCTCGCGTACTACAAACCCTCCCCACGTTTCACCTTCAACCACCCCTCCACCCCCCCCC
Organism: Andrena bicolor; assembly: GCA_960531205.1. Taxonomy (NCBI): domain Eukaryota; kingdom Metazoa; phylum Arthropoda; class Insecta; order Hymenoptera; family Andrenidae; genus Andrena; species Andrena bicolor. The sequence goes on from OY482665.1 coordinate 14,202,868, forward strand.
CCTCATACCCTTCTTCCATTTCCAAGTCCCTGCCTCTGACCCCTTACCCCACCTATCCATTTAGTTTTTCGTGGCCATGTAAAAAGGTTTTTGTTCAGACCCGTGTTCACCCTCGATCGAGCTGGCAGCGCCCGCGCGCCACTGAACGGCGACGGGAACGGGGACGCAACAAAGATTCGCTTCACGGGCGCAGATCTTCGAATTGGGTTAATTAGGGGACCGAGGATCGGCGTTCGAACGCTCGCGCTTGGCTGTTGCGGGTTTTCCTGGTTTTAATCGACCGAGGGGGGATTGCTGGAGAAATTGATCGTGAGTGGAGGAGCAGAGGGGTGGGGGTTTATGGGGGATGATTTCGCGAGGGGGAAGATCGTATAAGGTGTTTCAGAATTGAAGGAATAGAGATCGTAGAAGGGGAGGAAAGGTTTGGTGGCTCTTGCACTTCTGTTTAATTAAGTGTATTGGTATGAGACATTTTTAGGCGACAATGATCTTAGATTTTGAGTTAGTGGCGACGATGGATTCGAATAGGCTGCCCTAATCATATAAAATAGGAAAAATTAACTTTTTTTTAATGTGGATTAGTTGTTGCTCTCAATGCCTCATATAATCTATCTCGTAGATTGGGAGAATCGTTTATTTTGGGAGCCTAAAACTGTACTTTGGTGATCAATACACGACTGATACTCGAATTCATTTTTTTTCGAAAATTAATTGAGTTACGGCCACATTTTATTTTATATTTTTTATTTACTTTTTCGCGTAGAATCCACCCTTCCGTTTGCACCACCGGATGCAGGACACCCGGTATACTAATGTAGATTACCTGCATCCTATTCCAAAATTGACAACTTGTAAAAATTGGTAATTGGTAATTTTTTAAACTGCTCCTTGCAAGTTTCTTGAATTCTGTTATATCAATGCTCCATATATTTTAATCACACGTTACATATTATTGATTTCTGCATAAGTTCTGTTTGCCACTTTGTTTATATTCATGTTTATGTTTATAGTTCCGCGAAAAAATTAAAATTTGCCCGCTACTTACAAGGAGAAGTTCCCAGGAGTCCGCCTCCGCTTGCTTTGAATTTTGCATATGTTTTAGAGCACCAAAAAATAAGATATACGAGTTTTTTTTATAGCCGCCCATTTTCATATTTGGGGTTTGAAACCAACCCCCAAAGTTATAAGATTTTCAGTTGTTCATCTTCGATTGCTTTGGTTTTTGGATATGTTTTAGAGGGCCGAAAAATAAGAAATGCATGTCTTTCCATTTTGGCCCATTTACATGTTCAAGGGGTGAGACAAGAACATTGTCCATACAGCAAGTTATGGCGCAAATTAAATTTATATCAAGTTTTACTCAACACAATTTTCGTACCCCGTATGAACTTTGAGGGTGGTTTCCCCAAAAAATGTAAACATCGGGAAACAATAAAATTGTCCAATGAGATTAAAGTCTCACACGAGGCAGGATATTTCTGTCTGATCGCGGATTCGCGCCTTCACCCCGACTTCCCAAAAGGCATAATGGCCTCCCGGTTACGTCCGCTGCCCGTAGAAGCCAGCGCCAGGGCTCGGCGATCGTGTATGGAAAAAACGAGGAGCACGGGGTAACCAGTATCCTTGTCGATCACGCGGCCCCCGTCTCTCTCCCGTCCCTTTCCTTCTCGCAACAAGAGGCCGGTCCTCGATCATCCTCTATCTCTCGTCAATGCGCCGGCACCCCCGGCCGGGACTTCCGCGATTCCTGAATAGAAATCTCCATGGCGGCTGACAATGCAATACGTGGACAATTGCATAGTCTAATGGATCTGCCTCACATCATCGTAACTTATACGTACGTGTCGTTCGTGAAAACGATATCGACAACGTCCGTCCATTCCGCGTGTCTTCCCGCGCCGCTCGCAAAAACCGCCCCCCTCCGATCGACATTCTCTCTCTGTATGGCGGGACGTGTCTTTCCGCTGTCATCGTTCTCCACCGCGTTCTCTCCCGTCCTTCCTCCTTCCAGCGGGGAGTCCCTCGCCTCGTTCGGCGCGCGGGCGCGCCGAAAAACGAAAAAAGGACTCGCCGCGGAGTAAAAACGATCCTGTCGCGTCTGAGTACCCCTGCGTTCGCCCGCGGTGGAAAATTATCCGGAGGGGAAGTGTGGGGGGGGGGGGCGGGGGTGGTTTATCGTCGCGTGCATCAATCAATACGATGCGTTCGCCGCGCGCGAATAAATTAATTAGGTCGGCCCATTCTCGCGTCTCTGATTCCCAGCGCGGTGTGCTACCGATACCAGACTCGATTAGACAAATTTCGATTGAATTCCGCGGGCACGGTTCACCCCTGCCGCCTCCCCCTTTGGAGTGTTTTTCATTATGGGGGTTGGTTATAATTCGGGATGAATGGTTGTATTTTATTTATTTGAGTTGTTTGTAATGAAGGGAGGATTTCTTTTGATTGGTGGGATGATTAATGTGGTTATAATAGCGTGACGAGTTAACTCGTCGTGTGTCCTGTTGGGGAATGAATTAGTCTTGAAAGCTTTAGGAAGTGAATTGCTTTTTTTATTTAGGAAGTAGTGGGTTTGCAGAAGTATTTGGTGGCGTTAAACGAGTTAACTCTGGTGTACTCGATATAGTACACACGTGCGTTGAATGCAGAAGGAATTATTGTGGTTATTGCACTGTCGATTGGTGGTTGGTCGATGTTTTTGTTAACGCTTTGATGCCCCCAGTTTTTGGAGCGAACGATTCCTATCAATCTTTCGAAAATTTCCTGACTATTCACTGGTCTTTGTAAACCACCAAAACGGTGTATTGTAAACAGAGTATAAAGGTTTGAATGGTATAGTTTTTTTTGTGATAAATATGAAATGATATTGATTGGTTGGATTCGTGGAAAGTACTGTCAACGGGGCTGTTTTAGGATCGTCGTAGGTCCTAAGTAGGCAGTTTTGCATAAACACTGTATCTGTAAGCCCTTTCAATTTATTGTTCACCGCATTCAATTGTTAATGTATTTATATTATTTTGAAAATTAAATTATATTTCCAATTTTCTTTTTGTTATATTAGGGTACGTTCCTATTTAAAATTTCATTTTTAAACTTTCGTAGGGGCAAAATCCTGAAATTGGTTTTCAGGCATTTGTGTGGGCAATCTTTGTGAGTGAGAACCAAGTTGGCCTAAGAGATATTAAGGAGTTCGAGAAAATACATTTAACCCTTTTCACCACATTGGGGACGAAATTTCCAAAAATCCTTCCTTAGTGGATGCCTATGTCGCGAAAAAAAAATGTACCTTTCAAATTTCGCGTTCCTAGGTTAAACGGTTTGAGCTGGGCTTTGATGAATCAGTCAGGTCTTCTTTTTATATATATATATATATATATCGATTATGAAGTTGAAGAAGAATTGATAACTATATAATTGTACACTATAATATACCACAAATTATTTAATAATAATAATAATAATAATTTGTCTTTATTCATCACAATTTATTAATCACAAATTATTTAATAATAATAATAATAATAATTTGTCTTTATTCATTTAGTGGTATAATAAAGATATATTACTATTATTTATTATCTATCTATTGTTTTTTTTTCATATACTAAAGAGTCATGTCATTACTAAATTCTCACGATCTTTAAAAAAAATCCTGCGACACCGAACGTCTCCTTAATCAAATCAAGCTCAGCGGCCACAGTAAGTACCTGCGGCCCCAACCGCCCCGTGACAAAGGGTGGAACGGTTAACGAATCACACAGCCGAAGATTCAGTGGCCCCGCAAAGGGCTATAAAGAAGAATCGGAATGAACTCGTTCGGGGGGGCTGCGTGTATGCGTGGGCGGTTTCCCCTATCCTTCTCCCGCCAACAAAAAGACCGCGAGACCCCCTCGACATTTCGCGTACTTCGCGTACTTTACGTCTCCTCGCGTTAAACGTGAAACGGAGAGAGCCCCAAGGGGGATGGAGTAAGACAGAGGAGAGGGGGTGGCGAAGAAGCAAAGACGGGGTGCGCGAGAGGCGCGGGGAGCCTCTGGTTTCGGTGGTCGCGAGAGGAGGTACGAGGAGATGGCCCCGGCCAGTTACCGCATTATATACCGAACAGGAAGAGAGACAAAGCGAACAAAACACTGTCGGGGCGTCGCTCCGCAAACACAGCGCCCCCGCCGGCGGCGGGGCACAGGGGGGTGGCGGTGGGGAACTAAAACTTGGAACAAAAGTCCTCACTTTTGTTCCCGAGCAAAGTTTTTCGAATTATGGCCGCGGCGCCGCGGAGAAAGACGGTAAGGGAAAGGAGGACGGCCGCCTGTGATTTATATCTCGCCGAAGGTTTCGGAATTATTAAAGTTTCCGGGGGCACCCGGAAGAAAGGAGGCGAAGGAAAAGATGGCCACCACGGAGGAGCCGCTGAGGAGAGCTTGTACTGTAATTAAGACGGTTTCTAATGAAGATTGATCGTTCAATTAGCACCGTACCTCCCAACCTGTGTCTCTTCCGTTATTTAGAGCGCCGCCTCTGCTATACCGAAGCGTCTGTAGCCTAAAGGTAGGCTTTCCTATAACCGACTGGACCTGGACGCAACGTCGAGAATTTCAAAGCCGATTTTGTCGAAAATGAAGGGCAATATCAAAAAATTTTATTCCTTTTTCTTGACTTATTTACTTGTTATGAAGCGAAAAGAAAGAGTCACTTTTTTTTATATCGAGCTCCATTTTCGAGAAAATCGACTTTGAATTGCTTGACGCTGCGTCCGGGCGAGGAGTTCGGTGGAGCTACTCATTTTTGCCTGCCTTGGAATAGATTAATTCATTTTTTTTTTAAACGAGGAATTTGTGGGTGGAATTATTAATCTCCTTTGCTTTGAGTGTGGCAGTTGTTTTAAATTATTTGTACTATTGTACTTTTCGAGTTCAAGTTAAAAATAGGCAACATCCGTAAGTGAAAGATAAACTAATTCAATGCCAATTGGGGCATGTGAAACATATTATACACTATTTAAATATTTGATCCACGCAGAATCCTAATAATATAATAAATGCGAAAGTGTGTTTAGATGGGTGTCACTCAATCCCGTCGCAACTATGCAGTGGATCTTTCTGAAATTTTGTATATACGTAGTCTAGGACCAGGAATAACATATAGGATAGGTACTTTTATCCCGATTTTTTTAACCGATCTAGACTAAATTTTGCATAATTGTACTTTAGAACCCTGCGGAAAATATAGGAAAATATAAAAATCTGGACATCTCACCCCTTCTCTCTTATTTCACCCTCTCGACACTCCGCGATATTCGAATTTTTATCCGGGCAACGCCGGGTACTTTAAGCTAGCGAGTAAATAAACGCGACGACACTCCATCGCCCCAATATGTGTCCATAAACAAAAAAAATTACCCCGCAACCCGAATTCCTTGCAAATTTTGTAAAACTCCTTGCAAAAATTGGTATCTCTCCTGACAAATATATTATTATAGGTACCGTCAAGAACCCAGTTCCTGATCACTTAAGATGCAAAGGGAGCAGTTTCTGATCAACGTAAAACATTTTACTATGAGCTATAAAATGTTTGCGTATAAATTTAAAAATACTTCATAATTATTTAATAATTTTTTGGAATAAATTTGTATCGTGATAAACTTATTATTTGGTATTTATATACTAAATTGATCAGGAATTGGGTTCTGATCAGGAACTGGGTCCTTCACGGTATTGTAAGGAAAAGAAAATCTCAGGCGACGGGACTCGAAGAACCCCAAAATCTCTGCGGGTCCTCTGCTTACTATCCAGCCGCGTTACCAATTCCCCAAAGTCAACTCTCCCCTATTACTCTTTCCCAACTCTACAAGTAGCGAAACTAACGCCGAACAATCTACAATACACTATCTATTTAACTTGAATGGTGTGCAACACACTCACCGATCGTTAATCAGGCATAAGTACTCGCCCCCCGCCGGTCCATCGCCTAGTTGCGCGGCACACTGTCAAGGTGGAGAGTCCCACCGCGAAGGATGGTCAGCACGTAACCCCGAGCGGGCCGTAAAACACTTGGATTATCCATTAACAAGCAATTAAACCGCTGGTAACGAGGCACGATTCAGGCTCGAGTTGAGTTATCCCCGGAACAGATTAAAAGCTGCCACTTGTGAGTCTGAGGCACCCTCTCGCGTCTCCGTCGCCTGCCAGCCACCTCTCGCTCGCTCGCCCTTCGCCGGATCTATCCGCGTCTCTGTCCTCGCCGCGGCCCCGCCGCTACGCGGCCACAATAGAGAGTGGGAAGCCTCTTTCTACGGATCACACAATGGATATAGTATATCAAACAAATTCGACCCCGCGGAATTATTGGCCACGGTAATCCCGCCGTTGCCAACCGCGGACGATAGTTCCGCCGTGAACGGGGTCGGCACGTGACCCGCACTAGGGACAAGGGGCTCTAAACCGCGGTGAAAACTCAGCCGTGAAACGAGGAGACGCTACGAGCCCTCCCTGCATTAATAACCTTTCGAATTGCAACGAGTTCATTCGTTTTCTTCAACTAAGTAGGTATTCTTATTTTACTGTAGATACGTTACAGTTTCTCGGGAATTTTCGCGCTTAGTTATGTTGGGTCAGGGATGTAGGGAGAAACTTATACGTCGTTTAAGTTATGCAGCGTGATATCTTTGGAGTAGGTTCGACGTGGAGTGGTGTGTGGAGAGGTGAAGAAATAAATTAAGGAAGGGTAGTTTATGCTGTACACTTTATAGTACAGGGAGATGAGGAGAAACTTTTATAGGTACGTTGTGTTCAGAGATGGGGTCGAGTTGTCGTGGTATCTTTGGAGTAGGTTCAGAATGGAGTGGTGTAAAAAGGTGAAGAAATTAAGAAGGGAGGATACATATTACGCCATGTTGGGTTTTTTGTAAATTTTTCCTCAAAAGTATTCTATGGTTGGTAATAACCTATCCACCTCAGGCAGGTAATCCCATCCTAGATTATCAATCTGCTGTTGGTGAGGGGGAATCTGCTCCCAGGTACAACATTTGGACACCCAGTGAGAGAAAAAGAAAAAAAAAGGGAGGATACATATTACACATCGTGTTCAGAGATACAGTAAATACTCGTTAAGAGCCCGACGAACGAGGCTGGCGACGGGCTCTTAACGCGACTGGACACTATTCCGCGCGAGTGAGAAAACCCAATGAGCGAGCGAGAGGAAACGGAAGAGCCTCCCGCTCGTTCCGGGTTCCCCCACTCGCGTCCGAAGGATTCTAAGAAATGGTGGGGATAGTCGCCGGGCTCCTAACGCGTAGTAGAAACGGGCTCCTAACGAGGATTTACTGTATTAAGTTATCACGGAGTGGAATGGAGAGGTGAAGAAACTAATTAAGAAAAGGGTACTTAAATATAGAAATATAAGAAGAAACTTTCAAACCATTTTCAGAGATACCAAATTATCACAGTAGGTGCCTACCTTTATTATTATTATTATTATTCTACTGGAAAAGAGAAGATAATTCTCAAGGGTAGCCAAGAAGAGTAAAGGCGAGGCTACAGTGCTGGCACTGATGGCAAGCCTAACCACGAACAATAAAACTAAACTAAAATAAGGACAACAAAACAATTATACAAAAGTAAAAATAAACCCGTACCTAATAACTTAACTTATTAAAGGACGGAGAGGATAAGTGGATTCATCTAGGAAAAGCGTTGCAGGATAAATAAACTAGCGTGGGACTTGAAGGACGAGTAGGATTTTAAATCTCGAAAGAGAAATGGAAGAGTGTTGAAGTAATTAATAGCCGACAGTGTAAACAAAAGAAGCTTCAGTCGCTATTATTGAAGTTATTTATTCACTCCTCCAACTACCCTAATTATTCCAGAACCAAGAGCCACAAGTACCCCGAATTCCTCATTGACACTGACGATTACCGGATCACTGTTACCTATATAGTAAGACACGACAAAGGCAGAATGTACCCCGGCGGTTGATTGAATATACCACAATTTGATCGGATCATAGCCGGCATTGAAGCACATCCTGATTTATGGCAAAGTACATAACAAAGATTTCGATGGCAAATCCAGAGGCGACACGTCCTTCATTCTGACAGGATTGAAAGCCGTAAAAATCCTTGTCGGACGAAAGGGTAGCCCCGGGGATCTAGGTACGCATGCGTTTGACAGAGTAGATATATTTCGATCATGGATTTTCGATAGGCCGCCAAGGATTAGGGGGTGCACCCCCTCCCCCCCCCGTTACGGCCACCCTTCATGCCCGCCGCCGTTCCGCCTCTCTGGCTCGCGTGTTTATTCGAAACAATGCTCGACTTAACTGATTGGCCGGTTGCTTGTTGGCGGTACAGCGGGTGTAATTCGATGAATAACAGAGTGACGATGCGGAGTGCCCGGCCGCGGTATTACCATAATAATCTCCGCTAACGAGCATTGTCTGGTTAATTGAAAAGTCATCGCTTTTACGTCTGCGGCTCGCTCCGAATCGAACCCTCCTGCTACTCGCAACGAAATCCTTCGACGGGAATGACTTTTAAATAATTCTATGTAACTTTCGGAGACTGGGTGATATTCTTTTCAACCCTCGAACAGCTGATCGTAAACAGCGACGGGAGAAAACTGTGTCGGGTCACTTTTCAACTGTACCGGAATTTTTATTCCACGTGATTTAGATATAGTTTTTTTTTTATATATAGTGCTTGTGATATATTGAAAGGGGTAATTGGACCAAGTTAAGCAGAAAGCCTCATTTACCAACCCTCAATGATCAGAAATTGAGTAAAATTTTGATGGTTTTAATTGTGAAAGAAAAGTAGCTTTATTACTATTGGGTATATTTTATTTCCTGTGATTGCTTTTAAATGTTTTTGAATAAATCAACGGTTTATTTAATAGCGAGTAGTATAATTAATATTATTTTAAATTCTCTGTAGTTTCTGATTTCTGAGCTTAAAATGGAACTATTTATGGCTTGGTAGTTTTAATAATTGTATAATGTAAGAGTTCTTCTGTGGCTTGGAAATTTTTTGCAAAATAAAAATCACAAAATTACGAGTTTCGTAGGTACAGCGTTTAATTAATTTTTTGTCATTTTGAGGATTGGTAGCTTTCTCCATAACTTGGCCCAATTACGGTACAGAGGAAGGTAGAATTGTGTTATATCTCCTTAACTTATAGAAAACTTATCGTCTTCCCTCTAACTATTAAATTACAAATTATTATTATTTATTACGCAAAGCATCTAAAATAACTATTACCATTTCAAGCTATGTATGCGTGAAATTAGGTAAATAAAAAAAATATATAGCCACAACTTGAGAAGAGAACGGACGCAAGTGTACTTAAGTAAGTCAGTAGCTCGAAATCTGTAAAATTACAGAATAAAACCTTATTTATCTAAACCATTACCGACACAATTTCCCATTAAAATTTTTCACAAGTGTAACGCACGATTCGTCACCACCGAGGATTCTATCTCCCGCAAGGGTTGCACGGCGCGAAATGATAAACGAACAGAGACGGCGAAGGAAGCACAGAGGAGCCAGCGACGACACGGTCGGAGAGAGAAAAGGCGGTGGGCGTAACTCGCGATAATTTGCATGGAAATTTTTATCGGCGCGGCCACGAGGAGGCAATATCCGGCAGACGCATTTAAGATCCGAGTCTGGATAATAATAGCCACAGAAATGGCATCGTAATGCCCGGACGGGTGACACGAGTAGGTACCTAAGCTCTGCCTATATATATACGGCCGCGTTATATTTTCCACGTAGCTATCGCGGCTCGGTAATGCACAGCGTAGGGTGGTGGGCGCACGGTGGCGAAACGAACCCACCCATATCGTGCTCGGGCCACGCTGCGGAAGGGAGGGAAAAAAAAAACGACACCCCTTGCTCTCCGTCGTTAAATTATATATAGTCTTTCTTTCGACCATGCTCGCCTTGTTCTTTATCGTCGCGTTATGTTAATATTACTATTCCTCGCAGAAGCTATCGCTGGCCGTGCCGCTTCCTGAAAACCGCCCCCGTGGGGCCATTGGTGGCGCACATATTTGTGGCAGGTGGCTAAGGATTTCGGTGGAGGGTGATGGATGTTCTTTGGATCTATGTTGAATTATAAAAAGGTGCGCACTCACTAGCGAACAATTCGCGTGAGTAGGTAGACTCACGAGGAAAGATCTCGAACCCGGAAATTAAAAAATTGGTGAAATTTTGTGAATAGGGTAAAGGACCCAATTACTGACACCTGACCAATTACTGTCCCCTTAAGCTATTTTACTTAAAATAACGAATAAGTAAACTATAGTATATAATTTATAGCATAGATTATAGGTTGAATTACATAATTCTTTTTGTGTATGACTTTACAACGTTTATTTATTTGTTATTTTAAGTTAAATAGCTTAAGCTGACAGTAATTGGTTAGGTGTCAGTAACTGGGTCCTTTACCATATGTAGGGGATGTTCTCCTGAGTATAACGCAATTTTGTTTGTTGTCTAAGTTCACTCTAAGGGGGTGAAATTGACCCCTGAAAATTAGGATATTTTCTAAACTGTACCTGAGAGATAGAAAAAAGGTTTTCAGGAAAAAGTTACTTCTTTTAATTAGGCCCATCATCTGTAAATATTCAGTCTCTTATTTTTCTTTGAGTAATAAAGATGATTAATAATAATAGTAATAATTTTGTAGCTTATAGTTTTTACACTAAATAGGAAAACAGATGGATTTCCAGGGGTCGATTTCCACCCCCTTGGAGCGAATTAGGGCGGCAAATAAAGTTGCGTAATACATACCATATAAGGGTAGGTTGTAAAACAGTCTTACGACTGAACCTTGTCTTTGCGATGGTCTTGTTCTTCCTCTTCCTTCTTTCCTCTTTTTCGTTTAAGGGGAGTAGGCAGTCGAAAAATCGATTTTTTTATTGCATTTTGCGAAAGTACTATCTGTTCTGAATAAAATCACGCTTGGTTTATATTAAAATTCGCAAAATTCTAGATTTGGCAGCTAAAAAAGTTAAACGGTAACCTACAGCGTCGCCTTTCCCCAGAAACTTTAAACGCGTTTTTCTCGAATCTTTTTTCTCATGGTTTTCGGCTAGTTGCGAATGAACGGAGGTTCTGATCGACTTGAAAAAATTACAGGATCTGTATAACATGTGGAATTTCGCGCCAAACCTTTGATATAGTCCGTAAAAATTCTAGATCTTCATCAAAAAATTAAAATGTCGCGGATTTTTAGTAGCGCACAAACACCGCGACATTTTAATTTTTTGATGCAAATCTAGAATTTTTACGAACTATATCAAAGCTTTGGCGTGAAATGGCACATGTTTTACACATCCTGTATTTTTTTATGCCTCAATATTAAATCCATAAATCCACTAATGAGTAAATTTTAATATACGGTGTGAATTCTTCATTTTATTATTATTATTATTAAACGTCTTTATCGCACAATAAACAGAGGACATAAACGGCAGATAAACATCGACAAAAGCACAGGCGAAGTTCAGTCTGGGACTGTTTTACATTTCTCCCATAGATTTACAACCGAAACCACAAACTTCCATATGTTTTTCAATTTCTTCCCTTTCTAGTCAGAAAAAGTCAACAGAAGAGTTTCCCAAGACCACTAGGTACCCCGCCAGCGCGCAGCGCCAGAGATCACTGTCTTACCCAAAGGATCCCTGACCCAAGTGTGCCCTGAACTGGGCCCACCGTGCGCCGCCGGTTCCCCGCTCGCGGAAGAAAGACCGATCTCGAGATACAACGGCGATCGGAGTCCACAAAGTCGCTCGAGCGTTCCCCGTTGGCCCCGCATTACAGATCGGCGCACTCCCCCCGAAAAAAAAGAAAAAAAAAAAGAAAAAACCGTAGAAGCACGGGGACGGGAAAAAGAAAAAGGGCCGGGGAGAGGTGGCGAGGCCGAGGATCGACGGTGAAACACTCGAAGGAGCATTATACGCGGCGGTGGAAGCGACGCGACGCGGGGCGCGCGGGATCGGCTGCTCGATGGACTGGAAGCCCACGGAAAACGCTTCGAAAACGCCGTCTTCTAAAACCGACCCGGGAGAAGGCCGCAAGTACCTACTCGTGCACGGGCGTTGAGCACGTACACGTCGCATTACTGTGACCGAGTATCCAGCTTCTGCTGCCTGGCTTCTGGAATCCCCGCTGAGCCCTGGCTCGCCCCCCCTTGCGCCGCTACCCTGCCCCCTCCTCCCCCCCAGTTCGCCGTGAAAGAGTATTTAAGAGACTTTCGCGGAAAGGAAAAAGAGAATGAAGAAAAACAGAGGGAAGGAAAAAATTTAACCACAGCGGGAGGAGCTTCGTATTGGATGGAGAGAAAGAGAGAGAGAGAGAGAGGGAAACGGGGAAACGATGGTATATAAGGGTGCAGGGGGAGGAGTGCGCGGTGGGGAAAGGGGGAGGAAGGAAACAGAATGAAAATCGAGCATGTTCGAGGGGTGTGCGTGCCCCGTGGCGCGCACCCCGCCGACATGGCTCGGAAACGACGAGGCCATCGAAAACAATCGGCACAATGGGCCCTCGAGCGTTCTTATTTATTATACTTACACGGCGCTGTACACCGCGAGCGAATCGTGGAGAGGGGGGCCCGCGGTCGGGCGGGACGCGCGAGACGCGTGTGCACTTTTGCCCGCGCAAACGGAACAGAAAAGATTTTTTTCGAAGGGGAGCGGAAGGGGTGGTCGAAGTGGCGAGATCGGAGGAGGGGGTTGTTTTGTGGAACGGTCAATTGATAGCGCGATGCTCAATGGCCACGGCCGCCTTTTAATGCGCGCTGGTTCTTAGGGAGGGGGGGAGGGGGGATGGTAATCGTGGGTGATTTAGACGCGACCGGCGAACCGATCGCGTTAATTGGAGCGATTAAGGTGATGGGCTGCGGTGTGGCGGGCGGAGGCAGTTTGAAGATTTTGTGGTAGGGGTTGCGAAGGGATACTGTCGACGCTTGGAGGGGGTGTATTTAGCAGTTGGGAGGAAGAAGAGATTTTGGAGTTGTTCCTGCTCTTGGGTGAAGTTAATGGAACGTGGAGACGAGTTGGAGGATTTATTGGACAAAAGTATGATATATGAAATTTGAAATAGGGTAGAAGTACCGTTTTTGGCCATGTGCATAATTATCTTATTTTTAAATTGCTTGCAGATCATTATTATGTGGAGAATTTCACATCATAAATATTTTGTTTAGTATACCGCCCGAAATGTAAGGTTATAAATATTGTTTACATGGAAAAATATTTTATTTTTTAAGAAGTGGCCAAAACTGGTACAATATCTTAACGTGGCCACAAATGGTGCATCTACCCTACTTGAATATCTACATCTTACGCATAGTAAATCTAGATGCAAGGAACTTGAACGATAGTTGAGGCATTCAGAGCAACAACGGACCAACCCACATTAAAAAGAAAAAATTTCCCGATTTTATATGGTTAGTAGAACTTATTGGAATACATTATTGCTACTAATTCAGTTTCGAAATAAATGTGGGTTGGTCCGTTGTTGCTCTGACTGCCTCAGTTGGAGTCTCATTTTTACTCCTAGAAAGGTATTTTCCACTTTACAAATGCTTGCATTACTTGCTAAACTTTGGCAGGAAAAAGCCCTGAATTCACAATTTTCTCAAGTTATAATTTATTTCTTTAAAATGGTGAGGTGAAAACAATTGAAACTCGACAGATGTTTTCATCTATCCATTTACTACATGTACAAAAAGATTGAACACATTGGTACCATTTATTCAACATTTTTTCAGCTGTTTTATCTGTCAAGATTGTTTCTTTCCATAAGAGTAGGGTAGATGCACCATTTGTGGCCACTTTAAGGATTTCAGTGACTTTTATCGTAATTATCTTTAAAATTGTACTTCAAATCAGGAAACTAAAAGCTTTACTAAATTTTACACTATCTTTACTATTAATGTCGAAGTTACCATTAACTAGAGAAATCATTAAAGAATTAATACAGTTAAAAAATATAAGAAATCCATTTTTCACCGTTCGTGGCCACTTGCCACTTTTCGCGTATAAAATAAATTTAACCTTATATTTCTGGTGGTATACTAAACAAAATATTTACGGTTTGAAATTCTACACATAATTAAGTGTCTGCAAGCAATTTCGAGCTAAAAAAACGCGATAATTATGCACATGGCCAAAAACGGTACATCTACCCTACGTGTAAAATCAGGGAAAATTAGAATCCTCTTAAAAGAGTCCACACAAAACTCATTAAAATTGCTGGGGACCACCCGGAGGTCCCATTGAATCCACAAAGAATTCGCTAGAAAGTTCTGCGAACGAAATACACAGATAAAGAGAACGCGCGCTCAATTGAATCAGCACACTGGAAGGAGATCGTACGTACGAGCCGAATCAGATCTCCTGTGGCAATAAAGATGCTGGTTTTGGTTCGGACGTTCCAAGGAGGGGTGGCTGAAGTGGTATCGCGGATGAGACGGATAAAGGAGTTAATCTGGAGTTTACTTATTTCGTTCTGGAAACCAACCGGCCCCCGTGTAGAGGCCAGCTCGTACACGCGTACGTACGCTCCTCTAATGCCTCTTATGCGGGTTTCATTGTGCAACGATCTCTCTTGTTGCCTGTAGAATCGCCACGAACAAAGATCCCTCGGGAGGATATCGTCGTCGCCCCGGCGTTTTAAACGACGACGGATGAGCGAGCGATGAGAAAAAAATTAATGTACCACGAGGATCCTCGTGAGCGCAGCTTCTCTTTTGTCAATTCCTGTTAGAAGGATTCGCTCTCTCGATTATTATTACGCGAGTCTAGCGATCGCCGCGGGGCTGGCGTCCGTGGAGTTGTGGAATGTCTAATTCAGTGTTACCTTTTCGCTGATAAAAAGGAATGAAAGAGAGTTTCAGAGTCGAAATAGTGAACTAAGCTCTGAGGAAACGGAGCATTATTTTTTTTAAGAATTTTTAATGGAAAGGGAAGAGTAGTGGAATAATTTATTTTAGCTTCTAGGGCTGTCGCAAGATAGAGTTGAAGAGAAAGTAGTTACCTACATTCGATTTTGTGTGTGCTGAGAATATTTAAAAGAATCGGGTACGATTGATGTGAATTTTAAGCGAGTAGTTTATTTTAGCTGATAATTATCTGACAAATATGACGTAAAATATCTTAAGTGTTACGATATTGGCTAACAAGGGAAGATCCCGAAGCCGGAAATTCAAAAAATTCTGAAACTTTGTGGATACATAGGGAATTTCCTCCTGATTACAATGGAATTTTTTTTCCTGCCCAAAATCACTCTAAGGGGGTGAAATTAACCCCTGAAAATTCGGCTATTTTCCGATTTTGCGTTATAACTCGCGAACTCTACGAGATAGAAAAAAAATTTCAAGACAGAAGTTACTTCTTTTAATTAGATCTATCATTTGGTAAAAAAATTATTTTACATTTCAAGAGTTATAACGCAAAATCGGAAAATAACCAGATTTTCAGGGGTTAATTTCACTCCCTTAGAGTGATTTTGGGCAGCAGAAAAAAATTGCGTTGTAATCAGGAGGAAATTCCCTACATATCCACAAAGTTTCAGAATTTTTTGAATTTCCGGGTTCGGGATCTTCCCTTGTAAGTCACGCTGGGCTGAAAATAGAATCATAAGTCGTGCTTAATGGTTTTATAATTCTCCAACAGGGTCACAGAGGGTTGAACGTATCTACCCTCCAAGTTGCTCCTGTATTGTACAAAGCAACCCTTGTATTCCACATGCTTTAAACTCTCTCCTCGTTAAATTCCAATCCTCCTTAATTCATCAAGCAACGAGATCTTCGATTTTCGAGAACGTTTCCTTGTTTTGAAACGGAAGCAACCCTTAACTGTTCGGGGTAGAATTCTGTCCCTGCAACCTACATAGTCACTTTTACTCCCAAATGAGCAGAAAGAAGGCAAAAGTCTGAATGAACCACAGATCCAACCACTGGGCCAATTCGACCATCAAAATACCCTCCCCTTTTTAACCTTTCTATTCCCTCGCATCCCCTTCAAACTTCACATGCCCAATAATCCCTATGCCCACCGTATCATCGAACAATCGGTCCCCTTGCGCCAGTCGACCCGTCTGGCAAAGCAGTTACCGTTCATCCACTCGAAATTTTTATCAACATTATGAACGTCATTTGCATATTTCAGCGCTAGAGTTATACAAAGTTATATGAATAATATTTAAAGTCGAGTTTCTCGAAAGCCAGGCCTCGGATGAAAAAGTATTTCTCTGTGAACATAACTGGGTGGCTCACACCCAGAACAATGTTTCAACGACTGCCATTCTCATCTAAAGAATCCAATCGTTATGAAAAAAAATCCTGGGTGGATTTTAAAGTCTCTAGAATATATTCCAATAGTTTTTTTTTTTATTGAAAGTTCATCACAATTTTTGTAAAAAATTCTAGATTACTATATGTCGAGGAAAAACGAAGAAATCTTTAAAAAATTGTAACTTATGCAAATTTCAATATTAAAAGCTAGAAATTTACGAAGTTGTTATTCAGACATAATATTTTGTGGAAAAAAATAGTTTATCAGTCGGCTTTCGAAGAAAGGTATTTATTTTGCAGACAGAACGTAGGCTATTTCGGTAATTTAAAAAAAAAAAAAGAAATATTCTACATTGTCAAAATTAGCTTACGGGTGGCTCACACCCAGAGTGTCAACGAAGGGTTAAGCTGTATAAGGTCAGGTTGCAAGACAGCTCGACTGAATCCCACTTTTTCAATCATATCTGTGCAATAAAGACGTTAAGAAAAAAAAATCCATCAATACGACTGAATTCTTCGGGAAACTCGGCAACAGCAACAATAATCACTATCCGGGAGAAAGAGAGAGGGGACATAGAGTGACCGTCATGGAACCATCGAAAATCTGTGCCCACTCGAACGGAGCGGATGGCGGTGTTTTATTGCGGCCAATAAAACGTCATTTTTCAACGGCGAGCGAAAAAGAATCGGCGGGAAAATGGGCGACTTTAAACGGTCGTGCGGGTGGCGGCTGGCCGGCTTCCGAAATGAACGGTACAAAATGAAATTCTCTGGCCGCGGCGGCGGCGTGTAGAGGACGAGTGGCCGCGGGATACGCGCTAGCCCGTTGTAATGGACGAGGTCCGGCGGGATCTCTGTATTGCCAGAGTACTTATGGCAGCGCGTTTATGGCGTACAGCTGTACAAGCCTGGCAGCGGCCGACATGAAATCCCGTCGAGCACCCTCCATCCACGTCACGTCCGCCACTGATTAACATTAACTTCGCGGAAAAAATTGTACCAAATGGCGGCATGCCACAGTTTTGGCGCGACGCCCTCGACGGGCCGCGCGATTTTTCGCCACTTCCCTGTCCCCGGTCGCGTGCGAATGCGCTGATACTGGTCGCGTTGGGTGGAATTGGGCGGGGTGGGGAATGGGGGACGGGGTGGGTTTTGTTTTTAGGATGATTCCGCGGAGAGACTGGGAGAGTTTTGGTTTTGTGAGAGATGGTGAGTTGGGAGGATGGGAGTGGAAGTTGGAGTAATTCCGGGAGAGAGGGACGAACACTTTTTCTTATTTGTGAAATTTGTCTGTTAAATAATAATTTGGGGATTATTGGTTTTAAGGGATATGTAGACAAAAGATTAATTTTTGGTTGTATGCTGTGCTCGTTGCTTTTTTTTCAAATAGGGTAAACGCACCAGTAAATGAACAGTTAAGGCTAATGAATGAACACTATTATAAAATTATGTTTGCAGCGCGAATGATTCCACGTGCTGCAAAAATTGTTTGGATATAAAGCAAGAAATGAAAAGAACTCTCTAATTAATTAGTTGCTTACTTTAATAACTTATTTTACTCATTTTAATAAAAAATGTCCATTCACTGGTACGTGTTCATTTACTGGTACATCCATCCTAGGTTGGTTACTTATGGGAGGCTTCTAACGAAATTGTGGGCATCTAGGTGTGAGGATTTTGATGGCGGAGGTCGGTTTTGGGGGTGGATACGTGAGGGTAGAGGAGTATTTGTGGTTTTGGTGAGATGCAGGTGAAGGGAAGATGCTGTGGCTGGTCTGAGGTCTGTGGGAGAAGTAATTGTTCTGTGTTGGGTGGACTACTATACGGGGTGGAGTAATTAGAATTACAATCTTCAATAACTCTGAGGCTAGGAAAGTAAGAGGAAAATGCCTCGTAAGCGATTTCACTTGTGTAACAGAAAAAATATAAATACAAAATTTTATGTTAAAGGATTTTACAAAAAATGTCCTAAAATCTAAAAAATAAATCTTTCCTTGTACTACAGTTTTGATGGTGGTACTTATATTTCATAACAGAATATGAATCAATTTAATACAGCACCGCGATTTTATTTAAAGTGAGAAAACACCATCGAAATTGTAGTACAAGAAAATAATTATTTTGTAGTGTTAGTGCATTTTTTGAAAAATCAGATTAGTTAATCTAATCTCAAGTTTCACTTGCATAGAACCCCAAATACCACTTGTTAAAATTTGAATCGTTCAAGAAGCATTAAGAGGGGGCTGTTTCGCGTCACGTCGTGCGTTGGATCGTTCAAATTAAAAATTGAAAAAAAAAATGTGGAACTGCGAGCCGGTCCCGCTTGCATCCCCGATATCGAAGGTCCCCACAAAGGCTCGCAGGGGTGCAGTTAATTCTAAAGCGATTAGGCGCACGCGACGGGGCAAAGGTGTCGACCTGCAATTGACAACGGGTCGAGGGGCCACGGAGCGGGAGCAGGGGGGTCGAAAAATTAAATTAGTCGCACGTTCGAAAGTAATCCCGGATTAATGTACACGGTACGTGGCGCTACTATGCGCTTCATTACTGCGCGAGAGTCTGCAGACACTTGGAGTCATTATCCAATTAACCCTCTGGCGATAGTGGAACTTAAATTCAATAAAAGAATTATTCGCAGTGATAAAGAACTGATCTACTTGCCTACAATGATTATTATACCACAACTAATTATTAGTTGTAGCGGCAACTAGGATGTAATCTAAATACTTAGGTCTTCCCTTATATTTCTATGAGATGAAAGATCTCTACAGGTCAGAATTTGCAAATATCATAAATAAATTGTTTTCTTAAATTTTTCTCATTTTTTTATTCTTTTTCCTAGTTTTAGTTTTTGTTTTAATTATTTAGCTACGGTTAGGCTTCTAACAGGCTTGTACTCTATGTGTTACTATTATTTGAATATTTACCAAGTAATAAAGACGAATAATAATAATAATCAGTAATTGAGAAAAATTGTCCAATTGATTTCTAAAGCCTTGAAATACACTAAACCTCCCACCAACCCCCTTAGAAGCCATACAAATTAAACACTCCACTTATGACACAATTAAACCTCCCACCAACCCCCTTTGGAGCATTAAAATACACTAAACCTCCTATCAACTCTTTTTTGAGTCTTGAAATACACTCAGCACTTCCCACCACCCCCCTTGGGAGCCTAAAAAATTAAAATACACTAAATACCTCCCACCACCCCCTTGGGAGCCTTAAAAATTAAAATACACTAAACCTCCCAACACCCCCTTGGGAGTATTAAAAATGAAAATACACTACATACCTCCCACCACCCCCTTGGAAGCCTTAAAAATTAAAATACACTAAACCTCCTATGAAACTTCCCATCAACCCCTTTTGATGCCTTGAAATACACCAACCCTCCCACAACACCAAATAGAACGTTACTAGAAACTTTCCACCCTCCACCAAAAACAGTGGCAAGAACCTTAGCAAAAACATAACTACCTACATACTTACATATTAAAGTAAACTCTTGCTAAAGTCGAACCAGAAAGACACTCTGGTTATAAAGCAGCCCTCCCCTAAGGGTGGAAATACTAGGTCGGTGAGAAGAGGTTGCGAAGTCGCGCCGGTACTTCCAAACAGGCTGCCCCGGAAATTATTCAAGTCGCGGCCAGGGGGCTGGCTTATAGAAGACAATTTTAATATCGTCGAATATCAGGGGAGGGGTGGCCGATGAGAGGTCGGGTTGAAAAAAGAACTCGCGCCGGGGAGGGGCGGGGGGTTGGTGGCCTGGAAACATGGTTGAGCCGTTAAGGTCACCGCGAGGATGCCCCGATGGAGGATCGAGGCACCACGATCGTGATCCCCGTGGTCTGGCTACGTGGCGGGCATGTGAAACGGTATTCAATATCTTTGCCCCTGGGAAGAAAGCTGGCCCCCGGGGGCGGAAAGGGGGTAGGTATGCTCATTGTCACCGCGAAACTATTCCGTGCGAATTCGAGATTACGTGGCCCGTAAAAAGGACAATGGATCAGCGGGGGCTACGTGTCCTCGGGATCGGCAGGATATTAGAGCGGAGTTACAGGCTGCCCCACAAACGTCTGGGTGTATTTATTGTTTCATGCGAATCGAAACGAGCGCGCGGCTCTTTCCCCTTTTTATCGCGTGTACTTGGAATTCTTTTGGATTTCACTCTATGGGGCCGGTGGCCACTGGGGTTCTAATGTAGTGAGGTGGCGTTCCTGGTGCAATCAAATTTGAGTCTTTAACGGGTCGTTCCGGTTTTATTCTCAGGAAAAGAAATATAGTGATGGTATAAAAATTTTTGCTATTTATTAAACTACATTTTTAGAGTAAGTGAAAAATATAAAAGTGATAGAATTAAAAGTGATAGAAGTTTCTGTCTAAGATGAAGCATTTCTGTGTCAATTAATGGCGGACAAAAATGCAAAAAGAAAATGATTTTCGGCTCTTTTTTGTATTTTTGATTCTTTCAATTTTAGTAGGTACATATGCTAAGTAAAATTTTGTTGAGTATAGTGATGTTACTCACAGTTCTGTCAATGTATTTTTCTAATTTTGCTTAAGTTTGCTGATTACAGTAGCTCTGCTTCTTTACTCTCTCCAACTTTCCATACAACAAGTAGTCACAGTAGAGTTCAAAGTTCAGAGTTGAATCAAAATAGTACTCTTTTTGCCCTCGCACATATAAATTGCAATCAATTATATCTAATCATACTACTACTACTACTACTAACTTGACAAAAAATACCAACACTTCTAAGATCCCCACCAAGTTCCCCAACTGAAGCTCACGAATCTCAAAATCGAAAGCTAAAAATTCTTCCAATTTCATCCAACGTTCCAAAAAACCAGTTTAAACCCACCTAGATCGATAAATCCCAATTCCACCCTGCAGACCCGTCCTTCCCCCGAAACATCACGAAAAACAGAGACCCTCGATCGGACGTTCAGCTCGCGCGAGCCTCGAGTGTGCAACAATCGGGGAGAAAGAACGTTACAGGTACTTCTTTCACGCACGGGATTGCATTCACGTTCCTCGTCCACTTTGTGCATACATGCTCGTCCTCGAGATCCTCCTCGAGAACGAGGACGAGGGAAGCGGAGGTTCGACGAACGCCGTTCGAAAGGAGAATAGGGTCAACACGGTGTATACCGATCTTGGCGGACTGTTACGAGCATCGACGGCGGGAGAGAGAGCGAGAGAGAGAAAGAGAGGAATAGGGAGAGACGAGAGGGACGTGGGAGGCTGTGTAAAAGAAGCTGATGGAGCGGACGCTCCTTGTTATTGTAGCCATAATGGATGAGCAAACAGGAGGACACGATCGAAACCGTGGCAGGTAGGACCGTGCCCCCGCGGCAAGAATCCACACGACCCGGACGGGCACACAGCCGCGTAAAAAGCCGCGGTCACGAGTCAAACATTACGTAAGGATCGGATCTAACGCGTAGCGATAGGTACGATACCTCGAGGTGAGCGACCGGTTCGGACGCTTTGGAGAAGACCTTCGAGTGGCTTCCGACGTCTCTGCGATGTGGTAAATTGCCAGAGATGGGCAATGTGTAAATAAAAATTTTGATTTCGAATTAAACATATAAATTTTATTCGTGACACGTCGAATGAAGATAACTCGAATTATCTTTATGCGACAATGGATAAGGATAAAGTAGCTTTTATTCGTTTCGTTGTTTGAAGAAGTTTTTATTTAGATAATGGCAAATTCTGGTGGCAATTGTAGGCAGGTCCTTGTGGAAAACACTATAAGAGTCAAAAATCAAATTGTATATTATAGTGTTACCATTGACACGTAGAACATTTTCTGGTAAAATTTTTGTTTTTTTAATATTCGGTTTTATTTAAACTTGGATCTTCTTTCAAGTGACATATCACCATCGTAATAAATTGTAGTACAAGAAAATAATTATTTTTTAGTTTTTAGTGCATTCTTGATCAAGTTAAATAAAATCGTGTAACTTAAATTTTTGTATATTTCCTTTTTCTTTGTAATGAAATTATTTTAACAGGAAATATAACTTCCGGAGGGGGTAGAAAAGGGGCAGTTGCCCCCCTGGCTTTTGAGAAAAAATTGCTCATTTTTCAAAACTGTTCTTTATTAAGTTTATACTAAAAAGGGGAATATTTTTAAATTTCTATATTAATATTTTAATTAAATTGGCACTATAAAATGGGTTAAAAAAGCAAGAGGAGTATATTTTTCTTTACCATCATTTCAAAGTTGTCACCCCCTGGAAGAAAGTCTCCGGACGCCCTTCTCATTTATGGTTTCCTGTGAAAAGGCTTATATAACCTTTACTAATTCAGATTCATCAACCAGCAGTGGTCTCCTCAAAAACGATATTAACACTAAATCAGTCCCAGACACGCGTCCCTCGCACAAAGCTCGCCACCAGTCCCGACCCACGAGCTTATATCGAATAACTACTGTGCCTCCCATTTCCAATCCCCGCATTTCGATCTCAACCCCATCCGGAATCCCGTTCCTCCTTCCAAACGACGATCCTCCCTTACAGGACAGTATCCACCGATGCTTCACCCCCCGGGAAACAGACTTCGCGTACCTCGGCCGAGGATACCGAAGATACTCGAGCACGCCGGACGAAAGTTCGTCAGACGAGTTCGGCAGGCTGGGCCCCCGTTGTATTTCACTTACAATACGAAACGTATTTGAATGGGAAGAGCCGGCGGATTCCATTGGAAGGGGGATGCTCGCGGTGGAAACGGCGTCGGCGTGATGGGGCGTCGGGGTAAGAAGGCGGGGTGGGGGTAGGGAGGCGAGAGAGCGACGACGATCATTGAAATGGAAATGCCATTGACGCAAAGTGAAAGTAATTAATGGAATATGCCACGGGCGATAGAATGAATTCGATGGTGCCGCGCGAACCGCGGCTGGGAATAGTGGAATACACGCACGTAGGGGGAGGGGGTGCAGCGGCGTAATAGCGCAGAGAAACGATGGGGTGTGGGTAGGGTGAAAGGTGAGAGCGATATCTGCTCGTGGGGTGCTTCGAAATCGCAACGAGATTAGAATTTTTGAGAATGAAATTTAGGGCTTTTGTGGGGGAGGGGGTGGAGATTCGTATTTTAAGTTTTGGAGGTATTTGGGAGATTTGTGGGACTGAGGTATTTGAATTTTTGGGGGAGGTGATTAAATGACAGTATTAAATTATTCAAGATTAAGATAATCAAAAGTTCGTGGAAATTTTTCGGAGTTTTGAAGGGAATGGAGGGTGAAGATACTTGTGTCGGATGTTTTAGAAGTTTTGGAGGTGTAGAATGAGAATAAAGGTACCTACCTGATTTTTTGGGGATTGATGTCAAGGATTAATTAAAACTTACAATTAAATAATCGGGTCAAGTTTGCAAGGCAGACTTAAAGCTGGGCCTTCCTAAGCTCGGGGCCTGATATATTGGCCAGTGAATTCGTTTTTGCAGCTAACGCACACCTATTTTGATGTATATATTTCTACGCTAAGAACTCGGTTTGGCCTACACGCCAAGAGCTCGGCGCTATCCCCACCACTTCTGGCGCACTCTTTTTCTGGCAAGGCGAGAGCGAGTCGGAAAACGTTGAGAACAGAAGAATACTCCTCATGAAACTTACCGGCCAATATATCTGGCCCCAACCTTAGTTAGATATACAGTGACGGACGAAAGAAAGTTTACAACCTTTAAAATCGCATAACTTTTTTAGAATTAGTCCAAACGACATGAGTTTTTTTTCTTTAAAGCTAGAAGGATTAGTTTTCTATGTGTCGTATTTCGTCGTTTTGAAAAAAAAATATGCAATTGGTCGCGAAGCATAATATTCCTTCCATTAACAGAAATATTAATAAGTACATCCGCCAAAAGAGTAACCAGCAGAAAAATCAAACCAGAGCCTCGAGAAGCCCAAAAAGAACAGTTCGAAGACAGAAAATCAACGAAATCCAAGATTCCACCCCCGACCCCACCCTCGCCCCCCCAGAGCCCACCGAAACGAAGCCGGTGAAAAACTAAAGAAGACAATAAAGAACTCGGAACGGTAACAGACGAGGAGGGCAGGGTTCGCAGAAAGAGACAGGGAATTTTAATAGATTTAATTAATATTTCATTTGCATGCTATTTCTCACCCCTCTCGAGTTTCGCCCTATTCTCTGTAACTGCTAGCTCGGCCACGCGCGCGCGCGCGCGCTCGCTCGCTCTCGTCCACGCGGAGAGTCAAACGCAGCTCGAACCACCACGCAGACGAGAAAGGTACAAGAGGCACCCAGAGCAAGGTAATCCCGTCTGTGCGTGTGCGCGGTTCCATGCATGCACACACAGACACACAGACACACACACAGATTGAAGGGTGCAGCGTGATACAGAAAGAGGGACAGAGATATACGGAGAATGCGGGGTCCTCTCTGTATTTCAATTTAGCACGTCCATTGTTAGATACTAATATTATTCAGTTGGGAATTGTTTCGCGACGCCCCCTCGCCCAGCGAGACTCGCTTCAGCGCTGTGTCCGTGGCCTCTCCGCCAGCGCGCCCAGTTCTATTACTCTGTTTCTCTCCTCCTCTTCCTCCTCGTTCAAACCCCGCGGTGGCTCCCTTTCTCGGCACCGTTTCATACAGGCGCTCGTCCAACGACCACCCCCCTTCCACCACCTACCCCCTTCGTCGCCTACCCGAGGAAGAGATAATAAAGTATTGCCCAATGAAATACCTCGATATACCGTCGTAGATATACTATTTAGAGGCGAAACGGCTCACAAAGAAACGGTCCCCGTTTCCCCGGCGATATCCTCCCGTGAATCTCCGGAACGCTACCCCCTCGACGCTCTCCATTTTGTCGCGCCGATTCCACCCAATGGGCGCACTGGAGAACTGTGCGATTTGCTCCGATGATATTTATGTACTTGCTCCTTGGTAATTTCTGGATGGAGGAAATATTAGGATTGAGGGAAAATATTTTGTGTTTTTTGAGGGGTTTGTTTAGTTTAGGTTTTCGGGGTTCTGTGGGGTTTATTGAGTCGCGAGATTGGGTTAGTGAGTGGTATTGTATTTATTTGATAAATAAAGGGAGGCTTATTTTGAGGAGGGATGGTTTGATTACGCGTCGGGTGCGGGGTGTATTTTGACTCTAATCCCATTCGTAGATATTTCAAAATAAGCTTCTTGACTTTAGACTGTTCGTCCAGTGACGCAACGAAACTGCAAATTTACCAAAAAACGACTCGTGGAAATTCGTCAGATTTTTCCTCAAGGGTAGTTTCTTTGACGCTAAATTACTTTGATACCAAATAATCGTTATATTCATGCTTTTCACAATATATTGTGGGCACGTTGGCGAGTAATTACCAAACAAAAATCGTCGGAATCTATAAAATTGTTGAAGTTATTAATCGTTGAAGGTAGCCCTGTACGGCGCGCCGCTGCAGGTGGTGTACATCGATTCAGGTGAGCCAATCATCTGAAAGCAAAATGCTTTGGGGAACCACTTTATACCCCAAAATCTACAGAATGGAACTTTGCCGGTGAATTTGAACAAAAATTCTGGAAGTTACATACGAATCAATTTTTTCCTCACATTTTTATGAAAAAAATCGTCTTTAATCCTCCACTCCGTAGAGGAAGGAATTCTACACGTCCAGTAAAATTCGCAAGTGAAAACATTCATTGGTTCAAGAGTTATGATGTACAGTGTGTCTGAGAAAAACGGCTTCAAAGGCAAGTTCCCTATGCCAATACCTGTTCGCAGCTATAAATTCTACAATTATTTGAATTTCTTCATGAAAGTTTGTTTAAAATGTTCATAAAGGATAAGACGATTTCATTCTCACTGATAGAACACGCAAACTATTAAATACGCCAAGTATTTGACTTCCAGGCTGCGGGAAAGCAGCTTTATGCACTTGCAGCTCATTTTGATTTCACATCTTTTTTACTTTGTAATTATTATTATTTTTTTTATTTCATGTACTTGGCGTAATTTTTTTACTTTTTGAAGTTTTTCACGGGGATTTCATTAGCCATAATCTCAAAACAAAAGTATTGGCTGTACGTCACTATCTATTGCGCTGATAGCCTCAAACATAAAATGTAGTGGTGGTAAAACCTGAATTTTAGCAAAAGTTTCCACTTTCAACTGGATGGACTTGGAGTGGGTCAAAAATCAAAATGGACCCCGTATGAAAACGTACCTATCAAAATCCCAGATCCCACCTAATTCCAAGTTCCAAGTCAACCATCCACCCCAAGAAAATCTCCTCCAAAGGACACCGAAGGGGTTGAAGCTAGAAAGTTGGAACCAAGTCCCTCCACTCGGGCCTCCCAAGGAAAATTGAAAATCGGTTCCTCGTTCCCGTTGCGAGTCCCCCGAACGCCCCCCTATATCCGCGCACGTTTTCCAGCGCACACAAGCGGAGTCGGTGTGTTCTGTTGGCCCGTGAAGCCGTATCGGGCCCCGGGAAGAGAAGAGGCCGAGGGCACCGGCTGTTTGCCGATGTTCGGCAACACTATACACTCCTTGTCCCTGATCCAACCGCGGAGGATCTCCGCTCGGCCCGTCGATTGGCTTCCATGCGCACTTGTGCCCCCCGGCAAATACGTGGGTGCACACGTGTGCACGGTCGATACAGGTAGAGGGTGAAGCTCTCCGCCTCGACGTTCCCAGCCTGGTGAAGGAGCGCGGCAGAGCAAATATTGATGGAAGTCGAAAAAATTTTAAAAGCCAATCCCCGACCGGCTCTCGGGTCGGGGCCAGCTTTTCCGCGGATCGTGATTTTTAAGTATTCGGCAAACATCGTTGTTTCCGTTTATTTATCGCCGATTCGAAATCAACGGGCCGCGCTCCGCTCTGCGGATATATTTTATTGGGGCGCGTGCCACCCCCCTGTGTTCCGACTGAATCGCGGGGAATGGGAATGTTTTTCCACGCGGCTTTCGGATGTTCGTGGCGGGAGGTGTAATTCCGGTAGTAATGGGCCGCGGTGCTGTGATTCCTGTAACGAGGCGCGGTTTTTTGGGGAATATTTGCGGGTTGCCGGCGGGGGAGGGGGTTTGTTGGTTCCGGGGGTAGGGTGCTTGTTGCCGGGGGGTGAGATATGGGGTTGGTGAAGTAGGGGCAGTTTTGAGGAGAATGTGGGATTGTGTGACCTGCGGGGAGGAGGCGTGATGAGTTTGTAAGGGATGGTTTTTAGGGTGGTTGGAAGTAGTACTGATAATAATACTGTGCAATTAATTCAAAGAGAATGTGAAAATTCGATAGGATATTCATGACTTCACATTTCAACTCTATTTTCGTTTTGAAGTTAAAAAAATCTACATCGTTTTGCGCAATACGCTTTGAAAAATTTGCCAAAAATAGGTACAGACACTTATCAATTCAATATCTACTACTTACCTACTGCGTGAAAATATATATATATTTCAATTAGTGTTCTCGTTTTAATATTAAGCAATAATTTTATAAACAGTTCTTTCTAACTTACTCCAAGTTGATGAAGATCGAGCTGCACCCCCCTTGCTACAAGTTCGCCAATTATTACCCGATTCATTATAATAAATTGATCTTTAAATTTGCATTCACCGAAACACTAATTATAAAAACCATCAAAAGTCTCCCACCACTCATCAGAATTCCAAACTTAAACCTCCCCACTTCCTCGCGCCAAAAAGTACCTATAATACTGCAGTTCTCCCCAAAACACTCACAGAGATACTACCAATTCACCCTTCCCCGAGCTACTTTTACATACACCCCTGCGAGCCGCTACTAAACCACCTCCGATAACCCCCGACCACCGATATCCTCCCTCGCCGTGACCCGTTCGCCTCGCGACGCCTTGCAGCGAAAATCCCCGTTCCCCTTTCGCTACAACCGGGGATCGGTTTCCAAGTCTCCGTCGAGCCCTTGCGCCGTGATCCGGGTGGCGCGGCTTAAAATTCCAGGCCGCGGAGGAGAGACACAACGAGAAAGAGAGAGAGAAGCCAAGGAAGAAGCAAGAGCAAGCTACAGCGGCGTACACAGCGATGGGGGGTTGTTGCACTCTGACTGCGGATTAACCACCCCCCTCCTCATCCCCCTGAACCCCTACATCCACGGCCGGCTGTGGGGGGCACGGAAGGACGGAGGGGGGAGCCATTATACTCCATTATGAATGGTAACCAGTAGCCAAAGGAGGAAACCTCCGCGGGGTGTCGATATATTGCCACCCCTGGAGCCTAGCAGCCACCGCTCGTAAATAATAAGCGGGGCCGCCGCGGCATTATAATGCAACGGCGTGCACCCGCCGCCGTCGGGGTACAAATTGCTGGGGGTTGGCAACGGGGGTATAGAAACGGCGGGCGCGTGTTCAGGCATCGACCTATCCGGATATATGCCTTGTAGAGGGCAATCGATTATCGGTATTTCATCGATACCAGGCCGTGTACCAGAGGCAGCCTGGTCGCCGGGGACCCGCGTACCGCGTAATTATAATTCGAGTATCGTTGCCGCGAAAGTGATTTCGTTTTAGCGTTTCGCCAGCCCTCCCCCTCCCTTCCGCCGCCGCCACCTCGAGGAACGATTTCTGTTGGCTGCTCCTGTGTTTTTTCGCCCTGTGCGCCGTGTCGTAACCACGTGGGTGCGTATGTGTGAATGTGTGTACTTGGGGGTGGAAGTGTAGGAAATTTGTAAAATTTTCTGGGGGTTGGAGTCAATTTGTTTGTTTTGAGCAGGAGGGGGGTGTTTGAATGTTATGTGAGGAAATGAGGTGCGAGTTCGATGGGGGTGGTTGGGGTATGTTGAGTGTTATTTAGGTAGTAATGGTGAAAATAAAGAATTATTATTATTTTTACTACTTTTAGTATTTGAAGAGCTCAGCTCCGTATTTTGAAGATAGACAACGGACTTATTATCGAGCTGTGAGCTTCGGATATTATTCGTGGTTGGGGAGGGTGTAGCTGAGAAATTTTTTCATCAGTCAACAAGGGTTTATGATAACTGATTTTCGTAGTTGTGTGTATTTGTTGTGTAGGTCTATTAGTTTTAAACTCTTGTGTATATAGTGAATGTGCTATGATTTGAGAGAATGATAGGCATTATTTTACAATAACTTTTGTTACTTTCATTTATTCTTAATTTCTTCTACTAGTGGGATATATTTCTGTATTTTTATTTATTTATTACTATTGTTATTAATCTCAATTGTGGGACTAGATGTGTGGACACTGTTTTCTGAGGTTGATTGGAATGGTATTTGACAGTTGAAATTTGACACTTTGCTGTAGATATTATGTTGACATGTATGTATTTTAGAGTGAGTGTTGACTGAGTGGGACTTTTGGTGCAGCGATTTCTGGGACCGTGATTGAGATACATATGCAGTTTTATTTTCTGAGTTAGATCGATCGCGACAGATTTTGTTCGCTGGAGTAGACTGTTTCGTGGTGAAAGGAGGAATTAGAAGATAAAATTGCTCTGGGGATATTGGATCGGGGAAAGTGAATTCCGGGCGTTCCGCCGGGTACAGTTTCTGTTTCATTGTTCGACGGGGTTCTTTGGGGAGATTGAATCTTGTGATGTCGATTCTAAAATTGCTGAGGAGATCGAGGACTTCGAGATTGACTGATGGTCGAATTTATCTGGCACTGAACAAACAAGGGGTGGTTCGGCGACTCAAAAATTAAAAAAAAAATTTAAACTTTGTAGGAATATAGTTAAAGTGATGCTAATAACTTAACGATTTTTTGTTTCGGCAATGAAACGGTACTAGGGATGAAAACACCCCCTCAAAGAAATCCGGAATATATGCAAAACCGTAAAAGATATCTAAAAGAGGTTAATTCAAAGTTTTATGATTTCTGATATCCTACAATGTAAACTTTTTTCGCAAAAAGTAATTTTTTTAAACATCCCCACCACTCTTTTTTGAATAATATGAAAATTCGCGATTCTTTTGAGGGGATGTTTCCACCACCAGGACTATTTCATTACCGAAGCAAAAAGTGTTTTCGGTATCAGCATCACTTAAACTATATTTCTGCAGAATATCAAATTTTGTTATATTTTTGAGTTACAGAACACCCCTTGCGATCATTAGAACTGCCTGATGTGACTGAAAGAAATTGTGCAGCATTTTTTAAAGGAGTTTGAAGTAGCAGAAAAATTTCATTTCCGAAAATAAAAGCTTCCAAAACAAACCCTCTTAATATCCAAAACCATCATTACCAATTCACCTGCAAAAGCTTCTCAAGTTTCACGTAGAGCTGGGCAAAATTTTTATTCAAATCAAATTTGGAATAACGAATAAATGCTAAAAAAATTATTCATCATTAGTTCGTTAACCCGAGTTAACTTTCTTCTATACATGACGTATAATTTTTTTAACATTTACCAGTTACACGAAATTTCATTTAGATAAACACTTTGCCCACTTCGATTTCACGCAACACTCCCACATCCCGAAATACCCAATTTACTCCTGACCCACATGCACGGCCCAGAAGACAGGCTAAATAGTCAAAACCATCCCAATCCGTGGTGCAAGTCAGGAGACCGTGAACGTGTTAACGAAGCAAGGTGATCGACCGCGAAGAACGAAAGGTCCCGGGCTCACGTGGCCCCAGTCCTTTTTCACGTGACTCGGGGAACGAGGAGGGCCGATAATTTCCGTGGGTAGCGATCGCAAATTGAGTGGCAAAATCGATTAGCCGCGTCGTCGGGAATCCATTCGCAGGAAATCGACTGCTCGAGGATCCCAGGGGGCCTCGCCGAGCATGAAACCGATCCGATTTCAAAGATCCTACGGTGCCCCTCCTGCGTTCCATACACAAGCCACTCGTATCCTTCTGCACCTGCGAACTGTATCCGACATCCGATACCTTTTCTTCTCCACCGGCTCCGGGCGGAATTTTTCAGCCAACTGGAAGTTGTCCTCGTCCCTCCAGGGCGGAACGATCGCGCCAGTCCTTTCTGCCCACCTTCCAGCGGGCCCCTCGTTCCGCCTGCCACCACGAATTACCCTCGGTCCCCGCGGCGGGATGATGTCGTGCTGGAAGAGATTCGTCGCAACCGCGGTCCGGGAATCGTCGAAACGGATTTCGCGCACGAACGTGCACGAATTGGATGTGTCTCCTGTCAGTGAGTCCCTCGATGGATGAGGGACCGGCGAAGGGGGTGGTAGCAGGGACATGGACAAGTGTTTCTTGTGTGGAGGGAGGAGTGGAAGTGGGATTTTGGGAAGCTTGACTCGCGAGGTAGTGGAGATCCGTGGATATTCCTGATTTGAATTTTTGTGGTTTTATAATTTTGTAATCTTTGAATCAGCTGTTGAAAACCCACCTTACAATCCCTTTCGTCTTCACTCTGCAATTTCTTTCCTCAATCTTTCCTTTTACTTTGCTAGCTCCTACTGAAGTTCATCCAATCTTTACCATTTTTGACTCAACATCTATATAAAAAAAATCATCTAAATCCATAAAAACTTAAATAAACTACTTCCCCCAAATCTTCAACAGAGAAGAAGAAACACCGAAGGAGTTAAAATAACGATTATTATTCATGCAACGATAAATATAATATAACTAGGTACCTAAATCCTTCACTCGAATCCATATCCATTGCCACAACAAAATCAAAAGATCACGGAAGGGACGACGCAGGTATAATATTAAAACAAATTCGCCCAACGCAACGTATGGAGTATCAATATCTTATTTATTGTTCTTATATTCCGTCTATACATTTCTTTCGGATAACATATGGTAACTACAAAGAACGACGCGTCCCGCCGCAAAATCTAAACATCTCAGAGCCATTATACTTACAGGCAAACACTTATGTATAATCATCGCTATATGCACACGCTCCTGGCTGGATAGCGCGCGATCATCCGGGCCCGCGCGTCCAACGACCACGAATCTCTCTCTCTCTCACACTCTCTCACACCTCTCTAACCGTGACAGCTTTTCGATTAATGCGATTGGTGGATTAGCTAAAGCGATTCACCCTTATTTACAGATCCGTTCCTCCTCCTTTTTTTGTCGTTTTTCCTTTATTCTCTGATATATTTTGTCGAACGTTACCTACACACATACTTCTTAATAATACCGGTCGCTTTATCTACACATGTATAAAGGTATATCGTTACAACGAGGCTGCCGCTTGTCGTTCTCCTTTTTCTGAAAACGCCGCGCGACCTCGTCCTCTTTATATACGCGTTTCGTCCAACCGCTCTGCGCGCACGTCCGCGAAACGCTGAACTGGAAGAAACGGGTTAGTACGAAGTGTATTTGCGGTGAGTAGGGTAGGTTCCTATTAGATATGCCAAAGCACCGACTTGCTCGCGATCGAATTAATTACTGACTTCTCTTACTTAAATTTATACTGTTTTTTTGAACTTTTTTCTTTATTAAGGAATTTTTCTCGGGTTAAAAATTTCAATTTTTCATATTTTTTTAATTGAAATCAAAATACGTGGTTTTGCCACAATTACGGTGCCCTGAGAAGTGCGGTGTCCCGAATTATGGTGCTTTTTTTAATAGCGTTGCCTAGATTCCCTAGCGTTTCGTTTCTTTCTCAGAAAGGAAAATAAGGTTAGGTTTAGCAGTTACAGAGGAAGCACTTTAATACGGACAAGCGTTGAATTCCTGTTCCTATTACAGTGCGCACTCGTTGTAAGCTCGTTTCTATCATGCGTTGTATGCTCGGTGACTATCCCCACCATTTCTTGGAATCCTTCGGACGAGAGTGGGAGAACCCGAGAACGAGCGAGGGGGAACGAAGGAGCCGACGGCAACTTCGTGCCGACTCTTTCGTTTCCTCTCGCGCGCTCTTGGATTTTCTCACTATTTATGCGAGTTTTTTTTGTACGGCTTCTTTAACTATAAAGACACCGTAATAGGAACATCTACCCTACTACTGGCCACGCGATCAGGCGTTCTGCGCCGAGTGCGCGAGCTCCGCGCATGCGTAGGTCCTCCAGTGGCGCAGGCGCGCTAGAAGAACACGCGTTGGGAAGAATCTAGGGAGATCAGATACGTGGCGCAACCTTTTTGTGGGCCACGCTACGAAGTTTGATGCATTGTCTTTTCGTTTGCTAGGCATTGGCCTTTGGAGGACTTCGATTTCTTCTTCGTCGAGGACGACGTGGAGGGGTGATTCGGAGAGTGAGTCTTTTATTTGGGAGGTATGTCGGGGTTGAAGATACGCAGGGATGATAGTTGAATGTTGCTTGGGACTCGAGTGGGCTTATTGTTGATCACAGGCTGATGGTATAATTCTTTGCAGTACGGAATCTTTGCTACATGCTTCTCCTCGTCTCATAATATTTTTCGTTCATAGTTTGTCAGTTCTTGATAGTGAGATCGACTCGTGCTTCTTCTTGCTTCGAACTATTTAGATAATCGTTAGGAATAGTAGATTCTGGTAATAATTATTATTGATTTGAAACTTTAGAATTCCACATCTCTCCCTTCTAATTCATTATTTCTTCTTTTGATTTTGTTCTAAGTTCTTTTCAAGGGTAGTTTAAATCTTATATTTTTGTGTTGGAAACACCGCATGCCACAGTGACTTTGTAGATCTCTTCAGGATTTCCTTAGCGATCCCAAAGCTTATATTACAATTGCTCTCAATACTTCCACAGGAACACAGAAACATCCCAGAACATGCTGACCTTGAAGACTTTCTCAGGGACTCCATACCACCCAACTCCAGAGTCCTCAGCCTGCTCCTCACAATCCATCCTTCACCGTACCATCATCGCGTCAATGCTACTCAGAAACCACAGGACCAGTCCACATCGCGACCCCGAAATTCTCTTTAAGGCCACCCAGCATCTGCCCCATGTATTCTACAACCCCTTACGAAATCTCTAACGTTTAATCATAGCACCGTCACAGCAATCAAAGTCCCTCCTCTCGAAAACCTACAGTTTTCGCGCACATCGCGACCTTGAAACCCTCTTCAGGGTCTCAACATTCTTCTCCACACGTCCCACACGTCAAGTCCACCGCGTTCCTTCTCTCAGAAACCTCAGAACCAACTCACATGTGACCTTGAAACCCTCTTCAAGGCCCCAACAGCCTTCCTGCAGACGTTCCAGGGCACCCCGCGAAACCTCCAAGGTCTCAGCACGACCGAAGTCCCTTCGTCCCAAAGTCCATCGTACCATCGCGCCACTTCCCCTCAGAACCAACTCACGTCGCGACCTTGACACCCTCTTCAAGGCCGGAACGTCCTTCTCCACGCGTTCCAGGGTGCCGCGCGGAAGGTGAGCGTCGCCCCGATCGAAGTTCTCCTCCCCCCTCGGCCCGTCGTTCCCCGCGGGCTCTATTGCAGGTAAGACCAGGTGGCGGCCTGCCCGTCGTCAGGTCACTCGGAGTAGCTGGTCTTGTCGCTGGCGTCGTCGGGACTGGTCTCCCGATAGGCGTCGCCTGTCCCGTTCGCGTGCAGGCTCTGATTGGGCGGCTTGATCACCGTGGGCAGGTAGCCGGTGCCGGCGTAAGGCGCCGCCAGGAACCTGTGTCTGGTCGAGGGGATGGGTGTGGTGCAGTACGCGGCGCGGGTCGCGTACGCGGCCGAGACCGAGGCGGAGGCGGCCGCGGCCGACGCCAGCGCGCCCGCCAGAGGCGAGAACGCGGACTTTGGCTGCAGACTGTCCTCGCAGACCAGCACCTCCATGGCGGAGACCACGTCGCCTGTGACACAGACACCGTGCTTTCGTTCTCATCACGACTATATGTACAGAGTCGCGAGATAGGGGGATTGGAGTCGAGGGGTAGGTTGTAGATATAAATGTCGAGAGCAAAGCTGAGGGGGCTGAGCAAAAAGAAAGTGGCAAAGCTGTAGAGTCTATAAGAGATCCCTTTGCCTTTCTTCACGAACTTCTAACAATTAAGATAAACGAATGTAAACAGAGGATTAGGTTACGAGATGCCCTTAAATAGATATGTCCAACCCAAAGACAGTTCATAAGCTCGTGAAGCCTCTTCCTCAGAACCTTCACCCTTCAATTTTACTCACAACAGGGACCAACGATCGCCCACAAACTTAAGGAAGTTTAAATTCAGTTTAGTTTCACTGCTCCTTCTAACACCCAAAAACCCACCCCACTAATCTACCAACCCCGAGCACGAAATCCCACTTCTTCCCAACATCTAAACTCTATCATCCCCCTGGACCGCGCAACGATCCACATTTCAAGCTCCACCTGAATCCCTCACGGTCCCTTTAACCGAAAACCGTGCCACGACCCCACCCCCGAAAGGGTCGCGCTCCCACTTCGCGGGTTAACGTTGAAACACGAGAACGATTTAGGGAAGCGCCGTGCCCGAATCATCTGAAAAGGAGCTGGCCAACGGGTATATCAAGTTCTTGCCCCGTCGCGAATAATACCGCCACCGTGTATCGGATTGCACCACCTACCTTTGCACCGGTGCAGCAGAGCCTCGACGTCCGCGCGACGCCTTCCCGGAAACACGCGCAGGAGAACGTCCACCGGGGAGCGTTGCTGTTGCTGCTGTTGCTGCTGCTGTTGCTGCAACTGCAGGCCGCAGGTCTGCTGGATGTTCTGCATCTGCATCTGCATCTGGATCTCGCGTGGCTCCGGCATGTGATGGTGGTGCTGGTGCTGGTAGAGGGCCGGGGAACAGTACAGGGAGCTGGCCGCTGGCCCGTACAGGGGCGCGTACGGGGGGAAGTGCACCGCCGTCGCTGCAGCCTGCAACAGAAGGAACGAGTTCTGTCTTTCAACGAACGATGAGTCTCGTTCTCCAGTTGCTAATATTCATTCGTGGTTGGTCAACTTCTGCTCTCTCCGACGTGGATCTTTCTTATTAGATGGCACCCTTTAGCTTCGCTATGGGGGCTGGTTGAGGTATTACTTTGGGGGCATGTGACGGGGATAAAGATAGAGAGATGTATTTGTCAATTAAGATTAGTTCTAAAAGAAAACTATTTTTTCTCAAGCCGGGGGAGGGGTTAACTGCCTCCCTTGCCCCCTGCGGACGCCCATGTTCACTTCTTTCATTTACAATCACTATTCTCCTCCTTGTACCATTGGACATTAAACACCCTGTATATTCCCCAAGACAAGTGGACCTAGTTTTCGCTTAAAAGCTCTATTGAACGCTACTTTCCCGCAAGGAACTGCTACTCGACTACTGTTACAAATTAGCTAGCCGATGCATCTTCCTGCCCAGATCCTAACAGATGTTTCAGTAATTCAAGACTTTCCTCGAGTCCCAAACCGTTTATAAACGATTAGGCTGGGACTGGGCCGGGCGATCGGTCTTGAATTACTTGGGAAGACAGCAGAGGCGGTCGAGGGATGGGGACTCACCGCCAGCGAGGGTAACGGTGGACTCGGTCTGGGTTGCACCAGGTCCACTGGTTGGAGGGTGTGCTGCGTTTGCTGCGGGCTTCCACTTTTGCGGAGGCTGAGATTCTCTGGCGCCGGGGTGTCCTCCCTTTGCGGGGTCAGGGCTGGCGTCAGCGGCGGCGTGTGCGTCGGACTCTGGGAACCCGGCTCGGGGCTCCCTTCCTCGGAGTCGTTTAAACTACTGGTTCGCTTCCTGGATGTCTCGTTCTCCGACATGCTGATCGACGTTGGCACTCCTGTCGCATAAAACGGTGGCATTTTTGTTAGGAAATGAAGACTGGAGTACTTGGGTAGCGGAGTACCTGAGTATTAAAGTACTTGGTATTTGAGTACACTGAATGTATGAGTACTTGGAGGGATGTGTGTCTGAGTGATTAATCTATCGAGTGCTGGAGGTTGTTTAAGTTTGAGTACTGAAGTACCTGAGTAGGTACCCGGAAACATGTGTCTGAGTGATTTATCGATCGAGTATTGAAAATTATTTAAGTTTGAGTTCTGAAGTGCTTGAGTATGTAAGTATGTAGACGTGCTGGTGTGGAAGTAATTATCCGAGTGCCTGTATGTCTAGGTGCTTCTGTACCTAGAGACGTTAATTTTTAAATACCAGAGTACCTAACTGTACGAAAAATCTGAGTACTTGAGCACGTGTGAGTCCATGTGACTTCAGTATTCAAGTACCTATGGATTGGAGTACCTGAGTGTTTAGGCGTAGATGAGTCTGAGTATCTAAAATCTAAATGTGTTAAAGCCTGAGTACCTGAGTACCCAACTATTTAAGTATCCACCTACCAAAAAGTACCTAAATATTCAAATTTCTAAGTACTCAACCTCCAAGTACCAAGCACCAAAGTACCACAGCACCGCAATATAAAACTAGTATAGCCCCTAGACTTCCTTCACCTCAAAAACCAAGAATCTGTCCAACCCAACCTTCCTTAAAACCACCCAACGAATTCATCCCTACATTCTCACAAATTTCAACCAACTACAATGCATCTGCAACCCCTTCGCCAGCTCCCTAGCAACATCCCAGCGACGCTCGACGAAATTTCGTTAAAAATGTGTTTCTCCAATCGCGCGCCAGCTCCTCTCAGAATCAGAATGCATTCAGCGGGTGAACAGGGCTCTGACGCAGAAGGGTGCCTTACCCAATGGACGGTCAGCAAGAAGTTCTCCGCCGGAGTCAGAGTCACGGTCGTCTTCGTTACCGGTGTCGCTCGTCGAGAGCATTGTTCCCGTAGTGCTCTCAGAGATTCTCGACCTCTTTGTCCCTGGAACAAAAACAGGGCGTATCGTTCGCAATGGGGAAGAAAAAGCACGCATTAATACGCACAATGCCCATGAAATTCGCCGGCCGACAAACACTTTGTATTGTTCCACGACGCACGCCGGATTCACTCTTATGGGATCCTTGACACCCTTGAAAAAACGTTGTGCATCTTTTATTGCGCCGGCGACCCGCGGTATTTACCGTTCGCGCATGGGGCGCGCTCAAGTATATAGGTACCTACTGTACTCTCGTTTCGACCGTTTGTGGAATCGGCACAAAGCCATTACGGTAAATAGTGCGGACCGTGAGGATACTGCTGTAAAGCTCGACGTGGCGTCGCGAACGGTTATTAACCCTCGCCTGGGCGGGGACCGGGTCCATTTCGACCCATCCTCAATATCAAACAGTGTACACGTGTTATATGCTTGTTACTTGTGTCACTTAGTAGTTGAAAAATTAATAGAAAATGAAGCATTACAGAATTTTATGAAGACAAGTTTAAAAGTTAACATAGAATTTCATAAGAATTAACCAGATTTGGGCATTGACTAAATAAAAAAGTAGGTATATAATAACGGATCAAATAAAAGTTACTTCAATTTTAGATTATTTGACGAATACAGTTAATTTCTTTATTCGGGGAATAAAGTTAATTTTAGGTGACATTTTAATCGACACATGACGAATAATTTTTTGCCCATCTCTGGAATTAACTCACAACTTGACAAAGGTACAGTATAACCTAGCAAAAAATATTTTCGTAAGTGTACCTAACCATATAATAATTATTTCGGCTTAATATACAAATATTAATGATAGCACCTGTAAATCATTGAGAAAAATTTTCGTACGTGCCACCGCTGGCACGCGTGCCATAAGTTCGCCACCCCTGTCCTACAGTAGCGTCTCGAAAGAAGACATTCCACTGTTGCCACATCAAACGAGACAGACCATAGTCTCCCCTTTCTACGCGACAAGTCAACAAAGGCGAACCCGCGTATCAATTTCAAACCACCCTGTACATCGAACAGTGACACTTTAACGTCGCCCAATTACCATTCACCCATCGTCCAAAAAAAAAAAAAACAAATACCACCAGCCTCCCTTTGAAACGCCATTCCAAGCCTCCACCCAGCTAAACGTCGGCCAGAGGGCTGAGCAGCGCGGCGGGAAGCAACAGCCGCCAGCAATTAACTTAAACACCGACAACACTTGTTATACAGTTGCTCAGGATTGAACCGGGACCACCCCTATCCGCGGAGAGGCACTCGAGGCGACCTTGTTATCGGAAGCGTGCGCGTCAAGAATTAAGTCCCGCGGGCAAGGAGGGTAGAGGCGAAACGGTGGATGACGTGGGGGGGCTGTGCAAACCGCGAGGGGTTGAAGGCTACATTTCCTCTGCATTCATCTCGCATCCCCGTCCTCCCCTCTCTCCCCCCGTTTCTCGCTGTTCCGCTAATAAATGGCCGGTTAAACTTTTTAACGAGCGGTCAGCCGAAGCGGACTTTCTTCAACGGCTGAAAAACGCAACCCCCGTCCCGCCGCCCCTCGCGGATTCTTTCACGCATTGCCGAGGGCTGAATGGACCCCGGGGCACGTGCATACGCCTACGCACGTTATAACGGCACCCTCGTGAGCCGGGGGTGGTATTACTACGAGTGTGCGTGCGCGCGGTCTCTCCCGCAATTATTTCTAACAACCTCGAGAGGAGAAGCCGAGAGGCGCACGGTGGCTCCTCTACCGCCGATCGAATGGCTACTCCGGGCGTCGGGGGTGGGTGAATGGGGAGGTCGAGAGCGGGCCGGGCGGCTCGGCGAATCTCGCGGCGGATGTTACTGTGGACGCCGAGGTGCACGGAGGAACAGGATCGAATTACTCGGGGATATTAACGATACCGGGGATAAAAGGGAAGATGGGGGAACAGATGTGAGACTCGCTGATCCGGAGTTTCAGTGGGAAAACTGACTTTAGTCGCGGTGGGGTGGGTGTATTAGTGTACGGGGTGTGTTGGAAGTTTGTGATGAGGCTTAGGTGGTTGGTGGTCGAAAAAATGTTGAAATGAAACTTGTGTTGTTAATTGTCTGAGTAAGTAATTTTACTTTCGGACAGCGGATTCGGGGTGTGTTTGGATCCCTCCTAAATATCAAATCATGTGTTATGTTATCATTACTTTTTGGAAAAGATGAGAATATTAAATTATAACAAAATTGAAGTCTGATTTGTAAGCTTGTTTTGGTGAGGATATGAATGAAGGTGTGAGTCCAAGTGGACCCAGGGTCTAATGTGTGCCAAAGTATTCGCCATCCGAGTTGCACCAAAGATGGGCAAAAAATTATTTGCAATAACAATTTCGCATACAAATTATTTGAAATAAAAAATTCACATACAAATTTTTATTTCAAATAATTGTTACCTAACGAAATAAAGAACCGAATCTCCCAGAAACTTTTCCCCGTTATTTCCATTAGCAACTGATTTCAAGATAACTGAATCTCGAGTTTAAACTCGAGATTAAACAAATTAGAGAAACTACATTGCGAGAGATACATTAAAGCGCGCGTACATTTCATTTACATTAAATCCTCGTTTCACCTCTACGCTCCTCAAACTGTTCCCCCTTAGTCGAGGCACGTTGAACAAGATACACGAAAAGAAGTAAGAACCCGTGTAGCGCAATCGAGTTGTATGTAAAGAGCAATTTAAGCACGCGGCTTCTTCGAAAGTCAATCACAGTCGCGGTTGCCTTTAAATGTTTTTAAGCCTCCGTCGTTTCTCCTAGTCTCGCGGCACGGAGAGTTTGAAAATATTTGCGTAGCCCATTTCACGAGTATTTTTACTGAAGAGGTGAAAATTTTCAAAATTCCACAGAAGGTAACTTTCTGGGGAAAAGGGGGCCGTGGGAATTTTTTTTTGGAGGCAAAAATGGACAAGGGGACGGGAGTTCTTTGGTGAAACATCGTCGATGGTGGTTCCCGTGTTCCAATAACTTTCCAGTACCACGTTCCTGGTAACGAGGGCTGGTAACGATCGCCGTGCAAGAAATAAACGAGCCGAGTCGCAGTTTTCCGTTTCACTTGAACCCAATCGTCCCCGCAGAAATACAAGTTTCGAGCGGGCTGGTAACGACCGTCGAAGGAAATTTGAAGAGCGCCGAGAGGCTGACCGCCTTTGGGCCTCCGTGGACTACTTGGCAATACCTTAATTCGACGAATACAGTGGACTCGACTGTTTGGTAAGAGTGAACTTCGATTTAATTCGAGAAAGCTTGGAGAAGCTATATGTGCGGTCGTCCAGATCGGGAAACGCCTATAGGCGTTGTATGAGTACAGCTAACAGATGCAACTATGAGACTCCCGCACGTGGAATGTGTTGTGTTCGAATTTCATCGCTGAAAGGTTTACGCAGTGAAGATGGTAAAGACTCTTTTTTAGCAGTAAAATATATCTGTTGGTTGAAAGAAAGTTTTAATTGTGAACGGTAAGAGAAACTAAGTAAGATGCTTCTATTAGAAAGAATTCTTCCCTTAAAAATATGTTGGTATATTTTTATTATATGTTATCTATAATAGTTATATCTAGAACATATATTTATAGTTGTTTAAATTATAAAAATACTTGTCAAATATTTTTCTCAACAAAGTCTTTGATTTTCTTACAGTCTGTCTACATACTTAAGACTCCTGGGAAGTAACACAATTTGTTTTCCTACGAATGTTTTGTTATCACACTTTAAACTAGTTGTCACGATAACGAGCCTCATATAGATTAAGCTAAATTTTACGTTTTTTATTTCAGATGACTACGACAGCCAGAATCACGATCGCCAGCAACAAACATTTTTTCAAATCCCTCCTACTACTACCACTGTAACTTTGAACAAAACTATTATCACTGCTTAAAAAAAATTGTGCACCTTCTTCGAATGTCAATTAACAAACGCACAAAATTTGGAAGTATACTAACCACTTTTCTTTTCAAAAATTCTCTAAAATTTGCCTTACATTCAGAGCGTCAAACTGTCTTTTACCCACCACTGTACATTCACATTGTAGAAACACCCTGTATCGGAAAATGTAATCAATTCGTCCCTTTTTCCACCAAAATTCCACTCCACCCAGGAGGCCCGGCTAGCTCCAAGGACGTATTTAGTAAGCATGCAGTTCCTCGTGGACCGCGCAAAGGATGCCCGAGGGACGCCAACAGCGTCGCCCGCCCCCCTGTTGCGGGTGGGCGTCGAGGGTGAGTTCGAGGCGGAGGGTCAGCGGGATGAACGATATTTTAATAACTGTCTCATAATCTAGACGACTGAGGGGGAAGGGGCGGAAGCCTGCTCGTGATACCAGCACGCGCAGGGGCAACCGCTTTCGCGTCGCGACGGGAATTTTCTGGCCGTCGCATCCAGCGGCTACATTAACGCCAGCCACCAGATATTGCATTCCTTTCCGCTGAGCTGGTGCCTCTGTCGATTCGCATCAACACTTCGAATACCGCGTCATCCACGTTGGGAGGGCGCCCCTCGCTCCACGATTACGAGAAATAAATAATCCTTATATTGCACGGTTCATCACGGACGAAGTAGAAACAGTTTAGAATTGATTTTGGAGGCAAATAATAGATGGCTAAGGTTCCGTTGCAGTTGGAATATGAGTGGAGTTATTGTACTTTGAGAGCTCGGAGCTTATTCATGAAGGAATGTTTAATGAAAAGGTATGTAATAAAAGAATAGTGTAACTGGGAATTTAACATGAAAAGTAATTTCGATTTTATTGAAAATATTTGAGATGTAAAAATAAAATAAAGTAAGGATCTGATGAATATTAAATCACACGAATTAATAGGTAGATAAATAATCTTCTGTCATAAACACGAAACCCAGTGTTAAATCTCTAGCCACTAAGTTAACTTGCAAAAAGACATAACACCACGTTCTCACTCGCAAAGTGTCATTAAACAAGTAAATAATAAAAACAGATGAAAAATGTACTTCGAAAGGCAAGAATACTATAATTCTTGCATAGGACCCGCGTTTCATGAATTTCGTTTGCCAACAGTTTGCCAAACCGGAACGGATTATCCGTCCATTCAGCGCATCCCTAAAAAAGAAAACAGCGTACCTTTCTAATCAATAGGCGGTGGAAAAAGGTGTGAAAACTGAGACCATTGTGGCAGGTCACGCCCCCCGAATCGCGCGGACGCGACGGTCGCACAAAAGGGGACACAGTATCGCGATCTTTGCCCGTTTTTCCGAACCACCCCTCGCACGGTATCGGCGCTCGTGTCTTGTATTTCGAGAAGGGTGCGTGCGATTTATTGTAATCTCTCCTCTGTCGTCGGGCACACACGACGCGAACCAGATATCTAACTTCGCCTCCCGGTCCACGGTCTCCAAGGTGTAACGTATCCCGGGTCTGTGCTTTGAGACGAGCGTGGAAGTTAATAAAACTCGTTCCGACGCCGAGGAACTCGGGCGCCCACCCTCTGTAACGCTAGAGGATTTATTACGAGTTCGAGCGTCAATGGAGACCCCGCGTTTGAAATTGTATGCATTATGGAACACCTGAAGGCGGGGTGGGGAGAGAAAAGAAGGTGAAAAAGGCGCATTGTTAGGTTTTTGTTTCGTTTTTGAGACGCTGTGAATTTATTTAGGATAGGAAGTTTTCTTGAAATGGAGGTAGAGGTGGAAATTGAGTGGAGTACTCGTGAGAGGTTACTATGTGCAGTTGGGGGCA
The DNA here is from genome assembly GCA_960531205.1 of Andrena bicolor. NCBI lineage: Eukaryota > Metazoa > Arthropoda > Insecta > Hymenoptera > Andrenidae > Andrena > Andrena bicolor. The sequence continues at coordinate 14,246,515 of OY482665.1, forward strand.
ATTTAAATTGAGGGAAATGTAATAGGAGAATTCTGAATTAGGAGAATTCTGAATTGGAAAAAATCTAATAGGGGGATTCAGAATTAGAAGAAACCTAATAGGGGAATTCTAAATTAGGGGGAATCTAATGGGGGAAATCTAATTCAGGGGAGATTTAATAGAAGAATTTTAAATTAGGGGAAATCTGATGGGAGAATTCTAAATTGGGGTAAATTTAATAGGAAAATTCTGAATTAGAAGAAACCTAATAGGGAAATTCTAAATTAGTGGAAATCTAATGGGGAAATTCTAAATTAGTGGAAATCTAATGGGGAGTTCTAATCCAGAGGAAATCTAATAGAAGAATTTTAAATTAGGGGAATCTGATGGTAGAATTCTAAATTAGCGTAAATTTAATAGGAAAATTCTGAATTAGAAGAAACCTAATAGGGAAATTCTAAATTAGTGGAAATCTAATGGGGAGTTCTAATTCAGGGGAAATCTAATAGAAGAATTTTAATTTAAGGGAAATCTAATAGGCGAATTCTGAATTAGAGAAAACCTAATAGGGAAATTCTAATTCAAGGAAAATCTAATAGGAAAATTCAAATTCAAGGGAAATATAATAGGAAAATTCTAAATTAGAGGAAATCTAATAGGAGAACTCTAAATTAGAGGAAATCTAATAGGAGAATTCTGAATTGCGGGAAATCTAATAGGCGAATTCTGAATTAGACGAAATCCAATAAGGGAATTTTGAATTAGAGAAAATCTAATGGAGGAATTCTGAATTACGGGAAATCTAATAGGCGAATTCTGAATTAGACGAAATCCAATAAGGGAATTTTGAATTAGAGGAATTCTAAATTATGGGAAATCTAATAGAAGAATTCTAATTCCGGGGAAATCTAATAGGAGTATTCTAATTCAAGAGAAATCTAATAGAAAAATTCTAAATTAGGGGAAATCTAATAAGCGATTTCTATATTATAGGAAATTTAATAATCTAATTCGAAAATACATTGGAGGAGCACGGAATTTTCAAAATAATTAATAATTAATACGCCCTTGTACTAGATGCCCTATCAAATCTCAAATCATCGCTACTCCCACAAATACTCCCACAACTGCTCCATATACCTACCCACGCTTCATGAATCTTTATAAAAGCAATTCCTGCAAATCCCTAGCCACGAAACCCCCCGGCAACTCTAAAACGAAGTCACAGAGAGCTCACAGTTATAGAATCCACTATTTCCTACCTATTGTCCGACTTCGGTTGCACCGTATTCACCAGCACTGAAGCGATAGTGGACAATAATCGGGGCAGGCTTGTACGCACGACAGATTCTTCTAGGACTGGCGGGATTAATTGGACGTCCCCGGGCGTACATGCAAGTCCGGGGAGGCACTCTTGACCGATGACAAGACGCCACTCGAAGCAGATACACGCGGGCTGGAGCGTGTGCACGGGGTACGTCGCGTTGTTGTAGGTCTACGCCCTAACCCGCGGCGCGCGGCGTATCACCGTACGGTGGAGACAGACGCGGACAATGGAATCATGCGAGGACAATGCCGAATAATTTAGAATGGCATATAGATATCGGTGGCTTCCGGCCTACGGCGGCGCCGCATAATAGAGAATAGGAGTAATAGGACACAGGCTGCAGGGCAACTGTGGAGGACACGAAACATCCCTATAAATTAGGCTTAGGCCAGAGCCGCCAGTGACGTCGCTCCGCGCGCGACCAACGCTCCATCCTCGATACAACATTTTCTTATTGCCGCCGTCGTTTACACCGCCTTCTACGATTCTGGGGACTGTGAAGTGAAAGGAGATTTTGGCAACCCATTTTAAATTGGTTCGTATTTTTTGGGGGGGTTTTATTTCAGCATGGGTAGATATTCCAAGTTGATATTTTTTAGGATTGATGGAGGAAGTGGTGAATCTAGAAGTTGGGGTAATTTTAGCGACGGCGAGATGGTAGCCAATTTTGAAAATTAACTTTGAGTTGATTGGGCATCCTTTTTGGTATTTATTTAAGCATAGCTATGGCGGTCTTGGTTTTTCCAAGTCGATATTTCTAAATAAGGATTGATCCACGGGAACGGGGGTTTAGAAATGAGAACGGCGAGGTGGTAATCAAGTTTGAAAATTAGAAATTGACGGTGCGTATCACTTTTGAGTGAGAAGGTCCTATTTTTCCAGTTTTTCAAAAGTTAAAATTAAATGGGTTAGATTTCATCTTATAATATTTATCTGATCATACCGTGAAGGACCCAGTTCCTGATCAGAACCCAGTTCCTGATCAGTTTAGTATATAAATACAAAATAATAAGTTTATCACGATACAAATTTAGTCTAAAAAATTATTAAATAATTATGAAGTATTTTAAAATTTATACGCAAACATTTGATAGCTGATAGTAAAATTTTTTAGATTGATCAGAAACTGCTCCCTTTGCATCTTAAGTGATCAGGAACTGGGTCCTTGAGGGTAGTTGCTTTGATCTCTTTTACCACAACTGAATTCTTCTATTACATATTTCCAATAACACCCTTCCATTAACATCCTTTTCACTTTTCAGTAACACCGAGCTCGCTATTAATTCTATTCTCACCCCCATCAACTTCAGCTCGCAGGAATAATTTCTAGAATATCGAACAAAGCAGTTCCCATCCACCCCTTCGAATTTCCACGCTCCTTACCATCCAAATCGAATCCGGTGGCCATTTTCCCCCAAAATCGTGGTATCGTGTCAAAAAGGGGTAAGACTAGAGGGAGGGGCGGTAGCGATGACACAGCATTCTTCTATGTTCGATCGAGAGCAGAAAGAATAAAAGGGGTTGCCAAGGGTCAACGACGAAACTCGCGCAATAAATAACCCTTCGAGGCGTTACAGTTATCACCAGCAGCGTCGGTTAGCCATATCACCCCACGGTACCACGGGCTCCGTATCCTCTCTCGCCTTTCACACCCCCCCGGGGGTAGTGCGAGGGTCGCGGAAGGCAGCCACTATGAATTATCATTTCCTATTGTTCGCCCGGATCGTAAAATAAACCGTCTGCTTGCGACTTCCACGAGCGAACGGACGGCGACGGTCCTTTCTCTGCGTTTCAGCGAGCCACGTCGCGAAGACGAGCGCGAGGATCGCGGGCCCCGACCTGTGCAAACACCGAGGACTCCGGCAGAGAAAACACTTGGCAGATGGTAAGAAAAATTGCGAGTGCCCGGTGGTGTTAAAAACTTTTTAGTGAAATCCTCCTGTGTTCTCTCTACCTTCAAAGATTTCTGATAGGTATAGATAGATAGCTTCAGGTAGGAGAAGAATGGCATTGAAGAAATCAGTCGTTTCAGATGAATGGCTGTTAGTGGTGTGCTCAAGAAGACTCTGAAGAGAAATTTACTTTTCGTTAGCTTCAAAGTGTTGTCTTATCTAATGTTATGTAGGGTTTTTGTTTTTTAGTTAAATCAATTCAACTGTAACTGGGTTTTATACAGCTTTTACCTAATTCTCTTTCAGAATATGTAGATATATTAGGCACATACTGCAATTTTGAGTTGATTTTGAAAAGTAATAGAAGTAGGGTGGTTCGAAAAAGTGGTAACTTTTTGTCCGCTACTGTATTCTAGGTACTCCTTTAATGGTCTCCCAATCAATTCAAAGTAGTCGTATCAAGAGTAAGGGAAAGGTGTCTAAAATATATAAACACAGGTGTAGAAAATAATCCTTTAGTATGCCTTCACAAAAATGCGAATAAAAAATGTAATTAATCAGGTAGCTAAATTTGATTTAAGCCAATAATAAGGTAGATAAACTAACTTACAAAAACTACTTTAATTTTATTTAAATAATGTGCATCTGTATTTTCTATACGAATTACACCTTAATTAAGGGGATCGTTTGAAACACCTTTCCGCTACATATTCAAAGCGATTTAAATCTCTTGTCAGTCACTCCAAGAAATAGAAATCGCCTTCTTCTCATCCCCACTATTACACTTCTGTCCTACCTCTAAAAATATTTTGTATATTCATAGAAGATGCTATCATCCCTCCAGAGGTCACCAACAATCCTCATATTGAAATATTAAAATCTCCCATAAATCCTATCACACGTTCCACGCGATTCACCCCTTTTCCCACCCCCACCACGATATTCCCGGTCCCTCAGTCGAGCCCCAGCATTACCGGGCCTCCGACGGCGGTGAAACGCACCACCCTTATTTCTTTTCCCGCCCCTGCCGATCGGTCCGCGCCGCGGAAAGCATTCCAGGCCCGTTCGCCGTGGGATTAATTAATCTGATGCGACGCCGTTGAAAAGCGGCCTGCGGAGGCCGGCGGCGCGAGATATTCCAGTTACGAGGCCGCGCGCGCGACCGCCGGCCCGCAAACCCCCTCCGAGCTTTCGCACGGCCGCCAACCCCCGAAAGGAGGCGAAGAAGAAGAAGAACGACGGGGCGAGGCGGACGGTGAAAAGGGCTCTCATTATCACGTATCGATACGCCCGGAAAATAGCGGCGATCGCTCGGGCGGGCCTGTGCCGCGTCGCGCGAAAAAAATCACGCGGGAAAATCGCCGCGCGGTTGGCTGGCTCGCGCGAAGAAAAGCAAATATTGAGAGCGTGAGGATTGACGGGGGGGCGGGGTGTGGGACAGAGGGAATCGACTGGGGACTTGGGGTGGGTCGCGCCGAGAATGGAAAGAAAGGGAGGTTCGCGCGAGGAGTGGTGGTTAGGGAAATGGGGGCCGGGGAACGGGGAAGAGACTCGGATGGGTTGAGATGCAAAGGTGAATGGGAAAGGGAGGAGCGGGAAGAGGGAGGTGGGTATACCTGTTCGGGGTGAGAATTGGGAGGGGTGGAAACTCGAAATTCAAAAACTCCGGGAGCTTACCGAACGTTTCAGGCACGGGACGCCATTTAAATATCTTCCGACGGGGATGTTGGTTTCCCTTTGGGATAGTTTTCTATGCGGTACACTGCTGTTTAATAGTAGCCGCTTGTACGCGTGAGATGAGGTAGCGTGGGGCCAATAAATTAGAGAAAGAATTTTTTTGTGTACTTCACTATAGTTGTACAATTCATGTTTTGTTATAGATTTTTCATTTTCTTTATCATTCCCCTCTAAAAAAAAGGGTTAAGGGGGTAGGTTACCCCTGATAGCCCTAAAACAGGCTTTTCTTGAAACGCAAATTGTGAAGTGATAAATCACAGTAGAAAGAACTTTTTTTTTCTAGTTTTAATCGGTAGACTATGAGCTTTAACACAAAAAAGAAAAGGCTAAATATCTCTATGTACATAAAAGGTGCGAGTAAAAACGTAAAGGCATGTACGCGGTGCACCGTTTGATGGTGAAAATAAATTCTCGAAAACCGCTCCAACGATTTGGATGAAAATTTAACGAGAGATGCAGAAAACCATTTCCAACGATGTGTCGGCACCAGATTTTCGAAATAAATTCTTAAAAAAGGATAAAAAAAATTTTTCATACAAGAAATCAATAAAATCGTATTTTTCAACATAAAAATTGTATTATTTTTTATAATTTTCTCGATTTTCTCGAAAATCTGCTCGCGACAGATCGTAGGGAATGGTTTTCTGCGTCTCTCATTAAATTTTCGTCCAACTCGTAGCAGCAGTTTTCGAGATTTTATGTTCACCATCAAACGGTGCACCGCGTACACGCCTTTACGTTTTTATACACAACTTTTATGTGCATAGAGATATTTAGACTTTTCTTTTTTTTGTGTTAAAACTCATAGAATAATAACGATTAAAACTAAAAAAAAACGTTGTTTTTACTGTTATTTATTACTTTACAATTTTCCTTTGAAAAAGGCCTGTTTTAGAGCTCTCGAGGGTAACCTACCCCCTTAAAGGTAGCTGCTTTCTCCAGTCTCCAAAGTGGTGTAAACCCTTAAATACAAAAACTGAGACGTTGAAATGATAAGTATCAACTAAACTACCAGAAGTGAAAGTTTTCAGTGTTTTCTTTTAAACCACAGCGACATTGGTACCTATGATCTCAGCTCTATCTCGCCACAGCCCCAGAATCTAAAACAGACGACTCTAAATAGCACTTACATCCTTCACCACCGATTTCGTCTTGGAATTTCCAACCCTTCCCACTAAAAACCTCAATTCTTCATATCTTTGCCACTTGCACCGTTCACCACTTCAACCTGCCACTTGAGAAATTTGAAAAACTGAAGCTGATAAGTTTCACTTCTTCTTCCCCGCAGTTCCAACTCCGTCACCCCCAACAGCAAAAGGAGCCGAACAGACAGGCTCCCCTCAAAGCAGTACAAAAAGCTACACACCCCCTCAAAACGGTAACAAAATAAAAACACTCTCCCACCAACCACTAAACAAAGAAACAAACCGTATTCTCAAGCGCAAATAGACACGAAGTGAAATAAAGAGCGCCACAAAAGGAAGAGGGAAATGACTCCCTTCGAGGAACGAGGGGGGATGATCGGGAGGGGGTAGTAACGAGAAGCGGAAGACGAGGAGGAAGGTCCTCCAGACAGCGACAGCGAGCAACAGCCCGATCAGTCATTAAACCGTCGCGATTCCCTTTTGTTTCCGTGTTGTCGTGGGGGTTGGGGGTGCGGGGTTGATCTGAACTGTGTGGGCGCCAGTTTATTCGTCCGTGTGTTTTCGTGTCGCTATCGGGCGAAAGGGGTGAAAACGGACGCAGGGAGATGTGTACACTCTCCCCGGATTCGATGGGCACCGAGGGGTAGGGGGTTGAAAGAGCGAGAGAGACGCGAGGGAAAAATCGCAGAGGGAAGAGCGACGAAGGGGGTGTGGGGACAAAAAAGAAAGACGAAGGCAGAAAGAGGGGGGGGTGTATAAGGGAGAACGATGGAGAGCGATCGGGCGTAACGTTTTTAATTGTTTCGCGCCCAGCCGCCTTTTGTTTCGGCGTTTATGCCTCGTAAACGGTTGCTGAACGCCAACAGAGGGCCACGGGGAGGGTGGTATCCCGGGGTGGATTCGACCTCTGACTCTTTTCACTTCCTCGCCCCCTCCCCATTCGCCTCGATCCACCCCTCGATCCAGACTCCTTTTCTGCCCTCTCGCGCGCCTTGTCACGCTCCTTTCCGCGCCGCGAAGCCGTGCGGAAAGCCGAGAGACGACGACTCCTCGTTTGGTGGTTTCTTTACGCTTCGCGTGCCCTCCGCTCGAGTACCCTCCCTCCTCTTTTGGGAAGTTGCTCCTGTTTCGAACAGTGAACTTAAATTCTGCCACCGATTTCTCTTTTTTTTTAGGGGTGCCGAGCGGGTTCTTGGTGCAACGATGTTCGGCGAGTTGGGTTTGATGTGAAGTTGTTTTTAGTGACTGGGGTGGGATCGGGAACTGATGGGGGTAAGAGACACTGCGCTTCGCGGGGATGTAGTGAGTCATTTGGGATCGATTAAGTGGCGTGGGAAATGGTACCCAAGGGGGTAGAAAATATTCAATTTGGTTTTGGATAATTATTATGGAGCTGTGGTTATTTGGCCGCATGACTGCATACCTCGGATTTAAAATGATGATTTTTAAAATGGGGTTAAGTTTCCCTGAGTTGTTGACTAGGGGTAGCTACGCGGTCAAATGGTGCTTTGCTTTCTTATTTAATACTAGCTTTACTCCTTGGCTTCGACCGAAATTTAGATACTGATTTTACAAACTAAAATGAAAATAGTCATTCATCTGGAGTAATTAGGCATAATGAGCTGGAACTCATTTCGTGACCCCAGAGTTTATAAAAATTCCTATACGGTTTTCAGTATTAAAGAATTATTTTACCGAGAACTTGCCAACGACGCACGGTAATCAGGATATGATCGTTTGTTGACGATGAGTACACGAGTCCACCGAGGAATAGAGAGGTTTGTAAGAGTTAAAACGAGAAGGTGGGAAACAAAGAAATCCATAAGAGATACAGTGACTCGCAGGTTCGTGCACATAAATTAAGAAGAACAACTAATTGCGAAAGCCACTATACACATACATTAGTTTTGCTTCTTGATGTCTGGATGACATCACTTGGTGCACAATTTTAGTATGAAAAATGAGATTGCAGTCATAATGTAGTTGAACAAACGTGTAAAACAATTTGTTAACTTCTACGTTTAGATCAACCTTTTCCTCGTCGAATAAAGTCCTCCAGAGATCCATTAACGCGTGGCCGAAGGTTTCCACTTTTTCAGAGGCACGAGGCCCAAAAGATTCCTCGGGAAAGTTCGCGAGGCCCCAAGGATTCCTCAGAAGAATTCACGAGGCCCCAATGATTCCTCAAAAGAATTGACGAGGCCCAAGAATTTCTCGGAAAAGTTCACGAGGCCCCAAGGATTCCTCAGAAGAGTTCCCGAGACCCAAGAATTCCTCGGAAAAGTTCACGAGGCCCCAAGGATTCCTCAGAAAAATTCACGAGGCCCAAGAATTCCTCGGAAAAGTTCACGAGGCCCCAAGGATTCCTCAGACGAATTCACGAGCCCCAAGAATTCCTCGGAAAAGTTCACGAGGCCCCAAGGATTCCTCAGAAGAATTCACGAGGCCCAAGAATTCCTCGGAAAAGTTCACGAGGCCCCAAGGATTCCTCAGAAAAATTCACGAGGCCCAAGAATTCCTCGGAAAAGTTCACGAGGCCCCAAGGATTCCTCAGAAGAATTGACGAGGCCCAAGAATTCCTCTGAAAAGTTCACGAGGCCCCAAGGATTCCTCAGAAAAATTCACGAGGCCCAAGAATTTCTCGGAAAAGTTCACGAGGCCCCAAGGATTCCTCAGAAGAATTCACGAGGCCCAAGAATTCCTCGGAAAAGTTCACGAGGCCCCAAGGATTCCTCAGAAGAATTCACGAGGCCCAAGAATTCCTCGGAAAAGTTCACGAGGCCCCAAGAATTCCTCGCATGGAAAGTTCGCTCGATCAAGAGCACAGATCCTCCGCGATTATCGCGAGGCGAAGGTTCCACGGAGGATCGAGAAAAGGGGACGCTGGCAGAAGTTTAGTTCAAACACACTCGGGGACGTGCTTCCACGGCGGCGTTGCACGTGTACGCGCATTCGAAGGAGCGGCTACACCTATGCAAATAGGGATAGTCGTCGGTCGACGGTGTCCAGTTCCCGTGGCCATGTTCCCCGTGCCCATGACTGACTCTTTGCAAACAATGTTGCCAGGCACGTCGCGAAAACATGAGTAGTCGTGGATCTCGCATTCAATAGTCCAGCCACGTACACGTGAATACTCTCGTCGACACGATATTGGCAAGCTCTCACGCGAAACGTGAAGTTAGTTTGAAGCACGAGAGCTCCAAGCTCCAGTGCTTTGATCGGTTGGACGTGAGCGCAGCCTCGGCTTCGAGGAAGACGTATCGCGAAGTTCGTGGTTGATGGCTCGAGCACTTCTCTAAAAGGGTGCAATGCTCTGTGAAGATGAGGTAAACCTAAGCAATAAGAGAGTTTATCGCTTTCGACTTTGAGATGAGGGGTCCATCTTCACCCTCTGAGGCTCTCAGATCGCCCCGAGGGAATTTTGTAGGGGATACAAAGGTGTCTTGATAAACTTCCAAGTGACTTCAAGTCAAGACTTCAAAGATAACACTGCTGTGAGATTAGGGAACCTCTCGAATTGGGTTTCGAATTCTTGCGAAGTTCCTGTTAAACTAGTGAAATTAGAAATTACATTCAAACTCGGATAGTAAGGAAACTGAGGTGGAATATAAAAAGTTTTAGAAATTAAACCACTGAGGTTCAATCCCTAGATGCCATGATATACCATTATCCCAGCTTAGCCTCTCCAAAAGGAAGCTAAAAACTTTTCAAACACCACTGCAGCACAGAAATTCTATAATTTTACTTTAATTATAGTCAACCCTTAAGCTGATAAAAACCTTCTGACAATCTTGATACCTTGAACAATAAAGAAATATCCCTTCTCGACTCCAAACCCCAAATGCTAGACGACCTAATCGTTCGTCACCCCAGGTTATCCTTATCGTCATCTCGCTTTATCTCCCCCAAGAGGAAGCCAGAAATATTTCGAACTCCACTGTAGCACAGAAATTCTACGAATCTACTCTTACAGCCAGCCTTTGAGCCGCTGAAGAGCCCGTGGTCGATTATCCGCCGCCGACGACCAGGAAAGATCGCGATAAGCGATACCTTTCGACTTTAATTAAAAGAGCGCTGGCTCGCGCAACTGTTCTTCCGCGGGTGTGCAGATGTAACAGAAGAAAGAGGAAGCCCTTCCGCGGTGAAGTAGGCATTTGATTAAACCGTCGCTTCTTTTCCTGGCCGCAACGGGGCTTCCGAATAATATCATTTTTTTTCTCTCCCCGCAAATTGAAAGCGAGAAGCGATCCAACTGTTCACGATCGACCGATGAAAAGAAAAACCATCGAGGATGAATATAAAACACTTCTCGATGAATTCGCGAACCCTGCTTCCCGTTCTTCGTTTTTAAATTCGCTTCTTCTCTACGAGCCTCTCGCCTCCCACTTTTTTTTCTTTTTAATGCAAATAGTCGAGAATCCCACGGCTGTGATGCAAAGATGCTCCCCTTTGAATCTATCGTTTCGCCAGTTCGTGTAAATTAAATAAATTAATCAAAGTAGACTGATGTTGTCATGATACATGTTTCGATAGAAATCTCAAAATGTGGGGGGCCTTTTAGTGCAGCGAATCCATTTTTCAACACTTCGGTGAGTTAAGGAGTAATGACACTGTAGAGCTTGGAAAGCAAAATGATTTTGAGAAATTTTTTATGCGAATATAGTGAATTGAATACAAAATCTGGGTGGAGTTAGATTGAAGTATGATCACAATTTTTTAAATTTATTTAATACAAAATGGCGGCGACACTGTTCAACAAATTAAGCTTCTTCTGGAAAGCAGTGCTTCGCGGCTGGAAAGATTTCTCCTTCAATTTCTGACCCAGAAGAAAGAACCAAAAATTTTTTTGTTCTATGTAAGATTATCTCTGGAAGTACACGAGGAAATGAAAAAATAATGAAAAATTTTAAAAAAATTGTGATCATTCTTCAAGGTATGTACAATAAAGCCCTGCAAACAGATTTTGTATTCCATTCACTATACTAGCATAAAAAAATTTCAAAATCAGGCTGCCTTTCCGGTTTCTACAGCGTCATCACCCCTTAAAGTTACTCCATCAAAATTCCAAAAAATACCTCCACTATACCCAGAAAGACCCTTCAATTCCACCACTCAACTCCAATACCCTTCCGCCACAATCACAAACCACGAAAATTGAGTACAATACCATCTAATACAGTAGAATTCCCATCCCTACACTCTGAAAGCATTTCCTCCAACCCCCTCAAACGATTCCTTATCAATCGAGAGCGATCAAGGTATATCACGCTCCACGCTTCATCCCCCCCGTGCGAATACCTTGGCGCAACCCTTCGGCTGGTCAAAGACAGCGCGAAAATTCCAAAGAGTCCCTCCGCTATCAGCCCGGCAGACCCTTCAGCCACGACTGTTCTAAGCAGCCGCGATAGCATCGGCCGCGCAACGGGCGACGGAAGGGGGTTGGAACGTACACAGTCGAGTGAAATAATTTCCTGGTGTCCTCAGCAGCCACGAAAGAGGAAGAACGGAAGCGGACTGGTCTTTCACAAAGTTTCTTGGACACTCGAAGAAGCTTCTACTGTGAGAAACTGCCGGATAATGGTCCCCCTACCTTCGCGCAACGGAGAAGCCCCGAGTGATCCTTCGGGATAAAGGGTGTACCGCACACGTACACACAAAAGGACGGTCTCTCTTCCTGCCCGCGTGTGTACGTACCCCTACAAAGCGCGTCCTCCCTCGCCGCCGGGGGAATCCGCTGGAAAGACCAAATCTCTGTGCCCTCCTTTTCCACGTAATGACTGCGGTGCACGTCCCTGCCCCCTTTGATGCGCGGGGCCGGCATGCGTGCCCGGCCAAATTGGCCCGGCCCTGGCACCGACCATACAGGCTTTTCCTGCCGCGAAGGGAAACGTTCAGAAGTTTATAACGGAGTTGGAGAACTCGCCAGATCGGATGTCGAGCACCTCTCCGCTGTCCAATCGTCGTAGGCCCGGTGTGCTAGGTATTTCGAATGTGCCGCAAGGGGGTAAAGAAAACCGAGGGTTGCATACTGTTATCGATAGGAAAGATGTTGGGACCAGTGGTATTCTTCTTAGCTTACATTTTTGGGGAACATTGAGCTGGGATCAGTCGAGCTTTAGACTTTTTTTTTTCTAATACTATTTTTTGTTAACGCTTCGATTTTCTTTGCCAAAATTACTGTGAATATTTAGAGTTTAATAGTAAAGTTTAAGAACTTAGTGAATTTTAAGAACAAATCCCATTTCTCCACAACTTACTTTTATTAATACAAATTTCAGCATTAGGTATCAATTTACATTTCTAGAAAAGACTATTGAAGCATTACGAGTGTACAATTATCACTCAAAAGTTAAAAGTTTCAGTAATGCGAAAATGGTAACTCAGAAATGACGCCGGGGTGAACCCCGCGTGACCAATTTCTGATTATAAGAAGGTGTGACCGCGAAGGGTTAATAAAAAGTCGAATTTGGAGGAGAAAAGGATTAATTTGATTTGATGCAGAGAAGGTAGAACGGTGGTTGGGGGGTGCGAGTTTGCAATACGGTGTGGAAAATTCTCTACCTGTTGTATATATGTGTAGGGGAGGAGAGTGCACCAACCCTCTCCTGGCAAGCTCAGGATCTTCGACCTAGCAAGAATACAGAGACCGACCAACAAACCAGTCGAGAATCCCCCGCGGTGGGTAGGCACTGGCCCGAGAAATTCAATTACGGCTAAACTTCTCTCGACTGAGGACGTGCCTCGCCTGTGCACTACTGTAAGCACTCTGTTTCGAAGATCGAACGCGGGGAGACATCTTCTTGTGCACTTCCGACCCCTCGAGTTTTCAGGGCCGGCGGACGGGGGGCGACGGGCACGCGGAGAGGAGCGTAGGTGTAATTGAAACCGAGTGAAATGGAACTTTCCATCCCCCGTCGCGTCCTGAACGATGGCTCTTTGCTGTGCCGTAGGAGCACGGCAGACAGGAGGGGAAGGAATCGCGAAGAGTGATTTCTGTCGAAGGCAAATTTACTGGGGATATTATTCCGTGCTCCGTGGTTATTGTTAACTGTAGGCAATAATTTTGCACTTGCTATTTAAACTGCTGGTTAATTGATTTGAGTACTTAGGGACATGGAGGATTTTGTGTTGAGTCCGTTCGGACTAACATGGCTGGACACATTTTTTAAAGTAATTCGAAAGATTTGATTATTATTGACTACTTTTCTGTGTGTAAATATTCCTGTGAATTTTAGGTAACAGACTATAATGTTGGTTGAAGCATGAGAGTTTGTATTTGCTGTAAGATAAGCTCTTACATTAATCGTCCAGTCGCTATATTTCAGACTCTACACGTAAAATTTTTTCCCCGCATTCCGTTAAAACTGCAATACGAGCAGCGGAAATGCGGCACGTGGACCAAGAAAGGCGAGGAGGAGGGATGGTGTGCGAGCGCATGCGTTTAACACGCATGAATTGCGTACGAGTGCCCATTAGGAGCGTGCGTGAACATACACGGCTAAATAGGGCAAGTGGCCAGAGACCATAATGTTAAGTAAATAATGGCCAAACTCCTGGCCCCTTATTATACCACTCAAACCAGAAGTCGTACTCGTTAGTGGCGGCTTTTTAATTCTGTCCGCGCTCTCCCAACCCTTCTCTCCTTTCTAGGCTTCTTCGCCTTTGCTGGCTCATTCTCACCCTTCGTGAAGTGCACACGCGTGCCGCTCGCTCCCATACGAGCGGACCTGCGTGGCCTTGTTCACCTTGACGGCGAACGTCGCCTTAAGAATCACCTAAACCTCGACTGCGTGGCAGGGTGTTCCAAACTGAAGAGCATCTGTCATTTGTCGCGTTCAGAATTCCAAAAAGTGAGTACCGATTCTAGAAAACCGAGGATGGCTTCGAGGAGTGAAAGCTTGGAATTGTTCAGGAGATCAGAAGCATCCCAAAGGATAAAAAACCACCTCATCCCACCCGTGACCTCAAAGTCACACGCAACCACCAAGCTACAGAAACCGAAGGACCTCCCTACTACCGAACATCAGGACACAACAGGGGATCCCAAAGGAACAAACCTCCCTGACCCCACCTCTCACATATACTCAGCTACATCCCCCAATACCCAACTGGAGAACGCCAAAGACATTCCTGCTACCGATCACCAGGTCATTATAAGCATCCCAAAGGAGCAATCTTCCCTTCATCCCACCCAGACCTGAAAGTTATACTTAACTACCAAACATTCCTCAATAGATACCTCAGCAGAACCCCAAAGACATCCCCCGCATCCATGAAACATCAGCGCCCGATAGACGTCTCAAAGGACCAACCGCGCCGCGGTTACCAAACATCACAACTCCATCCACTCACCTGCGATCCCACCGACGAGCGGGTCCTGCTTCTCGATCTTGGGCTGCCGGTACTCATCCTGCGGGAGCCTCTTCCGCTGCAGGAGGCCGCAGTCCGGCTGCTGGTGCTGTAGCTGCGTCTGGATGTGCGCGGCTGCGGCGGCAGCCGCAGCCGCCGCCGCCGCCGGAATCGCCAGTCCAGCTGGGCTCGGTACGTGGGCCGGGTGCGGGGGCGGGCTGCCAGCTGGCGTGGTCGCGCTCGCCGCGCCGGGGAGAACGGGGGCGGTGTTGCAGCTGCCCGCATTGTACTGCAGTTGCAGACCCAGCTCCCGAGCCTCGCTCTCCTCCTGGGCCTGCTGCCTCCGTAACGCGACCTGCGAACGAGTTCCTCTTCTTAGCTGGAATCGCGGGGATCTGGCTGAAGAATCACATACAGTGCTGGCCCGAGAAGCGCTCGCGTCTGCTGTCCGGAAAAGTGCTCATCTCTATCCCCGCTGCCTCTTTCGTGGCCAACGCGGCGGTATAGAGAGCTACGTGTTGCAGCATTTTCTTAGCCCTCTCAATCGCCGCGGTGGAGAACAGAGGCAAGCCGAAGGGACTACTTACTACTCCGTCCTGGTAATTACTCGCGGACGCATCGGGGCTCGAGCACTTTTCGGGACAAAACTGTATAGCGGGCGGAATCTAGCGGGGTAACTTGGGCCACCCTCGAGCGTCGCGTATGGGGTACCATAGATGTTACCACCCTCCAAATGTGTCCTTTCGATGATCAGAGGGGCAAGCAGACACGAAAGTGCCTGTCTAGTTTGGTGGTATTGAATAGGTAGAATAATCAATAAAGGACACGAGAAACGTAATCAGGTGTAAGTGTAGCATTCAGGTTGAACCGAAAGAGTGAGTACTGTGTACTGGGAAGAGTAAATAAGGGAAACTAGAGAATACACTTGGGGGGTCTAGAGTCTGGACATTATAGTGTGCTACTGTTTTTAGTCTACACTGCTTTTACGAAGTCACTGTATTTTATTTTTTATGTACTATGTACGGGGTATAGAAGTATAGTGGGTCGAGTATATGAAGAACTTGGGCCACCTAAGTGTTTTTCGATTCTCATTACAGGGCACAAGAGGCCCAAATGCCTCTCCACCTTGGGGTAGCTTAATTTTTTATGGAGTCTGTCAGTGTCCTCACCTCCTATTATCTTTACAACTTCACTGTGGTTCTATCCACTGTTAAAAGCTGGATATAGTGGTACATAGTACCTTTAAATGGTACAGAGGTATTGTAAAGGCAATAGGGTGGTTCTACTCCAAATAAGTGTAATCTTATACCGAGTGACGAAAAACACATTTAGCGACTTGCACCCTCCAAAACGTCGCTTTCCACGCCACTTGAGTGGGCCTCAGATTAGACACTACACTTTTCAAGATGCTAAATTTTCTCCAAAATTTTGCGCAAGATTTGAAAAAAAAATAATGAAAATCTGAGCTTTAATTTTGGATAAGAAAGATGATATGCAACGTAAATATTAGAAGCGGATTAATTTGACTGATGAAAACCTTCAGAAATTGCACCACCTTTAGTATCAAAATTTCAATTACAGTCGTCCACTTATTTTTTGCTCATACTTGGCAAATATTTTGCTCGAACGTGTATACAAAAGGGATTATAAGCCTGAGAATGTATAGTGCTAAGGGTCCAATAGCAATGGAGACAATATAATAGGCGACGATCATCGACCACGCGATCACTGAAGGGTTAAACAAGATCTGATCTGATCTCGAACGAGGGGGTCTACACGGATTTTGTGACGTATCGCTGGAAGATATCTCCGACGATACGATACAGGGGGCAATCACGAAGGCGCCGCTATAAGTGCACGATATCGAGATGATCCAATAAGGGGGTTCGAGGTGTAGTGTTACGATACAGAGGATCAGAGCCCCCGAAACTCCATCCAGTATCTGGTGAAGCAGTGAAACCAAAAGTGAAACATAAAACACTCGAACAACAAGGATATGTATGCATCAAAAGTTCAACACTCCTCCGTATCACGAAAGAAATTCTATTTCTATTAAACGCTGATGGATATTTCACAAAACGTTGCGTACTCCAGTGAAGCCAGAAGCCTCGAATTCGAAAATACAATTTTGAACCCTATTTCTATCGTAGATAATAATTATCTCCATTTGAATAATAAAATTGATTTCCACTGAATTTCGATTGATATTCTTATTCATTATTTAAACATCTCGGAAACCAAAGTCATCAACTTTATAAAGTAAAAAGTAAAAATGTTGAAATGTTAAGCACTATTTAATTACAACTGCTACTCATAAAATGAGAAGTGGAAAAATTGATAAGGTAAGCACTTATCAATTAATTCAGTGCCGAAATAATTCAGTACCTAACTATTTATTTCCCAAATTCGCTAAAAGGCTTCCGAGGCTCATTTATTCCCAATTCAAGTCCCATCGAAAGTTGCATTTTTGTATGCGACCCGCTAAATGATAAACAACGAAATTGGAGTGTTGCTCGCGACGGCAACGGGCGTCCCGTGACCACGCGCCTGTGTAAGCGGATTTCGTACGCCTCTCGAGTCGTATAACGCTAGAAACAATGAGAGGAGAAAGTCACATGTTTCAAGAGACCCTTTAGCCGATTCTAATTGAATCAGTTCACACTTCCTTGATTCATTTCACGAAGCCACGGGAAAGGAAACGGCGCCCTTAACGCGCGTCGCTGCGGAATGCTTTTTATCGCGTTCGCCACAGGCACTCTACTGTTTTTCATTGGATCAAAACGTTTTACTGAGACTTGACCAATGTTACTTCGTTCTTTGCACGGTACACTGCACTTATTGTCTTATGCTCGGCTGGGTTTATCCTCAATTAAAGGTAAACTACGCATCGTCGCAAAAATAATGCCATTAGATGGAAGTGAGCGTGCAAAGGATTTTCGATGTTTAAAAAGTAAGACGAAGAGCGAGTATTGATAAAAGAATGGAGTGTATTTTTCACAATAACCTTTTTCTTAATTCATTTTACCAATTGTTAATGACTTCTCCAGTAACGAATTTTACTATATAGTTCTATATTTATTAAACTCATGTAGCTGTTGTTTAAGCAGGTTCCATCGACAACAGTAATCAAGTCAACAGTAGGAATATTTATGAATAATAACGAAATTAGTTTCTCTCTTTCCCTCTATGCAATTAAATACAAGCACAGAATAATATCTGAGTTTGCAGTCATTCTTATATTTATTCTTGCTTAATTTAAGTTCCATTAACTGAACCAGTTCAATTACGCGAAGGGGTTATTCAGTTAACGCTAGGTAAGTAGCAAACCTGAGCACCAAGTCATTATACCATTTCACCACTGTTACCTCAAATATAATTCATAATTTAACCCAAAATTCTCGATAAAACCATTTTTCATCTGATACGTGATCGAACGTAACTCGCAGCTCAGCCAAATGCCATTTTTACCTCAAATTTAATACTCTACGTCCCAACACGTCGACTCATAACCTCATTTACAAAATAACTCCCGAAGGAAAAAAAAAATATCACTCCCAAACAAATTACCCATCGGTTGAAGTTTCATCAACTCGCAACTCTTTGGTCCCATCTTACAATAAACCAAGACACGATTAAACCGATTTCACGCATACAGCGACTCAGGTCTGATAAATACCTCCCATGCTCGGCCCCCTCGCTAATCCAACACGTCGACAAATTAGCGATAAAACATCTGCTTGAATTCAGCAACACTTTACCTGGGCAGCCATGACACGTTGCCTCTCGGCGATCAGCGTACATTTGGCACACACGCAGTCCCGCCAGCGACAGTAACGCTTGTGGCCCTTCAACGCTGATACAACCCCGTGGTTTCGGCATCTCGCGCACTTCGGTGTCCTTTGGTATCTCTCGGCACTGGCACGAAGGAAGAACGCGGCTGGTAGCACGTGATGCTGCTGCTGTTGCTGCTGGTGTTGCATCAGTTGGCCGACGTCGACACCAAGCCCGACACCCCGCGGCAGCGACATCGTGTCTGGCGCGACGTAAATGGAACCGAGCGTGAACTACCACCACAGAACGATAAACAGCGATTGAGGCGACCCAACGATCACGGGCGATCGCACGTTGGCATACCGGTGGTCGAGCGCACAGAAGGCCAGGTTCCCAGACACCGCCGATCACTGTGCGCAATCGGTTACGGCCGAGCGTAAAGCCGGGTGCTCACTGTCGCGCGGCGTGTCGCTCTCATTCTAAAGAACGCGCGCTAGCCGATCACTGCCGAAGGTGTCTCTCTTAACCGCGGATACGCGTCGGCGTTGCGATCTTCTTCCCTTTATTCTCTCGGTCCGTTCCGGTGCCCCACGGGGTTCCCCGGTCCGTTGGCTCGCCAAAGTCGGTCCGCGGAGCGGCAGTCCTCGGATCGTTACTGTGGTATCGCGCGGGATCGTCGGCGGTCGGACAGGCGGTGGTCACAACCGAGCTCTTCTTCAACCGAAGAAATCACATTTAACGCCGTTCCGGCATGAAACTCTCGAAAACCGGCACGTACAGGGGGACGGAGCGAGAGGGTGGGACGAGCGCCGGCGATCGGACAAGGACCGGCGCCGAGAGGCGGTGGCGACCAGCGGCGGCGAGGAGAGTAAGCTCGGAACAGGCGCGCGCACGCGCCCACACTTCTCGCGAGTGGTACGGCGGGCAGAGAAGAGCGGCGGGCCACCACCGCTCGTACGGGTGTCGGGGTACGAAATGCGGGATCTCCCCGACTCCTATCGCCGCCACTCTCTCTCGCTCTCCGGCATTGTCAACAATTGCAGCATCCCGGGGAGAGTCGATTCAGGTAGCGCCGGAGAGACAGAGAAGCGCGGCGGCGGCGGCGGCGGTGTGTCGCGGCAGCAAAGAGGGAGCCCGACGGCGGGGAAGGGGCGTCGGGGAGGGGACCCCGCTGGCGCGCGCGGTCGGCGGGGTGGGGAGTGCCTGGGCGGCGGAGAGGGGAGGGAGAGAGAGTCAGAATGTCGCGAGGCAGGCCAGGGTGGCGAGGGCAGAGAAAAGAGACAGAGAGGAACGGAAAGTGTAGAGGAAAAACCGTGAAAGAAGGTGGAAACGCGAACCGGGAGAGAGACTGCTGGGCGAGGGAGAGGAAGAACGCGGAAAGAAACGGTCGCAGGGCGATTCGAGGCGCGCGAGGAGGATAACCTGACGGTCGAGAGAGGGATGGCGAGCGCGTAGGGGCGGCGAGGAGGGGAGGGGGAGGTGGAATTCGAGCGGGGTGGGATAGGGCAGAAACTAACAGCCCCTCCACAGTTGCGCGAAATAAAACACTGTGCCACAGTGTTCCACCCCGGGGCTTCGGCCAAACGCAAAGCCGCGCTTAGGCGCGGCCACGCCCGCGCGGCCAGCCGATTGGCCGGGCGCGCTGTTCCACCAAGATGTTAAGAGTTTATATCTGGCTGGGGTGAAAGGGGGACATACCTAACCGCGTACCCACCTACCTACTCACCCTCGATAAACTATGCGTACAGACGCCGCGCGTATCAGCCCGGTGTGTATTCTCTCTGTCGTCGCCCCGGTCGGAGGCAAAACGGGCAAACACATTACTCTTTTATTTAAAAAAACCCGTTCCACCGCCGGCCACAATGCCGGGAGCCGATGCTCAGACGTTTCACTCTACGCTCCGCCTTTTGTTTCGCCCGGGTACTGTTTTTTTAAAACCATGCACGCCTCCCTCGACCCCCCCCCCCCCCCCACCCCCTCTCCCTCTTCGGGGAAGGAACGTGTCCCTTCTTTCCTTTCCTTCGCTCCTTCCTCCTCCTTCTCCCCGAAGCCTCTCTCTCCTCACGGCCCGAATCGCCTCTCGTCCCGTCTCCCTTCCCTTCCCTTTTTTTCTGTCGCTCTCTCTCTCTCTGTTCTCTTTTACCATCCATCGGTGCTCGCTCCTCTGTAAACCACACGGGCACACCGTCATAGGCGACGAGCCTTTCTTGAATCATATTCTACAATGAGGTCTCAATGGGGGGAAGCCCTATTGTCGTTCACCAATGGCCACCGATTTTATAGTGATCTAATGTACAGATGTTATTTACCCGGCAATGAGAATGGAATAAAAGCATTCTATGTGTTAAGCATTCTATGATTTCGATCCTGCGTGTATATCTTTCTCCTCTGCTTGCCTACCTACTCCTGCCTGTCTGCGCGTCGCGCACAATGCGGACGGGAGCGTAAGGCCTGCAGAAGCAACGGTACTATTACTTTTGACTTAGCCATGCGGACGAATGTAACTATATCTCGCCGGTACTTCCAGGGCATTTGCATTTAAATATGATAATTCCTGCTATTCTTCGCCGGATTACGTTGCGTAATCCGATACTCGGGGATGGTGACTATTAGATAGGTATCCTCTGTCCCCCTTGAGCAATCTGGATTTCACTTCCCGCCCTTCGCTGTAATCTTCTATATTCCTTAATAAAATTCGAGTTTTCTGGGGAGACCAACTCTGTGAAGAAGGTCGAAGTATTATTAAGTGTTGCACAGTTAATTTCTAAAAATAAATTGTGTGCATTTAGTACCGGTGTCTCTGTTTAATTGAAAGTTAGCCTTTCGCTGCGGAACGAAAGCGTTCGATTGGGCTTTCCACTGGGATTTAATGTTTCGATGCGCTCGTCGATTATTCGTAAAAATGCGATGACGATTTGAGCAACATCGGAGGTATGCGCGGAACAGGTATCCGCGGATATCCGGTGTGCACGGACCACTTTTTACTCTGGCATATCGGCCACTCAAACGCGAGCGTACGCGCCGATGGATAAATCAATAAACCAATAGCTATGGCAATACACACCTGCTTTCAAAGTATCAGGCCACCCCTCTGCAGCCCCGTTTACGTGCTTCGCGAGATTATAATCTAACCAGAATTTTATACCCGTCGCGAATTCTATGAAACTCCACCCCTCCTTTCTGTCTAATCCCAAAAGCTATTTATTAAAAATACCTCGCACATTTATGCCACTAGCAAATATTAAAAAAAAGGTCCCTTTGTAACTGCGCAACGTTTACTGCACTATTATCGTAGCAACTTGGAATAGTTGAGCTATTTTCACTCTTGAAAAATTCGATAAATTCTTGCTACCTTCTACCACCGTGCTGCTTCGAATAATGTTTAAATTCCAGCCGTATATTTTCCACATTCCCCGATACCAAAGGCTTTTCTTGCACAAAGCAGAATCCAACCGCTGAAACATGCTTCCAACCGATACGCAAACAGCTCTACGCAATTGAGGTAGACGAACGATACAATGTGAAGTTCTTCGAAGAAAAGGAATGTTTGTTCAACGGCTCTCCCACGATTCTTAACCCCGTGACCTTCGGGCGCTTCGAGAAGTGTCCGATTTATCTGGCGCGGAGCAGGTACCGCGTGTAACAACGTCGTTCTGTACACACGGGGTCTCCCCCTCGGATGTTTACTTGCCGCGGGGCGTAGATCGAGATCAAGATCGCCTCTGTGTCCTGTTACAATGTTTGGCAACATCGCGCCAGGTTCGGCATAGCCACGGACACACCAGCTGATCGAATCGGCGCTGATCGGATAAGCGAGATTAGCTCGCAGGTCGCCTACGCCAAGGGGCGACGCTGGGCAGGTACAAAGCGGTTGTGTACGATGATCCGCGATATCCGAGTGGGCGGAAGGCTGCGTGCGACCTGTTTGTCGAACAACTGGCAAACACGGGGACAACGGCGCGTCGAAAGGAAATCGGGATGCGAGAGTTACGTTGAGCCTTGCTACGGTTACGTCGGTGATACAGTGTTCACTCTATGCCTCAAAGTTATTGGTGATGTGGTAAGAAATTAGCTGGGATGCAAGGTAGGGTTTAAATTGAAGGAGGTGTTTTGGAATCTTAATATATAAAGCAGAAAGCTTCTACAGTGGCTCACAGCTAGGGCTACCATCCGTCCGGGTTTCCCCGGATTTGTCCTCTTTTTTAGGGCGTCCGGGGGATTTTCTGTAGTGATCCGGGATTTTCGATGCTGCTCGCTCAACAAGTTATAAATATTTTATCTTTATTTCTTGATTGCGGTTACAGTCTATAATTTACAGAAATTTTTGACTTGGGATATGATACCTAATATAAGGCAGGGAGAGCGGCAACGGAACAACACACATTAAACAATTTTTTTCCCATTTTATATGATTTGTAGAGCTTATTGGAATACGTTATTGCTACTAACTCAATTTCGAAAAAAATTATGGTTAGTCCGTTATTGCTTTCACTGTGTCACGTGAGAAATAGTTAAAAGTGTGCGGGATTCAATTGGAAATGTGCGGGGTTTTGATGCTCTCAGTCCTAGATTAATGATTTTACAGATGGCAGCCCTACTCACACCCATAATCGTACACTCTTTAAAATCGCATAACATTTTTAGAATTGGTCCAAACGAATTGAGATTTTTTGAGAAGCCAGATTCTAGATGCTAGGAGGATCAGCTTGCTAAGAATAAGTTTGGGCAGAACAAGGTCGAAATTATTATTCTGCGATCTTTCACCTTTAAATACAGTACGGATGATTACCTAACCATAATTTTGTGATTTTTATTTCGTAAAGAATTAGATACTAATTATTGAAATTACCAAGCTATAGTTTGATTTTAGGGTTAAAAACTAAAGCTACAGGAAATTTAAAATAATACTAATTATACTATTCACTATTGCAAAAAATTACTTTGCGTTATCTTCTACAGTTTCGTAGATATTCACGATAATCTGAAAAGTCTCAATTTCTTCAAGGGGGTATTTACCCCCGAGACCATTTTCTTTCCGAAGCTACAATTCTTAAAAAATTTTTTTGAATTTTCAAGATCCCTTGTCGATTCTACTAGTTCGAAACTGTTTAAAGCCCCAGCTCCCTCAGAAGAAAGCCCTTCGAATCGCAAAGAACCAAGGACTCCACAACCCAGGGTCCCATCGTTCGCGCGGCGCGTTCGGCGACAAGGGTACGCCGGAATCGCCCCGTCGCAGCGGCATATATCGTCGACGGATCCATACCCAGGTGCCATTCACCGCGGCACCGTCGCCGCATGGCGAAGGCCGCGGGTTCTCGCCGCGATCTACTGCGCCGGTGAAATACCGTATGACTTTTTGACGTGCTTTTAACAGATTGAATTGAAAATGGCTTCCCGGCTCCCGATATATCCGCGGGGCCACATCCACAACCCTGGGAACGACCGTGCGAACGGATGGACGTGGTAGACGAGATATATAATCTTCCTCCCCCGCCCCCCGCGACCCCTCTCACTTTCACACCTCGCCGCAACTTTTTCTCTCTCTATCTCCGACCCCCTTCCCCCATCCTATACCGCACCGTCCGCGAAACGGTCGCCGATTTTCCTCTCCTCGCCCACACCACCGCCATTCCAGCCGCCCGCCGCTATTTCTCTCCCTTCAATTTTTGCACATTCGCTGACGCGGCACATCGCAAGCTGCGCCGGCGGAAACCAGCGACGACGCCGTAGCTGGGCCGTTACGGTCACTCGAATTCGCGGCGCTAGGGGCGGAGAGCGGGGGAGGTGGGGAGGGGTCGCGTAAAAATAATGTCCTCCGGCTCATTTTTTAAAAGCCCCACGGTCGCTGGTAGGGTGGCGAGGGGGCGGGGAGGGGGGGAGGGGGGGGAGAGAGGGCCAGGGCTGCGAGCGAGCCGAGGTGGAAAAAAAAAGGACCGTGACGGACGGTGGATATAGGTACGCGTCGATATCACGGGAGGGGCGGGTGGGTGGGCAATAGCACGGGCCGACCGACGCCGGATGAAACGGTCAAAAGCTAAAAAGCACTCTCCGCCGAAACGGGCTATATATTATCTGCAACCCTTCAAACACAGAACGGGCCAGGAGATCCATACATAACCCATATGCGTACGCTTCCTCTACGTGCCCGCTCAGAGGAGCCGGCGGCCCCGGCTGCGTGCACGTCCGTCTCTGTATTTCCCAACGGTCACGCTGACCACGCTGCTGGGCGGAAGAAGCCCGGGCTGCCTTTGGCGCGGTGGTATGCAAAACGGACGGGGAGCACGCTGACTGGAGATCTTCGGGGGGACCTGGCGGTGGAGACTCTTGCTGGTCGATGAAGGGTTGGTCGAGACGCTTGCAAGAGGGGCAACAGTTGGCAATCTTGTTGCGTGTGTGAATAAGGGAAATAGCCGTCGACGATAGTGGGCTGGCCTGGGTCACCTGGGTGTCAGCTTGCCTGGTGGCAAGTGGGCCCCTGATGAAGGCCCCCATAAACAGCAGAGAATATGTTGAAAATTGTTAATGACCTTTTAGTAGGTTGAAAATGTAATAGGAGTTTCAATATTATTACTGTATTGAAATTTAAAAATGTAGAGGCGAAAGAGACAGCCAGAGAGCCCCGGAGCTCAGGGGGCCCCTGAAAAATTGGAAAATTAAAAAAATGGGGTTGTAAAAGCTAGAAAGGAATTGGAAATGGGCCTTCCAACTGTGACGGAAAGAAAATACCTACCTAATAGGTACACCAAAATATAAATCTGAAAATGGGACCCTTTTCTCGTGGAATGCACTTCACGTTTAATCTTATTTATTTAATTGTTTTAATACTTATTCACTTCGCGTGTTAGCGCGGTATTTTTGATTTTGTTTAATTTAGAATAATTTAGGGGGCCCCATGTGGAGCTCGCCTCAGGGCCCCCGAAAACGATAATACGGCACTGAAATATAAACTTAATATATGTAGAGTAGTTTTTAAAAATAAGTGATTTTTTTCTCAAGCCAGAGGAGAGCAGCTGCCCCCCTTGTACCCTCTCCCCTGCGGACGCCCATGCATCGAAGCGTTAAATTCTTGTTATGATCTGTGTGAAGTCTGAAATAGCGTGGGTAAAGATTGAGCTCGTCATGGATCCTTGATATCTACTTTTGATTACCGAGACGTTGAATTCCAGTTGTTCCGGTACTTGAATTTCTTTCAAAATTCCAACTGGTCGTTTCTAAAGAGGGAATAGCCTGCTTTGCAGACTTTCCTACCCAAAAAACTTGGATCCACATCGTGACGAATTATATACAAGACTATTACTTTGGATCTCGCCAAAGCTATCTTTGCACCAATGTTCTTCAGCTTTCATTCAATTAATGACGTCACAGGTAACGTCATATTTTGTTCCTAATGTATACCTATAGGTCTAAGTATAGTTCAATCTTCCCAGAAGAGTAATGGAGCCGTCCTGGCACAGCCACGTGCAGGCATATCGAGCCATATTATATAACAGTAAACTTGAAGAGGGTGAAATGGGCGTGGCTACCAGCCCTAGGTGAGACAGTGTCGACCAATGCGGCAGCGTTGCCGGATGTGGCAACTGTTGCAAACGCAAGCGCCGTCAGGGTTGCTACTGCGAGCTGGTGATAGGTTGACGTGCACGGGTGTTTAATGTATGGGCGCAGACTCGAAGATCGGGAACAGTGTTTAAAAGGCTACGCCTGCCCCCAGCTCGCCCTCAGATTGGTTACAAAATTACCCCATTCCCCGCTCGGCTTCCCTGCACCTGGCCCCGGAGATCTTCCTCCTTTAAGTGCTCGCTGTGTAACCAGGAAAAGGGAGTCACCAAATCGCCTGCATCTTGATCAATAGAGTGACCCACTTGACGTAGTTTTTACTCGGCTCATTTTATTCTTCCTACGCTTTTCTTACGTAGTTTGACAATTTGACTCACACTGCACCTCGCCTCCGCGCGACTCCGAGCAGCGGATTCTTCCTCGAGAATATTTTGAGGAAGAGAGGCGGGGCGAGGCGTAGTGTGAGTGGGTGCAATGCCACCACACAGGAAGAGATTCTCTGAGGAACTCATCAAACACATGGACCGAGGCAAGCTCAGATAACTTCAGGTACGGAGAAACCGAGGCGACGCGAGCCTAGATGTGAGTGCGAAAAGGAGTTGCGCCGAGGCGAGGCGTAGTGGGAGCCTACTTACCTTAACAGCAATTTTCATTCTCGAGTAAAGGTAGGCTCTCACTACGCCTCGCCTCGGCTCATTTTATTCTTCCTATGCTTTTCTTGTGTAGTTTGACAATTTGACTCACACTGCACTTCGCCTCGCCTCACCTCGCCTCGACGCGACTCCGAGCCCCGGATTCTTCCTCGAGAATATTTTGAGGAAGAGAGGCAGGCCTAGGCGAGGCGCAGTGGAAGCCTACCTTAATTCTTTCGATAAACCGAATACCTAAATACAACCAATTCGATCTCATCATCCGTCACAGATGCTCTTGCTAGTTACCATTTCACATCCTATCACTACCCCCCTCTCCACTACGAGTCACTTCAACCTCCCAGTTCTAAAACGCCACGGATATTCCAGCATACTTTGTTTTTATTGAATTCGTTACAGCTCCTCGTGTGTGAGAAGCTATTAAAAGCGTTTACTTACTTACATAGTGTGGAGCGTTATAAAACATTATTCCGACACAAGCGTAGGTTCAATCTAACATGGTCGGCGTAAGTATCTCGCCGTCCGTGTCGTCGCTTTCCAACCTCCATTGCTCGTAGTCGAACGTTACCGGTAGCGGGTCATTGCAATACTCCTTTAGAACGAACAGCATGGTTTCTATGACTTGTGCGGCGCTACTATAAAAGTATTGAGTGTCCTTGTCCACACTCGGGTGTTTGTTGTAGGCTTCCTTGATCAATTCACCGTCAGGCGTAAAGAACAGGAGCCGGGGGACGTACTTCCCATCGGGCTCGTACTTCTTCTCGTTTAGAGTGATACGACTTTTGAGGCCCACCTCCACGTTTATCATCACGAACCTGCAACGCGTCACTCGTGTCAATAAACCGCTTTACATCGTCGAGTTAACGCTTCGAGTGCTGTCGGCGTATTTCGGGGGTATTTTCTCGTGGATATATTATGTACATATTGTGCAAAGCACCGTAGGTATTGTCCAAGTTTCACCGAATGCTTGCTCGAAGTGAGTTCAATAAAAGTTTCTTAACAGAACCGGTCGGTAAGAAAGGTCTGACTGACTCAATGGAGTATTTCTCGAAATCTTCTGCCACTCAAAGTATTAATGACTTAAACCTAAATAGTCGTTTAGTTCAGTGATTGGATTATAAGCAGTAAAAGTGTAATGGATATAAATAAACATTAATAATTGCAAAGAGTTACGGTTAGTCGTAAATAATGAAGGATTTTGTTAAGTATTCGTAGACAATTGCGAGTAATCTTATATTATTTTAATTAGCATCGTGGTTATGAATCGTCGACAACAGTTACTACGAACGCACGAAGTCATCTCAGCGACCTCTAATAACGAAAGACTTAATTTCGCGAGGTACCGTAAGTTACCGGCCAAGCTTCCCCGTCGGGTAATATTTACCGATCGCTGACGTCCATCAGTCGCATAGACTTGGCGAATTTCGCTTTCAGTGTGTGACAAGCGGGGCATGTGAATTTGTGGATAAACAGGCATATAGGTTTCTTGGCGCACTTAGCCTCCACGAAGCCCTTCTTAAAACTCCTCCACTTATACAGCCGATAGAAGTTACATTCCGAACTCGAGTCCCCTGTATTAAATAGAGTATTTGCAACCACGTGATTCGCTAGATTAACGAGATTCAAGGTACTGAGATATTTGACGCATTGCATCATTATGTCAAAGCAGCCGGAATTAATTTTTTTTTATCCCCACGGTCGGAATATAGTCGCGTGGTGCTGACAAAAGAGTCGATCGTAATCGTTCTCGATCGCAAGTTCTCGAAGTGTCGGTAAGTACGCTTATTTAAAAAATATCTTCAATTTATACTAAATCAGTAGTCTACGCTAAGTAGGTATATATAAAACTAAAAATTTAAAGAAAAATTAAAACTGACTTCAAAGAAATAAAATTGCACTAAAAAGTAAAAATTTATTTGTTCTCTTATTTAATCTACGACTCTCATATTTTTTAAGTCGGTGCCTCATCATTTGCACTGTGTAAATATGGCGCCGACTTACAACACATGAGAGTCGTAGATTAAATAAGGGAAAAAGTAATTTTTTTACTTTGCGGCGCAATTTTATTTTTTTGAAGTCGGTTTTAATTTCTTTTGAGGATTAAATACCAACGACCCGTTAAGTTTCCTATTTTCTCCTCAGATAACAATTATAAATCGATTTAGAAGTACAACCACAGAGGAGATATAAAATCCTATACACCACCCGTAATACAAGACCACGTAAATTAATAAATTCTTCCCAAATGAAACCACACGTAATATAAATATTCATAATCGTGGCGGCATTACCGACCCTGCACGTACGCTTAAAATTTAGCGCCACGCGGATAAGGCTGAAATTACTGCCCTCACGTTGAACGTTCCTTCAACCGAATTGAAAGTTACATTTCACACTCCTTCTGTGAAACATGAATAATCATCTAATTGTCTTCTACTCCTAACAATTATTCTACAAGCCTACCATTACACGAGTACTCGAATCATTCCTGCAATCATGTGACAATGGTGAGGAACAAATTCACATTAACGAATAGGTTAAGATTGTTTCCAAGTTAGCATTGCATTCTTTTCGAATAACACGAGAAAATAAAGGCCGATCCAGAAAAATGAGCAAACTATGGAACTATTTAATATTCCAAGGATGGATGTCGTACTTGATGGCTGCCGGTTTGCTTGTTTTCACAAGCGGCTTCCTACTTAATCGTGTGTCCAGGCCGGAGCGCTCAGAATGCAAGTACTGCGCCGACACCGGCAGCTGCGACGTCGAAGACCTCCTGCAAGATTTCGAAGCCGGAGCGACCACCTGCCTCGAAAGGAGAGCACGCGTCGTGTTGCTAATCGTGGACGCCTTGAAATACGAGTTCGCACACTGGTACAGCGATAACAGTTCCTCCTCGTCTTACTATCGCAACAAGCTACCGGTGATCCACGAGCTGCTGCAGAATCAGCCGAAGAACTCGCGCCTGTATAAGTTCATGGCGGACCCTCCGACAACGACCATGCAACGACTGAAAGGTCTCACCACCGGATCTCTGCCCACTTTCATCGACGTCGGATCCAATTTCGCGTCGGAAAAGATCGACGAAGACAACATCATCGACCAGAGCGTTCCCAACGGCATCATATTCATGGGCGACGACACGTGGACTAATCTATTCCCTGGAAAATTCAAGCGCCAATTCCCGTCGCCGTCCTTTAACGTCTGGGATCTCGACAGCGTCGACAAAGACGTTAGGTATCGTATATTCTTCGAAATGAAGAAGAAAGACTGGTCCCTTCTCATAGCGCACGTTCTCGGCATCGATCATTGCGGGCATAAACACGGCACTAATCATCCTGAGATGACCAGGAAATTGAACGATACGAACACACTTATAAAAGAGATCATCGAGTCTCTGGAAGAAGACACGATTCTCTTCGTCGTCGGTGATCACGGAATGACGGAGACCGGCGATCACGGGGGCGATAGTTTAAACGAAGTCGAAGCAGCTATGTTCGTCTATTCCATAGTTCCTCTCTTGAAATACAATTCAGTCCTTAATACCGTCAGTCAGATCGATCTTGTTCCTACATTGGCGTCGATTCTTGGAACGCCTATACCTTTCTCCAATCTGGGAGCCGTTATACTCGATTCGCTGCCGAGTTCGAGCAGAATTGGAAAATCGAAGGACGATTTATTATACTCTGTGCACTCGATGTGGAAGAATATCGCGCAGACGAAGAAGTACATAGACGTATATTCCACGGATAGCTATCTGTTCTCTAAAGACCAGCTGCAGAGTTTAGAAAATATGTACGATCATCTACACGAGCAGATTAAACGTGTAAATACTATCGAGGAGTTCGAATCGTTTATTAAGAACAGTAAGAACTATTTCAGGCTACTTAAAGACACTTGTTACGAAGTTTGGGTTCAGTTCGATTCCAGCCTAATGTCGAAGGGCCTACTTTTAATGTCTTGCACTCTGTTCTTCTTTTACTTATTTATCACAGGCATTCCAGAGAAACGTATGTCTAAGATATTCGAATCGTCATTCTTGCAGTGTTGTATTCTAGTTAACTTAATTACCGCGCTAGTAATCTTCTCCTTATTCTTCCTCGATATTCTAGACGAGTTTAAAAACACTACGTTCTTCGCTACCGGCGTAGTATCTATAGTATTATTAGTGGTACTGATCGCCAGGAACTGGGACGTAATATCGATGAGCTGGTACGACTTTCGGAGGATAAAAAAATTGACCTACGTCACCAGAGTGATACTTCTCCTAACAGTATGCAGCCTTTTCTCTAACAGTTACATCGTCGAGGAAGATAACGCGCTGTCCTTTTTACTCGTCACGCTTATCTGGCTGCTGATGTTCAATTTGAGAAAAGAGAGTTCGAACGAAACATTGGAGAGAAGAGCAAAGCCGTTTTTAAAAGCACCGGCGAAATCAAACCTGAAGACTGTGTTAATACTTATCGGCGTGATAGCATGCGTCGCTGTAAGACTGTCCCACTACTTCTGGCGTTGCCGGGAAGAACAGCAACAACGGATTTGCTCTTACTTTATAACCGGCAAAGCCGGCTCTATAACGTCGAACAATTTAGAACGCGTTCTACTCGCCATCACCCTCATCGTACTCGCACTTTACATTACGATAACAAGACTGTGGTTGCAAAACTGTGGGAACCTTTCCGGCTTCTCTCCCAGCGTTCTGGTAGGACAGTATTGCCCGGTCGTGATAGGTGTTTTCATGGGTTGTTACTGGGTCCTCCAGCGATTACCAAAATTCGTGAAAGTGAAGTTTGCCCTGTCCTGGCAAGTGAGTACGTTGCCTAACATGGTGTACGCGTTGAGCTTGTTCGCGATCTTTATTCTTTACTTCCGTCCGCTCAGCATATATCTACTGCCGAAGAAGAAAGAGTCGATTAATGTTTACCACGACGAGAACATAGTACCTCGATTGTTCGAGAAGATAAAAGAATCAATTTATCAGAAAAGGATACACACAGACGAGACGCCGGTTGTTTACGGATTAGGCACCGCCTATAGCGCTACGTTCATTTCGCTGAGCGTGTTCCTCACGCTGTTGTATTCTTTATTATTAGGAGATGTACTGTCGCCTAGTACTTTCCTGATGTTTATATCCTGCGCCTCTGTTCTGGGCTTGTCTGCGATAGAGCGATACAAGAATGCTAACAGTATATGTAAGTACATGTACGTAGCGGGTGTTAAGCCGGGAATCCACCGGGAAGCTGAGCTAAGCTACAGTCGCATCGGAAAATAAGTTGACACTCTTTAAAATCGCATAACTTTTTTAAAATTGGTCCAAACGACTGGAATTTTTTTTAGAAGCTAGCGGAATTAATTTTCTAGGTGACGTGTTTCGTCGTTTTGAAAAAAATGCACTTGCATATAGCATAGCATCGCGTAGCTTAGCTTCCCGGTGGATTCCCGGTTTTAGATAATTTAAATCACTTCGTATGTTAATAATATTATTTTTTAAACAGCTGAGCTTGTGGAAGTATCTACGCCTGCTCTAGTATGTTGGTTCCTGATAGCCGAGTACTTCTTTTATGGAACTGGGCATCAACCAACTTTCCCTACCATTCATTGGGAAGCTGCTTTCGTGGGGACGGGTGGACACTTTTATGGAAATTTACTACCAGCAATTTTAATAGGTATAACTGTATTTACTCTGATATTAGAACGACTACTGACGAGTGGTGTTCAACATTCACAGGAATAAATACATTTGGATCGCACATGATATTAGGCGCAACGCTGCCGTTACTGGTGATTGTACCATTTACTCTGTACCTTGTATTCCCAAAGTTAATTAAAGTGAAATTCCTGGAGGATGATATGAAGCGAGGGGAACTGCTTCTGTTCGAACAGGATTCTGTATTCCACACTGCGGTTTTCTCAGTCGCGGGAAAATATATTATGCTTCATGGAATTAGAGTAAGTTACTATCGGTTTCATTAATCCAAAATTATTACTACTTTACTATGAAATAATGAATACAAGATGATGGGACTGATTCACGTAAATAACACACGTTGCAGACTTTCGGCAGCATGCTCGCCGCAACGATTCACTGTCGACACTTGATGGTTTGGAAGATCTTCGCGCCGAAGTTAATATTCGAGGGCTTGGGGCTGTTAGTAACGTTAAGCAGCGTACTTGCGTCGTTTTACATGGTCTTCAGGATCGATCAACAAATGGAGCATCTTATATCCAGAGTGACGAAAGGCAGATGATAGTGATCCACTATTAACGGCGTGATGATACAATCACTAGTGAAGTACCAAAGTTTCGAGAAGTAACAGATAAATGCGCCGAACGGCTGGTTACTCGTAACTGTTCAGGAAATTTTTATTAAAGAAAAACAGACATCCAACGTCAACGCTTACCGATACTGCCGATGTTTCTAGAATTTTATATGACTTTATATAAAAGACAGTCAAACGCATTTAGCGCGACAAAATGAACAGAGGTCTTTGGAACACAAGAACGACGCGCTATTTCTTCGTCTCCTCGATGACCAAGCCGTGTTATCAATTCTGGTGCTTCCTAACACACTAACGCTACCCTGCGTGCAATGCATTGCTGATTAGAGACAAACAAAGCAACGCACTTGATGCAGGATTGCGTCCATGTGCGCTCGCGTCTGCTTGACTGATGCACGTACATTTAACTTCACGTTCGCCGTCGTTAAGCGAATTCGGACGGACGGGCGTCGCAACGTAGGTCTCTTTACTCATTTGTTGCATATGAAATTGTATATAGCATGTATTATAAATCCAATAGAGAATCTAATAAAAAGACATATTGTATACATTCCAGATTTCTAGATCTCGTGCCTTTACCGCGGATACGTGATCTTTCTCTTCTATATGTACTTTGCAAAACACTCTTTATTCAAAGAAGTTCTCGAGCATACATGTTATATATATTATATGTGAAAGTGATCGGCTCAAAGATAGAAATTTGTAATTACAAATCGAAGTATTCCTGCTGGATCAATAGCCTAGTGGTGATTGTGATGCCTGCGCCCCTGGTAATCGGATCTCAGATATTCCATCCAGTTCGCCCATTTGTTGATGTCCTCGTAGTCGCTGGTATCCTGCGACAAACGAACATGCTTCCGATTAGGGCTGGGACTACTCGAATAATTTAATATTCGAATATTCTACAAGTCTTCGAATGCTACGCGTAAACTTCGATTATTTGAGTGTCCGAATGTTATTATTCGAATACTATTCGAATATTTCAGTATTCTAATACTTAATACTCGAATATTTCAGTATTCTAATACTTAATACTCGAATATTTCAGTATTCGAATACTTAATACTCGAATATTTCAGTATTCGAATACATAATACTCGAATATTTCAGTATTCGAATACTTAATACTCGAATATTTCAGTATTCGAATACTTAATACTCGAATATTTCAGTATTCGAATACTTAATACTCGAATATTTCAGTATTCGAATACTTAATACTCGAATATTTCAGTATTCGAATACTTAATACTCGAATATTTCAGTATTCGAATACTTAATACTCGAATATTTCAGTATTCGAATACTTAATACTCGAATATTTCAGTATTCGAATACTTAATACTCGAATATTTCAGTATTCGAATACTTAATACTCGAATATTTCAGTATTCGAATACTTAATATTCAAATATTTCAGTATTCGAATACTTAAATATTCGAATTGTATTCGAATACTTAAATATTCGAATTGTATTCGAATACTTGGATATTCGAATTATAACTGAGCAACTGAAGTATTCGAATATCCAAATACCGAAAAATTCGGCAAATAGTCCCAGCCCCACTTTCGATATTCATGATACACCAACCACGCGCACCTAGTCTTTGTAATTATTAGTTTGATAGTCTGGCGCTAGCGTATTAGGCAATACAGGCATTTGTATCTGAAAACAAATCAAGCTATCATGTTGCGTAAAATCATTTACCACCTTCATTTGTTCTATAACGATAAGAATTCTATTTAACAAACTCGTCGTTGACGATTACGACTACCTTTCTTCGCAACCTTCATATTATCAATCACAAATGTATCGAGAACACTTTTAATTCACATATAAATACTTACGAATAACTTGATTCCTCCACCTTGGCGCTCAGGCGTAGATCCTCCACCTGCCTGTACGGACTCTATGGAACCAGCTGGCAAACTCTGGTATCCCTGGTGCATCTGCATCTTGACTCCACGCGTTTGTTGCTTCGGGGTGGATTTACTTTCATTATCTAGCAGCGACTCTGTATCACTGTCGACTTGTCGCTTTTCGGCAGCAGCTGCGTCTTGGGGATACGACACCCAGAACGATCCTGGCGTCTTTGGCAGTGTTCGAACTGCCTTAGGCCCAAACATATAAGGCCCCGACGGATAAGAAACCGGCATTTCATAATCGAGTGCATTTAACTTGCTTTTCAGAGCATCGAGGAGACTCATGTTGATAGGCATACTGCCAGTAGCAGAAAGAATATCGTTAGTCGTATACGGATAGTTAGCGTCAAATGTCCCCTGAGGAGCGCCAGCCGCAGTCATCTTAGCTTTCATTGCGTTCTGGACTGCCAAAGTAATGTTCTTCTGCAGACCCGTCAACATATCGAATACTTGGCTCAGGATTGCCATTTTCTGTTGAAATGGGAGCATCGCGTCAGCAGTCGGCTTCGGCCACATACCTGGCGCGAAGGGTTTAAGGGGCTTCTTCGGTAACATCGCTGCTGTGGACTTTTCATAAGCAATTAAATCGTTCATCGTTGTCACCATATTGCCCTTCAAATCACCCAGTTCAGACATTATGCTGTCGACGATCGTGTCTTTAGCAGCGTTGATCGACGACAAGTCTTCCACGGATCTTGCAACTTTTGCTTGCGCAGTTTCTTCATCGGATTCGATAGACCTCATCCAGTCACTTTTGGGCCCCACACTGTCGCTCACTGTTGCGGTCTGATTGAGTTTCAAACTGTCGAACAATTTGTCCAAGAAATCCGCTACCTTAGCGTTGTATTCGGTTGGACTGGGAATCATCGACGTTGGAAACCAGAAGTCCGGTGGTACAATTGTACTTTTTGGTACCGGAACCTCTGTCGATGTCGGCGATGGAGTAGTACTAGTAGCGAGATTCTTAAACAAGGTATCCAGGAAAGTAGATTTCTTCGCTATGAACATCGATGGGTCTACCATGGGTCCGAACGGTCCGAACATTCCTGGCATATACTGTTTCGGCGCAGTAGGACCTCCCATCTTCTGCATTAATAGATCGACTTCCTCTTCGGATTCTTCAGAAATTGGAGACAGGGTGGGATACGCAGGCGGAGGTCCCAAATCCTTCGTTCCTGGCATGCCAGTATCCATAATTGATCGAAGCTTCATTACGGCAGGATCCTCAGCGCTTCTTCTCTTACGAGAAAAATCACCTTGCATACTGTAGTCCGGTGCAGTATTCATATCAGAGAACTGAGCCATGGGCCCAAACTTAGGAGACATAGGACCGAAGGGTTTGGCGCCGAAAGGCGTGGCCCCGAAAGGCTTGGCACCGAAAGGCATGCCACCGAAGGGTCCAAAAGCTCCACGCTTATATAGACCGCTACCATCTTCTACGGTACTTTTACTCAAACTGTTCAACGGTTGTTCGCCATCAACTGTACTGTACAAACTTGGTCCGCTCATGGGGTACGGCATAAATGGTTTGAAGCCCATAGGGTAGACAGGTCCCACACCTCCGAACAAATTGCTCAGCATATCCGTCTTCTTCGAAACCATCATTTTGGGATCAACGAATTTAGGGAACATCGGAGACTTCGGCATGTATGGCACCGTTATAGTGTCCATTCCTGAGATTGGCGGTCCTAGAGCTCTCGAGTAAACTACAAATACAGTTTATACGTTTCAGACATTTATAAGTAAACGATGATAATATTTTAAACAGAACTATTTGGAGAAATTAGATATTTCATATTACCAGATTTGGCTCCATAGGCTGGCCATGTTGATCCAGCGGGAGTTTTAACAGCCGCACTGGCTGCTAAAACTATCAAACAAGAGGAGAACGAGAGAACTTTCGGTAGAAGCATCTTGCGGCTGGTTAATGGACTGCGTTCTGTCCCTGCTTTTATAGCAGCGGTCAGGCGATAATACTTGCAAAGCTTCTGAGAGCATTAGTATGGAACTAATAGCCTCATTAAAATAATCCAACGTGTACAGAAGGTGCACTTGTGTTTTATAATTAGCCAATATAATCTCTTCATACTGGATAGGAAAGCAATTTCCTTCTTATCCGTGTCATTGTACTTCACCACGCCTACAGCAGAATCCCTCACTTCGAATATTATTATCTTTCATATCAAAAATCAAAAACCACGCCTAGTATTTGACTTCCAGGCCGCGAACATCTAGGCAAGTGTCTAGATGTTACATTTTACAGAGATGGAGGAAAGTTTTATTTAAATATAATTTCGAATAACGAATAAAAGTAAAAAAAATATTCGCCATTTGTTCGTTAACCCGAGTTAGCTTGATTCAACACATGGCGAATAATTTTTTAACTTTTATTCGTTAGTGGAAATTTTATTTAAATAAAAATTTTGCCCATCTCTGACATTTTATCTTCACATTATTAAAGCGTCCGTGATTATTAAAAAGCACCTTTATGTACTCACAGCTCATTTTGATTTCACATCTTTTTTTATATTGCAATTATTATTATCTTCTATTTTTTGTGATTTATTTTATAATACTCTCTTCCGTCCTCGACTTTTTCGTGTACTTGGCGTAAATTTTTTACTTCTCCGAAGTTTTTTATGGACTCTTCATTACTCAAAAATCTGGCAATTCAAACAGGGAGTGAATTAATAACAAGAAATCTCTTACTTCTGTTCAAGTTTATTTATTCTACTACTTAACGTTATTACAACTGTTATGTTTATTTATTTTCCGAAGCGTTGCATTGCTACATTTTATATATCATCATCACGTTACTTAGGTTTAGGTTTAGGTTTATTTTTTACTTACAGTCTCGTCTCCACACTGCAAGATGGCATTCCAAGCATTTGCTCATCCAGCCCAACGAACAATCGTCTACCTTCTTATACATATCATTGCGAGCATATTAAATACATAAGTCCTTTCTCATACACTTATACTTTTATCATTCATCCTAGGTCACTTCCTATATCTCCTTTTACTATCCCTGTCATACCCATCCTTACTTATCATACTTATACTTTATTTAGCTCTATTCTAGTATTCTACTATCACATTGTCACATTATCACATTATTTGTCAGTCTTTATCTCCGCCGTCATGGTCCTTCCCCCATGTTTATCTTCCCTCCATCCATGCTATATGTCCGATTCCGTTTCTTCTTTTTCTTCTCCCTTCCGTTGCGTTTTAATATCATATCTCCTTTTTGATTTTGTGTAAGAAACCCACGATGATCCTTGCAACACATGGTTCCATTTCACTTATCATTTTCAGTACGTCGACTTCCTCTTCCACTCCTTTCTCTCCTAATAGTCTTTTTAAGGTCTCCCTTTCCTCTTCATATTTGCCGCATCTCCAAATCACATGATCCACGTCCTCCACTCCCTCTCCGCAGTCGCATTCCGGCGATTCGATTATATTTTTCCTATACAGTGACGCTGCCAAATTGTAATGGTTCGCTCTTATTCTATTTAATGTATTAATAGATTTTCTTTCCAATCTTTTTAATTTTTGGAACCACGGTTTTCTCTTCCCTAAATTATTATTCGTTATCTCGAAGTATTTTATGCCTTTATATTCTCCTTCCCCTCTCATTCCCCTAACCGACTCTCTCCATGCTTCTTCTTCCATACTTTTCATTACGTCCTCCATTGGAATCTTTACGTTATCTTCTGGTACTCCCTCTGTCGCCTCCTTCGCCTTCCTATCCGCTCTCTCATTCCCCTCGATACCTATATGAGCCGGTATCCATACTATCCCTAATCTTCCAGTTTCACTCCCCGTCTCCCGTAGGATTTGCCTCCTTGTTCCCTCCCTTTCCATCAGTTGTGTCTTTATTCCTCTCTCTCTCTTCGATCCTCTCTCTCCCTCCTCACTATTCTCAATGCCCATCATTGCACTCATGGAATCTGTAAATATAATCACATCCTTGTCATTATAATCCCGTATTGCTATCGTTACCGCTTCTTCTATAGCAATTATTTCCGTTGTGTAGATAGTTGCCATCTTGCATATACTGAAACCCCTCTCCACCCACTCCTCCTGATCGTTTTCTTTTATTATAATACCTATACCATTGGCTTCGGCTTCTTCTTTCTTAGATCCGTCCGTATATATTTCCACTGTCTCATCTCTCTTCATGTTCATTTTTTCTTTTATTTCGTTGATAAATGTTTTGCTATCTATACTTGTATCTTGTATACTCCTTCCGCTTACCCAATCCATAAGATTCCCAATACCTCCGATATCCTCCTCTCCCGTTCTCCCATAGTTTTGTCTCATTTCTCCCTCCATCTCATCCTCCCCCTCCATAAATTCCTCCATTCCTCTCGTATCTTTCCAAGCTTTCACCAATCCACTCTCTGTCTCATCCCCTTCGTCCGTGTCACTCCTTTCCTCCGCCAATTTCCTTACTGCTTCCAATACTTCGCTATTCGCCCTTCTTTTTTGCTTAATAATATATTTCCTTGTTATCATTCTTCCTCTGCTCTTCATATCCATAATTCCAGCCTCCACTGTCATGATGTTTGTAGGCGTTGACATTCTATATCCCATAGCCACTCTTATTCCAGCATTGTGTATTTTCTTGATTTTCTCTGCAATTTCCCCTTCCTTGTCATAATATACCTGTATTCCATATTCCATTACAGATCTTACTAATGCTTTATATAAGATTAACATTGTTTCGGGGTTAGCTCCTTTCTTAATGTGTCCAATATACCTCAACATATCCAACCTTTTTTTGGCTTTTTGTGTTATATTCTCTATGTGTTCCTTGTAGTTCAGTCTTTTGTCCATAGTTATCCCTAAGAATTTTGCACTATCTTGTTCGTATACTAATTTATCTTTAATGCTTATGTTTATTTTCATCCTATTCCTCCTGTTTCCCTTCTGCGTGAAGTTAACTAAGTTGGTTTTTTCTTCCGCTATGTCCAGTTTTAATTCCCTCAGGTTACCCATTATTGTTTCTATAGCTTCTGTGATATTCTTGGAGTTTATCTGCTTCGCATTACTAGTGGAGTATATCACTATATCATCCGCATATTGCAGTGTCCTTATTCTTTGTGTATTTAGATTCCTCGTAATATCCGCTGTATAGATGTTGTACAATATGGGACTGATTATGGCCCCCTGTGGTAATCCTTTACTTTGTTTACCCCTTACCGGGTCTTCGTGACTTCTTCTGCATATCATTTCTCTTCCTTTAATCCATTGTTCCACATACTTTCGTATTCTATTTGGGCATTCCTTTCGTTTTAGTGTATCTACTAGAATCTTATGATCCACATTGTCATATGCTGCTTTAATGTCTATAAATGCAGCCAGCGTTTCCCTTCTGCTTTCAAACCCTCTTTTAATGTCCGATGTGATTATTGCTAAGTTGTCTATTGTAGACCTACCCTTCCTGAAACCATTCTGGTTCTTGTCCATGATGTTATTCTCTTCCGCCCATTTCCTTATTCTGCCGTTTACTATTTTTTCCATTAATTTACCCATGCATGTTGTAAGTGCTATTGGTCTTATCGCCTTTTTATTGGGCTTATCCAGAAATATTATTGTTGCTCTCTTCCAATCCTTGGGAATTATCTGTTTTATCCATACTTCATTGTATAATTCCTTCAAAAGTTCCGCATGTTCTCTAGTGAGGTTCCTATACACATTGTAGTCTAGTCCATCTTCTCCCGGTGCTGAATTTGTATTGGCGGTTAATACCGCTATCCTTATTTCCTCCATACTTATCTCTTGATCCCATATACTTTCCTCTCCAGTATTCTCTTCATCTCCGTCCATTTCCTCCGATTCTTCTTCTTCCTCATCCTCTTTTCTCCTCTGAATAATTTTATCGATTTCTTTATTTTCCATTTCTCTCCTCTCTACCGTTGTAATACTATTTTTCGTGTTCCCTTCAAACCCTCTTTGTAATCTTTTTATTTTTTTCCATATTTCGCTTCCATTTGTTTGGTGATTTATTGAACTAGCCATTGTTACCCACGATTTATCCTTTTTAATTCTTATCATCTCCCTCATTTCTTCCTCTCTTTCCTTTAATTCCTCCCAATTTTCCCTATTGGGTTTCTTCACGAATTTAATAACCGCTGTTTTCCTCTTCCTCTTTCCCTCGTTGCATTCTTCATCCCACCATGGGTGTTTTCTCCTTCTGTTCAGCTCTCCTTCCTTCCTCAAACCCCCATTTTCCGTCCTTCCCAAATATTCCTCACCGTTCCCTTCCATCTCCCCATTGTTCTCGTTTCTCCTTCCATGCTTTACCCTCCTCTCTCCTCTTTTCTCCTTTTCCATTGATCCTTCTATTGCTTTTAAGATACTGTTTTTAATTATGTCACTCTTGTCCTGGACGTTCTCTGCACTCATAAATGTTTGTTTGGTTTCCTCCATATTATCCGATAGATGTTTTCTGAATTCATCCCACTTGATTTTATCTTTGTTGAATTTCTTTGTTGAAAACGTGTTTCTCTTCACTTCTTCGATTTGTTTGAATATGTTTACTCCTATCATTTGGTGGTCAGATCCCAATGTTTCTCCTTCTTCAATTACCTCCGAATCCTGGTATATGTCAAATGAGGCTATAATTAGATCTATATTCGACGGTCTATACTTTCCCGATCCTGTCCTAGATGTCGTTTGAGTATTTTTAACAAACATGTCAGCCTCCTCTATGGCTTCCGATAATTTTATACCATCTTGACAAGTCATTTCACAATTCCATTCCCTATTTCTCGCGTTAAAGTCCCCCATAATTATCGTTTCGACTCTGTCTCTTCTATTCTCAAACAACTTTCTCCATTCTCTACCGTTACATTGTATCTCTGGTTGTTTATATATCAATATAATGTCCATTTCTTTGTTGTCTACCCTTACCGTTATAGCTATACTCTCCGTTTTATTACGGATCCATTTTACATCGTCCCTGCGCCACATCGTTATACCATTTCTAACTAACAGACATAATCCTCCTCCTCTTTTATCTTTTCCCCTGTCCTTCCTCTGTATATTGAATCCGTTTACCCTGAATTCATCCCTTTCACTTAGCCACGTTTCCGTTATGCCCACTATATCGTATTCCTTCACTTTCTCTCTTATTTCATGTAATTTATTCCTGACGCTTCTTGCGTTCCACACAGCCACTCTACATTGTTTTTCGTCTCTATCCATGACTTAAGCTGTTATATTTTAATATTTATCTTACCCCTTCCCTATTTGTACTGGTTTCTATTATTACGTCTTTATTCTCAATGTCCTCTGGTATCTTTATCAAATTCTTATCCGTTGTGTTACTCTTTTCCACATTCATATCTATATCTTCTTCAGATTCTTCTTTTTCAGTTTGCCCGTCTTCCAACCATTCTTCCGTGCCGAAGCTTTCGTACTCCTCCCTGCTATCCACTTCGCCATCCTCCTCCGTAATATCCATGTTCTGTACTTGCATAATTTCTCCTTCCTGTCTTTCTTTCCTTCCATCACTCTCCGCTTCATTTTCCTTTAATTCTTCCCCCTTCCTCTTTTGTTCATGTTTATCATGTTTGTCCCTATTGTTTGGTTTCTCTTCCATTTTCTTTTCTTTTTCCTCCTCCCTCTTGTTTTTTCTTCTCTTACTTTTACTGTGTACTTCCGTATCATACACCGGGTGGTTATTCCCATTCCTTTCCTCTTCCTCTTCCATTCTTATTCTTGCGTCTCGTTCCTCTTTCTCTTTCCCTTTTTCCTTTAGTCTTTCCCCTATTTTTTCCAGTAAATCCTTTTCTTCTAGTAGTTTCATTATTTCTTCCAGCAGATCCTCTCCGCTCTGATTGTTAAGTTTGTTAATAACTTCCAAATTCATTCTACTACCTTTTTCCTCCTCCACTCTCCTTATCTCGTTTTCTTTCGCCTTATAACTGGTTAAGTATCTTCTTTGTGCCCCTTTCTGATACGGAACGGTCTCTTCTTCCTTAGCTAGGTTGATCGTTCTTGGTGTAAAATGTAACCTTTTTTCTTCCTCTTGTTCGTTTGTGATTCTTCCTCCCTTGTATGATTCTTGTCCTGCTTGACTGACTCTCGTATTCCTGTTTCTCGTCTCAACTACATTGCTACTGTGTCCCCATTTGAACTCTTCCGGTCTTCTATTATCGACTACTCTATTACCTCTCTCCTCTATTCTTGTATGATCATCGCTTGTCCCTTGTTCTTGACCCCCCCAATATACACTCTGTCCTTTATTGCGTCCCCATGTCTTTTTCATTTTGTCCAAATCACTGTCTATTGGTACTTCTAAATTTTCCCAGTAATCTATCTTTTTTTTCCTTCTTAACGTCGGGAAATCCCTATTCCATACATCTTCCCCGTTCACATCAAATACCCCCATGCTATTGTCTATGTACGCCCCATACGGGTCCTCTCTTCTTATCTGTTCCGTTGCCGCTTTATACGAAATGTTTTTATATGCCATAACTTTCTTAATGATCAACTCTCTCTGATATAGCGGGCACTCCCTTGCCACACTCCTATGCCCTTCCCCCCCACAGTTAACACATTTTGGTTTTTCCGTGCACCTTCCGTGATAAACTCCAGTGCAAATAAAACATCTTTTATCCTTAGCCCTACATCCTGTCTGGACATGGCCAAACCTTAAGCACTTATAGCATTGTTTTACCGATTCTATAAACGGTTCTACCCTCAACCACATGTGCCCAAATCCCATTTCTAGTTTTGTTGGCAAGGATTCCCCTTGCATTTTCAATAGTA
This sequence comes from Andrena bicolor, assembly GCA_960531205.1. Classification (NCBI taxonomy): domain Eukaryota; kingdom Metazoa; phylum Arthropoda; class Insecta; order Hymenoptera; family Andrenidae; genus Andrena; species Andrena bicolor. Next base: position 14,289,902 of record OY482665.1, read on the forward strand.
TCGAATTACTATCCTCCCAGGTCGCCTTCCCGTCCTTCATTCTTCGTTTCTTCAATCTTTCCAATGTGTAGACCCCCTGGCCTGGCCCGATCTCTTCATATAATTCTTCGATCGAGTCTACCCAGTCATGGATCACTCCTTTTCTAATTTTCCATCTGTTCGGAATGTATGCCCTATAGTTCTCCGGATTAAGTCTGCCTTTATCAAGAATGCTGTTTGCGTCCTGCTTTCTTTTATACGTAACCTCCACTTTGTTAAAACCCACCATTTTTAATCCCTGAAACTGTATTCCTTCCTTTACCAGCATCCTATATAGTTTGATCAAATTATTATTTTTCTTCGATGTGGTTTTATCCTTATTCAACTCTACCGTCACTAAATACTCGTTTCTCTTAGTATCCCAATCATACCTTTCCTTTGTTTCTTCCTCCCTCATGTTCACGTCATTTTTACTTATCTTTCTTACCTCTTTAACGCCATCTTTTCCTGCATCTCTCTTATCCTCTCTTTGTTCCTTATTTCCTTTTTGTATTTCCTTGTCCAGTTCTTTATCTATTTTCGCTACTTCTATATTTCTCTTGATTTCCTTATTACCCTCTTGGAATTCCTTTGTGTCTCTTAGTGTGGGCTTTAGTTTCCCGGTTGTGGTTATTACATCCTCCTGCGATGCCATTCCCTCCTCGTTCCGTGTGTCGTCACTACAGTCACTGTTCTCCTCCGTATCTTCCATTCTTCCCTCTTGTCGCGTATCCCTATTGGACCTCACATATTTTCCTTTATATTCTCTCCCTATCCCTCTTAACAGTTCCCATCTATTCTCTCCTATAAATCTTTTTCCCTGTATTTTCATGCTATTTCTTCCACTCATATTTTTGTTTTCCTGCCGTTCTTCTATGTTTCTCATATGATCGTTTTCCTTTTCTCTTTTCTCCTTCTTATCCATACTAATCCTTCCTTTATCCTCTTCTTCTTCCATTATCTTCCAGCATCTTTTCTTATTATCCTTTCCGTGTTCATGTATCACTCCGCCCAGTGGGCGGACTTCGTTGTCCAGACCACTGGGGTTATGTACCTCTATTTACCTTCCTTTCGTTTTTCCCTCCAGTTGTTCCTTCCCTCTTGTATTCTTGTTACACCCTCTTCTCTCACTACCCTTCCTTACTTTATTCAGACTTTCTCTGCTTCTTATATCCTCTATTCCAACAATTATTCCAACAATTATTACTACACTACTCACTATCGCGCCTCCATCTTTTCTATCATCACGTTACTTCTTTACCGAACATGAAAGGAGACCAATTTGTAATCCGATTTCAATCGACTTGCAAACGAACTTGCGAGAAACCCCGCTATTCGTTTGTCGACAATAATACATTGTGGCAGCTGTTTTGATTATTCGATAATTACCAATTAATTGTACTCAAGAATTTTGTTATACATCCGTGCTTATTAAGAAAGCTGTCACTTTATGAACATATGCCCATTTTGAAATGGAGATAAAAAAGTCTAGTGACTGTAAGTAGCAATTAATTTAAACTTACTTTATTGACAATTGCGATAAATTCTATTGTTTCAATACCAAACATTCACTTCATTCAACATTTTTGTTTGAACCAAGTCATTCAATCTGTTAAATACCCAAACTGATTATTGGCACATATTTGCACTGATCCTGTCGAGACAGAAAAATGATTGACGCTGGCTACGGATTTACTTAATTGATTCAACTTCTCGCAATTAACTTTCTACTTTAGTGGTTATGGAGAGTAAGGACACCATGGCAAATGCTCCTACGTTCAAAAACTTTCCTCTATCGAGGATTGTTTTGCAACAGACGTCGAAAAATACAAGCATTGTTAATACGATAAATCAGTTACTGAGTAGGTACCATCCCGACGATGGTGTAGGTGCATATAAACGCGTACTGGAAACTCTTCTTCTTTTATCGGAGAATTTCGATAGCAACACACAGCAGCAGCTAATTTCTGTAGTGCCGTTGCCAACAGGTGCCTCGAACGAAGCAATAAGAGACATAATTACTGGCTTAATTAGACCAGCCAACAACGCGACCATGTGCCAAAAGTATGATTTCTATTAAAATAATTCTCCACGCGCCATTACTGCGTAAAGATATTCGAATTTTCTTAAAGCGTCACTGTTCCCGGAGGAGAGCTCGGCGCAGAAGTTTCAAACGACAAGTCGAAGATCCATCTGTGCCAGAATGTTTTGGTCGACAGAGCTTCTCAGAATCTAGAACTGGATGAAAATGTAAAAGCTCCTTTAACTCGTAACGCAATGCTTCTACTTGCTTCTAAATTCGATTTTAACATATAAATTGTCATTCCCATTTGCACAGTTTGTGCCTTCGGTGCCTGAGGTATTCAGAGGCTTCCCTCCTAATGAAATCTCCATGATTCACAGTCACGTAAGGAATGTGAATTATGTGTACGATACGTTAGATTATAATATCCCCTGCGTAGAACCCTGTATTGATGTTAGACGAAACTTTCCACCGGACGTTGAGCAACAGGAAGAATTTATGAAACTTAAGTCGAATCTGAAATACAAATGGATCCACATGCCTCATCTTTTGTATAAGAAGAACACTTACCAAGCCTCGCCCAATTGCCAACGAGGTGCTCTCAAGTCGGTGGATGATAAATATCTTCAACTGCCCATTGATAAATTGAGTAATCAATGGAATACGACTAACATATCCCATACGCTACATCAGGTTCGTAAGAATTAGTTGTGTGATTATTCGAAGGGTTTCGTTGGTGATCGTAAATGAAAATGCTGAGAGTAATATTACAGGATAGCGCCTGCTTCAAAAAGAAATTATGCAAAGCTGAAGTGGCACCGAATAAGCAAGATACAACTGAGACTTCAAACTTGGACGCGACGAATAGGGGTCCCACTTTCTCGAACTCCGAAATGAACTACTGCGAACTTTTACGTAACGAGGATCAAGCTTTCAAAAAGCTTAATGCGAATGAAAATAAAATGCTTAATATGGAGAGACAGAAACGTTTGAATCAGGAATTGAAAGCTGAGCAACAAGCTATTCAGCGAGATATATACAAAATGGATGTTGTGTGTTTGAACGAAGGAATAGATTCGGTAAGAAACAGCCAGGTGACGAAAGAAGCTTTTTATTCGTGGCAATTATTTTGATCGTTTGTAACATTCCTCTTATTTATCATAGGTGCCGAAGGAAAGTAATTTCACGCTGGACAATTTCGTGGTTCACAGAAAGCTGAAAACAAGCTTACAGAATTTTTTAAAACGTGCGGAACAGGAAGTTTTGATTGGTAATGAAATTGATTCTACATATGTCCGTTGATCGTTAACTTATATTAACTTTATGTGTACAAATATTACAAACATTCGTTCTCTTTACGTATTCAGAATTCCCGAGATTGCCTGAAACCCAGCACGCAGGTTCTTCTACATCGAAATATTGGAAATTCGTAACTCAGAAGAACCTAGAAAACAAGAAACAATTAGATATTCCCATAAACAATACGAGCAGCGCTAAAGGGAGGAACACCTCGGAAACTATAAAGAACTTAATCGAGAAGAAAGCTTCGAGATCGTTGAACGTCTATCCAAAATCATCTGAATTGCAAGTGCTTCAAAAGAGTTTAAACATTGCTCTGGGTAAAGCGCAAACAGTGGAGTGTGAGAAAAAGGATAACATAGAAAATTTATTATACAAGTACCATTAAAATTGTTCCATAAATTTAATGTATTCAGTGCTTAACAGTTGAGTTAACAAAATTATTTACGTTCAGATCCGCAGTGAGGCAAATAGAACATAATAATGTGAATATCTTACAACAGACTGCTTCCGTTACCGAGTTGGCTACATTTAAAAAACATTATTACGATACATTGCTGAATATTCAGAAAGCTAAAGGTCTGTCGGGACTTCTCTCATTCTTCCTTTCGTATATATATATTTATTCTCTTAGAAACATGATGTTATACGTATATTGTTTTATAGTGGCAGTGGCAAATTCCTTGGCAATATCATCTGTAGAAAGTTCCACCAAATATGATCCGTATTACTCGAGTTGCTCGTACCAGCAGCAGCAATTGTTGCAACAGCACGGACAATTAACCGTGAACCCGCAATTTGCAGTGCATACTATGGCACAATCGGGATTATCAAACGTACACAATACTCCGTACACGTGGGTCAGATATAATAACTGGAGACAGCCAACAGTGAGACAATTAAGATTTCCGCAACAGGTGAGATACAATGAGGTGCTGAATATTATCTGAATATACAAATACACCCTAGCTAATCAATTACTTTTTAATTACTTTCTCTCCCTTAGTCCCCGTTTCAACATTCACGGAACAAAGAGTAAGTTCTCTATTTATACCTTTTCTAATGCAGCGCATTCTCTCTTGTTCTCCCTTCGTAACGTACCTTTTACATTAAGTGTTATAAATACTTCGTGTTTCCCTTCTGTTCTCTTGCCAAAAGGAATTCTGTATTACATTATGTAAAAACGGTGGATGTTGAATGTTTCGCGCAAGATAAAAATAAGCAAACGAAGCAGCGTGTACAACGTAAAAAATTAGAAGATATAGTTGGAAAATTGAAAGAGACAGAGAACGATAATAGAAATAATTAAAAGATTTTTCACTAACCTCTGCGAAGTTTTCAGTTCTTCGAAGCTTTAAATACATTCGTCTACGAGTAAACGTATTGTCTATGCGTGCCTGATTTTCGTACGAATGCTCGTGAAAGGGATAATTAAATGAAAGGTAGAGCTTGGCTGCGGAGAGATTCGCAGAGGATTACATTCGCTAAAGAAGAGTCGGTTATGGAATAATACAGATAGCGAAGGCTGTTGAATTAGGAGAGCACGTGTCGGGTAAAATTTCTCATTCTCCTATTTATCTTGCACCAGTCTCAACAGTTAATGGAAACATTGATACGTTTACACGTATACATATATATATATATCTTTTCTTTTCCTCTATTCATGTCTTTTGGCACTGGTAAAAGATAACAAATTTTCAGTGCTAGATTAATCTGCGAATAACTTTTGTAATTTCATTTGTATTTTCGGACGATTGCGCGACAATCTTTCTCTAATTGCACATTCGCAGCGTATCCTTACTGGCGCCAATGGAACCTTAATGCTTACGTTAACTAACAAATGTACACATGTCCCTTCGATTAACATAGAACAGAATTGCTTCTAAGTACTAACATTTCGTGGTATATTCATAATTAACATGTAACATCGTACGCGCTCGCGACTTTGTACAGTTTATGCTATACAACAGTCGTTCATTCGTTTAGCCTTAGGTGTACAAAATGACTTTTAAAAGAATAAACGACAATTGCTAACGTAGCTGTTATATGAATCATTGATCGTTATTGTCCAGAACAATCGTTCTGAAGTCCGACAAATTACCGATGCGTCCACGCGTCAAGCTTGCGCAAGCTTTGGTAATTCATCGAACCACATTCATCAACTCGCAATAATTTTTCCTCGCCTCAGGGAACATTCAATATACTATTCTCATAGTGGCTCTACGATAGAAACATTTGTTATATCTCATGTTTATTGTTAGTACCGACAGCATCGCTCTGAAACACAAAAGTGAGTTTATCCAAGAACGATGCTCTAGATACTAACATGCGTGTCTAGGTAGGTTTCGGAGTCAACCAATTTTGTAAGAATTCTTACGTTATTTGTTTAATATCATCCAATGAACAAGAAATTAGGCCAATGGATTCTCGCATCGCATAGCTCATATGTCTCTTTTGGATTGTCATTATTCAGCGTTGCGTTAGTTAATGAACAAGATTGATGTGCACGAGCAAGGATTCTTTACATTATTTGACTACACTGCGTCAGACATTTATTCCGCCTTAAATGCAGGTGGTACTCGCTGAACCCATTGTAATATAAATATTTCAATCTTATTAAAATTGTACGCCACATTGGAGAAACTGATGAAATTATTTTAAAAACTGTGTTTTCCAACACGATATTAAACTGAACTTTGATTAAAGAAATAAGTTGAACACGTTCAAGTTAAGAAACGAATGAAAGTGGGTTGCGTAATAAGTATTATTGTTTCGGTGTCTATGTGAAGTCAAAAGATAATGGTGATTCATTTTTGTGCGTTAAATGAGTGCCGCTATTTGTCAGCTTTTTTAACACGAATACGTGTTTACAAGTGAATTGGAATTCGATGATAGTCTGAAATAACATTAACGTATGTTAACTTATTTTATAATGCAAATACCTCCTCGCGTTTCAACATTTTTCTAACTCACACTATAACGTTTGAAATTCAAAATTTTAAGAGAGTGTAAAAAGAATTTTAAGAAAATTATACAGGCTGTATAATACAAGAATATATAATAGAAGAAGTAACTTGAAGTCAGAAGATTGGAAGGAAGAATAAGTGATAGATTTTATATAAATCACAAGAATTTTAATCATTTATCTGACGATCATTAACAGAATTCTCTTCCAATCGACATTACTTGTAAGATGTAAGAAAGAAATAGGTTCGTCAGGACATCTTCTTGTAAATATATTCACGCTTCGAGTCGAATATGCAATTGGTTCTCTAAATTTTATGCGGTATTCAGATTTTCAAAGGTCAAACCTAATTTCGTTCCTTGTTATTATTTGTGCTATGATTTGAAGTAGGGCTTGGACTATTCGAGTAATTTAATATTCGAATATTTTACACGTATTCGAATGCTACGAATAAACTTCGAATATTTGAGTATTCGAATATTTGCATATTCGAATATTTGAGTATTCGAATATTACTCGAATATTTGAATTCCGAATGTTATTATTCGAATATTTGAATTTCGAATGTTATTTTTCGAATATTTGAATATTCGAATGTTATTATTCGAATATTTAAGTATTCGAATACTACTCGAATATTTAAGTATTCGAATACTACTCGAATATTTAAGTATTCGAATACTACTCGAATATTTAAGTATTCGAATACTACTCGAATATTTAAGTATTCGAATACTACTCGAATATTTAAGTATTCGAATACTACTCGAATATTTAAGTATTCGAATACTACTCGAATATTTAAGTATTCGAATACTACTCGAATATTTAAGTATTCGAATACTACTCGAATATTTAAGTATTCGAATACTACTCGAATATTTAAGTATTCGAATACTACTCGAATATTTAAGTATTCGAATACTACTCGAATATTTAAGTATTCGAATACTACTCGAATATTTTGAGTGAGTTCGTGATTTATAATTCACACCATACTATTCGAATACTTAAATATTCGAATAGTATTCGAATACTGGGATATTCGAATAGTATTCGAATACTGGGATATTCGAATTATATTCGCCGAATAATTGAGCAACTAAAGTATTCGAATATTCGAATACCGAAAAATGCTACAAATAATCCCAGCCCTTATTTGAAGCGCCTCCATTTAAAAATCATAGAGAAATACATTGAGTGTTGCAGATCCACGTACTAAATATAAGTTCAACGATTCATTTGTCACGAGGTATTGCAGATCGTAGCGAGGTAAAGCCTCGGATACTAAGTTATTGAAAAGTAATAAAGTCATTTGATATACACGACACTCAAAGAGCGTTATATTTCTTCTGGCAGTGTCTGTACATATTTTTCTCGTCGTTTCGGTTAAACTCGCAAGCTAAATATCTTACACCACGTAACTGTTCCACGACACTTCTGTGAAATCTATTCGCACTCTCAAACATTTCTGCCAGCACGCCGGCATATACCATGTACAAGAAAAATTACATTTACCTCTTCGTTGTGTCCAAGTGAACCAAATTACAACATAGTCAATATTTGCCACAACGAAGCTACCGTAATATATACCCTCCTCCACTTTTTATATGATCCTATATGAACACGCACTTTTCCCTTATACTAATTAATTGATTAGACAACTAACTCGTTACACACGCCGACATTTAATTAGACGTCCGATGTGTGTGTATATATACTGTAATATCGTATCAAAAGACAAAGTAGCTGTTCCTTACGACCCTAATCAAGAATAGTTAACTTTTTTTTCTCGTCTTCCGTGTAATCATAGTGGTCTCGATACGATCAACAGAAAAAGAAACAGAGGTCCCAATATAATTCGCTCTGACTCCGTATACCAGTCGTCATACAATAGAAGAGGCTTTAGAGACCGATTGGCCAGAGAACGCAATCTTTCCGTAGCCCTCAAGATGAGTTGTACCTCTAACACGATATGTATGTACTAGAAATTAGTTTGTTATTCAATTTGGTGAATCAGTAAAGAGACAAGATTGTACAAGAATGCTGGACTAAAAATCGCTAAAGAACTTTCGTCGAAGTAAAGAATTAACGCAACACCACCGCCGGATACACTCCCCTAATCGTTCTCAAGTTGCGTACGATCATCGATAACAGTGCGTATATCTTTTACAAAAATAGAGACGGACTCCTCCCAAGTTATTCAATTGGATGTTCATCTAAAACTCAGACCATGAGAGATCATTTTCGAGGAATCCTAGTTCGAACTCATGAAACTCATTTCTAAGCCCGTCTCTGTGCAATGATAATATTATTTTAATGAGCACATTTCAGTATTGAAGAGCAATCGGCGTAACATAATCTAAAGTTCAAACGATCGTTCCATGCACACTAACTTACCATCCATTCGCTAGCCTTAAAGTAACACGGCATTTGATTCGAATCGTTGAAAGTAGCAAAGCAAAATTTACTAATCGCAATAAGTTTCTACTGTAAGGAGCTTATGTATGATTCAAATTAATTCGGTAAATTACGCTTCATCAATTACTCGTCGAGTCTCGAGACTTTATTGCACACGCTTTTAAATCATACATGGCTTTCGCAAATGCCTGCGGGTGAGGGAGCATGCATGGAACCAAAGTATGTTCGTATTAAAAAGAACGATTAGTAAAGAAACGTCTCAGTGTTACGTGCTAGTGGTCTTATACTTACAAACCATCCCATTAAAACTTACATAGATACATTATTCTGTATATAATTGGAATGAGACGACATCGTCTGTACGTCAAAGTCGGGCAGTCTGGTTTTATGGTGCAGAACGTCAAGACCCAAACAACTAAGGAGAGAAATCATCTTCTTGGCAGCATAATATACAAGGCAGCGATAACTTTATACAGGATCCCTAAACGTTCGGACACGACGGCTTTGCCCCCTGCGGAACTCGACCACAACGTGTAGCCCTGCTGATCGCGTCAGGCTTTACGCACAGAGGCAAGAGAGCATAGACACAGAAGATGATGAAATAGAGTCACGCGGGTTCTCCGTGGTCGCTGTGCATTGCTTTGACAGTGGTGCAGCTGTACAATACGAGATTTTGAAACACATCCGAGTCAGGCAAATTCGTTTGGAAATAACGGTATTATCTTCTTCATTAGAACGGCAAAGTATTGTTTCTGCGGTGTGGATAATGTAAAGAGAGAAGATAGTTTAGGGTGATATCGTGGAACTACCGTTTCCAGGGAAGCTTTAGTATTACGCGACTGTTCCCGAATGCCGTCCGCTGTAACGAGTCCGATGTAGTGATTCGTCTCCGAATTTGATCAGGCAAAGCCGTAAGGATCGATAGTTTTGCTAGAACAGGGTTGAACATCGTCGGGCGGTGGCTGCCACTGCCCGGACCACATGGCAGTGCGTGTCACTGTTATTTCCATCCCTTTGTCTATGCTCTTGCTGGACGAACATTCCATCTCCCAATGGAAACCGTTGTGTGTCACTTGCATCGAACTAGAGTCATTTACGCCGTAATAGTCCTGTGCGTTATTGTTCACTGGCAATTGTAAAGTTTTATTTCTAAGTTGCATAGAGCCACTGCCTCTGTGCTCGGCACTGGGCCAAGGCCTAGACTGCTCCACCGACTGCAGAGGCAACTTTCGCGGCACCCGCCTAGTTTTATTATCGTCTGTAATAGGGCCGCTGTCGGCTTTGGTGCTTATTAAATTCCCCTCGCCTGTTGAACTATTATCACCGTTTCTTCTCCGCCTTCTCCTCCTCCTCTCCACGTCAACGTCGTCTCTCTGAATCTCCTCGTTATCTTCGGAATGCAAGAAGTGCTGCCTCGCAGAAGCCCAATGATCTTTTCTACTAACGCCCTGCTTATACTTGGAGTGATTATCACTGTCGTGGTGGCCATTGTTCGTGTTCGAATCGCTGTCCGTATTATGCCTCTTCGATTGTTGATTTTTCCCGGCCCACGACGAGGGCCTCTTAGGGCTACGCTCTTTGAGAGTAACCTGCAAGAATTCAATTCAGCCTGTCAGCATCGATTACGAGTCCGCTTGTAAATAGGACTGGGACTAGTCGAATAATTTAATATTCGAATATTTTACAAGTATTCGAATGCTACGAATAAATTTCGAATATTTGAGTATTCGAATACTAATCTATTCGAATATTTGAGTATTCGAATACTGATCTATTCGAATATTTGAGTATTCGAATACTGATCTATTCGAATATTTGAGTATTCGAATACTGATCTATTCGAATATTTGAGTATTCGAATACTGATCTATTCGAATATTTGAGTATTCGAATACTGATCTATTCGAATATTTGAGTATTCGAATACTGATCTATTCGAATATTTGAGTATTCGAATACTGATCTATTCGAATATTTGAGTATTCGAATACTGATCTATTCGAATATTTGAGTATTCGAATACTGATCTATTCGAATATTTGAGTATTCGAATACTGATCTATTCGAATATTTGAGTATTCGAATACTGATCTATTCGAATATTTGAGTATTCGAATACTGATCTATTCAAATACTCAAATACACAAGTATTCGAATACTGATCTATTCGAATACTCAAATACACCAGTATTCGAATTATATTCACTAAATAACTGACCAACTGAAGCATTCGAATATTCGAATACCGAAAAATTCGACAAATAGTCCCAGCCCTACTCGTAAAGCGACGTAGAAACAGAGAAGCCGCTTACTCCGGAGGAGGAAGAATTGTCAACGGGTTTATAAAGCTGCGTTGGCGTATGATTTCGGCTGTCTGGACTCCTACAACTAGACCCGGTGCGACTGTGTATCCATGAAAGTAAGAACGCCAGAATAGCGCAGGACAGCCCGAGTGCTGCCGCAGCAGATAACTGCGAACGAGTGCGTTTTGGCACCCAACCTCCGCTGTGGTATTCCCATATCGAGCATGCTAACAGCGCGCTACTCAAGGCATAAGATACGCCTATACCAGTGAACACCCAAGCGTTCTATAAGAGTTGGATACTATCAAATATATCAGTCGAAGTACGAGATTACCAATAAACACACGACGTGGAACAGATCATCGGTTACTTACCACTCTAGCCCAATTGAAAGGGAAAACATAGACAATGTGTGAGATATCAAGGAAGAGGAGCAATGCGGTGACCAGAAAACAGAAAACAGCTACGAAGATCATGAAACGCAGCCGTCCGACTAAAGGCAACATAAACAAGCTGACCTTGGCAGTGCCTGAGCTGCACAACGTTGCCAAACACGCTGCGGACGATATCTGCACAAACAATTTCATTTAACGTCGTTCCAGAGCTTCGCCGACACAACATCGCAGAGCGTAACGTTACTTACGAGTAGTAACAATCTAAAAACGCCGATAGCTGTCTTGAGATGTCCCAGTACGTCGCAGTAAAGGACCAAATGACTCGCTCTAGGCCAGGCCAGAGCGTTAGGGGAAGAGCCATGGTGGTCACCATAGCCGTAATGACCGTGATAATTAGCGTGCGAGTCCCATGAGTGGACTGTCGAATGGACCCCTGGCGAATCCAGCTCCAAAGGTTGGGAGCTAATTTGCCCCCCTGTCCTACTGCCTGCTATTAATACAATATTGTACAATGTACACGTTCGTACGCCCCGGCTCCTCTAAGCATTCGATATTCGTCGGAAATATAATTTATATTAGCAATAAATATAACTAGTATTAGAAATAAAGTATATTAGCTCCTCGTTAAGCCTCCCCAAATGTTATACATTATATAAATTTGTTGATTTACAAGTTCGAGCGAATCTTTATCACCCGTGGCTTTTTATGTACGAGATCTACGGACTCTAATCTATTAACTATCTTTTATTTCATCATTATCATACCGATTTCAAAGTCCTGAATATCCTCAGGTCTGGAATATGCAGAGGCTGGTAATTCCAGGTCACGAATCTCTTCCAAGAGGAGCACCTCTATCTCGTCGGCTGCATACAAGTCCGAGACTGAGTGGAGATGATGCCGAGTCTCGCTCATTACTCAAGCACGCTCGATTGTTTACTCCTGCCTGCCTGCCGACGATCTTTCCTATTTGCTCTGCTATTAACCACCGTTCATTACTCATCGAGCCTAGTAATTGCTCCATTTGTTTGCCAGCCATTGTTTGCGCATACTGTGTGCCATCTCTATTCCTGCAGGCAATGTCACCCCTCCGCCTTCAGGCCACACCTATGGGGATTTATTTAACGTTGCGCAACAGCACGATACAATGGGCTCGACAGCCATGGATTTTGATACGGCGATCACAAAAGGATGGGGGATAAATGTCCAAATAAAAGTAACAAATAATTTTAAATAAAAGTAATTTATTCTACTAAATAACGACGACAACGAAATCACTAATAAAATAAATCGTGGTAAAACAGAGAATAAGACAATCACATAAAATTATTCATAACTATAGTCCAACGAAAAAGTTAGATACTAGACAAGTATAGAAAGCATAAATTATTAAATATATATATAACACAATCACGCGGTTCCTGTTTCACTTATTCGACGCACATTCGTTACACATTCTCGACTATTAAAAATGCTCTACGAAAGGTTGGATTCTCCCCTCATTCGTTCTCGATAAAATCGTGCCGTGAATGCTCGAGGATAATTGTTCTCGAGTGCAGCGTTATCCCGAGGTGCAAACATACGCAGACGTGAGCTAGATAAAAATTAAAGTGCTATCGATAGAAATATAGTGGCAGAAATGAAATATGACAATTAGTCGCGTAACGGATTACTTTCCAATCGGGCAAAGATTCGGCATAAACGGAACGAGGATCGCGAGCCGAAGTTATCAAATGAGATCCTCGGCTCTACTCGATACGTCGTTTAATACCGATCGCATAGAGTTCACGTGAGAGCGCGCAGAGCCGCGCTCCGTGGTTAGTCATGTTTTTCTAATAGTGTTCGTTAATTCCAAATCCACATGTGGTTGCATGTGGCATCTATCGGAATGTACAGAGTGCAACGGCCATTGGAAAACACGAATTCCGCGAAAGAACGACCGACACGTACCTCGGATTGATTTTGCTTGGGCACGAACGCGTAGATCACATTTTTTCGAGATTTTTCATAATATATTCGGCTGGCCCCCCTAAAGAATAGCCGCCATTGCCTTTTTGCTGTTTTTACTCATGATCCACGTCCGTCACGGCGAGCTAGGAACAACAGATGGGATAACTCCGTCTACTTTGCCAGCGGATTCGGATTCGCAGTGCTAGAGGGCTACGGGGAACATGTGGCGGTATTTACTTCCAAGTTCGACGCTAGGGGGTGGCTCAACCGATCTCGCTCTCGCTGGTTCTCACTTCTTTGCCGATTTATATACAGGGTGTTTTAAAACACTCGGGCACAACTTTAGAAAAGAATTAGGGGCAAAAATAGGGCCGGCGCGAGGTGAGTTTAGCGCGTTCCTCGAAAAAACTCATCTTGAATTTTGCGGATCCCTATGCATCGTCACGAATTTGAAAGTCGATTTTCTCGAAAATTAAGCGCAATAACAAAAAATTTTATTCCTTTTTCTGGACCTATTCACTTCTTATAAATCGAAAAGAAAGAGTAACTTTTTTCCATATCGCGCTTCATTTTCGAGAAAATCGACTTTGAAATTCTTGACGTTGCGTTTAGTTGCGTACAGGAAAACCTCACTTAATGAAAATCACGGGCGATTTGGGCATAAGTGGAATTCGCACACTATTCCCTCCACTTCATTTATTCGAGCGACCACCAATAAGCGAATACGATGCAAGCTCTGAAGTGGAGGGGATAGCGATCACCTTGTTTCGAGACAAATCGGTAACGACAACGAAGAAGTTTCGAATAAACATTTGTCCTGTTTGACGATTTCTAAATTAATAGACAGCTTCGTATTTCAATAATTCTACTAATAGTATGGAGCGACATAAAGTTTATCAATGGTATGGAGAATAACATTAATAAAGAATTTATTAAACACCCTGTATATCCTTGGTTATATTTCGATCTCCATTCCAGTGCGTTCATGAGAATCGCCCTTAAGGCGGAACTTTGGAAGTGACAAATTAACAATAGTAAACTTTGTGCGTACGAACTGTCACCCCGAGCTGTCAAGTTGACAGCGAAAGTATGTGTCAGTGTTCTTGCCAGTATTAAGACCGGAAAGTCTCCTCGAATTCATTTAAATGTACAATCATGTGTGTTAAAGAAATATGATATTCGTAAGCTACCCGTTCCACTGTAAATCACGTTTAGAAGTTGTTCAAGTTTGTTCTAGCTGTAAGCTTTAACCATAACTCGGATTTTACACCAGCGTCTTCCATCATGAACACATAGTAAGTGTTTTGAATTATCAAAGAATTGCCGTTATTCGGCGGAGCTTAATTCCGTCGAAATAACGAGCGCGATTTATGTAACGAACGATCGTTTATCGCTCGTAGCAGATAAGGTGTCCACCCACGCATTTAAAACACTATCTGTCATTACATATTCATGAATATCACCCGTGAAATCAGCGTTTCTAAGTTCGCCTTGGCACACTTTGCGATTTCCAGTAACAGAAACGGACCAGGTATATCGGGGAACGCTTTCGATTGCTGGGTTCAGAGGACCAACATGCACGATGATTCTGCGATCACGAAGATGCAACATCAGTTCTGGGTCACGAAGCAAGCTCTGTCGCGCAAGCTGGGGAAAAAGGAGGACGAGTGTATAATCGCGTCCGACGCCGAGCTGGACGCTAAGCTGGAATTGTTTCGTAGCATCCAAGAGTCCTGCACCTACCTGCAGAGAGTTATCGATAAATATCAAGAGAGATTATGCAGTAAGTTTGATTTACACAGACCTAGCGAGATAAGATTCGACTTCTGAAGGGAACGCGCTAGGAGTAACGAGAGAAACTACTTTGTAAAAATTTTACATAGACCTCGCGCAGGAGGAAAATGCGATGGGAAGGTTCCTTAAAGAAGCTGGCAAGCAGGATAAAACTAGAGCCGGGAAGATGATGGCAGCGGTTGGGAAATCGTTGTCTTATTCCGGCCAGCAGAGGCTGGCGCTGAGAGCTCCACTGGGTCGACTGTACCAGGAAGTGGAAACGTTCAGGCAGAGAGCCATCGAGGACACATTGCAGAATGTCCAGGCGATGGAAAAGGCTCGCACGGAGTACAGAGCGGCTCTGTCGTGGATGAAGAACGTCTCTCAGGAACTAGATCCTGATACGTCGAAGCAGCTGGAAAGATTTCGCAAAGTTCAAACGCGAGTCAGACAGTACGTATTGTATTCGTCGACTCTCAATTCTGAGGCAACCGAAACGCCTTTGTACTCATTACGCTTTCTCCATGCAGAGGGAAGATATCGTTCGATAACTTGGCCTTGGATTGCCTCCAAAAAGTAGACTTACTAGCAGCGGCAAGGTGCAATATGTTCAGCCACGCTTTAGTTTTATACCAGAGTACGCTTTTAAATTTCACCAAGAAGTCTGCGCAAGCATACTCCACAATAGCGAACAGTTTTAAAGGCTACCAACGGTATGATTTCACCGTCGTAAGGGAACTCGCCGAACCGTCGACTAAACTGGCCCAAGAGACTGGAGGCGACGACGATCCTGATGAGAAGAACAAGTAAGTTGCGAGCTGAAAGATGCCTTAAGGTGACTTTTGTGATTTTTTTTAGGAAAAAGTATACAATGTGTGGGTCTAAAACTTTTTGCACTTTATTCTGCTACAAATGTAGAGTATAAAAGAATTTTTTTATTTCATTCTTGCCCACTCCTGCCTCCGATATGCATTGAGTGCTGCATCGTTGTAAAAAAAACTGGCCTGGAAAAATATCTATTTTTAAGGCCGCCACACTGTTAATCCCTCTGAACTGGCTATAAAATCTGTGCCGTTTGGAATTTCGATCCAAAATTTGAACTGGGCCTTTTTGAGACGTTGTTGAATGGAAAATATGCAAAAAAAATCTATTTTTTTATTCGATCATTCTCGTAATAAAATTTACTCCGTTACAGATTTCCATTCTTCGACATGGACTACCACGATAGCGTAGAGGAAGCTGAGGAAGTGAAACCGGCCACAGAGAGCACGTTCGAAAATGACAAAGACGATGAGAAGCTACTGGACATCGAGTACGATTTAAAGGATATACTAGACCTGGAAGGATTAGATACCAATTCCAGTGGTTCGAAGAATGGAATAATACAATCCGACGCGGAGCGCAAAGACCTCAGTCAGCTTTTCGACAGCTTAGTCTTAGACAATAATGTCCCTCGTAACAGACGAGAAGGGGATGAGACGCAAGTAGACGAAAGCTTGGAGGAGCAAGAGTCTGGATTGAACATATTCGACAAGTCCGAAACAAACTTCAGCCTGTCCGATCTTTCCTCCTTTAAAGTACAAGACGAGGGGGAGCAATCACTGCAGACACTGACGTCTGAAAATATGGTCCTCTTAACCGACATTCTCAGTGACAAACAGAGCTCGACTAACGAGTGGGATGCGCTATCGAATGACACTTTTTTACCGCCGAACATTTTGAAACAGAGCCTGGGAGACGCGGCGCTCGGTGTCGGGCAGAAGAGCATGCCCGCTACTAACACAGACGACAAGGTAAGTAAAAATTAATATTTATTAATCGCCAAGCATTCAATTCATATCCTTTCATTATAATCCTAATGTTTCGGAAGAACAGCGGTTTATAAAAAAATAATCATTTCGAACGACGACGGTACTAACGAATCTTTCTATTGCTCGCTTGTTTCCATAGAAAAAGAATAAGACTGGGAAACAAAAGGGTAATTCCTGGCTGGACTTGTTTGCCGAACTTGATCCGTTGGCCAACAACCCGATGGAAAATCTTTCCAGCGATAGTAATGCGTCTGCTTAATCGTCTGAAGTGCTTACATGTGATTAGTTGCGATTCACGGCAACGCTCGGAGGAGGCGATAAAGTTTTATTTTTGTCAGAACAGGATAATACTTACAGCATTAACCCGTTTCCCATGTATTTACATCGATATCTCGCATTTATTAATTGCAATCGAACATTCCGGGGTTTGTTAGATTTTAATGGAGATAGTAAGAGACTATAAGAATCAAAAGAAGTATTTAAATTTCGTAAGTATCCTTTCGAGAGGCCACGTACCAAAGATGTAAAATTTAATAGTTTCTAATTGTGTGCTAGTCAAATACTTCGTTTAAATACATTTAAAAACATCATTCTTTCCCTCGATAATAAATAGTTATCAACTTTCCTACTTGCATTTATAATAAAATACGCTCACTGAGGTTTAAAAGTACATCATACAAATATTCGTAATTCGTCATTACTTCACGGCTCGAAACCGTCTCGATCGATTTCTTTAATACACCGTCGTTATATATATATATATAAATCGAACAATCCGTGTTTAGAAAGTTTGTAAAACAAATTATTATGCACTGCATACCCTTTTTTTTCTTAAACATACAGACACATTGCATACTGATTTCTCTTTTAAATAGAATAAATACAACATAAACAGATTACATCGTCAAGGATATCGTTTTTGTATCTTTTCTATATAAATATAAAACGCTTATGCATTAACAAAGTACAGGATCACAGTGTTAACACCAAAATATAATTGTATTTCAAGTATAAAAGAACTCTAAATCAAAACCTAATTTGCGTCGACAACGTTGTTTCAAGTTTAGGCATCATAGAATTGTGCTATGGCAGTTCTGACCCTGAAACGAAACAGACGTGCGTTTAAAAGAGGAAGCATCTCCGTGGAATTCTGTTCTACGAATCAAGCCTTAGTAAGCAATCATAATATCCAATAAGCTCGAAGAGTTCTCTTCGGAACGAAACGTTGCAGCTTCGTTCAAGCGCGTCATCGAGCACAGAAATAGAAGTGAAACGAAATAGAAGTATTTAAGTTAAGAAATTATTTCTTCGTACTTATCAAATAGCTGAAGATCCTTGCTATGACGTAATTGTTGTAAAATACGGTAAAAGCCTAATTCTCGTAAACGTGCTTGCCGCTGCGCAGCTCCAGGTTCCTCCCTCCAGACTAGGTTGCACACACAAAAGACTGCTGCGACTTGCAGCTTTACATTGCTATGCATCTGAGTGAATATAAAAGATTTATGAGCCCCCCGCTTCGACAATGTTGTCGCGTCGTAAGGCTACGTGTTGTATTATTCTAATAAACGAGGAGAAGTAAAACGCCGAGAACGCGTACGGAAGTATTCTCTCTTTTTTCTCTGTTACGCACCATGTAATCCATAAGTTTCTTAAGCACATCCTCGTTAGCCATAATGTGATCTTTCGCCCGATTCCCATCGGCCACGTTCGCTAAAATACAGAGAGCTTGCTCCTTCACGTCCGGCGGATGCCTCGGATCCTCCAGGACCAGTATAACCGCTTGCATAACGTGGGCGGCGTGCTCGCCCATTATGCGATCGATGTGCGCTTTCGTAGAGAGCAAGTTTCGCAGCAAGCCGAGCGTCTTCATTAACACGGGTATATCTTGGTCGGCCAGGAGGCAGAAGATCTGATCGGTCCCCAGGCACGATAATATCTGCAATTTCACTTGCTGCTCGGCTTGGAAAGCCACGTTCATCAGCGCCCAGATTCCGTTCAATCGCAACGCCGGCGTACACCGTTTAGTCAGCGAGCAGAGCAACTCTATACCGCCGGACTCGAGAATTGGTTCTTTGCTCGGACTAAATTCCAACAATAAGTTACACAAGGTACTCGAGGCAACAGTCAATAAATCAACTTCACTCTCGCCCCTACCTATACGATACAATCATATCGACCATTAATGACAGTAGATATTATTAGTAACTTGTTAACAATTACTAGGATAAATAGGTATTTCTTTCTTTTATCTCAAAATTGTATATCCCATGTTTCAAGACGGGTACAAGAGTGTTAGATATCCTCGAAAGTCTTTGGTGAGAATGGAGTCACTTTGAAGCTCGTCGCGCATTTTGACGAAGCGCCGCGAAGCGAAATTAATTAATTACTATTAATTTCTTCGATTCGCCAAAATGCGCGACGGCCTTAATCGAGGAGAATTCAAAGATAAAACAGTAATTCTTGTACAACCGCTAGATCTATGCGATATACATTTCTCAGGTCGGTATTAATGGTAAGTGTAGCCATATTTTTACCCTCCAGTCCTTTGTCTGCTCCGTGTAACAACTGCATGAGTGGTCTCCAAACGGCGTGATCTTGAAAGGTCGTTCGGAGTTGCTGAACGCTTCTGGAGAGCGAATGCAGACACCTGACTGCCGCCAGGCGCACGTGGGAACCCCCGGGATCCTGAAGTCCGGACACTACTTGCTCCATAAGGCTCTCGGTCTCGATAATACGTTTCCGAATGTCTTCGTCATTGGCGCCGAGGGAGGCGAACGCCCTGAACGCGGCCTGTCGCATGTCTTGCGTCAGCGTCGCGTCTTGCACCTGAAATTATTAACAATTTCAAGCGTACGAAGCAGACACACCAGAGGCCGTAATCGCACTTACGTGTGGGTGAGGTCGCAACAGTTCAGCGAGAGTGGGGATTAAATGGTTACTGATGGAAGCTAAACGCTGTAGCTCAGTGTTTACTTCGGTAAGGAAAGCCAGGGTCTCGGCTGCGGCTACTCTTTCGCGTGGCGGGCGATCTCGATGGCAGAGCCTTACCAAACAAGGTAAAGCACGGTATATAATTCTTGGATCTTTGTACAACAAGACTCCGGTTCTATGCATGTACGTAACGCATCTTGCAGCTTCGAGCTGAATTAAGGAGCTCTTGTCGCGACCCATTAATTGCCCTAACGCCACAGGCACGAGTCTACCTTGCATCGTATTACTGGTGGTCGCCGAAGCGACCATTACGCATACCCTATAATTCTTGTAGCACATATTCGCTAGACAAGCCAGAGCCGACAACTGCACGTCCGGTAACGGGGAGTCCAGTTGCATTGCTAACGTTTCAACCGCACCTCCTTTGGATAATGCGTTCTGCTCCTCTGTCGTCTAGCGAGAACAGAGACGGCGTTAAGCGTTACGTAACAGATCTACGCAGGGTTTAATCGTATCCTCACCTTGCAGGCTGTCGTCAGTATCGTCGCCACGCAAATCTGACAAGTAACGGATCGATTGGCCAGCGACACCAATCTCGGCACCAAGGCGGCATCTTGGTATATCGAGTGAACGGGAGCGGCGGGATGTTGAAATACTGTGCGTAAACAACGTAAGCAAGCTTCGTTTAACAAGTCAGATACTTTCGGCTTGCCTTCCGGCGGCGCGTCTGAGACGGGTGTGGATAACAAAACCTGAAAAAGCAACGGCACTACGCCGAGATCTATGAGCGCCAGCACATGCTGATCTGTTCCCTTGGCTAGGGAGCCCAAAGTCACGGCGGACTCGAGCCTTATGCGATCTCCGATCGTGCCCGATAGATCGCCGAGCAGCTGCAGCAAACGAGGTACTACGCCCTGAGCTATTACGGAGCCCTTCTGTCTGTTACTCCCAATGACAGAATTTTTTAGACATCTAGGGGAACAAATAGGAATCAAATGTGACGTAGGCGCAACGATGCCAAATGAGCGTGGATTGATAGAAAACGAAGCTGAGAATGTCAACGAATATTAAAGCCGTTTCGGGAACGTTGCCCGGTGAATGTCTCCGTTACACTGTGCTTCGCGATGATTTTCCTAATTAGTAACCTTTCGGCGAACGAATTTAGAGGTTAGGCGGGACTTCTACTCACATAATAGCTTCTAAGCATTTTTGTGGATCTGGCGAGTACAGCTCATCGATGTAACTTCTCGAGCTCTCAACATCCTGCGATATAATCAGGCCGTCATTTATCCGTTGGTATTTTACAATGGAAAGTGGGATGCGAATTTGATTGTCAAAAGCAGAAGAAAACCGGTAAAACGTTCGCCTTCTAAATCCTCTCCACTCACCATGAATGGCTGCATCACCGAGACCATAGTTCCCCTTTCACGTTTTTACATAAATATATTACAACGTTCACTAACAAATATCCTGAAACGATCCACCGACCACCACGAGGAATCGTTAAATTCAGTTTGTTTGTTACGTGAACGCTCACCGTTCCATTTGGCAGGATTTGCGTTCTGAAAACAGTTCTCACCAATTTCACGGTTACCACTGTTACGGAATTGTCTTGGCGATATCTAGTGAAAAATTTAGATTTTATACTTACTCCGGCGTGGGCGTGTTTTCGCGTCGAGGCGTGTCGATTGTGTGGATGGCTGGCCGGATTTTCATGGCGATATTTTCGAAAGCTGCGAAAGTATTGTTTGGGAGCTCCGAATGTTTATTTTGGAAACAATCCAAGCTCCGAGTCCGTTTTGTGTCGTTTCTGTGTTCGTTTTAAGTTTTAAAAAAAGAGATAGGTACTAGAATTAATATGTAAAAATTAATTAATTATTTAAATAAAAACCCAAGTGTATTGTAGTAAAAGTTTACTGTAAAACTAATCTTCAAGAGTTCATATTTTCTAAAGAAAAACTCTAAATGAAATGAAGAACTAAAATTTATATTTTATACGCATTTAATTTATTTTAGTTTTTTTTCATAAGCAGAGTACATTTTATTTTACTATATTTTTGGGTTTCATAAATACTTAAAAAACTGACGAATTTTAAAATAAGTGTGACTAATTTTTTTACTGTTTTATTTATGTTTTTTTTAAATTCGAAAACTGTTTTTTCGGAATACTGGAATACCAAAATCGATTTTTTCAAAAGTCGGTTTTTTATAAACCCTAACAGACAATATAAAAGTCCAAATTTACGTTTGAATTTTAAAATTTTCCCGCCATAAGCGATCGCCTTGCCCGACCGATTTGAAGGGCATTCAGAAGTGTTGAAGCTTTTTTCTTCCGCGTGCATGAAAGCAAATATTCAAATCTGGATATTCTTAATTATTTGTAAGATCAATCTTCAATATGAAGAAACGAGATATTTATTGTTATTCATTGTATAGAATATTCGCATTACAGTGGGCGAATTCCACTTGCGCCCAGTTTGAAGCCATTTTGAAAACGTTTCAAAGGCCGTGTTCCAATTCACGCATACTGCGCATAGACTGCATAGGATATGTCACGTATCCTATGCACTTCATGCGCACTATGCTGCATTATGCGTGAATCGGAACACGGCCAAATTTGACACCCGTGGTGTAAATAGTAACATTCGTGTTGCTATTGGTAAGCTTGAAATCTACTAATTGGCGCGTGTTGGCGCGCACTCGTTAAGAGAAACAGGCGAAGAACTTCGAATATCCGTGAGCTTGTATTTTTATAAATAATATTTATTCTACAAATTCAATTAACCATGATTATCGAATCGCTGGACGAATATTTGGAGACTGTAACCGGCTACATATTCGATAACGATAAAATCGTGAGTATTTTAAACCTCAAAGTTATACGATCTGTCACTGTTTCTTTCATTTCGATATTAATTTACGAAACCGCGTTTCTTAAATCTACAATTACTTAAAATGGCTTTAGGTAACGTACAAATGGTTGAGCAAAGAGTTGGAAGTCCATGTCAACATCGCGAAGCATATTTTATGGGAATTCTGGCGCAGATACAAGGACGAGAAAAGCTTCGACTGCGCCTTCTTATTAATGGGTCTTTTACACGACGGCGGTATGCGAGTGGAAGTTGTGAAAGAGAAAGACTTACTAACGGTAAAAGAAAAATTTACCAAGGTTCTATCGGAACACATTTACAGCCTCCAAAAAGTGCTGCCCGACATACAGCTACTCGGACTCGCAGAAAATGGAGATGTCAAATACAGCGCGATCAAGTGTATCGAGAATAACGAGCGCAGCGACGAGGAAATACATAAGTTACGATGGGGCGCCGCTTCGAGCGAAGTACAATCGGTCCCACAAGAAAAAGCAAAACCGAAACCTGAACCCGTTAAGGAACAGAACGAAAAGAGTCCAGAAAAGAAGCAGGCTGAAGGGAAGAAAACTACGCAGAAGAAGGGTTTCAATAATCTTTTTGGGAAAATGAGCAACAAGCAAAAAAGTCCATCGTCGTCTAATGCGGAGAAAATGGGAGTAAGCAGTAGCAGTCATGCGAAGCAAACATCGTCTGAGTCGTCGAAGAAGACTGTACAGAAAGGCGGACTCAGCAGTTTCTTGCAGCAAGGCAAAAATCTTGGAAAGACTGCGAATTCGGTGTCTCCAGAAGCAAAGAAAAGTACGGATTCCATAGCGAAGGAAAGTACGAGTTCCACGGAGAAGGAAAGTACGAGTTCGACGATGAAGGAAAGTTCGAGTTCCACGACGAAGGAAAGTACGGAGAAGAAAGTTACATTGGAAAAGAATAATAAGCAAAAGAAGAATACACGGGGGAAGAAGCGCACCCGAAGCAAGGAAGAGAAGGATGTCGTAAAGAAGCGAAAGCGCATTGCAATACTGAGTGATTCTAGCGATGGAGGATCGTCTGACGGAGAACAGGAAGAAGCGATGGAACTATCACCTTCCCCCGAACCTGTTTCTCCCGTGAAGGCACGCTCTCCTTCTCCGCCGAAAGTCAAGCTCGAAGGTGGAAAGCGTAAGGTTTTAAAGAAGGTAGATAAAACATTTCAAGAGGACGGTTTCTTCGTGACGAAGAAGGTGCATGTTTACGAGAGCTGTTCCGAGGATGAGCCAGAGGTTGTGGAGCAACCGAAGAAGCCTGTGACACCCGAGTCACGTCCAGAAACAAAAGGAAAGAAAAGCACTAAGCAAACGACTTTGATGAGTTTCTTTAAAAAATAGCATATCTTATCGTATTTTACAATTTAGAACATAAGTGCTCGGTAAAATATTGAAATCCGTCGATTTTAAAGTATCATAGCGTGTAAATATGAATAAAATTGGGTTTTATGAATGAGTTGTAAAGAACTTATCTTCAGGTTGGAGTTGTTAGCTCGATTCCGAGTATAAAGTAGATACCATGAAATAGATAGGTAGAATCACCTGCTAAACACAATTATCAGATATGTTATCAAGAGCAAACCTGTGCTGATGCTACGCCCTATATAGTGAGTAATAGCAACCACACAGTGATTGTCCAAGTACGAAGTATCTTTGACATGAATTAAATTACAACTCGTACGATGTTTCTTTACTTCCGTTTAATTGGATTTTGTTTCCTGTGCTTAGTTTCAACCTCGGTATGCGATATATGCTCAACATGTTCGTGTTCGACTACAAGTAAGAATAATCCTGTGAGCCCTGTTGGTAAGATTTAACTTTGAAATCAAATTTTTATTAAGTAGAGCCCTATTTAGGACGCTAGGAATAAGGTGATTCTTGGGAATTTTTTTCTATGAAACTGTTTAGCGGATCTTTTCCAAACTTTCAGGGTATTTTAGTTGACATTCAAACAGTAAAAATTAATTTTTACGTTACAAAGTGTTTGATGGAAATGGAGATATATGAAGATGTTTGTTAGGACTCGCACGCCGGAGTTGCAAATTGGCGATTGTAATTGTGCCCCATTTCTTCCCTGAAATAAAAAAACCAAGGATTTTCTTGTTACGAAATATCTTGGAGCAGAATCGTAACTTTTACTTGGAAGTCCCACCGATTTGTCAACTTTTAACTTTTTTTTCGTTTGGTAATTCCATCGGCAATGTAATTATACGAGAAATAAGAAAATCCTTGTTTTTTTTTTTATTTCAGGGAAGAAATTTGGGCCTCCAACATAATCGCAAATTTGAAACTCCGACGCGCGAGTTCCTACGAACGTGTTCAATTATCTCGAATTCTACCGAACACTTTGTAACGTAAAAATTAATTTTCATTGTTTGAATATGAACTAAAATACCCCGAAAGTTTAGAAAAGATCTGCCTAACAGTTTCTTAGAAAAAAATTCCCAAGAATCACCTTATTCCTAGTGTCTCAAATAGGACTCCCCCCTTAAAATCGTGTGTCGATTGCCTTCGAGAATTAGATATAAACATTCTGTAATTATATTACATATTCTATCTCAATTTAATTTCCATATTACAGTAAACGAGGGGCCAATAATCAACTGTCATGGAAAGCGTTTGGGAACAGACGACATGCTTAACTTTGATCTGTTGATGCTAGATGAACGTCAAGTATCGAACGCACTTATTCTGTCGAAGAATAACATAGTTAATCTATCTGGACCTCTGCTAAAAAAATTGAAACTCTTGAAGAGCTTAGATCTGTCTGAAAATCTAATGA
Source organism: Andrena bicolor (assembly GCA_960531205.1). Lineage (NCBI taxonomy): Eukaryota > Metazoa > Arthropoda > Insecta > Hymenoptera > Andrenidae > Andrena > Andrena bicolor. The sequence continues at coordinate 14,315,460 of OY482665.1, forward strand.
AAGAAATACATACAATGATATTTACAGATTTGAATAATCTTGAAGACTTAAATCTTTCCAAGAATCTATTAGCAACATTTGACGACTCGTTACTAGAAGTGCTCCCCGAACTATTGGCACTAAATCTTAGTAATAATCAAATTAGTGTGATCGAGCATAGAATAAGTAAATCCACAACAAAGATTAACTTCTTGGATCTCTCGCACAATAATCTTACCAGCCTGCCCAACATGTTCTTCGAATCATTATCGAATCTACAGTACTTGGACCTGTCGTTTAACAGAATTCATACTTTTCAAGATGATAGTTTGATGCGTCTAAATTCTTTGAAGACAGTTTACATACATAACAATCTTCTCGCTTCGTTGCGTATGCAGATATTCCCGAAATCTCTGAGCGAGCTGCATTCTGGGTATAATTCTATCGCTGAAATATTTTACGAACCATCTCTGATCAAAGTACTGAATATAGAGCACAACAGAATCTCTGAAATACATTCAAATGTAACAGCACTGGAGTACTTAGAGCGCTTGAATGTCAGTGGAAATGCGATATCAAACTTTCCAGACATCCTTCTTGAGAATTTGAAAACTTTGGACTTGTCTAATAACAAGTTACCTAATATTCCCGAAATAATATCTATTAAAAACTTTCCCTCATTGGTTCACCTTAACGTCAGCAAGAATCCTATTGAAAACTTGACGTTACGTTCTGAATTAATGTTGCACACATTCGTTGCGAGTAATATAAGTCTGTTGGAGACCATTGGCAAAGATACATTTGCGAAATTAAGAGCGCCGTCAAACGATTGCATTAATCTCACTGTATCTAATAACAGAAGATTATCCTCTGTTCACGAAGAAGCTTTGGAGCGCATGAATCTGTGCTCCGTAAGTATTATAATCTCACTTTGAAGTATAATATAAGAGGGAGTGAATAACACTTTTGTTTCTATTAGTTGGATCTGAGCAATAATCAAATTACCTATATATCGAAAAACGTAATTTTACGCAATGCTAGTTCTGCGACGTATAGCGTTAATCTGCAAGGAAATCCATTTAAGTGTAACTGTTCGTTGCAATGGATGTTAAGCGACTTGATGCCACAACTTTATACCAGGCAACCTGGGCTCTTAAATAACTTGAGGTGCGTATTTTTATAAAGTAATTAAAGAGACCATGTGGCAAACACTGTAAGTTCCAAAATTAATTTTTTTTTATCGAAAAACTAGCTTTACTACTCAACTTCGCACGAAACTTAGATTTTGATTTTATGAAATTTATTATTTTCCGGTCCTGTAAAACATATCCAAAAATCACAGCTGGGAACCTTTCCCTTGTAAGTTATTGTATACTTAAGCGTATTTAGCAATCAAAACAAACGAAATTTCGTAAATAATTTAAAGCCAGGGAAGTTTCTCCCCTCTCCTGAAAAATTTGATTTTTGGCACTTACAGTGTTTTCTACGAGGCTTGTTCAATTATTTAAAATTACTTTATCGTGTTTGAAAGTCCGAGGAAAGCACACCGGTTACCTTAACGTATTTTATTTTGTCCTCACAGGTGTGCTTGGCCTCCGCAGATATCAAAAATGAGAATGGTGCATTGGTATGGATGGAAGGAGCAAGTTTTCTGTATGAATACATCAGATTTTAGGGAAGAGCTTACGATAATCGTTTCTGGGGCATCGAATGACAGAGTAACACTGGACTCTAGCCCTGCTGCAATCATCATTTTAGGAGCAGCGGTAGGTGTATTAACAATTTTGATAATAGTAGGCTTCATTTGGACACAAAAGGTGTCTATGAGAAAGAGAAGAATGAACAGAAAGTTTTGAAACGCACCATTTCCTATCGTATAAATTTATTTGTCTTTCATTCTCTGTATAATTTAATGCTCTCCTTAATTTAAAGAATTAGATATTAAGAGCACTACATCTGTTTAAAAAAGAAATTGATTCTCAAATCACTGCTACGTAAAAACAGAATCGTGTTGTATTGCCTCCTGCGACGCTTCTGATGCAATTTACATAACATTCGTAGATTCTTAACAATTGAAATTAATTTATGAATTATGCCGTAAATTGGTTCCTTCGCGCTAATGCATACTTCAGGTATTGTTATCCACTCGGACACTTAACATCTCGTAATATTAAAACCATTCACACTAATCACACGCTTTCTAAAGTAATCGTAAAGACTGCAAATTTATTAACTAATTATAAAAATTTCACGAATAAAAGTATGTATTAAGGATACTCGAGAAGATATTGTTCCACACGTGTTTGAAGAACGCGAATAAATAAAGAGCTGTCTTTAATACCAACTTACCTACGAATATATACATGTACACATGCACGTATATTGTAACTTTACCAGAAAATTAAAATAAACACACACATGCATGCATAATTCTAATCCCACACATATAGATTAGCACTCCTGCAATTGTTTATACCTTCCAATAGGTAAAACAGCCGACTTTCGATGAAAGTTGTTAAATTAATACTATACAAACATGTTCCTGGCATCAAATTGATATCGAAGAGATTAGAGTTGGGCATTATTCAAATAGCTTTTATATTCGAATAATCTTCGAATAGATTTTATATTCGAATAATCTTCGAATAGATTTTATATTCTAATAATCTTCGAATAGATTTGATATTCGAATAATCTTCGAATAGAATTTATATTCGAATAATCTTCGAATAGAATTTATATTCGAATAATCTTCGAATAAAAATTTCGAATAATCTTCGAGTAAAATAAAATAATAATTTTTCAACGGAATAATGCCCAACTCTGGACGACATACTCGATTGGAAGGACTTGAGTTTTGATTCGAATGTTGGCGAGTTTTAGTCGTGCGCAGGCATCTTTACTAAATCTGAATTACGACAATTCGATGATCTCTGACATCGTCTCTTTTCGCAATATCATACGCACTAACCTAGCACATATTCTGATAAGATACTTCGATAGAAGATTGATCCCCGTTAATTACGAATTAACTTGTAACTGAATCACTGATCACAATAGAAATCGATGATATATGTACCCAGCTACAGCTAAACTAAGCGTTCCGCTCTTTAAAATATAATTTACCTAGTATTGAACAATATTTAAAATATAATTATCGCTTTGGACGTAAAATGAGCTTCGTAATTTGCGATTATATCTCATCTATGTGCCAGTGGCTAGGCATCACTTGAGCAGGAGGGCTCTCCCTCAACTCGTTTAAGAAATTACATATATTCTGATAGTACCCTGGCTGGCACCAGGTTTCGTTGTGGGTACCACCCACGACCGGAAGTATCTTCTTGCACGAACTCCTACAATTCTTATAAAGATCCTTCATCATCCGCGGTGGCACCAGCGTATCCGCCAGGCCGGAAATAAACAACGTAGGTACCATTATTGACCGCACTTTGAGAATGGACAGATACTGTGAACACAATGCGATTCAGTTAGACATTCATTCTTATCGCATCGACAAAAACTAAGGGGGTGACCTAGTTTGACTGCCCGGTTTTAATACAATTTATTTATCGAAAACTATAAATTTATACTGTATAGCGTTTTGCCTGCATATTCAGGTATATTTGAAGTGAAGCTCAGAGTTTTTTTGAGCATTTTTATTGAAAATTCACAGAGTTGTAGTCGATGGCGTAAGTCTCCATAAAAAAATTGTTTTTCGAGCGCACTCGTAGGGGCTATCTTCGTCTTCCAAAATTAAAAAAGGAAAGTTTATTTTTATCCTCAGAAGTGAGACTACAATCGATGCTTCAGTCATCCCACAAGAAAAAATTAATAAGATGACGGCTCTTGAAACCAAAACGGTTGATTTTTACAGAAAATTTTGACTATTTTTGCCTGAAAATATTGCTTAATTTTAACGAAAATGAAGCCGGAGGCACCGATCATAGTCCGGGAAACCACTGCGCCCGTCTTAAGAAATGTCGTTTTGAGAAAAACGCGTTTAAAGTTTCTACAGATAATAGAATTTCGCTGCAGTACCCTGCAGATACATTTCTGGAATCAAGAATAATAAATGCGGGAAAAAGAAACCGAATTTGTTGACCCATCAAACCAGGGTATCCCTTAAACGAAGAACAAACCACCTTACCTTATTTTTATATAGAAAAAGTGGTAGATACTGTAAAAACTTCAATCCAAAAAGCAACGCGGCCATATCAGGAATGCTGGTGAAAGTGTTTTCAAGAATAAGGCACCAAATTCTTTGAGAATTCTCTGGTTTCGTGGCTAAATTGATGGCAACAGCACCACCTACAACAAAAAAACAAGTAGATAATCCGCGAAACGTAATACGCGCGATCGATTCTTTAACGATCCCAGTAACTTCACGAACGCGTTACCTAACGATCTTCCGAACACGATGATTTCGTTAGTATTTATATCAGTCCTGCTAGATAAATAATCAATTCCAGCGCGAGCGTCCATGTACAAGCCCTCCTCGGACGGCGAGCCTTGCGACAATCCGTACCCTCTGTATTCCAGCATTAAAATATTGCATTGGATATTATGGTACAGCCCGACCGCGTTCTGAAGCCTAAAACCGATCTCGGAGTTCTTATCTCGAATCTCTATATAAAATCGTCCGCCGTTAACACTGACCTGTGCCCCATATTACCAGCATTGCCGTGAAGAAACAATAAGGTGGGTACCTTTTTTGCTCTGTCCTCTGGTTGAGAAATAAAGAACATGTGTAACATTGTACCGTCTCCTGATCTAGTATATATACTTTGATAAGGTAAGTTAAGTATTGAAGGTGCAGGAACATATACCCGAGAATTAGCTGGCCATTCTGGATGGTAAACGAGCTGATCTTCTCTGTGATACAGTATACCTGCAAGCGCAAACACGATATGCACAGCCCGATCATTAAAGCAACAGTTACTTGAGTAAGATCGATAAATTTACCTGTGGTAGCGAAACAAAGGAGGAAGAAAGCGGAGACTCCGCCGTACAACCAATACAAAAGAAAGCAGCCAAGTATATAAGTTCCGGAGAAAGCCCAACATTTCATAGCTATGCCTCCTAACATACGGATCGGCTTACTGCGAGCTAGTCGCACGCAGAACGACATCGTCGCTATGTAGTGCCTCCAAGTAATTGACTAACAATCATCTAGCGCGCTCCGGCATTCAGAAAATGCGTGCCGTTGTGCGCTCCAACTTGATCGTAATACCCCATCGAGCCAAGTGTCTCCGGTTATCGTTGGAAGCTTCGTAACCTAGAATATCTATCGAAATTCATTGTTTTAACACACTGTGCGGCTCGGAATGTTGTTTATCGATGGTATCATTGGATCGGTGCTTATGCGATAAGAACGAGATCGTTTTGATTTCGACGGAATCGGGAGGCATCGAGCGGAAAATGATATTGGAGCGATGTATATATCTGGATATAGGTTATATCAACAGAGTCTCGTTATCGCCGAGCGCGGGTCGAGAATAATTTCTCTCTCGTTCGAATAAATGACATACTCCATATTGCGGTTCGGGATGATGCTGTTATGCGAAGCGGGCTGAGAACGTGATCATAGTAACGTTCAAAGGACGGTTATCGGTGGGCTCATCACGTGTCATCGTGAATGTCCAATGCTACGTTCTGATCGCTGTTAGCCGATACCATATAACTAATACTACCTTGCATCTTCACCCTCGGCACTTGCTTCCACGCTCCGCGACGAGTTCCCTCGTTTCTACGGAATATTATCCGAAGTTTAACGGCCGTTTAGCAGCTGCGTGCGAATAATGGAGACGATATTAATTGAACCTCGGGACGGGACCGTGGTGTCATGTTTGACTGACCTTCTCCAAACGGGCGCCGACGAGGCACTCGATGACGGCGATACGTTTAAAGTTGGATTATCAGGTGACATGTCTCGGCTAAATATCGCTTCGATTTATCGCTTCCGAAACACAGATATTTCGATCAATTACCGATCAGATACATTACTACGTTCTAGCCTGAACAGGTACAGTTTAAACGAAAGCGGCACTGTGCGCCTAACCTAAACTTTTAGGTTATGAATGACGCAAAAATTTACGTAACTTGTGTATCGCAATCGTACCGATTTTCTTTTTGCTTCTATCGATCTTTAATTCCCAAACGCTATTTTTAAGACACGAATGTGTATAGTAATTTCAGATTTGTGTTACGGTTTTAATATCGATCGAAAGTTATGTATTTACGTTGAAGCTGTTTCGTTCTGAAAATTCAGAGTCATGTGTGTTGAAATGTATGTTTTTGTCAGGGGGTTCGGTGGTACAATTATTGGCACAGAGTTTACCTAATGTTACCACCGACTGGAGCAAATGGTACTTCTTTTTCTGCGACGAAAGGGTCGTGCCTTTCGATAGCAACGACTCGACCTATGGAGAATATAAAGCCAAATTGATCGGCAAAGTGCCGATAACCGAGGATCAGTTCGTAAAAATCGATCCCGATCTGTCTGGTAAAGCAACGACACCTTTGAATCTATCTCGTCTCTCTTTGGAAGTCTCGCTCGCGTAACTGATTACCCTGCTTATAGCGGAGGAGGCTGCGAAAGATTACATTAAGAAGATGTCTGTGTTCTTTCGTCCCGATCGTGTTCCACGTTTCGATGTGCTCCTCTTGGGACTGGGTCCGGACGGCCATACGTGTTCGCTCTTCCCTGGTCATAAAGTCTTGAACGAAACGAGCTTGTGGGTCTGCCCTATTAACGATTCTCCTAAGCCGCCTCTGTGCCGCATTACCCTCACTCTTCCCGTGATAAACAACGCGAGAATGTGCGTATTCGCCGCCGTCGGATCTAGCAAAGCTGACGTCGTCAAGGTATTGTCTTACTGGAGGTTCGGAGAATGATTTCGCTGGTCTGTGTTCTCATCGCCACTGTTTAACATCTCGCAGAGAATTTTACAAGACAAAGAGAGTTTGCCAGCCGCCCGCGTGCAACCGCAGAACGGAGAGTTATTCTGGATCCTAGACGAAGAGGCCGCAAAGTTCTTAGACGCAGCATAAACGTCTCCGTTAAAATTCACTAAGACATTCCACTTATCGATATCGTGTCCGGACGCTCAGCGAAATCTCCTGGGCTTACTATTTTGTATACGTATGTGCGTCTCACTTGAAGTAACGTCTAATAGATAAACTATCGACGGAAGAATTACTGGCAATTTATTGTTCAAGGATATTAGTCCGCTGGGACTTTAGATACCGTTCGAAACGTATTTAGGTACTTTTACGATGCATTTCGGTTCAATGATCTTCTGACACATTATTCTTTTATTTACATTTGTATACACTGAACAGATATATAATACAGCAAGATGAAAGTATTTTTGCGTTAATTCATTAATTCTTTATCGTTGTAACTACGCTAATTAAATCGTCTCGGCTAATAGATTTTTGAGGAACAACGAGCAGCTGAGAATGATACGAATAGACGATATTAATGAAATAGAACTTTACCACGTTCCTGAAGAATGTACAAGCATTTTATTGCGCGCCGATCGCATACCGATTCCTTGATCTGCTTTCTTCTCTGTAGATCTACGAGTGTAGTCTTATTTATCTTTATTTAAACGTGAATGTAGAAGATATAAAGATTTTACGTCCAATGTAATCTGCTTCTATTTTTTGTAACAACTTTTTAATAAATATTACGTTTGATATAACCGGATGCAGTGAAACACGTCGTCTATACGTTAGAAACTTCGCGATAGAAAATACATGTGTGTACAAGCGGAGTAATTGATTCTATTATAATGGGACAGCGTACGAAAACATATCCGTTTGAATAATAAAAGTGTCTATTTAATACTGTATTCAAATGGATGCGCCATGAAGTTGCGAGGCAACCAGCGAAGCGAGTAAAATTTTTCTGCACGGTCACTTTATTTTGCAAGAATAAATAGCATAGTCATCATTTGCATACAGGAGCAGACATTCTCGAGAATAATATAATAAACAATTATATATTTGTTTGGCAGATCATAAAAGGTATTCTTTGGTGACTTACATAAAACTGATAAATATAGATAAGGTAAATAGATATACAGGAAAAAGTGACTATATGCACATGGTTTTTTCTGTGTATATTCTTAAATGGAATTAATATTATCAATATATTTATATATATATAGTTTGAGGCAGGAATATCGTTTGTGACGTGCACTTGACGCGCACGTAATATCTGCCACCAGTCAGATTTCAACCAGTGTTCAACTACTTAGGAACCAAATTTCTTTCCTCTTTTGTTGTTGTTTTTTTTACAATAATTTATAAATTATGTTTATTCTTTACAAAAGTCTTATGTGTACATGAATGATGGAGCCATAGGAAAAAAAAAGAAGAACTAAAGAATTTCACCGGTTCGCATCGTTTTCTCAAATAATTGCTACGACGTGTCAATTTCGCTATTCGACATAATTAACCGTACAACGCCGCGGGACACTTTACTTTCGCGCGGCCACTAGGATAGTCTTTTACAGCTTTTTTTTTTCTTTTCGATTATTTACAAAACTCTGAAAAAGAAAACACACACCGCGGCTGTCCTGCAACTTAGAGCATAATCCAATGTTCGTTCAATTATCAGACACCTCCCCTGTACAATGTTACTTAAAACGTAAATGCTACGATTACCCAACACTGGGCCCCGTTCCTTTTGCGATTCGACTGCTCTCGCTACATCATATTTTCCCTAAGTAAAAAATGATGGAGAATGTGATAAGGTACCTTCTTTTTTGATTTTTAGAACGCGTGCCGCCGGGTTGTAGCCCCACGCTCGTCCAATCCGTCATTCGCCGGAGTTACTGTCCCTCATTGCCCATCACTCGTCGCTTACAATTACTCTCGCGATCGTTTCTTTTCGTGCTTTCATTTTTTTCTTTTTTTTTTTTGAAGAGAGAAGTGACCAACGACGGATACCGCACTATCTCGCGTGCGCACTCCTATAAAGCGTAACTGTACATATTTATAATATACACGGTGTACACGATCTGTCCGCGAGAATTCATTAGGCAGGGAATGAATTGTGTCGAGGACAAATCTGTGCAAAGTAAAACGTATCGAGGATACAATACCCGTTCGCGGAGCAAGTTCGTACTTTTTTTTTTGTTTTTAAACATAGAAACTATAAAAAGGATTGGTGAAACGTGCAGTTTTCAATTACAATTCATAGCATAACATCTTCACAACGGAGGATCTGTTTGTTATTACGAAAGCACGCGACCGGAAGATTCTTGCGACGCGAAATGAAAGAATTATTCATTTAATGGAAATCAAAGAAATGTTATGCACTGAATCACGTTTCGAATTTAGCTTATAACCATACATATCACAGTATCCATATAACCCGTCTCCCCCCCTCCCATTTTCATAACTCGTAACGTCGTCCTAGTGTATTGTTTTCTTCTACGTTTTTTTTTCTTTTTTTTAAATGAATACAATCGTTTACGTTTTGATAGAATTACGCCTCGTGTATATACTTCACTCGCTTTTAGAATACCTTGCAAACAGTTGTGAAGAGGACCGTTCCCCCTAATAATTACAACGACCCTTCTGCACCATTTTCGCCCCCGTAAACAGAAGAACAAAGGTTAAAGGGAAACTCTAGGTCATAATACTTCTTTTTCCAAAGATCTTTGTACTATCGTTTCTACTTTGAAATTAAGGATCTATACGTTCATTCTGCTTCATGGAAGAAAAATATGAATGTAAGTCGTAACACAGTGAGTAATAGAACTAAACCCATTAATACAGCGTATCGAACGCAGGGGCACGCGCAGAGTGTGTACGTGTCGAGCTCGCTAGAAGTTAATTCGAATCCCCTTTTTTTGCTGGCCGTTTCGTTACACGCAGCCTCTTACTCGAAAACTTTCGCAGACGTGCGTTAAATAGTGTACGACGGTAGTTACCGATGAATGCTTAAATAATTGAGGAAGCTTCGAGTTAACAATAAATAAGCGGTATTACGTTTAACAGGAGGCAGAGCATGCCAAATTCCTTACTTTACTAGCCGAACAGGCTGGTTCATATATAACTTAGGGTGTAATTAAAGAATAATTTAGTTAAATTAATATCACCTAATATAAATATTCATCACGTCATATTGACACCCAGTAAACCCCTGACATTCTCGTACACTATGTAACTGATCGATACAGCTGGAGCCACCTGGAAGACAAACCAAACAAAAGTAGTACAAGTTTCTAAACGAAGCACGTTTTAATTTTCAAATAATCAAAATGCTTCTGATTCTTTTCGTACCTTCAAAAAATTCGGGGTCAAGCCTCTGTATAAACCACGGACCCCTTCTTTCCTAATAATATCTTTGAAAACACCACTCATGGTGTTAGGAGACTTATCCGGCGATATATCAGCTTGCAATCTTGTTCTGACTAGCGCTAACGGGTATGAACACACTTGGCCGGCTGTGCTTGACGTTGTTCCACACAACAGCAGTATCCAGAACGGCGGTGGCTCGTTCTTGTCGTGTGTCCGCAAATACCTGTTCTTCAATGTCTACGGCAGAAGCATTGCTATTAGCATCGGAGTTGGCGTTCAGTTGTTCTTATAGTACAGGATCTATTCGCTAAGAGCTCGGGACCGACGGTGAGCGTTTAACGTAAAGGGGCACGATTCCGAGCGATAGTTCCAAGCGCCAGAAGTGGTGGGGAATGCGCCGAGCTCTTAAAGGGAGCTATAGGTCTAGAAATCGAGTTTTTTATTTCACTTTTCGAATATTCAACCTTTTAGGAATTCGCGTTTAAAAGGATTTTTTTAAATTCGTAAAATGCTCGTAGTTATAGGCATTTGATTAGCGGAAAATGCAACTTTCAAGGCATTTTTCTGGAAACAGTGTTCTTAAAATCGGTGGAATCTATATCTCGAAAAGTTATTATTAGATTCGACTGAAATTTTTTTATTTTGAAGAATATACTTCTGGCTTGTGGAGAAACCAGTAAGATTAAAAAAAAAAAAATGAAAATTTATAATTTTTAATGGCATTGGAACTTCAAGTGTCGTTATTTTCTAAAAAAATGTCATTTTTTGTAAATTTTATTGCAAAGTCCACGAACGAATTTCATGCCTTTTAATAATCCGTCATAGTTTTTTTTAGACCGGAACAGCCCCTTAACGTGTAGGCCAAACCGAGCTCTTAGCGAATAAATACTGTAACGTTACAGTGGTTCTTCCGCGTACTAACTTCGTATACAGCCAGATCGATACCAGCGTATGGAATTATCCCCATTAGATTGGGGACGTAGCCTCTGTAGAAGGACCTCAAACCAGCGGTCCTGTATATCTTCTTCGATGCATCTATCAAGCCGGCAAACTCCCCTGTTTTTCTAAGCGCGAACCTAGTTTTGAGTACCTGAAACAGATTTTCCGCGGTGTTTAACATAACGCAGCTAATTACCCCTGTGTTATTATTATCTGCCTCAGTTTCGTACCTCGAGTGGATATATGGCCGACTGACTGATCCCACCAGCCAAAGACCCCGCCATTAAACGTTCATAAAGTCCAAGCTCTCTAAGGTCGTCTCCCTTGATCGCTCTTTTAATTTGCTCGTAGGCCATGAATTTCAGGGCACTTTCCGGTCCGATCTTAAGTACGTTTATACCGTTCCCTCTCCAGAGACTAGTCGATCCGCCCTCGCGAAGCATGTACCTGAAGCAACTCATGATTTTGCAGTGTCGCGTTCCATGTACCTGAAAGTATGTTTCTTCTTCGTAAAGCAAACAAAGCATAAGTCAGCTGGTTCTGATTCTAACCATCCTAACAGTTTTGCGGTTGTCGTCCGATTGAAATGGAAATTAAACCCAAACGCGGATTCCGTTTTTTTTTAATAGAGAGTCGTGGAAGGGAGGGGGTAACGTCAATTTGTAATTGGTACCACAGTGGGCTGTTAACCCTCGGTCGGCGGTGCTGGAGGGGAACTTGGGAATTCGAAAAATTTTCTTCTGTACTATTTTAGGAAAGTATGGGTCGAAATTCACCCAGGTGTTAACTTTTATGCGATCACTCGAACCTTCAGTGGCGCACTCAGGATTTAATTTTGGGGGGAGTCGAGTTGAACGGATAAAAATATTTTTAGGAAAAATTTATTTAATTAAAATTCATTAGTGATTATAAAAATGTATTTAAAACATAACTCCTCTGGGTGCATCACTGCGAGGGTTAACACGCTCCGTGCCATTGTGGATTTTCAGATTTTTGGTGGGGCCATGAAAAATCATAAAATTAATCAATTTCTTCGTAATTTCAACTGTTTTTCTTCTACTCTCATTTCACTAGGAAATTTCAGGATAAACGTGTCCGTTAAATGAAAGCTTCACTTTTTAAACGAAATTGATAAGTAAAATTTAGGTCCCATAGCTGTTTCAGTTGTACTTCTAAGAATAAACTCGTTACTTTTTAACCAAATCCATTTTTAAAAAATCTGCTCAGACAGCTGCAATCGCCGTTTAAAAAAACACAACTTTGCAATTTAAACTTTCTTCCTATACCGAATGGTTTCCGAGATATTCAAGAGAAACTGTTTCCGCGCCCCAACTTTGAGTGTCCTTTTCACCTCTTCAACATGACCGATTGCCGGTAAGCAAATATACGCGTGGAATATTTTTGGCTACTCTACAAACCTGCAAAGTTGCGTCAAAATCGATGAATACGAGTTCGACATGCCCCCTTGTGACCTTTATACCTCACCCTCAATCAAAGAAGCAGCAAGCTGACATTTACAAACACAGTGATTTATATAAAAGCGTCATTGGTCAAGAGCGGGCAGTAAAAGTGTTCTGGACGTACAAATGACGTCATCGAAACGGCTATGAAACCTGTCGACTTCGTTTGAATAGTATATATTATACCACGCGAGTAGTAAAACAGTTTTCGTGTCGTTTCAGTCGATAATACCGATATATTGTTAAATAATTATAATTGATTATTATATCATTTAACTCCTACGTCCTTCGGTGCGCTGCCATCGGTCGCGTCCATCGCCGGCAATTGGTAATCCCAAGTTTACGCGAACAAGAACATCACCAAATTCTATTTCTATGTACATTTTTATAGCCTATTTCTTAGCTCGGAATGATGTTGTAAACCCACCTGCAGATAGACTTTGATCCGGTCCAAAGGCGCGGTACACGTGCGCGAGACGGCGCCCGCTACGCCACCGGACACCAAATGCCGCCACCACATTCCAGACACCATTTCACTAGTCGTGAAATCCTCGGGCACGCCGATGTCCTCCCCAATGTCCATATACTGGAAAAGAAAGCGGTAAACAACAGGGGTCATAGGGACAGCTCGAAGCCCTACGTAACACGTGACGAGGCCACGCGCGCGTATCGAAAAGAAACTTAAGAAACCATCGTCTCGCACGTGCAAGCGAGTGACGTAAAAAAAAAAGCGATTAAACGCCGACGAGTCATGCGTGACTAATAGTTGGTTAATAGTTAACCCTTTGCTCGTCATGTTCCGGGATTCCGATAGCTTAGCCTCTACGGATGACAGAGTTTCATGTACTTTCATTGTCACGTGCGCATTCGAAGGAATCTCCAAGGAATTCACGTGATAGATATACGTCGAGTATATACGGGGTGTCCCGTAACCGAGGGTATTGGTGGAAGAGTGATGATTCCACGTGACGAAATTAGTCGAAAATATGGAATTAAATTTTTTGATATCGCGCTTCCTTTTTTGGCGAAATTGAATTTGAACTTTGAATTTAGGCAAGTGCGCGTGCATTGAGGTTTTGGGTGCGTGAGGAGCATGCTTTTTCCTTAAGGCGCGTTCACATAAGGCGAATTAAATTTTTAGGCAAGTGGAGGTGAAAGAATCTCTGATTTGTTTGAAACTTGAAAGAAACTTGGAAACAGGGTAAATGTAATTCTATTTTTTTGTGCTGCGTAAAGGAAAATATATTAAATAAAGAAAGGTGCAAAAATATTAAAGGATATTTCCAGTGAAGTAAATAACAGGTTCACATTGGCAAAGTAGTTTCAAGGTACTTGAAGGCAAGTAACTTGACTAATGTGAACGAGGCTTTACTTCTGGGTCCTCGCTTACAATGGCGCCTAAAGCTGTACTTCAGTACATGCGCACCTGACCGAAGTTCGAGGTGAATTTTCTAAAACAGTGATTCCCAACCAACGGGTTGCAAAGTGTTTTCTGGGGAGCCGCCACTATATATATATTTTTTTTTTTTATCATTAAGCTAGAATTCTATTCTGAAATACCTATTTTTAACGTGTGTTCTTCACATTTTACTAAATTTACCATATTGTATATGGGGGTGGAGGGTTGCATGTTATTTGAATATTATAAAAGGGGATCGCAACTCAAAGAATGTTTGGAAACACTGTTCTAGTAAATTATAAGCGACTTACGAGAAAATTTGATTCCATATTTTCGACTTAATTTTGTACCTACACGACTGTGCCGTCGTTTTTGAGACACTCTTTATAGCATGTTCGTTGAAAGAATTCTCTTATCGAAAGTCTGCTAATTTTCATTCGGATGTCGGCTGAAGGGAAGGATTTAAAGTGTCATCCAAATAATACACGCTTCCCCAGCCTCTTATCTGTTCAGAGCCAGTGTTAACTGGTTATCCGCAGTCATGCTAAAATCACCATGGCTAACTACGGCTCGCTTGATCCGGTGGCCGTAAGTACCACGTGTCACAGATAATTCTTGAACTCCGATCAACTCTACTTTTCCAAGCTGCAGACTGTCCAGCCTCGCGATGTCTGATTTTCAAATGCTTTCAAAAATTTGCCGTTCCCAAACTTTTCCGCTCCCTCAAAGTTGCTCTCAAAAAATTTTCGTTCCCAAAATTTGTTACTCTCATCCATCCCCGTATTCGATTTATGTAGGCGCTGTCAGTGGCGCACTCAGGATTTAATCTTGAGGAGCAGCCGAGTTGAACGGGTAAAAATATTTTCAATGCAAATTTAATAAAATTCATGAGGTGATATTAAAAAAATTCATTTAAAAAATCCAGTTTTCTTTTCTTCTCACAAACACCTTGTTTGAAGGGTCCCAGTGCCCTTCGCCTGCCCCCCTTCTGGGTCCGCCACTGTACGCGGTAAAATCAATTCGATTTGTGTTCGAACTGAGAAAACTATTTTCAATGTAATTCAAATTCAACAGATTTCGACCGTTCTAACGTGTAGTTTAAATTCTTCTACACTTTTTCATAAGCCAGGCCCAGTGAACAGTTCTCATGATATGAAAAAGGTTTAGATATTTGTTCCGTATTTCATTTTGTTATTAAATATTTTTCTCAATAAAGAATGCAGTCTAAAAATATTTTATGTCTCAAAATATCGATGCATTGCTAGATTTTGAGATATGGGCCTGCAAGGCCCAACGTGTGCAATGGTGTAATTTTAATTTACATATCCATTGTAGCGTTAAGCGACGCTACTCGACCATATTTAGGAAATATTGTAGAACTGTTCGCGAGGCAGTCGACAAACATATAAACTGGGTCAGCTGTACACTCTGCTGATTTGATTTTGTCCGATCTAGCACTAATGCAGGGCAGAGAGTAACCCACTTAACATCCACTTTTGCGAACCTCTCGGTTTGCCATAACACCATATCCATAAAATATTTTAAAAGCAGATGGCAACCGCTTGAACTTGATCCACTTTCCAGTTTGCACTGCTAGTAATCCAAGGCTTATTGTTATCCAAGCGTCGAAAACAGTCTAATACCTAAATTGAGCATGGAATGATCGTCACGCAAAAGTTATGCAAATTCCGCGAACCAGAAACTGAAATGGAACTTTACTCTTCGCAACCAGACTGAACGAAACGTTTAAACGGAAGAAAAACCATTTAGCAAGCCGTTTCGTAGACTTGTTAATGGCGACGGTCGTCAATGGCGAGTAATTGCACTTATCACAGTTGCGCCTGAACATTATCGACGTGACGATAATCCCGTGATAAATATTACCTTTAACAAATTCTCGTGACGGAGAAAGAGGGAGAAGAGATACTTAGAGAAATATTCTGACTAGAAATTGTAAACACAATCGTTGACGCGGCGTGTGCCAAGTACGAGTACGAAGGAAAAAATAATTTAAGCATTATTTCCGTGTTCCAATATCGCCGACGCATCCTGTAATTAACATTGCGAGCAGGCAGAGAATGTAAAATAACGTTGCCAAAGGTGGACGAAAGAACGAGCGGAATATAATTAACAGAGTCGCGAGACAAAATCTAATTTACGAACTGCGATAATTTGTCGGATAACCAGCTGGTTATTCTATTAGCCGCTGAGTATCTTTCGATAACGGCGTTGCAATTCCGTTCGAAATCATTTGCTCATTATCACAATTTCCATTTCAAAGTTCAAATTCTCAGTCGGTAGAATTTGCTAATCTGGATTAGCAATCTTGATCATGAATTAAAAGGGAAACAAGTATAGCACATACCCTTTTGCAAGTTTGTAGCTTTATTCTATCATCTTTTAAGATTACAAAAAAATTTGTAAGTAAAAATAACCATTTATAGTTGAATAGAAGAGGGTCGTGAAGAGAGGGTCTCAAAAAATATCCTTTCAGATGTCAGACTCAGATTCTGATATCAGTAATTATTGTAGATAGTTATCTTAAACACAAAAGCCAAAAAGATTGCTAATCTGTAAACGCGTGGCTATCGTCTGAATGATCAAAATGGAAAAATATGGTAGAATACGGAAATGGCAACGTCTTAAAAAACTTTATCGATTTTAGGAGAAAACATTATAGTTTTGTTGACCGTAGAAATTCAATTTTAGAAATATTTGCAAAATTTTATAATTGCACGATAATGAAAAGTCCGCTGAGTATGTCTGATTTATTAGAAGTGGATTCTGGTTTCTTGGCAATCAGGTCTGGTATGCGGAAGGATATTGCTCTCTTCGCGAAGTTCCTATACTGCTATAAATGGATATTCTTACTTACAAAATTAATTTTACAGTCTTAAAAGTTGATAGAATAAAGCTACAAACTTGCAACAGGATACGAGCAATACTTGTTTCCTTTTCTAATTCCCGAAAAATTAAGTTCTTTTCAGCCGTCACACTAACAAGGAGAGTATTTTAGGTGTCCGCCTCCGATCATTTTGATTTTTTGATATGTTATAGAGGACCGAAAAATAAGAAATACGTGTTTTTTTTATTTTTCCCCGTTTTGATATTTGGGGGGTGAAAACTGCGTTCAAAGTTAGGGTTGAAAAATCATTTTTGTGGACTTTTTGAAAATCTGGTGAGTCAGTCATATTTCGCATTCAAAGACACAAAATTCGTCCATTGACACTATTCCCCTATCTCTAATAGTTCTCGAGATAATCCACAAAAATGATTTTTCAACCCTAACTTTGAACGCATTTTTCACCCCCCAAATATGAAAACTGGGAAAAATAAAAAAACACGTATTTCTTATTTTTCGGTCCTCTATAACATATCCAAAAATCAAAATGATCGGAGGCGGACACCTAAAATACTCTTCTTGTAAGTAGGAAAACTCTAGTACGAAACAGTTTCGCGTAACATTTCCATAGACCCATCTGTCTCCTGTTAAATTAACTGAATCTTGTACCACAAGTTGGATTTATTGTCAGATAATTTCCGCCTCGTCATATCGATTCAGTTCAGTTCACCATAATCGGTTATGTTTACAGAGACGTTACTGTAATATATTACATTGACACAGAACAATCTGTGTACGTTTCACACACGCGTGTCTGCTGTGTTTTCAGCGCGATTCCCCGAAAAGGTTGCACCTTCGAAGGAGCTTCGGCACTGTCAGGTTTCCCTGAATTAGATTTCGACCTTGTACTTCTTCGGATTGCACAAGCCGTTCTTATCTATGTTTTTATGCAAAGAGTAATCCAAAGGCAATTTCACGGTAAATAATCACGCGCGGACCGAAAGGGTGGGACCTTGATGTTTCGAAAGTTACGCGGCCAAATATCTATAGCACGGCCAACGTGGAGAAAATTATTTTTAAAATATAACTGTAATTATATAACGCCCCAAGTCACGACGACTAAGTGTCCGAATTGATAATTTCCGTCGGGCAACTCGAAATTTCTAAGAAAGCACACGACGCGTTTCAAGGTAGGCGATAAAAAATAGCGATTGTCCCAAGGCGAGACCAAGTCGACGTTCGCGAAATACACGTCACTAGAACGTAAGTAATGGGCCTTGTGAACCCTTGGACGGCGGATACAGGGTCCCTTCTGACCCACCCAACACTATTTACGTCACTCGTCACTTATTACCGCCACTGCTATAAGAAAACAAAGAATACACACTATAACTGTTCCAACATCCACTGTGGAAGCTTATTTCCTAATAAGTATCTACGAACAAAATTTCGTTGTGGGTGAAAAAATGGACCCCCCTGTATGAGCTGCCCAAGGGTCAAGTGGAGGAAGGAAGCAAGTGTGCCATTGGAAGCCTTTTCTCGCTCTTGAAATCGTTTCGTTGGTTAGAGAACGCAAACGACGGGAGGATCGGACAAAAATGACGGTCACGGATACTCAACTTTAATATGGAACATGAGGACGAAATCAGCGTCGACGTCCACCATGTCCATTGAGAAGCCAAAAGTCAAATAAATTCGCGGCGCCCAGCGGTTCGGTTAATGTCGAATAACCGCGAGGGACGACTGAAAAGAGCGGACACGCGTGCAGCTTTCTGCGGTTATGTCGGGCCGCGAGCCAAAAAAAACTATTTGGTGTCTGGCCCAGCCGCTGTCTCTGTCTGAATCGGCAATATTTCGCTTCCAATGTGGATATACTACGGTCACGAGACTAGCAGACGGTATTTCGACACCGGCCGGGCGCGGGGAGGGGGAGAGAGCGCCGAGAAGCGCTCGGGAATTCTGTCCTCGGGAGCATTCATTCTTATGCAGGATCGGGCAGCACGGTGCACTTGACTCTGACCAAAGTTCAGCCCCACTTCGCGTAGGAACGCGAGTAACGACAATGGTGGTCGAGCGTGTGGGATACACGCGTGAAAGTTGAACGATTGCGGGGAATACGAGACTTTGACCGTTTCTCGACGTGCTTCCAAGTCCAAGTGGCAGTTTAGCTGTCGTCAACTTGGAGAGAGAGAAAGCGATCGACACTCGGGGCTATTGTAAATTATAAATTAAGCCTTTTCGGGATTTGCGTCGGGGCCAGATAAGGGGAGGCTTTAACACTTAAGGGATATAGTCAGAGATGTGGAAAATTTTTATTTAAATAAAATTTGGAATAACGAATAAAAGTTAAAAAATTATTCGTCATAAAGTTACCTCGGATTAACGAATGAATGACGAATTATTTTTCAACTTTTTTTGTTATTCGAAATTTTATTTAAATAAAAAATTTGTCCATCTCTGGATATAGCGAGGTCGTAAAGTTTATAGGGTTGCAGGTTTCGAAACACGCGGTCTGGAAACCTAATTCTGACCTCCCCAAAAATGCCGAACCTCTTATTCCGAAAGCTCAAAGCTGTAAACTTTACGACCTCGCTACATTCCATCTAGGTACATACTATAGATATTTGTAAGCGTGTCGTTAACGACGACTTATCGCTGCTTCGACGACTTAATTTTCTGCGTTTCTTTTGTTCTTACACAGTGCAGTACGCATTTATGCAAATTCCATAATTTCCGATTGTCTTTCTCCCGTGGTATTTTTAGTCAAATTTGTTGCGCAAACTTTTTATCATAGGGGTTTAAGAAAGGATTTTTATAGATAATTGCAGGCTAATCGGGGCAGGAAATAAAGCCGATTATAATGATATACCGATAAGATTAGTGACTAACGGATATCAAGGAGAAGCGTTGAGGTATTCAAAGTCCCGCCAACTCGTGACCGTGATTTTCTCGTATCACGAGCAATCTGTGTAAAATGTTTTATCAGCAGACGATGTGTACTTATCATGCTGGGTCTTTCTGGACCCAAGCTACCGAGTGTAATAGTAATAAGGGAAACTTGAGATATCGAAAACATGATTTTTGTACTCGAAGAAAAAAAAACACCGTAAACGAATATAGTAAGAGAATTAATACGCGTCGAAATTGACCCACGCGTCGACTTCTACGCGATCACATAAGCCGTCCGCCGTCCGAGGGTTAAATCGTTCTTTATTCGCCTTTTTCCTCTTTCATTTATTTGTACCACAAGGTACAACACGACCAAACTGCGATAAGGCGAATACAGAGAATAACAGGAATGTTTGAAACAATCCGTCACTCGCCGCAAAACACAAACGCGAATAACGACGGCTAGAAATTACGGGGAAATCGATATCGCAAGTTGAGTGTCAGATAACAATCGTCCGGTCACCGTCTACGTACACCATACTTCGCAGCGAAGTATAGGGCGCGCGTTAAGAATATAGCCTAATTCCTCTTTATCCAATAGTTTCCGTAAGCTTTCTAAGAATTCTCAATTTAAAAAAAAAATTAAATTAAAAATGTATCAGTTATCGTTGTTTCCTCGCTGAGGTAGTTAAAGGAAATGTTAAAACTCGTGTTTTTGCATGTCGGTTTAATTAACTCAATACTACGAAGCTTGAAGTGTTCTGTTGGCATCACTGGCTCCTTCCGAGAACCCTCCAATCGATGGGATATAAATTTTAATACACAATTCTGTCTGATGGGAACAATTTTAGTTTTATCACCGTTCGCAGTTTAGACTTCGTTTCGACCACTGCGGGACGTTTAATATTTCTCGGGATTTCCTTTACGGCGAAGCGTAAAAAATGCATTAGACTGTTAATCTTCGAGTACGAATCCCATGACGCTTACTCGCGACGCTGCTTACGTATGCACGAGTATTATGCAATTCCGTTGATATAACGCGATACTCGCGCCTAAGCGCCTTCTGACATAATCTCATTAATTTGATAATAAAAAAGAAGCTTCCAGTAGACGTCATGACTGACGAAAATCGGATATTTCGATAATTCGCTACCGAAATTATTCTTAAAAGATTCGTGAATTAACAGGTGAAGCTTATATAGGTTCCTGGTGATAAAGGCATAAATATTTTTGCCTTTGAATAACTGCGAACCCACAACCATAAATCAACTGAATTTTTATCGCCACATTTTACTTCTACGAGGACCAGAATTATTATTCCGATCGGAAATATTATTCCACAACAAGAAATAAAAAAAAGACTGAGGAGCAAACGATTTTATCATCAATTCGAACTGATGTTTTTCCAAAAATGTAAAACAACAGTCTTTAGTGGTCGCTTAATAAATTTAATTATTCCGATCCCAAAATCTGGATCTCCATAATTTCTCATCCGGTTACGTTCACTGCTTTACCATCAATTATCTTCCGTCGGTACGTCAGGGAGAGTGATTTTCAACGGGATTACAAAAAATCCTTTCCACTTTCAAATGACTCAATGCTGCTTCATTAATCTTTCGCAACAGCGAATTCCACTGTCGGAATTCTATAAGTGCTCTCAATATCGTGTACTTGAACGCTACCAACATACCCGTGCAAAATTCCCGCCGCGGTGACAGAGACGCGCGTGCAGAACAATCTCGAACGAAACGGAGAAGGGAAAGGATTTACATTCGCGATGAATCATCGTTTTACTCGGCACGATAAAGCCCTGCTCCGTCACGGTGTACCCCTACCCGACGCTGAAACGCGATTCATGAAATTACAAGCTACTTTACGAAAGCTACTCTACACGCCGACATTTCCGAGGAATTCCTCCGAGATCCGCGGGAAAGAATTCCGAAGCACGTGCTCGTCGTAGCAGCTGTCATTTCACGCCGGTTCACCAACTGTGAATTCCTGCCGTTCGACGGTTCGCGAAACGAAAAATACCATGGCCACGTGCCTCGATAAGAGTTACTAGGGACCTCTTGGACCGGTGCCTCATTTCGCGAGGCAATGAAACTCAATGGATTGATAATTATACTTTCGATAGGAGGCTATTTATTTGGCACTTCCAAGAATATATTCCATTATCAAGGCTCGATTAAAATTCGTCAGAATTTCGCAACGGCGATAAATCGCGAAAGAAAGGAACGGGGGAACGGCCACCCGTGGACTTTCGCTTTCTCCTTCCCGTCTGCCACGTGATACTTTTTACCGGACCTTCCTCATAACCTATACTCGTCGACCGCCTGCCCGAAATCCACGCTCGCGCAGAGATCCCCCTATAGCTCAGCGTTACAATGCAGTTCGAACAGCGTATCTATTAAAACCACTGTCAATTCTCTAGCCGATCTACGAGGACGCCTGAGGTTTATCCGTCGGTTGCCCCCGTGGCTGCCTGGCGGGGACTATATTTGAAGTTCGCGAGAGGTTAAGCCGCGGTGAAATTCTTAGCCGCGTTTGGACTCGTTACCTCTTTCAGTGACCATAGATAGCTACGACTGCTATTGCACAGAAAGAGAGAGAGACACTCACCCGTTGCAGGAGTTCATGATAGCCTTGAAGGAATTCCTCGCAAACTTGACAGGTAGACGGGATGCCCTCGTGCTTCAGTAATCCCGGTTTTTTTAGCGTGTACATTCCTTTGGGAGGTTCACTGAGCGAGGCTTTTCCGCGTGAATAAGGCCGGGCAGGTTGAACGGAACTCGATCCGCGTTCTCGCGAACTATCCTTCGAGTGTGATCGCGCGCGGGGGGGGTGCGCGCGTACGGAGCGACGGGAGGCGGGAGGATAGATGAAAACTGCTCGGCGGAACCGTGGCTACAGGAATCGAAGAAAACGAGCCTCGCGACGAGCCAGCGATTTGAGAGCTCGGAGTCCGATCTCAAGACTGAAGAGCGCGAGGAAACAGCAGGGGGAACCGACGAAACGAAGATATCGCGCTCGTCTATCCGGGGAAGCCCCCACCATATCCCCCTTTGCAACGTCTATACTCTACGTCATTCTTGCGCGTATATAGCGCGTGCCTTCGGAACAGCGTACCTGTTGGCTTTGGTTTTTCGTACTCTATTAGACGATCGATTATCGCCACCATTAACTCCGCTTATCGGCTCAACAATCCATTCGACTCTTAACGAGCGCAATCGTGCTAAACTGTATATCTCGATAATTAGAGACTGAAAAAATAGCGGCGGCTCATTCCACCCGTTAACGCAATTAACGGAATAATCTCCGACTGGTTTTACTACTTTTATGCACTATAATTATATAATACAATCTGTAACGACTGGATGCTGGGCGGACGTTGAGATTTAGGTCGAAGGTGCTTATATCGGCCGCACAGAAGGACGCGAGATCGCGCGGCCTCTTTCCACGTGAAAGTTAACTATTCCGGTACGAAAAATCGAATGCCATAGCGAGCAAACGGTAGCGGCGGCTGCGAGCTTCTGTGACGAATATATGTGCGTGACCAAGAGACGCGGATTGGATATAGGTGAAACTTTTTTCACCCTGCGTTGGGATAACGAATTCATTCCGCGTGCATTACGCACGCGAGCCACGCACGCCAGACTGAAACCGTTCCAGGCGTAGCAGCACAGCCGCATTACGGAAATACACGCGGGAATAATGAAATGCGTCATCGTTCGCGGAAACTGATACCAGACTAGGCCTTAGACGCGTTTTACTTTCCGCGTAATTTCGAATAGAAGCTCGCGATTTTTAGAAAATATCCTCGGTTATCCTTGCTTCTATATTAAAAGTGGTAATTTTGTGAAGCTTTGGTGATATATATTTGGGAGAAGAAATTTGGTTGAGAATTTTTATTTCATTAAATTTTAAACGCCAGTTGAATATCTGACTAGATTTAACCAGTAATCGACGAAAGCATAATTGGGAATTTCGATATTGGTGCGATTAGAAGAGTGGCAGTGAACTTTCGGTGCCTGGCGGCGGCCATGTTGGTAGGCCCAGGGCTCGGGGACACGTGGTACAGCACTACCGTGCTCTGTGCCCAGCAGACGATGACCTCACACAGGCACGCGCGCGCGCTCGCTCGCGCGCGGCTGACGAAACGTTGCGAGATATTTCGCCACCCCGAGAAAGCCCGCCGTTTGCGATTAAGTTTAAACTACAAGATGTTGAAAGATCGGTAGATCCACAAAACGATCGATTATCAACAGTCACTATCATCGAACTATTGAATACCATCCAAAACGCTTCATTGTGTCCTTTACTGCCTCATTAAGTAAATTATAATCGTCTGGCGTCCCTTATGCATATGTATAACTACGTAAATGCACAGCCATACATATATTTCCATAATTCGCGTTTTATTAATGGCTCGAGTCGCGCCGCAGCGCGACTAAAGTAAATAGTTATTCCGTTAGATACGAAATTACAAAGAAGTCGATGGACAATCATCGTGCAATTTCTTCTTCCTCTTTGTTATTATCCTGTACCTGCATAACCGTAAAAATCGCACCGACGAGTTTCCCCCTATTATCATATTCAGTGCCAAAGTGCCATGCGCCGAGTATTTCCCTATCCTCTCGCTACACGTAAGTATTCCAACTAGTGGTGGAGAACTATCGATGGTACTTGCGATAGTTATCGATGGTTCTCACTATCGAAAACTATCGATGGCTTATTTTCGCTATCGATAATTATCGGTATTGAAAATCGTATGAAAAATAATAACAGCTGAAATTCAGAATCCCAAATTTAATTTGTAATATTATTACAAATTTCGATAGTTCCCCACCACTAATTTCCAACTTTACTAACTCCGAGGAAACATGAATCGCGTAAACTGATTTACGTGCTCTAAATTGGAAAGTTCTGTGGCAAAAGAGAGTTGATGGAATCGAAGGGAGGTGTGCTTACATTTAAAATAGTCTTTCAGGCTCGCGTTTTGAATATGGAATCGTTTCACAGAGACGGTTTCAATGGTTCTCTTTTTAGTGGTCGAATTAAGTAGTCCCGAATCTACAGTAGGCTTAAACTCACTCTCGTCGCAAGTAGTAGGCTCACGGTTATCGGTATGTGATGCGATAGGTGCATACGATAGCAATTAAAAGAATCGAGGTTACATCGGATGAATATCACTCGATTCGAAACCCTTTTATTCACTACGCGAAGGTACACGGGTCGTGTAGATAAAAAAAAGAGGGGGGAGGGGGAGAAACTCGGAGGGCGCATGCGCGGAGGGACGGTAAGGCGCATGCGCGCCGGGATCGAGTCGGACGCGGCGTGGAAAGGCGCTGGGAACAGCTGGGAGATTATCAAGGTCATTCGGAATGACAGCAGCGCGTCACACCTCCAGTCGAGCCCTCCACGTCGACGAATCAGAGGCCTCGGACCAACTCGATCGTCACTCGACACACGCAAAACTACACCCACGAGTTCATCGTACAATAGTTTTATAGCGGAGAGAGACGCCACGATCCAATCGCGCTACTACGCTTGTGCCCCGATAATGAGGGGCGAACAGTGTAGCGCTACTTTTTTTCCTCGTTAAGTTCCAACCATTCGATTAACAATTACTATTACCTCATATCCGTGATTTGGGAGATGAGGAAACTTTTAATAACCATTGGTGGGGAGAACTTCGAATAATATCGGGGGATTTTTGTAAAATAGCGAACGTAATTAAAATTTCTCGAACGAAATGGGAGATAGAAATGTTCCAGACATTTCAATATTGATGTTATAATAATATTATATAATATTTAATATTGTAATAATATTTAATACTATAATAATATTTAATATTGTAATAATATTTAATATTGTAATAATATTTAATACTATAATAATATTTAATATTGTAATAATATTTAATATTGTAATAATATTTAATATTGTAATAATATTTAATATTGTAATAATATTTAATATTGCAATAATATTTAATACTATAATAATATTTAATATTGTAATAATATTTAATATTGTAATAATATTTAATACTATAATAATATTTAATATTGTAATAATATTTAATATTGTAATAATATTTAATACTATAATAATATTTAATATTATAAATAATATTATATAATATTTAATATTAATTTAGCGATTTTCTCTATTTTTTCTCCACAGAGTTAGCTCGACTTTTGAAAGATTAATATACCCGATTAGTTCCCAACATAATTACACTATCAAGACTGTTTAATCGGTGAACTCACGTTTGTATGGTGCCAGTACTCGATGAGGCCCAGCAGATCGGAGCTCGGGGCGTAGAGCAGAAAGTCCCGCCACTCGTTGAAACTTATGGTCAGACTTCCGTCCTTGTCCATTCTAGAAAATCGATAGGAAAATCAGGCTTCCGCCTTCCCCGCCCACGCAGGCCTCGCTCGCGCCTGAAAACCTTACCGTTGTAACAATTTCTTCGCCTCCGCGTAGTCCATTTTTATTCCCAGCTCCTCGAAGGCCCTTATCAGCTCCTCCAAATCGATTCGTCCTGCGATAACGAAATCGTATTACGGTACACGCCAGGCGGCGAACAGTGGTGCTGATTTTTTTTTTTTTTTTTCTACCGAACGAACAAATAGCAATAACGGTGACATCAACGGACACAGGTTGCGCGACTTGAGTTGACAATGATAATCGAGTCTCGTGGTTGTTAAGTAAACTCGAGATACACATCTGTACACAGAGTACGTGTCCATAAAGCACCGCCGATTTTGCGCTGTCCCTGTTTGCTTACGTATGACTCGCGATTCATCAAAACCCCCGGGTTGACCTTGAACTTTTTCCAATCGCGACGTGCGTGATGCTTTTTGATATGCGTTTAGTCACCGATAAAAAGTCCAGACCAATGATGTCACAGCGTGACCCTGAAGTGGCCTTAAGCGCTGGGAACGTCATTATCTATTGCTACTGTACGGTGACGTGTGTCGGATAATGGGTGTTGGAGATGCACAGCTGAAGATGACGCGATTCTTATCGAAATTTTCTGTTTTAAGGCCAGGGCCATTGCAAGTTCACTGTTGCGCATCATAAAATCTGCTTTTTCAATCTTGGCAAAAATATATTTGACGCTCTGACATTGAAACTTTTGAAGCGAACATACGTTCACTGTAGATTTTTTTTTCTCGAATTTCTTAACTATTTTTGTTACTTTAATTGTGTTGTGAATAGAATACAAATCGGTGGATGGTAGAGATAAATATGAAATAAGATTGAATTCTTGGGTTTACGGAATTTTGGACGATGTTTTTTTATTAGAAATATGATTTCGAATTAAGTGAAATTGAGGACCTTGCAGCGACAGGGGTGCTGCTCCATCTTTTTGAAATTTGAGTAAATTAGAAAAAACTGTTTTTAAAAGTATTGCTTTGACTTAATATTAAAAAGAGAACACTAATTGAAAAATATATATTTTCACACAATAATAAGTAGTCGTTATTGAGTTGATAAGTTTTTATTCCTATTTTTGGCAAAAAAATATTCTATAATAAAAATTTTAATGTTAATACTTTCACTTTAAAAATATTAGTATTAATTTTTCTATTTTAAAGAAATTAATATTAATATTTTCACTTTAAAAATATTAATCTTAATATTTCCACTTTAAAAATATTAATCTTAATATTTCCACTTTAAAAATATTAAATGTTAATATTTTCACTTTTAAAATATTCATTATTAATATTTGCACTTTAAAAATATGAGTATTAATATTTCTACTTTTAAAGAAACTAGTATTAATATTTCCATTTTAAAAATATTAATATTGATATTTATATTTTTATTTATTTGCAATAAATCGCTCATTTGTCATAAGATTTGCATAAAAAATTCACCAAACAATTTAGATTTTTTTTTACATATATAACACGTCATAATTCAAAAACTGTAAAAAAATGGAGCTACAACCCTCTTGCCGGAAGGTCTTCAATTACTTCAGGTGACAGGTTTTATAGAAGCGTCCTCTAATACACGTAGGGACTTCCGTATTACTTTTCAAATGTGCCGACCACTCGCGCCATCTACTTACCATCCTTGTTTTTGTCGAGGTGGGAAAATTGCAAGCGCAGATTTTTTTCGTGCTCCCGTACATAATGTATAAACTCGGCGAGGCTGATGTCGCCACTCTTCGTGCTGTCCGACCTGGCCAAAAATTCCTGAAATGGAAAAACCCACGGGTGACAGTGCAACTCGAGAAACCTGCTCTACAACCGGAAGTATAAAATATCGCTTTCGTAAATTCCCTCGAAACATCCACGCATGTGCGGATAATAGTAAAGATGGCGCAGAAAACGTTTAACAAAAAGGATTCGAATTAAATACGTATTGAATAAAAATTTATGGGGCAAGGTTTCTATTTAAAAATTATTTATGCACAAATTTGTGAAATACAGAATTAATCTGATATCTAATAAAAAAAAAAATTTAGCACAAATTTCGCGTGGTAAAAATAAATTTTGTTAATATAATTTCCACTTAGAAAAGAATTTGAAATAGTTAGATATTTGTATGTTGAAATGCATTTTTTACTGGGACGCTAACAATACGTACGAACCTTGAGGAAATCGTACAAATTGCATTCAACGCGAAACATAATCGATACACATAATCGCGCTTTAAGGACAATGCTGGTTAACATTATTTCTGTCGTGAGGCTTAAATTCAACTATTTCCGTTCATAAAACATTTGCTTTAAGTAGAATTAAAAGGATTTGTAAGCAATTAATATATGAAGATAAACGAAGCATAAATATTTATCAGAAGCTCGAGGTAATTAAGATAAATTCCGTGAAAAATGTGTGTGCTGCATCTAATTGTAAGTATCCGCAACGAGAGACTCGCGGTTTAAGATTTTAGAGCTGACTTGAACTTTCCGGTGACATGTAACGTCAAACATGTTTATTCCTATTTTATTCGTTCATTTTTCTATCTTAATTATTCGCGAACTAATAAACCAGCAATGTTCGTTGGCATTCATGCTTCACGAGCAAAGCGTAAAACGCGAAAACGCAAAATCGATAACTATGCAGTGCTTCGTAAAATAAATCCAAGATTTATCTGCAAGATATGTACAGCCAGGACACATATATACAGGGTGTTACCGAACTAGCGATACAATACGAAACTGGTTGTTCTATAAAAAAAATAAGTAAAAAATATAGAACCCATTTCAGTGCGAGACTCCATTTTCAAGAAAATCGATTCTAAAACCCCATCTCGTACACATCTGCCAAGAAATTGGCACACTGCATACAAATGGAAATTATACAATTACATAACGACTTATTTTCGACCGATGCTACGTTTTCCACCAAACGAAGACTGAAAATCCAGCTAGAATTAACCTCGATACTTTCGAAATGTATGCTTCGATCGAAAAGAATCTACTCTGCGATTTCGAATCATTCTTCCACAATGATTCATCGTCCCAGTTTGCCATTTCTCTTACACCGAGAATCTCAAATCAAAGAATATTTCCCTACATTTCCACGTAGACTCACACCCTCTAAATTTACACCGTCCGTTTAGCGACACCCTGTATAACGAATACATTCCCCGAGTACCAAGAAATAATCCACAAAGTCCTAATCGGAATCCATAGAACTTCAGTGTGGTTCCATAAGCCACAACCAGGACTAATTAAACAACGCAGAATGTTTAACCGATTCGAGGAAAATTCGAAAGTCCCACCAAAAATGTGTATTCGCCTGTGTGGTTCGAGCCGTAGCGCGTTGGCAGTGGCACCTTGACACGTATCGAAGCGAAGTATGATGATATTCAGGGAATTCCACGTACCTCGGCATAGTATTTGTCCACGCCGACCTCGCGCAGCGCTTTGGACAAGTCCTTCACGTCTATCTTCCCGTTACCGTCTAAATCCAACGTCTGGAATATCTTCTCCAGCCTCTCCTCATCCTCTGCCGGCAACTCGTGCAAATAATGCGGCGGCATTACGCCGTGCACCGCACTTCCTCGATTACCGGGCATGGTTCTGTCACTTCCTATGTCGCAAAGTACTCAACGGCGGTTTGTCGGCCGTGCCACGCGTGCCCGTCGCCTCCTTCGTTCCCTTCTTCACGTTCGAAAAGGCCACGACGTACCCCGCGAGCCGCTCGCTAACTCTTCACACGGCCACCGCACGAACCGTTTCGATCGTTACGCACGTCTACGGGCGAACTCATAGCTGCACCACACACGTGGCTGGCGGAACGGCGCACATCGATCCGCCAACAATCCACGCACTTTTCTGTGAAACGGGAGGAAACCGTTTACCCTGACCCGGGGCCGTCGCGTCGTCGATCTTAACGCGCCCCCCTCGGAACACACTTTCCCCGACGATCGGCGACGATTTACGGGGACACGGTATATCCCGGGCTCTCCACACCCTTTTCTGTCGCAGCGCTAACCCACCCGAATCGACCGTGTTATTCACCGCGCGACATCGAACCGGAATACCCTTCTCCACGTTTATAAATCGAACAGCCGTCTACGCCGAACTAGGCTCGCGCTGCAGCTGGAAGTGTCCCGAGTTCCGTGCGAAAATGTAATGACCGTGCCATCTGATAGAGAATCCGGGAAACACGGAGGTGTAGGACCGATCGATAAAATTAAACTCGGGAGGACGCGACTGTTCGGGCATCCTCTGCTCTTCGAATAAAGCCGAATAATCGGCTTTCAATGAAATATATCCGTCGTTATTAATAACGACGCTTAGGAACTACACCGTCGATAATGAATAGATGATTCTCGTTGAATAGATAAATATATTACACTTTCACTTACAATACATTCATTAGAAAATACATTTAACTTTCGTGAATATTCTGATAGTAATACAAAATGTTTCGAAGAGCTTTAAGCCTCGATGCAACATTACATACTTCCGATCTAGTATCTCTCTCTCTCTCTCTCTCTCTCTCTCTATTTGCCGAAGCATTCGTTACCTCGAATCCCACGTTTTCTATCTTGTGCTCGCGTGCAACGAGAAAATGGAGAATCAACGGAAGAGTGTATCATCAATCTTCCTTCAACTATTCTGTATACAAGGGGAATCGAATTGTTTACGCAGAATTTAACCTACAAATTGTAACGGCCTGGCGAATGCATATAGAGAAGATTAGCAACGTGACGGTATAATAGAGTATCTGTTTTGATGAATGGTGAACGAAGTCGGGATTAGCAAGTTTTATTGCGAACGTACCACACATGTTTACGTTACAATGCGGCTTTCTCCACAGTTATTTATTTTAGAAAAATACATTAAAAATGCCAGACTAACAATTACACTAAACGTAACGGGCAACGTGGAACATATGACAGTATTTAGATAACGGCGGATACATATTTTTCGTTTTCAGAGCTCCAGGCGAAACGAACACAATCGTCCCGGGATCTTTCGTACTATATCTCGCAAACATTTCCAATTACTTACAGAGTACGGCGTGTACGCGCGTCGCATTGCTCGTTACGTTTACGGCTAATATAAACAGAAATCTTATAATCGAGGAATTAATTTAACGTAAGTGTCGCAGAAGTACCATTCGTACTGTTAAGTGCCAAGTGCTCGCTGACTATATGCATTATATACCGATATGTATATAATTATTATTGGTTTCTTTTTTGTATGTTCAAACAAAGAACGTTAATATAGATTGTATGTTGCTTCATACCATTAACATAGGTACACGTGTATTATTTATACACATAGTGACATGTTTAACATGCAATTAATCCGAAGCTGCACAAACAGTATTTTGTTGCGCTTATTACTTCCCAGTGTACACAGCCCTCTTCACTTTTTTCTTCTTCTTTTACTCTACATTTATTAACGAGTCGTACTATGAATAAAAACAGAAATGTCCTGGGGGAGGGGGCAACATCAGATAAACGAATGTTTATAATTCCTTTAAACGACGGAGTGTCCGGCCCACAGATGGCCTTCGAGTCGTCGGTGTAAAGGAATCACCCGAAATGTGAGGAGCGATTCAGAAAACAGAAGCTTGCGGAGTCGATGATTTTTATAAATATTATACACTTTGCGTCTGAACAAACTGTGAAGACGGTTATATTGATTTACAGAAAGGAACGATCGATCTTCCGCGTTCGACCTTGTGCTCAGACTAAAATGCCCTTTTTTTATTTAAGTAGAACGGAAAGTATTTGCGAGATACACGCAGATGTAATTCTTGCTCGGAGGAATTTTAACATAGTCTGGCGTGCAGAATTGGCGATCGCCGGTGAACTTGTGAAACCTTTAGAGTTTGATTTGCAATCATGTGGCATAAAGAAACATCGTCTCGAGGGATTCGAAGTTTAAAGACTATTTTTTAACGTGGAAAGTACATCGATTCTTCTTTTTTTTTTTCTTTACACGTCGTTACTATGTAGTGGTGGAGAACTATCGATGGTACTTACGATAGTTATCGATGGTTCTCACTATCGAAAATAGATGGCTTATTTTCACTATCGATAATTATCGGTATTGAAAATCGTAGGTTAGTCAATTAAAAAATAATAACAGCTGAAATTCAGAATCCCAATTTGTAATATTATTACAAATTTCGTTAGTGAGAACCATCGATAACTATCGTAAGTACCATCGATAGTTCTCCAACCACTGTTACTATGGCATTCGAGATGCGAAATTAAACAAGTGGCCCCTTTCTGCAATATTGTCGCACAATTTTCTTCAGTACCACGGCCAACAGCGTTCGTGACGATGAGATATAATCTTACGAGTGTATAGTGATTGCAAATTAAATCCTCTTAATCGCAATAGAAAATTTGTACTACGTAAATTTTAAAGTCTTTATAGTTTTATCTGCGAAACCATTAACAAAATAAATAAAGTTTCTAACATACTTCTCGAAATACATAAATATACTTTTGAAACTAGACATAATTAACACCGATGTTATCTCCAATGCGGGACGAATGATTTATCGTTACGGGCTTAGGCGTACATTTGAATCTGAAATGGAAACGCTTCCTTCCCATACGTATTGCGAATCGAACCATCGGTGTGCGAATGTAGCACGATCGTAGTTGGAACTTAAGAAGCACAATTCCCATACACTGGAGCGGAAACAAACTAATTTTCCTCAGAACTTTTTCACGCATGTGTTTGCTTTACATTTCTCATGATGTTCCATTACAAACGAAAGAAAATTCTGTCGGTAAATAGTAAAACAAATAAAATTGCACCATTGTTCGTAATTTCCGTGAGACGCTAGTTATGTTCTGAGATTAACATTTCTTTGCGGAGTTCAGAGCGAATGTGCCCTCGGTTTGTCAAGGAACTCGAGGAATACTGAAATAAACATACGTGTGCCATTTGGAAAAATGTCCCTCCTAGCGTTTGCGTTCGCTCGCGTGATTTAAAAGGCACATCTCAGGTCGAAAGAAATACTCTACTCGAACATACCTAGTTCTGCGTAGCAAGGTAAAAAACAATATCGTTTCGATGAGAAAGATAGAAAGATCAACTTCCTTTGATCTCTACGTTTCATAAAAGTCTATAATATAATGTCACTTCCACTAAAACTGGAATCATTAATATTTATGCTATATATTATTTCATAAAAAATAGAAGAACCAAAAAGCTATTGCAATGCGTAAACCACTATACTACGAAGAAGTTGCAACTCGATTAACGTATTCGGTTGGACAGAAGTTTTCGCTGTCGCGTTCCTGAATTACCATCGCGCGATGGAACACAAGTCAGTGATATAATTTGATCGATGATGTAACAGAAGCTTTTCAAAATAAACAGATATTTACGCGAGAAAGGAAAGAATTTTAAGAACATTTAAACTTCTTGTCGGTCGAATCAAGTACAATTAGATTCTTCGCTCCGAGTAACGTTAACTTCATTTCTTCTTAATAATACGAAAATAAGAACAGAACAGTATGCCGATAATATAAATATAAATTAAATCTCGTTCACGATAAGAAATTAAAGTGATATAGTTAAGAGGAAGCCAATGTGACTGTTTTCGGTTTCTCTTAAGTCCGTAAATCGAACATCTTTACAAACGTGAGAGCTGCAGCTCGCTTAGCAGTCTGTTCGTAATCATTTCTTTCGCTCTTCAATAAAAAAGAAGACTTTCGGGCCAGTGACTCTCAAGCACATCCCGCGTTCGCGAACGCGACGGATTTACGTGGAAAGGAAAGAAAATAGATTTACAGAAAGACCGCTCCTCGTACGTTTCGCACTTTGTGGCCGCGCGAGAATTTTCTCTTCATAAATAAAAATAAAAAAAAAAGGATCGATATTTTTAAACATTTACATGAAAGTCCACAGCGGTTTGAAGATCACTGACCCGAATGAGTCGATTAGAAATAGCAAATAAAATGCAATAGTGTTAGTTTTTTTCTTTTACCAGGCACAAATGGAATCTATAGTTAATTTTTCCACTACATACTGCCGAAACGAAAGGAAATTTTATATGCGCTACGAAATCTTCCCTTAATTTACGCGTCGTCAGTTTCTCGGATGTGTTCGAAACTGCACCCCGTCGCTTTTGTACTCGAGATACAAAAATCGGAGGCTCTTAGCGTGGATTGTTCATCTAAGTAGGTAATTTATTTGTCGATTTAACAAAAGGAAAATCGCGGTGCGTAATGAAGACAAACCTCTTGATCCTCGTGCTCGCAATTTAATTTAATCAATACGCCGATCTCGCGTGAGTCGCGTGAATTTTCCAAGACAGCCGCCAATTATTCTCCCCCCGCGGGGGGAAAGAAATTCGAAATAAAAATCCCATTTCCCCGATACGAAAAGAAACCGTGAAACGAAATGCAGTATGAAAGCTACGGGTCCTTAAAAATTTTGTTTTATCAGCTAAAAAATGAGACCAATTATCATGTACATATATATATATATATATATATAATTAAGATATATATAAATCTTAATCGGAGGCAATATATATCTTAA
Source organism: Andrena bicolor (assembly GCA_960531205.1). NCBI lineage: Eukaryota > Metazoa > Arthropoda > Insecta > Hymenoptera > Andrenidae > Andrena > Andrena bicolor. The sequence continues at coordinate 14,350,283 of OY482665.1, forward strand.
TTACGCAGAAACTTCAACAGAATATGTTAATTTTTTTGTGTATGCACAACATCTATATATGTATATTCGTATATTTTTATCGTGTAACCTCGTTGCAGGTTAAATAGCATTCTTTCCGAATGTACCAGTTAATATAATATCCTTTGCTTCATTGTGCAAACATATAAACAAAATATACTACATCCTGTCATGTTTATAAAACACTGACATTAATTTCTGTTAAATTTTAACAAATCTGCTCTCGTCGTCTGTTCGATCTGTCTTGTCAACGAATGTCCCCCCTTTTCCGCCCTCTCCCACAATGGTACCCATAATGGGGAAGCGCGCCGATCAACCCCCGTCCCCGTCGCCGGTTCTATAAATTTGAATTCCAATGCGGCGGCTAACCCTCGCTTCTTAGAATACATCGATCTCCACAATAATAAACTCTTACTGCAGCTAGTAAAAATGAAATGGATGGGACTTCCTGCGTAACTAAATAAGAGCCACTAATCGCCAAGGATTTCGCGTGTCCGACAAAATTTGTGTTTCTGGAGATATCACATATTTACAGCTAGCTTGTACACGCGTCGATGAGAATTTTCCGGAGGAACCGCGAATTTCGTAATCGGAGAAGAAACATCGCGCGCGCGCCAGGAGAGACTTATCAAAGGCGTGGTAACGCGTGAAAGCGGCGTGGCCCGCTTCCCGTTACGCTGCGCCAACAATTTCGGTCGTTGAGAACGAAGGGGATGATTATTATTCTTCTATCTACCGATAGCGCGTCGAGGTATCGCCGTTCGGCGCGGTTTTGTTTCTTTTGATTCTGCTTCGGGAGAGCATTAATATTCTCCTTACGCAAACAGTAGAAATTCTATTTACTTTCAGTCGTTCCATTGGAAAGTTTAGGCATGCCCGGTGCATGGAAGTTCGCACAAAGAATTATTTGCACATGTCAGAAAGGAGAGCGTGTTCCCTCGTCAAACGAATAGTGGTCAGATCTAAGAAGTAAGCAGTTGGTAGTAAGATTATCCCTTACTATTGTTTTTTAGAATTGTCCTCTTCGCTCGACCAGTGTTTCTCTTGTTCTTGCAGCTCGAATTCCCATCGCAGTTCCAATTCCCGCATGTCGTTCGCGATGCCGGCTTCGTACGTGTCCTCCTGAGCGAGCGATCGACAAAAAGACAGTCGTAATCTCAACGATATCATTTTTATAAGGATTAGAAGGTTTCGTAATACGATAACGATGCAGTTTACCTCTTCAGATTTATAATCTTGATTGAAATTCTGCGTGCTGAGCATGTTATTCGGCGACTGAATCCACGGCACGGTGCCGTACGGGCTCCAATTTCGCACGTCCTTTTCTTTTTCCCTTATACCAGCTTCAATCATCTGCAACTCTTGCGCCAGCCTTTCGCCCGCTGAAAACGTAGCTCCCTGCGTGGCAAGCTGGACAATTTCGTTTCGTATTTTGTATATTACTACATTCACGAGAGATCTCTTACAGCATTGCAAATTACAGTTTGAAAGTACCTTCAAGTCGTTTATCTTCTTCTCCAGGTGTTTCAGCTGCTGCTTCACTTTCTGCGACTCGAGAATTAAACTGGGAATGGTTTATAGCGTGGTCAGATATTTCGAGTAATTAACGTTAAGGTGAATATTAGGACTGGGACTATTCGAATATTTTATAAGTATTCGAATATTTTACAAGTATTCGAATATTCGAATACCGAAAAATTCGATAAATAGTCCCAGTCCTAATTTTAAATCCACGGTGAGACTAAAATATCCGACTTTAATCTCACGAAACAATTGTTCCATTATTTTTTAATTATTTCGTCATTAGATTCGTGCAAATATTGGCAAAAATTTCATTTAAATACAAATTTTGAATAACGAATGACAATTAAAAAAAGTTATTGTCGATGAAGAAATTACCTTTATTCGTCAAATAATCTAAAGTTAAAGTAACTTTTACTTGATCCGTTATTTAAATAATTTTTTATTTAGTTAATACCCAACTCTGGTTCCATGAAATTTAACTCTCATCAGACAAGTTTCACGATATATTTTCAAAAATCTCATCTCTCGCGACTATTTCCATTATTTATATTTAATTGTTGCCGAGATTTCTGTCTCATGATAGACAAGTTTCGCGTAAAATCTCATCGTGCATTTGCCTTTAGAATATTTAGATATCAGGAGATCGACTTACTCTTTCGACATGCACTCTGATCGCGAAAGTTGCGTGGGAGTTGACGATTCGGACATGTTGCGACCAAAGGTGATGTAATTGTCTCCGAAGCCAGGACTGTTAATAGATTGCACGCCGCCGTTCGCGCCGATCGTAGCGTAAGCTGTAATATCCAACCACACAATTACACATCGGTCTAGAATTTCTTCGTTCCCAATTTCTCTGTTTGCATTGCACTGTACATACGTTGATTACCATAATACCAAGATGCGATAGAATTCGCTGTCGGCATCGGTCGAAATGCGGATATCGTTGGAGGTGCACCTCCCTCGCCATAGAAGTTGGCTGGTTGTATGCCATTGCCAGACCTAAAGAGTCATCGTAGTTGCATTTGACATCGCGTTCAATTTAAATTTCCCACGCTCCACAATTAGTCTACAATTACTTTCTCTGAAAAGTATCGTTACCTCATCAAGTTCTTGGATAACTTGGAGATCGGCCCGTATTTACTACTGGACGACGCGTCGAACGGCACGAACTCGTCGTCGAATAGAATCGGGTCTGCGCATCGGAAGTTGTTGTTGCAGTTTATATTCGACGGTGGAACCATGGGATTGTTGGGAGTGTTCGTCCAGATAGAGAAATTTGACGATAGCGCGTCGCCTTGGACGTCGTAATTCTGTAAACAAAATAAAAGTCGATAATGAAGAACACGGTAGAAGTGGAAAACTATTTTTAATAAACGATCGGTGCGTACCGTTTTTATCTGCGGCACTTGCTTGTTGACAATGGTTTCCAACTGATTTAAAATTTCCATCCTGCGTTGCAGCAACATCGCCAATGTTTTCGCCACTGTCCTCTGATTTTAACGTATAGGTGTGAGGACGGTTTAATGCGCACGTGGTGTGATATTTATTATTGTATGCGAACGGTGGATTTATATTACCTTTTTAGTGTTAGAAATCCCATTCGTTACGTTGGTCGAAACTTGCGACGACTCCCACATACTGAAATTAGGTGCCGTGTAATCGATGGGTGCGTTGGGCATTATGTAGTGGGAGCAGTACATATCCATGTTTTTCGGGGGTATCATGGGCGAAATCCCTTGCGGGGATGGGAGCATGTAATTCGTCAGCGACCCAACAAAGTTGTTCTCATTCGTTGGAGTGTGGTGTTGCATTGGATTCACTTTATTTATAGAATTGAAATCTGAAAATGATGCGACTGGTATTTATTTTTGTCGATTTTGGGCAGAATTCATTTTATAGTAGGGGTGGGTTTGAACCTAATTTTTAAATTCTCGAAACTTCCGAAACTCTCGAAACTTGAAGCGCTGATTGTTTTGTAAACGGAATATTTTGCTTTAAGAACAAAACAAACAAAAATGTAACAATATACAAATCCTCGAGGTATTTTATATTTTTTTATCTGGGTTTTGAGGGTTTCGAAAAAGTGCAAAGCTTCGAATTCTCGAATAAAGTGCAAAGCTTCGAATTCTCGAATAAAGTGCAAAGTTTCGAATTCTCGAACCGCGAATAAAGTGCGAAGTTTCGAATTCTCGAACCGCGAATAAAGTGCAATGTTTCGAATTCTCATATCGCGAATAAAGTTCAAAGGTTCGAATTCTCGAACCGCGAATAAAGTTCAAAGGTTCGAATTCTCGTATCGCAAATAAAGTGCAAAGTTTCGAATTCTCTAATCGCGAATAAAGAGCAACGAAACTCGAAACTTTCTTAGATTTACAGATTTCAACGCTTCGAGAAACCCATCCCTACTTAACACGTATACTTACTTTCCCTATGCGTATTATCATGTGACTTTATGGAATGATAAGCTAAATCTTCATTCTGCTTGAATGTCTTATTGTTCGATCCAGTCACCGATTTGTCCGTCTTTGCATCCGAATTGTTGGTAATTGGCAAATTTGACCTGATGCTTAACTTCCGATTTTTCGACCTGTATCTAATAAACAAACGTTACATCTCTCGAACGTTACACACACAATCTTGACACAGATTCTCATTTATAAACGATGCATACGGTCATACTTACTTATCCAGTTCCATATCACTGTGAGCAAATGTGCAGCTAGTAGATCTAGGACAAGATCCTCTAAGAGCGAGATCTCGACACATGCTAACTTTATATTTCGGTTGGCCTGGGCCTACATTATGTGTACCGTCTTGTGTCTTTCTGTTACCATGCTGCTGAATGAACTCTACTAACGCTGTGACTACTGTTCTAACTGCTTCTAACGCTGCCCGACACTCTGCTAACGTGGGAGGTTCTGTTTCTGCAATAAAGATAACGAAATAACAATCCCAAGCATCTAATTTATTTAACGTAACTTTTATATATAAAAATACACACCTGGGCTCGGATCTATCGCAGCTAACAACTCTAGTTGCGGTCTTAGACTGCTCAATTGTCCAGGATCGGGAGTACGTTGAAGAGCAATCACCAGCTCTTCCACGCTTTGAGCAAAAGATTGAGGAGTCTGGAGTTTGTCTATAATGCTTTGCATGTGAGACTTATGGCTAGTATCTCCGTACAACAACGCTGACCACTGATCGGGTGCTATTCTCAAGCCAGCTTCAGTCGCGATCTGCACTATCTGAGCATCGTGCTCCCTCCTTAAAGCTTCGTACGTCCTGAATTCTTCTTTCAGTTGCATCAATGATGAATCTCCTTCTCGTTTAGATACCTAATTGAATATTACAATCGAAAGCTGTTTAAATCACCTTCTAACGATTATTATAAACACCGAATATTTATATATATTACCTTGAAACAACTCGCTCTATATAACAATTGTACAACGTGACCTATACTCGTCTTGGATGCTTGAGGAAAATGTGATTCTAAACGCTGAACTACAAACATAACTAACACTTTTCTAGATAGAGCCGATCCATCTTCCAAAGCCAGTAGAACGAGCTTCAGTACTTCTTCTTGCATCGCTAAATGGAGAAAAAAAAAAATATAGTTCAACGTTTCAATAACTCGTTTCCTTACAACATACCTGGTCCAAGAAATTGACATCCACGAGCGCGTACAGCAGCCCACAAATTAGCACTGAGCTGCTGCGGATTCTGATGTTGAAGTATCAACTCCGTAACAGATCGTTCCCCCAAACTCCTAGCCGCTCTCACCGCCCGCGCTCTTCCTTCCGGCTCAACCAACTGACAACCCACCAGAGTTACCAATTTCCTCTGCATCGGCCGCGACACGAGCCCCATACCTGTTCATCGAAACGATTCCGAGTTACACGATATTCGAATCGCTGTCGATTACCGAGCGACATTACCTGTGGACAAAGTAGGATTTGCCTGACATGGTTTGAGATATAAAGCAAGTTCCTCGATGCAACGTTTGGCGACCAGATAATTAGAATGGTCTTCGGGTGGTAGTAACTTCTGATAAGACGTGGCAACATTTGTGGAAACAGGATTTCCAACTAATTGCAGCAGAGCTTCGTTCACCGGCAATCTCTCTATTTCCGTGTTGATAATGCTCTGAAAAACAAAGTGCGATAGAAACAAAATTACAGTTCTCCTCGAAGAACAATCTAACGCACGATACATTCTACGAAGCGGAGGCTACAAAATCTCTTCCCACATTCGCGGTCCACATACAAATTCCCATGCATGCAAAACGAAACTCTCTCAACGGGTATAGATCGAACGGATCTAAATAAAATTATCTCGCAGACGCATAAGCATACGAACGCTCTCGAAGAGCATCGACAACCTCGTACCTGGTCGAAAGGGCATTGTTTACGGTGTAAATTTGCAAGGCACGTACGACATATAGTATGTCCACATCCTAACGATATCGGGCCACGTATGGCCACGTCGAAGTCATGACAGCAAATTGGACAAGAAAGAAATTCAGTCCACTGCGGTGCCTGTATTGGCATTCTAAAACACAATCACATAGAAACATTACTCCAACCACCCCGTTTCACAATCCCCCGCAACTTTACGCCGTTCGCTCATCACGATCCCACGTAGGGTGCTGTTTAATAGGGAAACATTGGACCTACGTTGCACGGAGTGTTTCATTTACGTTGGTCCTGAGGCGTTCGGTACATTCACCGAAACATCGGAGACTGGTGACACGTTATTACGACTCGGCACAACACATCTCGCGAGGGATTCGAAACAGCCCGGATAGAGAATTTAAACGAAGATCGCGGCGGATTCGATCGGTTTACAGGTTCGCGGGTCCGGGGAACGAATGGAAAGGAGGCTTCGTTCCGATTGCAAAACATTTATCTATAGATATAAACCTGTTCGAAACAGTAACGTTTGCTCGTCAACTGTTTTCCACGCGACGATTAGTGTCCCTCCCCGATCCTCCCGTTTAAAGGTATAAAAGGCTCGTTAGGGAAAAAGATTGCGTAGGAAAGCTCGAAAGCGTGCGGGATAGCGGATCGCGCGATCAAATTGGAGTTTTTTAAACGCTGTCCGTCGCTGCTCCTCTCGTGCCCGTCGTACTTACGTTTGCTCTACATATAGGAGCCGAGGGAAATGAAAGGAAGAAAGACGGAAAGGAGGAGACGGCATCTGCTTTTGCCACGAGGGGAAATGTCCGGGCGATCTAATGCCGTTTAATGCGATCGGATAATCGAGAAACTCACCTCGTTATTGCCCTCACAAAACATCACATTAACTACTCGGTTACTTCGCACATAGTTCTGCCATCGAAGCGAGAACAGATGAATCACAAATAGTAAGATGAGCTCAGCACGATATTCTTCGCGTATACTTTTTTACCTCGCCAGCACCCATGACGAAAACAATCTAGAAAAATGATTCTCCAGCTTCCCTCGGCAGGGAGCGCTGGGAACAGCTGTGATTCTGAATTTTCGAGATAATCCAATGAAAAATCCTTTCGATGCGCTTAAAGGATTCTATTTATCGAGGATTAAACACTCGTTCGTAATTCTCAATTACACTGCTCGAAGGAATTCGTACGCGCGTTTATTTACCTTTCATTAGAAAAGTCGCTATTGGTACGTTCGCCTCTTAACGATTATACTGCTCGAGTTTCGCGTCTATCTGAATCACGAACGTATGATTTGTTTCGCTCAGTTCACTGCCTGCAAACCGCCTGGAATGATAGCCTTGCTGTCGCTGAATTTCTAAATGCAAAAAGCGTAGGTGGACATGCATTCTGCTCGCGGATGGACCGTGTAAGCCCCGACCGCACCGACTGAGGCTTAATTAATATATTCTTCTTTACTCGAACTCGTTGAATATAGAATCCCGGGGAGAGAGATTGGTATTTGGGCGGCGAGAGATCCTAATTAAACATGTTACCGTTGACGCAGGAACTGTACGATATCGCGGTTCCTATGATAGTAAATGGTGTCTCGCATCCGATCGAGTACGCCAAAGTTTTGATACAGGTAAAATATTCACAGTCGATAAATTGCCGGGGCGGTGAGAGTCCATCGGAAGATTATAATTTTTATTTATAACGCAACAGATCGGGTACGAACCGATTCCACCCCGACGAACAACAACTATATTTAACCGACCGGCTTTATCGTTGCCCAATGTTTTCCAGTACGGTAAGTAAGTTCCTTCGCGGGATCCTTTCTTGCATTCTTCCAATCATTCTCGACAAAAAAAAAAGATATCGATACCTTACGAGTTTCTACGTTATTTCTTCCGTTTTTTTTTTCTTCTTTGTTTACCTTTCGATTCCACTTGTTACAGGAATATTTAACGCAAGCTGCGTTGTAATTCTCGTTCTAATCAATGAAAAATATTTCTCTTCCCTCCATGCTTTACAGTTAGATACATAAAAAGCGTAGATGGAATTTCCGGCTGCTACCGTGGCCTCATCCCAAAATTGTGTGCCTATACCGTAAGCAATGTAGCTTTTAAGAGAACCTCTAAATGTATCGAAGTTATCGTTGAGCGATTCGAAAATGAGGAGAACGATCGGAAGGCTAGGTAAGTGTGCTGGTGCGTGGCCAGTAGTGTGGTCCTTATAAAAAATCAGTTTTTAAAAATTTTTGACCCTCGGAAGCTTTGAAATAGTTTAAAAGAATTTCGTCTAAAATGTTGTTAAAATATATCAAGGATTATAGGTCGCTCAATGGCAATGAAATATTACTACTTTGGTAGGAATTGATAGAAAATTTTGTAATAAGGACAAAATAATTTTAATAAATTTCAAGTGAGAGTATAACATTAAAATTCGAACACACATTGCACAGACGAAATGAGTTTATAACGAGTGTGTTGCTGCATAAGGCTTTATATGCACATTTAAATTTCTGTAGAATCAGATGCAGACGCAAACTCTGACGAACATTCTATTCGGGTTGTTTAACACATGGATAAAAACAAGGTTTCGAATTTTTATATATAAATATGGGCTCTGTTTCGTTAAAATTGACCAGTGACAATTATAAAAAATCGCAGTTGCCAAATTTGTGGTACATGCGAAATATAAAGTCCTTGAGCGACCACCTTTATGTATCAAAATATATAAATAAAAAACAGGGAGATACTTTTTTTTGTTGGAGAGGAGATTTTCAGAGGGTCAGATAATACAAGTTTTAAAGTTGAAAAATAAGGACCACCCTAGTGGCCAGGGTATGATGGTGAGAATTTCGAAAGTAATAGTTCGTTTCTTGCAGTCAGAGGCCTAAGAAGAAGGGCGTGTATGAGTTCTTACGAGATCTGGTTAGTAAAATGATCGCAATTATAATTAGCCATCCGCTGGATGTTATCGCGCTGAGGATGATGGCACAATTCGTCGGCGGGGAAACGAAATACAAGTATATCGTTGATTAAACAAGATAAGACGAGTAGTGATGGGATCTGAAGCGCTTCGAAGTACGGCTGGGACTATTTGCCGAATTTTTCGATATTCAAATACTTTAGTTGCTCAATTATTTGGCGAATATAAATCGAATATTCAAGTATCCGAATACTATTCAAATATTCAAGTATTCGAATGCTATTCGAATATTCAAGTATTCGAATACTATTCGAATATCCAAGTATTCGAATACTATTCGAATATCCAAGTATTCGAATACTATTCGAATATCCAAGTATTCGAATAGTCCCAGCCCTACTTCGAAGTGCTTCGAACATGATTCGAAGCTTAAAACTCTTGAAAGTCTTGAGTCTTGCTGGGTCTTGCAAGTTTTGAAAGTGAACATCTAGTTGCTAAACACTAGTTGATCGGCTAGAGGGTTTCGCCAGGGTCGCGGTTTATGACTGTATTGTCCAGCGAGTCGGCGGTGGACACACATATGGGTCCGAAATCTGCCAGGACTTTGAAACAAGAGTTTCACGACTTCCAAGATTTTGAAACAAGAGTTTCGAGACTTATCAAGACTTTCAAGAGTTTTAAGCATCGAATCACGTTCGAAATGCTTCGAAGTAGTCGCCTACTATTCAAGACAGATTCGAAGCGGTTCGAATCCCATCATTAGAGACGAGTGTATTTCCTGTTGTTTCTACAGCGGTTTTCTTTCTTTTATCCATTGATAGCGGACTGTTCAGGTCGTTTGTGGAGGTGTATAGAGAGAATGGAATTAAAGGATACTATGCAGGAATAGTGCCTCGCCTTATTGGACACGCCGCTGTATCAGTGCTAGTCAGTTCTTCTACTTATGTTATTGATAAGTACGTTATAAGCGACCGCGAATTAAAGCCGTACGCTGCGTCTACCATGAACGTAAGTCACCTAATTGCTTACGCATAAAATGTAAGGTACACCGAAATTTATAACGTTGATAATTTTGCAGTTTATAGCGTCGACAATTACATATCCATTTTTGGTGGTGTCACATTGTATGGCTGTCAACGATTGCGGGTAAGCCGATCTAACAAGGGAACATCCCGAAGCCGGAAATTCAAAAAATTCTGAAACCGAATACATAGAGAATTTCTTCCTGATTACAGCGCAATTTTTATTTGGTCTCCAAAATCACTCTAAGGCGGTGTAATTCACCCCTGAACCACCAGTTATTTTCCGATTTTGTATTATAACTCGTGAACCGTAAAATAATTTTCTTACAGAATGATAGATCCAATTAAAAGAAGTAACTTTTGCCTTGAAACTTTCTTTCTATCTCTCACAGTTCCGAGTAATAATACAAAATCGATAAATTTTCAGAGATCAATTACACTCCCTTCGAGTGAATTTGGGCAGCAAACAAAAATCACGTTGTAATCGGGAGGAATGCACAAAATTTCAGAATTCTCGGATTCGGAATCTTCCCTTGTAAGACGTGGTTCGTGTTTATAACGCGTTTGAATAGTATTACATTAATGTTTTTCGTTGACTCAGGTTAATTGCCGGTCTTCCTCCACAAATGCCAATTTATAATAGTTGGTTGGACTGCTGGTCTCATCTTTCAGCTACCAACCAGTTGAAGAGGGGAAACAGCCTTCTATGGCGCTATTACACAGGTCCGCAGGTGGTAATAAATGGGAACCCGATACCCATCACCAAAGAGAATTTTCATCTACTAAATACAACACAGTAATAATGTCGCATTAGCTTGTATTCGAGAGACCAACAGTAAAATCGATTCAGTGCTACATTCTTTTCGCCTTGTAAATTTACTAACGCTGCGTATAATTTGCATTTATATATTTCTTAAAGTCAATCTTAAACGTTCGCCTGTTATACTCTTTTCTTTACGTTTCGTTGGGAAATGCATTTTACATTGGACGCCGAGGAAAAATTTTCTTTTCCCAATACAATTAAATACAGCATGTATTATAAGAGTGCGCTAGATGCACAAACGTTTAGTACATGTGCAAGTATTACTTATAAGTACAGTTCATTATCATTTCAATTATCATTTTAATAATTCACATTCCTCCTCGTGGATAGTACGTATATCCAAATCGTTTCCGGAGGCTTAAAAAGAAAAGCGAAGAACTGTACTGAAACTTTCGAGCGCATAATTTTACGATACGATGAAATAAAAGAAGTGATTATCCTAAATACTTTCTTATAGCTAAAGTTAATGTTCGCGGAAGCTAACACGTTAAGTTTAATAATAACGATTGTTTAAGGATTATTGAATTATATGAAACAATATCTCGTGTATAAAGTTTAGAAATTGGTGTTAAAAATCTCTATCCTGTAAATCTCCCCACGTTTAATGCACCATGGATTTCACAAGGGTCTTTAATCCCATCGTGTATGTATTTCTATACACGAATGTGAGAAAGTGGAGTGCAAGAAAAATTGAGTTACACGATCAAGCACGCTTCTACGAGAGAAATATCTGTTAACGAAACACAACTATAAATATATAAAGCAATTGTATAAAGTTACGGTTAAATACATCTGTGATAATGTTTCTATAATTCTTACGGTGTAAGTTTGAAACGAGTTTCAATCTGAAAACAGAATCACCGACTCGAAGCCTCAAATCTTAATCGCAAAATGTGTAAACTGAATTTATACAAAATAAGGGTGAAAAAAAAGAAACTCCTACATTAATATCAGACAATAAAGAATGAGATTTCTAAAAGGAAAGAAATATTTAATTCATATCTTTTATTATTTATTATTTCGATGGTTCCAATCAATTCAGAATATAGTTCATCAGGCATCGAGAAGTTACATGAGTATTTCATTATTAGACTGTACCTGTCTTCCTAAGTATCCTATAAATAATACACAGAAGCCTATATACTGTATCGCGTTTTCCATATAAAAAAAAAATATCCATTCAAGCTACAGATTTAATTATTACACAGGTGTTCGGTCGGGTGTTGTATTTGAACTTCGATTTATCTATGCAGTGCGACAGGACAAATGTGAATACTGAACAAAACGACGTACGTCTCGCGTCTCTGATTCAAGAGAGTCCATTTAAATGAGCAAACCTTGTACTAAAGACATGTGAATATACGTGGTACCGCTTCATTTCTCGCTCAACAGAAGCATTACAATTTTCTGCTGCTGGCGATATGAAACAATTGTACTACGATCTAAAACGAATTGATAAGCATGATACATCTTACGCACTATTAACTATAGCAGTTCGGGCGTTGCGGGATACTTTTAGCTCCCCTACATTTCCATTTCCTTCGTATTAGGCGGTACTCCTGGGATCGGACCCATTTTCTGTTCGCTCATAAGTGAATGAAACTGTGGAACACTATCTTGTAATACAGATCTTATTAAGGGGCCATTCCTGTAATCACGTCGCAAAATTCGGCGACACTCAGTTTCTTTTTCTCAGTGAATATAATAAATAACAACGCTAAACTTTTTTTCATTTATTAAGCTACTTGTAATGTATACGGAACAATTTTTTAAATATACTTTTAATTATGTTTTTTTAATGGTATTTGGAGGTAAAAATCGCGCCTTTGAAAAGACGGTGGGAGTGATTTCAGCTCACAAACTCAACAGAAACAAAAATACCAAAGTAATTCTTAATCTTTATGAATACCGCTATCGCCGAAGCCAGAAGTAGTCAAAATTTAACAAAATTGCGCGCGTTCAAACTTCAAGTAAAAATTTCGAGACTTGAAGTTTGAACGCGCGCAATTTTTTTAAATTTTGACTACTGGCTTCTGCGATAGCGGTACTCATAAAGATAAAGAATCACTTTGGTTCCTTCGTTTCAGATGAGGGTGTGAGCTGAAATCACTCCCGCCAGGAAGGTATTTCCTTTCAAAGGCTCGATTTTTAACATTGAAGAAATACAATTAAAAGTGTATTTAAAAAATTGTTCCATACACATTATAAGTAGCTTAATAAATGAAAAAAAAGTTTGACGTTGTTATTCATTGTATTCACTGATAAAAAAAAACCTGAATGTTGTCGAATTTTGCAGAGTGATTATAGGAACGACCCCTTAAAGTTATTTCCTCCAAATGTTTCCAGTGTACACGTTTATAAAACAGTAACTTCGAAAATAACACGACGCATGGTACGAGAGCTTTGTAAAGGCAATGAAATGCGATAGAAAACATCTAGATGTATATACACAATTTACCGGCATTACGCTTCTCGCGACCAATGTAAATTCATAAAGAACGTGGGAGCATCGTGACTATTTTATCGGCAAAATTCCGTAACTTATTCTTATATCCTTGAAGGTGGTCGAGTAGACGCAGCAATTAATTAACACACGCTTGCTTCAATTTCAATGTAAAATTAAGGAACGTATCCTTTGAAGGTAGATTTCTATGGTTCGTTCAATATATATGAGAGATTCCCTCGTATCTATACAATTCCATGTCTTATTTCGGTGTCTCGTTTCTAACATTAATCCGTCAATTACATCTCGGATTCCTCGATATTATCTCGTATTACGCAGCTACAGGAGAGGGTTTTTTTTGTTGTCGTAGAGCTATACACTATGCGTTTGATCTTCTTTACAATTGCAATAAAGATTCAAACCGTTAACATTTAATATTTATTTAACAATTATTACCTTACGCTATCAGATATAACAAGTGATTGCTGTCAGGTTCATGTTATCACGACGATAGCCATAAGTATTCATATTCTATGTACATCGAAGAATACTGTATATTCAGGAATGTTTTACAGAACCAATGAATGAAGAAGCATGTCTCGATCCTAGTCACGTTCGCCTAAAGCACGCTTTTGTACATCGAAACAATAAATACGCAGCTTATCTGAAGGCCGTTCAATATTCACATTCCATGGCAAATATCTTTCGCGGAGTTCCCCGCGTTCAAGGAGTCCCTTTCGAATACTACGTAGTGAAAGATTACCCCCCGTTTTAAATACCATGTATATACAATAGTATATCTGTCGTTAAATCCTTATAAAAAGAAAACGAAACTTAAAATAAATAAAGTACAAACAGTACTGTGGCAGTTATAGTACTTAATATACTTACAGAATGTAAATTTTTGGAGGATACGATCACTAGCTTATCATAATCTATCAACTAAAACCATTTTAAGTTCCATCGTGTTGTCGGAGTCGTATTAAATTATCTCGCCAACTCATAATTGTTCCCAAAAAACAAGGAATTAATACCACCGTCTATCAACCAGGCGCTCGAATTTCCTCGCAGTATTCAATTGACTATAAAAATTCTAATTCACTGGCAACGTCCGAGAATTCCATGACCAATTTTCAACGTTTCGCGAGAGAAAAAGATAACGCGAATTCTTATTTTATGATGAAACAATAGTTTGTAATATACCGTCTTCGAGATGCCCGTGGAATTAATTAACGAAGCAATACTATTTTGATTTTCGTCTGTTCGTAATCACTTAAACGATAAAGTCCTTTTGAAAATAACTATCCTCTTCTCTTTCCTCGCGACGGGATGTTATCTACTCGTTAAATATCTCTAGAGTATGGAACTTTATGTATACTCTTCCGTGACAAATGCGACAGCGAATTTCCAGAGAAATGTACAGAATGCTCGAAAACATAATAACGACTATCCAAAGGATTCTATACGCTTATAATATTGTAACAAAAATATCGTTTATCGTATTATATTTACTATGGAGAATTGACTCACGTTTGTATATTATGTGTAATGGCCAACTTTTAGTATATTCGAAAATATCTTTCACAATGCTCGTCGGAGTTGGGAGATTTAAAAAACACATACCTCACAGAAATTATCTATACATCGCGTTCGAAGCTCACGCTCACGCTCGCAATGCCTTACATACGTATCAATAGTCGCGTAATGATCGAGAATTTTGATGCCAGAGACATTCGACTAAACGTTACGATTAACACGTAATTCGTTTTTTATTCTGCATAAAGTTCCATCATCTTATCCTTCTAGAAGGTTCAACTCTTTCGTATAATATATAATTTGACGCGCAACAGATGCTAGCAGTCGCCTTTAGAATTACATGGACACAATTTCATTACTGAATCTACTTGATCGTTGTTCGGAAATAATAGACTGAGAATTATAATTCTGTATCGCGTACGTTTAGACTGTTCGTGTGTTTAAACTACTAACATAAATTAGGCCACAGCGAAAGTGTGTCGCGGTGATTCTCGTTAGACACGAATAAGCTTTTACAACGATTCGTGCCTAGCGTGCGTAACGTACACCGATTCGTATTTGGACAAGAGACGACAGGATACGTCGCGGTTCGCCTTGATTACGCGGCTGCTACTTCAAGGAAAGGGCAATCGTATGCGGGCGCACGTTAATTCAATGAACATTCGTCGTACCTATCGTAGTTACCACCTTCGCTATTACTCCTCTGTGTATATTACAATGTAGATTTAGAGCGTCGCCCATCTAAATCCGCGATTAATACTAATTGTAATGTCATGAATCATTTTTTTTTTCTTCCTTTCTTTCTGCTCGTAGCGCGAGCAGGCTTACTTCAAGTCTAACTCGACCTCCGGATTCTCTAATGAAAATGGTTTCAGGTTCTCCACCACCGGCGTCTGATCGGGATCGATCCGTATGCGGATTCTATTAGTTTCTAAAGACCGCGGAAGCGTGCGTGGAAGATCGTCTTTGTACGAGCCGGACATAGGCGAGGTGTATGGTACATAAATTCGTACAACGTCTGGGCTCGGCTGTTGAGGCGTCGCTCTCGGAGTGGGCAGCCCTCCGCTGCCGGAGCTGGCATTAGAGATATTACTTTGAGTATCGAGACTATTGTCTAACGCCTGTGACCGTGTCGCCGAACTAAATACGGAAAGGTCGGCTGTCGAGGTAACAGATGTGTCTGCCAATGACCGGCGTGAGCCATTGGGAGAGGCCCCATCGTCGAGACTTGGATCAAATGAGAATTTGCTTCCTGCACATATATTTAATTTTTATTATACTACAATAGGACATCGGGGAGGGCAAACGTGTGTCGACAGAATAGCTTCGCATGGGAAAGTATGATACATGAAAACATTGAAAACTCTCGCAACATCTCATGCTTCCCTCCTACACAGTTAAATGCTTATACGAAAATAATATCACTATGATTTTCCACGTAACTATTAATGGCAACGAAAAACTTCGCGGTAATTCTCCGCGATTTATATATCAACGTAACGTAAGAAAAATATCGTACAACATGCATAAACTGTCCTATCGATCCTTGAGATTCGTAAGTACTTCTCTCGCGTGTAAGTACTAATTTATATGAAATATATGCTAAATATACTGTGTACATTTCATGGAATAATCACAGTCTATTACCCCTTACTTTTACTTTACGTTAGACTAAAGTTATCGAGAGAATTCTTTCATACAATTTACAACTACATTGTAACGAGCTAAGTATGTGAAAATTGTTTTTCTACGATGATACTAACGATTATAATACTTGAAAATCTCTTCTGTAGAGTATTCCAGTGAAATCCTCTGCGGATAATTGAGCAATTATTGTGCACAACGTGTTTTAGTGTCTGAACCTTATTTTTTAAAAGTATCTTACAGCCTAGTGTTGTATACAATCATTATATCAATCTCTGAATCCCTATCTTTATCTGTTTTCGTGTCGTTGACGATACTCTCTTGTTCACGATGCAGGAAGCAAGCATTTATATTACCGTGTACTATGTTTTCACTATATCGTAACTCACCGCCAAGACCACAACCAGTTGGTTCGACTGGTGTTGTACTTTCTCTATCGTCCTCGACGAGCACCAGGTCTCTGCGCTGTGTTATGGATTCGCGCATTACGTGCTGCGCCTCGCTAAACTCCTCGGTGCGCCTGCCAACCTGAAGAATACACAGAATTGTAATACGTAAACGTAATTCGTTCTTCTCGTGTTTATAAATCGCTGAGATATTGTTTGCTTTAAGGGGGTATAACTGTTTGAAAGTGTCAAAAATCGGATTTTTTCTTTTTACATTTTCATGGATTCATGTTTTAGGAATATTGTAAAACAAGTGCGATGTAAAAATTCGGAAAATTGGCGAAGTTACAGGTATTTGAGTGGAACCACTCAGGTAGCACTCTATTTTTCATTACAGTGGCCTTAAAAACTCGCGCTACGTGCAAGTAATTAACTTCCAATTTTGCATGCAGAATCGTAATAAGATTCCACATCGTCCTACGAGGGCTTTTTCTATTCCGATTCTTCGTTTATTATTTATAAAGAAAAAAGATGGACTTTTCTCATAGAAAAATCTAACTCTACCTTTGATTTCCCACCATTTCTTTATTTTTCAAAATTTTCAAAATCGGCCCCGTTGGATGATAGCTTTTAACATATTTTATAAGAAAATTTTACTGTTTTTGATTTCAGACACAACGTACAGATTTTTTCGGGGCCACCGTTTAGCCGTCTAAAATCGAGAGACTTTCAGATATGTATCCATAACTTCCGAAAAACAACAGTTTTCTAACTGAAACTTTTTTTTTTGAGTAGTTTATAATACTATGTAAAGATAGTAAAAAAATGGGAAATCTTCATCCAGCCGTTGCCTTGTAAAAAATCCACAAAATGTACACATCTTCTTTCAAACGGGTATATCCCCTTAAGGATGTATCGGACGTACAATATTAGACAAAAATACATGAAATTCGGATCTTAGGCACAGTAAATCTAGATGTAAGGAACTCGAATCACAGTTGAAGTCTTATTTTTACTCCCAGGAATGTATTTTTCACTTTGCAAATGCTTTCTGAAGCATTATTTGCTAAACTTTTCGCAGTAAAACTGCCCTGAACTCACAATTTTCTCAAGTTATAATTATTTCTTTAAAACGATGTAGCACAAACAATTGAAACTCTGCAGATATTTCCATCTACCCATATACTACATGTAAAAAAAAGAAATTGAAAACATTGGTACCATGTCTTCAACATTTTTTCAGTTGTTTATCTATCAAGATCGCCTGAAAATTAAAATCGTTCTAACTCAGCAACGGTTTAATGAATTCGTTTAAAATTTTTTCAGCACATCAGAAAGATTAGAAAGAACGATCCTACAAATGTTCATTAACTTTGTACCATTTTAAAGATACGTCCGATACATCCTTAAATGTTTAGTGATCGTGTCAATTATCAATTTACCTTGCTTGCGAACGAAGGCTCTTTGAATGTGCCGAATGGAATTCGTGGTAACTCGTGTGGTAACGGAGGGCCGGGGTAATCTAGCTTAGCACGCTTCAACTCTTCCATACTACGCTCCATAGTAGTTATCACCGTATCGTCGTCGAAGCAAAAGTCTTTCTCTAACTTAATTTGCAAATAATTACAGAACTCGTCTAGACTTTCCATCGGCATAAGGAAACGCTTGTGCATTTTCATGATTGTGTATGCCACGCCAGGTAAAATACGATCGCCGTCTAATAAAAATACATCCCAAATTCGAAGGCCGAGACTAACAGGCGTCTGTCATGAATAAATTATTACGCTTAAATATGGCACCCGTTCGATATTATTTCTCAATTCCAATGCAGTTTTAAGAAACGAAGTAAATGAATATTCACTCACCCTCTCTTGGAAAACAACGAAAAACCATTTTAATGCGTAGAGAATCGAATCGCAGCCGCACTTATCAAGTTTCCGTTTCAACTTCGGTAGAAATTTATGCATAATTTTATCATGGTGTTCTATGAAACGATTCAGCTTCGGAAACCCGTCAACATAGAATCCTGAAAGCAGATACACCTATTTATATCCATGGATCAAGCTTTATCAGCGCTGAATTTATAAATCAAATTCTGACCATGCATAGTGTACTTTTTATCGGCAAGTAACACGGAGAGACCCCAAAATGCGTCTTCCTCGTCCATATACAGCAGAAGTAGTCCAGCTAATACAGACATTCCTTGACAGTAACCCACTTCCATATTATACATGCTATAGGCAGCCAAGACGTAGAACATAGATCGTTGTTTTATGCTATACCTCTCTCTATCGAAGACAAAACGAAAGATTAAAGCCTCCAGCGTATGAAACCTGTTTCGACCACGTCTTGAAAACAGTTATTACCTTAGCGGGGAAATTCTAAATACTATTCACGTACCTGTAATTGATATGATCTCTGTATTGTCTAGCCACGTCAGCATCGATCTGCCGAATCTCGGTGGACCACTGACGCGCGAGCTTCAACATCTCGTCATATTTACCCGCTTGTTCTCGCTTCAGATTTTTAATACCCAGGAGCAGCGCCCAGACTTGGCCGCGAAATCTATTAGGAATCCCTTTATATACTCTACGCCGTAACTTCTCCTTAGTCGAGGAACTATCCCATTGCTTTGTCATTTTCTCCCACTTCTTTAGTCTCTCCATTTCCACACGGTGAATCTTAACTTCATTCTGGTCCGGCTTTTGTGGCAGACGTTTATCACTAGAGCATCAAACATTCACGATAAGCGATATAATACAGTATTTCTTCGCTAAGAGCCGAGTTTCGCCTGGGCGTTAGGAGGTCGACGCTATCGCCGCCACTTCTGGCTCGCGCCTGTCTCGCGAAGGCGAGGGCGAGTCGGAGGGAATGAAAGCGAGGGAGGAACGATGCGGTACAGACAACGCGTTGATACTTTGTCTCGCTCCGTCTTTCGCACCCCGTCTTTTGCGTTTAGACTCGCTCTCGCCTTCGGCAAGGAAGAGGCGAGGAACGAACGCTCGTGCCCCAGAGTAGAGACGTTACTGGTACGATAGTTACTGTATGAATCCATATCTGTCCGTGGCGTGGTACACTTCGTAGGTAGGATCTTCCCATGGATCGATCTCCGCTCCATTCTCTCTACCACGGTCGTAGCAGCTAAATATTCTATCTCGCTCTGCGGCAGACCGTTTCAATAGTTCTTCCTCATTCATCCCCCGTGAGAATTCTCGACCAGATTCTTACAAACATGCCGTCTTGTTAAGAAGATTCTATTCGCGTTAGGCTGTTACCTGAAATGATACCGCCGATGAAACCGAACCGCCTCTCGCGTATCTCGGCTGTTCGGAACAATAGGACCGATATCTGACACACAGGCGCACACCGAACTGTTATCAACACGCACCACCGATGAGATCGGATTCGAGAATTTTATTATTATTCCCGCCGCGAAAGGAGATAAAGTATAGAGCAGACACGGTTTAGAACACGAGCTACAGATAGCGATAATATTTATTTTCTTTGCGTAAGCGCGCCGGGGCGCAGGTAGGCGAATCTACGTTGTAAAGTCGCGACGTTCTAAAGTTAACGCGCTACATATTGACAAGGGGAAAGGTTATATACAGTGGGATCAGATGATGCCCCTGATAAACGATCTTGATCTTACCGCTAAGGATCGAACTGCGCGACTACAGTTACCGCATGATTAGCAATTAACTACTTTCCGTCGTTTCATATTACAGGGAAAATCCATTCGTAACAGTCACTCGCTTAGCAAAACTCACATCTACACGTACCAGAGCACGCAACTTCAAGCCGGATTCGGATGTTTCCATTCTCTTTCGTATATGCGCCGGCGCTGCCAACGTATCGACGTTAATATTCATCGTTGGTGAACCTTGGTCGCCACTGGGGGATTTTTACTTAAGCTGAACGCAACGTCGAGAACTTTAAAGTTGATTTTTTCGAAAATGAAGCGCGATATGAAAAAAAGTTACTCTTTCTTTTTGACTTATAACAAGTAAATAAGTCGAGAAAGAGGAATAAAACTTTTTGATATCGGGCTTCATTCTCGAGAAAATCGACTTTGAAATTCTTGACGATGCGTCCAGTCGCGTATAGGAAACCTACCCTAATGAAACTCACGAACCATTTGGGTGGAATTCGTCCAATCTCCAGCCTAGTGGGTGTTTTGCATAAATAAACTCGCCACTAGTGGGCCGACTAGCGTCCATAATAGATAAATATTTTAACAGTTCAACCTGTGTTTCGTGTAATTTACTGTAAAATAAGGAGGAAAGATAATGTATTATATTGCTGTGTCCAACTTTTGCACTTTACTTTTTATGGTCTGCTGGATAGAGCAGTAACAATGCCTAGGCAAGCAGTCATAAATCTTGCCAGACATAAATAACCCATTCAAGTCAAAGAATAAAGGGATGTCAACAGAGTCACGTGATCGCGACAGGGGCGTATTGGCAGGGGGACACTGTCGTATAAATATTTGTGGAAAATACTAATTAACAGTGTATTTTAGAATTTTTTTTAAAATTCTATATACCCAACGTTTACTTTTTGGTGCTATGGGATCATAAAGGCGTTCGTTCAGTGCATACAATTTGCGGGGAACGCTCAATATGGTTAATAGGTGCGATTAGGGAGTATCTACCCGCACGTGGCGTGCGCAGAGCATTAAAATTGCCAGTACACGGAAGGTAATAGGGGAAAGTGTACAGAAGCATCGATTAAAATGAAAAGATAGAAATGAATGGGAATGTATCGCAAATGAAACTCGGTCGAGGTGGCGCTCTGATCGTAGTGCTCTGAGCATGCGCGTGATGACGCCGTGACGTCAAACCAATCAACGCCAAGATCATCACGTCATCACGCGCATCTTAGACCATATATACTCATAGACACGGCTCCAGATAACTGCCTTGAAGCAAAGATAAAATCATCTACGTGACGTCACACGTGGGCAAAGCAATGCTGGAAGTCCTACAGGAATGTATAAATATTTACGAAAATGCAATTTAATCATTGTCTTTGCAATTCTTTATACAACACGCTTGCTTCACTATTAATAATTATTCAAAAATTATTCACAGAAAAAGATATAACCTCACTTGTACATATGGTCTAACCATTTTGAATTATCTTTTGCCCATAAGTGACGTCACTTGTGGCCAACTTTTCCGCGTTATCTTTGCTTCACTTCGACTCGTGGATGCATATACCGTCAAGGACCCAGTTCCTGATCACTTAAGATGCAAAGGGAGCAGTTTCTGACCAACCTAAAACATTTTACTATGAGCTATCAAATGTTTGCGTATAAATTTAAAAATACTTCATAATTATTTAATAATTTTTTGGAATGAATTTGTATCGTGATAAACTTATTATTTGGTATTTATATATTAAACTGATCAGGAATTGGGTACTGATCAGGAACTGGGTCCTTGACGGTAGGGCGGGCCGTGTCTATGAGTATATATGGTCTAAGACGCGCATGCGCGTTTTTAGAAGTGACGATCTTTTGAACAGAGTGCAGTTAGAGTGCAGTTAGAGGACTACACTTTGTTCAAAAGATCGTCACTTCCAAAACCTTATTTTTCATGTTTTTCTGAAAGTGGTCGACTACTGATACATGGTCGACTACTGGTGCATTTACCCTACATTCCCATTAAAAAAACGCGAAAACTAGCAACGCGCCGGGCCTACTACGAGTATAATACACCATTGACGGGTGACGGAACGGGCCAATCAGGTTCATTCGTGCGAAGATCCTATCCCCGGACTGACATGCACCGTGATCTTAGTACAAGTGTCCTAAATGCACTTTCGCGACGTGATTTGTTTCGATTGTGGAGGCAGAAACGGACAGAAAGAACGATAACTTTCGCGCAGCAACGTATACTATTACCATTGCAGTGAAACTGGAGTAAAAGTTGAGTAAAGTGTCAATAGAACGATATTCATTTTCGTTTGCTTGAAGCGATTTGTGAATTGTAGCTTCGATAACGTATTCGAATTAAGAGTATTATGTAATGCTCGGTGAAAAAAGTAATTAGTGTGCTGGTGTTTACTGAATTGCGTGATGGGTGCATTAAATATCAATGTGACACATGTGTAGTTTATAAAAATGTATAAAAGTTCACGAATCTATAATGTAACGCTAAAGTAGCAGTGTCCGTGAGTGAGTCCACGTGCGTTGGTCGTAAATGGATTTAAACTGCGCGCCCTGGAAATCTGGTTTCAACAACAAAGCTGCGGAACAGGAAATGGTAAAGCATCTTTTCATTGATTTTGTCGCGTTGAATTTTATACACACTTTTACTCTATAAAACACTGTAGAAGTAGTTACTCAAGTTTTCATAGTCTCGTTACGCTTGGATCCAAAAAGATCCAGCCACCGTTCGTAGAGTACGATACTAACCTCCAAAAATCGAAAAAATGGACTGCTCTAACAAAAGATACCCCGTGCAAAATGTTCATGGTAGTATAGAGCTATAGTTTATAGCTTATAGTTTGATCGCCATGTCCGTATATTCTTTTGTGTTTTAATTGTAACGTGTCTCTATGAGGTTCATTGTATTTTTTTTCTCTTTTTTGTTCAAAATGAGTTTGCCCGTACAAGTGAAATAAATAAATAAATAAATAATTACCATGGGTCAAAATCGATCGATGGTAACAATTTCGGTTAGTTCGTCGTTAAAGAAATATAATATTCAGAAAAATTCGTTTAGTTTTCCAAAAACCAAGATAGTTCTTTCGTTTGAGAGAAATTTGTGGCCCTGAAAAGGGCCATTTTTGTTATCAGTCGCTGTCGGATCTCTAAGCTTTCTTCTCGGTCTTCTTCGGTAAAAGTACAGCTTGAATATTGGGAAGAACTCCTCCTTGGGCGATGGTAACGCCCGACAGAAGCTTGTTCAGTTCCTCGTCGTTCCTGATCGCAAGCTGCAAGTGCCGCGGGATGATCCTGGTCTTTTTGTTGTCACGCGCCGCGTTTCCCGCCAACTCCAAAACCTCAGCAGCCAGGTACTCCATAACGGCGGCCAGGTAGACGGGAGCACCGGCGCCAACGCGCTCTGCGTAGTTCCCTTTCCTCAGGAGTCGATGAATACGTCCAACGGGAAACTGCAGTCCAGCTCTGTTCGAGCGGGACTTTGCCTTTCCCTTCGTCTTTCCACCTTTTCCACGGCCAGACATGTTTCGCTGCTTGCGTTGATATCAAAGATTCGAATATAGCACTAACGATCCCTTCCCTTCAAAGGTAAGAGAGATTTTGATATCGCCTGCCCTCAGCTACGCTTATATACGCTGCACGGCGACCTACGTCCGTCCAATGAGAGACCAGCTCCGTTCTGATTGGCGCGGAGCTAGAACTGCTCGCATTCCACGATTTCACGCTCATCCTGTTGTAGCAACGTACACTTTTAATATTCTCTTAAAATTGTTAACTTTCCACCAATTTTACCGTCGAAGACCTTTCCACACTGACGTCTTCCGATGATTAATATCCCCATTGCAAGTATGGAACAAGAGATCTAATATAAACGTAGCAACTGAAGGAGGGAAAACAATATTAAATTCTAATAATCATCCTTTCGTTCCGCATAAAATTTAAACCATTGCCTCTCCACGCTGTAAAACGTAGTAGCTGGTATACGAAAATAGCGCTCAACACTCTTTTCGTTCGACGAATAAATAAAGGGGCTACTGAATTACTCGTTAATTTGCACTCGATTGTGCACTAATCTCTACTAATTTATTAATCTGATTTTAATTTCGACTGGTTGTACTTCCTTACAGCCTTGGTGCCTTCGCTAATCGCGTGCTTCGCCAGTTCGCCAGGCAGCAATAATGTCACAGCGCATTGTATGCTATGTGATGATATTGTTGATGTCTTGCTGTGTTTTACCAATTGGGCCGCTTCGGCAGCGATGCGTTCAAATATGTCGAGCATAAAGGTGTTCATGATGTCCATCGCTCTGCTCGATATTGCCACTTCGTAGTAGACTTGCTTCAGCACTAGGTAAAGATATTTTTTGAAACTATACACTGGTTTCTTCTTTCTTACGGCGTGCTCCCGTGTTTCCTTCTCAGGCACTCTAGGTTGTTTTGTCCTTTTGCTTCTTTTCGGGGACATGCTTTAATCGGATCGATTAAGGAACAATAAATAATACTATGCAATCGGAAAATCCTGCAACCGATGCTAAATCTCGTCCCCGAAACTGTGCACTGTCGGATAACCGTGGGAATTGTCGAATTTATATAGTACTCGAAACGGTTGAGTGTTTACCGTCGAGTATCTCGAAATTCAAGTTTGTTTACCAAATCTAACGTATCGGTGTGCAGGAGTTGGTTCCCCGTGACTATTTATTGTTTGAATAAGGAACATTGTTATTTGCGTTACGTGGATAAATGGTTTACGTTGCCACGCTTGGAATACGAGCATCTGCTCGCCCATTTCGAGGGAGGCACTTGGTAAAAAGGTCAGCATGTGGTCTCCTCACAGGAAATACTTAACTCTGACAAAGGGAAACTCATAAAAAACCATAGAGGAACATTAGTAGCCCTTTACAACTTACCTGTAGCTCCAATGTACAAAGCGAGAAAATATTTGGTAATATATTTGTCTAAAATTGTATTATAATTCAAGAATTTTGTATGTTTATATCTCTATTCATTCAATAATCACACAAACTACTAGCATTAACGTTTGAAAGAATTTACTATTCCACTCCTCACATTTCGCTACATTAGCGAGCAGCAAAAAAATGACTCCACAACGAAACATATCCCCGTAAAAAATTACTACAACTTCGTACATTGAAAGCGCATAAAAAGCATTCAGCGGCAAGTTGGGACACGTTTTATGAAATCAATTCTATTGTTCAAAGGTAACGGTAGCGGCGCCGCTCCAATCGCGTCGCAGGAAAACCGGAGCGATGCCTCGCTGCGCTCCGATTGGCTCGCCGTAGTGGCTCCGTTTCGTTATATAAAGAAGAGCGTTACCCCAAACACGGCACTCAGCGACACCCCATCGCACCGTTCGAAGCGTTCGATTACGATTTCGGAGTATTTTGTGGATTCATCATGCCGCCAAAAGTAAGTGGTAAAGCAGTGAAAAAGGCGGGAAAGGCTCAGAAGAATATCAGCAAGGCCGATAAGAAGAAGCGGAAGAAGAGGAAGGAGAGCTATGCGATCTACATCTACAAAGTACTGAAGCAAGTGCACCCTGACACCGGTATATCCAGCAAGGCGATGAGCATCATGAACAGCTTCGTCAACGACGTGTTCGAGCGCATCGCAGCTGAGGCTTCAAGATTAGCTCACTACAACAAACGTTCCACCATCACGTCTCGGGAGATCCAAACTGCTGTGAGGCTCCTGCTGCCTGGTGAATTAGCCAAGCACGCAGTTAGCGAGGGTACCAAGGCGGTTACTAAATACACCAGCTCCAAGTAAACTAATAGCTTGCTGCTCCAAAACAACGGTCCTTTTCAGGACCAACAAATCTCTCACAAACGTTGGAATCTCTACTCAAACAATTACCCTAATCCCTCACCAAATACTTGAAAGCAATTTTATTTTATTACTGTGAGTTCTTGATACAGTGAAATGTTTCCCAAATCGAAAATTCTGATTTTAATGAAACTTGTGGGAATGTGAAGCATATCGGAGTATGCAAGAAGTAATTTTGTTTGTTTTCGGTGGAAGTTCGTTCTGAGGGAGTGAAATCAATCAACCCTAACTTATCTAGTTTTTTAAATATAATAAATACTTTGTAACGGCGGGAAATAGAACAGAAATTTAAAAAAAAGAATTGATCAGTATTTCGTTCTCTATTACACTGCTAAATAAAGTTTACGTAGAAAAGAAAAATTACTCTTTGTATACTACAATATGAAATTGGAATTTTGGAATTGGGAATGTTCGCTTCTTATTTCGCAGTAGAATATTGCAAATTCTTTGGTAACATTTCCCATACGTATTCTAAAATGTTTTAGAGGAAATGTTTCATATTATTATGCAACGATTCTATTCTTTAATAGTGTGTATTATTAAACTTTGTATTAAACAAATTCCATATGAAAAAAATATAATTCAGATAGTTTAATTGTTTCAATTCTTACGAATGCGCAGTTAAACCTACCTCTGTATTATTCTGCGTATTTAGGCACAAGTTACGTTTTAGTTTAAAAAGTTTCTTTTACGATTTAATTCGCGCGACATCCTACAACAGAAGATCTGCAAATTCGAAATTCATTTGTTTGTAATTTGGATAAAATTCTTTATTATCGTATAGAATAAATTCACTTAATAAAAACGACCGGCCGTGTCGCTATTTCAATACACATTGTTTTTATTATCAAAAGAACGAACATTGTATAATATCTATAGAAAATATTTGAACAATTGCAGTTACGGTATTTACATTTTCACATTTGTTTCCCTGACAAGATTTTTCACGCGAAATGGTTTGCCTGTTTTGTTGTCATTTATACAATTTTTATAAAACCTTGTTCCGTTGTACAAACAAACAGAGACTTCTTCCTTACATCCGGTTCAGAACGCTTTGAACCGATCGAAGCTCCGTGATCAACTGTTGTCCGTGAGGTTTGTTATACAAAGTAGTGAGACACTTCGAAATTACATCCTGGCACTTGGTGATTATTTTCCGCCTGTTTGGAAAATCGATTATTAAAAAAACGTTCGCAAAATATTTAAAAATTCATAAATCATTTAGAATTAATCTTACGTAACAGCAACTTGCCTGATAAAGTTGTTGGTGACATTGGAATGCGTTATGAAATAATTAACCAAA
The DNA here is from genome assembly GCA_960531205.1 of Andrena bicolor. Classification (NCBI taxonomy): domain Eukaryota; kingdom Metazoa; phylum Arthropoda; class Insecta; order Hymenoptera; family Andrenidae; genus Andrena; species Andrena bicolor. The sequence goes on from OY482665.1 coordinate 14,377,825, forward strand.
CTCGCCGTCGATTGTATGAGATGAAATTCATTCCCCTCGTTTAACCAGGTTCGAGTGTCTTTGCCGATCATTCTATAAGCACGCGTATCGGACGCGAATTATTTCGATCGTCGAATGAAACAGACGAAGTGAACTTACTCTCCACTATACTTACTTATAAATATCTAAAAGATCCTCCATCGAAACTCCCAGCTGCAGAAAGCCTGATATAATTCTGTCGTTCGATACGTTCAATTTACACGCCTTTATTTCCACTTGCTTGATCAGAAAGTCTGTAAAAAGATATCTGCGTTAAAGACTGTTCATTAAAGAGCGTCGAAATCTTTGGAAAATGATTGTAGAGTAATGCGGAAGTTTTATTATTACCAACTGGGAAGCAGTGCGGCGATCCAGAGTATTCCTGCCCCAGAGATATAATTTTGCTCATTAGAATAGCCATTTTGTCCTCCGGGGTGGCTGCGTCTTTCAATTCTACGAGACGAATCGTTTAATTAGGATATTTATAAGAAGCGTTTAAAAGACTCGAAGAGCAGAATAGGCATACCGTTGCTGATAATATTAGTCCAGATTTCTTGAATCAGCATTGCATCCTGGTGGCCGGAACAGTGAATTATGGCTAGCTTGCATTCCCATAATTGCAGAGGGTCGGCGTATTGTTCGTATAACTGTAATTACCATGAGAAATCGATTACGAACAATCAATACAGACGTGGTAAATTGAAATGTACTAGGGGAACTCGAGCACACCTTTGTGATGTCCAGAAGCGAGGAGTTCAATGCTCTGAATGCCTCTTCGTTGAGGCGATCGCCTAGATGTTGATTGCAGATTGTATCCAATATCTACAAAAACGATAAAAATCGGTAGTAGAGATACAGTATGTGATACTTCAAGTTTTACAGTCCACGAAAAGCTCGTCGTAAATTTTGCGGCGTCCTATTCTTGGATATTTATTACAATAAAGTTTTTTAAAAGGCCCCGCGGTCCACGAAAATCCATGGGCGTCCGCAGGGGAGGCAAAAGGGGCATTTCCCCCCCCCCCCGACTTTTGATAAAAAATCGCTTATCTTTCAAAACTATCTTTATTAAGTTTATACTAAAAAAGGGAATATTATTAAATTTCGGTTTTAAATTTTTAATTAAATTAAATTCCTGCCACTCCAGCATTTATGAGAGAAACAAGGCCTCTCTTAATTTAATAAAGTACGAATTATTTATTTATGCCTAGTGCAATAATGCCATTGAATTATTTAAAAATGATAAAAAGTTGTCGTGTAATGTTAAAAGCCACGAAAACTATGTTTGGAAGAAATGAAAACTAAGAAGATTAAAATATACTTTTAGTTTTTTCGAACGTACTTTTTTTATATTCCACGAAAACAAATTTACGTTAATTTCCTGTAAAAAAAAGGTGGCAAGCCTAGGTATCTCTGAACCGAGTCTACCAGAAGTAATGGGGATAATTACAAGCTTCTACAGTCGAGGGTAAGTCGAGCCTATAGGGAATGCCGTATGTACACGTGCATAATTTAGAAACAAGCACTAGGCTTTCCAATCAATACTCGTGAACTCATACCTGCTGCTGTATTCTAGCTATCTCCACCTTGTCTTCCAATTCACGCAGGAAAATCCCAAGGTACGGGGCGTACCCAGCCTGGTCGCTTCGCATACAGACCACCGCCCTCGCCAAGTATTCAACCCTCTGCGACAACGGTATATTCGACCTGAACGAAAACGCTGCGTTAACATTTTGCATTTCATTCCGCCGGCTATCCCCTTAGAATTTGCCTTTGCATACACGTACTCTTTCGTCGCCAGGGAGTCCAGGATCTTAGCCGCGGCGGCGTGATTCTTATTCCTTTCGTAAAACTGCCACAGCAAGTCCGGCGCGTTGACCCGGGTAAGATAAGACTCCAGAGACGGCGCCGCCAGGGCGACCAGCTCCCCGTGAAGCCTTCGTTCTATCATCCAAGCGTACAGCGAAGCGTGGAGTGTCTCGCAGGGAGAGTGGAGAGCGTCGTTTATGATGTCGTGCAGCTGGAAGACAGGGATATTAGCAAAGAATCGCGTAGAAGGATTTTAGCAAAGTGGGGAGCTTACTATCTCTTTCGCTGGAGCGACAGGCATCGCTGAGGCGTTTTGTGGCGGCGGTCCAGGTTTACTAGGAATAGTGGGCGTTAATGGATTCGAGATGCTCTGATTGTAGAGATGATCCAGGAGGTTGATGACTTCCTTGTAGATCTCCGTTCTAAGAGTTAGTTTGTTAATAAATCTGCGATTGCAAATACGGGGATTGTAGCTTCTACGAACGGTACCTTTTCATGTAAGCGAACCGCCCCTCTTGATCTTCGATCGGCTCGTTGTTCTTGTAATAATGCAACGCGGCGTTGTTGGGGTCTACTCTTTCCGCACAGCAGAGACACAACTCGAGCACACCCGAGTAAAATTGACACGCGATGAACTGCTGGCAGACTGCGCTCAAATTCAATCTGGGAGCAACCTCCTTGCAGAGCTGTGAATAAAGTAAGCCGATGAGTTACGGGGTCTTGGGATGTTCGTTGCTTCCGCTTACCTTCAAAGCGGATTGTAGGTAACACTCTTTCTCCTCTGGATTCGTACAGCTCTTCGCTTTCAAAATTATCTCGTTCGCCTGGAAAGATAGCAGTTTTATTGAATTTGAAATATTTATTTTAGAGACTTCGTCTCGTACCTTAGAACAAACAGCATCCTCGCTTCTATACAAATTCGGGCAAACTTCTCGCAATCTTTGGCTAACGACATCGACGGACGCATTATCGCCGAGATAACTGTGGAACAGAGACAAAGATTAATAAAGAAACAATTTTTTATCGAGGTTCAGTCGACTCACCTATCTATGAGGTGGATGATCAGTAGAGAAGAAATTTCATGGCCGATTAGGATTAAATCTCTAAACGTGGCTGTAGAGAATTGATTAATCTGATCCTGCGAGCAAGATTTTTTAAAATATTAGTTAAAAATAGACAAAGTATAACGTTACAATGAATTAAATAATAATTGATCTACCTTCGAGAGGCAATTTACAATGTTGTTCAAGTGATTTTCGCATAGAATTTTCCAAAGCTCCAGGACTTCGCAGGCGTGGGTAATAAAGATCTTCAACGCGGCCAAAGAATTCCTTTCTTCGACTATTGGTTCTTGGAAATGACTAGACACTGTGGTTTCGAACCCATCGGTGATATTTCTGGTAGTGTTGTGCTGTTTGGTAATGTGGGTGTTTTTATTCAAAAATGATCTCAGTGCCTGCAGAAGTCCCAGAATCCATGTAACTTGTCTCGCCGAAACCGTACTGGATATCTGGATTTTATTATTCACGCTTTCTTGCTTAATGCACCGCATGTTCCACAGCGGTCGAAGTATTCTTCCCACGTATAAGTATAGACCATTGTGCTTCGCGGAGAACTGTTGCAATGGGATGTCTGAATTAAGCCCCACTGGAGCGTACGGTCGAAATACTTGGAACCTCATATCGTAGTTTGGAACTCTTGGTGTCGATGTGCGCAAGTCTCCTACAAACAAGTGTCACCAATATATTTTATATAAAAATTTGGAAAAAAATTAAAACCAACTTAAAACAAATAAAAATGCACCAAAAAGTAAAACATATTCTTTTTCCTTATTTAATCTACGACTCTCGACATTTTTATGTCGCCGTCTCATCATTTGCACTGTGTAAATCTGGCGCCGACTTAAAAATATTGAGAGTCGTGGATTAAATAAGGAAAAAATTAGTTTTTACTTTTCGGCGCATTTTACTTTTTCGAAGTCGCTTTTAATTTTTATGTATTTATGTTAGTGTGTATTATGTTTGTCCGCGATTTCCTCCGTAACTACTGGACCGATTTTCGTGAAACTTATTGCATTTAGTTTAGCATCGCCCTCTTTCGAATAAAGAAAAGATAATCAAAATCGGCCCATGTGCTGAGTAGTTATGCGGCGACAAACATAAAAAAAAAATACAAACGGGTCGAATCTATAACCTCCTCCTTTTCGAAGTCGGTTAAAAATACCTCGAACTGAGAATCTCTTTCTCTTTTAAGTCGGTCGAAAAAGAGCAACACGAGGCTAACGTAACCAGTACAACGATACCTGTATTCACGTTGGCAAAGCTATTGTGTACATCGATTCCAGTCCCTACGCTCGACGTTCGTTGACTACCATACAGAAAGAATGCCCTTGTTGCCCATTCCGCTAACTGTACAACAAAGCGTCAATTACTTTTAACATACAGATTTAACACCAAACCAGACCGCACGCCTATGTTTATAATTCCGAACAGTACCTCGGCGTTTTGAGAACTTTCAAGCGTGGCCAGAATAAGACAAGTCGCGCACGCTTGCTCTAAAGATTGTAGCTGAAAGTAGGCACGAACTGCTTCCGTATCAGGTCCACGCTGTTCCAAAAGTAGCTGCTTCAGAATATCCATCGGACGAACTTGCACATATATTATGGCGCCCTTCGATTAGAGAAACAAGCAGCTGATAAATAAATACACTGGATGGATTAATATATATCTTCGATTAATTTGTACCTGAGACGTTAAGAATATAAACTTGCGAGGAGCTTCCATGTGTTGCCTGACAAGAAGAGGCGGCTCCCCTTGAGAACTACTTTGCTTTTCAATGCGTAACGCTGGCTCGACAAGAATCTCCGCCATCGCCCATACCGGACTATCAAGGGATAAAGGGCTTTGAGTTTCAGCTAAATAATTTGTAAATGGATAAGCATCGTTACTTAAACACAGAGCGGTCTCTGTATCCCCACCGCAGACGAGGATCGACGTGCCTGTAATTAAAACATCCCTTAGCCTACAAACTTTGACTCTCGTCCCTCGATAAAACATATTACGCGCGTATATCTACCTTTCCTGTAATGTGCCATCTGCACTTTTCTTGGTCGCATTACGGTAGCGTTAGCAGCGTAGCCCGGCGGTAATCTAACATGTATTAATTGGAGACCTTGGGGTCTAGCCGTTGGATTAGCAACTGAAGTACAACTGAAGTAGAAACGTGTTCCAGTAGCTGCAACTACAACCAAGTTTAAGTGAACTGATTCAGATTCTGTGATAGCAGATATGCTCACCAATGGTCGGAAGTTGTTACTATCGAGAGTTCTGAAACGAGACGAGTGGAATTTTAATTTACCATTGGTCTTGGCTTGCTAATATCTTTCGATATATATATACATACTTAACAACATGAACGGCGTTCTGTACCAAACATGCTTGCGACAGAGACGCAACCTTCGATGCACCCTCGTTATCAATATCCCAAACTGTAATCGTTCCTTTGTCGCCGAGGGTGTACAAGATATTACGCGAATCATCCACGGAGATCTGTATTATTGCTTCCTCCTCCGATAAAGCTATAGTGACAAAGGATGGTACTAGGAACGACAGTGGGCCTTCGGAATGATTTATCTTTTTACAACGCTTCCCGAACCAACTACTTTCTGCCTGCGCAATGAATATATAGAATATTTGATTATTCCATGTTGCTCTCGATTATTTTGTATGCTCGTGTTTATCTGCCGAGGCTTACCTGATAATATATTTCATAAAGGGAGCCGTTTCTACCGCCCAGAAAAATTCTCCCGCTGCTAGTATTTGCTATCGTCGTAATGCCAATGCCGTCTGTAGTGACCGTGAAGATTGGTTCAGGAACTAACTGCATTTCTGGCGTCGTACCTACGTAAAGAATTAATGAAATGAATAAAATCTTCAGAATCGTAGAAGTTTGTAGCAACGATGTAACTGTAATACCGTCGCAAGCTTCTGTTAACGTGACGCCCAGAATAGTTATTTCTACCGTAGTTGTGAGAATTAGTAAATATTTCACGTAAGACTGGAACACTCCAGCTTTCGGTTTTACTAAACCTACGCTTATAATAGTCTCATTCAACCCATCGAAATATGCGACGTCAGACCTAAAAGTAGATTATCGTTATAATCGTTAACTTCCTTCGCGCCGCGTGAAGATTCTTTCACGAAATTTTAGGTGAATATTTACTCATTCTCGTAGGACCAGACATATATGTCGCTATCAATCGTGAGCCACGCTTTTGAAATCTCTGTAAAAAGACCCATCATGCAATGGCATTGCATGTCTAATCAAACATTAAGGAAATATATCCTGTGTAAAAAAGGAAGCGAGAAGCGGCTTTGAATATGCGAAAGGATACGGTGAAAGTGTTCCATTACTTCAGAAGGTAGGGAGATTTTACTATGCAGCTTCATTTGATTTATATTTGGAAAGCACATCAGCATTCCGTTTAAATTAGGGTAATCGTGATCGTCAAGGCCACTGACTGTTGGTCCACCTGCGGGATTCAGAAACTCACGCTTTATGAATCGAATCGTAAGGGAATATAAAGTGTAGTTAATAATTGCTTACCTTGTACGTTGTATCGCATAAGATTAATTAAAGAAGGAAAGTTACTGTCCGCAGTGATTTGTGCGTCGACCACTTTTCCGGCCATTTCCAAGGCATCTAAATGTATTTTAAGCGGCTCCATTTCTGTCAGCGTCATGTTTGTACTGTAAGAAAAGGTGCAAAGTTACAAGGAGAAGTAAACGTAGAAAATATTTAAGGGGGGGAGACCGTTACAATCGCCAATTCGCAACTCCAGCGCGCGAGTCCTAACGAACATGTTCATATATCTTCATTCCTACCGAACGCTTTCTAACGTAAAAATTCAATTTTATTGTTAGGATATGAACTAAAATACCCTGAAAGTTTGGAAAAGATCCGCTTAACAGTTTCTTAGAAAAAAATTCCCAAGGATCACCTTATTCCTAGTGTCCTAAATAGGACTCTCCCTTAAGTTATTTCTACACTAAAATCACTCGTATTAACATAAGTCGAAGACAGGATACAAAGGCCTCGTCTGATGAAACGTAGACTTGACTTAAAGTACGTAAAATTTTTACATCGAAAATAGAAAAACTAAAGTATTAAGAATGCCTGACGTAAATTATTACTAACTTAGTGACTAATCCTGTTGTTTCTATTTATATCGATTTGTCAATTGCATTTTAAGTTCTATCTTGTTCGTCGAAATATCGAATTTAGAGGTTAGGCTTGTTTATATGGCCGAAAGTTGAATAATATTGACAGTAATATAGTTATGTAAATATTTTTGGATACACAGCTACACTCTAGCAATTAAAATGTATACCTTTCGATCAGAGAATACTTACAACAATTGGTTATAAATATTCCTACACTATCGGTGACACAAATACGTTTCACGAGGTTTGTCCCGCTCGCGCCATACAGGTGAATTTTAGGTGCACTGTCACAGAACCACTGCGCACGCGCGGAATTAGCGGCTCTCATTGGCTGATGGTTATCTCGTAGATGAAATGCATGCGTTTGAATTCAAACTGAAGCGTTCGTGCGCCCGCAGTTTGAATTTAAAAGGCAAACCGTTAAAGCGAGTCAAAGATAGCGCGAGTCATAATTCACAGAAGTTTATAGCGTTATTCGAACTCGCACTATTCGAATACTTGAAACACAGTAATTGGTTGAAATTTCAAGAAAATATACAATAAGAATTTTCAAATATATCTTTTCATACGTACTTTATATTAAATTATAATGGCATAAACGTGTTTCTTATTTTTGAAAGCGATTTAGCTGTGTTGATTGCACTTTCTTCTGCTTCTTCATATTTTCATATAACTTACAGTTCATACTTTGTTGTCAAAATCATGAAAGACTAATTGTTTCCACAGTTGTATAGAATGAAAGAAGTCTCACGAATCCCGCGTTAACTGAATTTTCCTTCGCATTAAACGCGACCTGGGGCGAATTCCACTTACGCCCAAATCGCCCGTGATTTTCATTACACATCGCGACCGCGCGGACGATTTGTTTGCAAGTGAACTTCGCACTATTTAAACTCGCCCTAATCGAGACTTATTTGTTAAATTTGCACTGTCGTCAAATGATTTATGCCATCAACCCCATGCTCCTTTCTCAAACTTAACAGTCACAGTGGAAACTTTATTTCACAGTTATTTATTTCCTGCTACATCTTCTCCCCAACGATGCAGCTTCTAATTCTCCTTGTTCCCCTAATTTCCCTTACCTCCGCTGGTAAGAAACTGTACTTCCCCAATTTAACACGTTTCCAGCTGCGACTGTTGCAGGCGACGTGTCCAACGCTGTGGAAAACCTGTATTGCGAACTGGGATTAAAGAATGACAATTCCTGTCCCATTGACGGCGGCTGGACGTCCTGGAGTCCATGGAGACCGTGCTCCGGGAAATGTGGATTCGGAGGCAAGAGGACTAGGCATCGCACTTGCAACAATCCATTACCCTCGAACAACGGTGCTTCCTGTATCGGCCCCAGTTATCAAACCGAATCTTGTCAAATCGCTGGTACGATTCGCAGAAGATAATATAGTTCGATGTAACTTCGTAGGTGTTTTATTTATACGACACTCTGTTTAGGATGCACGATGAAGGATTACGAAAGCGTTGTACACGCTCACCCTACACGCAAGGAAGAAATGAAAGTTGTGAAACAAATTCACAGAATCTTGCCCGCTCTGATCGAACTATGCTTCTCCGTCGACTGTACCTTTTCCATCGTGGAGAAGATCCTGGGGAACAATGCGGTAGGAAGTAGAGCAATAAATTCACGATCTCTCTTTTCATCGTTAAAGAAATGATTTTGTAAAGATATGTTCTCTATTCGAAGATGCGTTATTGGAACGCTATGAACTGCGTCAAGCACGGTGTCGGATGCCCAAGTAAACAAGCATAAATAAATACATTTCCTATAATTCCCTCGCAGTAAGAAAATGCTTTTTACAGGTTCCGGAGGTTGGAGCACCTGGGGAGCTTGGTCGTCGTGTACCGCTGTCTGCGGCAGAGGTCAGAAATATCATACACGTACCTGCAACAGCCCAGTACCTTCGAGCCCTGAATTAACGTGCAGCGATTCAGCCTTCGAAACGAAAAGCTGCGTAGGATCTAATTGCAAGAAGCATTCGAGTAAATTTCATGCGCTCCCTGCGTAACACGAAATGTGTATTAAATAGACTCGTTGCTGTTTCAATAGCTGGGACTTGGAGCGAGTGGACTAGGTGGAGCGCATGCAGCGTACAATGTGGTAACGGTATTCAAACGAGGAGACGATCGTGCTCAGAAATAAAAAGTATACAAGACACCGCGTGCGAAGGCCCGACTAAAGAAATAAAAGGCTGCACGACGAAGGACTGTTCGCTGAATGGAATGTGGTCTCCGTGGACAACTTGGACGCCTTGTTCTTCGAGCTGCGGTATAGGCAGGCAACTAAGGAATCGAATGTGCAACAATCCTTCTCCAAGCGGCGATGGTTTACGCTGCTCTGGTTCTGCGTCTGAAGTTCGCCAATGCTTCGGAAAGCCATGCATAGGTACATTTGCGATTCACAGTAATCGCTTAATTCTAATCCGATCTTCTTTCAAAGTTAAGACGCACGAGGTAGCACATTTCACAGAAAAGAGCAGTCTTCTTTACGCTGAGGAAGGAAGACCTTCGCGGTTGCTCCACGTCTACTTAAGATTTCTACCACTGGCACCATTCGGAGCGCTCGTTCATCGGTTCGAGAACAACTGTACTGGGCCAATTTGCGATTTCGTAAAACTGTCTTTGCAAAATGGAAGGATTGCGCTTTTATCTCAAGTTTCTGGCTGCACGCTGGGTTTAGTTCATCAGGATAAAGTAGAAGTAAAACGCAGAGCCTGTCCACTCGCTATTTTCTATTTTAAACTAGTTGCTTTTCAGATCGGGCAGTGGCATGTGGTATTAGTTGCGATATGTGGAACTCGTGGTGTATTACGCGTTGACGATGGGTCTCGCAAAGTTGCCACTTTCTCATGCGTTCCAGCATCGCACGATCTGGACCATGCAATGAGAGTAGGTGAAGGATTCCGAGGTCAAATTCAGCGAATAGCCATTAATTTCAAGCCTCTTCAACTCCGAGTGGCGAAGGTTACATTAGTTGTTTCATGGGTAGAGTTAATTCTAAATGAATTAACGTGTTTAAGACTGGAGTTATGGTTTAGACTCAATACGGTGAGAAGCACGCGAGCGCTCCTTCCGGTAGCAATAACGTGCAGTATTTAATGGGAGAAGACGAAGAAGGCTTCGTTTACATTGACTTAACTGAATCAGTAGCTGCGCCATGCCCGAAGAACATGGAACTTTGGCAAGTAAGAAAGGAAATTTTGTAAAGTTTACTTAATTATATGGACCGTTTATTTTGAAAGTGGTGTAAGTCCATTTTCTCTTGTTTCGAGAAAAAAAAATTACATTAAATTAAGCATGAATTACGTGATATCTCATTTTTTTTTTCAAAAATGGACTTACACCACTTTCAAAATAAACGGTCCATATGTTCCCACAAACATTTTAACTACGCTCTCCGCACTGTAATTTAGATCACAATTGCAATGAAAGCGGAAGATGTAAACGGCGTTGTAGCGATAATTCCAGATGACTCTTTAAACAAATACATATTACTGCTGCTGGAAGAGGGGAGAGTGAAACTTAGATTCCATCTGGGAGCGACACATGTTGTCGCCGAAAGCATAGAGCACATCTTAATAGGAGAATGGTTCGAAGTAATAATGGCTCAGGACGATAAACACCTGTACATGCAAATTAATGGTAACGAGAAGAAGTACGTGCCATCGATATCGGAGAGAATGATTACGTCTCCAACGAATGTGTTCATAGGAGCTATACGCGATGAAATGAGGGTAAATAATGTTTAGAAGTTTTACTTCCAACACGCTTCTGATAACATTCGATGCAACAGGAGAAGATATGCCCTAACTGTGCAGAGATACCACAAATGAGTTTCACTCTCGGCTATCTTAATATAGATGGGAATCGAATAGATCTTCTGTCGTTACCAGTTTTAGAAACAACCAGCAAACGTTTCTCAAGTCGGACAGTTAGTTTATCTGGTAATAATCAATGATGAATTATCCACTGCCAGTGGCAGATTTAAGGGGGTAGGTCACCCTCGATAGCCCTAAAACAAGCCTTTTATCAAACGCAAATTGTAAAGTGATAAATAACAATAGAACGTAAAATCTCGAAAACCGCTCCAACGATTTGGATCAAAATTTAATGAGAGATGGCGAAAAACCATTTTCTATGATGTGTTGGGAGCAGATTTTAGAGTTGAATTCTTAAAAAATATTTTTCAAGAGGGCCCCTGCTCAGAAGGCCCTGTTTTTAAAAATAAATTATGATTATATCCAAGCACTTTTTTTTCTTACACTTTTCTGTACATTTACCCCCTTTTAGTGAACTACCTTCTCATTTTCCCGAAAAAATGGGCCCCTCAACGTTTGCCACCTGGGCCTTTTTTCTTAAGTCCGCCACTAAAGACTACTTAAAATACTTTCGCCTAACGTTTCAGATTACTACGAAGAAGTATCGTTATTATTAGGTCAAGAGCTGAAGTTGTCATGCTTCTACGATAAAATTCCTTATGAGAAAGGAGTTCACGAAACTTCTAAGAGAACATACGTCGCCTGGTTACTGTTGGACAAATTACTGCCGCCTTATGGAGAAAGGTAAACCCTTCGTGCATTTAAAATTTGTCAATGTTTACACCTTTTATAACCGTCCTTGATCTTTGCGAAGCAATGATTTTTTTAACCTGAAGGATGACGGTCGTGTCAGTACTATTAGCATTGCAAGTTACACAACTCGTGATGCGGTTGAAAACTTTTATTCCTGTCATATCCACCGTTATAAAAATAAATCGTTGAGAGGTTCGAGTCGGGTCATCTTCACTTTTGGAGTTACCGTGATAGATAAGAGCGAAGGTAATTGTACTATCTCTTGTTTAAATGTTACACAAAAACTGTTAAGCCTCGGTTCGCAGAAGTGGAAAATATACTGTGGGGCCAATGGTGTGTCATTTGCGGAGCCGTAATTGCGGGTTTTATATTCATGGTAATTTGGTGTTTATTGGAAATAATACAAGATGTTCGAAATGGGTACGGAAGAGTAGAAGTATAAACTATTCCATAAAACTAAAGATTACGTCTATAAATTCAACTGTATAATTTTCTTCTAGGCATAGTTTGTATAGAGTTCCATCGTCAGGTAATAGTGATTCTACATCTGTTATAAATTATGTTCTATCTAAGGATGGAATAACTTTACTTGGTAGCCAACAAGCTGCGAATGACATTGTATCGAGAATCACAAGAGATAAATAAAGCTTTAACGTAATCCTTTCATGTGTCGACAAGTTTCATATACAGTGGCTCACATCAATAATCAATAATCAATCCAAACGATTTGAGTTTTTTTAGAAGCTAGAAAAAAATTGCAATTCGTCGGAATAGCAAAAAAAAATAGTAAAGGTCGTTTTTTCAACTTTTTGTTCTGAGTCTGTAATGAAAATTCGGAATTTTCGACCTTCAGCTGCGATCTTTAAACGTTTGTAGCTTAGAGCTTTCAATTTTTATCGCAGGCGCAGAAAAAATATTGAAAAAAAACCTCTACTATTTTTTTGTTATTCCGACCAACTGCATTTTTTCAAAACGACGAAAAACATCACTTAACAAACTACCTAATACTTCTAGCTTCTAGCAAAAAACCCATGTCGTTCGGAACAATTTTAAGAATCTTATGCGATTTTAAAGATTTTCATGCGATCTCCAATAAATCCAAATGACTAAACAATCCCAAAGATACTTTCCAACGAAAATAAATTTACTGTAATTTTAGATGGCGATAACGGTGAACACGATTTTCGACAATACACTTGAAGAACCTAAGGGCAATATTTTCTAATCCATGGTGATACGAAATAATACGATAATAGTAGAAAAACATTTTAAGACAGCACGAATAAGGGTTTAAAAAAATATATTTATACAAATATGGGTTCACAACGATGGCAGCTTCTATTTACATTTAGAGTCAACGTAACATAAAATTTTACATTATAGAAGTCAATCGTTTAATTAGAAACAAAACAGCTAACTTATGATCTCCTTATTCAGATATCCAACAAGACTTTACTGAAAGACAATGTACTTCTAGATCTCTTATCTTAATATACAAAGCAGAAAGGGTTTCTGTGTTCGTCTGCCGCCTAAAAACTTTCGAACGGTAAACTCTGGGTCACTGATGATGAATTTGACTATTCTCACAAAAAAATGAGTAAAAAAATCTTTTTAATAAAATCAGAATTTAAATTTTGCACGAAGCCGAGTAGTAAAGCTAGTTTCTTATATTTCGTACAAATCAAAGCTTGAATAATAGTCATTATTTCCAGTAATTTTAAGTGTAAATGCTGTTTCATAATAAAATATTGGGCAAGCGTTCTCGTTGACATGATGATGATATAATTTCGAATTACAACAGTTTAATAGCGCGTAAAATAGTAAATGATGAAATAAATAGAATGTATTTCCGCGTCCCTCGTGATACTTACTTCTCAACTAATATTCTCCCAAGACTCGCCACTACTGCTACTAGTTACGGAGGAATGTCTCGTTAGTTGAGGCAACTCAAAATGCCACTTCACGTCTTCATCTATAACAAGCCCATTGGCTATTTCATAATTTAACAAAGGCGGCCTGGCCTTGATACCTAACGTCGTAGGTCTGTTGTTTGGATTAACGTCCAACAACATTTTTAATAAATTATACTGAAAGCAACAATTCCAATTAATCCACTTGAACAGATCGGACTGAATGCTTCCTGTTACTCGGAACACAAGCTGTTAACTCACCTCCGCTGGATAATCAACGTCGAAGAGTTTCGGAAATACTGATTTCCTTAAATTTATGAGAGCAGCAACTCTCTCCATTTCCGTGGAAAATGGAGTAAGGAGTTCGAACAGAATGATTCCCAAGGAGTAGATATCAACCTTGTAATTATATCCTTGTCCGTTTATTTGCTCCGGGGACATGTAAAGGTGAGTGCCAACGTACGCTGTGTGTAGGCTATGTTTTAAAGAAATATCTTCATTCTTCGATGGAGGAGTATGGGCTTCGTTGTACCCTTCAGTCATCGCAGTCACGAGACCAAAATCCCCCACTTTTATTTTGTCATCGAAAGAGAAGAATATATTCGAGGGCTGAAAAAAAGTGAAACGTTAATTACTAGAACTGAAAACCTTCGCTCTTCAAAATGCAAAGTAACATTGTTGCCTCGCGTGTTCACCTTCAAGTCGCGATGAATAAGCCCCTGCAAATGAACGTACTCCACAGCTTCAACTATCTGCTGAAATATATTCAACACGCGCCGATAATCGCGTGGCGATTGGCTCTTCAGCCATTCCCTGAGACTCAACCTTTGGCACAGCTGCATTTGTATGTAGAGGAACATTTTCGCCGACTTGCGGGAATTCGATTTGTTATTCAGATCTAAGGAAAACGACCTCTGCCGCTTCCTTTTCTCGTCGTTCCCTGAACACTTGCCGTCGGTGTCATTGAACGCAATATTTTCAGCACGCGAGTCAGCTTTGGATAATACTTTCTCGTTCACAGTGTTCGAGACTGACAAATCGGAGCTCCGGGTGCTGCAATTACTAATATCGATTACATTCTCGTGCGGGTCCTTCGAATGGGACTTCTCGAACACGATGAAAGAATCTTCGTCCGAGGCAGTGTGGTTCAACGCGTTGTATGCTTCGCAAGCACTTTCCACCGACGACTGGTCAGTCAGCGAGACATTAATACAAACGGAATTATTCATTTTCGGTTCGCTGTGGATTACGTCGGATGGGAATTCCGAGTTCGGCAAAGTTGATTTGTTCAACCATTCTGGATCGTGCTTCTCTTGCCACCCGGCGGGTGGACATTCCAGCCATGCGTTGAAGTATCTCACAATATTCTGGTGGTCCAGTTTAGCCAGCGCCTTTACTTCTCGCATCACGCGCTCCCTGGAATATTGACTGCGAACCAAACGAGTTGATCAGGATAGACAGCTTTAAAATCTATTGGAGTTTATATATCGAAGTGTTAAACACACCTATTCGGTAACGCAATTCTTTTAATTGCATAATTGCAATCGTCTATTTTGTTTTTCGCTTCGAAAACAACACCGTATCCTCCTTTCCCTAGGCAGTCTACTAGCTCGAAGTCTGTCAGGTAACGGGACTTGAAATTATCGCTGTTTTCTTTATCGTCCACCGTTCGAACATCATTTTTATTTGTTTCTATATGCCTCTCCACTATTAAGGGCTATATAAACAGAAACGAGTACTTTTAAATCGCACGCACATAAATGTAACGCGTTGTATACTGTAATATTTAGAAGTTTTATAATTTTTACCGGAAGCACAGCGTCTTTAGCAACGGTAGTAGCATTTAACAGACGTTGCGTCAACATAAAATTCAGCAGAATTGCAGTGGTAATTGAGATTATTAAAACCTCCTTCCTGTTAAAAAGTGAGTTTCTATTAAAAGTTAGCATCTTATGCTTCTTCCCTTAATTCTACGTACCACCAGTACCACAATGATACAATTATAACTTGAACGGGAGTATCATCGTCTTCGTCCTGAGTATTGTTCGATGTAAATGGTCTGTGTTCTCCTTCGATAAGTAATGGGGTCGAGTTGCTGCGATTGCACTGCTTGCGATTGCTCAAATGTAACTGATCTTTTGAATATAGATAAAATCCATTCCCTGTAAAAGAAAATCAAGGGAAGAAATAGTAGCAAATGCTCCCTCGTTGTTATCCAGATTTTAATTAGTCTCTGAAATTCTCATACCATTTACGTACTCCGAATTGTACAGAACTGATAACGCAGTGGTAATTTGCGCATCATTTATCTGAACTAGAGCATCTGTATCGTCACCGTTCGTTGGGCTTGGAAGAATTTTCGCGACCGCGTTATCTGAAATACGGTGTCGTTCAATAATTTCGTGGGAAAATTTACAGAAGCCTGTGATTCTGATAATAAAGAACAAGCTTTCGTACCAATCGCAGGATAAGGCTGCCATGGATATTGCAAGTGCTGTGTGTATCTCGGCGATGCATCCACTGCTTTATGGAGATCCGCATTTTCTTGTATATACAACTGTCTGTCGTGCATACCTAAGTACAGAGCTGGACTGATCGAATCCTCTGTACTCCATGGCGACAGCGAGCTATCGAATAAATTAATCTCCTTCAAACTTTTGTGACCACTGCTTCTCGAACTCGTGTCTTCTCGCCATATAGTAACGATTGGAGCGTCGAACTAAAAACACAGAAATGCATATAATTGGAATGTAGCTATATAGAAAAATGTATTTTCTGTTTCTGTTTGAGTTTTTTCCCAAAATGCATTTTCTTATTGTATTCAATGAAAATCAACCTTGTATTGCCACAGTTTCGCTTTAGGATTGTTTCTATTAACAGCCCAAACCAGGCCGTCAGGTACGGTAACTTTAATTTCAGTATCTAGATTCTGAGCTGCGACTTTGTCTTGGCAATAGGCGTCGGAGTGGGATACTAGCAGTAAATCATGCTGCCCCACACTGAAGTTCCATCTAAATGAATGTAAGCTCTTTTAACAAAAAAGTTCGATATTATAAATCCTATATTTTCGGAAATTTCAGCTTACCTTTCTATACCAGTGTGTGGCTCAATTGCTCTTACTGTCTGTTGATATCGCTGAACGATAAGTACTTCCTGCTCAATATATCCCTCTTTAGTTTTATTAGTACAACCATTAATTCCGCACTCGTATAATATTTTCCCTGTTGTACTCGAAACGCCTGTTACAAAAGGGAGTTTACGTTTATATATATGACCTTCTTTCTATAACAGAGCTCCGCAACCGGTGTGCCACGAGATAATGTGTAGCGGTGAAATGCCTCCAAAAGGAGAAAAAGCAAAAGATTTTTTTTTAACAAAGTTCTTCGTAAATAAATGTAATTTTTGTGTAACTTCTTTGTCACTTCTATATGTTTTGTACACAGCGGCGGACGAAAGAAAGTTCACATCCTTGAAAGTCCCATAATTTTTTTAGAATTACTCCAAACGACTTGAGTTTTTTTGAGAAGCTGGAAGGATTAGTTTGCTAAATGACGTGTTTCGTCGTTTTGAAAAAAATTGCAATTTGTCGGAATAGCGAACAAAATAGTAAATATTAGTAAAAATAGTAGCTCAGAGAAACGTTGACCAATTTTGATGAAATTTTCAGCATTTATACAACTTACTTAACTCTACAAACAGAATTTTTTAATTTTCATTGCAGGCTCAGTAAAAATGGTTCAAAGGCCGACGTTTACTATTTTTTCGCTATTCCGACCAATTGCAATTTTTTTCGTCGTTTAGCAAACTAATCCCTCTAGCTACTCAATAAAACTCGAGTCGTTCGGAGCAATTCTAAAAAACTTATGCAACTTTAAACGATGTAAACTTTCTCTCGTCCGCCATTGTATTTTTACTCGTGCTGCATTCCGCGAATGGCACAATGAGAGAAGGTTGCGGAGCACTGTTCTACACCTTTAGTAGACATATGCTTCAAAGTACTCGCCATACGATTTCACTTCTCTGCCACCGGAGAACACCAAATCGTTGGAGTACCTAAACGACGAGTGCAGTAACTCGGACGCTGATATTGGAATCGCCTCTAGATTCTCGCCATCGAATTTGTACATGCCGCCGCGAAGCGAAGGTATCAGACGAACCCATTGTCCATAATTATTAAGCTATAAAGAATATCTAAGATAAAACAAACAATAATAACAAGTGAAACAGAAGAGTGGAGGTAAACCAAATGAAGTTCTTTCGAGCGTTAATACTTTGACGATTAGTATCTCCTCATTGCGTTAAAGGCGGAAGATATATTTAATGTTTGTATACTTCTCTACGATGAATACTCGACGACAACATCGGCCCTTCGTTGAAATCTAACGTCCATAGTTTCTTTCCTAGATCATTCGCATCTAGAGCAGATACTTTTCCATCTAGCGTGCTTACAAATAGTAAGCTGAAAGAATACACAAAGTAATGTAATTTAGGAAACTTACTACATACTTAAAAATGATTTACGTCTAAAGTAGAACGCAGAAGATAAACTATATTACTTAAACTTTTACACGACATAAAACTACGGTCCTTTATTTATTCCCTGTTTCAGTAAATGTTACAAAGAACGCTCCAGCAGAAAACTGAACAAGGAAACCCTTATGAGAACCAAATTGTGGCGTTACATAATTTATTTTTTTTTCCGAAACATTCCCTCCGCTGCAAATGCTTTGCATAAGTGTTCGAACGCCGTTCGTAATAGGAAATTCTATGCAGAGAGCAGTGAGATTGTCGAGAGCAATGTTGACGAAAACTGTGAGCTCGAGAAATCCGAGTAAACAGATATGCCTGGCCAAAGTTTCATCGATCGAAGGATTGTGATTGTCGAACGCGCGCGAAATAGCTGTCGATTAATTACCTGCGCGTTGATTTCTCTTCGCAGAACGTCAACTGTTTTATGTCGCCGCTGTCAGTGAGCGGTGATACGAACAGAATTATAAACAATGAATGAAACCATAGTCGCCTCCATAAGTGTGCGTTAGACATTTTCTACGTGCGAAACGATCGATCGGGTAAATACAACATTTTGTTCGGATGTTTACGTGGATCAGCGTGTGGTGTGTTTTATCGCGATGCTCGATTAAAATACGATAGACACAAATTGCTCGGCGCGCACCGACGAACCATCGTGGACTTTGGTAAATTGTAACGGAGAAAATTTCTGCAGCGCCATCTAACGAGCGTTTCGACACATTTGAAAAATACTTCGCTCGATTCCGCATTCCGAAATGCTCTTTACATTTCGAATTGAGTTGAAACGAATCCTCTTAATTAGTCTTTAGTAATACGCTACTGGTTTCGTCCGAAAGAATATCACCTTGTTAGTCGCAGAATTTTATTTAAATAATAACACTCTGAATTCTCTTTTAATTTAATTATTATTCTCAATGACGTACCCACTTTTAGAAACTTAACTTCTCCACTTCTTCTGAAGTTATATATTTAAGTTACATAATTTTTATGTAATTTTGTCAAACATATACGAAACTTAAATTAAATAATACAAATGGAAAATTGAAAATTACATGCGAATGTATTACAGCGAGATAAATAAGATTCGAGGAAGCAAATTTCACGAATTCTACTTCGACCGTTTCTGTGCGCAAGAACTCCAGTATTTGAAGGTTGTTAGATTTCGAAGAGCCAGCGAGAATTAGCTGCGGTCCGTGGCCCTCTGTTGGCGGGTTTCAAAATCGCTGTCACATGCCGCACTCACACCACTACGGTTTTTCTACGTTACGGGTGATTATGGCGAAGTTTGCCAGATGGAAGTGAAGTGTCGTATAAAGAATACCTTTGTCGAGTTAATCAAACGAATTTAGTGGGAAGTAAGGGTAAGCGACACGCAGGATAATAATTCCGATCCGCGAGTTTGGCGAATCTCGCGGGGCTCGCGCGGACGGGGACAGATGTTTAGTCATTTAAATGAGCAAGCTAACGTCTGTCCTTTCCTCCAGCCATACCTGAAAGTACAATAATAGACTTGGCTGGAACCTGCAGCCTGATTAAATAAATAGTATTGTCTATCTCACGGACTGCTCTAGCAGCAGTAACCCAACTACCCTTCCGTTCGGCGCAAATAGATCGAATGAGACGCAGCGAAATTTTTTCCTGCTTTATCGAGAATCCCTCGGAGCACATAACCTTGCCAGCTCTGTGCAGTATTTAATCAGATCGCGATTGATCGTAAAATAATTTCACGTTTCCAGTAAAGTATATTCCCAGCTAATAGACCGTCCGGAAAAGTGATATTTTTAAATATATCTCATCCGATTTCCAAGCCGTTCCACCGTTTCGATCGTATTACCGTTTCAACTTCTACTGTGTATTTTCTCTTCCTTAGCTTCGTTTCCTTAAGGTTTTCACGCTTTTTCTTTGAACGGATACGAAATCGAAAGTGGTGTAGAATTTTACGAATCACGACGAAAGCCGCTTGGGACCAGTCGATTTTCAAAGATCGTGTAACTTTGATCTGCAGCGCGAAAAGCATGGAGGGCCAACAGTTCTGTTTACGGTGGCACAATTTTCAAAACACGCTGCTAAGCTCCCTACCGAAACTGCTCGACGGCGGTTATTTAACGGACGTCACGCTGAGCGCCGGCGGCAGGCACATACACGCGCATAAGATTATACTTTCGGCTTGTAGTTATTATTTCAAAGAGTTGTTTAAGGTATTCACGATTATCCTAAATTAACGAGATCGAAGCAAGGTGCGCTACATCGATTGAAATGAATTTCTAGGATTTAAGTTCTTTGCAACATCCTGTAATTGTATTGCCAGGCATGGAATACGCGAACTTATGCGCGCTAGTCACGTTTATGTATAACGGAGAGGTGAATATCTACCAGGAGCAATTGCCCGCGCTTTTGGCTATGGCGGATACTCTGCATATCCGTGGATTAGCTGACATCGCCGGGGTAAGGAAACACATCTATGTTTTGACTAATATAATAAACGCGCCGAGCGGCGGTCGCACGAATCAGTTTCGGAGCGGTAAGTTCGCATCGTAGTTGACCACGTCGTAGGACTTCCCCGATATCTTATTTGTTTTGTTTGAATGCGTATTTTTTTTTCTATTCTTCGAACACCCATACTCTCTATCTGTCTCTCTTCTACGACTGTTCTACCAAACCTCTCATCTTAATGCTTTGCGCATCGAAGGCATGATCGCATATCGAGTATGAAGGCCACGCGATTAACTGCTGCGAAGTTCGGAACCGAGAACGGATCTAGTCGTCTGCTTCGGTTCGCGAGAAATTATACAGCTTAAGATCAGAGATAGCCGAACGTCGTTTTGTATTTTTACGTTGGAATAACATTTAAATTTCTGTTGGAATAAGCACCGCGCACCAAGAAATCTTTACACTATTGTACATTAATTATGTAATAGCGATAGGCGATTAGTATTCTGTGATGAATTACTATTCCTTGCCCAAAGAAGCTTGCCTCGGTGTGAATTGTAAAAGACACAAGTAACAAAGCATGTATTTTCTTCAGTGCCTTATAAAAACACTAGTGATTCCTCGCTGGTAACTGTTACTTCCTTTTGTAATCTGTTGTCCAGCAATATGAAAGTATGTACGTTTTTATATTGACGAAATCACACTCTTACCGTGCAGTTTACAATAATCATGATATTAATACACCTTATTAACTGAATTTAACAAGCAAATCAGATTTCCAAGTTACGTTACAGTTCTTACCTAATAAGTGCGAATCGAAGTAATCTCCGTCCTCATTAACGCATCAGAAATGTACACTTATTATCTTCTGAATAGTAGATTAAAAGTAAAAGTTCGTTAAGGCGAACGTACAAGTTCGCCGGCTCCTTTAAGGAAGCTTGTAAATAAATTTGCAAGTCTTGCGGTTTAAAGTAAATTATTCCATCGCTTAAATCTCCTGGAACAGATTCATAATTTGCATGCGGAGTATCGAACGATCGAATGTATCGAAAGATAGGTTCGAGTAATAAGCGTTGAATAGCACTTCCTTCGTACGGAATTGTGAGAAAGTAATGTTGAAAGTTAAATTGCATATTCGCTTCATCCTTTCTTAATCTTTATATTACCCTATGATCGTGTTGTTTTGTTCAGGTCACTTAAATACATTCACTGTCGTTCCTCAAGAAGTACCTCACGAAGGAATTACCTACTACACATATTATGTTCATGCGTGCATCGAAGGAACGATAATGAATATAAACGATATCCACGAGATCAAGGTCGTTGTGTGTGTTGCAACTAAATGCAAGTGGATGCATCCCATGGAACCTTTCCCCATAGAATGAGTTTACAGGTATATCTAAAAAGAAAAAAGAAAACTAGCTATTTCCGCAGAATCTCTACACGACTAAACATTCGGTAGATATTTCTAGAGCTATTAAGTCTTTTTTTTTTTCTTTCTTTTACACAACATCGATACATCGCATTTGTGATAATGCTTAATAGTCGAGAGTGGCTATAACAAATATCTATAATTCACGCATAAATATTTAACAGTCTTACTTTCACTGGGAGGGACGGGAAGAGCCGATGCATGAAAATTTGTACATCGGAGTAAGTCGGGAAGAAAACTTGGATGAAACTTTATTACATCCAGTAGCTTACGTGTTATAATTAAAAGAATAAGAATACCGCATCTCCGGTAAAAGATGTTCACTTACATCGGGAGGCTAGGTAGAACAGAAAACTTGTTTTAGAGTACCAGTTGAATCATGCGAAAGGGAAGGGGCAAAACTCGCTAAAATCAGTATGAAACTTTCAACTTCCCGAGATCGTAACGTCCTTCTGTTTCTCGTTTACAGAAAAACTCACGACACGACAATGGTTTGTACGTTCCTCCGCCGCCGACGCAAATGCAAGAGAAAACGT
The DNA here is from genome assembly GCA_960531205.1 of Andrena bicolor. Classification (NCBI taxonomy): domain Eukaryota; kingdom Metazoa; phylum Arthropoda; class Insecta; order Hymenoptera; family Andrenidae; genus Andrena; species Andrena bicolor. The sequence continues at coordinate 14,400,292 of OY482665.1, forward strand.
TGCCGGAGGCGCCGATAAAGAAAGAGAGCAAAGACAGCGTGACCAGCGGCGAGTCTCTGGAGACGGTGCTGGCGACAGAGGCGACGGAGGCCGCGGAGGAGCCGTTCATCGATCAAGAAAGCATACCGTATTGCGTGAAGACCAAGCCCTATTACTCCATTAACGCGAAGTTGAATCAGAGGGAGAAGATCAGTATTCCTTCCATGAACGCCTCGTCGAATAAGTACGGCGAGCAAGGGTATTCGGACAGTGCGATGGACGAAAGTACGTCGGTCATAGAGGATCAAATTACCCCGGTGGAGGACACGAAACCCCCGCCGGTATGGGACGCGAACTTCAAGTTCCTCACCAGTTCCATGAGCGGTAGAACTTCACAGAATTACAATAAATCTAGTGTCACTTGCCTGATCTGCGGCAAGCAGTTAAGTAATCAATATAACTTGCGGGTACACATGGAGACTCATAGTAATAGTTCGTATAGTTGTACCGCCTGCTCGCACGTGTCGAGATCGCGGGACGCGCTCAGGAAGCACGTCTCCTACAGGCACCCGGTGGCCTCGCCGCAGAAACGTTCACGATACAGCACGCCGAAGCCATAGAAGCTATCTAGATATCTTGATTTATATCGAACCCTTGTTTTAGGACACCTCTTTGTGTAAAAAAAGTGAATGTTGTGTTATTCAACTTGGATCGAAGTATTTTATTAAGCGAACTAAGAGAGTGAGAGAGAGTGAGAGAGAGAGATGTAAATTAAAATTTCAAGGCAGAAACGATTTTCTGATTTTAGTTATTTATTGGTAGAATATTTCTTTCCGTTGAACATCAGATTTTTTTTAGTTAAGAAAAGTATCCTGATTTCTCGTATAAAGTTGTATCGGAACGCTCCCCTCGTCCAAGCGATACACTCCGTGTAATTACGCGTCGCTCGCGATTTAATTAGTTGGAGGAAAGTAGCGTTAAGTGAGATGAATTGAAAAAAAAAACGAAGCAACATAAAGACTTCCCCACCTCCGATTTTTATCGCCCCCCCCCCCCCCCAACCCCGTTAACTGTGTTTCCATAGAAAGTCTAAAACATTACTGTTGAATATAAAGGTTGAGTATTTTATTAAACAAAGGAATTTAGAAGACGATTCGATACGAGAACGTACGTACCTCATCTTTCTAAGAGATATTCAGTACTAGACTGATTAAGAGTAAGGCAAGCTATAGCAACAACCTCGATTATTTTGTTTTTAAATGTACAAATAACTTAAAAAGCGTGATCATATTCCTCGAGACCCTTAGTGTTCGAATTGTTACTGTTTTCTTGTTATCGTTACGCTGTTTTAATAAAGACAGAGTAGACAATAAATGGTTTTCCGTTTTGATCCTCTTTTTTTTCTTTTTCACAATCAATTTTTCTTTTTACAATCGCCCAGTGAAAAATGGAGAAATCAGAAAACAGCATGTACCCCTCGTTACACTGTAAACGTCTAAAAAATAATTACAGCTTCGTAGAAACGTTATTTATAATTGACACTGCGGAGAAATCGGTAAAAAGGTATTGTAGCAAATTTCGTTCGTAAAGTGTACTCGCTTTGATTGTTTCAATAATACCGAATGTAAAAGATCACAGTACAGTCTGATATTCCATCGAGAATAGTATTAAAAAATAATATATTCATTCGTCAATATCCATTGACTACAAAATAAATAAAATGCATCCAAAGATAAGCTCTTTTCAGAAGAGAGAGAGAGAGAGAGAAAAGTAGAAGGAAGAGACGAATATCTCGGAAACTAATTAAATCTTTTCTATACGCCATATTTTAGTATTGCAGTCCTGTCCGACAGAGATCAGTGTTTCCTCGTCGAGCCAAACTAAGCGTGTTATCTGACTCTGAGGATGAGCATCTGTAACAAAAACGTTCGAATCATTTAATCGATAATTTAACCGACAACGAATCTCGATAATCCACCGCACCGTCCTTACTTTTAATGATAGTGTGTTTCGCTGGATTCGCTACGCTCCAAATAATGATCGTCGTGTCGAGGCTACCGCTGGCTACCATCGCTGAATTAGGACACCATGCCACGGAGTTCACTCTCGCGTTGTGGAAGCCCCATTCCCGATTATGCGCGAGCTGTAAATTCACGATCGAACGATACATACCTCCTCCAGTTACATCCTATTTCCAAATACACAGCAGTAAGTCTTAAGCAGAAGCTCTACTCACCCTCTAAATATCCCCACAAGCGTTTAGGAGGAGCAATGGTAATAAACAAATTTGTATAAAAGACATACACGTGATAGCAGTTACGTTTACGCTCTTCTGGCGACAGACATTAATTGCACTACTTGCATTAAAAGCGTGAGATATAGATTTGGTAGCGATAGCTGGGCACTGCGTTAAACGAACTATTAAATACCAAAGATTTAATCGAGAAGCAGCTGATATCGTTCACCGCGTGTGAACGGTAGAAATGTTTAGACTCTGTTCGTAACTCGTTTAAGTATCGCAATCGTTTTTACCTTGTATTCTGGAACAACATAAAGAATCACTTTCCTGTTCGTGTCGCAAGCCACCAAGTATTTGTTATCGGGGCTGTAAGAGACGTCGGTGACTGGGCCGAGATGCTCCAGCTCGACGTGCGGAGACAGGCTCGTGCCCGACAGTGTATAGATACGCAGCTGAAAGTTGAATTAGAGATATCGTGGTTTCGTAACAATTGTCAGAGATAAATTCAGAAGACGTACTGTACTGTCTGATGTAGCCCCTATAGCCACGTGACCGTTCTCTTGGTTAATGGAGACGCAAGATGGTTCGTAATCAATAGGTATGCTTGATACCTTTCGGCCATCTTGAGTGACGGTGATCTGAAAAGAATATTTCGATTAATTTGAAGCTGTTGAATTGAAACGAGCTGGCGGGATGATCTTACCTGCCGAACAGTTGCGATCACGACCAGGTCATTGTAAATGTTTAAACCTCGGGGTTGGGAGTCCAGTTTAACCACAGACGTGTCTGTGTAAGCATTCGCAGCGATGTCAATCGTTCGCAGGGCGTCGTCGATACCAGCGGTGTACAGAAGATCCTTGCCGGCTTTCATTCCGTTAATTTGGTTCCCATGACCGTGACCTTGCACGCGATCGTTCTCGCCTGTTTTTGCGTTCCAATTAGTAACGTAACCGTCGTGAGATCCAGTATAAATTGTACTTCTGTCAGGACTCAATGTTAATACTGTTATCGGTTTATTGTGACCCTGAAATGTTTAACGAATTGAGGTTTGTCCTGTGGCAGAGTATTTTTTCTTTTAGTAATTGTTTCGGTGTTTCTTTACCTTTATTATTCTAATCGGTTTCTCGGGATTGTTCACATCGAGATAATTAATAAACCCACTCAAGGATACAGTGAGTAAGTGATCTCCTTGCCACAAACAACTGACCTAAGATAAAATAGATTCTTAATGATTTCGTTTAATAATAATAATGATTTAGGGGTACGTTCGAAACTAATTTTTAATTTTCAAAACTCGACTCCGAAACTTTGCGAGTCTTCAAAACTCTTGAAACTTGAAGTGCTGATTTTGTTTTGTAAGTGGAATATTTTGTTTTAAAAGCTGAAGTCAGCAAAATTTTGGCATAAATCTCTGTCGACTGATTAATCTCTATTAATTGATTGATTTTTATACCTTTTCTTATCTAGCTTTCGAGAGTTTCGAATCACGAAAGAAGTGCAGTTTCCAATTCTCAGAACTCGAAACTCTCTTGAGTTTCGAAGTTTCGAGGAACCCCTCCCTAATTTTCTTGCTTTAAGACTTAGATTATTTTCTGGCATACCTGCTGATCATCCACCGTTGTGCCCATATTGAATTCACTAACCAACGAGCGAGTTTCCACGTCCCACAGCTTGCACGTCTTATCTCCAGACGCAGTCAACAATTGGGTGCCATCTGATTTCCAAGCCACCTAATATTAAAAAACTAATTAAAGCCACGTATAACAATACTTCCAACACAAGCTACCAGTCGCATGATTCCGATAAAAAAATATCTGGATCTCGAACATTCATTTTGCTTACTCCATACACTCCGCCTTGATGAGCGGGCGATCCCACTTCCCCGACTAAATCGGAGCTTGTCCCATCATAAATAAACACTTTCCCGTCGAATCCCGCGGACGCAAACAAGTTGCCGCTGGGCGAGTAACGCACAGCTTGAACGAACTTAGTATGCTCCTGCTTCGTCATTCTACAAAAAACAATACAGATTACTATTCCAAGGCTCATACAAAATCAGGAAATCCCCTAAGCACCGCAGACGTACTTGAATTTAAATGGCGGGCCTTCGAAAACAGCAATGGTATTGTCCTCGCTTCCAGTGATCAGTCTGAACGGTCTCGTGGGTCTGAAGTCGCACGAGTTAATCGGCTTACTCTGGCCAGAGATCTCTCCCACAGATGTGCCGGTCTCCGCCATAAACACATGACCAAATCTAAACTCATATACAAAAACACAACCGTTACTAATGCAGACTCTCGATCGAAAAAACCTTGCAGCCCGTACCTCTCCCTCCCCTCGCCGACCACAACCATACGCTGATTGTCGGGCGACCATGCTATATCCTTAATGGGTCCTCCGATGGGGTGGAACTCATTTTTCATAATATGCTCCTTGTTCACCGTATCCCAAATACGCACTTTACCTGACTGATCTGCGACAGAGAATTAAGCGCGTTCGTTTACATTGCATTTCAATCGTTAAGCGTAAATGTTCGACGTACCACCCGAGGCTATGTAAAAGCCGCTTGGAGAATACTTTGCGACGTTCACCGCGCATGAATGCTCTGTGTAAATATCCGCAACGGCAGGATTCTGAAAAAGGAGGAGTTAGAAGTTGCTTTTCGGTAATTGAGATTCAAGTTTGAATAGGACATCGATACTCACTTCAATGTTCCTAATGATCACACTGTTGCCATTGGTGTATAAAAAGTTCTTCCCTTTAGGGTCACCACCTAAGACGAGAGGTTGCCCTCTTTGTGTTCTAGGTAACGTGGCAAATATGTATTCTGTAAATATAGGAAAAGTTAGAGAAACGCCGTTGAATATACTTGTGAAGGTGATCATGAGATCGATATTTTCTACTCGATATATATTGTAAGAAAGAAAAGACTATACACATCGGAAGAAACAGGATTAAGTCGTAGAAACTTGAGGCATGAAAATTGCATAATGCAAATATCTTTCAACTGGAACCAAACTGTACTTCCTCCGTCCATTGGCACGAGTCCAACACGCGATATTTCAAATTATTCTGAGCGCGCAAACTGTATCGTGGTCTAAAATTACAAATTATTCAATTGGGATATTCCCCAGAGAATTTACTTCTCAGTAAAACTAACGAAAATCGGAAATAATGCAATACCCTCGCGATCTCGATTGTCTCTGAAAATTAATAAATAGAAATACTTCGTGTGAAATTAGAAAAATGCATCGATTTCCATAAATCCGTTAATTTAAATAATATTCGATAAGCTCTTATTTCCGCCGGCAATTATTATCTTATTTTTCTTTCGTTATACTCGGAAAGCTGTGTTAATTCGAATCTGATAAGCCGCAGTTATCTGAACTTACTTGTGGTATCTTAATATAGATAATAAAAATGATACGTTTAAAACAGTGGCGAATAAGTCGCCAATAGCGGGGCGCAGAGGATCCACGTAGGAAAATGAAAAATAAAGGCCGCACATCGCTCGAACGTTGAGTTTTTCGCGTACGTGGGCAAATACGGAGGAAATTGCTGGACGCATCGGCCGCGGTCTGCCGTGACACCACGTACGCGGATCAGTGAATCATTTGAAGTGTTATGATTCGGCTTGAGATAAGCGGCCGGAAAACTGCGGAGGCTCGATATTCGCACAGAACAGATGATAATAAACGGCTAGGCAGGTGCTAGCGGACGTCGGACGTCTAGGTGTCACTTACTTGTTTCATAGGACATTTTTACTCCGTTTGTCTCTTTTAAATAATACTTGAAAAAAAAACTCAACAATAGGGAACCAGTTCAATGCCTCCTCCGTATCTTTCTCTGCCGCCCCCCCACACACTTTCTACTGAAATGCTTGTTCCGCCCTTGCCTTATTTAGCCGAAGCATCGACCGCGGGCATACAAGATCGCGGCTCGACTGTCGAGTTGGCAACGCCTGCAGCGCCGTTTTCAAATCGCGCAACTAATTCCGGCGGGAAATACGAATTCACGAATGCGTCCTACGTTTTGGAAAGCAATTTTGCAGAGCGTGGCATTAACTCTTTGGTTACTAATGGTGATTAACTGGTCATCCAATGCGGTGGTGATAAAATAGTTAATAAGATAAGGAAGTAATGGTAATTTTCTTTAGGTAGATTAAACGATTCTATATAAGTCGCGATTAAAATAGTTCTTAAAATAGGCTTGTAGCGTTCTACACTCCTGTGTGTGATTTTCGAGTGACCGCTACCGTCGCGAAAGGTTAAAAATAGTTTGATTCACGTCGTCTTTGGTTTCGTTTTGATCAGGAAAATATCAGATATCCCTTGGTATCATTTCCATGAAGATGTAACGTAGAATAGGAAACTGGAGAACTTCAGTACTGCATGACTCACGCCGAGCCTCGAGATTATTGCTATCGCTTCGCAATTTCCTGGTTAAATGATTCGTCCGCAAAACTCAGCCAAGCGTTGACAAATTCGCTATCTTACGAGGCGAGTGGACGCGAGCACTTAACCGAACAGTAACTGTATATGTAATTTTTCATTTTAATTTATGTGATAATAAAAGTGCTTTAAAAATTCTGAGTTATATAAAATAGTCGACGAAGGAGTACTTTAATTCATTCAGTTAAAATTTCTAGTTCGAGGAGCAAAACTTTTCGTAAATTTTGTTGAAATTAAATTCTACTTTAATTTATTCCGATAATATTTCTAGTTGGAGGAGTTAAATTTTTCGAAAATTTTGTTGAAATTAACTTCTAAAAGTAAGTAAAACTAAGTAGAAAGACATAAAAATATCCAAGTTCCTCTTCCCTTCCGGTGTGTGGAAATAATAATTTTAGTAGACGCATTACTGGGATGAAATATCACATTTTATTGTAAATCGTATATATACGTTTAAAAATATTCATAACCATCGCTTTTACTCTCATTTCTTTCACTCTAACATTAACCCGCTATATACTTCTGCAGAAATCTAAGTTACTATTTACACGTAGAAAAGATGGGCGTTTCTCGCAAATATGTAACGTTAAATGGTACTTAAAAGGACGTTTAATATTAGAAAAAAAAAAAACAGAATCGTGTGTATAGAAATCGTAGTATTTTAACATATAAGCTCGATCGCACGATTGCAATAAATCACAACAACGGATCGGGTGCGTAAAAATGTTCCCTGCCAACGTTATGCATTCGCATTCAGCACGAAAACAAATTTTCAGCGAGGTAAGTTCCCTTACGCCATAGAAGGCGTGCGAGTAGAAGAAAGGACACTCGACAGTGCAATTTGTGACGCCGAGGGGATCTCGTGCATCGAAACGATTGGACTGTGGACCATTTCTAAACTAATTAGGAGCGGAGGGGGGGAGAGGGCGAGAACGATGAGTAATAATCGCACGGATGATGAAATAAATAACGAGTGAATGAGAACGCGTGATCGAAAATATTCATGGTCGGCGATTATTCGTGCGTAAAAGCGAGTGAACTCGTGTCGCGGAATACACAATCGAGTCTGGAGCATTTCAATAATTGCTTGTTGAAAATTCGAGGATCAGCTGCCGACCAATCGTCAATTAACACACTACAACACTGTTGCCTACCTTAAATGCTTTCAGAGGTTCACGATGTTCCTCGACGCTCATGAAACGCACGAGCATCATTCGCAAAAGCAGTCTTATCCTTTTCACACTCACCAGCGCGAACTTTACGGGGTTACTAGCTTACTAACGAATTAACGTAAGATTACAAACAATGACAATTATCAAAAAATATCACCTCCGCTCGCCCTTACGTCGATCTCTACAAGGAAGGGAATCAGAGCGAGCGAAATCCTTGGAAGTAGAAACCGTTCGATGCGTTCCTGCCTGAAGGAACCCTAGCACAAAGAGGTTAATTCTTCCACCTAGCGTCTACAACGACCGATTCTCCGCCTAATGTATCGAATATAATTCTTACTCCTATCTGCATCTGTGAAAGACCAGTTCGGCGAGAATCCAGGACCTACGCGTATCCTTCTTTCTGCTCTTTCATCAAGCCTGCGATGAAAAGTGCTTGCAACAAAACGCTTTCCCCCGTTCGTTCCAGGCTAATTCCAGCGCGAAGATGTGCCCTATTCGTCCAGGGACGACACTGCTTTCCTTTCAGCATGCCTCAGAGACGAATCCCCCTCGTTGCTCAGTAGTAGCGTATTCTGCGTTTGGCCACGACCTCCTGAAGCAGCCGCCTCTCGAACGGCCGATGGTCGTTTCGAAGGCGGGCAGCATCCTCGCGAGTGCGTCTACGGCTCTTGGCCTCGGCGAACGAGTTCCCCTTCGATCGCTTCTCGTAGAACGAGCTTCTGTCGGCCTCGATCTCCTCGATCGAGGGTACGCGCGAATGACGGAACTCTTCCGCGTCCTCGTCGCGTGGCAGAGGACGCGTGGAATCCTCCGGAACCGGTCTGCCGTCGGGGTACACGCGAATCACCATTGGCCCCACCAAGTAGGGGCCCGTGTGCTCTTGGGATGGGCGAACGTAGTCCTGGGATGGGGCCGTCTCCTCGCCTAGGCCGTTCGTTTCGCTACCGCTGGTGGCTGGAACGAGAGAAATTTAATACAATTAGAATCTGCAGTAGGTTTGGTTCTCTTTATTGGGAAATTCTGTGACAGCGCCATCTACGGTTGTAAGCTCTGCAATCGGGTCAATCGCGTTACAGGACTGGTCTCACACAAGTATTGAAATAGTGCTTTAATTTTCGCCACCAGATTGCGTAGCGGAAATAAGAAAATCCCAATAAATACTTGGAAAGAGTTGGCTGATTTAATTGTAATGTTGATAGTTTTGGAGTTGGGAAGAGTGGAAGAATGAATCGTTGAGTAATGGTTTATAATAATATTTTAAATGGCGCAAGACACTCTCTTGAAGACTTGTAAGAATAGTCTCTAGAAACTTTATTGGGAAGTGTAGGAAATGTACAGTATGGTCCCGTCGCAATGTTATTGCAATGTCTATTTTTTAATAATCTCTTAAGACAGTGTACTAAAGGTAGGTAATAGCAATTTTACATGAAAACTGTAAATTATTCATGAAAAAATTCTTAAAAATAACTCTGTTTCTCGCTAAAATTACAGGGAAGAGTCTCTCGTCCCAAAACGTTGAAAGTCATTCCAAAAGCCCCAATCTTTCCAATATTGACTACATAGCTGACTCACCATGTGGTGATTAGGTACCTCCACTGTTTCTCCTCCACGGAGGTGGCTTTCTAACGTCGAATGCTAATTTGTCGTTATAGTTTAATTACCATAACTTTCCAATTAATCCTATTAAAGACACAAACGGCCACTAATTATTATCCTCCTTTCAAACGATTTGTCTTCGTGAGAATTTTTATGTTCAACACGAAACGGAAACACGAGCATATAATTACGGCGTGAGATATTCACGCCGACAATCCTAACGATCCCCTGTCCACCTCATCAGAGCGATCACCGATCGTGAATATTTTCATCACGATCGATTTCTAAACGCATTGTACGTTGCGCGTACAGGCTCGAAAGTCATGCTGTTTTTAGCCAGACGTGACCTCCGCGTTATGATAATTGGACGTCTAACATTTTTTCATGTCAAGCAACGTCGGTGCTTCCTACTTCCGTCAGGCCGTTGTCGAATGACTCCACTCCGCAAGGACTTTCAACGTAGGGACGTGTAGGAATTTAAGGGGGGGTTTCCCCTCCGCGGGCCCGAGGAACGTGGGTATTTTCAGGAATTTGTAGGAAATAAACTGCCGAGCGGACTGTTCTCCAATTTTACATACGCGTTCCAAGAGCTTGCAGAAATTCTGGGCGGTTCTTAACTGGCGGTATTTAGTATTTAGTATTTAGTATTTTGTTTATCTTTTAAATTTAGTTTAGATTTTTTTTTAGCTGCTTATCATTGGCTAATTTATTGTACAGACTCTGTAATTAATTTTTGGCTTTGTCTTTTGTAAATAATGGGTATTTCCCGCATAATTATTTAAATAAATAAATAAAAATTATTTTCGCTGATTTTCTTTTCTATTTCTTCCTGTTAAGGCCGTCACGCATATTGGCGAAGCGCGGCGATACGAAGAGAAAAGTTTGTAGACAATTGATGACCGAAGTGCAGCGATAATTAATTAATTATTATTAATAGCGCGTAGCTAGGGGATGAGAGCAAAGAAATACAAAAAATAAATAAATAAAATTAAATACATTAAATAAATTTCTATAATCACCTAAAGAATTTTATTGAATCCACTTTAAAAATATTTTTATCCCTTTAACTTGGCTCCCCAAAGATTAAATCTTGAGTGCGCCACTGTTTTGCAGATCTCGATACCGTACATTAGTTTCAATTAGCTACTACATTTTTTCCCAACGCCTAAGTCGACTGAATGCACCGCGGTCTGTACGTAATAGATCACCCTGTACATTACTCCACTTTCCTAACACTGATCTTGAAATTCCTCAGGTGGTCGTTTAAACCGCGAGCGATGAAAGCACCGATGCAACACGTTTGGAGAAAATGTGAAAGCCCCCTGGAGGGCCTCGGCTCTCCAGAGGAAATTGGCCTCCTTTCTGCATCTCGCAGCATCCGCGTTCGCAGGATGTAAGACGCTAGAGAGCTTCAGAAAAAAGATCGATGTCCACGTCCCCCGGGCGATTACGCCGAACGGTTTTCATCCTGCACGACCAAAAAGCCTCCGGGAACGGTCGAGCATTTCAGATGATCGGGTGAAAGTGCAGTAAAAGAGGACTGGATGAATCGAAAACGATCTTTTTCCTATCAAACGCGATCGCGTTGGATGGAAAAAAAACTTTCTAGTGGAACGCGCGTGATTGAGCCAAGGTACTTGGGAACTTTCTCGTCAGAGCCGTTTGTTTTGCTTCGTTTCGGGTCAAGTGGATCAAGTATCGAATTCAGGCCCTCCACTTCAAACATAACGGTTAATGCGAGGATCTTGTATCTTCTTTTAACTTTTAAAATATCATTTTCTGTTAATTAGTAAGCTCAAAGTTAAGCTTATAAGTATATCGAGCGGCAGCGAACACTCTAGAGCGTGTATTCTGTGGGAAATAAACTAGTTTCGGGGTCGAAACGATCTAGTTTCGGGGTTCAAAGCGATCTAGTTTCGAGGTTAAAAACGATCTAGTTTCGAGGTTAAAAACGATCTAGTTTCGAGGTTAAAAACGATCTAGTTTCGAGGTTAAAAACGATCTAGTTTCGAGGTTAAAAACGATCTAGTTTCGGGGTTCGAAGTGATCAAGTTTCGGGGTTCGAAGCGATCTAGTTTCGGGGTTCGAAGCGATCTAGTATCGAGGTATTCAGTGGCGCACCCAGAGGGTGGGTACAAGAAGTCTTGGCAGCCCGCAAAGAAAAATGAAAAAGGAGATTAATATAACAACGTCTGAATTAATTCAAGAGCTTTGCAAAAAGAAAAGAAAACTCAATTTTATGCTTTAAATAATTTTTTATAATCACCTAATGAATTTTATTGAATTTGCATTAAAAATATTTGTATCCCTTCAACTCATCTCCCCCAACAATAAATCCTCAATGCGCTACTGGAAATATTACTGCCAGCTTATTGGCAGCAAAAAATCTTCATGAGAACTTATTATTATTGCTCGGTGTACTTACAAGAAAGAAATATTTACAAACGTAGTGCATACCAAAGAGAAGTCTAAATGTGAGTGTTCACTGTCAGTCTAGGCAGCGGCAGGCAACCGGTCGTTGCAACGTTTTTCAATGGTTTCTAGATAATTATAGTTACTCACAATTTCATTGAAGAAAGTCATTGAAACAGGTTTCAACGGACGATTGTCCACCGACTGTTAGCCGAACAGTGAGAATTCACCTTTACGTGTATTCCTCATGTGGGAACATGTCCGAAGCGACCGTTAATCTTGTCCGTATGCGAGTTCCTTTAATCTTTCATCGATTAAAACTTTCACCCGCGGTAATTAACTTTACGCGGTAAACAAAGCTATCCGTCGTATCTACAACTCCGTTGCATTCTACCGTTATCCAATGATTCGAGCAGAAATTTGTAAATGGATGATTCGTTGAATCTCTATCTCGACGCCTATACTTCCCGTATTACTTAACCGATCTCGTATAAGCTAAAGGTATTAAGGGATCAAGAAACTCTTAATAGAACAGTCCGGGAACTGAAATTTAATTTATGTAGTTTTCTTCCACTCTTCACCGTTTCCTTTCACACTAAGCTATTCAAATTTCGCATACATACCTAATGAATCGGACCCGGTTGTGTAGTAGGAGTCGTCTGGCTCGTGACCGAGTCTCGTCGAATACCTGTTCTTCACCATGGCGCGCCAAACTGTAATTGAAAAAATGAATTAAGAAAAACGCACATTTGTAAACGCGTCTATTTATTTAGTATTCGGAGATCTACTTACTGAGCTCTTTCGCGCCACGCTGATAGGGATCCAATTTGTCAAGACCATTGTCGTTCATACTCGCCAAATTACCGAGACCGGAAACCAATAAGTTCTTATTGCAGTCGGGCATCGAGGAGTCTGCGCAGAAGTTGGCCACTTGCTGGCTGAACACTCTGAACAGGTGGCTCATCTGAAACAATATTTTTCGTTAATCCACAAGCTCGAGGCAAAAATAATCATGAATATATACAAAACAGGAACTACTAAGCGCATAACCATAGAGGTAACAACAATTCTGTATAAGATTGCAGAGATTTTACGCGATTACGATTGGAGGCCACTTTCGGGCGGCGCAATGCCATTGCTTGTAAGGAAATAGTAATTATAGTTAATAATACGTTTTCATTCCTCCCCTCGATTTCTAGAATCGTGTTTCCTAGTTTCCTCGCGAGCGAGAAATCCATAGAAATCGGGAATGCCTCTGTTTTTTTTCGCTTTATCCTGCGCAAAGTGTCGATCATCGCGAAAGCTGTTTTCCATTCCGCGCGGGGACAAATGCATTCCGCGCGCGTCCGGTGAAACTCGGCAATGTGTAACGCCACGGGATATATCGGACCCGACAGTTATAACAAACAAATATATATGCGCCGCGCGGCCCGTCGTACATCACGTATCGACCCGATTGCGATACACGCCTTTTTTTTTTCATGTTTTCGTCACGGATAAATCGTACACGCCCGACCGAAACATGCCCCCGTTCGTGTTCCCACGTGAAACGCAACGATCGATGTCCACACACTTTTGGCTCCATCTAGGGGCGCGCGCGCGATTACGCGAATATCCGACCTTAGAATTTCTAATGACGTTTCTGTAACATGTCGTCCGAGGCCCGTCGAAAACGGACGCGCCGACAAAGCGTTCGCGAGCGATACGGTGTTGACAAACTGCTTACGTAACGGTGGCGTCTCGTCAAGTTGGAAAGTCACGGAATAAAATGCTGTAATGAAGAGTTGTGATCGAACTCCTTGGAAGTTAAATAAATCCAAGTAATAATAGGGATTAGATATTCGAGCATAGATTACGATGAGCTTGGGTACGATGATACGTTTCAATCACAACGACCTGCCCGAACGAGGATGCACGATTTCCGGCGCTGACCTACATAGATCGACGACGTGATCCACGGCGGATCATTGTGCTGTCTCCCGAGGGATTCCGGAAACGAGAGAAAGCTTTGGCGAACAGTGGATCGTTGGACAAACAACAATTAGCGCGGAAAGACAGAGTGCAGACGCGATAACCTCGTGTCTGTTTGCGTCTTTCCTGTATAAGTCACCGTTTTCATGAATCTTGTCGAGATTGAAGTGTATAGTTAATTCGTTTGTTTAGTGTTTAGTCTCGTGAAACTTAAATGTTTTTATAAATTAATTTTTTAAAAGTGACGCTTGCAATATATAATCCCTTATATTGATAAATTTTTTAATAATGTTGTTAGTAGCAATAATGAAAAATATGAATAATTATTATTTTCTAATATTATTATTATTATTATTTTCTTATATTACTATTATTATTATTTTCTTATATTATTATTATAATTATTTTCTTATATTATTATTAATATAAGTTATGAATTATTCTTATTTGTAATGATATGACGCGAGAGAACGGAAAACGTGGGTCAATCGTGTGTCAAGTGTTCATAAGGTTTCTAAAGTTAGGGCGCAAAAAATACGTGGGCAGCCATTTAAATGTCGATTGGTTAATGCGCACCACAAGTGCAACCCAACCGTGGATAAAGCGAGTGTTCTTGAACTTCAGCTGACATGCAACCGCTTTTACTAGCGCGTTGCGAACGAACATGTTATTCACACTCCGCCTAAGGCGATGAAATGAGTTTCACGCTTTTATCCTTTCTCAAGAGAGATGCTCATCGCGGGATGATTAGAACTGGAGACGGATTAATGAAAACTTGCCTTAATTAAAATTTATTAGCAATGAAAAGAAATCAGTTACAGATAAGTTTCATCGAAAAAATTGTCTGGGTCTTTTTGGACCCACTGTAACGTCGTCGAAAATCTTAGGAACCAAGAAAATTAATTATTTTAAGGAAGAGAATATTGACTTACAGCGAGGCAGCTACGACGGGTCAAAACTGACCCAGGCTTATCAAACTCTCTTTACGCTACATTCAACTGTAGTAGCTTTTCTCCTTTAATAACCAATACACCTCGGAAAATCCACAATCATCGCTCCTTGCATTAATTACTATGTTCACGTCATCCTAATTAACGATAATTGTAACTACAGTAATTACCTACTTCCAGCGATCGTCTTCTCTTTCCACACATAATGAGCAGATAATTGTTCTGGTCTCTATGCGCACTTGACGTGCCCAGAAATTTTCCCACCTCTCAAATCCTAATTATAAATTCACATATTTTGAATAGCAACCCGAGAAATCCCTATCAACGTAGAATAAAACCGTTCAGCTGATTACCAAGTCTTGCGTTCGAGAGCATTCCAATGCAAAAAAAAAAGGAGCAGCGTAAGATGAACTGCGCAATGTCACGAGAAGAGTCAACGTCCGAAGCCGCCGCGCAATTGCACTCGGCTGGACTGCACAACTGCACGAGGAGCGCATTTTCAGCGATTGCGCTTGATTGTGCTCGGTGAAAGTTCGGTTTTACCGATATCACGTACGCATGTTTACTATGCAGGTCTGTCTTGCGAAAAAAAATCAACACCGATTCCTCGGTTCACGATTTTTTTCGAGAAAACGCAACAAGCTAAAATACTTATAGCCTGAGATATAGTAGCTACAAAAGGTACATCGAGAACGTAAATTAAGCCTTTATTAAAACTTGGGGTCGGTGTCTTCTTTCTATCAATTCGTTTATAACGACGCTCCAAATATGTTTACTTCAACGCTCAACGCTTCAACCTCCTCTTCCGGTATTGAACTACGTCACGTGACATGGTGCACTACGAAAATTACTGTGACCGACGAAAAGTGTTCACACGATACGTGAGATGAAATTAATTTCATTGTAGGCGAGAACGTTGCAAAGCACAAGCCTCGAGAGAAGGAATATCTACTATCGAATTTGCATGCTGTATGCGTTAAACATAAACTAAACAAAATGGCAAAAGAATACTCACTTTCTCATCGCGCGAGAGGAATTCCCACATAGGTATTGCCGAACCAGTGACACACGCAGCATGGCATCCCAGCATCAGGACAGCGGCGAGTAGCACGAAAGTTCTGTGACTCTTCATATCTGACGTTTCACTGTTTTCCAACGATCTTGCTGGCACACTTTTCGCACGGCTCGCTAGTTAAGTATATTCAGTCTGTCGGATAAGTGCTATCTGTGTGTAAAGTCCAGTAACCGACGGATAGAGAGATGTTTACTGAGAACACTAGTGTTATGACACAAAGTGTAATCTCGATTCATACAAAGGAGGACTTGAAGTCTAGTGTACTTCAGTCAAATATTGACGACACGGTATTTTCGAGAAAGTTCACGTGGATTCGAATGAATGAAACGGCGAGACGAAACACTCACGACCTACGATCTTTGCAAACTGGCCTGGCCCCTCTTTGGTCACTGGTTATATGTTCCGTATGCCAGTGACGTCTGCGCAGCTTCGATCCCCCCCAGTCCCACTTTCAGGAGCAGAGTCCACGACTCGTTCCAATGTTTACGTCTTTCCAGGACGTCACCGGGTGAATAGAAACTTTCGTCCGACAAAAAATGTGTTTTTGGTTCGTCACCGCTTAATCGCGTGCCGGGACTTGAAAAAAAAAATGGGGGCATAGACTTACAGGGTTTTCTGGTAAAAGGAATTTCAGGAAATAAAAACAACTTTGTCGGCGTAGATTTGTTAATTTATTACTTGGTAGTTTATAAAGATAATGTAGACTGAAATATAAAGGGATTTAATTGAAAATAATACGAGAGGTTGAGAGGGTGCACTGAAGATCCGCACGGAAACGACTTGATCTTGCTCATCCGGTTTCCCAGCTGGGTTAGGTTAGGTCCTTAGAATCACATTCTTTGGGGTTTAAGATCTTCGATGTGTGTATTAAGTCTACCTTATATGACTGTCTTCTACATAGTTTATACCAGTAATATATACTCGAAAATATGTTGCAATTTAAAAAGTAAATGTATCTGCAAAAATCCGTTAATCGTAGATCTATATTTTTTCTGCGTTTGTGTAGATGGGATGCTTCGTAAAATGTTAACTTCATCTTCTCCCGTCGCAGCAGTTATTATTTACAATTTATTTTTGCAAAAAGGAGGAGGATGTTCAAGGATTTTAGTGACATAGGTCATTGATCGAACAATAAATTAATATTCAGCAAGAAACATCGCCAGCTACTAAACATGGTTTCTGGCCACTTCATTCCATACGAAAGTGCAATTCTTTTAACAGCAGTCCCCATTTACGTTGAAACGAAGGGTACCATTATTTCACAATTCACCAAAACGCGCAGTTCATGATATTTAAGCACGCGTAGTCGATGCCCCGTGAATCCAGAGTTAAGAATCTATTTTCTATCTATGATGTATGGTTTATGTAAAGAATGATTGCCTCTACGTTACAACGACCGTCTGTGAATACGTAACGCATTCGAAGAGGTACACGGAGCGCATGTTAATTGAAATCGACACCAATTATATTCCGTGATGGCATCGGTAAAGACGTACTGTTTGCATCTGTTATCGACGATACAAAAATGGAAGGGCAATATTCGTTCATTGTCTTCAAACTTTCGCGCTTGCCCGGTTAGCTCTGCGTCACAAGCCCAAACGATTAAAATTTACCAAGTAATATAACCATAAATATAATACGCTGGCTGCTACGCGATTGTCCCACGTTCTCCGTTCACTCGTATTCAATCAAATGTGTATCGTCTGAGATCAAAAGCAGAACGTTTCGCAGATTAATAATGCACTTGTTACTCACTACATCATTCCCAATGACAGCAATATACTTCAGATGTTTGGGCGTCTAAGGTAGTGGGGGAGAATTATCGATATACTATCGATAGTTTTACACGACTATCGATGGTGATCGTCAGTTCTCTCCCTCCCACTTCCATTTTGTTCATGTTATCGCTATCCACGTTCTCGAGACTCGACATAGCGGCAGCTATTTTTTGTTTCAATCTTTGGGCTATTAGTATTACCGAGACTGAAGAATAACCGGAATGATTCCCGTGAATAAATGTTTGCCAATGCCAAAGAGAATGAAAACAGACGGTAAGTAATGATTAATATAATGCGTAGAAGATGAAATAGAATGCTATATTTTTAACTATTTTTCTTTTTTTTTTCATACTAGAAAATGACAGTGATGAACTAATGGACACCAAATCGAACGATATAATAGGTACTATGAACCCTGATTCTATACCTAAACGTAAGAGGCCGAAAATATCTTTAGTCTGGAGATATTTCAAAAAATCCAACGATAAGAAATTTGCAAAATGCAACACCTGTGGTAAAGTATATAAGACTAGTGGGAATACGTCAAATTTAAAAGACCACATTCAGAGATTCCATCCAACGCTGTATAATTTCAATTCAAATGACAATCCGATTGCTAGTACAAGTACCAGTACCAGTATCAATACAATTAACAATTTCATCAGCCAACACAGTTCAAATCAATCCAGTTATAAATCAATTAACCCTTCTTTCGAGAGGTTATTTCAGTATGACAGTACTTCTCAAAAGAAAAAGGAATTAGACCAAACATTAGCAATGATGATTGCCACAGACTATCAGCCTTACAATATAGTAAACGACGTTTATTTTCAAAAGTTTGTTCAATTGCTTGACCCAAGATACGTACTGCCTAGCAAATTTGCGTTAAGGGAAATAATAATGAAAAACCTGTATTTAGAAGGGTGCAACAAATTAAGACAAATATTGCAGAACATAAAGTATATTGCGATAACCGCAGATACCTGGACGTCGATAGCTACTGAGTCGTATGTAACTGTAACTTGCCAATTTATCGACGAAAATTTTAAACTACAAACTGCGGTACTATCGACAAGATGTTTGAATAAATCACATACCTCTCAAAATTTAGCTGATACGATGTTGGAAATATTCAGAGAATGGCAAATCAGTGATAAGGTAGTCTGTGTAGTAACAGATAACACTCCTGACATGGTTAAAATGGCCGAAATTTTAAAAATCAACTACTTACCGTGTTTTGCAAATGCTCTAAATTTAGTTGTTCAGGAAAACTTGAATTTAGAGTCTACAAAATCTATACTAAATAGGTGTAGAGAAATTGTCCGATACATAAAACGCAGTTCAACTGCTACAGAAATTTTCGAAGAAGACCAAAACGAGCTTCAGAAAAACCAAAATGAACAAAACAAATTATCGGAAAATGAAAATCCACAGAAATTAATTGAAGACGTTCCAACACGTTGGAATAGTTCATTATACATGTTAAGCCGTATAATGGAAACAAGAGATTCCATAAATCAGGTTCTTTTAAAGCTTAGAAAAGCTCCCAGTCCATTGTCAATGGAGGATATAATAGTATTATCTGACGTGAAAGAATGTTTGGAAATTTTTGATATAGCGACAACAAAAGTTTCGGGTGCACAATTCGTGACTGTATCTTTAATAGTGCCTATCACTTTTGGGATATATAACAACTTAAATAGTTTAGTACCTGAATCACAAGAAGGGATGTTACTACGTTCGGGTCTACTTACATCCGTTAAAGAAAGACTCTTTCCTTATGAAACACGGAGTATTCCCAGAATAGCAACAATTATAGACCCTAGATTTAAAAAAGAAGGGTTTCGTGTAGATGAAAATGCAAATCAAGCTGCGCTGTTTCTTGAGAAGGAGATGCAAGCTTTAAGGAAACAAACGAGTGAAAACGGGCAAAATTCTCTAGAAAAGATTTCACCCAAGAAGAAATCACTTTTATCATTTATTGGCGAGCGCAAGGATATGAAACCGCAAAGTGTCCAAGCTGATGTAATTATATGTAAGAAACTGTATTTGGAGAGCAATAATTCTCCAGAGAATACAGATCCCTTATTATTTTGGAAGGTAATTTGCTATTTAAAATGTTTATTATTTTGATAATAATTGTTCAATTAAAATAATAACTATTGTAATATTTTCAGGTAAATGAAGAACCGCAACCACTGCCAGATTTATGTAGGAAATACCTTTGTATTCCAGCGTCTTCCGTAGAGTCTGGAAGAAGTTTCAGTAAAAGTCAACAAATCATTTCTGAGAAGAGGTCCAGAATAAAATCAAAAAATGTGGACACAATCGTTTTTTTAAATAAAAATCAGTGGCTATTTTCGTACACTACTCTTTTTTTTTAAACACTTCCTATATCCTTCATTATACATTCTTTTCTATTTGGCGTTGAACATCAATTATATTCAACTGTTGCTAATTTTTTCCAATAAAGATGACGATTATAATAGTGAATTGTCGTTTTGGAAACAATCGATAGTAGGGAGCAAACTATCGTTTACTATCGACCACCATCGCTACTCACGACTGTCGATAATTCTCCACCACTAAAAGGTCTGTGGCGGAGAACTATCGATGGTACTTACGATAGTTATCGATGGTTCTCACTATCGAAATTTGTAATAATATTACAAATTAAATTTGGGATTCTGAATTTCAGCTGTTATTATTTTTTAATTGACTAACCTACGATTTTTAATACCGATAATTATCGATAGTGAGAACCATCGATAACTATCGTAAGTACCATCGATAGTTCTCCACCACTAGTCGATGATGTTTGTGCCGAGACCTTAAGGGTCTATTTATCGTAAGTATTCTAAAGAAACATTTAAGCCCGAGACGATATTCACCAGTGACCACCATGGTAGTATTATTTAGCAGAATATCTGATATCTAATAGTACCAAGGGGGCGTAAATACGACGATGATAAACGGAATGGAATTTCATTGCTCGAAATGATTTCCGCGAGACGCGATGATAAGTGGCGCATGATTCGTAGGAGGTGACTAATAACCACAGACCAAGAATGACGTGTTGCATGCTAAACAGGGGCCGATGCCACTTTTCTATGACGACGACCAACGTGAGAAATTCAAACGCTGCGAGCTCGCTTTCACACGTGAATTCGCATCGGCGCAGGTGCGTGCTGCAGAATAAGGAACCTTGCATTATTCGTGCAGTTAAACGCCGACAATGCGAATGCGCGTCCGTTACCGTAACCACCGTCGTTCTAGGTAATCTCTGCTATCTCGTAGGCTCGCTGCACATTTAACAGTCAGCATGCAGTCATCCGACTGTTATGTCACTCGGATCCTACGAGAATAGACCTGTGCCAGGGGTTCTCAAACTTTCTAATACATATTTCCACTCGAGAACTTCCTGATCCTAATTGCTTGTGAAGTAAATGATAAATAAAGACAGATATAAAAAATTCCAGAAGAAATAATTTTTACACGATGTAAAGTTTGGTGATTTGTGCAATATTTCATACGATTGGGAACCCCTGACCCGCTGTTTCGTGGACGCAATTGCAATTTATCGGACGCTCCATCAGTAAATCACCGTTAAAGCGACAAATATACCGCGGTTGCGTGCAACAATTTGCTTGAAATCGAACGTCCTTAGAAAAATCGTATATGGCGATTCGTCGACGGAGCGTCTCGTTCTACTTTCCAAATCGATTAATGCGCGCTAGCCCGACGTGCCTGGATGTTCACGGACCTATTGCGACTTTGATCCATGAAACGGTCCTGCGAATCTGACTAGCCTCTTTCGTAAATTTTACAGAGCATCTGTGTGGAAATTGCGAAAATGGGTCAAGGGGGTCCACCATAAATAACGATTGATTTTTTGTCGATCGTCCGCGGGCCATCGATGACGCTATCTATATAGTGGCAACGTCTTCCTAGTTGCGCGAAGATACATATAGAGCTGGCTGTCAGGCAATTACGAAAGAATAAATAACTTTAATTCATTAACTATTCCGCGAAAAAAAGTGGGATCTATTTAGAGAACGCGAAGGAACAGGAGTTACATCGATGAATCAAAGACATCGTGCATCTGTGAGCAATTACGCGAACTGTTCGCTAAATTGATTATCCAACGTGTCTCACAGTTCGTACATACAATACCTAACCTGAATTTCTTCCGCATTCTTCAAACGGTATTGCCGTTTCTTGCTGGGAAAGAAGTTATTTTATCGTTAATATTGCTAATTGCACCGTTACATGTTGGCAGGAGTGTTGAAGAACTGTTACGTAAAATCACTGTGCGAATGTACCCTTCGAATGGCCCCCACACTTTATTTTATTAACTCATAAAAATCGTGGTTCCCTGATACTGCGGATTTCAAGGTAAGTGATCATTATTCTTGCAATGGGGACATTTCTATGAGACAGCGGTGTCGGACGTAACGTCCATCACAAGGGAAACGTATAATATTTTTCACGATAATTCCAAGTACTCTCGAGGAAGTCCCTCGCAGAGTGCACAAAGGCAGCGACCATTTTTCCTCGTCCGCGGACCGTGAAGCAGTTGCAGATGCTACAAACGCGCCTTGCTTTTCGGTTTAGGCGTTAAATTGCTCGGATAAAAGCGTACGTTTCGCTCGGTGAAGCGATTCATCGCCCGGCCTCGCGGCGAGGGGCGAAAGGTTGTACTTCCTCCTTTTTCTCGTCGCGGTCGATGCAATCGATGAACGAATCCTGACGTGAGTGCTGTGCCGATGAATCGTGTCAGCGGGGAATGCAGGCCGACGGTGAACCGGAAACGAACACCCGCGGCGCACCGAAATAGGGAATGGAAATCGCTTCCTCTTTTCGTTGTAACGATCGGTAACGATCGGGACGGTCAGCCGAGATCGAGAGGTGTGGAATCCGTTCCGGTCGACGTAATCGTTGCCGGATGCTTAGCGCTTCCCTGACGAAAGAGTTGCGATGGATAATGTCCGTTTCAAATACGCGGATATTTTTCGCGTTTGGTGCAAGCTGCGTCCAGGCAGACGAACGCGCGCGCATGGGGACGAGTTAGGTTATCTTGATCATCGCGTTTGCCACTGTGGTACACTCGGTTAAAAAGTGTAGCTCCGGGTAACCATAGATGGACGGCGCACAGTGGTTCAATTTCACACGCTTGGTATATTCCTTGGGAACACTTCTATAAAATAGATAACTGATCAACTACATAAAATGAATTGTAATGATAGCAAATTGGTAAGTTAAGCGCTAATAAGGCAGTACTACACTAATATTGTTGAAGAATTCGAGATGATAATCGTGTGAAATTGATCTACTCGATGTCTTGCATTCGTGGTAGTTGCACCGAATTTTGTAATTTTATGATAAATAGCCTCATAAGCTTCTTCCCTACTCGCTATAAGCTCGGCAATTATCTCGAGCCGCGAGCATATAACGAATACTCATTGTACATATTTTTACTACTAACTCTACCATATACTACCATATGGATTATGTAATATTTTGTGAGAACAAAGCCTAATTACACTCAGTTCTCCCTAATCACTTTTGCTTCCTCATTACGAAATCGGTCTCCAGGAATGAAACTTTACGAAGTACATATGTACCATTTCCCGGCTTCTCCGAATTCTCGATCCCCGGTGAAAGAATCAGAGAATCTCTGGCGGACCCATAGGTCATCACAGGACGGAACTAAAACCTACTTTCAGAGTATAAGTGTGGCGCCGTATACCTAAATCAGTGTTAACATGTCGCCACCTCACGGTGACGTGTTCGGTTACAACGAAACCGGAAGAGAACCATCAAAATAGTTCCCCATTGACGTTTCTGTTGGGTCTCCGGTTTCCTCCAAGTCCGTCCACATAACTGCATAATGAAGAGGTTCCTTGATTTTCGGAATACTTTTGAAAGGAGATCATCGTCGTCTCTGGGGATTACCATTATTGCTGTGTCATTTGGCAAACAGAAAAGAAGCAACCGAGGCCAAGGCGAATATTTTCCATACATTTCGCATTATTACTATTTTTTGCATTGTTTATTTAGCGCGTAATAAAAACACAAGGACTGTCACCATTCGAGGGCAAACGAACTACGATTTTCACTGTTTAGTAACGGTGCCAGTTGGCGCCAGGAGTGTGCATAAATTAAGCATGTGGCGCTACTCGGAAATACAGAAACACCGCCCACGGAACAATGTTACCATTGATGGATGAGTTACTTCACTAGGCAAGTAATAAACGTAAAAATTCCAGGGGGCCCGGCGCGTCGGATCGGTATGGCAATTTGTAAAAAGATGAGCTGAATTTATCAAGCAACAGTCAACTCGTTCGTCGTCGGGATACAATTATACTTTTCTTTTTGCGAGAATTCCTCGCTCGGTCTCTGAAGGTTGTCGAAGAATGCCGTGCTATAAATTATCGTGAAATCTACCATACTATCAATCTACTTGTTGGTGACTTTGTACACGATAAAAGCCTAGTTCCTCCTCGATTAGAATTCGCTAATGTATTCCTAACCTACGAGCAGTACAACCTTCTCTATCCCATGAGATATAGATATCGCATGCAAATAGGGAAGATTTAACACACAGCAACCCATTAAATCAATTTAATTTAATCGTGTTCAAATTGCCTCTATCGGTACTTCCTGTTTATACTCCAAATTATAATTCACCCACGGCGGATTAAGGTATAATATCAGCCTTCGAATCGTCGTGTGTATTAAATCATTCCTCGGCGGTGCCTGATATCGAGTAATATTGATTACTTAGTACTGAAGGAATCTTCAAGAATTGGAAAACTCAATTAAGGTAATAAAGATTATCGTGTTTTTTGTCTTATCATGGTGATTTCCTCAATGTTTTCGATATTATCGTTTCTCGAAAACAACATTTAAGTACACTCGGTAAAAACATCGTTCCAACTATATACATGAACGTAATGTAGAGAGGCCGAAGTTAACGCGGTTGGCAGCTGTTGCTACCCGAACACATCTACAATACTTCGTGAATACGCCACGACGATACTCGCGAAATATCGTAGAAGTGCTCCTCCCTGCATTTATGGTGGTCCGAGCGATATTTCTCAGCCGAATGTACATTTATAGGGGGTCAAAGCCTGGCATCTTCATATTACGTGCTAAAAGATATATAATGTTACATAAAAAATCTGGTACATCGTAAACCATACCCGTCAAACAGGTTTCCCGGTTTTGTTTGTTTCATTTCTTACCCAGCTGTATTATCTGTTTGAACTTGCGCATATAGTAACCGCAGGGCGAGAATAAAGGCAAGAGATTTCGACTCGTGTTAAACGGTTTTGCATATGGATACAATAAATTCTTCAACCATCTCTGGAATCCGAAAGTACATATGTAACAGTATATACGTATGTATGTCTGGTCACGTTAAATAGGTGGGGATCCTACGTAAATCTGATTGACGCTACGGTGTCATTTCGAATTCAGGAAATTCCTTAAGTATCCTTTTTCTACTTTGAGTTCGTAATGTTCAACGGTGTTTGCCAGAGAAGTTTTCATTTAGATTGTTAACTGAATAATCTGGTACTCTTTACTAGCATTATCTTGTAGTCGAATTATTAGTCACTCAGGCGTTTCACTATTGTCCTCCATGATTAATGTCTGTTGTAGAAGGTTGTATGCACTACGCAGCCTTGCCGATCAGTATTATTGGAAGTATGTAGTAGTACCAGATCTATATAGGAGTACTAGAACTACTAATATTAGATCTACTAATACTAAAATTACTAATATTAGATCTACTAATACTAAAATTACTAATATTAGATCTACTAATACTAAAATTACTAATATTAGATCTACTAATACTAAAATTACTAATATTAGATCTACTAATACTAGATCTAATAGTACTAGAACTACTAATACTAGATCTAATAGTACTAGAACTACTAATACTAGATCTAATAGTACTAGAACTACAAATTCTAGATCTACTGAACTACTAATTCTAGATCTACTAGTACTAGAACTACTATTAATAAAATAACCAACACTAGATCTACTAGTACTAAATCCACTAATCCCTGAAACCACAATATAATTTCTAGTCCAACAACTATAACTTCTATGCATTATTAAGTGGATCTTACAGTATTTGATACTTATTTCAAAGAGATAGACATGCTTCAGAGACTACATGCGGCCATGTACCAGATGTGGTACACAAATCAAGATATAGCAAAATCATCAAAATACCATTGGCAGTCACGTGTTAAACACACAGATGCCACGATAAACTTTACGACACGTGCAAATATGTTTTACTACTCTCTCGTCGAATTGTAAATAATTGCAGCCGCTGACTCACGCCAGAGAGAGGCTGCGCGCGAGCGCAGTTACTTCTGATCCTGTTGTTTCTCAAGATCGCTGACACCATTAACGTAACCTTATTAATCCCGACCGTATAAGCATGCACGTGTACCGCAAGGCTGCACACAAGGACGCCCGTAATGCCAATTCCGTTTTACGCACATGCGCGCTGGCACGTAATTCTTTCAAAATCAGCAATTCTACTTTCAGCAAACCCAGCAAATATCTCGAAGCCCTATTCTTCGTGTTGCCTAGATTTCGAAGTTGACACGCAATTTCAATCAGCGTTACACTTTCGGTGCTAAATGACAACACGAATCTCGTAATTTACTGTTTAACAAAAGTAATGGAACGATGAGCAGTTGCCTAGGGCCCATTAATAATAATAATAATAATAATAAAAAAAAACTAATCCAAACTATATTTTTTTTCTATACTACTACACTTAGCCCGTTTTAGTAAATTACCTCTTCATTTTCCCGCAAAAAAATGGGCCCCTCAGAATGTTTGCCACCTGGGCCTTATTCCTCAAGGGGGGAGCCCTACCTATAACGGTCGAAACAACATGTTTCTTTGATTTCATTCTGCCCAAATTTGGCACTCCCACTCTACGATTAATACTAACACGTCATTACAGCCCAATGGAAAAATTCAGCCGTCTTCCACAAGAATTTAATCGAAAGGAAAGGACCCCTTGCGCAATGCCGAAAAATTCTGAAGTAGAAACTCCCGACAGGAAAAACGGGGGCGTGTGATCGATTCTCTTATTTCATTTTCGCCGTGCGTAAATTCGTGACGTAAACGGCGAGGCGTCTCCACGTGGGATACAATTTAAATGCAATTCAAAACTAGTTTAACGGAGCCGCGACACAAGGTATACGTCCCGGCTTTTCAGATATTTATTGGTTGACGTCAATTTGAGGAATATCGAAAAGTCGTAAAACGCTCGGTCGGCGCCGTTTAGTCGGGCAACGAATCGGTTTTATGGATGTACATACGATTAGGGATTCAAATGTGTGCTTTCGAAAGTGCGTGGAGAAAAAAAAAGGCTCGTCGCGTTAATGTTCGTCTCCGGCGAGGAATTGAGAGAAATACGAGAATCCCTAATCGTCGGGTGCCTTCACGATCGAGACGTTTTACTCCCCTTTAGTTTAACAGTACATCCGTGTTGGAGCATGCGCACAGAAGCCGATAAGATGAAATTGCAATTAGCGGAAATCTACCCAATGTCACTTTAGCTCGGGCAGAAATGTAAAATTATTAAAATCGTCGTAATTATGGGAATTTTATTCATATTAATTACATTACGCCTGAAACACTTTACATTGCTTCGGATCAATTATACAACCTTTCGGAGTATTGCCTTCATATGTCATTGGCGAGCCTTTTTGTGGGCGAATGGAATAAATTGTAACCGATCGGCGAACGATAGGCGCCAGACGCCTCCAATGTGTGCCGCCTATCTGTAGGAATTTATTATGGACCATAATGCGAGGCTACATTAAAATTCTATAGACATTCCGGTACGTTATTCCACAATATTAACAATACAGCGAAACGCTTAATTAGCTCGCAGCAAGGAAACACGTTTTACGCAGGTAAAATTTGTTTGTAATATATATTTTTAATTCGGGGCCCGATCAGCGTTCTTTATGTTTATTTAAGTATGAATAATTATTTTAGAATATCATTTTTGGCAGTGACTGTCCAAATTTTTTTGTAGGTACTTGTTGAAAAAAACAGTAGCCTTTTGTTTTATAGAAAACTAGCTTTACGAAATTTAGATTCTGATTTTATGAAATTTTTTTAATTTTTTTTTGCAAATAGTCACATTTATCTGGATTAGCTAAGCATAATAAGCTGTGACGCATTTCGTAACCCCAGAGTTTACCGTTCGAAAGTTTTTAGGCGACAGACAAACACACAAACACTTTCTGCTTTATATTCTTAAGTTTGCCCTGTTTTAATGAAAGATGCAGGAGTAATGTTGCACGAGTGCACGTAAATAAGTAGACATATATTGTAAATATAAAAATATATATTTGCAAATTTACAGGCACGCAGTATCGAAGCTTTATTCTTATAATAACAAGCAATTCATGTCAACTGGTTCAAAAATTTAAAAGTTTCTCTGTACTGTATAATTAGAACTTGTATAACCGTATGAAGATCTAATTGTTCTCAGTGTCACGCTTATTCAACAAGTGACACTTCGACATTATTAGCATGCGCGTCTTTAACGACGACCGTAGGCGTGGTGCGATTGGTGCGCTGCGAAGTAAATGAAGTCACGTTAATATTTATAATGCGAACTTTGGAGATACGAGTGATCTCACTTACGTTTATAAAATTCCGTGAAGTTCACGTTGGGTAGGAGAGAACGAATTTTTTCCATTACAGTCGCTTTCGGTGTTAAAGAAGCGTCTGTGTTCCATATCTGGAAAGGAGATAAGGAATCGTGTAAACTAAATGATAGGGGGAGTTGGGGCACTTTGATGCAAGGGACACAATGAATTAATATCCCCTTGATATCTAGAAACAGAAGTTCAAAACATGATCGCAAGACACCCTATAAGTCAGAGGTGTCGAACAAGCGGCTCGAGAGGCGCAGTGGCTCCCTCTCCTCTTTGCCTGCTCCGCAAAACCGTAGGAGAACGACCCCCATTGGCGTAACTACTGTGCTCCGATGAAAATAAGTCGGTTGAGAAACTCTACGGTCCGAATAGTATATCCCTATTGGTTGGCGCGACAACTTCGACGAATACAAAGTAAGCAAACGGGACACGGGCGGCGGGAGCCAATGGGAGCGAAGAACTTCTCTTTCCCCTGTGACATTTCGACCGACTTCTTTTCATCGGGGCACAGTAGTTAATCTAGCCTTTGTGGTGGAGAATTATCTATATACTATCTATTATATTTAATAGATATTTTTATACGACTATCGATGGCGGTCGATAGTCTCCCCCCCCCCCCCCGCCACACTTCCATTCTGTTCATGTCCGCCGCGACGCTATCCACGTTCTCGAGACTCGACACAACGGTAGCTACTTTTTATTTCGCTCTTTGGGCTATTCCCTACACTGAAGAATAACCGAAATGATTCCCGTGGCTAGCCCCCCTCCCCCCCTCAAAAAACGCGGTATGGTCCTTCCCTAGAAACTATCGAAATTAGTAAAAAAACATTCGTCTGTTCGTAAAATCTTAAAAAAAAAAATATTTGCGTGCAACTAAATAAAAAAATACACTAATGTTCTTATTACGTTAAATTATAAATTAAAACTGTTAGAATTAAGCTGCTAAATGTAGGTAAATCTATCCATATAAAAAAGAGAGAGCAAGATAGGGGGAGGGAAGATGGGACCTGGCCCCCCCCCCCCTCCCAGACAAAAATCCTAATTACGCCAATGACGGCCCCCTCCACACCTATTTCGCTCTAATGAATTTCTCCTCCGAGTGTCGCACTCTCTCCCTGCCGGGTCTCGTGCAACTCCTAGAGAAAAATATGTGGGGGAACCGGCTGACCGGGGGCCCGTCTCGTGCGGCTCTCGGAGTGGGGAAGTTCGACTTCCCCACTCCGAGAGCCGCACGAGTCGGGCCTAGTGGTGGAGAACTATCGATGGTACTTACGATAGTTATCGATGGTTCTCACTATCGAAAACTATAGATGGCTTATTTTCACTATCGATAATTATCGGTATTGAAAATCGTAGGTTAGTCAATTCAAAAATAATAACAGCTGAAATTCAGAATCCCAAATTTAATTTGTAATATTATTACAAATTTCGATAGTGAGAACCATCGATAACTATCGTATGATACCTTGTAGATATCAAGTTAATATTATCGTTTCATTGTGCCGCTTGCATCAAAGTGACCCAAGTCCGTCTATAGTTTATTCCAGCATTATCAGAGATAAGCAACCTGCGGTCCGCATTTGGGGGGCCGAT
The DNA here is from genome assembly GCA_960531205.1 of Andrena bicolor. Taxonomy (NCBI): domain Eukaryota; kingdom Metazoa; phylum Arthropoda; class Insecta; order Hymenoptera; family Andrenidae; genus Andrena; species Andrena bicolor. Next base: position 14,430,229 of record OY482665.1, read on the forward strand.
ATTCATACACCAGTATGTTTCGAAACGCTTTGCTCTAATTAGTTGAGTGCTAAAGAGAATTGTTCTTATTTCTTAAATTATCAAAATTTGGACTTATACCACTATGATTCTGACTATGAGCCCCCCATTTGGCCCTCCAGCCACTCACCCACAATTGTTACAACTGTAAATTTATATCAGAAATAACAAATTCACCCCATATATTAAAATTCTTTGATTAGTACAGCCTTCATAGAGTATTAAGTTTCCACTTTTGATCCGCTAGAGGCGAAAGATTGCTCATCTCTGGTTTATACTTTAAATTTTACAGCTCTTAAGCCGTTAAGATCTTACTTGAACGAGATCCTCTCTGTCCCTGATAGACACAGTTACCCCGCAAACTTCGTCCTCGTCAGCCAGGCATTCGCTAAACTGCTCCCCGATTGCTGCGAGCACCATCTCCTTCCAAATCTTTTCCTAAGAATAACAAATTCGTTACCAACCAGTTTGAGATGGCCGTAAAAATTCTGCTACCTACGGTATCACTCTTATGGCACTTCAATCTCCACGTTCCGCCATGTTGATTGACGGGTTCCTCCCACAAGGGATATCTTTCGTCCCTCATCAAATGGTAACTGTATCTAACCTAAGAGTAATAGAGGATATTAGTACCTGCAGCGCTTAGTATAAAGAATATTTATTAACAGATATATGCTCACCTGCATGGCGCTGGCATTCGGTATATTGTTGAAGACTGCCCAAAAACTTTGTACAGTGTTCACGGTATAAATCTTCGTTAAATTTTCTTTATACTCTTCGACAGTCGTGCCAGAAACAGCTCTGTCAATTTTACCAACTCTTTAGAATTGTCTATACACACAGCGAGCAAAGAACGATTCAGGTCTTTCATGATGAATTCCTAATATATCAACCTTATAAAATGAGCAAGTATAGAAAATGCTACTTAAACGGATTACAACAAAGATACGAAATAAATAATGAAACACTAATGTGTTACTTTCACGATTAAATTCTCAGAATTCTAAAATCATTTATAAAACATCTACTTTGCAATGACAAAAGACGATAGAACGGACTTCCAATTTTGTTTAAATATCTGTGCATAGTATTGGCATTGGTATCGGTGAAAATTAATTAATATTGACGATATGTAATGTAAATAATTTCTGTCATTAAAGTTGCAATGTTCTTCGAACTATTTGTAAGCGTATGATACCAGGAAACCGTATTTATTTACGTAGAATTCTCTGATGATATGATGAAGGGACGAATGAAATGAAGCGGGACAAAAGAAATAAGAAAAACACGTATGCATCGTTGCGCGATGCACTCGGTTCGAAATACTACGCAGCGGGAAGTGGATATCCCATCTTACTTGTCCAGCCAGAAGGTCCACGAAGATTGCAGCGGTATCCCGGAGGTTTCATGTTTCTCGATCGTTTTAACAGTCTCGTCGGAGAACACCGGCGTCTTCGACAAGTCCGCCGAGCTACCGTCTTTTAATTCGCACTGCACAGCGGCCATGTTCGAGACGACGATATATGTTTACATACATCTGCATCGTAACGTCAAAAATCATGTGATCGGCGAACACAACGATAAAAAGGAACTGTCATTGCACAAGAATTTTGTTATGCCGCAAAGATAGCGAATGCGTGTGTCGACATTTACAGTTGCAGCAAGTATGTGTTTCTAGTTAGCTTATTAATGTAATAATTGGTTATTGAGGGGCATTTTAATTTAGACTGAAAATGGAATACAGATTTGAAAATTCATCATCATAATAACGTTCTGGCGCGCCACAGAGATGTGTATCGGCGTAGACTACGTATTAAGTAGAACATCTTACAATAATGAAAAGTTTGTGTCGTGTAAACTGCAGAACCGACTCATGCATGAAAATATAAATTTAGTTGCAGTCGATTCTGTGAGTAGCACTGCAATCTCGTTCTTTTCTCAATAGATAATGTTGGATATGAGAGAAATTTTAATTAGATAGCAGGTCTATTGTATATATAGTTCATGTCTAAACTGTTTTATCGATGGTCGATAAAGCAGGGATTTTGAAATAAATCTTTAAGATTCCGCAGTCGGCAAGTGAAATTCTACCGAACAAGGCTACTCGATTGAATCCACAGCTTTTTTTTAATAACAAAACATTACAATCTCCGCCGTGTACAGTGCTGCTATCTTCCCGGAACTTACAAACTAAATTCAAACATTCCCTCGCTGTAACATTTGAATATCAGTCCGTGATTATATTTTATCGCTGTCTCCAATGATGCACTGCGAATTCATTATACACATCTTTAACTGTACACCACATATCAATTACAGTTTCAACGCGATAACATTAAATACTAATTATCAATGAAACCGTATTTCCTATAGCACAGCATTTCCCATCTGAATTTAGCCACAGAACCCTTCCAACTCACTAAACTTTAGCATTTTTTTGTATATGAAGGATTGATCGAAATAACTCATTTATAAACAAAACAGAAAAATTACACAACGTCGTATCGCGGAACCGCAGGGAACACAAGTTGGGAGACGCTGCTTTAATGCCACGTCCGAGCAACACCACTATATAGATTATAAAAACTAAAGTAAATTAAACTCACCTAATTTTACAATCCAATTACACACATGCTCGAAAGCGAGCAGCACTCACACAACTGCAAGGTGTCGAAGGGACATGCGCCAATCAACGGTCCGCAAGCTTGCGCCGCGGCGTATGTACGCTTGCGTTGTACGAAAAGAAGAGCGCTTGGAATAGAGAAGGGAGGGGGGTGAAGTGCGGCACGCCATAACACTAACAACGACACGATCAGTCTTCTGCGAACTTTCGGGTGTGGTGGTCGTTTAGTCGGTTGCGCTATCAACAGAGTGTCCACGTCGTTCGATTCCCTGCGTCCGCTCGACTGATCGAAGCCTGACAATCACTTCGACGGTAAGATAAACCAATCATTAGCCACTATCGATATATCAACAGCCTAGAAGAACGATTTAAACGTAAACACTGCCCGTGGGTGTGACGTTTTAAAACGCACAAGATAGAAGTCATGCGCAACGAAGTCGCAGTCACGCACGTGAACTTCGCGTCAGCTTCGAAAGTAGATCAGCTTGTTTAGAACCCGTTTTCTCCTCGTTTACCGACGGTGCTTCCTGTTCCTCTTCCTCGAGACTTTTTCTCGACATTCTTCCTGTGCCCACGCGGGTCTTGGCGCATTCCTGTCAATATTTATTTAACGTTTCGATGCATCACGGAGGATTCCGCTCTCCGAGTCCGCGGGGCTTATTTATAGGTTCGATCGATCCACGATGACGTCTGTCCTTAGCATATAAACGAGACCCACGTGCTATTGGTAATAAGGAATGGTGGCACGGAAACGAGTTCGCTGATCTTCGATAGACTGTCAGGGGATACGTTCAGCTCCCGCGTGACTTTTTAACCCTTCGCCTGCTGAAAACATGAATCGCGTGCGGGACTCCTCTAACCTCATTTCTTAACTATAGTCGCTGAACGCCTATGAGCGTTATCCGCACGCACTGCGTCCATAGTACATATCTGAAGGGTTAACCTCTGTGGAGGAAAAGGTGACGTGCACAGCTGCGGCTGCGTAATCTCTGGCGCACGTGTTTATGTTGTTAAAGATTGTACGAAGAGGAAATTAAAGTTCCACGAACCTATACTTCAGTTTTGATTTTCCTCGTTTCATGATTCCCTGTTTGATCTTGTATGTTTTTTTTATCAGACTTCGTGACTTTTAATGCCGTGTCTTAATAAGAGGATACAAATGATTAATGTCGTTTTCTTTGCGTCGAAACATTCCGCACTTTATTTACACGCGTTCACTCACAATTCGAGTCTGGCCCCACTGGAAAAGCACCCGTTCGTATAACAACTTCCTTATGCCGGCCAAGATACCGAGAGAGATCTTGCAAAAAGCACGTTACGACTATATCCCGGCGATTTCTACGGCCGAGTTTCACCAATTATGTAGTTAAGTACACTGCGGCAAAGTCACGGTTTTCAGGTCTCGATCTATTGGCGTCGATTTCACCGAATCTGCTAGGTTGCCTGCTTATGTTAAGTGATAGTTACGATAATTACGTTCAACGACACTGTCACTTTAATTACACGCGAAGTAATAAAAAATAGATTGTGTGACATAACCTACATGCGTGATTGGTATTCGTTTCACAAATATTTCTACGATATTACCAGCATAGCCACGCTACGGGTTCTCTCACCCAGACCACATTCGCGAAATGTTTTAATTGCAAGTCTTCGCGAAACGGATGTGGAGTTCACGGTTGACATCCGTTTCGTGAACACATTTACAATATTTCGTGAATACGGTGTTAGGGCAAAATTACGCCGTAAGCTCTGTCCTAGACCGTATTCAGAAAATCTTGTACACTCAACTGAAAATATTGCTGCAACTATTACAAATGCGACGTATATAATACCTCAACTTGGCACAGTTTCGTGCATCGCAAATAACTTCTAGACTCGGCGAAGGTGGAAATTCGGGAAATACCGAATATGTATCGAGCATTCGACAAACTGTTCGCCAAAGTATTCGCGTATTCCGCACTATGCGCTTATTCGGCAAATGACGAGCGTTTCGACTCGTGATCGGGAACTGAGAACACTCGGAGCTCGCGCAAACACTTGATAATCGACGAATAGCGAACATTTGCTTACGTTGCTAGATCTACACGCGTAAGTAGATGCGCGCCGAATAGCGAACATCCGTTATTTTAGAGAGGGCCACTCCTCCGTTTTCATTTGCGATAGAGCGATATTTTTTAATCGAGACTCTAGAATTAGCAAACCTTTTAACTCGATTTTCTCATATATCTGTGGCGGTTTACTTTGTGCGCTTGGGGCATTATTATACATACACATTGTGCACTAAGTATGTGCATCATTTGAATTAAATTTGTGACCTAACCTTTGTGCACTTATTGTTAGTAGAGCAGACGTTAATTTTTTAATTATGAGTAATTGACTTGTAAGTCTCTTAGAAGCCATATCAACTTCATAAAATAAAGAGTAGAAAAAATTGAAAAGTTCAGCACATGATTAGTGCTTCAGGAAAAAAAGAATATTGAAAATTAAGAAATTCGTAGAAAGTGAAGTTGGTCAATTTGACTTCTGGGAGGTTCGCACGTGACTCGTACTACATATTAATTATTAAGAAAGGAGTTTCGCTCTCGCGCATTATTTGTCGAGAAAATTGAATTTATATACCACTCTATTAGTAGAGTTATTAACCTACCGATCTCCGTTAACCAATCCATTGGGTGTTTCGTGCTGGTTACGTGTAACTCGTTCACCGTTATCTTCGCGAATTTGTTTTTGTCCAAGTGCATACCACACGGGCTTGTCTGTACTACTGCATGAAATTCAATATTGATCTTGAGCGCGCTCGGAATTAGTCATCGCGCTAATTGCATTCGCTTGAAGCCTTTTCCACGTCGATCCCGTCGAGCGTTCTCCTTATCTCGATTGTGCAAATTAATTCTCAACGTACGTAAGTCCATCCTTTCTAAATCTATATAACTTCATATAGGTAATTGAAATGTATTCAGTATTGCGAACGATTTTTATCAGATTTTCCTCCACTGCCAAGTTACGAAATAGCAAATATATTTGAAAATACATATTCCACACTTTAAGTCGCATTTCCATTGGAAACACGTATGTAGCCTCTTGTGGTTACTAGAGTTTTGCCCTAAACTATATATTGTTAAGCAGCGTTACTCTTTTTATAAAATAATAATTGGTTGGCAAGGACGAAAGATTAGAAAGGAAGAGTATTTATCAGTTTTGTAAATGGTAATTGAGATCATTGCAACTAAATAAATATTAAAAATTGGCACTGTAACGGCCAATTGTACTCTTGAATTGTATTCTTCGCAGTGTGTTTATCCAGTTTGTGAATTACTGTGTTCATTTTGCAGAAATGTTACGACGAATTGTTTGTGTAAAGATTAGCGCGTTACAAGGTGTCACTAAACAAACGTTCCATAGTGATACCTCTGTACTCGCCGCAAGAGGGCGTTTCTACTGACCCGCTTTCTCGCAAGTTCTCCCTCAGCTACCGATTCATATATATACACCTGTTTCGTCCTATCTTCTAGCATTCCTACGTTTAAGGCAGGTGATACCGTTGCAGTGAAACATTAGATACTTAAAGTAGTTGACCCAGTCGTTGATCGGTACCCAGTCGTCGACCATTTGAATTAATATTGAGATTTTATAAGGTTTTTGAACAATATTGTGTAAAGGACAAAATTGCAAGTTAATATTTAAGAGACTTTACCTACATATATCATCACAATATTGTTCAAAAACCTTATAAAATCTCAATATTTAAGTGATCGACGACTAGGCGTAAACCGATCGGCGACTGGGTCAACTACCTTACATCTCTTGCTCACCCTCCTGACTGGTGAGAAAGATAATTGCCCAGTTTCATGACACCTGTATCGTGCAGAGCATGATTGATTATCAATGTTTTTACTGCAACATGAATCTGCGTCTCAAGGGCCCGCCCCTTTTACTTGACGAGTTTACTAGCCTCGAAGCCCAGGATGAAAACGCGCACACTTCTTCCCTTTTCTCCTTTTCTATCCAACCTTCATTTCCATACACACCCCCTACCCTTTCACCACCTCCTCAGTTCCTCAGCAAAACCACGCAATGTTCATTTGCAAATTGACGAAATCTGCCCCGCTCTTCTTGCCCAAACTTTCTGCATTTCCCGTTTCTATTATTAACATTCTTCATACAAGAAGCAAGTAAAAAATCCGAGCGAGGCAAAAATGGGTTTTTCGTTGCGCAGTCGTTAATTGGGGGAAAGCCAGAAAATGAAACTTGTTGAAGCAATAGATAATAATCATATGGTGGAGATAAAGCAAAAATGCATTCAGGTATAATTCTTATTTCTGTTTTCGAATGTCTTGCTCGTTCGATTTCTCATTGGATAAAAAAAAATACAGACTCTAAGCAAACAGACTCTACCTTTACAAAAAACTTTGGGCCATCCATCCAAGTGGTCACAAGTCAAAATCAGCGTCTGCTAAATGCAAATCAGATGCACAAATTCGCAACTTTTTTTCGCATTGTCGGTTTGTAAAAAATTGATAAAAAAATCCGCACGGCCGTACTGTAATTGTGTGCTTAACATCCTGAGCAAATAAAGGTATAATAAAAAGCAGACGAACAGCGGAACGGTTGCCAGAGGAACCGTAGGTCTCCCTTCGCCAGTCACGTGGGACGCGTGCGCGTGCCTGATGAATTTCAAATTTTTCGGTACTCGCGAAATGTCACGTCGCGAACGAGCAACGTGCACGCCGCGTGTGTCACGTACCCGTAAAAATATGAGTAGCTGAATTTATTTGAAATTTATGTAAATTTTAAATTTACCAAGCTTATTAACTGGTAACTTTGTCATTTTTACTGTTTATAAGTTACCAGTGAATTTTAGCCTCTGCTAATGAATTTTAAACATTTTTTACGCAGAAGAATTCAAGTTGCAATGTGTAGTTCTCCCTCCAGCATTATATTTGAGTTTTATCTTTTCGGGGGGGAAGGAAAATAAAATTTTTTCAGATTTTTGTGTGCGTTTTTTTAAATTCAGCTCGTCCACTGGATGTTCGCGATTCAGTGATAAGACGCATCTCGTTGTTCGAATAGGAGAATGAGTCACTGCGCTTCCTGCGTTGCAAAACGACAGTCGATTAGCAATTAAAGGGTACATTTGATGGGATCAAAGTGTTGGTAGGAAACTCACTTCCGTTCTGGTCTACTGACCAACCGAAGAAGCCCCTGCATCGCATGGAATACTCGTCTGAACCTTGTTGTTCGAATTAACTTTCGTTTCAAAGTCGCTTTAAACTCTTTCATAAATCTCTTTTATCGCCACGGACGTGTACAGAGTGTCGATAGCCATAAAAACTTCGGTCGTAAAGCGAGTAATTAACATTTCAGTTTACAGTTTCTTTATGTCGAGGGGAAGCATGCGTGGCACGTAGAAATCACGTTATTATACGACTATATTAAAAAATGTATAATGCAAACCGACCGCGGTCGACTCGTCTCGTTAAAATACAACAGAAATGTGGAATACAATTTTTTCGCACGGGCCTTTGTTTTCGAGGAAATCGAGTTTGAAAACGCATGTGGTGCGCGCAGGTTCAAGATCGATGCTCTAAAAGAATATCTCATTGAGAACTATCACCTGCGTTCAAGGAGAACCATGTAACTATAATCTTTCCGTTCGTAAATGGACAGAAAATAACTGTTTACATAACTAGTCTCGTAGTTCTGGTTCCTCCGGAACTGTAGTACTTTTCCAGTCGCGAAATTATCAATTCTATTCGTCTCAAAATTTTATCGAACCTCTAAATACGAATTGAGAAATTATGCGGAAGGTTGCCCCGACTCGCGCTCCCTCTGCGACAGACGATAGCCGTTTTTAATTATGCATGCGCGCGCAACCTGAGTGCATTAACACGAACCAGCGAAATACTGTGCTGACCGAGTGGACTAATTCGTCGATGATATATTATTATTACTCGTCGTTTTTGCGCAGGGAATACGAAAGAAACTTTGCATTCCAAAGAACTACTGTTCACATTGCGCAAGGTCGCGGTTCGGCCAAATGCTGTTTTGAAACCTAACCTAACCTAGCTAGCCGCACGTATCGTAAACGTCGCCCATAACTCGGAAGTTTGTGATTGTTCGAACGAAACGAAGGATGCGCGTGCTGTGCGGTACACACCCACATGCATTCGTCGAAGAAGTGAATTATCTTCGCCGGCTGGTTGGATGATCTCAGCGGCACTGTATACAGCGAATAGCATCGTTGATTTTCGAGATCGTTTACAAGCGTAATAGAGACAATTTTCAATCGCTTTTCCATCGTTGGAGCTGTTGGAGCGTACCAGCAGCATCTACGTAATCGTACTTGAATTTATAATCTTAATGATCGTTAAGTCAGACCTTGACGTTGACGGAATATAATTAATTGCATCGAGATGATTGTACCGGCAGTGGATTAATCGTGCGATCAGATGCCGGTGCCGATATTCTTGCGAGTTTCCTTGAGGATGAAAAGTAAGCGTCGGTATAATGAAAGAAATTTTTTTGTTGGGTTAGTGGCATCGGTTCTCGGCAGGCTTGAATTGCAAGCGATTTTAGGGGGAGGGAGCGAGGTGTTTTTAATTTATACCGCATCGAAGCGGGATTGAAATTTACGATTCGGGTACAAGGCTACAAAATTTGGCGAGTTTTTGCAACGTGTCGAAGATGATAAACGATACTTAAATAATAATTATGCCGGCGGACTGACCTTCGTGGCATTTTGAACGGCTGTGTTACATAAATATTGGCGATAAATTACTCTGCTGGCCCGACGTTAACTATTAGATTTCGTAATCCGTCGATGAGTCATTCGAACCTGCTTGATAAAGGTACTTGAATTAAACAGCGATTCCATGCTTCGATTAATAATATTTATGGTCAACGATGTCAGTGTACTTACGAGCCTCCGATGGTTTTGATACCGGGTTCATTCGGACTCACGCTACATGTCAGATTACTTGTGTTATCTTCTTAAGAAAATGAGAATTTCAAATCATAACAAGGTCTGAAGCCTTGGGAGCTTATTCACAGATGTTTATGAACGAAATTGCAGACAAAATTGGACTACTTGGAGATCACTGTCGATATATACGCTATCCAAAGCTTAACAAATTTTAAAGTGCAAAATAGTGGTAGCAACCACCAAATGTGTTCTTTGTTCCTCATTCCAGAGCTTTCGACACACCTCATTTTTTGAATTTTTGAATTTTTGAATTTTTGTATTTTTGAATTTTTGAATTTTTGAATTTTTGAATTTTTGAATTTTTGAATTTTTCAATTTTTCAATTTTTCAATTTTCTTAAAAATTATTTTTGAACTAATTTCTATACAGCCCAGGACCTTAAAGTACTAACATCCAAAAACTGTGCTGAATCCTCACTTTCCTCCCTGTTGCTTCCACGCCGCTAGGTATATCTCAGCAAAGTACTATACACTCCCTAGAATTTTTTTATTGTGAGCTCAAGTCCCAGAGGTCCACACCCCCATATTCTCATTTTCGCAGAACTAGTTGTGGTATTTCTCCATGTGTGATTTCTTATTTCCCGAGGCCTCATACTAGTCTTCAAATTTGCATCTTTTTGTCTTCGCCATTTCTGTTCTGCTTGCCCTTTTTGGTTCTCCTATACCCCCAGGGCATGATTCCTCATGATGGGACGCAGCAATCCTGTTGTATCTGGGCTAATTTACCCGTGCCGAGACTATATATGCAAGAAGCTCGACGGGGGGCTCTCCCTAAGAACGGCAGCCATATCCAAGCTTAAATCGTATAAAGGTGTACGAAGGTTAATAATTAACCTCCACCTTTCTAAGTCAGGTCGAAGATCAATATACGCAGATGGTAATCTTCAGCTGTGTCTTAATTGTTTTGACAATTGGGTTGGGACTGTCGTTAGCAATAATTAAAAGCAGTGTGCCTTCGTGGCTGTTATGGAACATGGTGGCAAGACTTCTATCGCTATAAGGCACTGTTGAAAGTACAGAAAATGAAAGATTTAGTGTACAAGTAGAACTTAACCCCGCAGTAGAAAAATGAAATGTTATTGCAATTGCGATGATTTTTAACTACGTTGTCAATGTTCCTCGCGAATGTCATCGCTGAGGTCATGAGCACGAACGTACGTATGTTACATGGCGAGTTAAATGCAAGGCGCATTAATCATTTTTGCCGCTGAGTAATATTGCGTAACAACGAATAATCGCTACATAATTCTCTCGTTTGCCAGTTCGATGAAACATGTATAATTTTTCTGCAACTTTTAATGTATCTCGAGTAGTTAAGTTAACTAAGTTAATTACCCTGCATAAATATACAACGCGTGATTTTACCTTAATTAACTTAAACTCTTGTTTCCGCGTGTGTAATTGATACTTTATTTATTCAAGAATATCACGTTTAACGCTTCACACGTGTGGGGACGCGACTTTAAGTTCCTTCCACAACCCTCATTGCACAAGTCAGAATATGGCTTTAAGTTCCTCTCACACCAGTCATTATACACGTAGGAATGCGCCTTTAAGTTCATTCTGCGCCATACATTGTTCAAGTGGGTACGCGACTTTACGTTCCTTCCACGCCACAGAATCCACACGTGGGAATATAGCTTTAAGTTCCCTTCGCACTAAACATTATACATGTGGGAACGCGGCTTTAAGTCCCTTCAACATCACACAATCCACACGTGGGAATATGGCTTTAAGTTCCCTTCACATTAGATTTTATACCCGTGGGAACGCGGCTGTAACTTCCTTCTGTGCCGTACGTTGTACAAGTGGGAACGCGACTTTAAGTTCCTCACACATCACACAATCCACACGTAGGAATATGGCTTTAAGTTCCTCTCACATCAGACATTATACACGTAGGAATGCGGCTTCAATTTCTCTCTGCGCCATACGTTGCACAAGTGGGATCGTGGCTTAACAAAAGGCGTTCTACCACGTCAACGATACTTACTTCACAGAATAGTATGACACACAGGTTTGAATATTCTTCAGCGAAGAGAAACGCTGCTCTAACCTCGATGTAAGTGAAGCATCTTTTAATCCTGCATTTTACGAGAAATCTGTTCCGTGTCTTCATACACCGCTCATAATGGCGTGAAAGCTGCTCATGCACACAAAGTTTTAAGCACTTGCTACACCAGTCGATCGTGGCGCAATAATTTCACTCGACACACCTGCTAAAAATATAGCTCAATCTAATTGGAATTTGGGACATACATACCAGCTCGAGTGAAATATTACTGTCGGATATTATTATAGGTGCTAGTTCAGGATCGACGTCGATATACAACTGATACAGTATCTACTGCAACGAACATCAGTGATTTGCTTGCCACGCGCGAATTAGTTAGCGTTGTATAATTGAACTCGTTTTTCAACAGAATCCCCCCCCTCCGCGCGGCTCGACAGAGCCGCTCCGCTTTTAGAATTCCTTGTGCAGAAAAGCGAGACTAATGTTAACGCCTGATAGGCCGCGTGTATACGCGCGGGTAATTGTCGATTTCCTGCGTGCCCGCATAACTTCGAATCACGCCTCGTAAAAGTACTGCAACACATCCACGTTTGATTCAGCAGAAAATCCATCAGAGCATTCCATTAGGCCGTTGATATCGAAGAAACATGACTTGATAGTGTATTAAGAGCAAATCACTGTCGATTAGGACTGCTCATTAATAATTGATTTAGATAACTTGTAGTAGAACTATTATCAACGAAACAAGGCTGCCAAGAGCAATACTAGAGAATTTTTAATGGCAGATAATTAGCAGTTTTAAACCTCTGAATTCCCCTGAAGCAAAGAAACTTTCACGTCTACGTCACAATATTTTTAAACTCGCCAGGAATACATGTAATGTCGTGAAATTTTTTCAAAAATTTGGATTCTACTTGAAAATATCGGTGTTTCGAAATATAAAATTTTTTATAAGTATTTCGAGAAGTCTAGATAGCAAGGCACAATTTTTTCCCAAATTTCGAACATTAGGTATATACTTGGAAATATCGCGGCAGATAATTTCGAGTTGTTTTGAAATATACAAATTTCGAGAATTCCAAATAGAAACGCGCAAATGCGTTATCGAGTGTATCAGGCTTCCTGCAGCGATTATTTGCGCCAATGTGAATGGTCATCGCCATCTCGATAAGCGCTGCTTCAACTTTGAAACAGCTTAAATGTAAGCTGATAAGTTATATTATTATCCGTTACGTAAGCTGTACTGTCACTGTCAGGGTTATTCGTCAGATCACAAGTACAGTTATTGGTTGCTCCCATCGACGAAAGAATTCGATAATGAGAGTGTCATCTCGGAATCTGTCTGGTGGTATACACCAGAGTTGGGCATCATCTAGATAAAAATAGAATAAAATAACATTTCAAATAATGTTAGCTTCATTTGAAGCGCCTAGGATGAAGCTACTTTATCGAAGTGCCTTTAACTTCGATTTCAAATAACGGTTCAACTTTCATCTTAACTTCATCCTAGGAAATCAAATAACCGACCTGAGCCTTTGCGGCCTGACCCGCGCGCGGTCGCCTACCGGTCAGATTCTACAGAATCTGAATTTGTTTATTTTTCATCGTATCAATATGAAAGTGACACCAATAGATTCCTGGCGTTGTCCCGATTAATTGGACAGAAAATAATTGAAATCGGACTATTTTTAACGAAACGGGCTTTGAACTCTGCAAAAAGATTTCTCACGTAATATCCTTAATTATGGTCCGAATTATATAATTTTTTGGACCATTTTCATCGGGAAGACATGAGGAATCGATTGGTAATACTTTTATCAACACTTGTCAAAAACATGAACATTTTATGTGGCCCGTCGGTTTTATTGCTCTCGGCGGTCAACGGGCGGTCTACTGGGGTCCGAAGGTCCTCGCTCGCAGCGAGAAAGCAAAACAGTGGGGTGGGTACGTCTTTCCCGATAATCCGAGCCCACATAAAATGTTCATGTTTTTGACAAGTGTTGATAAAAGTATTACCACTCGATTCCTCATGTCTTCCCGATGAAAATGGCCCAAAAAATTTTATAATTCGGACCATAATTAAGGATATTACGTGAGAAATCTTTTTGCAGAGTTCAAAGCCCGTTTCGTTAAAAATAGTCCGATTTCAATTATTTTCTGTCCAATTAATCGGGAGAACGCCAGGAATCCATTGGTGTCACTTTCATATTGATACGATGAAAAATAAACAAATTCAGATTCTGTAGAATCTGACCGGTAGGCGACCGCGCGCGGGTCAGGCCGCAAAGGCTCGGGTCGGTTATTTGATTTCCTAGGATGAAGTTAAGATGAAAGTTGAACCGTTATTTGAAATCGAAGTTAAAGGCACTTCAAATAAATCAAGTTATTTTATCTTAAGATAACGAATAAACGGCAAGGACCTTTTATCTAGATGTTATTTAGATGTTATCTTCGCCCAACTCTGGTATACACGCTGTCGATCATATTCCGCCAAAGAGAAATCGGTGCATCGACTGCTCGAATTTCTCGCGGCATTTCGCGCGGCGCCGGTGCGTCCGCCGTGAAAACTTTCTAAAAATACAGGGGGCATAGGATTTGCTTTCTTCTCCGGAAATCGAGTGAAAGCGGGATTCTTCCTTCCTTCCTTTAGTTCTTGTCGAGCCAAGATCGCGAATGAAACCGAACTCCGTCGATCTCCGCGATCGAACGAACGTGAATCTTCATTGTTGCGAAAGGATCGAATATTTGCGAGTGAAATCTTGAGTGGAAATTCGAAGAACTGACAATGTTATTAACGTTAATGGAAATGTTAATTGTTTTTGGATAATAACCGTGGTGAGGACGTTTTCTTCGTGTCTATGTGATTTTGTGAAATTTAGATCCATATTTATTCGGTAGAAATATTTAATTCGCTGACCTTTGATTCTTGCAATGGAACGCAAATTGTTAAACCGCAAGAGAGCAAAATTTTTTGTGTGATTTGCATTTTTAAGGAGTTCGTTTCACTGTGAAGAATCGTCTAGGTGACCATTGATCCCTAAAAGAAAATATTCGCTAACTTAACGTAGGCTTAATGACATGTTTACGAGAATCGGTGTTACGAAAAATCTGTTGCGCCGATTATATGATGTTCTCGAATCGCTCTCGTAATTTCTCGGACGTATTGCGACGTCGTTGCAAAATATCGAGCTCGTTCTGCTTTGCGCAAGGATCCTGCCACGGATGAGAGACTTTCCATCCAACATCGCAATGTGGCCCAACGAAATTCGCAACGATCGAGGCTTTCTAGCTTTTGGAATCCACTCGTCGGATGAATTATATATGTACCTTTGATCGACCCACTCGTCAAGTTGAATCGCCGATGGAATGGCCTCGTTTCCAGGTTTAGATCACGTATTGGAGCTGGATTTACCGATTTAAGTAGTATACCTCGTGACAGTAGGTGCTTCAAAGTTCTTAACTTGGTCATTTATCGACCTCCAGTGTGTTTAAAAATGATTGCACTGGAATTAACCCATTTTCTTCGTAGTACACGCACAGCATCTCCGAATAATTGAGTACTTATATGCGAAAAAAGTTATTTTGTTTTCGCGACGAATTGTTTTATTGAAAGCGGAGGAATTTTCAAATGACGAGTTAACTCGTCTTCCCCAGTTTATGAATTAATAGCTATCTATGCAAAATTATCGTGACGAGTTAACTCGTCTTACCAATTTCTGAGAAATTTGTCAACTGACGAGTTAACTCGTCTTACCCATTTCTGAGAAATTTGTCAACTGACGAGTTAACTCGTCTTACCCATCTCTGAGAAATTTTCAACTGACGAGTTAACTCGTCTACCCATCTCTGAGAAATTTTCAAGTGACGAGTTAACTCGTCTACCCATCTCTGAGAAATTTTCAACTGACGTGTTAACTCGTCTTACTCATCTCTGAGAAATTTTCAACTGACGTGTTAACTCGTCTTACTCATCTCTGAGAAATTTCCAAATGACGAGTTAACTCGTCTTCCCCAGTTTACAGGTTATAATTTAGTAAAGCTTATTAGGCATAGTACAGCTTAATCCGTAAGAGAAATGATCATACATAGGTGTTCAGTGAACATGATTGACACTTACGACTGAAGGTAAGCGTTCGAGCCTTCGAGCTTAAAAGATGAATGATAGTCTGGATATATGGAATCATTTATAAAGCTTAAGACCTTAAGTAGTGCATTTCATGGACCCGATTCAACTCTGTTCTGTCGACTCGATGAGCAAGCAATAAACCGATATAAACTTGACAGTATATGCATGATATCTAATTTTTGTACCCCTTTTGTATTCTCAAGGGCACGTTTATCTTCGTCCGGAGAAAAGCTCTATCTTCCTCGTCATTAAGCGAGGCCTTTCTTGCGGTGCAGTCTGTAAAAATCTGTGATAAACGACCAGGGATCAGAGTACGCGTATATCGAACGATTCGACACTCTGTTAGTTCAAGACCATGTCATTAACGAAGGGGAGCGATATGTACGTATGGTTACAAGGATCTCATGAATCCAGTATTTTCTGCTGGCATTCGCAGCCTGGTCGTAAATTTGAAATTTTAAAAGGAAGCAAAGTGTGTGCATATAACAGATAATTAAAGCAACAGCTGCAATCCTTTGCATGTTTTAATTTTTTTTCTTCTTAAATGTAACTTTCTACTTCGATTTTTATCTCACTTTTACAAATTCCTGAAAATGAGACTCTGAGGTGGTCGAAGATGAAATTCTCGATGAAGTTTTAAGAGGTCTTGAGAGTTGCAGTGAATTTAAAAGGAAAAAGATGCCAAATGTCAATTTACGCAATTGTGTTGCGCGTACATAGCCTTGAGGAGGACGTCGACGTGAACAAATGGGGTTCCCTCGCGCGATTACATCGCGAGGGTATCTTGAAGTTAATGATGGCTATTCTTTTTTCCACGGTTGACGCGACCTTGCCGCTGATTTGCCGAGAGCCAGTGATTCGATTGAATACAATAGAGTTCTTTTATGCGTGCGTGCAGCCGCGCTGTGCTTTAACCTTTGTAAGAAATCGGTGCCTGATTTACGGTAGCGCCTGTACGATCTATCAAATTAAATCGAGCGCTCCGCAATGGTCAGACTAATTGACTTATGATGAATAATTGTTTGATAATTATAGAGCATAAAAAACTGAACAGTTCTTATATTTAAAGCTTTCTTCTGTCTCGCACCGTTACAAAGTTACACTATTTTAACAAAACAGTTTTTAACCAATTTTCCAATGCACTTTACATTTTAATAGCTTCCATCAGAAGTTGTTATTAGTATCTGTTCTTAATCTTATAAATGATTTACTATAGGAAAAAAGTGCTTCAATTTTCCCGACGTATTAACTCGTCGTCGTCATTTCACGAGCTAATAGTTATCTATGCAAAATTGTCGTGGCCACGATTCCGTCTTATCCATCACTAAGAAATTTTCAAGTGACGAGTTAACTCGTCTACCCATCATTGAGAAATTTTCAAGTGACGAGTTAACTCGTCTACCCATCATTGAGAAATTTATCAACTGACGAGTTAACTTGTCTTACCCGACTCAGGCAAATTTTCAAGTGACGAGTTAACTCGTCTTATCCATTTCTGAAAAATTTTCAACTGACGAGTTAACTCGCCTTACCGATCTCTGAGAAATTTCCAAATGACGAGTTAACTCGTCTTACGCGACTCAGCCAAATTTTCAAGTGACGAGTTAACTCGTCTTACCCATTTCTGAGAAATTTTCAAGATGAAGTGCCTCCGAACGCCATCCGTATACTGATGTCATGACAGTTAAAGTTTTACAGGTTCTTTAACACAGACACTTTTGTGATTCGCGACAGATAGTTGGGACATATTCATGTGACGAATCCTAAGTAGTTCAGAAGAGATAGACAATGTGTATGTAGATAAGATACTAGCAGCGGCCAGCCACAAAAGTGTCCCCATGTTGTAAAGATTATCCATAATCGCGTGTAGTTCCCCTAACAAGGAAAATGAGACGACGTGAATTTTGTACTTTCTCTCTGTCTTTCTTTCTCGACTGTCGCCAACGTTCGTAACTCTGGTTTATGCCAAGTTTAATGACTATCTCGTTGCGTAATCCACAATCAAGCGGAACATTTGTATTCAATGGAATCTTTATTAGTATGCGCATACTAGAGCCTTATCGTTCCTCCCTTACTATTCCTCGGATCTATCCATTTCGGTTCTTCTCGCTGTCCTTTCTCTGCCCAGAGTGACCGTAGTTACTCTTTAAGAAATAATATTTAGGTCATAAGGTGGGATAATGAAAGTTGTCTGCGAAAGTCAATCACCCCAAAAGAAGCATTCTTTAATTATTATGAATAATTTTAACTACTGAAACTTTAATATTGATATTACAAAATTAACACTACCATATTGCAATATACTATTAATACCAATACTACTGTATTACAGCACTATTAATATTAATGTCAATCTTAACCCGCATTCAACGCTATATGTAACCCATTCTTGTTCGGTCAACATATAGACTCCGTGCGTGGAACGCCCATCGGCGTTCGGCGAGCATACATTACGCATATAATTCGAGTACTTCCGCACGCGGCGCACGACTTGCATTTGAATCTCGCATAAACTTAACACTACTATTATCTCTGGCCTCCACCACTCATGCTGTATTGTAAGCCTTTCACCCAGACTTTGATATAGCGAAAGAAACAACTATCGAAAATCTCGAAACACGTTTTTCCACCTCATTTCGTACTTTTCCTCATATTTCCTTTTTTTTTTCCTCTCGTGCGCGTATGATATAATCGAACGCCGAGCATGATTACGGTTTCATCATTCACGAGCACACGTTCAACACGAGTACGAGACATAAAACAACAACTTGACGCGGACTTTGCCATGATGACGATATATTATCATTTAAAAGTTCGATGGTACTGATGATCGGTCGTGCACAGACGATCGGTCTGCACAGACACTTCTTCCCCTCTAGTATTAAAGACGTAGCACGACAATCTGCCAATTGATCATCTCGCTAATCGACGTCGAAAATTGCTTCTTGATCGATGGTTCACTTCTGTTCCGATTGTTAATTGAAAATAGGGATTAATACAAATCAGTATCAATCTCTAAAACCCAGCTGTGGATGAAATTATCTACGGAGGGGATATTTTGAAAATCTGAAAGAAATACGAGTTCTCAATTCAATTTATTTTATTTCTATTTCGATACGATAATGAGACATTTGTTACTATCACGTAAAAATATAAGTATTTCACTATAATATTGTTAAACAACGCTAGTGAATAGAAATAATCGACTTATTTGCTTAATGTGCGAATAAAATATTAAACATAATTTAATAGAAGGGAGCATTTTTTTATTTTGGCTATTTTGACCTGTGATCTTTAAAAACAGAGGCTTGGGACACTTTTAAAAAAAATTCACTTTTTTCATGCAGTAAATTAGCAATAACTCATGTGTTAATTATCACATTGAATTAATTTTAAAATTGTGTCAACTCTTTTAAATTAAAATATTTTATGAGATTTTTCTGAAAGTCCGAAAAAGAAAATACTTCTTTTTTTATAAAATTTGATTCATTTATGTATTCTCATTTAAATAAAATTCTACATATGTTTCAAAAATTTTGTTTGACCTAAATAAACTGAATGAGCTGTTAAATTTCTATTCCGGACCACTGTGCGGCAGTCGCTGTTAACTCACGGGCGTCAAATCTCCAAATCCGACCCTGATGGCGCTAAAAAGGCAAAGCGTGAATTACCAAGTTCGGCCCGCTTCTCTTGGCAATGCCACTGGCGATTAAAACGGTTAACGCAACAGTTCACCGCGGATTGTCGCAAAGATTAATCGAATTCCCGGTATCGACATTGTTTCGCGAGTAGAAATCGATTTCTGCTTGGTCACGATAACGTCACAGAATACTTTACCGAAAAAGAACACCGGCGAAAGCGAGGGGATTGAACCAGAGGAACCAGTCGTCACTTTCCAAACATTACTCCAACTGATTATCACCCTTATCAACGCTCCTCCAAATTCATAATCAAGAAAATTGCCTAAATGAAAAATCTGGAAAAAATGAATCCAGCACTTCTAATGTTTTTTAATTCACACAAATGCTAAAAACCAGAATTAGCTGAAAACAGGAAATGAATGACTTAGACTTTGGATAATTATTATCCAAGTGCCGATGATTTCGATAACGAGTCGTTCCAAGGTGCATGCAGATGTACGAGAATAATATCATCAAGCTATCACGATGAAAGTGTATCATTGTTTATCAGATGCGAGATGTTTCTCCTGACATTTTATTAGATATAATCATCACCACCAATTACAAGTAATTAAGTGATAAATGGGACGAGGTTCAACATTCCCCTTATTTTAAAACTTAACTATATATACAGGGTGTCTCAGAAAACAGTGATTTTGTTTAGAATGAAAGATATTCTATGAACATAATTAAATAAAAGTTATAAAAAAATTTCAACTTGGTCACTATTTTCTTATGCAGAGTTCAATTCTTTGCAATATTCCCCTTATTTTTCGAATGTGTTTTTCAAATAGTGAAAGAATAGTCTCTGAACCATCTTAACACGTTAGTTACTATGTGGGTGACCAGTGACCCACCCTTCGAGAACTTCCAACTTCTCCATAGAATTCTCAAAATATATCAATCCTTAAATTTGCAAATTTCAAAATAATATTTCTGGAATGGTGCAGAATATTAAGTGCACTACTGAACCCTAAAATAATGCTTTTGACGATACACAATTTGAATTTCGAGTTTGAATCTTTTGAATTTAAATTTATAATTTCAACACCATGTGGATAGGGCATTTTCATTTTCTGTTATCTCTCTTATTTTCCCCGAACACAGACTATCTATTTTAAAGACACCCTGTATGTATCCCGCTCGTGTCTCTACAATTTGCACATTCGAGTCGCGTGCACCTCGCGTTAATTTCGGCAATTTGTACGCGAAGATACGGGCGTTGGCGCGCTCTAACTGCTGTTTAAGAGACGACAACGTTAAGTGGTGTGTGGGCAGAAATATAGTATTCACCGCGATTACATTGTGCGCAAGAAATATTTCTCGACCGTGAGTCCCCTTGTCAGTGTAATTATGCACGGGTCACAGATTAACCGCTGGCACCGTGCGCGCGATGATTGATTGGAATACATTGGCCGCCAAAAGTTTCTGATTGGCTCCGTGGATCAAGGAGAGCTGGGATTCTTTGAGTAAATAAGTAAATGAATATGTAATCAGCCTCTTCGATCTACTATCTCGAATGGAGTTCTATTCGCAATTTTATTTCATATCTATCCTAGATAAAATCGTAGCATTCAAAGATTTTACTCCACTTGCAAGATGCCATTCACGAATTCGAAAAAAAAATCGGCAACGATCGTAAGTGTTAACCCTTTGGCCGGTGTTCTGTGCAAAAATGTGTATTTCTATTATTTTCGAAAATATAATAATAGTTTATGATAAAATGCTGATTTTTAAAATTTTTTTAAATTACTCTGACTGGTTAAACTGTCGAAGGGTGAAGTAACTTTGTTGCGCGCGTCATTTAATAACAGTGTCATTTATTGACCGTTACGCTATCCGATTCCACGCATTCGAGTGAATCATAGTGTAGAATTACGCAGAAAAGTGTCCCAGCGGAAGCAAGAGGCGATCCTCTTATGCCTCATAATATGTAAATTTGACTAATTCGATTTTGGCCGCTCCAAATCAGCTGAGAGACAGTAGGTGGTCCACTTGGAACAGTTGGTATCCATTTCGCGAAATTTATAAATTTTCTTGAGTACGATCTAAGATTCTAAGGCAAAGCCATAGATTTTTATCTTCAGCTGTTTCCAAGAAATACAGTAGAAGCCATCGCAAAACGAAAGTGGACCATCTGAAGTTGAACCACCTCTTAATCAAATATACACACCCAATTTTTATCCAATTTTGCCAACTGACAACTATATTAACCCTTTGTGAGCTGACACTCCGAACGCTCAACGTACGCCACGTGCGGAATTCCTCTCGTCACATCTCTTAACCATAGTCGCCGAACGCCCATGTGCGTTCCCCGCACGCTGCGTAGCACCCAAGTGTCAACCCTCAGCCGGGGGTGCCCGGGTCTTCTTGGACCCATTGTTGTGAGCACTGACTATGACAATAAATAGTAGTAGACTTTATAAATAAAAAATCACTTGCCCTAACGCAAATAATAGAACGCATTCAGATTGAATAGTGTCAATGCTACAAGGGTTAAAGTTTATTGATACGAAGAGCAGTGCAGTTCATCGCTGAAAGTGTTATCTTGGAAATAGGAGAATGCTCGTCATCGCTCTAATAAAACCGGTGAATTGATTGGAAACTTTTTGGCGGTATTATACATCGTTCCGTCGCGTGTTTCGAGACCGCATAATGAAGTACCTAATTCGCCAACTTCACATCGTTATCTGTCCACTCTTTTTTTTCGCCACGATTCCGGTTTCTCGCCTTTTTTTCACCCATTCGGTTTTCCTTTTTTCCTCGTTCGTTTTCACTTGATATTCGAATAACGATAATTTATGCGGCTCCCGGCGCTGGTCGTCGGATTTAATCGCTCTGAACAGAGTGATGGCATTTTTCCGATGACGCAGATGGCCTTTCCGTGACGTTACCCTGCTAGCTTCTGTCGACACGCGCGATGAAGATGTCACGAACAGTGTGGATGATTATTAATTTATAGCGACGCTCGTTGCACATGTCTTTCAACGCCGGCGAGGGATCCGTTGATCGGTATGGACGTTCCGTGGCGATGCATGTTCGCGAGTGATTGGAATTACTGTTATTAGTTACGCTGTCGCCATTTGCACCAGTTCTACATTAATTATTCATATTGGCTCCGTGGTCGTTACTGGAGCGCGAACTACTAATGTTGTTATTACTGTTTCTTCTGGCAGTACTATCATTACTACTGCTGCCGCTGGTGTCACGTAACGGTATTTTCAAGACAAATTTTCTTCACGAATGACAGATGCTGACAGCGTGTCTTTATTGCCACTAGGATTGTATACCGCGTTTGTCCAGCTATAAATCTTCTGGAACCTATATTTCAAGGACACACGGTGCATGCCGCATGTTCTTTCCCAACCTTCACTTTAATTGTAAGTTCAAGCTGGTTTGCTGTGTCGTTACGACACGAGTATCTGTATCGTACTTTCGTTGCTGTGCGTTTGAAATGCCTTCCGCGGGATACAAACTGTGTCTTGGGTTTCTTAGATATGTCGAGGGAATTGGTTGTAGATCAGCTCAAGATCTGGAGCTCATTCAGTGAGCGTCGAAATCATTCACTCTGCAGTTATTTTATTCTAGAGTGTCAACGTGTTTCCCCTTCATTTTCCAATTCCTTCATTGAGAATTTTAGTAGTCATCACAATCAGAATTCTTCTGCAATTTTACTAGTGGAAGGAGGGTTTCAACATATTATTTTTCTTCCCTAATTCCCTAATTCTTTTATTGAGAATTTTAGTAGTCACCACAATCAGAATTCTTCTGCAATTTTACTAGTGGAAGGAGCGCTTCAACATATTTTTTTCTTCCCTAATTCCCTAATTCCTTAATTCCCTAATTCCCTAATTCCCTAATTCCCTAATTCCTTTATTGAGAATTTTAGTAGTCACCACAATCAGAATTCTTCTGCAATTTTACTAGTGGAAGGAGCGCTTCAACATATTTTTTTCTTCCCTAATTCCCTAATTCTCTAATTCCCTAATTCCCTAATTCCCTAATTCCCTAATTCCTTTATTGAGAATTTTAGTAGTCACCACAATCAGAATTCTTCTGCAATTTTACTAGTGGAAGGAGCGCTTCAACATATTTTTTTCTTCCCTAATTCCCTAATTCTCTAATTCCCTAATTCCCTAAATCCCTAATTCCTTTATTGAGAATTTTAATAGTCACCACAATCAGAATTCTTCTGCAATTTTACTAGTGGAAGGAGGGTTTCAACATATTATTTTTCTTCCCTAATTCCCTAATCCCCTAATTCCTTTATTGAGGATTTTAGTAGTCACCACAATCAGAATTCTTCTGCAAATACTCTTCTAGTGGAAGGGTGTGTTCCTCCTCTTTTTTTTTCCAACACGTTCTTCCATTCTTGTAAGAATAAGTTCCGCAATTCCTATATGTTCGGGAGCCAAAGAAAAAACGGGTTTCGAGCGACGGGATTCGAACCCACGGATCTTGCGGATCCCCTGATTACTAGCCAGGCGCCTAACCATCTGCGCCAACGCCGACTCCCCACGATCTATTACCCACGAGCTCTCTCTTATGTGGGTTCCCGATCCCACATTCTCTCCTCCAACTCACTCACAGAAAATAAATCACAGCGATCACAATCATCAGCAATCACTACATATGTGTTAGAGGAGTTTAGTTCTTCAAACCACTTTTTAACAAAACAGCTAACGGTTATCAGAACCGTCAACAATCAACAGCTTTTTTTCCGACTGTTACAGGACAATTATGCGCGAAGTGTAATCGGCTGGACAGTGAACCGCAGATAGCAAAGGAGGCGGAGGAGTGGAAAAGGAGGAGCGTCAGCGGTACTAGACATGCGTCTTCGGGCGTGAATCGCGGTCAGAACGAGAACACCGTTTTCCCCGTGAACAGGCTAGCGAACAGAGGAGGCCAAGCGGCAGCCGCGCGATCCTCCACCGGAAGATGACCACGTCGACACCCTGCTCCCCGTCCAGGTCGTCCCTCAGCTGCTGTCAGATCGACCACAGCAGCCACGACGACGTGCACGGCGTGACGGTCGCCACGAAAGACGACTACATACTTCAGGAAAAACACTCGTTCCCGAGAAGGCCGGAGATAGACCTAGTGTTCCACGACATCCGGTACACGGTCACGGAATGGAACCTTCGGAGCATCAAACCGAGTGAGTTCACTTTGCACCTTATCGCCGGGTCTTCCTTCTTTAAAATGTCAGATCATTTGAAATATATTGTGTGCTTATGTCGGGTTGGGATGATAATTGGAATTAGTATTTTATTTAATAATGAAGATAATGAATAATAATTCTTATTATGATAAATAATCCTGTTCGAATTCCTCAAAATGTAAAGTAGAACTTTCTTCACTCGCCATCTCTTGTCTATCGAAAATAGAAGAAACTTTCGGAACAACCCAATATCAACTTTGCAGCAGATTTTTGTAATAGGAAGAATGTAAAAAACTTTCTGGATGACTTGATACCTGTTCTACTAATTAGATTTTTATGCACAAGTTTGAATTTTGTATTATAAAATAGTACCAAAGGGTTATTAGCCCTAATAAATAAATAAAAATAAAATTCTACTGAATAATGTACAGATGAAATTACGAACTGGTTGAGAGTATTAGGCTTACCAGGAAAACTTATGTTGTAAACTTAAGTCATAATTATACATATTCCCTCTGTATTTTCTTGAAAAATAACCGTTTAGTAAGCATTGAGGTAAAGTTTAAATTAATCATATTGTTGTAGCAGGATTCGACGTTGAATATTGAATATATTCTACTGATTATGATAGTGGAAGTACAAAATCGCCGGAAGATATTTAAGCGGTTCCTTTTAGTTGTCTCGATATAAGCACTTTCCGTGCAGCGTTCATAAAGTTGCGTCGAATGATAGGTCAGTGCTCGGCAAAATACATTTCCAGCGAATCGAGCTTCTCTGCGGTCTTTTCGTGTATATTAAATGTTACCGATGACGTTTGGAGAAAGTGGTCCTGTCGAGGAAAGTTCTAAATGGAGAAAGTTGCTGAGTAGTTTGAGAAGAGCTCTCTGTTAGAAGCCGGCGAAACGGGCGGTTGCACGTGTGTCGTTTCGAGGAGATGGCGTCACTGTAATGGCTCACGTGAAGGGAGATAATTATGCCGAGCAGGCCTGTGCTAAAAACTGCCCGCACACGTGTTAGTAAGAGTCTGTATATACGTAGGAGAAGCAGAACATTTTGTTAATTACATGGGATGGGTGAAACGCAATGTGATGCAAGCTGTGGTTGATTTATCTCGGCCACTAATCTTAATGACAATGTGGTCCTCATTCGTTAGTTTGTTTTGTATTCTGGTATTTTATGAGATATGTCGTTGTACAACTCTGGAGCTGAAAATGATGAAATATTTCGGAGTGGATAGCGGTACTTATTGTGGGGAACCATAGAACTTAAGTAGTACAAATGCATATAGGGTACACCAGATCAGTAGAATTGTAGGACCCAATACAGACCAGCTTGGGCTGGTAGGACTCGATGCATACTACTCAGGACTCATAGGAGGCGGTAGAGGTTTACTGAATAGGACTTGTGGAAGTCTATATAGGTTATCTAGGATTTGCAGGATCTCTTAATGTTGGGTACCCTGGATTCTGTGGGCTTAGCAGGTGTCCCTGAGTTTCTGGGACTCACGGCTTTTGGATTTCTAAGCTCCCGGGTCTCTCAGCTCTCGAGTCCCTCAGCCCCGAGTTCCTTAGCTCCCGAGTCCCTCAGCTCCCGGGTCTCTCAGCCCCCGAGTTCCTCAGCTCCCAGATTCTTCAGCTCCCGGATTCCTTAGTTTCTAGGTTACTCAGCTCCCGAGTTCCTAAGCTCTCGAATTCCTAAGCTCCCGGATTTCTAAGGTTCTGGGTCCCACAGCTCTCAAGTTTTTCAGCTTCCAGATCCCTCAGCTCCCGGATCCCTCAGCTCCCGGATCCCTCAGCTCCCGGATCCCTCAGCTCCCGGATCTCTCAGCTCCAGGGTCCCTCAGTTCCCGAGATCTTCAGCTCCCACATTCCTAAGCTCCCGGATTTCTAAGCTCCCGAGTCCCTCAGCTCCCGGATTCCTCAGCTCCCGGATTCCTCAGCTCCCGGATTCCTCAGCTCCCGGATTCCTCAGCTCCCCGATTCCTCAGCTCTCGGATTCCTCAGCTCCCGGATTCTTCAGCTCCCGGATTCCTCAACTCCCGGATCCCTCAGCTCTCGGATTCCTCAGCTCCCGGATTCCTCAACTCCCGGATTCCTCAGCTCCCGGATTCTTCAGCTCCCGGATTCCTCAGCTCTCGGATTCCTCAGCTCCCGAATTCCTCAGCTCCCGAGTTTCTCCGCTCCCGGATTCCTAAGCTCCCAGGTTTCTCAGCTCTCGAATTTTTCAGCTCTCGGATTCCTCAGCTCCCGAATTCCTCAGCTCCCGAGTTTCTCCGCTCCCGGATTCCTAAGCTCCCAGGTTTCTCAGCTCTCGAATTTTTCAGCTCCCGGATCCCTCAGTTCCCAGATCCCTCAACCCCTAAGTCCACGGTTCCTCACATGATCTCCAATAGTTATTCAGTTATTCAGATTTCACACACAATACATAGATCTCCAAGTGTTGGTTCACTCGCAACGGCCATTCGCACGTGAGATTGCATTGCATCGCGTGCTATTATTTTTTACCCTCACGCTTCACCGGAGACAAATTCCTCTCCCAATCAACTGCCGTCCTATGCAATTACTTTCCCGACATACAACCACTATCTGCCCTCGTATACACACCTCCAATCTCTGTCATTATCATTTCCCCGAGTACGGTTGCATTTTTCCTCTTCAATTCTATTTCTTCAGACTGCTCCCCTTTTTCAACGTGAGAAAAACCTTCATTCGTATCATTCCACGCGAGTGACAAGCATATGTGTACGGTTTAGTCAGTCGCATCGGTCCCAAGCGGATTCCTTGTATTATTCATGATTCAACAAAGGAAAAGATACGTCACCAACGACGACTCAGCATGGAAATACAATAATCGATGTAGCTCCACAGTTAACAAAAGCTGCCATCACCTCGTTACAACCGAATTTTTGTCTCCTTATCCTTTGCACCTACGAAAACGTCCCAAAATACCCTCAAACCCCCAATAACTATACCCTAACTAATATCACAACTATTCCACTATCTAACCCGCCCTTGATTCCCTCAACTAACCAACTATTTTTCGATTGCGGGACACTTAGCATACATCATTCCGTTATAGCTACAGCATGCAATGATCGTGACTCGTAGTAGCATAGCATTAAACACGTATACTAATATCCAAGTTCTTTTTACACTTGCGTCGAAACGGCGCAAAACATCCGTTTATATCCAATTTCATCTTAATCACTACAATTACCAACTTCTTGTATCTTTTTTCCGTCCAAGGTGTCGTGCGGTACTCTGTAACTTTTCGTTTACGCGATCAGAGCTCGTTACAAGTAGACCAGCGGTAAGCGCACTAAAGTGCGTGCCCTGTCGCCGCGCGCGGACGTCATGTCGTCACGTATTTACCGACCTCCAAACGGAAGCGGAATAACATTATACCGAACGTGGACAATCGCTCGAAGGTAACCGGGCAATATTCTCAACATTCGCGGCTGGTTATCGAGCACGTGAACTCCGCCCCCTCGGCTCGGTCGGAAAACACAACCGCGGAGAAGCAGTGGTCAAAAAATATATTTCCAAGTCAGATCCAGCCACAATTACACAGCGTGTGCAGGCGGAATGCTATGAAATACCAATTATTACTGTATTAATAGATCCGATCCTCGGCTTAGCTCGGTTTAACCGGTGCCCATTGAACAAGGTCTAATTTGTAGACTGTGGCGTATTCTCGGTGTTATGCTAATCGATGAAAAAAGAGTCTCCAAAGGGGACAAATGCGTTGTAACTTTTCTCGAGACTAGCTCGCGCGCGTTATCAGGAATCATTGTCTTGAAGTAGGTTTTCCTGGACGCGACGTGGGGAACTTCAGAGTCGATTTTCTCGAAAATGAAGCGCGATATCAGGAAAAGTTATTGATTCTTTTTGGTTTATAACTAGTAAACAAGTCGATAAAAAGGAATAAAATTTTTTGATATTGCGCTTCGTTTTCGAGAAAATCGACGTTGAAGTTCTCGACGCCACGTCCAGTCGCGTATAGGAAAACTTATTCCTTTATTCCTGCTATATTTCTGTATTTTATATATCTGGTGTGGTTTCACTTATTCTCGTAAGAATCTCCATGCTTTTATTCGCCGTCGCGTTCGTACGAAATATTTTGTCGCGAAGGAGGCAACACTCGAGCCGGACGGAACTGCAACATCATGGAAATAGTATAAACTCGCATGCGATCGTAATTTTTCTTGCGCCGAGCAGGCGCGAGCAAAAGGCCACGATTGCGAGCCACAGAATTTATTTTTTATTAACGATTACAGTTGAAATTATGAAACGATCCGGTTTTATCAACGATCTGCTCGCATTAGTTAAGCTTCTGTAGAAACATAAAAACGATCAATTTCATATCGACATTTACGTAAATGGCACAGACTTTTCAAAAAAAGATTCTTCAAATTTGGTGAATCGCGAAATCTTTAAGTAAAGTAACAGGAAATTTGAATCAATATCGTTCAAAAGGTTCAGCAAATAGTGTTTACCCTAAATAAGTGTAAATTCAACGCCACTGCGCTTGAATATCTAATTATTCCATCAAAATATTCCCTTGTTTACTAAGGAGAATAGGGACCTCTACAATGGATATTTTTAATATAAAACTTTTCTTTCGTATCTTCAAATATTTAACACAAAATCATAAAAAGGTTCAAAATGATTTGCTTCATAACTTCTACAGAAAAAATTCCCCAAAATCGGCTTGTTTTAGCGTTTGCTCCTGAATTAGAGCAAATATTTGAGAGCACTCGGATTATATTTTCGATGCTTTGCAAAACGTATCGAGAACACGCGAAAACCGGGCGCTGGGTGAAGAATCTCTCGTCGCGCAAGCACACCGATGGCAGATAGAATGTAAAGTGCGTGCCGCGACATTTTTCGCGAGTAGAGTCGACGATAGCACGTGGAAAAATATATAGCACGTTTCCCGCGGCGATATGCTGCTATATTACGAAATAGCAAGTTATATGATCGAAGTTTGTATTTGCCATTGAAGGAATTACATCATTCCCGTGGAAACGCGAGGCTGGCTTATTTCTGTTTATCCGCGACGCGGTAAAGCAATGGAAAGTAGGCTGCCACGGCACGGAAGACACGCGGCTGGTGGTGATTCCAACGTTTCGTCGTTTCTGGCGTGGTTGTTTTCGTTTTGGCAACGGCGAGTTTCGATTTACGGAAGAGTCGGAGCCAACCGATTTTATCAAGGGTCGGGACGCAGTGACATTCGTGATAAGTGCCGCGTGAATGTTACGTGAATGACGCCAAGCCGTCACCCGCAAACAGTTTGGACGTAAAGAGTTCAGTAGACGGGAACCACTTGCCTCGATTACTAGCGGTGCAAGATTGATGGGATTTCAATTAATTATTCGTATTAGGTTTAATCGTGATGGAATAAATCGGTAGTTAAATTATGTTAATATTAGTGGAATAAATAATCTAATTCAATTTAGATTCATCAGATTATTAGAAATCTGGATAATATTATAATAATTGCAATTAATTTGAATTGATTATTTATTAATATTAAGTTTTCTAGGCAAAGTTGCCTAGGCTTTGTTTCGTTTCGGTTTAGTTTCGATTTTTAATAATTTCGTTTCGGTTAGTATCGTTCCTGCTGAAAAATATTCCGTTGCCACTGGAACGAGAAACAAATTTGGTTCCGAACCGGTTATTCCATTTGTAAAAGAAACTTTTATAGTATAAACTGATTTTTAACAATTTTATTGCGTTTGGTAAATATATATTGAAGTATTATACATTTTAAATATATATTAAAATACTAATTATACTTAAGTAAGGGGTGCGCTCAATTTAAATATTTTTTTACGTGAAGTGTGCATCGAAAACAAAACAATAACGTACGTTATTAACTGAAATTTGTATTTCGAAAGGATCAATTTCGTGGGGGGATTATATCAGAGTTGGAATCTTGAGAAAGGCTGGTTTAAGAATTTGGTACTGATAGTCTTCCATATTTGGTATTTCAAGAATAAAGAATATATATTGAAATTTTAAGTTAAACGATTTTATTTAATTTGATCAAAAATTTAAATAAAATCGAGGGCCAGGATATTTCTTAACAGAATACGAATCAATTTCATACAGAATTAAGTGTTGAAATGAGCGATGAAAAATGGGTTCCATAAAATTTGGAAATTAGAGACTTCAGTTTGACTTCTTCGAAAATAATATCGAAGCTGTGATATTTCCAAGAGACAGTTCTCTGGAATTATATACTGATATCCATCTATCTTTCGTGTTTCGAGAAACATTCAGTATTTTATTTTCTACAAATCCACGACTTCTTCTTTCCACCGCAACTCAATTACCAGAAACTTTAATTCCTTCGTGTTTTCTGTCACGAGGAGTGGAAATTACGCGTCATGTTCCTCTTAGAATTAGTGAGTGCGCAAAATTCGAGCCTCCTGAGAGAAAAACACGTCTAATAACACCGGAACTCGACTGTTAACGATAGTCGTTCTTGTGTAACGCGGTCTAACCATATTTTTCACGGTCAAAACTATATGTCCCCATGGTCAAACGACTCGCGGTATTCAAATTGGAAGACGTCGCGATACAACGCGAGAGATAAGCATTCGAAGAAAAACTTTGCTCGCGAAGAAGTTATTTTTATTATATTTTTATTATATTCTCTTTGCTATTCTACTCTTCTTTGAAGAAGTTCTTTCCTTGCTCTACCTGTCGTTCTCACAGTTTCCTTTCTATTACTTCATCTGTCCAAGATTGGATCAAGGGTGAAATCGAAAGGGGTTAGAAATAATTGAATGAAATGTATATTTACTGCTTCCCTCGTGAATTAATTAGAAATCGCATTAAAAATTTAATTTAAAAATACCTAATCGATGATTTATCTATTAATATTACTTATTTACAAAATATTATTTTTCGTTATGATTAAATGTTATTTGATTTTATTCAAAATAAACTTCACTTTTAGAAGATTTTCGTATTTCATTGTATGCTTTATCACAATTTTTTTACACTTCTGATTTTCAATCAATCGAAAGTTTATTTATAATTTTCTAACTTTTCCATATTTTAGTATAAAACCATATTCATCACAAACGAATCACAGACGTCGGGTTAGCTTGTACAGTTCTTAAATAGCATCAAAGTGGAATTCACAAACACAATCGAAGTTTATTAAATAATATGAATTCTGAGTTATTTAACAATATCCAAAATTTCCTCCAAAGTTCCTTCAATCGAACGAGACGAATTTTATTTTTGTAGCCACAGGGGAAAAGCGAGAAGCCAGGAAACAGGTGTCAGTCGCCAACGCGGGTGACAGTGTTAATCTCGATTATCGGTGACTAATGCACATATGTAATTTCGCGTGTCAACTAGTCATTGCCATGTTACTATCTGGCGGCGCGTGATATTTTTCCAAACATGCAGTGACTTCGTGGGATGCAGATCCGAGCAGTGAAATCGTTATCTCTGCGCCTGTTGTGACATCCGCTCGATAGGCTGGAAAATCGCTAAATACTAAATTACGAAAGTATCAAAGTAAATACTGAAACATCGTGTCGCGCGTTAAAATACGTTGAGAGCGAGGTTGTATGCGTGTTTTTTTTTATCCACGACGATAATTGCTGGTAATTCCTTAACAAGAATATGCAGATGCGAAGCGTAAGAGACGATAAATTCTCCGCTGAATAATTTAGAGTCTATGTATACTAAGTCAACGAGTTTCTTGCGAGCGATTTTTTTTTGTCGCGAGCGCTGTTTCTCGATATGCTTCAGGTAGTGTCAACGATTTTCTTGGATCTTGCGGACTTGCTAACTAGGTTGTGTGGAGTTGAATGAAAGATTTTATGGTGCTATAAAAGATCGCGATTATGAGGTCTTAGTGCGTTTGAGAGTGATTAGTACGGTACTGAAATTATCGGAATTAGAAACTATTAAATGGTAACTTTTTACTGGTTGTTAGTGACCGATGTGCTTCTCTGTTGCAGAGTACAAGGAGATCCTGCATGGAGTCAGTGGAGAGTTCAATGCTGGAGAGCTGGTGGCTATTATGGGCCCCTCGGGGGCTGGAAAATCGACTTTGCTGAACGTCTTGGCTGGTTACACGTGAGTGTTTAACAAAAGGAATTTATTAATATATAATAATGATGATAATACTACTATCACTACTAAATTTTCCAAACCCTGAATTGAAGCTCGTGAAATTCCACAAAGTAATAAGAAAAATACTTTCAAAATTCCGAGCTGAAACTCGTGAAATTCCACAAAATAATAATAATAATAAAAATATCTTCAGAATTCCGAGCTGAAACTCGTAAAAATCCACAAAATAATAATAATAATAATACAAATACCTTCAAAACATCGAGCCGCAACTCGTGAAATTCGACAAAATAATAATAAAAATACTTTCAAACTTCCGAGCTGAAACTCGTAAAAATCCACAAAATAATAATAATAAAAATACCTTAAAAACACCGAGCTGCAACTCGTGAAACTCCACAAAGTAATAATAAAAATACTTTCAAAACTCCGAGCTGAAACTCGTAAAAATCCACAAAATAATAATAATAATACAAATACCTTCAAAACACCGAGCTGCAACTCGCGAAACTCCACAAAGTAATACTACTACTAATAATAAATGATAATGATAAGTCTTCATTACATTCCAATCTGCTACAATTGAGGAGTTGAAATGGTAAACGATGCAAGTGCCAAAGGAATGAAAAATCAATTTTATTAGTGGAAAGAAGTTTAAAGGTAAATTCCGTGGTTAATATGATGTTAACCTAATTAAAGTTGATATAATTTAATTTATTTTCTATGACATTCGCAAGATAGAGCTAAGATCTCAAATACCAACATCGTTATACTTGAAAAGATCGTAGTAAAATACTGAGAAATTTTCGTTTCTGACACTTACCCCATTTTCCACTTCAACTCCTCAATTAAGAAAAATAGAAGCAGTGCTAGAGTAACACGAGCCTAATTGCACGATGAAACGTAATGGGTTTAGCATAGCATT
Source organism: Andrena bicolor (assembly GCA_960531205.1). NCBI lineage: Eukaryota > Metazoa > Arthropoda > Insecta > Hymenoptera > Andrenidae > Andrena > Andrena bicolor. The sequence continues at coordinate 14,463,862 of OY482665.1, forward strand.
GCTACTTAAAAGAACTGAGTCAAGTTGCTGCTCAGGGTCGCTGAGGGGCTGCTCCTCATCATGTCACCCAGTTTCAATTGCCCTTCTGCACCACTCGCTCCTTCACGCAATTACGCAGCACGTGGCTCTGCGTGCCTTAAACGGAGAAACCGCGACGCGATTGACAGTGGAAAAATTAGCCTTCGGTTAGATTCAATGTTCTTCCCTTGAGAAACCATAGGAAGACTCAGAGCCATCGAGAAATTCGATTTCAAGCTGATTTTGATTCAAAGCTGAACGAGTCTCGTGTGGGTGCTTCAGTCATTAACACTTTGCGTGGCGCAAGAATTTTGGGAAGCTTCGCTTCGAAAAATAACCGCGCAAAGAGTATGCTAATCTTTCAATTATATATAGCCCACCACAATGGAACTCGGACATCAGTAGTATGCATGAGATTCATTCCATTATCGATCCAGTCACATCGCGGTGGCTATAAAAAAATCGCAGCACACGTCTCTATTCATGCGTTCTCCAGTGTTAACGTCTTTGTGACGCAGAGCGATGCGTGGCACGTTTAAACGCAGTGTAATAGTGTCGACGCTGTGCTTCAGGGGAACTGGTAACAGTGGGGCCCTTGGGGCCTCAAAACTGGGCCAGTGTTTCTGAGCCCTCTGGAAATTCTACGAACAGCAGGTTTCCCCTTCTTCTGACAAGGGGCAACGAACCTTTAGCTTCTAAATTCTAGGGATTTAGAATCTAGACCTGAGGTTCTTTATTTTTTTTTTTTTTTACCATGGAACCCTTTTATATATCTTTTTTTGTCGCAGGCCCACAAAACTTTACTCAAGATTTAAAACTCTAAAGAGCGTCAAATATTTATTTAAAGTTGCTCATGGACAGTCTTCAAATTTGGAGTCAGGGGAAAAATAAATGAGCTAAGGAAAAAGTAAATAAGTCAAGGGAAAAATAAATGAGCCAGAGAAAAATAAATAAGTCAAGGAAAAAATAAATAAGTCAAGGAAAAAATAAATAAGTCAAGGGAAAAATAAATGAGGCAAGAGAAAAATAAATAAGTCAAATGAAAAAAAATAACTGAAGAGAAAAATAAATAAGTCAAAAGAAAAAAAAAATAACTGAAGAGAAAAATAAATAAGTCAAAAGAAAAAAAAATAACTGAAGAGAAAAATAAATAAGTCAAAAGAAAAATAAGTAAATCCAGAGAAAAACAAATAAGTCAAGAGAAAAATAAATAAATACACATGCTCGTGTTATAATATTTTATTTTTATGCTCCATGTGAATTTAAAGTAATAATATAATTTATATCGTGGACCACAAGTTAAGAACCGCTGATCTGAACGCAACACAAACAGTAGTTAGACAATGTTGGGAGTGTAGGTGGGAAAAGAAGGCCACAAGAAGCACGATTGAGATTCGAGGAACTGGTCTGCATCTTGCGACTGGAATAACGCGGAGAGCATTGATCAATACTTAAACGGAGTCGCGCCTGCAACGCTTCGGCAAATTGAGACCCCGCTGATTTAACGAGCGCTGAATATCTGATCGAACCATGACTGTAACTCGTGATCGCGCCGTGACTCGACTGCCTGCTGGAATCGAAACTCGAGATTTCAAGATCCATGAAATATAGAGGTTGTTTCTAGAAACTGGGACGTGCAGTTCTTTTTCTCATGGAGATGATACATTGGTGGTTAAAAGCATCGTTATAATTCACGTTTCTAAATACATATTTGCAAGGCTAATTTAATAGAAGGCTTTAAGAATTATATTGATATCACTGGGACGTTCTGGACCACCCTTAAATCTATCTTAATATATAAAGCAAAAAGTTTATATGTTTGTGTTTGTCTGTCGCCTAAAAATGATCAAAAAATTATCATCTAGGTAATTCAGATGAATGTGACTATTTTCACAAAAAAATATATATAAAAAAGTCAGAATCTAAATTCGAAAAAATAAAGCTAGTGGAATATAAAGTTTAAGCAGGGGTGCGTTTATACTTTTGAAGGACTTAGTTGCAATATAATTCTGAGGCCTCAAATTTCTCAGCTGCGTCTAGTTTTTATATGAGCCAGTGAGTACGAAAGTGATGTAAGTAAAAAATCTAAAAAAAATTGAATTAATTACTTAATTTGTGTTACATCACCTTACATCACAAAATAAGTAATAAATTCAATTTTTTTAAATTTTAACTAACACCACTTTCATAATTACCAGCACATATTAAGAATTTAATATTTAATAAGAATATCTGTTTCTTATGTTCTTGTTTATGAGGAGTAAGGTTTTAAAATTTGTTGCCTTTAATGGAATCGTTATTTCCGTTACCATTCGCAGTTCAATTTTTCTTTCCACCATCAATGTGTATAAAAAATTGATGGGGGTAAAGTTGAGTGTCTTTAAGGTACTTTATTTACTATATTCACAGGATGTGGCGATTTTCTTGGGGAAGTGGCAAGTGGCGTGCAAGTGTCACGTACAATTAGAGAAGCAGCGTTTTTATTTTAGAAAAAGAGGCGACAGTGCAAAGCAATTAGTACGTTGTACATATCTATGAAAAGTTATCTCACGAACAGATAGTTGTTGTTATGACATTCAACTTTTTCCTCTATCAAGTTTTTTCTGCATTCGCGCGGAGAAGAGTTCACTGTGCCATTTCTAGGGCAGAAAACATTCTTCGCGCATTTCCAAGTATTTAAGTGTTATTATAAAGAACTGCAGTAACTCGTTCTGACTAGGACAAATGCTAAGTATGACATTAAGCTGTACATATTTCTTTCCCTTGTTAGAATGTACTGCTCCGTTCAAACAGTTCCAGGATAAATCGAATAAAACAGAAATTACTCATTTGTTCAGCAATAATTATTTCGTCACTTCCACTTATGCCAAAGTTTTTTATTTTAATAGCACCCTTGTAATTCGATTTCTGAAATGGCTATTAGCTCGCCTAGCGAATTGTGTTTTAGAATCACAGTTCACTCAGTGGAAGATTCAGTCCGAGAAACAGGAAAAACTTGCGGAATGATGTCAGTCGAGGTTTTTCGCAAAAAAGTCGCGAACCAGCATCGAAACGTGAGCCGTTGTGTCATCGCGGTGCAAAATTCGTGAGTCTTTTTGCTGATCGACTCACGGAAGCGTCTGATGACTGCCAAATAGTATTGCGTATTTACTGTTTGACTAGTCGTAGGAATTTTTATAACACGCGGCGATAATCAAAGGAAACGTTCAGGAGAACTTTGCTTTTGATCGATTTTGGCGCTCTTTTTTTTTGTTTTTTTTTCTAATCCAATACAATACTCATTCCCGAAGGCTTTTTCTAACATTCAGATGATTTCAGAACGGTCAATTATTTATTTTTTAATCTTGATTCTTGATCGACTTTGGCACGTTGTTTTTTTTTTTATCTTTTCTGACAAACACTTATTCCCGAAACCTTTTTGAAATATTAATTTACCAATTTCGTTTCCAACACAAAACCTAATGCAAGTCTTTTTAAACTAGTTTTTGTTGGAGCTGTTTGAACAAAGTAGTACTGAATAAATTCTCAATAAAAATCGTTGACTCGGTTTGCTCTAAACAGACGCATTTTAAACGGCGCGTTATCTTCCCGAATTAACAAGTTAATGTAAAGATAAGAATAATCACCATACGATTTTTATGTCTATAAAAATAGATTCGTGTGTTTAGAAAAATTTGCATTGGTAAGGTACTTGGTGGAAATTTTAAATTCAATGGAGAAACTATAAAGAACTCGATAAAACTCGGAACAGACGTTTACCCTTTTGGACTTTATCGCCGTGATATTGAGAAAAACTGGTGTCGAGGAAACGAAGGATCGCCTCGAGAAAAATTAAATTATGCCAACCACACTTAACTCTCAACTGTGTAAATCGTCTCACTGTCTCGCCAGTTGCTGATTTATTGACAGGGGCTTGAAATGTACAATTGAAATTTATTCGAGAAAGGTGATCCTCGTGTCGCCGGCAACACGTGTGTTGCATTAAGCCTTCCGGGAGCAATTATCGATAATCCTGCTGAGAACGTTTCCAAGAACCTGTAATACGATTTACATGAAAGAGTCGACGTTTCAGGAAGAATACGCGAATCTCATTGAAATTGTTCATACGTAATGTACTAATAGTAACTGAAACAAACGAACAATATACCGGGTGTCTGGTATTCTCTACAGTACGGCGATTCTAATTGAGAAAACAACTCGCGAAAACTGTATGAGATAGAAGAAAATTTTTCTCTCAGCGTACGCGGCGCAAGGAACTTTTGATAGAAATGAGATAGAGCGATGATTTTTTTTTAAGTTAAAGCTGAAATATTGCAGAATAAGGGAAAATTAGAGAGATTGTGGTAGGAACGTTTTTTAACTTTGAAGATCTGTGCGACTTTTTTTTACACAAAATGAAATCAATTCGTTTCAAAGACACTAAGTAATAATTGCACCCCCAGAATTTAATCGCCCTCGAGTGTCTCATTTTATTAGCTAATTAAGTTAAATCTGAAGGTCATTAAATGCGATTATTCTTCATTCCACGAGGGACAAACTGTTCTGTTATTACATATTTTTTTTCGTAACAATCAACCAGTGCCATTTCCTCGACGAATCATAACAGATGGCCTGGTTTCAGCTGCTCGAAGCGATACGGCATTTCGATAACGATAGCGGGCATCCTCTGCAAAAAAAATATGCATTCCGAGGCTATAAAATAAAATCAGCAAAAGTATTCGCCAATGGCATTCTACTTGTTGCGAAAACAGCGAATTTTTATAGAATCTTAGTTCTATACACCCACCTTAACGCTTCCTAATTAAAGGACACGTCCCAGAGCGCTGATTACAAAATTCAAACGTGTACCGTACGCCACGTGCGGAAATGCTCCAGTCCTATTACTTAAACATAGCCGGTGAACGCCTATATGCGTTCCCCGCACAGGCTAAGTTGGTTTCTTGTATTGTTGTTATTCGTTGGAACTTTGAAGCGAAGACTTCGCGGTCATCTTAATTAGTTTCTTTGCTCGAGGCAAAGCTAGCGATTGTCTCCTATAGCGAAATCGACTTGGGTTTCAGAGTGAGGGGCGTCGGAGGGAAGATCCTGGTGAACGGAAAGGTCCGTGGACCGTACAGCGAGAGGTGGAAGAGAACTTCCTGCTACATACAGCAGGAATCGTTGACGAGGACAGGGATCACCGTGGGAGAAGCCATGACATTAGCTGCCCATTTGAAGCTGGGCTACACGATCAGCTCGGCATACAAGCACACCCAAGTGCGTAACAGTCACAGAAATCAAAACTACGCACTCGTTATTATAGGTTCCCTCTCAAAGATTAGGTTTCATTTTAGAGGAAATTGCCATCTTTCGTTTCAATTAAGTGCTTGTCTGTGGAGTGATAGAAACAACCACTGCTTAGCAATGCAAGCTTCTACTCTTCTCACTATATTGATCTTCTAAAGGTGCAAAGGCGCGATGAGATTTTAAATAATGGAAATAGTCGAGAGATGAGATTTTTGAAAATATATCATGAAACTTGTCTCATGAGAGTCTAGTTTCAAGACAATAATTAAATAATTGTGTCATGAGAGTCTACTTTCAAGAAAATAATTAAATAATTGTCTCATGAGAGTCTACTTTCAAGAAAATAATTAAATAATTGTGTCATGAGAGTCTACTTTCAAGAAAATGATTAAATAATTGTGTCATGAGAGTCTACTTTCAAGAAAATAATTAAATAATTGTGTCACGAAAGTCTACTTTTATGAAACCAATGACAAAATAATTGAAAAATAATAAAATATCGAAATAATTATCTGATGAAATTAAACTCTCATGTGAGACACGATATTTTTGTCTCATCGTGGATTTACACTTTTATTCTCGTTCAACTACCATTCATAAGCGTTTGCTCGCTCACAAATACTTCTGCTATTCACTGAAAGGTAACAAGCTTTTTTAAAAAACGTCCTTCTGCTTCAACGCAGAGATGCGCAAACAAATGCAATTCATATCCTTTCTTTAGATCGTACACCTGTGTTTAATATAATCATCCGTTATTTACCGAGAACAATTACCAGTAACCTTATAAATTTAATTAGCGTCTGCAAATCGTGCATCTGTTATTTACCGTACTAGCGAGGAAAAACTCCGTGTCAAAGTCTCTCGGTGACTGTGGGATTATTTTTTTAGAAACCTAGACAACAGAGCTGCCGCAAGAAACGCGAGGAAACAGCTGATCTCGAGATTTATTGTCTCGTGAGAAACAAGAACACCGGTGTAGAAAAAAAAGCAAAGGTTGACGATTCTCGCGTCACTTCTATGCACGCATAACGCATATTTCTGTTATTCCAATGACTAAGTGAAAAGGCCTCCTTCGCATTAGCATATTGCCGTACCTATCATCATTTTTACGAGCGAGCAAATACTCATGAGTAACAGCGCACTGAACACATATGTACTTTCTAAAAGTTATTACACTTGACTTCTTAATGTTCTTGGCCGCTGTATTTGGATGCTTTCTCCTAACACTGTAACTATTGCAAGATATACTCTCGCCATTTGTGAGAAACGCAGTAGAAAATTGTACTTTAAAGGGACGCTATGAGAATCTGTATTCTCTAAACGTTACACCTGATTTTTCAAAGCTGAAGGGTTCCTGCAGAAAACACTGTAAGTGCCAAAAATTAAATTCTTCAGGACAGAGAAAACTTCCCTGAGTTTACATTATTTACGAAATTTCATTTCAGGAGAGAGATAAAACTTCCCTGAGTTTAAATTATTTAAGAAATTTTATTTGTTTTGATTGTTAAATACACTTAACTCTCCGCGGTCTCAGCTTCTTGTAATCACAAATTGCATTATTTCTGTAGTTTTTAATCTTTTAACTTTTCAGAGAATAGTCATACACTCATGTTCTAATAGTCTTCTGCTAGAAATGTAAATTTTGATATGTTGAAATTTGTATTTGGAACAATAGCGATATTTTTCCTTTTGTAAGAAATTCACGAAATTTTTATATTTTATTATTAAGGTCTACAAATTTGAAAATAAATATTCTGGGGTGCCATACACCCCATTTGACCACGAAGGGTTAAGTTTGCAATAACCCAAATTCAGACAAAGTATTCTGTTTTTTTGCATTAATACCATAATCCAAATTCACGAGAGAAAGAATTCTATTTGCACCCCTTAGTCGTAAAGAAAACCAAACTTGCCATTCACTTAAATTTTGAATTGGCTCTCACATAATTCTTTTCTGCAGAAGTGTAGTCGAATGTACCAGCGGTAACATTTTTCAACACTAAGTATTGGTAACTTACAAAGCACCAATTGCATTAAAATTATATACTATAGTAGGGTAAACGCACCAGTAAATGAACAGTTAAGGTTAATGAATGAACACTAGTATAAAATTATATTTGCAGCGCGAATGATTCCACGTGCTGAAAAAATTGTTTAGATATGAAGCAAGAAATGAAAAGAAGTCTCTAATTAATTAGTTGCTTACTTTAATAATTTATTTTACTCATTTTAATAAAAAATGTTCATTCACTGGTACGTGTTCATTTACTGGTACATCCACCCTATTACCATCGACACGAAGGACATGTTCCAATGAATTTCTTTTTTCTTCTTAATTTTGGCACTTACATTGTTTTCCACAAAAACCCTTTCAGTTCTTTTTGCTTCGAAACGAAGAGACAAATCTCCATTGTAGATGAATATTTTTTCTATCACGGTGAATGTAGCTATTGCAGAATATAGTAAAGTTGCAGGAGTATAGGAAGATTGTAGCTACATAAAAAGGACACATGAAAACCTATTCCACCGTCTGCAGTGTGCCTCTGTAACTCAAGGCCGTGGTTGTTTCCTGTCCGCAGGTTCTGGAGCTACTTGAAATGCTGGGCCTGAGCTACTGCTACGACACTCTGTGCGGAAAGCTGTCTGGCGGGCAGAAGAAGCGGCTGGACGTCGCTCTGGAGCTCCTTAGCAATCCTTCAGTATTATTCCTCGACGAGCCGACCACTGGTAATTGCGAAATCATTCACGTTTCGTACAGCTCCGTTATCAAACACCGCCACCATTCGAGACGCTCGATATGTTCGAATAACTTCCACGCCGGTTACGCAACGACGACGTTGCAGAATGCGCTGAGACGATAGAATTTAACGTCCAGTTAAATTCCAACAGGGCAGAATCCCATCTGAATTAGAAGCGCTCCTTTTAATAATAACGTCATTATGTCGAACGGTTCTTGCAACGGCGGAATTAAAATGAGAAAGAAAAAAAAAATGTGGACCTTTTCTGCGAATGTTAAACGCTAATTGTTATTAATTGCACATGCGTCGCGACGAGCGAACTTATTAATTGCCCAGATTGTGGAGAGAGAAGAGTGGATAAAGGTCAGAGAGGATTGCAAGGAGTCGTTGTCATCTCGCGATAGCCGGTTGCTTGACGTTCTGGGGGACATTTAAAGTCGACCGTCATCCTCGGGGTTGAAGCATCTTTGTCCGAGCTGAAATGTCGTATTGGAATCTCCCTAATGTGTCACAGAGGTTTGATAAGAGTGGGAGACTTGACGGTGATTAATTCGAGCCAATGAAAAGCTCCAAAGTCTTCACAGTTTCTCAGACATGAGTTGTTAAAAATATCACTGGAACTGTATTACTTTACATTAATTGGCAGTCGCTCTTTGTGAGTTTAGTAAAACTTGGATAGTGTATTAAAATAAGCCAGAGAGTCAGGGGTGCAGAACTATCGATGGTTCTCACTATCGAAATTTGTAATAATATTACAAATTAAATTTGGGATTCTGAATTTCAGCTGTTACAATTTTTTAATTCACTAACCTAGATAATTATCGATAGTGAAAATAAGCCATCTATAGTTATCGATGGTTCTCACTATCGAAATTTGTAATAATATTACAAATTAAATTTGGGATTCTGAATTTCAGCTGTTATTTTTTTTAATTGACTAACCTACGATTTTCAATACCGATAATTATCGATAGTGAAAATAAGCCATCTATAGTTATCGATAGTTCTCACTACCGAAATTTGTAATAATATTACAAATTAAATTTGGGATTCTGAATTTCAGCTGTTATAATATTTTAATTCACTAACCTAGATAATTATCGATAGTGAAAATAAGCCATCTATAGTTATCGATAGTTCTCACTACCGAAATTTGTAATAATATTACAAATTAAATTTGGGATTCTGAATTTCAGCTGTTATAATATTTTAATCGACTAACCTAGATAATTATCGATAGTGAAAATAAGCCATCTATAGTTTTCGATAGTGAGAACCATCGATAGTTCTCCACCACTATAGCTGTCTTATATTGTATAGAGACTATAATTCAACTTGAGATTACTGCAATTGAAAATGCTTAGCTTGGAATTGGAAGCCCCTCTTCTGAGATTATTGCGATTGAAAATGCCTTCCTTGAAATTGGAATCCTCTCTTCTGAGGTAGGTACTGCAATCATAAGTTGCATATACGATGCGAAGGAAGATAGTTGAATGATGTACGTTTAAGGCATTCGAGATGGAATGGTAGACGTTCGCTATTCCATTAGAAGGCGGATGACAGAACACTTTGCGCGAGATTACGGTGTCTACAAGGTCTCTGGCTAATAGGGATACGCATTTTGCAAGTTCTCCTCGGAGTTCGCGGTGCACGATTCCCATAATTTCATTGCGAGCTCGGGTAACTTCG